>JAUPFZ010000004.1:8580000-10980000 GCA_036937285.1 Euphydryas editha
GTTGTCTGTAAAGCCTAGTAAGTCTCAAGTATGTAGTTTTGGTAATATAAAACAACTACATAAAATTGATTTTCCTTTTCTTCCTTCAATTGTGTTTGATGGTGATTGCTTAAAGTATAGAGCTGCGTCGATCAAGCATTCGCGGTAACCCGAGTCGATCGCGACTCATAGGCATAGTGATCGAGTCACGAAGACTCGATCACTCACATGATCCACGTTTTACGCACGGGTCAAGATCGAGACTTACTATTGCTTAGGTACCACCGTGGGTATTACTTCACGAATATCTATAGGATTAGGTAGGTAGCTAGCCTCTACAGTAGAGATAATAAAAGATAATACAAGACATATTAAAAATTTTCAAAGGAAATAAAAATGTTTATTAATTAAATTACAAAAAAAGTCACTAAATGATATTATTTAAACCGCCTCCAAATTTAAGCAAAAAGAACATAAAATGTAAACATCCATTCAAACAACACAAAAACATACATCCGATAAATTACGCTTGAGCGACACATCTTCGCGAGTCATGAGTCATAGGTCGCGGCTCACTGATTTCGAATTCGAAAACCAATCACCATGTTTCACGACCCACGACTCACGAGGACTCACGACTCACGACCTATAACCCACGCGAACATATCGCTTACAAGTGTAAGGCTAGAAGAAGAAGAAGAAGAAATATACTTTATTGTACATACAAGTTAAGAACCCTACAATCTAAACAATATAATAAATAATATATAAGATAAGCAATAAATAAACAAATCAATAAATACACAAATAAATACATACCAATTACATTATGATTTATCGTAATAGTAAATACACAAATAAATATATACATAATAAATTAATTATTAAGTATGTAATGGTTTATCAAAAATATAAAATTAAATAATTATTGATAGCACATTAACAAATATCTAAACTTTCTAACACACAGTTCTAACAATTCAGGTACAAATCCTTGATTAGCTTCTTAAAAGTGTTGAGAGTTTCGGCCTCCCTAATACTATTTGGTAAGGTATTCCACAGAATTATTGACTATACTGTAAAAGAGTATTTGTAGAATACAGTATGATAGATACGTATATACAGCGTAGTGTATCATTCGAGCGCAGAGCCCTGTCAGATTTGCGTACTTTTCTCTTAGATACTCTGGAGCCCGGGGATTTTTAAGTACATTGTTAAGTAGCGACAGCATTCTTGTATTCCGGCGAAAACGGATTGGCAACCACTTGAGCTTTTTGCGATAATCGGATATGTGATCGTATTTGCGCAAAGAAAATACGAATCTAATAGCTAAATTTTGGAACCTCTCAAGTTTTGTTAGTTGTTGCTCAGTAAGGTCAGGATAGCACGCGTCGTCATAGTCGAGATAAGAAAGGAAAAGAGATTTCGCAAGCGCAATCTTGGTAGAAGTAGGTAACATGTATTGTAACCGTCTTAACGAATGCCAAGTTGAAAACATTTTTCTACTCACTTCTTTAACCTGCGTTGTCCACGTCATATTCTCATCCATGTAAACGCCAAGATTTTTAACGCATTTACTATATTATGGTATAGTAATGTTATTGATGAGCACCAAAGGTAAAGAATCCCAGTCAATCCTCGAAATAAGAGCTCGATATTATAATTTGAGATTTCACTGGATTTAATTTGTGACCATAACAGTGACTCCATTCAGATACAATAGCAAGATCTTTATTAATTGTAGTAATAGCCTCAGGCAAGGTTTCGAGTTCAGACTGAGCATAGATCTGCAAATCGTCTGCATACAGATGGAAGAGACGTCATTTGTGATGTTATTGATGAAAATAGAAAAACAAAAGAAGGTGTGACAAGACGCCACCTTGAGGCACACCGACAGGCAAATCAGACCACGATGAGAGATCCATTGCCATCTTAATTCTCTGCCGGCGCCTCTGTAGATAACTACGAAACCAGCCAATCACTGATGGAGATATATTAAGTCAACACATAGTTCTAAGAAGTACGTCATGATCTACCGTATTAAAAGCATTACTGAAGTCTAATAGAGACAGAACAGTTAGCTTCTTGTTATCCATACCATATCTGATGTCCTCGGTGACTTTAACAAGAGCAGTAGTCGTGCTATGTCCTGCTCTAAACCCCGATTGAAGTGGATTAAGAAGACTATTTTTCGTTATATATAAAGTAAGTTGAAAGTGGACTATGCGTTCAAAGACTAGTTGGTCTCGTGAAAGTGTACATTGTCTCTTTCACTCATATGCAAACTTTGCATTTGAGTGATAGAGACAAGCACTTTTTAAACTGTGGTTTTGAAATAAAAACTACGTAGAGCGTGGCGCTTTATAAATGTGTGCATCTTAAAGTAATTGAAGTGCGGCGGCGGCGGGCGACCCCGATCACCTTCTCATCACCTAACATCATCGAGTCGTTTGTACGGCCGTGATTAAGTCACTTGCTCGCGGGTTGTGATCGAATCAAAGTGATTCGATCGATCGCGATTGACACAGGTCTATTAGAGTATAGTGGATCGGAAAAGAATCTCGGAGAAGAAGATCGGAAAGAAATAAGGTATCATGATGGATAGTATTTTGTCCTGGGCATCTCACATTACTGAAATTAGCCGTGAGGGTTTTTGTGCTATAGGCGGGCTAAGAAGGTGAAAAAATCTATCAGCAATAAAAATTAAAATATCTCTGGCTCACACCCTTATTCCTCCTATACTCGATTATGCTGTTTCTTGTAATCTGGACTTATATTAGCAACTTATTAATAAGCTCAAGCTCCTATAGAATCTTATAATAAGGTTTATTTGTCCAAAACACTCGAAATCTACTTAAATGGTTAACAATACGACAGTGACGCCATTTACACACACACACACACACACACACACACACTCTCTTTCTCTCTTTTTGTACTATCCTTTACGATCCTCATATTCTTACAATATTAAAGAACGACTTGAGTTCTTAAGGCTCGAGCTCCATACTCCCAAACCATCTTCGGTCTTGTAATAATCACATAAGCTGTTAGATGTCTACTACTAACCTTAGCCTTCCCCTATCATCTCTGGAGGGGACTACGTTCTCGACTTGGAGCTTATTTACAAGGCCCATAGTCAGAGACCACGTCTCAAATTCATATGTCGTCACTGGTAACACACATTGGTTGGAGATATAACGGATGAAAAGACGTTTTTTAATTTTCCAAACGCTGCCCATCCTAACTGGATTCGACGATTGACCTCTGTGTCGAAATTAAATCAACTAAGAGAGACCTTTTGTCCTAGGTAAATGTATTCGTCAACGACTTCGAGAGTAGAATTCTCAACTAACATCGGGATAGGTACGACATGAATATTTGCCATGATTTTCGTCTTGTCGATGTTCATGTTTTAAGGTTTATCTGTTGAGAAACTCCATCTAAGTCACCGAGCAGTATGCTGAGGTCTTTCAGGGATTCTGCCATAATCACTATATCATTATTAAATCGAAGGTGAGTGATGTACGCTTTTATAATATAAACATATTGATGCCGAACCCTTTCTACTCCAGGAGCTTGAAAGGGTTTTCCAATGTAGCGGTAAACAGTTTCGGACAAATAGCATCTCCCTGTCCCAAACCTCACTGCATTGAAATCGTTCTCGTACTATGCTCGTATCCTCAAACCGACATACTGTTGTTATTGTACAAACACTGCAACACATCGATATACTGGTAGTCATTGACGCTGGAGAGACAGAGACTACAGCATTGCCCAAGTGTTAATTGAATAGAAAGCTTTCATATAGTTTACAAACGCCACGTACAATGGCTGACATTTTACCTGGCTTGAGAAGCTCTGACATAATAATCTTCGCTTAGTGCCTTGTTGTGTGAGACTGGCCCAGAGCCATTCTACCCACCGGGGGCTACTCTGCAGATCGGACAAGGGAGGGTCAGGATGAGCCCCCAAATCAATCACCCCGGTTTGGGTGGATCGCCTCACTGCGAGGAATAGGGCTGCGCTGCGCTCTGCGCAGAGGACCATCGCGGTGAGAGTGATCCGGGGGTACCGTACGATACCATGGGCTGCAGCTACTGCTCTAGCCGGCAACCCCCGTGGGAGCTCATGCCAGATGTTCTTGCCGAGACCTACTCATACGTCTCGGGTAGGAGGTATCTTGGTGAGAACCCCACGTTGGACGGGATCCTACTTGATATCATCCGTAAATGGATTTCCCTACGACACAAAAAAAGAGCCATTCCAATCTCGTGCAAGCTGATATCCGGGATGTCGGATCTACAGCTGAGCTACGAACAGCTCAGATGTGTTTCCGAGGTATACAATTATCCATAAATCTCCTCTCTATTTTATTGTGCACTTAAAACTATGATTTAATTATATTCACACCTATATTGTGCGAAATAAAGTTGAAATAATTTGAGAAATACAAAAAATATTTTTACTATATCTTCTAATTATATTATTTTTATGATGTTATCATATTATTCTAAAGTGTTTGTAACAATTATGAAATAGTAATTACTTACTGTGTCTCGGGTTGTTAGCGCTCATTGTGATCTTTCGATATTGCGCCCGTTAAATAAATAAATAAATAAATAATCTAATTAAAATTTTATAACCATTAGTTAAAACACTTTTATATCTTATTTCTTTGATACTGTAAAGTTAAATTATTTTATGCATAATAAACCGGAAGGTTAGTAGTCGCCTTAACGCCAGCGATTGTAAGTTAGTTTCCCAATTTGGGCAAATATTTGTATTTGTAAAAAAAATGTTTCTAGTCTAGGTGTTAGTCCTTGTGTGTCTCCGTACCGTGCCTCGGAGAGCATTTTAGTTTTCTTTTTCTTGATATTTATCTAAAATTTAGTCTACAAGACAACCGTTCTGGTGTACTGGTGCGTGTAGTCGCCTTAACGCCAGCGATTGCGCGTTCATTTCCTGCTCGTGGTAGATATTTGTATTTGTACAAATACTGGTTTCTGGTCTGAGTACCCGTTAGTTCTCTTTGTCTTGATATTTGTTGCATTTAACTCGTATTATACTTTTATGAGTGGCGTTCAATAAAGTGTATATAAATAATAAATAAATAAATAATGGCAGTTTCACACTTAGTCCCTTTTATTAATAATCTAGCTGTGCCCAACCACTAGTAAGTTTTACTTTGGTATGTAGTAATGTAAGTGATTGAACTAACTGCGATTCAGAAAGGGCCATAAGCCCCATTTATTTGTCCTACAAACTGATGTAGTTTGCGTAAAAATAAATCGCAATTCGACATTTTGACGAGCTTTTTAGATGTTTTTTCGTTTATTGAGTTATGAATATGAATATTAATTGTTACAACATTATTTTATAAAAAGTTATTACCACTTTTCGAATCTCATTTAAATGTATTTCAATTTAACAAAAAACTAATTTCAATGAGTGCATTTACAATATGTCTACCGTCCTCGTTCGAAATTAAAAAAAATTATAAATGAATAAATAAATAAATATTAACCAACAATCACACCACGTTAACCTAGCCCCGTGCTAAGTTCGTAAGAACTTGTGTTACAAGTACTAGGAACGGAAATAAATTTAAGATATAAATACATATAGACATAAATACACATCCATGACCCGGTGCAGACATCTATATTCGTCATACAGATTATCTGCACCTGGCGGGATTCGAACCCGCGACCGCTGCGTAGAGTGTCCAGCTGTTGCCTGACCACTCGACCAGCCGGCCGTCAATTATATTTACTGTTGTTACAGGGAGTAAAGCAATTTTGAGGAAATAAAGACTAAATGTTACCTAAGGATATACATGAAACATTTTCATGCATCCATACATGTTGATATATAACGTACCCTTAGTATTTTAACAGTGATGTATGTTCAAAAAATAGACAGAGAGACATTTTTAAGAATCATAGATGTTTATAGCTGCAGTGTCGACGTTTTGTTTCAAAAACTTTTAGTTTTCGTTACTATCAAAGTTTTTACTTCTGACTATAACAGTCAGATGTCATTTGTTTAATATGAAAATATACCACAGTGCAATAAAATATACCAGTGGTCGCCCTGCGATCGAAATTCGACCTAATCTATATATTGTACATATGTGTCTCAATCTATTGTACATATGTGTGTGTCGTAGTGTGTGTAGTGTTTTTTTTTTTAAATTAATTCAATGTATTTTTGGAGCATTATTATAAAAAAAATATTAGCATTCTGCACTTCTTCTCCATATAAACATGCACATAACTGTGCCAAATTTCATACTTCTCCATCTGCGTAATTTTCCTAAAAAGGGGTACAAAGTTTTTGCTTCACGTAAAGTAAGTGTAACATATAGATACTACAAGTTTCTAGACTGTAATTCGCATTTTATTTCAGTAGTTCAACTACATGATAATTAACAACTAATTACATCTTTTTATTTGTTAGTCGATTAGTTGTTTGATTAATTGCCCATAGGTAGGTACCTAGCTGGTTGCTCAACTGATTTCCCGACTAGTTGGCCGTTTTCATATAAAGCTAAAAATATTAAGCTCAATGTCATTACATGTCGTGGTTATATACCATTATATATACATTAATATATTAACAAACTATTACTTAAATACAACGTTGACGTAATGTGTTGTTGTCATTTTATTAAAGATATCGAAATTGATAGGTATAAACTAGGAAATGTTTATAATTATGCTACATAATTATGTTATCTGCTTGTATTTATTACATGACTATTAAATTAAAACCTTTAGATCTAGATCATGTATACATATGTATTTATCAAAATCATTCAAATAGAAAAATTATATTATAAATATTATTCAAGATAACGTTTTTGATACGTAGTAATTATTGTTTCATTTAGTGTTAATCAAGGAATTTATATCATAACTGGAACGCTCCTTTATAAAATTATATATTCAAATATGCACCTTGAAATATTTGACATAAGGTTGACATTGGCTTATAACATGTAAAGTGCAAAATCGTTTCGAGCATTTCGTTGACTACTGGTATTTTGTCTCTTTCTTACGAGAGTTGCCTTGAATCCATGGTAGAAGGAGATGCAATCCCGTCCTTAGGAAAGTTTTTTGAGTGCACAAGAGCATTCCAGTTTGTATGTAAATTCCTTGGTGTAAATTAATTCAGCTACTGACCACAAAATAAAGATAAATAAAAAAGTTAAAAACAAAAACTCAATTAAAAATACAAAACATTATTTTTATTATATATGACAAACGATGAAATACATAGTCTGGCCATAAATAATGTTACAATTAATAATAAACAAAACGTTACATTTGAATTTGGAATCTGTAATTTTTATATAATTGACCAAAGTAGATATGGAGCCAAACACAATTTTAAAACTCGACCATACGCTTGGTATTATAGTCAAATGTTTGTGTCCCGGGCTACTAATAGGTACAATGAAACCTCCTCTTTTTGTGACAGAAAAAGATCTGATCGTTCACGTTGTGTTCGTACGAAAAAGGTGATCAAACCAGTAATGGAAAGAATTCGAAGAAATCCTGTCTTTCGGACAGGATTTCTTTCCTTCTTTTGATATTTCTTTCATTCTTTTGCGTTCTGCAAAAGATTAATCAAGATTAATCTTTTGCGTTCTGCAAAAGATTAATCTTAGGAGATGAAGATAGCATCTAGAACCTTGAAGCGTATATTAAAAGATGACTTGGGACTTACAGCCTATAAGAGGCGCACTGGTCATTTCTTAACTGGTAATTTAAAAAAGGGGTAGTAAAATCAAAACAACTACTTAAGCGGTACGCAAATGGAGGTCACAGAAAAATTTTGTGTACGGATGAGAAAATATTTACAATTGAGCAATATTTTAACAAAAAAAAATGGCCGTGTTTATGCTCAAAGCTCTAAGGAAACTTCCCAATCAGTCAACAGTGATGGTTCCGTGGGGTATTAGCTAAGAAGGAGTGATACCTTTTTTTACAAAAATATGGCTCAAGCCATATTTTTGTGAAAAAGGTATCAAAATATCGGCACAAGTGTATCAAGATACCATTCTTGAGAAGATAGTTAAGCCCCTTAACAACACCATGTTTAATAACCAAGAATGGTCCTTTCAGCAAGACTCGGCGCCGGGTCATGAAGCTCGATCTACCCAATATTGGTTAAAAACCAACGTTCCGAACTTCATCAGAGCTGAAGACTGGTCGTCATCTAGTCCCGATATTAATCCGCTAGATTATGATTTATGGTCAGTTTTAGATAGTATCGCTTGCTCTAAATGCCATGATAATTTGGAGTCCCTAAAGCAATCCATACGATTGGCAGTGAAGAATTTTCCATAGAAAGAGTGTGTGCTTCTATTGATAACTGGCCTCAAAGTTTAAAGGACTGTATTGCAGCCAATGGAGACCACTTCGAATAAGCTTTATATATTTTTAATGGTTTTATATTAATGTATTAAACTAACACCTACTGTAATAGTAATAATTTTACGTACAATAGAAAAAAAGTTTTGTTTCTTTGAAACAATATTTAGAGCAAAACTATGTAGTCTAGTTAACATGTGCCATTTCGGTCAACTTTTTTCAGCAGTCTCAGAAAATTATGACTGACGTGTCGTTCGATTCGGAATGGTATTGATGAAATGTAGGCGATTTTTGAAAAAATTAAGTTCCGATTGCAAAAGTTATTAACAAATAACTAAAATAAAGGGATTTAGTATTTTGCAAATATCTCAAAAACTAATTAAGATTTTTTAAATTAAAAAGGGGGGGTGGGGAATTTCTTAAAAAAAGTTTTGACTCTCGGAATTATAGGAACAATATTTATAATTTTCCCAGAGGGATGAAAATACAGCCTAAAACGGACGCTCTGGCTTGCGTAAGGCTACTTTGGATACTTTATTTATAAAAAATATTTTAACATATTAAATATAAAATTTAAGAAATGAAAATATTCAGGGGCTTACTGGATAGATAAATCAACAATAATCTGCCTAAATAAAATTTTTATCACAAATTTTCAATTATTTATGCAATAGTTAATTAATAATTTTATTCTGATTGATTGTGTGATAATAATTTTTAAACTATAAATTTGAGTTTTTCCTTTTTTGGAGCAATTCTTGAAAAGCTTCAGAATAAATCCCCGTTGGAAAAATTTTTTATTTATAATTTATTTCGATGATTAATTGTAGTTTTTTTTTTATTTCGCATCAACTTTAAAAATTTAATATTTTTTACAGTTCTGAATGCCAATACCGTGGCGGATTTGGGGCTACAGGATAGCGATAATATTTATCATAAATGTCATCCCATAACAAGACTCTTTCTTTGACTGGTAAACTCTTTAATTGTACTGTTTTGTTAAGTGCCATATACGGTGACCAACCCGCGCCTACTGGGGGCCAGTTTGGTAGATTGGTTGCTGTAGGTTTTCTGTAACAAGGGGAGTGACATAAAAATACAAAACATTATTTTTATTATATATGGCAAATGAATAAATACATAGTCTGGCCATAAATAATGTTACAATTAATAATAAACAAAATATAAAATATAAATAATAACAAAATATTACATTTGAATTTGGAATCTGTAATTTTTATATGATTGACCAAAGTAGGTATGGAGTCAATTATTATTATTAGTCTATATTACAACATACCGTCACATTATATTTATTGTTTTTAACATTTTGTTGACGACCATTCTAGTGTAGTGGTGCGAGTAATCGCCTCAACCCCAGCGGTCGCGGGTTCGATTTCCGCTTAGGGCAGATATTTGCACAAATGCAATTATTTTTCTCCGGTCTGGGTGAATGTCTTTGTGGGTTTTCCCGCCGTGCCTCGAAGAGCACGCTAAGCAGTCGATCCCGGTTGTTATCATAGATACCTGGTAAAGATCTTTACTCATGGTAGGGATATTATCCACCTACCCGCAGTGGAGCAGCGGATAAGAGGCCTTTGCCCAGCAGTGAGACCTTTACAGACCGATTTAGTTCAGTTAAGTTCAACATTATGTTTGCAGGTTCTATTATTTAAATGTTGATAACGATTAAAAAACTGTTTTCACTTACCCAGTTGTTATAAAGTTCAACCAAATTTCTCTAATAAACTTTTTTAATTCTTGTTTTTCTTTTGATATTCGTTTTTCATCTTCTTCAGTGCCATTCATTAGGCCATCGAAAAAGGTAGCTGTTTGAGCACAATGTGGAGCACCACGAATATTGGTGTATGGTATGACAGGCGTATCAGCCTCAATAAACGAATACTCATACATATATATTTGATCATTGCCAGCTTTTACTTGATATTTCACCGTTCTTAGCATTGGATATACGAAAAAAATATCTGAAAATAAGTCTACAAAAGGCAATATATGTTCGTTTTCTATTAAACCGTCACCAAAATAGAATCTTTTAATCCTTTCAGCTACAGCTTCCCTTTCTTTTAGATTTTTAAATTGTAAATCGTTTGGTAAAAAATTTGAAAATTTATTGTTCATCAGATGTTTCCAAGCGTCGAAAAACATAATACGCATTGATCCTTCCTTATCAGTAAAACCATATAACATACGATATTTTGGAAAGTTGCCACTTCTTAAGATATTAACGGGACTGTCATCTAGAAATCTTTCCTCGCCCACATCACGTTCCACACAGGGTGTCATTAAAACTGATGAGTCAGTTCTATTCACAGCATCGGCTGAATTTATAATGTCATAAGGAACAGTTTTGTAAAAATCTTCTAGAGCATAAAAATCATCTACATTATGAAAATTTAACATTTCAGCATATATTTTTGCATGTTTGATAGGATCTGACTGACAACCTGCAGAGGCAGTGTTAGCACCACTTTCTGCAATTACATTTGTGAATAAGCCCGCAGCCATTTTTGATATTGAAAGCAGATCAACAGCAATAGATCCAGCGCTGTAGCCTGATATCGTAACATCATCAGGGTTACCACCAAAACTAGCAATATTCTTTTGCACCCAGCGCAAAAGGGCTACCTGATCTTTCATTCCAGCATTACCTGGTACGTCTTTCGTACCTAAACAAAGAAATCCGTGCACACCTAATCTATAATTAAACGTAACTGCAATAATCCTTTTACTGCTTACAACTTTCTTAGGAGTAAATAAATCTCCCCACCCTGCAGAAAAAGCTCCACCATGAACAAATACAACTACTGGGAGACTATCTTCATTTGTTTCGGGTACATAAACATTCGCAACTAGACAGTCTTCTTTAGGAATTAAAGTGTTAATTCTTTCATTTATTATTATATTAAAGAAATTATTTTGTGGACATATGATTTTTCTATCCACTGCCTCAAATGTTTCATCCCATATTGGTGGTGGAAGCGGAGCCTAAAAATATTTAAATAAATATGATAGTTTAAATTAGTTTCAAATGTTTATGTCTCAGTCATTTGCTCCAAACCCTCGGAAATATTTTTTTTAGCTTACTTAGAGTACGATAACCCGTGCCGACTTGCATCGAAATATGTTCATACAAGTTGCGTGGAAGTAGAAGCGCGTACTCGCAGTATTTGTCATTTGTTCTCAATTATTCTCGTGATTAGTACGTGTTGTTTCACATTTAGAAGTTAGCAGTGGAATTCACAAGTAATAATAAAGTATTTTCTCAGTTAATGACGTAAATTATCAAGTAACATGTGCAATGTTACCGTCTAACTGTCAATTTCCCTCAGTACTTTTTAACATTTGCGAAGTTAAATTGACTGTTAGTCAAAATGCAAATATTTGGGAAAAAGGTAGAATCCAAACCAAATCCAAAACCAGAGCTATACCTTATTGTGAAAAAAAACTTGTAGATTTTCACTATGCTTGGAGGGAGTTGCGAAAAAATCTAAAAAAAAACAGATCTTTAAAAAGCCGTGACCTCCTCACGGCTCACTTTCAAAACAATTATATAATTTATTCGATATATCACACGCTAATGCTTTGGTACGGAAAGTAGAAGATGAATTATTTTTACAAAAATAAAGAGAACTAGGTACTTGTGAAACAAAAACTAGGCAAGGAATTAGTAATTTTTGCTTGCCGCCATCACGCTTACGAACTGGTTTTAAAATGTGTGTTCAAAACAAAAATCCACCAAAATACAAGTAGCCCTCATATCCCAATGATTAAAAAGTGTAGAGACAACTGGAAAACTATTAATCCTGCAGCTATTGAAACATACACCGATATCGTCACAAGACATTTTTGTAATATAACAATAGACAAATTGTTGACGTTTTATAATCAAGAAAAGAGAAAAAAACTGCAAAATATCATTTTACGTGACGATTATTGGGAACTGATTGAATTATCATTTACTTGCTTAGGAGGAGATAATGAGAAAAAAATTAAAAACAGACTAGAGCGATTCATTAAGCAAGGTGGGGCTAGAGCTATTTACTCATTAAAATATGTTTGTTGCAATCCCGGTTCAAAATTAGCGCCAAAGATAAACAGGCACTTCAAGGCGTTTGTTTAATCATTTTCAGGTTATATACGAAAAGGAAAATATTTGAAAAGGAAAAATAATTTTTTTTTCAATTTCAACCCCTTACCCTTCATTCCGCGAACATAAAAACGCTCCCTCGTATGTCAAACCGCGACTTGCATATAGTTTGGCGATGAAGGCACTAAATCAAGATTTGTGCTTTTTAAAGAGGCTTAAGCAATATGAAACTGTTGACAAATTGATTCCCAAAGCAGCCATGAGCAAGTTTAGTTACATCTTTGGTATTTTAGAGAAGAAATTGCCGTTTTATCACTTTTTGATTATGAAGTGAAGAACAGACAAAGGGAAACATTGTAGTAAACTTACAAAGAGAGAGTTTATATAATTTTGGGAAGAGATAAATTCCATCGAAAGAAGATATGTTTGATTATTCGTATGTTAAGAAGAAATACATAGTATTATTTTTTATACTGTTTTCACTAGATTGATAATAATACTGCCTTATGTATTGTTGCAGGAAAATAACTAAGTGATGTCTGTCAAGAGCACAAATATATTATTATCTCGATTAAAAATTGATGAGAACTTCCTCCAGAGACACATTTCTACGTGGGACGGAGATGTTGGCTATTCATGGGCGAAAAGAAAAGTTCTTTCTTTAAGGGCAATTAATGATACAGCTGAAAGAGCTGTAAAACTTATGCGAGATTTTCATGTTTTGATCGCTACAAAGGAATAACAAAAGCAATTTTTGCTACGCTGTGTACAAGAGCATAAAAATCTGTGTCCAGACTGTAAAAAAGAGGCCCTCAAAGAAAATATTCTGCCTGATCTGTAATTTTATCTTGTTTTAATAAATAAGTACCTATTCTTTTTTATTTTTATTTTTATAAAATATAAATATTTCAATTGATTTAGCTACAAAACGGTAAGGGTTAAAAACAGCAACTTTTTAAATATTCGGAGCCTTATCGGCACGGGTTAATGTTGACCTAGGAATATGAAATTTTAATTTAAGTAAGTCTGGGTAGTTTAAAAAGAAATAGGGGGATATGCATATATATTTTTTTTTTTACTGTACCTTAAATCTGTCTGTTCCAGTTGGTGCTGTAGCGTATGGAATATTATAAAATATATAAATATCTTCTTCTGGGTCTTTATATCCTCGCACAAGACCCTGTGACAATCGCGCTAAACGCGACTGACGCTCCTCGCAGAACACAACGAATAATAGGCAGCAAAAAATTAATAGGCGAGCCATGTTGCACTCACGAAAACGGTTAAGACTCGACTACTCGATTCAAAACAATATTTATAATTGTCTAAGTCAAAACACTATCTAATCTTAATTGAAATTTCTAATTATATTTATATTATTTAATCGTATTATTGCAATTATCTAAGTCCATTCATCAATACATTTACTTTTCATAAGTTGCCCATTAAATTATTATTATTAATTGTTGACTCATCAATATACAACAAAACACAGTGTAATCAACAGCTAAAATTAAAATGATTTAATAATTACTAGCTGACATGTGCGAAAATATTGCACAGTAAATTTATAAGTTTTTGATGTTCTAAAAAATCTTCGCGCGCGTCATCTATATAGGTAATTGAAAACCATTAAAAAAGGAAGTATTTAAAAAATAAATACTAGCTTTGACAGATTTATCAAAAACAGCTTTGACATGATCATTATCATATCACTTATTATACATATACTAGCGGCCCGCCCCGGCTTCGCACGGGTCTTTAACTAAAATTTTAAAAATTATAAATTTTTATTTTTTATCACCTACACCTGCGTCGATACTGGAAAATATTTTATAATAGACGGATTGAGTGACAGATTTATTATATGTATATACATACATACATACATACATACATATATATGTATATAGATAGTACGGATGAAACATTTGAACTGTTTTTTTATTAATTATTTTCTCATTGATGAATACCATATTTTAATAAGTATTATTCCCGACGAAGACAAATCCAAAAACACAAAAATCATAAAAATCGTTCCACTCGTTCTCGAGTTATAAACAGTGTAACTAACACGACTTTATATATATATAGATTACAACTTAAATAGCTATAACCATCCAACTTTGTACAATCAACAAAGAAATAACGACCAAATATTTTAAATTTTAACAACGAACAAACAATCAAGACCGTAGTACCCTAAAGTATTTAATTATATACAAAAAAGAAATACAGATTTTTAAATACGGGCGAGTGTCATTCTTTTGGCCGAAGTTTTGGTCAGCGCGATTCAGAAAATTATCTGCGCCATCTATCGTATAATTGTAGAATATCGTTTTTATATTTAGTGACATTTAACATAATTAATATTTAATAACATAATAGTATATTAATTGAAAATGATGTTTATCTAAAATATTAAAACGATTTCTATTCCTATCCGACATATTTAGTAAACTTTTAAGTTTAACAAAATAATAACTCAAATATAAGTTTTGTGAGTTTTTAAGATTCCTTAGACCAGATGGCGTTGGCGGCGTAGGTACCTATTTCTATTTTCTTAAATATTTATTTTTAAATTTAATTACAATGAAACCAAAACTAAATTATACTGTGAGTTATTTCCAATTTTTATGTATTAAAGTTATTAACATTGGTTTTGTACTTTTTACGTGATACGTGATCAGAGAAAAACACATCTCATTGATGAATACCATATTTTAATAAGTATTATTCCCGACGAAGACAAATCCAAAAACACAAAAATCATAAAAATCGTTCCACTCGTTCTCGAGTTATAAACAGTGTAACTAACACGACTTTATATATATATATATATATATATATATATATATAGATTACAACTTAAATAGCTATTACCATCCAACTTTGTACAATCAACAAACAAATAACGACCAAATATTTTAAATTTTAACAACGAACAAACAATCAAGACCGTAGTACCCTAAAGTATTTAATTATATACAAAAAAGAAATACAGATTTTTAAATACGGGCGAGTGTCATTCTTTTGGCCGAAGTTTTGGTCAGCGCGATTCAGAAAATTATCTGCGCCATCTATCGTATAATTGTAGAATATCGTTTTTATATTTAGTGACATTTAACATAATTAATATTTAATAACATAATAGTATATTAATTGAAAATGATGTTTATCTAAAATATTAAAACGATTTCTATTCCTATCCGACATATTTAGTAAACTTTTAAGTTTAACAAAATAATAACTCAAATATAAGTTTTGTGAGTTTTTAAGATTCCTTAGACCAGATGGCGTTGGCGGCGTAGGTACCTATTTCTATTTTCTTAAATATTTATTTTTAAATTTAATTACAATGAAACAAAAACTAAATTATACTGTGAGTTATTTCCAATTTTTATGTATTAAAGTTATTAACATTGGTTTTGTACTTTTTACGTGATACGTGATCAGAGAAAAACACGATAAGAGATGGCGCTGATACAAAAAAATACGCGCTATTGAAATTTATTCTTGATGATATATAGTGTATTAATAAAACGGAGGTGTTAACAGATTTATTATTTGTATAGATTAAATTTCCAAAAATGATTTTTTAATAATTTATATAAATATTCGTTTTATCGTTACCGATGATGCAAGTCAATATTATTAAAATTAGAAATACTTACCTATTTTAATACTTTGATTTTATCTAATGAAAATAATTAATAAATTCACATTAATGAATTAATGAATTATCAGTAATAATTTATATCTTGCTTAGTAATTCAAAACGTTAACGCTGTATAGAATTATTATGTATCTACGTCAATATTGCTTAATTTGCGCGATGGATCAAAAACACTCGCATAAAATGTAATATAATAGCTGTCATATTAGTTACAAAAATTATTCATAGATAGGTACCTGTTGTTGTTGAAGATGTAATATACTCGTAGATATAGTTCAACACACAGTCAACAGATAACGATCGTATCGTTATTAGTAATCATCAATGTCCGGGATATCTTCGGAATAATTTCGAGTAAGCTTGATCTCTTGGATCTTCAGCCGAGTTTAAGTTTGTACTGGATCAAAGCCAACGCAGGACTAGACGAGAATGAGCGTGCCGACTATCTGGCTAAGGAGGTCGCGCTGAAGTTAAAACGCGCCTTTGACTACGACAGCTGCCCGGTTTCATTTATCAAGCGGAGCATTCGTATGCAGTCACTTGATGTGTGGAACCAGCGGTATCGTGCCGGAGAAACGACAGGCGTCACCAGGGTGTTTTTCCCTGACGCAATAGCCGCACATAGGATCATTGGTAAAATAATGGTGGACAGGTTTGTCACCAAGATTTTGATGGGACATGGTGGATTCTCTGAATACTTGCAACTTTTCAAGTGTAAGGAGATTCCATCGTGCGTCTGCGACCCTGGGTGTCCGGAATCTATATTCTACGTCCTCTTGGACTGCCCGACCCTCGACTGCGAGAGGCTGTGGTTAGAATACCAAATTGGTGTAAAATTGAACAAAGAACTAGCTTCAACTTTGACAGCGAGCTTTAATCAACAGACGAATCCCTTATGAGTAATATCATGTTTTCATTTTTTTTAACTCATGAATTTTTTTTTAAGTTTTTGAATGTCTTTTTTATTACTTATTTTTTTTTTAATATTTCTTTAAAAGCAGGGAACATAAGCTTTAAAATGGTATACGAATTATTAATTTTGCTTAAGTATTTAAAATATCTAGGCTCTCAAAGAAAAAACACCTTTTAGAAATAATATATATGATTAATAAAGTAAAAATAAAAAATAAATTATGATTCCAACCATGATTCCAATAGAACGAACTATGTGAGTATAATATGTAAATAGCATTTGGTAAGACACTGATTCTCGAGAAACAAATGTTTATACTAGTGATGTGCCGGATCGTTAAAAAAGAATATCCGCGGATACGGATATTTGGTGTCAAAATCCGCGGATACGGTTACGGATACGGATCTTAAGTTTCTTACTCAATCCTTGATAGTTGTCGCCACTTAACGCTTTGCCGTTGACGCGTGCCAGACAGGTCAGTAAATGTTTTGAGTTTTCGACTTGCATAGCGCGGTTCTTTCTTTTGTTTTGTATTTTGGTTATAGTTTAGTGTGACATTGCGCGGCATAGATAAAGTTTGTTTTTGGTAGTGAGACTAGTAAGTTTCAGTTAATTGGTCATTTTAATGGAGAACCGATTTTTTTTTCATTTCGACATTGGCCAGAAAAAATGTTGTTGTTTCTCTTAGAGAAAATGACAATCGGCCCAAACTTGACGAAGTATTGTGTCAAGACTGAGTCTTAGTATTAGGCCAATATTGCATATTAATTTTGTGCCGATATTATTGCTGGGCCCCAGACTGCATGACCTGCACTACGAGACTTATAAAATAAATACGCCGTTGCAGGGTGAAATGACTATTATTTAATAAAAACCCATAAGCAAATTAATTTTGTATCGATACCTATAATAGATTACACAGAACCAGAACAGAAGGTTAGCGCGATTTAACGGCTGACCGTAGTAGGTACGCTCCTCCCGCCGTTGTAGGTTTGGTAGACACAATGCACTAGCGCGATTCAGCAGTGACTATCGTGAATTTTTAATACATTTTTTATTCTTATTATTTATGAATTACTTTTATTATATTAATTATATAAAAATAATATATTTTTAAATAGTATTGAACGCTCATTTTATATAATTTCATGTATTATTTTTTATTGTTTGATTATTTTATAAAAAAAAACAATGAAAAATTGCTGAATTTGCTATTTTCTGTATCACTGAAAAGTAAACCATAAATATTTTTCGGAATATACTAAAACAAAAATTTCATTACTTTAAAGATTTTTTTTTCTTACTTGAAATAAAATTATTCTTGATTGGAGAGAATTTTGTTTGAATGAAGAATTCACTTGTATCGATCAAAGATAATATAGTCCTTAATCAAGTAAAAAATGTTACCGATCGAAGTGATTAAGTCTCTTAATCCAAAAAACAACAATTCAAGACAAGAATTTCTTAAAATAAGAGAACTAGAAAAAAAATATTAATTTGATATTAGGTAGGTCTCGGTTTAAGACTGGCAAACCAAGTTTGTACCCAACCAATACAATACAACCACACAACCCAGTGTTGTATCAAGACTGGCCCCGGTGTATATAATTTTCTTCCTACTAGGGTTATAGTGTTACTAAATCGTACCAATCAGTTTTTCATTGAATATAAAATCACCTTATATATGTAGAATTTCATCTATGTTTTTAAAATTAATAAGGAAAAAGGACCGGAAAGATCCGCCAAAAAAGTCACGGATACGGATACGAATACGGATCTCTTTTTTCCCTCGGATATCCGCGGATACGGATACGGATAGGGGCCGTTCATAAAATACGTTTGCATACAAGAGGAGGGGAGGGGTCTGGCTGAGTGTGACAAGATGTGACAAGGAGGGACGGGGGGTATACGGCAACGTGACGTTCGCCGTTTATTATTTTTTGACATGTGCGCTAGCTCTGTGGCGCGACTAGTTTTGAAGATGAAGAAGAAGATGGTGCAATACCGATCATAGATATTTCGGCCCATTTAGAAAATCCTTGGACTTCTGAATAATAGAAATATTATTTATTATTTATATGTTCGTTATGAAAGATATTTATTAATTTATTTAAATTTTATTATAATAACTAAATAAATATTTTTAATTTTCTGAATTTGTGTACTATCATTTAGAATTTATCATACTCAGCAGGGGGGGGTCTTAGTTTTTGTGACGAAATATTTCTAGGGGGGGTCACAAAAAGTGTGACACAGCGTGACAATGGGGGGGAGGTGGTCAAAAAAAGCTGATTTTAGTGTGACGTATTTTATGAACGGCCCCATACGGATATCCGGCACATCACTAGTTTATACATATTATTTGGAAAGTATCTGGGGAAGATTGGGTATTAAGGAGAAATAATCACAAATCAAATAACAACCAATATATCTTTATTATTTATTTAGATAATTTATCTTTCACTATTCATCTAACAAAATAAAAATAATATAAAAAAAACTCTAAGATCAATAAGTAAAACTAATTTGACATAATCAATATTTAAAAAATAAATGATTTTGACCGGTATAAGGCACCGGGTAGGTAATACCGGTCAATAGGTTGAAAATACCAGTAAGCTTTGTTGAAGCATAAGTCACAGATATAACCATCTAGAATTCTAGAGAGTCATGCCTTGAGCACTCAGCGTGAGCCCAGTGACCACAGCACACACCTTATACCACAGATCGTTGTTTTGTCCATATGATTATGGCTCAATCAAAAATGCACAACGTTAATATTCAAGTTTTCACTTCTGCCGGCACTCCCGGAGTGCAACCCTTTGTTTTTTATTCATCCTTTACTTTTACGAGAAATAATGGCTTATTTACGAAGCGATTATAAGCAATACAGCATTAATCCTTATCCAATGAAGTACAATAAATACATTGTGAATTTAATATAGATCAATATGGCCTTTTACAGCATCTAATTTAAATGAATATTTTCGAAAATATTACAGTTTTAAAATGCAGGGACACATGAGTAAAGAAACGGAATCTTTACTCATGTGGCCGCGCTTCGCTATATATATATGGCATTGCACTCGTGCGGAGCCGGGACAGGTCGCTAGTATATATATACTAATGATATAAACTAGGAAATGTTTGTAATTTATGTTACACATGTTATCTGCTTGTATGTATTTAACATGGCTTTTAAATAAATACCTATAGATCTAGATCGTGTACACATATTATGTATTTATCAAATTCATTAAAATAGGAACATTATATTATGTATAAACATTTTCAAGATAACTCTTTTGACACGTAGTAATTAATGTTTCATTTAGTATGAATTATTTCAGCTACTGTGGTCAGTAAATTTAAATAATAATAATACAATTAAGAGAAATAAAAAGGTTACAAATAAAAATTCAATTAAAAATACACAACTTTATTTTTATTATAATTATATTGACTATGATTGGGGTGGTTGGAGGTCTGATGATAAAAATGACAGTTTGTCTAGGAAAATTTTTGTTTACAAATGATGACAGTAAATAAACATATTTTTTTTTACTAAATATTTAAATGTTTGAATAATTTCAGTTCAGCGCAAAACAGCGTAAAATTAAGAATAATTAAAACGTGCTAAAATTAACATCCAGCTGTGTGTTTGACATCAACTTATAATTAATTTTGAAAGAGCTTAGTTTACAAAACTTTCAAATGCGTTTTTTAAGTTAAATTGAGGTAAAAAGTTTGCATGGAAGCTCTGTTGCATATTAATCTGAAGAAAAAATCATATTTAGGGGTTTTGATAATCTATAATGTATAATTATATAATCTTCTTCCGCGCTAGCATAGTCGTGATCCACAGCTAGCTTTTTTCTGTGTTACAGCACATCTTTTTCAAGGGAACAGATTCATGCTATACCAATCAGTAGGTTTCAAAATTTTATTAAGTAGATATTGAATTAAAACTAAACTTAAACATCGTCTAAGCTTACCATCACTTCTATATTGTCCATATTGACAATTTCTTACGTAGGTAAGTGCTGTAAATTAAAAATTGTTGTTAGTTGAATGTACTTTATTTTCTTATTCCTGATAAAAAAAATAAAAGTTAGTTAATTGGTGGATTTGGGGCTACAGGATAACGATAATATTTATCAAAAATGTCATCCCATAACAAGACTCTTTCTTTTAACGGTAAACTCTTTAACTGTACTGTTTTGTTAAGTGCCATATACGGTGACCAATCTGCGCCTACTGGGGGCCAGTTTGGTAGATTGGTTGCTGTAGGTTTTCTGTAACAAGAGGAGTGACTTCTATATCTATATTAGATACAATATGTCATCACATTATATTTTTAGTACGTAACAATTTGTTGAAGACCGTTCTAGTGTAGACGATAGTTCTAAAGTAGTGGTGCGAAGAGTCGCTTTAACCCTGGCAGTCACGGGTTTGATTCCTGCTCAGGCCAGATATTTGTATTTGCGCAAATATTTGTTTCCGATCTGGGTGTATGTCCTTGTGGGTTTCCCCGCCGTGCCTCGCAGAGCACGTTAAGCCGTTGGTCCCGTTTGTTATCATAGACACCTGGTAACGATCGTTACTCGTGGTAGGGATATTATCCGCCAACCCGTAGTGGAGCAGCGTGGTTGATTAAGTTTCAACCTTTCTTCTAGATGGAGAAGAGGTTTTTCCCTAGCAGTGGGACGTTTACAGGCTGATTTAGTTCAGTTAAGTTTAACATTATCTTTACAGGTTCTATTATTTAAATGTTGATAAAGATAAAATAAATGTTTCACTTACCCAGTTGTTATAAAGTTCAACCAAATTTCTCTAATGAACTTTTTTAATTCTTGTTTTTCTTTTGATATACGTTTTTCATCATCTTCAGTGCCATTCCATAGGCCATCGAAAAAGGTAGCTGTTTGAGCACAATGTGGAGCACCACGAATATTGGTGTATGGTATGACAGGCGTATCAGACTCAATAAACGAATACTCGTACATATATATTTGATCATTGCCAGCTTTTACTTGATATTTCACCGTTCTTAGCATTGGATATACGAAAAAAATATCTGAAAATAAGTCTACAAAAGGTAATATATGTTCGTTTTCTATTAAGCCGTCGCCAAAATAAAATCTTTTAATCCTTTCAGCTACAGCTTCCCTTTCTTTTAGATCTTTAAATTGTAAATCGTTTGGTAAAAAATTTGAAAATTTATCGTTCATCAGATGTTTCCAAGCGTCGAAAAATATAATACGCATTGATCCTTCCTTATCAGTAAAACCATATAACATACGATATTTTGGAAAGTTGCCACTTCTTAAGATATTAACGGGACTGTCATCTAGAAATCTTTCCTCGCCCACATCACGTTCCACACAGGGTGTCATTAAAACTGATGAGTCAGTTCTATTCACAGCATCGGCTGAATTCATAATGTCATAAGGAACAGTTTTGTAAAAATCTTCCAAAGCATAAAAATCGTCTACATCATGAAAATTTAACATTTTAGCATATATTTTTGCATGTTGGATAGGATCTGACTGACAACCTATAGAGGCAGTGTTAGCACCACTTTCTGCAATTACCTTTTTAAATAAGCCCGCAGCCATTTTTGATATTGAAAGCAGATCAACAGCAGTAGATCCAGCGCTGTAGCCCGATATTGTGACATCATCAGGGTTACCACCAAAACTAGCTATATTATTTTGCACCCAACGCAAAAGGGCTACCTGATCTTTCATTCCAGCATTACCTGGTACATCTTTCGTACCTAAGCAAAGAAATCCATGTACACCTAATCTATAATTAAACGTAACTGCAATAATCCTTTTACTGCTTACAACTTTCTTAGGAGTAAATAAATCTCCCCACCCTACAGAAAAAGCTCCACCATGAACAAATACAACTACTGGGAGGCTATCTTCCTTTGTTTCAGGTACATAAACATTCGCAACTAGACAGTCATCTTTAGGAATTAGAGTGTTAATTTTTTGATTTGTTATTATATGAAAGTAATTACTTTGTGGACATATGATTTTTCTATCCACTGCCTCAAATGTTTCATCCCATGTTGGTGGTGGTAGCGGAGCCTAAAAATATTTAAATAAATATGATAAAATTAGTTTTATTTAATTTAATGTGATATTAAACACATAATAAAAATGTGTATGAAAATACTATGTACAGTAATTATAACAATAACTTATTAAGTATTATATAAT
The DNA here is from genome assembly GCA_036937285.1 of Euphydryas editha. Classification (NCBI taxonomy): domain Eukaryota; kingdom Metazoa; phylum Arthropoda; class Insecta; order Lepidoptera; family Nymphalidae; genus Euphydryas; species Euphydryas editha. Next base: position 8,603,288 of record JAUPFZ010000004.1, read on the forward strand.
AAGTATTTATATTATAGATTTATATTTATTATATCGGGCTTATTTATCGACGATCGTCTCCTGTGGAAACAGCATATTAACTATGTGTGTGATAAATTACGCGCCCTTCTGTCAAAGTTACTACTTAATGGTTGAAACAACATCTCTTTTTTGAGACTTTTAACGATTTATAAAATGTTAGGCTATATAAAGAGCAATATAAATAATAGTATCTACTCCTATTCAACTAGTGTAAAGTTATGCCAGTTTACGTTAAAGTAAAATACTCGTGATTTTGATATAACCTGCGTATAATTTATTAAGTACAGTTTACAGTAAAACTGCATGTGAATATATTTAAATGGATTACTATATAAATAAATATTAATAAATATAAATGAAATAAAGAAAAGTATAAATATTTATTTATACTTTACCTTAAATCTGTCTCTTCCAGTTGGTGTTGTAGCGTATGGAATGTTATAAAATATATAAATATCTTCTTCTGGGTCTTTATATCCTCGCACAAGACCCTGTGACAATCGCGCTAAACGCGACTGACGCTCCTCGCAGAACACAACGAATAATAGGCAGCAAAAAATTAATAGGCGAGCCATGTTGCACTCACGAAAACGGTTAAGACTCGATAACTGGATCCAAAACTACATTTGTAATTGATTTTCAAAACACTATCTAATCTTAATTGAAGTTCCTAATTGTATTTTTAATTGTACTATTGCATTTATCTAAGTGCAAAAAATATCATAAATACATTTATTTTTATTAATTTCGCCTGACTCATCAATATATAACAGTACACAGTGGCACCAACCATTAAAATTAAAATGATTTTATAATTATTATAAAAACTAAATAATAAATAATATAATTCGCACCATGATTCCAACAAAACTTACTATACGAGAACTTATAATATGTAAATAGCATTTGCTAAGACACTGATACTCGAGAAACATATATACATACCTACCTACACATCAGTGATGTACAAGATACCCTATACAAAGTATCTGGAATACAAAATACAAGATACTTTAAAATCAAGTATTTCAGATACCAGATACAAATACCTTTCTGGAATAGTATCTGAAATACTAGATACAAAATACGTATCTTCCAAATACTTTTTAAAGATACAAATACTTTTGTAAGAAAATAACATTTTATTTAATGTAAGTTTAATTTTTTACGTGAATTATTTACAAATACCTATATCGCGTTGATCGCGTAAAAGTGAGAAGATAAAATATTGTATTATTAAGGTTTTAATTGAGACTTAAGTAAAACCAGTTCTTCAAACATTTTATCACTCATTTTTCTTCGATAAGGCCTGATAATCATACCTTCAAAAGAGAAGAGTCGCTCCACAGGAGCAGAACTTGGAAAACAGGTGTTATATTTGAAAAATATTTTTCTTATTGTAGAGTAAGCATTTAAACTCTTTAAGTTGGTATCTTTATTGTTAAGGTATTGCAGTGTTTTTAAGTCAGCGGTACTTAATTACCAGTAGACCCTGTGTTTTCGCCACTTGCAATAGAGGAATCAAAATCCTCTAAAAACATTTAAAATTAATGTCACCATAGAAACTTAACCCAGTCATTTTAGGTTTTAACTGCGGAAAAATTCCTTGTGTTCTGATTTTTTGTATACACCTTTATTACGGCGTTGTAATGAAGATGTTCGACATTGATATCTTGCCGGCTAAAAAAGTTATAAAGGTCAAAAGGTCACGAAAATCAGTTTTTTGCAAATATCACGCTACCTATTACTCGGAGGTCAATATAGATCATTATAAAAATTGTTTGTCGTAAAATTATCTACAAAAAATGCCTCTTGCATTTTTCTCCAAAATTAACCGTTTTTGGAGTAGAGCGCAGAAAAAGCGACTACATGCACTTTTCCTCACTACCTACCTCGAGAAGAATCCAAGGTTCGTTTTTTTTTTACATGGTTTTCCCCGTATGAATAATCCATGATATTAAATAATAGATTTTTTTTTAAGAGTGAATATTTTTTTATTTGAATGATAAATACAGAAAAAATAATATATAGTAAGTAGATATACTTATAATTTTTTTTGTCAATAATTGTCGATATCTTCAGTTTTTTATATCATTAACAGTTGCTGACAAAACGTCGAGTGGTCTTATTCCTATATTTAAATCGAAATCTTTATTATTTTCATCATTGGTTGATCAACTGTTGAAGAGCATGAAACTAATAAAATAAAGTCTTTAACACTCAAGAAATATTTTTCAACTGACTCAGTATAATTGTCAGAGTTTCACAAATAGTTAATAAAAGTTTTTGTGTTAAAACTCCAAATAAAAATCAATAAAGTTTACGCCTTGGTGTATGGTATACAAAACCGTATGTGAGTACATTCTAGTCGCTTTCTCAGCGCTCTACTCCAAAAACGGTTAATTTTACAGAAAAATGCATGAAACATTTTTTGTAGATAATTTTATGATGAATAACTTTTATAATGACCTGGAATGACCTCCGAGCAATAGGTCGCGAGATATTTACAACAAAACTTATTTTTGTGACCTTTTGTAACTTTTTTAGCCGGCACGATTACAATGTCGATTTTTCACATCTTCATTACAACGCCGTAATAAAAATGTATACAAAAATTCAGCTCATTTAGAATTTATCCGCAGATTGGGGCTTAAAATGCCTAAAATCACCGGATTATGCCATATTTTGTGAATGAATGCATAGAATAACTATTACTAAAAGTATTTTACCAAACATAGTATTTACAAAATACTAAGATACCCAACAAAAGGTATTTAGATACAAGATACAAAATACATTTTAAAAAAGTATTTTAGATACAAGATACAAAATACGTATTTTGTATCTTGTATCTGTATTTCAGATACTTGTATCTTAAATAAGTCACATCTCTGCTACACATTATGTGAAAAGTATTATCTATACCTATAATATTGTAATATATGATTCGAAAATTAGCTATGGTAATCAAACAGTCAAAACAAAACCATTAAAAACTACAAAACAATATTATATTACAAAAACAATTCGTGAAATATATTAAATAATTTGGTATCTACCTACACCTGAAAAAACACGATGTTACAAAGTTTCAGTCGCCAAATTAATCATTAGCAGCTAATCACAGCAAAAACTTTTAGCTTCACTGTTTATGTCAATGGACGCATTTTTTTTAAAATATATATAATTAAATAGTAGTACAAAAAGTTCTAGACTACTCCCACTATTTACTTCGAACTCACTCACAAAAAACGTCTCGTGCTATGATTGGCGTTCAGTTTATATAGTACTATTATTAACCCGGCTGGAGTGTGGTGGGGTGTGACATACCCCAGTGTTCGTTTGTATCGTGACATAGTTTTACTGTTTTGTGCGAGTCTTTCGGAACTTCGTGTAGCTGAAGGTGAGGAAGTTTGGCGGTATAGTGGTGTGATGTTAGTGTTTCATCAGCCGGCGTTGGAGACACACGAGCACAAACGTATGTGGGGTAAGTGACACTCCGCCATACAATTCGTGTGTGCGTTTCATAACAAAGGTATTTATTTTTTATGTTATTATTGCTCTTTTTATATTTTTGTCAAACGTGGATGAGGACAGTGGTGAAAGAAGATTTAGGTCTTTGTTATACGACGTTTTAGAGAATTCTTCGCATTATTTATTTATTACTTATTGTAATGAAAATTATTAAAAAATATAAATATCCATAATTAATAACATCCATTTTTTAAAAACTATCTTGAGGGATACCTAAATAAATCAAGAATATAATAATTTGACATCATTTTAATAACAACAATAATAACAGGCAGTTATGTTTTGGGACACATCGTACCCCGCCACATACTTGATGTAATATTTTTTCACCACTCCTACCGGGTTAATTAATCTGTGGAAACATTTGATGGACGAGCAGATTAGGAATGTTAAGATTATATAAATATTTTATTTACTGAATTAATCCCCATCGGGCACTCTCTCCTGTGCGACGCCCCGCGCACTTGGGCATCGCACCTTTGCGGTAGGCTGTTTTGGCGAACGGCAATCACGTTTTACTAATTCTAGCATCTCACATGATTTATATCCTAAAATACTTACATACCATATCAGCTATTACAAAGGGTCTAGCCGACTAACTATAGGGAAATTGAACCGGTGTATTTAGACATAGTTTAACCTTTTAAATATTACTTCTTCACCCAATGTACTTGTACCCGTAATTTTAGATCTCTGCTTTCACTCATAAGGGAGATATGGGGGTAACAGCTCCTAACGGTTGTATTTTTTTTTTCTAAGAAACTATGACAGATATTTAAATGAATCCAACGCGAAAAAATATACATATATCAATGAGTTCTATGTTTAGTATTTTTTTTTATATTTTTTTATTCATTTTTAGAAGTGTAAAAAAATATATTTATTATTTGAGGGTGGTTTTTTATATGAACTACTGGAGATACACCAACCAAAAAATTTTATACATTTGTCTCAGAGTCAAACGTTTGCATTTGGTGGAACATAGTTAAAAAATGATCTGTGTGTCAGCTCCGAGGCACGACTAGAGTTTAGTCCTCAGGAACGATTCTCGAAATAGACACAAATAATTCGTATATGACACAGAATAACGCTTACCCAGTGAACACAATTATGTCAGACTGATGTCTGAATGACGTCATGCTACGTCATGATTTACGTAAGATGTGAGTCATATATGACTCATAATTTCCCACTTCCTGACGTAAGATTCTTACGTAAGATAGATGACGTAAATATGACATAAATTCTTACTAATCAGTTTTTTACTACACAACATTTTGAAAATATTACAATACTGATAGAAAAAATAATTTGATACGTTTGAAACGTTTATCGTTATGTCCAAAATCACACCTGCACTACGGGACCTACAATGTAAATACTCCGTTTCAAGGTGAAATGACTTTGATATATTAAAAAACCCTTGGTCAATTAATTTTGCATGGAGACCTATATGTAGATTCTGTAGAACCAAACGTTAGCGCGATTTAGCGGCTTGAAGCCGTCACATGCTTACGTAATTATGATATCACTTTGACTTCAGACTATGACTTGTAATTTATGTAAATTTATGATTTATTTCTTACGTAAATAGTATATAAATTATAATCACAATTATGACGTCTTATAACAGTCAAATATTAGGTCAGTACATAGGCAAGTTATTCTACTCTTTGGTCAGTACTATGTCATAATGATGTCATATTATATGACATCACATCAAAGTCATTTATAAAGTCATTTCTATGTCATATCTATGTAAATATTCTATGACCTCTATGTGATCTATCTATGACGTCATATGGAGGTCTTGTGTTCACTGGGTATCGCCTATTTATAGTTTTTACGCGAAAATATACTCCTTAAGAACGATTAGTAATACATTTAGTATTTATAAATATTTTATATTTATAAATACTAAATTTATTACTAATCGTTCTATTATATTAATCGTTTTATTATATTGTTATTTATAAATTTAACCTTTTTACTTAAGTAATATTTAAAAGTTTAAACTATGTTTAAAGACGCCGGTGCAATTTCCTTATAGTAAGACCCCGTTCAGATGACAAGCGCTTAACGCGCGTTATGATAACGCGCGCTTACAACTACATACATTTTATTCAGGCCGTACACATGCTAACGCGCGTTTAACGCGCGTTAGCATGTGTACGGCCGTACGTACGGCATGTGTAGTTGTAAGCGCGCGTTATCATAACGCGCGTTAAGCGCTTGTCATCTGAACGGGGTCTAAGTCGGCTAGACCCTTTAAAGTTAAAAGTGATGTTTTTATACGACCATGAAATAACATATTACCTTTTTTTTAAATTATATTGTGGGCTTACTCTTGACCTAAGTCTAGCTTTAGAGCGGAGACGAGGTCGAAGATGGAGCGAGCTCGCCCAGAAGAAGCCTATTCACTCGCGCTTTAAGCACATTCGGGTTATATGTACTAGGAAATACGGACGCCGGCAGGGAATTCCACTCCTTGGCCGTGCGTATTAAAAAAGATGATTCGAAGCGCTTTGAACGTGTAAAGGGTATATCGATCAGGTGGGGATGAAAGCCCGTGGTACGTATGTAAGTCCGATGGAAGAAGGGAGATAGGGGTATGAGCCCGTGCAGCTCCAGGACACACTCCCCAAAGTACAATCTGTAAAAGACCGTTAGACTGGCAACTTTTCTTCGGTGAGCCAGAGTGTGAAGAGATTCCACCAAACTGGCGTTACCGATAAGCCTCCTGGCTCTGCGTTCCACTGAGTCCAGTGTGGCGAGTTGATATTTAGCTGAGTCATACCACAAGTGACTGCAATATTCCATGCACGGTCGGACTTGAGCTTTATACAGTGTTAGAAGCTGTCCCGGCGTGAAATATCGCTTAACCTTGTTTAAGATGCCAGGCTTTCTGACCGCAGTTTGCGCTTTGGACTCAATGTAATTGCCAAAGTTGAGGTTAGAACTCAACTCAATGCCTAGGAGGTGGAGGGTGTCGGACATAGGGACAGGTGTACCTCGGAAAGTAGGAGTCAAGTTGAAAGGACTCCGTTTGGCGGAGAACAAAGAAGCCTGCGTTTTGGCGGCGTTGAACGTGACCAGGTTCCAATCACCCCATTGAGATGACCTAGTATTGAGTTCGTTCGCTCTACCATGGCCTCTCTCTGGGACCGTATTACGTCCTTGTCGTCTTTTGCGCTGGACAGGTATCTTTCTATAACCGTACTGTCGTCTGCGTAACCAACAATGCCTGGTTGAAGCATTTCGTTAATGTGGAGCAGCAAAAGGGTTGCAGAGAGAACGGAACCTTGAGGGACACCGGCGTTTATATTCATCAGGTCAGAGGAGCAGCCGTCGACGACCACTCTGATCGACCGTTCTGCGAATTGCTCGCAAAGAGAGATGCAAATAAGTTTGCCTTTTCTACTGCGGAGTGAGCTAGCGTACCATCAGGTTTCTGCAGAGGAGGCAATGTAGCGCGGCAGCAATTGGATTCTATTGCTTACAAAAGAGACCAGAATTGTCTACTACCAGGCAAAGTTTAGCACCTATACGGCGGACATGGTCGGATCGAGCCCTTTCTAGTATTCGCTTGCAGGACTTGGCGGCTGAATTAAAAGCTTTCTTACCTTTAAGAGGTACACTGTTATGAGTATAAGACTGTAAAAATATTCCTTTTTTAATTATTACTAGCAAACCCGGCGAACTCCGTTTCGCCACCAGATGGCTTCGTTTTTTGTAACATTTCGTTTGAGGATTAAAAGATGAAGTAGTACATGTTATGTATCAGATGTTATGTATGATCATATTGTTATGTATGTGAAAAATGATTTTCCCTGTTTTTCTGTTGAATTTTTTCATGAATTTTGTTTGATACAAAGCTCACGGAGCCCGAGACCTTTCCAACGAATGCAAAACCGTGGAAATCGGTTCGTGCGTTCTGGAATTATAGCGTCAGGAAGGAAAACCCGACTTATTTTTATATTATAGATTTCGTCATTAAAACCTATTTTTTTAAACCTTTTGTAAGATATTATGTTATAATCCGCTCTGTATCTGTTTTAAATTTTTCTACTCCATGCTCACAAAAAAGTTTCTGAAACAAATTTTCACATTTTTTACTTTTTTTTTCAATAGCGCAGATGTTAAAATTATCGTCTGTAGAATCACTATCTCGATTATTAATTACTGTTACGTTCGATTCATGAAACTGACATAATTTTTTAGTTATATTACGAGTAGAATTACGATAAAATTTACACATACGGAAAAACTGCCCTTGATTACCACAAGTGAATTTAACTTGTCGTGCAGGACACACGACCTTTTTATTACACCATGAGTAGCCACAACTCGAACAGAGAGTCATTGATGATAATCCAGGAACGTTATCAGTATTACGCCACGAAGTTGAAGTGCGAGCTAGCTTGTTATTCTACAGGCGATATCGCCATCTATATGATGATTCCTGGTTACGGTCTTTTTTTTCACGCTATCGACATACGTGGCATTTCCACTTGTAACACACATTTGCTGTTCACCTTCTTATGCAATTCCTTCTGCTTGACAAATTTGCATCGCTCTTTCTAAATTAAATTCTTCGCATCTTAATAGTCGATCCCTAACCCCATTTTGCCAAATACCACATATTATTCTGTCTCTTCAAATTCTTCTTCTAATGTAGAGAATTCACAACTTTTGCTCAGTAGACGGAGTGCTGTGACGTTTTGTTGAGACAACTCACTTTATTTTCATATATATAAAATAAATATAATGCCAGACATAAACTACAACAGCTTCTATGATAAATAAAAGAATAAAATTTTAACCAGGACATTATGTTAATCATATAGAGTAGGAATGTTATTTTTGTATTTTATCCATCATTTTATTAAAAAAATGGTAGAGGGCGCCAAAGTCGAGGCTGCAGAAAAAAAAAAGGTTCCATAGTGGACAGTTAATCTCCGGATCTGCGAGTCTGAAACAAAAACAAAAAACATAATTTTATAGAACCTACCAAGAGCTTGTGCGAATAAAAAACATTTGAACTGAGTATAATGGGTTAGCAAAAATCGGGTTACTTGAGGTTTTTATTTTTTTACCAGTTTTTTTTTAGTATGAAACTAACAAGTATTGTACCATTTTACAATCCTGATTAAATGCGCGAACTTTTAATGGTACTTGCCAAGGCACTTTAGTACATTTTTTTTAAAGGAGGGCCTTCCAAAGTCGACAAATTTTGAAAATTTTAAATTCATAGCTTAACAAATAGTCTTAATTCTAGAAAACTTGGGGCAATTGTGTCATTATTTTTGATTGTGGTTCTAGAAATGTTATTTATGGTTACGATTTCAAAGTTTAAATGAACAAAAATAATAAAAATTAACCACAATAACCGAAAAATGGTTACAGTTTACCAAATTTCTAAGTTTTGCTTAAATGCCCATAATTTCCAAACTGCATGGGATAGATTTTTTTTCTGATTTTTCTCATGATGCTTACAATCAATCCTGTCACCCTGTTTTGGCTTGACGTTGAGTTCTGGGACACTCTGTATAATACGGTACAAGTGTCAAAGGGTACTTAAGCACAAGCGTAAAATAGAATCTGTATAAAGCAATAAAGTCTTAGTTTCGATTTTTTTAACAAATAAACAAAATTGTTAGGTATACATAATATAATAAAAATATCGAACGAAAAGAGGGCTTTGCGCACGGAGCTCTGTCAAAATATGATTTCCAGAATTAATGTATCACACCGAGGTATCATCGGTGGTATTTTTCCCCGGTCATCCAAAGTCGAGTTATAGGCAAAAAGAGAGTCTAGAAGATCAGCTTTCTCCTTTGCGGTGTGGGCCAACTAGTCGTCCCTCATGTGCAGTGATAGTAGGGATGGCTTCAAGGGCGTAGCCAAGATTCCCTATACAGGAGGCCAAATAAAAAAAACCCTAGACTGTATTGTGGTTTTTAACATATTATATGAGTATCTCACATTAGTAGTGGAAGTGTTCTTGTATTCGTTTCACATATCGTTAGTGACATCGCTTAGAATACGAAAACATGAAAAAATCTTTTTTATCAGTGACCGACCGCTCTTCTAGCTCATCTAGAGGGGGGCAGCCGCCTCCCCTACCCGTATCTTGCTACGCCTATGAATGGCTTACAAAGATTCCCTTGAACAGCCTGACCAGAATGCACGAGTTCCCGAAGGAAGTCGAACCAATCTCTCGCCAATTCTGCTAACGTACTCCGCCTTTGCCTCAACAATAACTCTTTTTAAGGACCTGGAGGCAAAATTATACTCCTTTTTTAATACGCTGGTCTTTAAATCTTGGGACATCGACGCTTTGGTCCAAGCTCAGTAGCTTTCCCACTTCTGACGTGCCGCCATTTTGCCAGGTCGACCAAACCAGGGTTGGGTTTTGCCACCTATAGGCACCGCAGAGCATGGAATGAAAACTTCCATAGCTTCCATGGCGCGGCGTAGGATCCCCCTCTCTTTCTACCACGTGCGTGTGTGCCAATGTGCGTGGAAATTAAAACTGCAAAAGTCAAGATGTCATCCGGTTGATGATAAGATAGAAAAAATATGTCAATGGGTGTAAGTTTAAATTTTTAAATAATATAATTTTATTATTCAGGTTCGGTTTCGATTGAGTCTACCGTACTGCTTGACGATATTATTAGTATAGATACATATGTACTTACACATTATACATGTGATATTTGTAATATGTTTATACTTTATAGCATTAGCCTATTTTTTCATAACATCACAATAAGCACATGTGCGGCGTAGGTTTGCCAAACAAATAAATTCCAATAAAAAAAAAAGAAAATAAGATAATAAAAAATAATCTTCGTTTTTCAGAGAAAGAAAAGAAAAAAACACATGTGCGGTGTAGGTTTACCAAACAAGTAATTTCAAAGGGCATATATGTAGAAGAATTGTTCCAAAAGAAATTGGATGATTTGCAAATTTAATTTCATATTTTAAATATGGTAATGTATATATATATATATATATTACAATATTTAAAATATTTTATTTTATGATTTTTTTTTCGCAGTACTTACCTAAAAGAATGAAATTGGACACTAATGAAGATCAAGATAATGTTTTGTAATGCAGGGCTTCTCAAACGTAAACAATTCCTCACCCAACAACTTCGTACCTACACATGAGTAAATAAACCTTTATTTACTCATGTGGTACCTATACCTATATGAAGAGAGTCACGAATACATTACCCCCAAAGTTATTTATTCTACACAGAGACGCAGATATTCCAGGTAATGGTCTATTCCACTCACTCATACGTGTTCTACAATTTCAAATTTCGACTTGTGATTTGAGAAGACATTTACGTCATTCACCTTATTTAAAAATAAAAAATAAAATGGTAATTATGATGGTGAAAGAGTCGTTGAAATCATGGATGAAAGTTGATTTTTCTGATAGATAACTTTTTAATGTATTGTCATGTTTGTGTACAATAGCGATAGCGCAATAAATGAATATTGTATGTATTTTACTACATAAATGATAGTACTTTTAACTAAAACAATTCGTGCTACTAATGCTAATAATTAAAACAATTCGTGCAAAATTATTCCCTAACTGTTCCAAAATATCAAAAACGCACAACGTTAATATTCAAATTTTTATTTCTGCTGGTATTTCCGGAGTGCAACCCGTTGTTTTTTTATGTCTTTTTTTTTATAAACAAAAGAAAAAATATATAATGATACACTAATCACTACATCTTACCCTGTCGTGATAAAGTTTAACCAAATTTCTCTCATCATTTTCTTTCAATTTCTTAAACCAGGTGAAATAGGACTTTCAACTACATAAGTTAAATTAGTTCCATCTAAAATCACTACGGACTGTGCACAATGATTTGCACCCTGCACTTTCGTGTGAGGTACTATCGGTGTACTGTCGTCGACGTAGGAGTACTCATACAAGTATACATGTTTGTTGCGTACCTTAAGCAAATATTTTATAGTTCGTAGTATTAGACATGCAAACATTAAGTCAGTGAAATAATTTATATAATTTAATACAGAGTCATCAGCGACTGGTTTGTCATTAAAATCCTTTTTTTGATATTTTTAGCCAAATCATACATTTCATCATTTTTCGAAAATTGTAAATCAGCTAGAAGAAACTCTTCAAAGTTGGTATTCATTTTTTCATTCCACTGATCAAAAATGTCAATGCGCATTAGTCCCTCCATGTTATCAAATCCATACAAAATAGGTAGGTTTTTAACAGTTCATAAGAAGCATTTTTATAAAAAAATCTAAAGCAGATGTATCATTAGGATCATCAAAATTTAATAATTTGGCATTATGAATAGGATTTACTTGGATACTAAATGGAGAAAGTTTGTCAACACTTTCAGGTATCGCTTTATTAAATAAACTATAACGACTAGTAACTATTAAACTAACTATCCTAATTATAATTAATTATTAAATGTATGTTATGTATTATGTGTACCCTTCTTCTATATAGAGAAGAGGCCTTCGCTCAGCAGTGGGTGGTTTACAGGCTGATATAGTAAATTATATTTCGTGGTTAATCTGCTGCGCCTTTTGTGATGAGCGGGCGCCCACGCGGGCGATGCCGCGTGCGGATGCTAGTATATTATAAAACAAATTCCCCCGCCGCGTCGGTATATGGTATCGGTCTGTTCGTGATAAACTTAAAAACTACTGAAGGGATTTTCATGCTGTTTTTCACGAATAGAAAGTATCATTTATGAATTTAACTTTTAAAACAATAGTCACGTAGAATGCGTTAATTGGAAAGCTATTTAGACGGATATAGTATCTAGTAATCCTTATCAACTTAAAAACGTTAGTTACCTTAAACGTTTCATGCACAATTATGACAACCTTTTACAGAAAATAAATTCAATCGCGAGTCTCACTCCGACGACGGGACTCGCTTGATGCCAACTTACCCCTATATTCAATGTACTCTGTGCCAACTACTAAAATAGTACATTCGCACCCGCGCCATTTGCTGTCGCCCAATGTTGATATAAAAAAAAACATGCAGGCATAATATTATGCTCTACTACTCGTGCGAAGCTCGGGTGTATCACTAGTTATATTTATTATATTATATAACTTTGTGTTTAATCAGACATTTGAGAACACGCTGCTTTGTTTACCTACGTATGTTTTATATTATTATGTTTCTCATTTCATAAATTTATTTTTTTATTTTACAGATGTACGGCGGTGTTTATTCGGTAAATTAATGTCAGTCAAAGTAAGGTAACTCAGCCATATGACACCAAAGAAAACACTAAACAACCGTTACGTTAATTTTGATTTGTCTGGTTTTTTGATGAAAATGCAATGTTTTATTAACAAATATATTTGATAGTTTATAAGACCCTACTAAGTTTATAAAAATAAACGAGTTCTTTTGTTTGTCCTTTGTCCTCTTGACTTGCACATACATTTACTGTACATAAGCTTGGCACACGCTTGATATATTTATTATTAGATACATAAATAAAGAGAATTCATCAATTGATACACAAAAAGATATATGTATATAATGTAACTCTGATTATATTTTCTTTGTTATACTATGTTAATACTATTTTATTATTAGTCATTAGTGATGACCACAATATGGAAATGGATCTAAAAAAAAATAAAAAGAGATTTTAATTTTTTATTTTTTTTTATTATACTTTTTTGTACACCACAAATATACAAACAAGATAGATTGATAATTACAAAATGTGAAGTACAAAGGGCGGTCTTATGGCTAGTTAGCCATTTCTTCCAGACAACCCGTGGTTTTTTACAACAAATTTTTACATCACAAAGTACATAAACATATATTTTTGTTATTGTATAAACTTCTATTGCTAAATCCTATGTTTTACTTGTAAATCTTAGGATTTACAAACATTAGCTGGTAAATTTAAGACTTTTTGTAATGTGAGATAATTTTTCGGGCTTTCGGGATTTTACTAAGGACGCTTGGTAAATCATACTTGGGACTGCTCGGTGGTAAATCTTAGTAACTAGACTTTTTAAGGTAAATGGCTCTGAAGGAGCAATAGCTGCAATACAAGCTGTGTGGGTGTGTAGAAGATAATTTACAGGTGGAGTCGGAATTTATCCGTTACTGTCTCCAAAGTTAAACCTAGGATATATAAATAAATAAAAAATATTTTACTGTTTACAACTTACTTTTTTCACTGACACAAATAAAACAGCACAAAAATAATGCAACTAAAATTAGAACGCATATATTATCTAAAGAACTATTACTAGTAAAAATACTGTCAGCAGAATAACAACTTAAGATATGAAGTGTGATACCGAACATTAATGAAACAAAAAAAAATTAAAAGAAACATCACAATATGTGTATGTTTAGTATGCCAGTACTTATTAGTTTGCAAAGTTGCAAACTAATTGATATTTACTTTAAGCAAAATTCTGTCTCAAAATTTCTACCATTGTTTTCAGCAAGAAGATAGACATGAAATATAATAGGATATATGTAGGTAGGTACCAATACAGAGAGGAAGTTTATAAGTCCTAAATAAAAAATAATAGTTAATAATTTCTGACTTATACAGTAATATTCCTTTAAAATATCCGTCTTATTTACTATTCATTTTCTTTCGCATAGCCTTCTTTTGGTGGTGGCGCTAGAGGTGGCGATGGAAAACGATAGTATTTGTTGTAGATTTTTTCCCAAAATAAAGCTCTTTTCTTTAACAAAGATTTCTTCAGCTTAAAAGTTCTACCAATATACATATGAGGTGACCAATTTGCACCTACCGGTTGCCATTTTATCTTCGAACCGGGAATAATAGGTTCCCTGTAAAAAACAAGTATTAAAAATTAATTTTAGGGACTCTTTTTTTTTATTAATGTAAAAAGGGTGAACATGAATTAGACATAAAGAACAATTTGTTATTCATACAAATTCATACAAACGTATTTCTACAGTCCATCACTCCGTTCAAGTATTATTTTACAAAAAAAAAAACTTTTTGTGTCTGAATTCGACTAATACTTAGATCTATAACAAAAGTTAGTGAGTACAGTTAGTTAGTAAATATGAATGAACCTTTTGTTATTATTGGTCCAAATCCATTACCTATATTAATTAAGTAAGATGTCCTGAGTGACTGAATTTTTAATTATTATCATCATCATAATCATTAAAGTAAAAAATACAAAACGAGTTCAAAAAAACATTGTTGAAAAATTGCATACTTTTATGAATTGAATTGAATTATATCTCTGAATTATCATTATATTGTATAATACAAAGGAGTTAATTGAAAATTAATTTTTTTTTTCGATAAATTAACATTTAACCTAAGTTCACATGTAACGCGCCGTAACGAAGGTCAACGCGTGATTAAAATTATAAAGAGTTCAGATGACAAGCGCTAAAGCGCGCTCTACACTCCTACCGAGACGTTTTGGCCAAATGTTTTGCCGAGACATGACGAGATCGAGAGCGGCCCTCCACATTCTCACTCACGCATTGCCCGTTCAGAACTCGTACAGCATGGACTTATTAAAAACGTCTGCCGCTGTAGCTTTATGTGCTGCAGCCTACTACAATTATATAATAATAATAATACTATTTATTGTACACCATGAATAGAACAAAAGTCATAACAAATAATATAGAAAGATGTACAAAGGCGTGTCTTATCGCTAATAGAGCGATCTCTTCCAGACAACCTTATATGTATTATGTTAGTAAAAGAAATTATATGAAATATATGAAAGAATGATATGTTAGTAAAAAAAAAAAACATTCTTAGTTTTCAATTATTTTACGTGAATATTTAATATTCCACTAATTAGGTTCAACCACCGTGCACTTTATTTCTGTCTTTATACTCACTATGCCTAGGATCCCATATAAATATAAATATGTTTAACACACACACAAGGTCGTCTGTTCCTAAGGTAGGCAACTTATATCTGTGTTTTAGGTAACAGCCGACTGATATACTTTTTTTCTTTTTAAATAAATATACATATAAATATACATATATTACACCCAGACTCGGGGCGGGAATCGAACCCACAACCCTTGGAACAGAAAACAGTGTCACTGCAAACTGCGCCAACGGGTCAGTCTAATATAAATATAATGGGATAGCACTGGTAGGTTTCTAAAAAGGTTAGCTAGAGATCGTGCGTCCATTTCGTAGGCCTTTTGATAACAAAAACGACTTGTGTGCACTTCGTTTATTGCCGGTGGAATAATCGAGACGGGAGTGTGGAGGGCTCTGTCTTGCGCAAACACAAAACTCTTTTAATTAAAAGTCTAAAAACGGATTTTATCGCGTTTATTTAAAATTACTGTTTAACAATTTAATTTAAATTATTTCCCGACGTTTCGGACCCTTTACAGCGTCCATGATCTCGGGGGACTGAGGTGGTAGGTGTCCGAATAATGAATCAATTGTTAAATACCTACCCCGCTTTTTATACAATTATAAATTATTACTTTTGACCGTTCCTATTCCGACAAATTAAAAATTGATGTCAAACTACCTACATGTGCAAAATCACCACGCTTATATGGCTTACCAAAAATACACAAAATAAATGTACCTCTACGTCCAATTGTAAGCCAGATAGACAGTCCAACTTACAAACTGGCTCAGCACGTAGCGAAGGTACTGTCACCACTCAGAGGCAACACAACAGCATATGTGAAGGATTCCTACCAATTTGTGAGTAAGATTAAAGACCTGCAACTCACTCAGAATGAAACGATGGTGAGCTTTGATGTACAGTCTTTATTTACATGCTTACCGGTACAAGACTGCATTGAAATTGTACGGAGGAGACTAGTGGAGAACGACATGCCAGAGGAATACGCAATAATACTCAAGCACTGCCTTACAACCGGCTACCTGTTGTGGAACCACAAATACTACATACAGGTGGATGGCGTAGCTATGGGCTCTCCAGTATCCCCCATAGTGGCTGACATCTACATGGAGGACTTCGAGGATCGAGCCCTAAGGACAGCATCCATCTCTCCTAGATTTTACAAGAGGTATGTAGATGACACTTTCACCATATTACCAACAGACAGTACTTGCATATTCCTAGAACAGCTTAACTCCATAAATAACAATATTCAATTTACCATGGAGTTAGAGGCAAACAACACACTAGCTTTCCTAGATGTACTTATAATCAGGAATCCCGATCATAGTTTAAGCCATTCTGTGTATAGAAAATCTACCCACACAAACAAGTATTTGAACGGTGCTTCTCACCACCATCCTAGACAACTCTCTGCCGTTGGTTTGTCTCTGTTTCAGAGAGCTCACGGGATCTGTGACGAGAAACACCTGGATGCAGAGCTACAGCACATCAAGCAGGTACTGCGAGACAACAAGCTCCGAGAACCGCGTCAGCGTCACAGATCCCGGAGGAAGAGGACTGCCACAGTTGAGCGCCAGCCTGCCGTACTACCATATGTTAAAGGAGTCACTGACAAGATTGGCTACATCTTGAAGCGAGCTTCAATCAAAACTTACTACAAGCCGCCAACGAAGATAAGTCAATTATTACCATCTGTCAAGTGCCAAATACCTTTACAAGATGCAGGGGTCTACAAATTAGACTGTGAATGTGGTCTTTCATATATAGGACAAACTAAACGGAGTATAGAGACACGCGTAAAAGAACATATAGCTGACATTAAACACCAACGGTCGACAAAGTCTGCTGTGTATCAACATACTCAACAAGGTACCAACCACTACATTAGATTTGATAAGCCACAAATTCTCGCTAAAGAACACCGATTCCTACCAAGGATGATTCGCGAGGCTATTGAAATAAAAAAACATCCTAATTTCAATAGAGAGGATGGTTGGAACGTACCACCAGCTTGGGAACCAGTTCTAAAATTAATTGAACCCAAGGAAAATAAGAACACAGCACGACTTCCAGACACAACAAGTTCATTCTGTGTGAATAGGAACGGTCAAAAGTAATAATTTATAATTGTATAAAAAGCGGGGTATGTAACAATTGATTCATTATTCGGACACCCACCACCTCAGTCCCCCGAGATCATGGACGCTGTAAAGGGTCCGAAACGTCGGGAAATAATTTAAATTAAATTGTTAAACAGTAATTTTAAATAAACGCGATAAAATCCGTTTTTAGACTTTTAATTAAATGAATAAAATTCGCGTAAATATAAGAGAACAGTACAAAACTCTTTGATAGTACCGACATGAAACCGGGACTACACGAATGTAGGCGGACTAGCCGAATAGGGCCTCTACACTCCCGTATTCGGCTAGTCTCGTGTAGTTTTGCCAAGAATGAAGAGCGCGCTCAAAGCGCGCAAGTCTCGCCGTGGTCTCGCCCTACATTCGTGTCTCGGCAAAACCTTTGGCCAAGACGTCTCGGCAGGAGTGTATAGCGCGCTTAACGCGCATTGCGAGAGCTCGTCAGTCTGTTTCGGTAGAGCTTAGGTAATGGACGTGGAAGATGCTATTATTTTGTGGTTTTATTACAAAAAATATATATAGAAAAAGAAAACGCACACATTGGGTTCAGCTAATTTTTTAAAATGGACCCAGTTTGTTTGCGACATTATATCCAAATCTGAGAGAAAATGAATCTAAAATTACACTTATTTTTATGAACAAAATACGAAAACAATATCTATTTATTTACGAAAGTTACAAAAAAAAAACATGCGGTCGCGATGGTAACGGGCGCTCAACTGAACAATCAGTGGACGTTACAATGTAATTACGTTGTAATGTATGTATGTCATACATATCAAAGCGCGCGTCAACGCGCGATCGCCTGCGTCTAGAGACTTTTTCTCTGAGCGCCGCGTTAACGCTCACTGACGCGCGCTAACGAGCGCTCATGTGATCGGTTTTATGTAAATGCTAGGATGTCTAGTCGTGCGATTTGAAAACGCGTGTCAAAATTTTGCCACCTGAACATGGCCTTATTTGCACTCTTAATTCAAATATTTTTTCACGTCTACACGGACGCATCAGCCGATAGATTTGAAGAGAGATAGATGCGTTACATGCCGAACGCTTAGGCCGATTGTGCCTCTCTATCGCTTGTGCCGCGCTCTCGCTCACGGAACGTGACAATGAGTCATGATTTTTTTTGCGTGCAGCAAGTATTCACCGATTTATAATACGTTATCACATCAACAATATATAAATAAAAGTATATCTAAATAAAATCTCACCCTGATGTTATAAAATTCAACCAAACTTGCAGGATAACTTCTCTCACTGGCTTAAGATCTTCCGCATCGTAATGATATTCTTTTGTTTCTTCCCAATAATCATTTAAAACCCCAATTGTTTTGGAGCATTGGTCTACTAAAGTGGCGTTTTTAGATAGTATCGCTGGATTTTCATAAATACTTTTCGAAATCATATATAAATATATTTGATTATTTCCGGCTTCCACCTGTAATTTTACCGATCTTAGTGTCGGATACGCAAACATAACATCTGTGAAATATTTTACAAATTCTGACATTGTTTCCTTTCCTATCGTTTTATCACCGAAATAAAATCGTTTGATTTCTTCTGCAATCTTGCGTTTTTCAAATTTGTCTTCAAATTGTAAATCAGCTGGCAAAAATTCTAAAAAGCGTACATTCATCCAAAATTCCCAAAATTCCAACAATAGAATTCGGAACTCTCCCTCAGTTTCACCAAAACCATACAACATAGGAACTTTTTCGAATTTGCCCGATTTTAATATGTTAACTGGATTATCATCTAGAAATCTTTCTTGACCCACGTCACGTTCCACACATGGGGACATCAAAAATGTAGAGTCTGGTCTACTCAGGGCACTCTTCGAATTAATTTCTGTACTAGACAAATTTTTGTAAAAAAATTCTAAATCATAAAAATTATCTAAATTGTCCATTTTAAATAAATCTGCATAGCGTTCAGCATTTTTAATTGGGTCAGTCTGAACACTAAATGCCGCTGTATTTGACCCACTCTCTGTTATGACCCTTTTAAATAAACCTTGAGCCATTTTGGATATTGTTAAAAGATCTACCGCCGACGAACCCGCATTATAGCCTGATATTGTAACTTCATCAGGGTTACCACCAAATTTTGCTATATTATTTTTGACCCAGCGCAGTAATGCCACTTGATCCTTCATGCCAGCATTTCCAGGCACGTCTTTTGTGCCCAGACAAAGAAAACCATGTGCACCTAATCTGTAATTAAACGTTACAGTGATAACTTTTTTACTTTTTACTATATTTTCGTTTTGCGATATATGCCCGAATCCAATAGCGTACGCTCCACCATGAAAATGCACGAAAACTGGAAGTAGTTCTCCGTTTGTTTCAGGCGTGTATACATTTGTAATAAGACAATCTTCTTTAGTTATTTTATTTTCTTCTAACATTTTCGCTATGTCATGTTGCGGACATATGATATTATTATTGACGGCTTCAAACGTATCTGACCAAACTGGTGGTGGAAGAGGTGCCTATAACCAAAAAAATATATATATATATATATATCAATAATAAAGAATCTCAATAGTCATTAATCGTTTGATAATCAACTAAATAAACGGTTACTGATATTGCTACCTGACGTATGACGGTATCCAATGGATAAAAGTTTATGATATATTTACCGATATTTCTATTAACAATCTGTGGATCAAAAACTTAGAGTTTAGTATTTAAGGTTAAACAGGCCTTGATCCATCCGCCGCCGCGCCCCAATCGTGACTATCAGTAACCTATATGTGGTATAAACTTTATCAGCAACCGGTGAACCAGGCTCTTCGTCGTGTAGTCCATTACCACCATAAGAGAATTATTTATTGAAGCACAAGTTGAGTAAATTTTTAAAAGTTAAATTTTATTTAAATTTTTTATACTTCTGCTTTTATTTTCAAACCTCTTACATAATTACCTGTCGATTGAAGAAATTTAAATAGCTAAGAATACCTCATTCAATGTAGGTAATGTTTTTTTAACTCCATCAGACCATGGACACTTATTTTATATACCTATAAACTATTTAATTAAAACCATTGTCATGCACTTAAATACGATATTTATAAGTTGGGTATGCTGGGGATTGAAGATGATACAGCACCAAACCAGTTAGACACCATTTTCTTGCAACAAAATTGTAAATATGAAAACTATTTAATTAAAAGTATAAAACGGATTTTATCGCGTTTAGTTTAAAAAACTTCACAGTTTAACGATTTTTTTATAAAATTATAAAATTATTTCCCGATGTTTCGGACCCTTTACAGCATCCATGGTCTCGGGGCACTACATTAAGAAAAGTACATAAATTTCCTTTGTTTTTGTGATGTCCAGCATGGTGGTAATGTGTTCGAGTCAAAACTTTGATTTTTTAAATGAATTTTTCGCTACCTATCTTCTTTTAGAGAATAATTTTTTGTTATGCTTGACTATTTTATATTTTGACGAAGTGTTGACTCAGTGGTCACAGCAACTGGCTGATGCGCCAATCCGTCTAGCGAAATTTCGTTCTTTTCGAAAGCAAGTGAAATTTAAAAAAAAAATATTTTTAATAATTTTTATTTATTTATAGCTATGATCATAATTTTTATGAAAAAAAAAATTACCCGATGAAATTTAATTAAAAGTCTAAAAACGGATTTTATCGCGTTTATTCAAAATTACTGTTTAACAATTTAATTTAAATTATTTCCCGACGGTGGTGGGTGTCCGAATAATTATTCGGACACCCACCACCTCAGTCCCCCGAGATCATGGACGCTGTAAAGGGTCCGAAACGTCGGGAAATAATTTAAATTAAATTGTTAAACAGTAATTTTGAATAAACGCGATAAAATCCGTTTTTAGACTTTTAATTAAATGAATAAAATTCGCGTAAATATAAGAGAACAGTACCCGATGAAAATTATAGATGATGATGATGCAGATGAGTAATGAACAGATTACAGTGGGGTATATAGGAAGTCTGAAGAAGGGGGGGGGGACACGATAACCTTGAAATCCGGTAACCTGTTCTACTACCGGGAGTGCGACCAAAAGTCTCAAGGAGGTGTCGGATTAGTGGTCTCTCATATTTCAAATGCAAATACAACTTAAATATTGGAGGGTCTCCAAATCTATGCAGGTACTGCTGTTGCCATCAGTTGATATTGCTGAGGAGTATGAATCGTTGAACATATAGTAAGACTCACTTTTTTGCTTCTTTTTCCCTGTTGATGTTTGTGGCTGTGCACTTTTTAAATCTTCTTCTTTTAATTCTTCGCACTTCCGCAATAAACAACTCCTTCACATACCCCTTTTCTGTCCTTGGCACCCATTTTAACTTGAAAAAGAGATATGACACAGCTGCTAAAATGCTGTCTTTGGCACGAGTATCATGTAAGTTATATTTTTCGAACCGGTTTTGTATTCTTTCTTTTATTATATCAACAAAACTACCACAATATATAGGATTGTCTTGCTTCAATAAGTCCAATATTTTTTGCATCCTATACAATTCTGGCTGCAGTCATCCATAGAAAGTTTTCTTGTCGCCTTCTAAGCTCCGGATGGCTTCAGCTATGGATAATTAATGCAATCGTAATATGATTATGTCAATGCTTTCAAAACTTAGCAGTACTTTAAGTAAAAAAGTATTTTATATTTTACAAATACAAAATACATCTCATAAAGTATTTTAAATTAAATACAAAATCCTTTTTTTAAGTATTTCACAGGATCACAGATATTCAAAGACGTCCGATTTTCACCCAATGACTCCGTGATCCATTAGGTGAAAACCAGGAGCGATCACCTATTGGTTAGAGGCACATTCAATATCAGTATTAAACTGGAATGGTCTAGCCTGATAAAATCTCTCTTGATCGACGCTCCGACCATCTAACGCTCATATCCAAAACCCCGAGAGCTTTAAGCTCAAATTATCTAATCGTTTCGATTGCGTTTCTGTGGACGATATAGACAGAAGGTTGGTGAATACTGTCCATACAGTAAAGAGCCGACTTTACAAACTCGACCGTTAAAATGACACCCGAAAGCTCTCTCAAAACTCGAGATCTCATGGAAGAATAACGCTTATTAAGACTGCAGTCCGACGCTAGTGATGACGCTAAGGCATATAGGCGAATCAACAGACGGTTATAGAACTAGAGACACGATACAGCTTGCATGAGATTAGTATAGCTCTGGGACAGCTTAATAACAAAAAGACATCGGGCGAGAATGATATTACATCAGAGCTTCTAAAAGCAGATGGAATACCGGTACTTAAAGCCATCCAGAAGCTCTTTAATGCCTTCTTGCTTGAGGGTATAGCGCCAGAAGCCTGAAACAGAAGCGTGCTATGGTGCTCTTCTTCGAAAAGGGCAATAACACCGTGTTAAAGAATTACAGACCTTTTTCGAATCGTTTTCGAGGCGATGGCTTCCCGGATCTCATCCGCCGTCACGGAATCGTCCAGCCCAGAAATGCGCAGTTCGGCGCACTTCACGGGCCTGGCGACCCGGACACCAGTCTTCTCTGAGAACTAACCCAGCAAACTCTGGGCCATCGCATCGGCCGTCCTCGCGATGCCAGCCCCAGGAATTTCGATCATTCAAGCCCTTCTCCTTGCCCTCCGGCAGCACAGTGATGACCACCGCAGCTGCCTTGGGCACGTGGATCCTACGCGGGTTCCTGTTCTTGGGCGGCGGCTTAACTTGTCCTATACTTGTCTACGCTGCGACTCTTTCCCCGGAACTTCCGGCCCCCCACTACCTGCCAGCCCTCTTCGGTAGGCGCAGCGGCAACGAGAACAGAACCCCCGAGGTGCAACTGCAGCAGCGCGTGAGGGCGCAGCAGTGCCTTGGACGCAGCAGCCCGCGGGGGCGAAGTGGCGCGAACCAGAGGCGGGAACTCCTCTTAAGGCTGACCCCTCGAGGCTTGTCGTGCCTCTGCAGTTTTTTCTTTCTTCATTTTCTAGTTCTTCTTCTCAAACTCATCTGGACCCTGAGAAGAAACGGCCCTCGACAACGATGGTGCAGTCACCGCTGTGGTGGGCGTTATTACGCGTCCCCCCTGGCATGGTAAGGGTGTATGTGCCGTAGCCGTAAGAGGCGCTGTTTTCTTTTTGTCGGCCGCCACTCGCGGCTTATCAGCTCCGGTGACAAACCTCACCGCCACAGCCTCGATCTGCGGACCAAAAACTGCAGCATTGTGATCAATAATCACGCGGACTATTTCCTCGTGTATGGTGGCACCCGATTGGTCAGCAGACTCTGGAGAGGCAACCGAAGGAAGCCCGAGCTCAATCCGCATTCCGGCATGCCCCTTTTCAAGCGCTGCCATCCTGCCTCCATCTGTCGGTTGGCCTCTTCGAGTCGTCTATTCGTGGCCTCAAGGCGCGCATTTTTCTCCTCGAGGTACTTATTGCGTTCAATGAAGCACTCGAGCGAGACTTTCAATTCTTGCGCAGCGTCTTTTAGGCCTTGCGCAAATGTAATTTTAAGGTTCTTTGAACCCGCAGCCATTACCTCGAATATAGCCACGCTGTTCTTTGTCTCCATTTCAGCCGATGATTGTGGCCCCTTGGACGGCAAAGCGAGCTGCGGCGTGAGCATGCTCAGGCGCTCCTCCGCTCCTTGCTCCACATCCTGCAACCTTCGGATAGTCATCTCCGATCGCTCCGCACTTATTAAGCTGCCGGAGCGCGGTATGCTGTGAGTGCGCGGAGGCCGTGAACCACCCCCTGTCATGCCACATTCTGCACTTACTGCTGGCAACTGTAGGGATCTTCTAATTTAATCAATAAAACACGAATCTAATCAATATAAATGTTACGTTTTATTTCTGCAAATGCAAAAGACCTCCACTATAATGACAGATATAATGGCGCATACTGGGCATATATTACAACCATAGATGATAAAAACTCTACAGCCACTTAGTCGGTTGAGCGAGAGACGGGTCCGTTTCAATGTCGGAGTCGCTCCTGCGCACTCCTCCTCGCTTCGTGCCTTGCCGAGTTTGGTCAGGGCACAGGAAGAGGAACAGCAAAAGATACATCTCTCTCTTCTGCGGCAGACATCTTCGCGGCCGAATTGGTATCTAGCTATCTGTCGCTGAGGCTCCCGCTCTCCTCCCCCTCGTCTTTGTCGATCTACCTCTAGAGCCACGCGGTGGCAGATGAGGTGGCACGTCACGAGGTGCATCACTACTCCTCTTACTATTATCTTCGTTTTAGTTTTTTAAAATTTCATATATGTCTAGCCCCACGAGTATGGGATATATAAACGTCCACCCGGGGCAGGGATCCCTGTACCCGGGTAAGCGTAAATTTGTGACCCAAAACGAGCGAAGCACGCTATTGGTTGAACTACCCATCAACCATGCATCCCCTCGCCACGCGCCTTAACTTGGGATTCGAGGTAATTTTTTATAGAGGTTTTCTTCCTCGTGGTTCGGGCGGTTAAGCCGAGCCCCTCATTCCTGACCTGGGCCGCAAGACGTGACCACGACACCTAGTGACATCAGGATTACGTTGTGGCGCGATTTTCAGAATTGCCTGTCAAAAAAATAATACCCTTAAGCTTAACCAAAGTATCAAAAACGACTAATATCCACTTATTTTTTAATTACAATCACATTTATTTCCCTATTTTGATGACTATAGTTTAAGCTGTGATACGCACATTTGAGTACGAAAATATAATAGGACTTTAGTTTGTATAGGCTTGTTTGTTTGACCGGGGCTGACATTCTCACTCGAAAAAAATCTTCGTAAAGTAGCCAATATGGCTTATACAGCCTTTCGCAGAGCCGTAAGTGAGAACAGAAGGCCAAAAACGTTTTTCCTTCTTTTTTCTCGCCCTTGAACTGAACTGAATCAGCCTGTACGTCACACTGTACGATTAGCCCTAAGAGACGTACACGGTACAGGCCTCTGCTGATATAGAAGGGCTAGAGCTTAATCTGCTGTAAGTGCCAAGTGTGAGCGGCGATGATTACTTAATATCAAACGATCACATCGGAATATGAACTAGTACTACCGATAACAAAAAAATTAATTATCTATTAAAAATTGATATAAAACAATTTGATATTTTTGTATATAAATAATCAAGTAAATGTAAATTCACTAACAGCCAATTTTATTTGAGACAAGTAATATAAAAAAAGTTAAAATCGATTTCATTTAGGTAATCAAAGAAAATTTCTTTTTCTCCCATATAAAACTAAAATTAATTAATTAAATTAATTAATTGATATTTAAGAAGAAACTGTATTAACATCATGTTTCATCCACTACAAGTTTAAAATAATGTATTTTAACTTGATTCAATGAATAAAAGTATTAGATATACTTTTATTCATCATTCATATATTCATAAATATAGGATGAGTGTGAATTAATAGTAGGTATCAAAAAAGTAGACAAATGAAAGTTAAATGTATCAACCTACTATGGAAAGACATGCAATGTTCAAAACTAGATGACTTTAAAATCAAGCTAAAAAATAAAAATAATCCAAAAAAACTTCTTTCTTTAAGTTTCTTGTAAGGAGATTTCCATTGAGACTTATATGGTCACCTTTTTTATTTGTCAATAAAGCAATTACAGTAGTACATATTATTGTGTAAAAATATCAAGTGTCTTCCAAACACTGTTCCAAAGATTCTCTTGCAATGACAGATGAGGAGGTTGGATGGACCGACAGCGGGACCTCTAGTTATAGGATTATGACTTCCTCTAACCAGAGTAACATTAAAAAATTTAACTTTATGCTTCTTAAAGTAGGCAATGAATATTTGTTATATACAATTACAAAAGATTGTTAATATTTCCAGCTAAATTTAAGAAGGTATAAAAATGGATTAAAACTACTAAGTGCAAAAATAACTATATATCATAAGAAAATGTAAATTAATATCTTACACTTTTTTAAATAAAAAATCTGGTAAAATGTGAAAATATGAAATGCAGAATAATTTGTAATACTTTTAATGAACATGGTCTATAGTAGGCACTATGTAATATTGGTATATAGAAATAGTTTATTTTTAGGTAATAATTAAAAATTTGAAATTTAAAAAAAATTGTTTCTTCTTTAACAAGTATTGACTACTGATTCTGACTGTAGAAATTAATATAATTATTTAAAAAAAAACAATAACTATAGTTCGGTTGCTGTAAGAATTTTAATGTAAAGTTCTCTAAGTGACCGGTCTATAAAGTTGCCTATAATAAAATTATATTCACTATTATTAGTGATATAGTGCACATGATTTTATTACATAATTATTACCATTTAATCAGGCAACTTTTAGACGAATGTTCAAAATTAATATTAACTCCATAAAGACGAATAAAAAAGAAGGCATCAAAATAAGTTAGGTATAGAAAAGTTTAAGCTTGTGATACATTTAAATGTAGTTACAATGACATGTAGACTGTAGTCAAAATACTATAAGCGATATAAATATTAAGCTTTACATTTTATTAATATTTTATTAATATTAAATAAGAATAAATAAATAAATAAAAATTATGCTTTAAGATATAAAAACTAAGCGAATAAAATAATTTTCGTATTTTTTTCAAATAAACGACTTATAATTTTACTATTCGAATATTAATAAGATGTTTGGTCATATAGGTATTTCAAACTTATAATCCCTAGTCTATATGTAAGTATTATCTATGTTATAATCAAACCATGTTTCGTGTTATTTTTGGCTAATAGTATGGACTACACTACACACTTATTTTCATAATAATACATTGTGCATTTTAGTTTTAAGCCAAAACCTTCATCAAACATTTTTAAAACATTGATTTTTGATTACATAAACATAACAATCAGAGACAAATTATTGAAAACGACGAATATTGTCAAAGTCAAACATTCAAAGTATTCAAACAACAATTATTTTTTTTTTTTTTTTTTTTTTTTTTTTTTTTTTCGGATGGACTTATGCTGTTGGCCTTACTGGCCTTTACAGCGACACCGGGCGGGGGGGCGGACACTTTAAAAAGGTCCAGCCAAGAAAGTAGAGCCTCCTTATGGGCGGCTCTGAAGTACTATACGCGTCGGTTGGCCGGCTTAGGCGGCGCTATGCGGAGCGCTGAGGTGAACGGACTACTGCTCTACGTGCCTAGGCGCGTACGAGCCGTTGAACCCTATTACTTCGTCTCCGTCGGCGGAGACGGTGTAGGTGAGTAGTGTGGTGTGTGGTGCGGTTGTGTACTGTACCGTGTGGGGGGGGGGGGGGTGTTGGCTAGCGTAATCGGGTCGTCTGGGTCGGTGAGCACGTGAAGGGGGCGTCTACAGCGGTTTTTGAAATTACCGCGTAGTGTATTGTAGACGCATGACTGGGCTATAAGGGGGTTCGGATGGTTGCGCGCTTTCTCGAAATAGTTAGCGGCGATCGATTAAATATGCTTAAAATACATCTGTACAACATAAAATACATCTGTACAACATAAAATACATCTGTACAACATAAAATACATCTGTACAACATAAAATACATCTGTACAACATAACAGACGGGCTGCGTTTTTAGTAATAGTGTTTCATTAGTAATTTTGGGAGCTACGCTGACGCTGATCACGTCGGGGTCACCAGTTTGGGGATGTGCGGAACAGAGTGTGAAGTTCCTCATCCACCATTGAAAAGGGAGGATCCTACGACCAGACGGGCGTTGTGTCTGGTGGGCTACTGTGCCCCATTCAAACAACAAAGGCCGTGTTCCGATATATACTGAAGCACTGCAAGGTGTGACGTCATTTCAGTATACTGCGAAGCCGATCCTTTTTAACCCCAAACCCCAGCCTGTAAATTTGAGATATAAAAATTTAAAAAAATACTAATTGACGTATTTTTAATAGCACTTTCCAAAATTGTTTATTATTAAAACAGCACCCTCCTAGTTTACGAGTAAAAAATTAATAAAGATACTACACGCTACACCATCGATATCACTTGAAATACTTCGATTTCGTACTTTTTGCACAGTGGAAAAACTGCACCCTACTCGAAACTAATTGCACTATCATTAGAATTTCACAAAATGCAATAGTTATTGCAGCAAACAAATAAAACGTAATCAGTCTGGGGAAGAGCACTATCAAATAGATCCTTGTAGAGGGCGCCAACGCCATAAATAATATTTTTTAAAATATTTTTTTATATATAATAAATAAAATAATATAATAATAAAATATAAGGATAAACTTCCGAAAAGCGGATACCGAATTTCGTCATGAAATTTTGCACGGACATTCTATTTGACTATCTATGAGTCCCCTTAAAGGGATTTTTGGCGGCACGCAATATTTTTAGAAATATTGAATTTTTTAAGTACGTTGCTTAGCACACCTAAAGCGAGTCGATCAAAAGAAGAAGGAAAAAAAAACCTAACCTAACCTATCCTAGAATGCGTAAATACATTTCACAGGTATTTAAAAAAAAAAAAAAAAAAAAAAAGACCTAACAACCTAACCTAACCTAACGATTTAAAAAAAAAAATCTTAATCTAACCTAACCTTAAAAAATACCCTAACTGCGTAATTAATTTCTCAGCCTTCAAAAAAAAAAAAAAAAAAAAAAAAAAAAAAAAAAAAAAAAAAAAAAAAAAAAAAAAAAAAAAAAAAAAAAACCGAGTACGTAGTGAAACAATGGCCGATCATCTATGCGAGTTTTTATGGCGTCGTCGTCGCGTTAAAAAATTGAACAAAAATCAAATAATTTTTATATCTCAAATTTCCAGGCTGGGGTGGGGGGGTAAAAGAAACGGCTTCGCAGTATACTGAAGTGACGTCACACCTTAGAGTGCTCTCAGTAGGTATATATCGGAACACGGCCTACATCTTTGTAAATTATATTAGTCATCATCGATAAATAGCTAAATAACTGGACTTTATTATAAAAAATAGCATTAAAAGAATCTATATATTAAGTAATACGCAAAGAGTATGGTAATACGTGTATGTACTAACGTTATAATAAATTAATAATGCTCAAAAAAATACATTAAATTCATTAAAAAACACTACACACACTACGGTACACACACACATGTATAATGACATAATTATATACACAAATTGTTAAAGCCTGTTGTCAACACGGTCTTAAATACAGGTCTTGCAACGAATTTTTTATCGAAATTTATTATCACAGATCAGGTCCAATGACTACTATATATGCTCACCATGTTATGCGCAGTCATATTTTTATAATGTTGACAATGCTGTCAATTATAGATTAGGTCGAATTTCGACCACTGGGCGACCATTATATAGTTTCGATAATTACCCAAGTGTAGGTAGGTATATTATATTGATGAAACTTTTGAAACTTTTGAGTGAAAGTTAGGTATTATTATATTGTTTTTATTAAATAAATTCATGATTGTTTTAGATTTGACTACTTTCCTATCATTTAAAAGGTGTTATTAAAGACATTATCAGGTAGTTTAAATATCTTTAAATACATATACTTATACTTGCAATATATCGGGTATATTCGCTGTCCCTTTTTAAGTTAAAATTTTCTTTACTTTGATAGAAGCGCATAAGTACGTCGTATTGTCCCATTTCCACGCATGTTACATGTATGACGTGCGCATGCGGTCCTGTCAAAGTGAAGAAAATCTTCACTTAGAAGGGGGCCGCGAACATATCCATTATCTGCATCAAATTGTCAAAACTCAACCATTGTCCATTGACATTTGTCACCATGTTAGTTTTGACATTTCAAAAGACAAACAAATTATATTTTTTTAATTTAAACTTTCTATAATACGAATTTATTTAAATCAGCACTGCCAGATAAATTAAAATTTCATGATATTTTTTTATCTTTTTTTTTTTTACTTTTATTGTTTACCTTAAATTTATCCGGGCCGGTTGGCGCTGTTGCATAAGGAATACCATAAAAAACAAATACGTCTAAATTTATATCTTTATACCCACGCACGGGACCTTGAGTCAAATTAACAATTCGTGTTGGAGTAATATCGCAAAGGACTAAGGAAATTAGTCCTAATATTTTAAAAAGCCAATACATAATTGCACAACACATTTAACACTTATAACACGCACTAGGAGAATGAATGAAAAGGAGCTAAACCAGTCACCCACATAATATAAACATATTTTCCTGTTTACTCTTTATAGCATTTTTAAGTGTAGACTTTTTTAATCTTTGGGTTTTACCAACTAGGTACTCTAACTAGATATTAACAAACTACTCTGTGATTATAATCTTTTCTAAATCACACACATCTCGGGTCATTATGAAATTATTCCTTTTTTTCTTATTATTTTTTAAATATTATTAAAAAAAAAGAAAACAATTTGATATCAGGTCTCTATTTAAATTATTTTTTAAACTTATATTATCCTGAGCCTTATAGATTTAAAATTGTACCTATATAAAGTAAGCTAATGAAATGACAACCGTTCTGGTATATTGGAGCGAGTAGTCACCACTCACCTTAATACTAGCGATCGGGGAATCGGTTCCCACACAGGGTATTTTTTTTTTTTGTATAGATGTCTATTTCTGGTCTGTGTATATGTTTTCGTGGACCTCTTGGTTATCAAAAGCACCTGATAGCCATCGTTACACATAGTAGAGAAAATTGCATTGGAGCAACGTGCTTCGGCTATATTTTGGGGTGGGTGGGGTCTACCTCCTAGTGGTCCACCCCGGGCAACGGCGCCACTATCCTACTCGTAGCGACGGCAGAATGACCCCCCACTAAGCGGTGGTAGGTCCCACATGGGGCCGCCTGGCAGCGACCACCCTCTCACAAGAATCAGGCGCCAAGCAGCTTCCTGCGTTCCGTCTGTGTGTGAGAGTACCAGTGCCTTTGGGAGATGGACGAGTGTCAGCTGCGCGACTTTGCCGTTTTTTCCGAGTCTTGAGCAACACCTTACCGGGTATCTCATACTGGAGGGTAGCGGGATCCGAGGCACGGTCTTGCCGTTGACCGACCGCAGGCAGTTGGGGGCCCTAGCGCGCCAGCCACGTGGCAAAGGCTGCCCCGCCACCTCGCGAAAAATCCTGGGATGGCTCCACCGTGCCAGCTGGCGACTGGATGGGAGGACCCGGTGGCAATTTCCAGGGCGGCTCGGGCGTCCCCGCAGTCTCCGGATGAGCTCCCCATTAGTTGGTCTAGCCCAAGGGATCCGCATGGTAAAAGCTGCGCCTCGACATTCGACTGTTTCTCCATCATCACTCCTCGACATGAACAAAGCACAAATAAAGAAAAAAGTTAAAAAACGGCTGCACTTCCTCCCACTCAAGGTGCACTTCACTAACATCCGAGGTTTGCACTCCAACATTGACCCGGTCCACCACCACCTCGAGACCGCGAAGCCGCAACTGCTTTTCTTAACGGAGACGCAAATCAAGTGTCCAGCAGATGCGACGTACCTCAACTACCCATGCTACTCATTAGAACATAAGTTCAAGGAACACGCTGGGGTCTGTGTGTACGTCCGCTATGACATTTGCTATAAGCGACTCCGGTGCTTTGAAGCAACCGGGTTCTCCACATTATGGGTTTTAGTAGACACCGGCGTGGACAAGACTATCTACGCCTGTGTTTATCGGTCACACAGTGGGGATCAGGAGACGACCAGGCTCTTCGACCACCTTACAAAGATGGCAGATAGTGCTCAACAGCGATATCCGACAGCCGAACTCGTTTTTCTCGGGGACTTTAACGCCCACCACGAGCAGTGGTTATTCCCGTACGAGAAAACATGCTACGCTGGGAGGGAGGCACGTAAATTCGCATTAGCACTAGATCTCACCCAAATGGTACAGGTTGCAACGCGAGAACCAGATGTCACCAGCCATACAGCCAACTGCTTGGACCTCCTGCTGACTACAGATCCAGACAGACACTCGGTCTCAGTATCTGCCCCGCTAGGGTCATCCGACCACTGTCTGGTGAAGTCAGTATCGACCTGCTCTCCTCCGGACAACTGTCCAAGGGACGCAAGAAGAGTGTGGCGATACGAGTTAGCAGACTGGGAAGAGATGCGGCATTTCTATGCATCTTTCCCTTGGCGGCAAGTCTGTTTTTCCTCGGGCGACCCCTCATGCGTGGCTGAGGCAATCGCTGACGTGATTCGACAGGGAATGGAATACTTTATCCCATTCTCCGACATGTCGCTCGACCACAAATCCCGCCCTTGGTACAATGCTGAATGCGCCCGAGCTGAAGCCCTCAAGGAATCTGCTTACGAAAGAAGCTTATCTTAACGAAGAAAGCTTTTAATTCAACCGCCAAGTCCTGCAAGCGAACACTACAAAGGGCTAGATCCGACCATGTCCGCCGTATAGGCGCTAAGCTTGCCTCCTACCCCCCTGGTAGTAGACAATTCTGGTCTCTGTCGAAAGCAATAGAGTCCAATTTCTGCCGCGCTACATTGCCTCCTCTGCAGAAACCTGATGGTACGCTGGCTCACTCAGCAGTAGAAAAGGCAAACTTGCTTGCATCTCTCTTTGCAAGCAATTCGCGTCTTGACGCTGGCTCTACACAACCACCATCCCTGCCTCGATGTGATTCTTCTATGCGAGAGATCACGATCCACAACAAAGAGGTCCGTAGAGTTTTGCTGAACCTTGACGCGAACAAAGCTAGTGGACCTGACGGTATACCTGCGAGGGTCCTAAAGGCCTGTGCACCTGAGTTGTCTCCTGTTCTTACGCGCCTGTACCGCCTCTCTCTCCAAACTAGAACGGTGCCAAAATCTTGGAAACTGGCTAATGTGCAACCAGTGCCCAAAAAGGGTAGCCGAGTCGATCCCTGTAACTACAGACCAATCGCCATCACCTCCATGCTATGCAAAGTCATGGAAAAGGTACTTAACAGCAAGTTGCTGAACTACCTAGAAGACAATGCACTCCTCAGTGACCGCCAATACGGCTTTCGTCAGAAGCGGTCTACTGGTGATCTTCTGGTGTATGTCACTCACTGTTGGGGTGAAGCCATTGAGAAACGTGGTGAGGCGCTTGCTGTATCACTAGACATCTCGAAGGCCTTTGACAGGGTTTGGCATGCAAGTCTCCTTAGTAAGCTTCCTGCTTACGGCATCCCTGCTGCCTTTTGTAGCTGGATCTCAGACTTTTTGAGAGAACGATCAATCAGAGTGGTCGTCGATGGCTGCTCCTCTGACCTGATGTATATAAACGCCGGTGTCCCTCAAGGTTCCGTTCTCTCTGCAACCCTTTTCCTGCTCCACATCAACGACATGCTACAACCTGGCATTGTTGGATACGCAGATGACAGCACGGTTATAGAGAGATACCTGTCCAGCGCAAAAGACGACAGGGACGTAATACGTTCCCAGAGAGAGGCCATGGTAGAGCGAACGAACTCAATACTAGGTCACGTATCCCAATGGGGTGATTGCAACCTGGTCACGTTCAACGCCGCCAAAACGCAGGCTTGTTTGTTCTCCGCTAAACGGAGTCCTTTTAACTTGACTCCTACTTTCCGAGGTACACCTGTCCCTATGTCCGACACCCTCCACCTCCTTGGCATAGAGTTGAGTTCTAACCTCAACTTTGGCAATTACATTGAGTCCAAAGCGCAAAC
Source organism: Euphydryas editha (assembly GCA_036937285.1). Taxonomy (NCBI): domain Eukaryota; kingdom Metazoa; phylum Arthropoda; class Insecta; order Lepidoptera; family Nymphalidae; genus Euphydryas; species Euphydryas editha. The sequence goes on from JAUPFZ010000004.1 coordinate 8,637,512, forward strand.
TGCGGCCAAAAAGCTTGGCATCCTAAACAAGGTTAAGCGATATTTCACGCCGGGACAGCTTCTAACACTGTATAAAGCTCAAGTCCGACCGTGCATGGAATATTGCAGTCACTTGTGGGATGGCTCAGCTAAATATCAACTCGCCACACTGGACTCAGTGGAACGCAGAGCCAAGCGGCTAATCGGTGACGCCAGTTTGTTAGAGTCTCTTCACACTCTAGCTCACCGAAGAAAAGTTGCCAGACTAACGGTCTTCTACAGATTGTACTTTGGGGAGTGTGCCCTGGAGCTGCACGAGCTCATACCCCCATCTCCCTTCTTCCATCGGACTTACAGACGTACCGCGGGCCGTCATCCCCACCTGGTCGATATACCCTTTATACGTACAAAGCGTTTCGAATCATCTTTTTTAATACGCACGGCCAAGGAGTGGAATTCCCTACCGGCGTCCGTATTTCCAAGTACATACAACCCGACTGTATTTAAAGCGCGAGTAAATAGGCATTTTCTGGGCGAGCTCGCTCCATCTTCGACCTCGTCTCTGCTCTCGAGCTAGACTTAGGTCAAGAGTAAGCCCATAATATAATAATAAAAAAAAAAAAAAAAAAAAAATGGAGATGAATTCTTGTTTTTTTTTTTTTTTTTTATCCGAATACTCCGTTATTATGTATTATAAATTACATAAAGTAATGTATTATTACTACTAGTACTTTATTGTTGTAGTTCTCGAGGAGCACTTAACGGATTTATCATCATGTGTATTTTAAAGTAAACTATGTCTATATTTATCATTATTCTTATTTCATTTAGATATTTACTATAAGAAACACAAAAAAGAAGCAACTTAAAAATGTATGTATATGTGTATCATATATGTTAAAGTATAATGATTAAAAAAATGATTGTAAATTACATGATTAATGATTATAAATTACATCCGATGTTTAAAATTATTCTGTAATGTTTAGACTTCGTAAAAAATTAATAAAGATACTACACGCTACACCATCGATATCACTTGAAATACTTCGATTTCGTACTTTTTGCACAGTGGAAAAACTGCACCCTACTCGAAACTAATTGCACTATCATTAGAATTTCACAAAATGCAATAGTTATTGCAGCAAACAAATAAAACGTAATCAGTCTGGGGAAGAGCACTATCAAATAGATCCTTGTAGAGGGCGCCAACGCCATAAATAATATTTTTTAAAATATTTTTTTATATATAATAAATAAAATAATATAATAATAAAATATAAGGATAAACTTCCGAAAAGCGGATACCGAATTTCGTCATGAAATTTTGCACGGACATTCTATTTGACTATCTATGAGTCCCCTTAAAGGGATTTTTGGCGGCACGCAATATTTTTAGAAATATTGAATTTTTTAAGTACGTTGCTTAGCACACCTAAAGCGAGTCGATCAAAAGAAGAAGGAAAAAAAAACCTAACCTAACCTATCCTAGAATGCGTAAATACATTTCACAGGTATTTAAAAAAAAAAAAAAAAAAAAAAAGACCTAACAACCTAACCTAACCTAACGATTTAAAAAAAAAAATCTTAATCTAACCTAACCTTAAAAAATACCCTAACTGCGTAATTAATTTCTCAGCCTTCAAAAAAAAAAAAAAAAAAAAAAAAAAAAAAAAAAAAAAAAAAAAAAAAAAAAAAAAAAAAAAAAAAAAAAAAAAAAACCGAGTACGTAGTGAAACAATGGCCGATCATCTATGCGAGTTTTTATGGCGTCGTCGTCGCGTTAAAAAATTGAACAAAAATCAAATAATTTTTATATCTCAAATTTCCAGGCTGGGGTGGGGGGGTAAAAGAAACGGCTTCGCAGTATACTGAAGTGACGTCACACCTTAGAGTGCTCTCAGTAGGTATATATCGGAACACGGCCTACATCTTTGTAAATTATATTAGTCATCATCGATAAATAGCTAAATAACTGGACTTTATTATAAAAAATAGCATTAAAAGAATCTATATATTAAGTAATACGCAAAGAGTATGGTAATACGTGTATGTACTAACGTTATAATAAATTAATAATGCTCAAAAAAATACATTAAATTCATTAAAAAACACTACACACACTACGGTACACACACACATGTATAATGACATAATTATATACACAAATTGTTAAAGCCTGTTGTCAACACGGTCTTAAATACAGGTCTTGCAACGAATTTTTTATCGAAATTTATTATCACAGATCAGGTCCAATGACTACTATATATGCTCACCATGTTATGCGCAGTCATATTTTTATAATGTTGACAATGCTGTCAATTATAGATTAGGTCGAATTTCGACCACTGGGCGACCATTATATAGTTTCGATAATTACCCAAGTGTAGGTAGGTATATTATATTGATGAAACTTTTGAAACTTTTGAGTGAAAGTTAGGTATTATTATATTGTTTTTATTAAATAAATTCATGATTGTTTTAGATTTGACTACTTTCCTATCATTTAAAAGGTGTTATTAAAGACATTATCAGGTAGTTTAAATATCTTTAAATACATATACTTATACTTGCAATATATCGGGTATATTCGCTGTCCCTTTTTAAGTTAAAATTTTCTTTACTTTGATAGAAGCGCATAAGTACGTCGTATTGTCCCATTTCCACGCATGTTACATGTATGACGTGCGCATGCGGTCCTGTCAAAGTGAAGAAAATCTTCACTTAGAAGGGGGCCGCGAACATATCCATTATCTGCATCAAATTGTCAAAACTCAACCATTGTCCATTGTACATGTTAGTTTTGACATTTCAAAAGACAAACAAATTATATTTTTTTAATTTAAACTTTCTATAATACGAATTTATTTAAATCAGCACTGCCAGATAAATTAAAATTTCATGATATTTTTTTATCTTTTTTTTTTTTTACTTTTATTGTTTACCTTAAATTTATCCGGGCCGGTTGGCGCTGTTGCATAAGGAATACCATAAAAAACAAATACGTCTAAATTTATATCTTTATACCCACGCACGGGACCTTGAGTCAAATTAACAATTCGTGTTGGAGTAATATCGCAAAGGACTAAGGAAATTAGTCCTAATATTTTAAAAAGCCAATACATAATTGCACAACACATTTAACACTTATAACACGCACTAGGAGAATGAATGAAAAGGAGCTAAACCAGTCACCCACATAATATAAACATATTTTCCTGTTTACTCTTTATAGCATTTTTAAGTGTAGACTTTTTTAATCTTTGGGTTTTACCAACTAGGTACTCTAACTAGATATTAACAAACTACTCTGTGATTATAATCTTTTCTAAATCACACACATCTCGGGTCATTATGAAATTATTCCTTTTTTTCTTATTATTTTTTAAATATTATTAAAAAAAAAGAAAACAATTTGATATCAGGTCTCTATTTAAATTATTTTTTAAACTTATATTATCCTGAGCCTTATAGATTTAAAATTGTACCTATATAAAGTAAGCTAATGAAATGACAACCGTTCTGGTATATTGGAGCGAGTAGTCACCACTCACCTTAATACTAGCGATCGGGGAATCGGTTCCCACACAGGGTATTTTTTTTTTTGTATAGATGTCTATTTCTGGTCTGTGTATATGTTTTCGTGGACCTCTTGGTTATCAAAAGCACCTGATAGCCATCGTTACACATAGTAGAGAAAATTGCATTGGAGCAACGTGCTTCGGCTATATTTTGGGGTGGGTGGGGTCTACCTCCTAGTGGTCCACCCCGGGCAACGGCGCCACTATCCTACTCGTAGCGACGGCAGAATGACCCCCCACTAAGCGGTGGTAGGTCCCACATGGGGCCGCCTGGCAGCGACCACCCTCTCACAAGAATCAGGCGCCAAGCAGCTTCCTGCGTTCCGTCTGTGTGTGAGAGTACCAGTGCCTTTGGGAGATGGACGAGTGTCAGCTGCGCGACTTTGCCGTTTTTTCCGAGTCTTGAGCAACACCTTACCGGGTATCTCATACTGGAGGGTAGCGGGATCCGAGGCACGGTCTTGCCGTTGACCGACCGCAGGCAGTTGGGGGCCCTAGCGCGCCAGCCACGTGGCAAAGGCTGCCCCGCCACCTCGCGAAAAATCCTGGGATGGCTCCACCGTGCCAGCTGGCGACTGGATGGGAGGACCCGGTGGCAATTTCCAGGGCGGCTCGGGCGTCCCCGCAGTCTCCGGATGAGCTCCCCATTAGTTGGTCTAGCCCAAGGGATCCGCATGGTAAAAGCTGCGCCTCGACATTCGACTGTTTCTCCATCATCACTCCTCGACATGAACAAAGCACAAATAAAGAAAAAAGTTAAAAAACGGCTGCACTTCCTCCCACTCAAGGTGCACTTCACTAACATCCGAGGTTTGCACTCCAACATTGACCCGGTCCACCACCACCTCGAGACCGCGAAGCCGCAACTGCTTTTCTTAACGGAGACGCAAATCAAGTGTCCAGCAGATGCGACGTACCTCAACTACCCATGCTACTCATTAGAACATAAGTTCAAGGAACACGCTGGGGTCTGTGTGTACGTCCGCTATGACATTTGCTATAAGCGACTCCGGTGCTTTGAAGCAACCGGGTTCTCCACATTATGGGTTTTAGTAGACACCGGCGTGGACAAGACTATCTACGCCTGTGTTTATCGGTCACACAGTGGGGATCAGGAGACGACCAGGCTCTTCGACCACCTTACAAAGATGGCAGATAGTGCTCAACAGCGATATCCGACAGCCGAACTCGTTTTTCTCGGGGACTTTAACGCCCACCACGAGCAGTGGTTATTCCCGTACGAGAAAACATGCTACGCTGGGAGGGAGGCACGTAAATTCGCATTAGCACTAGATCTCACCCAAATGGTACAGGTTGCAACGCGAGAACCAGATGTCACCAGCCATACAGCCAACTGCTTGGACCTCCTGCTGACTACAGATCCAGACAGACACTCGGTCTCAGTATCTGCCCCGCTAGGGTCATCCGACCACTGTCTGGTGAAGTCAGTATCGACCTGCTCTCCTCCGGACAACTGTCCAAGGGACGCAAGAAGAGTGTGGCGATACGAGTTAGCAGACTGGGAAGAGATGCGGCATTTCTATGCATCTTTCCCTTGGCGGCAAGTCTGTTTTTCCTCGGGCGACCCCTCATGCGTGGCTGAGGCAATCGCTGACGTGATTCGACAGGGAATGGAATACTTTATCCCATTCTCCGACATGTCGCTCGACCACAAATCCCGCCCTTGGTACAATGCTGAATGCGCCCGAGCTGAAGCCCTCAAGGAATCTGCTTACGAAAGAAGCTTATCTTAACGAAGAAAGCTTTTAATTCAACCGCCAAGTCCTGCAAGCGAACACTACAAAGGGCTAGATCCGACCATGTCCGCCGTATAGGCGCTAAGCTTGCCTCCTACCCCCCTGGTAGTAGACAATTCTGGTCTCTGTCGAAAGCAATAGAGTCCAATTTCTGCCGCGCTACATTGCCTCCTCTGCAGAAACCTGATGGTACGCTGGCTCACTCAGCAGTAGAAAAGGCAAACTTGCTTGCATCTCTCTTTGCAAGCAATTCGCGTCTTGACGCTGGCTCTACACAACCACCATCCCTGCCTCGATGTGATTCTTCTATGCGAGAGATCACGATCCACAACAAAGAGGTCCGTAGAGTTTTGCTGAACCTTGACGCGAACAAAGCTAGTGGACCTGACGGTATACCTGCGAGGGTCCTAAAGGCCTGTGCACCTGAGTTGTCTCCTGTTCTTACGCGCCTGTACCGCCTCTCTCTCCAAACTAGAACGGTGCCAAAATCTTGGAAACTGGCTAATGTGCAACCAGTGCCCAAAAAGGGTAGCCGAGTCGATCCCTGTAACTACAGACCAATCGCCATCACCTCCATGCTATGCAAAGTCATGGAAAAGGTACTTAACAGCAAGTTGCTGAACTACCTAGAAGACAATGCACTCCTCAGTGACCGCCAATACGGCTTTCGTCAGAAGCGGTCTACTGGTGATCTTCTGGTGTATGTCACTCACTGTTGGGGTGAAGCCATTGAGAAACGTGGTGAGGCGCTTGCTGTATCACTAGACATCTCGAAGGCCTTTGACAGGGTTTGGCATGCAAGTCTCCTTAGTAAGCTTCCTGCTTACGGCATCCCTGCTGCCTTTTGTAGCTGGATCTCAGACTTTTTGAGAGAACGATCAATCAGAGTGGTCGTCGATGGCTGCTCCTCTGACCTGATGTATATAAACGCCGGTGTCCCTCAAGGTTCCGTTCTCTCTGCAACCCTTTTCCTGCTCCACATCAACGACATGCTACAACCTGGCATTGTTGGATACGCAGATGACAGCACGGTTATAGAGAGATACCTGTCCAGCGCAAAAGACGACAGGGACGTAATACGTTCCCAGAGAGAGGCCATGGTAGAGCGAACGAACTCAATACTAGGTCACGTATCCCAATGGGGTGATTGCAACCTGGTCACGTTCAACGCCGCCAAAACGCAGGCTTGTTTGTTCTCCGCTAAACGGAGTCCTTTTAACTTGACTCCTACTTTCCGAGGTACACCTGTCCCTATGTCCGACACCCTCCACCTCCTTGGCATAGAGTTGAGTTCTAACCTCAACTTTGGCAATTACATTGAGTCCAAAGCGCAAACTGCGGCCAAAAAGCTTGGCATCCTAAACAAGGTTAAGCGATATTTCACGCCGGGACAGCTTCTAACACTGTATAAAGCTCAAGTCCGACCGTGCATGGAATATTGCAGTCACTTGTGGGATGGCTCAGCTAAATATCAACTCGCCACACTGGACTCAGTGGAACGCAGAGCCAAGCGGCTAATCGGTGACGCCAGTTTGTTAGAGTCTCTTCACACTCTAGCTCACCGAAGAAAAGTTGCCAGACTAACGGTCTTCTACAGATTGTACTTTGGGGAGTGTGCCCTGGAGCTGCACGAGCTCATACCCCCATCTCCCTTCTTCCATCGGACTTACAGACGTACCGCGGGCCGTCATCCCCACCTGGTCGATATACCCTTTATACGTACAAAGCGTTTCGAATCATCTTTTTTAATACGCACGGCCAAGGAGTGGAATTCCCTACCGGCGTCCGTATTTCCAAGTACATACAACCCGACTGTATTTAAAGCGCGAGTAAATAGGCATTTTCTGGGCGAGCTCGCTCCATCTTCGACCTCGTCTCTGCTCTCGAGCTAGACTTAGGTCAAGAGTAAGCCCATAATATAATAATAAAAAAAAAAAAAAAAAAAAAATGGAGATGAATTCTTGTTTTTTTTTTTTTTTTTATCCGAATACTCCGTTATTATGTATTATAAATTACATAAAGTAATGTATTATTACTACTAGTACTTTATTGTTGTAGTTCTCGAGGAGCACTTAACGGATTTATCATCATGTGTATTTTAAAGTAAACTATGTCTATATTTATCATTATTCTTATTTCATTTAGATATTTACTATAAGAAACACAAAAAAGAAGCAACTTAAAAATGTATGTATATGTGTATCATATATGTTAAAGTATAATGATTAAAAAAATGATTGTAAATTACATGATTAATGATTATAAATTACATCCGATGTTTAAAATTATTCTGTAATGTTTAGACTTCGTAAAAAATTAATAAAGATACTACACGCTACACCATCGATATCACTTGAAATACTTCGATTTCGTACTTTTTGCACAGTGGAAAAACTGCACCCTACTCGAAACTAATTGCACTATCATTAGAATTTCACAAAATGCAATAGTTATTGCAGCAAACAAATAAAACGTAATCAGTCTGGGGAAGAGCACTATCAAATAGATCCTTGTAGAGGGCGCCAACGCCATAAATAATATTTTTTAAAATATTTTTTTATATATAATAAATAAAATAATATAATAATAAAATATAAGGATAAACTTCCGAAAAGCGGATACCGAATTTCGTCATGAAATTTTGCACGGACATTCTATTTGACTATCTATGAGTCCCCTTAAAGGGATTTTTGGCGGCACGCAATATTTTTAGAAATATTGAATTTTTTAAGTACGTTGCTTAGCACACCTAAAGCGAGTCGATCAAAAGAAGAAGGAAAAAAAAACCTAACCTAACCTATCCTAGAATGCGTAAATACATTTCACAGGTATTTAAAAAAAAAAAAAAAAAAAAAAAGACCTAACAACCTAACCTAACCTAACGATTTAAAAAAAAAAATCTTAATCTAACCTAACCTTAAAAAATACCCTAACTGCGTAATTAATTTCTCAGCCTTCAAAAAAAAAAAAAAAAAAAAAAAAAAAAAAAAAAAAAAAAAAAAAAAAAAAAAAAAAAAAAAACCGAGTACGTAGTGAAACAATGGCCGATCATCTATGCGAGTTTTTATGGCGTCGTCGTCGCGTTAAAAAATTGAACAAAAATCAAATAATTTTTATATCTCAAATTTCCAGGCTGGGGTGGGGGGGTAAAAGAAACGGCTTCGCAGTATACTGAAGTGACGTCACACCTTAGAGTGCTCTCAGTAGGTATATATCGGAACACGGCCTACATCTTTGTAAATTATATTAGTCATCATCGATAAATAGCTAAATAACTGGACTTTATTATAAAAAATAGCATTAAAAGAATCTATATATTAAGTAATACGCAAAGAGTATGGTAATACGTGTATGTACTAACGTTATAATAAATTAATAATGCTCAAAAAAATACATTAAATTCATTAAAAAACACTACACACACTACGGTACACACACACATGTATAATGACATAATTATATACACAAATTGTTAAAGCCTGTTGTCAACACGGTCTTAAATACAGGTCTTGCAACGAATTTTTTATCGAAATTTATTATCACAGATCAGGTCCAATGACTACTATATATGCTCACCATGTTATGCGCAGTCATATTTTTATAATGTTGACAATGCTGTCAATTATAGATTAGGTCGAATTTCGACCACTGGGCGACCATTATATAGTTTCGATAATTACCCAAGTGTAGGTAGGTATATTATATTGATGAAACTTTTGAAACTTTTGAGTGAAAGTTAGGTATTATTATATTGTTTTTATTAAATAAATTCATGATTGTTTTAGATTTGACTACTTTCCTATCATTTAAAAGGTGTTATTAAAGACATTATCAGGTAGTTTAAATATCTTTAAATACATATACTTATACTTGCAATATATCGGGTATATTCGCTGTCCCTTTTTAAGTTAAAATTTTCTTTACTTTGATAGAAGCGCATAAGTACGTCGTATTGTCCCATTTCCACGCATGTTACACGTATGACGTGCGCATGCGGTCCTGTCAAAGTGAAGAAAATCTTCACTTAGAAGGGGGCCGCGAACATATCCATTATCTGCATCAAATTGTCAAAACTCAACCATTGTCCATTGTACATGTTAGTTTTGACATTTCAAAAGACAAACAAATTATATTTTTTTAATTTAAACTTTCTATAATACGAATTTATTTAAATCAGCACTGCCAGATAAATTAAAATTTCATGATATTTTTTTATCTTTTTTTTTTTTACTTTTATTGTTTACCTTAAATTTATCCGGGCCGGTTGGCGCTGTTGCATAAGGAATACCATAAAAAACAAATACGTCTAAATTTATATCTTTATACCCACGCACGGGACCTTGAGTCAAATTAACAATTCGTGTTGGAGTAATATCGCAAAGGACTAAGGAAATTAGTCCTAATATTTTAAAAAGCCAATACATAATTGCACAACACATTTAACACTTATAACACGCACTAGGAGAATGAATGAAAAGGAGCTAAACCAGTCACCCACATAATATAAACATATTTTCCTGTTTACTCTTTATAGCATTTTTAAGTGTAGACTTTTTTAATCTTTGGGTTTTACCAACTAGGTACTCTAACTAGATATTAACAAACTACTCTGTGATTATAATCTTTTCTAAATCACACACATCTCGGGTCATTATGAAATTATTCCTTTTTTTCTTATTATTTTTTAAATATTATTAAAAAAAAAGAAAACAATTTGATATCAGGTCTCTATTTAAATTATTTTTTAAACTTATATTATCCTGAGCCTTATAGATTTAAAATTGTACCTATATAAAGTAAGCTAATGAAATGACAACCGTTCTGGTATATTGGAGCGAGTAGTCACCACTCACCTTAATACTAGCGATCGGGGAATCGGTTCCCACACAGGGTATTTTTTTTTTTGTATAGATGTCTATTTCTGGTCTGTGTATATGTTTTCGTGGACCTCTTGGTTATCAAAAGCACCTGATAGCCATCGTTACACATAGTAGAGAAAATTGCATTGGAGCAACGTGCTTCGGCTATATTTTGGGGTGGGTGGGGTCTACCTCCTAGTGGTCCACCCCGGGCAACGGCGCCACTATCCTACTCGTAGCGACGGCAGAATGACCCCCCACTAAGCGGTGGTAGGTCCCACATGGGGCCGCCTGGCAGCGACCACCCTCTCACAAGAATCAGGCGCCAAGCAGCTTCCTGCGTTCCGTCTGTGTGTGAGAGTACCAGTGCCTTTGGGAGATGGACGAGTGTCAGCTGCGCGACTTTGCCGTTTTTTCCGAGTCTTGAGCAACACCTTACCGGGTATCTCATACTGGAGGGTAGCGGGATCCGAGGCACGGTCTTGCCGTTGACCGACCGCAGGCAGTTGGGGGCCCTAGCGCGCCAGCCACGTGGCAAAGGCTGCCCCGCCACCTCGCGAAAAATCCTGGGATGGCTCCACCGTGCCAGCTGGCGACTGGATGGGAGGACCCGGTGGCAATTTCCAGGGCGGCTCGGGCGTCCCCGCAGTCTCCGGATGAGCTCCCCATTAGTTGGTCTAGCCCAAGGGATCCGCATGGTAAAAGCTGCGCCTCGACATTCGACTGTTTCTCCATCATCACTCCTCGACATGAACAAAGCACAAATAAAGAAAAAAGTTAAAAAACGGCTGCACTTCCTCCCACTCAAGGTGCACTTCACTAACATCCGAGGTTTGCACTCCAACATTGACCCGGTCCACCACCACCTCGAGACCGCGAAGCCGCAACTGCTTTTCTTAACGGAGACGCAAATCAAGTGTCCAGCAGATGCGACGTACCTCAACTACCCATGCTACTCATTAGAACATAAGTTCAAGGAACACGCTGGGGTCTGTGTGTACGTCCGCTATGACATTTGCTATAAGCGACTCCGGTGCTTTGAAGCAACCGGGTTCTCCACATTATGGGTTTTAGTAGACACCGGCGTGGACAAGACTATCTACGCCTGTGTTTATCGGTCACACAGTGGGGATCAGGAGACGACCAGGCTCTTCGACCACCTTACAAAGATGGCAGATAGTGCTCAACAGCGATATCCGACAGCCGAACTCGTTTTTCTCGGGGACTTTAACGCCCACCACGAGCAGTGGTTATTCCCGTACGAGAAAACATGCTACGCTGGGAGGGAGGCACGTAAATTCGCATTAGCACTAGATCTCACCCAAATGGTACAGGTTGCAACGCGAGAACCAGATGTCACCAGCCATACAGCCAACTGCTTGGACCTCCTGCTGACTACAGATCCAGACAGACACTCGGTCTCAGTATCTGCCCCGCTAGGGTCATCCGACCACTGTCTGGTGAAGTCAGTATCGACCTGCTCTCCTCCGGACAACTGTCCAAGGGACGCAAGAAGAGTGTGGCGATACGAGTTAGCAGACTGGGAAGAGATGCGGCATTTCTATGCATCTTTCCCTTGGCGGCAAGTCTGTTTTTCCTCGGGCGACCCCTCATGCGTGGCTGAGGCAATCGCTGACGTGATTCGACAGGGAATGGAATACTTTATCCCATTCTCCGACATGTCGCTCGACCACAAATCCCGCCCTTGGTACAATGCTGAATGCGCCCGAGCTGAAGCCCTCAAGGAATCTGCTTACGAAAGAAGCTTATCTTAACGAAGAAAGCTTTTAATTCAACCGCCAAGTCCTGCAAGCGAACACTACAAAGGGCTAGATCCGACCATGTCCGCCGTATAGGCGCTAAGCTTGCCTCCTACCCCCCTGGTAGTAGACAATTCTGGTCTCTGTCGAAAGCAATAGAGTCCAATTTCTGCCGCGCTACATTGCCTCCTCTGCAGAAACCTGATGGTACGCTGGCTCACTCAGCAGTAGAAAAGGCAAACTTGCTTGCATCTCTCTTTGCAAGCAATTCGCGTCTTGACGCTGGCTCTACACAACCACCATCCCTGCCTCGATGTGATTCTTCTATGCGAGAGATCACGATCCACAACAAAGAGGTCCGTAGAGTTTTGCTGAACCTTGACGCGAACAAAGCTAGTGGACCTGACGGTATACCTGCGAGGGTCCTAAAGGCCTGTGCACCTGAGTTGTCTCCTGTTCTTACGCGCCTGTACCGCCTCTCTCTCCAAACTAGAACGGTGCCAAAATCTTGGAAACTGGCTAATGTGCAACCAGTGCCCAAAAAGGGTAGCCGAGTCGATCCCTGTAACTACAGACCAATCGCCATCACCTCCATGCTATGCAAAGTCATGGAAAAGGTACTTAACAGCAAGTTGCTGAACTACCTAGAAGACAATGCACTCCTCAGTGACCGCCAATACGGCTTTCGTCAGAAGCGGTCTACTGGTGATCTTCTGGTGTATGTCACTCACTGTTGGGGTGAAGCCATTGAGAAACGTGGTGAGGCGCTTGCTGTATCACTAGACATCTCGAAGGCCTTTGACAGGGTTTGGCATGCAAGTCTCCTTAGTAAGCTTCCTGCTTACGGCATCCCTGCTGCCTTTTGTAGCTGGATCTCAGACTTTTTGAGAGAACGATCAATCAGAGTGGTCGTCGATGGCTGCTCCTCTGACCTGATGTATATAAACGCCGGTGTCCCTCAAGGTTCCGTTCTCTCTGCAACCCTTTTCCTGCTCCACATCAACGACATGCTACAACCTGGCATTGTTGGATACGCAGATGACAGCACGGTTATAGAGAGATACCTGTCCAGCGCAAAAGACGACAGGGACGTAATACGTTCCCAGAGAGAGGCCATGGTAGAGCGAACGAACTCAATACTAGGTCACGTATCCCAATGGGGTGATTGCAACCTGGTCACGTTCAACGCCGCCAAAACGCAGGCTTGTTTGTTCTCCGCTAAACGGAGTCCTTTTAACTTGACTCCTACTTTCCGAGGTACACCTGTCCCTATGTCCGACACCCTCCACCTCCTTGGCATAGAGTTGAGTTCTAACCTCAACTTTGGCAATTACATTGAGTCCAAAGCGCAAACTGCGGCCAAAAAGCTTGGCATCCTAAACAAGGTTAAGCGATATTTCACGCCGGGACAGCTTCTAACACTGTATAAAGCTCAAGTCCGACCGTGCATGGAATATTGCAGTCACTTGTGGGATGGCTCAGCTAAATATCAACTCGCCACACTGGACTCAGTGGAACGCAGAGCCAAGCGGCTAATCGGTGACGCCAGTTTGTTAGAGTCTCTTCACACTCTAGCTCACCGAAGAAAAGTTGCCAGACTAACGGTCTTCTACAGATTGTACTTTGGGGAGTGTGCCCTGGAGCTGCACGAGCTCATACCCCCATCTCCCTTCTTCCATCGGACTTACAGACGTACCGCGGGCCGTCATCCCCACCTGGTCGATATACCCTTTATACGTACAAAGCGTTTCGAATCATCTTTTTTAATACGCACGGCCAAGGAGTGGAATTCCCTACCGGCGTCCGTATTTCCAAGTACATACAACCCGACTGTATTTAAAGCGCGAGTAAATAGGCATTTTCTGGGCGAGCTCGCTCCATCTTCGACCTCGTCTCTGCTCTCGAGCTAGACTTAGGTCAAGAGTAAGCCCATAATATAATAATAAAAAAAAAAAAAAAAAAAATGGAGATGAATTCTTGTTTTTTTTTTTTTTTTTTATCCGAATACTCCGTTATTATGTATTATAAATTACATAAAGTAATGTATTATTACTACTAGTACTTTATTGTTGTAGTTCTCGAGGAGCACTTAACGGATTTATCATCATGTGTATTTTAAAGTAAACTATGTCTATATTTATCATTATTCTTATTTCATTTAGATATTTACTATAAGAAACACAAAAAAGAAGCAACTTAAAAATGTATGTATATGTGTATCATATATGTTAAAGTATAATGATTAAAAAAATGATTGTAAATTACATGATTAATGATTATAAATTACATCCGATGTTTAAAATTATTCTGTAATGTTTAGACTTCATAACGGAAATAGTCAAAATAAAATTAGCTAACATTCTAACATTTCTAAAAATCTAACATTCCTTTGTCATTTCTAGTTTAGAGTCTGTTTATTTCAACCAAATAAAAAATCAGTTACCTACTTATATAATTGTGACTTGCAATATTTTCATTTAATAAATATGGCTTCTTCACGATTTAAATGATAAGGCTTAAAAATCACTCTACATCGTAATCGGACTCAGGTATCAGAAACAAAATAATTATATCAGAGGGGCGTTCAAGTGTTACGTAACGCAATTTTTGAAGATTTATGAAAAAAAATTTTTTTTTTTAATTTTTTCAACGGAGTTTTATTCTGAAGTAGGTAGGTTTTCGGGAATCCGGACCCTTTTTCATTCCCGGACTCGGAAAAAAAATTATCGAATTTGCAGGGAATTCCCGGGAATCGGAAAATTTTCCTTTTTTTGTTCCTCGTTGTTTTTGGACTTTTAAAAGAGAAAAACAAAGTCAAACATATAAACACATCCAATTTGATCAAATATATTTATTAATGAAATAGTAAGTTGTACTAATTTGTTAACCTATAACCTATTGTAATGTCAAGTCAAAGTCAAAGTCAAAACATTTTATTTAGCATAAAATTATTACAATTATTCACTGAACGTCATGAGTCTACCACCAGTTCGGAAAGAAGAAGCCTCTGACCTGAGAAGAACTGGCGAAAGAAACTTAGCGGGACTAATATTTTTTTTTAACGTAATGTTTTTTTTTCCAATGAAAATTGAAAATAACAATAATTCTCTGTAAGTTGAAATAGCCTGGCGGCGATCACATCATTCCCAGGGCGTACTATCTTCTAGAAAATCGTTTATCGAATAGTATCCTTTAGTACACAAACGTTCTTTCAAAGTTTTTTTTTAAATTTAGCAATAGAAGCTTTTTGAACATTTTCTGGGAGCCTGTTGTATAAGCGTATACATTGTCCATAAAAAGAATTACTGACTCGGCGTAAGCGAGTTACAGGCATTACAAGTTTATGTTTGTTCCTAGTATTAATGCTATGCATGTCGCAATTCCTGGGAAATTCGTGTATATTTTTATGAACATACATAACATTTTCGTACACATATTGAGAAGCAACAGTCAATATTTTTATTTCTTTAAATTTATCTCTTAATGATACTCTAGGGCCTAAACTAAACTATATATATTGCACGAATAGCTCTTTTATGCAGGACAAAAATTGTATTAACGGTAGCTGCATTTCCCCATAATAAGATTCCATAGGACATAATACTATGAAAATAACTAAAATATACTACGCGAGCTGTATCTACGTCAGTAATAAGTCTACAGCGAACGCTGCAGAGCTGAGCCTATTCGCTAACCCCTCAATATGGAGATCCCACTGCAATTTCGAATCTATAGTTAAACCTAGGAATTTAGTGGACTTTACCGGTTTTAACATTTCCCCTTCTAATTCTACACCATTATCAACAAGTTTAACATTAGGTGTCGTGAATTTTATTAATTTTGTTTTTTTGTTATTTAATAGTAAATTATTCGAATCAAACCAATAGACAACCTTTGAGAGAGCATCGTTTACATCGTCATACATAGGTAAATTACGTTTTACCTTAAAAATAAGTGAAGTGTCATCAGCGAACAATACTACCTATCTCATGCTTGTCCTGTACAAAAAATGGCAGATCATTTATGTAAATAAGGTGTAAATAAATGTTTGTATATATATATGTATTTATATGTGTATGTGTATGTGTATATATATGTAGGTGTTTGTGTAAATAATGTGTTTAAACATTTGGTAAATATAGTTTTTCTTTGATAGTATAATTATTACACGTTGACCAGTCGTAAAATATAATGTATACAATATCATGCTTATAACTACTTGAACTTAAACAAAAATCATTATTTTCACATTAAAAATAATATTTCATTATCTATACAAATAATAAGTCTGTTAAAACCTCCGTTTTATTAATACACTATATATCATCAAGAATAAATTTCAATAGCGCGTTTTTTTTGTATCAGCGCCATCTCTTATCGTGTTTTTCTCTGTTCACGTATCACGTAAAAAGTACAAAACCAATGTAAATAACTTTAATATATAAAAATTAAACATAACTCACAGTATAATTTAGTTTTTGTTTCATTGTAATTAAATATAAAAATAAATATTTAAGAAAATAGAAATAGGTACCTACGCCGCCAACGCCATCTGGTCTAAGGAATCTTAAAAACTCACAAAACTTATTTTTGAGTTATTATTTTACTAAACTTAAAAGTTTACTAAATATGTCGGATAGGAAAAGAAATCGTTTTAATATTTTAGATAAACATCATTTTCAATTAATATAGGTACTATGTATTATGTTAAATGTCACTAAATATAAAAACGATATTCTACTATTATACGATAGATGGCGCATGTAGGTTATAAAAAATATAAATTTATAATTTTTAAAATTTTAGTTAAATACCCGTGCGAAGCCGGTGCGGGCCGCTAGTACTACATAATTACCTACTTTCAAAATCTAGTTTTATTTTCTCTATTGGAATTTGCACATCACATCACATTAACAGTCATTAATCAATTGCTACAAATCACGCAGTAATATGGTATCAACTCAATTTTAAGGCTACGCAAAGTTAGCACCCCACTGAAGGATTTTTGAAATCAAAATGACTTCAATCGATAGGTCTACGTTAGGTCTGTATAGGTCCACCAAAATTTTTGTTAGGTCGCCTATTTTTTTTAATAAATATTTTTAATAAATAGGTCTATTTTTTCAACAAAAAAAAAAAAAACCTAACAACCTAAAAAAAGACCTAATAACCTATTATTGATAGGTTGTTAGGTCTTTTTTTTTTTGTTGAAAAAATAGACCTATTTATTAAAAATATTTATTAAAAAAAATAGGCGACCTAACAAAAATTTTGGTGGACCTATACAGACCTAACATAGACCTATCGATTAAAGTCATTTTGATTTCAAAAATCCTTCCATGGGGTGCTAACTTTGTGTAGCTCAATTTTAAGCCATTTCATAAAAGTTAAGAGTTGTTTTTCAATCTCAGGATTCCTGACCGATATTTTCCGGGATCGGGAATGAATATTTTCTCGGAAATTTCGGAGATTGGGAACCCGGGACCGAAGCCCTATTTCTTTGAAGCCTTTCAAGAATTGTCGCAAAGAAAGGAAAAAATATCTCAAATTTATAGTTTAACAATTATCACACTTGCAATGTTCATCAAGCAGATTTTTTTGATATGAAACTTCTGTATAAACGGGGGGTCTTAAGAATTTTGTGTCACGAAAAAGCGTTATGGTCAGGGAGCCAGGTAAAAATTTGGTTAGTTATTTCCATTTGAACGATAAATCAAAGATCAATTCAAATCAATTTTTTTTTTCAAGTTATACTTCTTTTGGCGAAAAATGATGAGATGAGAAACCATGAATGTCAGTCTGTCCCGATGTTTGTTATGAAATCTTGCAAATTAAATTCTCGGTCCACTTCTCGGTTACCGATTGAGCTGAAATTTTGATTACATGTGTAAATAGCGTGACAATGCAATATTCTGATGAGATGGTGCTGATCTGATGCAGGAGCTAGAAGGTGGCCATAGGAACTCCGCAATGAAACGATACAAGCTCATCGAGTTTGGGCTCGTTTGAATCGTCTTGACGATTAGTTTGTTTGTCAATAGTAACCAGGGTCTGATGATGGAGCTGGAAGGTCGTCATAGAAACTCTGTAATGAAACGATGCAACCCCATCGAGTTTCGGCTCATTTGATTCGTCTCGACGAGTACTTTATTTTTAGATGGTTACCAGGGTCTGATCTGATAATGTAGCTGGAAGGTAGCAATAGGAATTTCACAATGAAACGACACAACCTCATAAAATTCGGACTCGATTGAATCTTCTTGACGAGTAGTTTGTCTTTCAATAGTAACCAGGGTCTGATGAGGGAGCTCGAAGGTGGTCATAGGAACTCTGTAATGAAACGACGCAACCCCATCGAGTTTCGGCTCGTTTGATTCGTCTTGGCAAGTACTTTGTTTTTGGATGGTTATCAGGGTCTGATTTGATTATAGAGCTGGAAAGTGGCAATAGGAACTTCACAATGAAACGACACAACCTCATCGAGTTCGGGCTCGATTGAATCGTCTTGACGAGTAGTGCCTTTCAATGGTAACCAGAGTCTGATGATGGAACTGAAAGGTGGTCATAGGAACTCTGTAATGAAACGACACAACCCCCATCGAGTTTCAGCTCGTTTGGTTCCTCTTGATGAGTACTTTGTTTTTAAATGGTTACCAGGGTCTAATCTGATGATGGAGCTTGAAAGTGGCAATAGGAACTTCGCAATGAAACAACACAACCCCATCGAGTTTCGGCTCGTTCGATTCGTCTTGACGAGTGCTTTATTTTTAGATGATTACCAGGGTCTAATTACAGATGGCGCACACTACCCATTAACTCGGCGCATCGTTTTATTATGACTTCTTACGTGCGTACATAAGTACACACACTTTTTTATTGACCGTTTCATGAAAATGTGTAAACTGATTGTTATGTACTGCTTAAATAAATTAAAAAAAAACAGATAGCAGTGTTCTTTTTTCTTCGTGCGTGGGAGGGTACCGACGCTTATCCTACCAACGGATTCGCAGCTGACTTTCGCTATGCTTTATGATACAACTCTCTGATGCATTCCACTAATTATTTATCACTTGAGAGGAACTCGGTCATGCAAATCTGTTACTGGCTCCCGGACTTTTACGGCCACGTGGAGGAAGTAGACGATATATTGCGTGGTGAGATACGGCAACAGTGGAGAGAGAGAAACGATGGTGACGGCGGAGAGATGGCAACCGCTGTATTAGATGGATATAATGCGCATTTATGCGCATTTTTTTTTGGTTCCGAATTGAATTCAGTTTTTTTGTTTATTAAAATAAAATATGCTTAAATAAAAAATGCATTAATTAAAATATACCTAACCCAAACAAATCATAATTTGCAGTAAACCTGCGAAAAAAAAAACGAAATGTGTGCTGGGACACATAATAAAAGCGAAACTTTAACGGACAAGTGGCAAAAAGAATTGCACGAATCGCAACAAAATCTATACTTGAAGTTTTACGGGCAGATTGTTAATGTACTTGTCCAATTTGAAAACCGGTTTTACTTGAAGTTTTACCTGCCCGTAAAACTTCAAGTATAGATTTTCTTGCGATTCGTTTTTCCATTTGTCCGTTACCGTTCGTTTTTCCACTTATCCGTTGCAATTCTTTTTGCCACTTGTCCGTTAAAGTTTCACTTTTATTATGTGTCCCAGCACACATTTCGTTTTTTTTTTAAGTTGAAAAATCTTCACTTTTTTCAAAAATCATCTATACTTGAGCCAATATTCGATGTGGAATTTATGTAAACCAACCAAATGTCATCGTGTATAGGGTTGTCACACTTTTAGTAATGAAAAATTGTAATTTATCACCAATTTCATAGTTATACATTAATAATTTTACTTTAACATTGTTTCCTAGAACTTGTTAAGAATTCATTTATTTAATCGGGCAACACCTTCCCCCACCTCGATGACGACGGCGCCGGGCTCGACACAGAAGACACTCGGACGCGCTCGCTTTTGCATTATATAAATTCGTTATAACAATCAGTATTCAAATTTTTGTAATATACCTTACTTTAATATTAATAAAAACTTAATTGAAGAAATCATCTATTTTTATTGAAGCCAACTCGATCCGTATACATTAAGTTGATCACAAAAATAAGAAACCAGAACTTAACCGCCAAATACGTAATATACAAGAAAATTTGCTTATAACAAAAATTAACAAATTTGTAATAACTAATATACATCTAACAACCCTAAATTTTTGCACTGACAAGGAAATTTCACGATAAGCAACATTTGGAATTTTTTTGATCAGTCGTTATATTGTTAAAGGTAAATTTTTATCGATTTTTATGCACAATTTCAAATATTATAATTATTATGTTTATTCAACGTAAGTAAAGTAAAATAAATAATAAAAGAGAATGAGTGTCTGAACATAGATTTTTAATCATATTAAATCCATTTTAAAACAAATGTTGTTTTATTTTGAATGCTATTCGGGGATATTTATTTTATTTATTTATACTTTTGCACACCAATACAATAAAGAGACAATACATATAGGTAAATTACATCAATCACATTGCATCAGTTGCATCAGGCGGCCTTATCGCTAACACAGCGATCTCTTCCAGGCAACCTTTGGGCAGAGGACTAGCGTAGAAGGTGTGGGAAGGGGCGCAAAACTATATGTATGAACAGACATTAAAATAAATAAATAAATAAATGTATATATATATATATATATATATATATATATATATATATATATATATATATATATATACATACATATATACATACATACATACATACATATATATATACATACATACATACAAATACACATACACATACACAAATACCTACATATACCTATACATAATAAACAATATGATAAATTTAACAAATAACATACCAACATATTTAAATATGAGTAATAGAATACAATGAACATGGATATTCAAGATGATAATTATACATTTCTTTGACAAGTTTTTTAAATGTCATTATTGACTGAGCGTGTTTTATTGACAGTGGCAATGAATTCCAAAGCCGACAAGCTTCAACAGTAAAGGATTTAGAGTAAAAGGACGTAGAATGAGAGGGTATCTTTAAAATTAGATTATCATTCGATCGGAGGGGTCGTTCGTGAGTATCACAAAGGAACTCAAACCGGTTCTTAAGGTATACCGGAGAAGCTGGATTAAAAAGGATAGAATAAAGGAGAGATAATATGTGAGTATTCCTGCGAAGTCGTATCGGAAGCCACTTGAGTTTTTTGCGAAATTCAGAAACGTGGTCATATTTGCGAAGTCCAAATATAAACCGAATACAGAGATTTTGTAAGCGCTCAAGTTTATTTAGTTGTTCCTCATTTAAATTAACAAAGAATGTGTCAGCATAGTCAAGAATTGGTAAAAGGAGAGACTGTGCTAGCATAACCTTAGTAGGAATAGGCAGAAAGTTACTAAGCCTTCTTAATGATGGGATAGTGTAGCTATTTTTAATATAGGCATATATATACATATTTATGAAAATATTGAGAAATCATTCTGTGGGAAATTAGTATACCCACGTTAACAAGTAAATTTTACACATAATTATAGATAATATCCTCCTACTATCAATTCTTGACTATGCAGATGCAAGCTATCTTAATCTAACAGAGGACCAACTTAATAAGCTTGAGCGACTTCAAAACCTCGCTATACGATTCATATTCTGCCTTCGCAAATATGACCATGTTTCTGAATTTCGTTCTAAACTCAAGTGGCTTCCGATACGTTCTCGCCGTAACCTGCATATTTTGTCTCTTCTGTACTGTGCGTTATTTGATCCAAAGGCACCGTCATATTTGAGGGAAAAATTTGAATTTCTTGGGGAACAGTCCTCTTTAAGATCTTCGAGGCGACTAATGCTAAAATTGCCTGTCCATAAAACTAGATTTTTTAGTCAGTCTTTTACTGTCCAGGCAATAAAGCTATGGAATGATTTACCTTTATATATAAAAGAAGCAAAATCACTCCCAATATTTAAAAACTCCGTTAAGAGACATTACCTTAATAATGTGGAAGATTCAAATTAAGTTGTTCTTTCGGTGTTATTGACAATAAATTCTATGTGACGCTTTTAGTAGGTATATTTATTAGTTTATTATACTATGTATGTATATATACATATAGTGTTTAAGTATTAGTGTGTAGATATTTGTATGTACGTTTATTATTATATAACTGCACCACCTACCCGTTCTCTCTTAAATAAATTACTACAACTTATTTCGGGTTGTCTGGAAGAAATGGCTAGCTAGCCATAAGACCGCCCCTTGTACTTCACATTTTGTAATTGTCATAAACTTATCTTTTGTTTATATATTTGTTGTGTACAAAAAAGTGTAAATAAATAAATAAATAAATAATATATAAACACCACTAACTTTCAGATATATTTATTTCAAGATTTATGTAGCTTGTACTACTATGTATAATTGTATAAATATTAAAAAATATAATTTTTATAATTATTTTCCAAGGCTGTAAACATCTACCTATGGTTGGTTGCTAAGCAACGGTTTTTTGGTAAACATTCCATATCCAATTTGGCTTGAGTATAGACACAGTATAGTAATGTATACAGTACTCCAACTTCATACAAACGGCCTCGATCTCGGGATGCACTCGGAACGCAAACAGTCGCGACTGTGCCGCAGTGACAAACGGACCGTGTGTTATTTTTTTTAACAATAACCACACGATTTTTTTCACTGAAAATAATTCCAATTCGAATTAAATATGACGAGTAGGATTTATTTGTGCTGTTTTGGTTGCATGAATTTGCCAATAACGCATCCAGAGATAACTTAACTAAGTATTTATTTATTTATTTATTTATTTATTTATCTTTGGGAAACATACAGCATACAATCACTACATATAAATAAACGATTCTAAACAAATTTTCAAGCCAATAAAGTTTCCACTAAAAGACTAAGTGAAATCAAAATTAGAACAATAGTAAATTAAAAATCAAACAGGAAGTATACCAAAAGTTAGTAATTACCTAATGGTTTCTCAACAGGCGAGTGAATTCCTTGAACCCATTGCTGAACAAGTCAATGTCATAATATCGGTTATTATAGACTTTGCATGTTCTTATAATAAATGAATTGCTACAATACTTTGTTCTGGAGACAGCGGTCGAGAAAGTAGCCTGAGATCGAGTGGAATGGCTCGGGCATTTAAAAGATATTTGACTTAGTAAGTATGGAGAGTCAACCAAATTATTAATTATTTTGTAGAGAAAAAGCTGGTCTCTGAGTTCTCTGCGATGTTCTAGTGAAGCATCACTGTCAAAGGAAGCAGAGCCAAATTTATTTTTTAATCTTTTAAAAAATTTATTTTGTATATTTTCAATTGAGTCAATATATTTTTTATATTGAGGATTCCAAGCCGAAGATGCGTATTCAAGATTGGACCTTACATATGCATTGTATAGCAATTTATATGTATAAGCGTCTTTAAAAACTGCTCCTTGCCTAAATATAAAACCTAGCATCTGATACGATTTAGTTGTTATATTATTTATATGACGGTCAAACATGAGCTTACTATCCAGCTGGACTCCAAGGTCTCTCACCTCCGTCACTCTCTTTAAATTAACGTTCGAGATTGAATAATTATACAAAATTTGATTTTTTTTTCTAGAAAAAGTAATTGCATAGCATTTTTCTAAATTCAAATATAAGCTGTTAAGTCTACAATATTGTTCAAGTCTATTTAGATCATCTTGTAAGTCGGAGCAGTCTTGTTTAGTCTTTATAATTTTAAATATTTTGGTATCATCCGCGTACAGTAGTATATTTGAATTCAGAAAGCATCTATTAATATCATTAATAAATATATTAAAAAGTAAAGGTCCCAGGTGAGAGCCCTGAGGAACTCCTGAAGTAATTGGGACAAATGATGATGTAAAACCTTTAATTGCAACTGCTTGAGATCGATCGCGTAGATAGGATGTTAGCCAGCGATGCAGATTACCATGTATGCCGATATATTCAAGTTTTTTTATTAGAAGGTTATGTGATATTTTATCGAAGGCTTTTGAGTAATCTGTATATATAACATCAACCTGGCACCCAGAATCCATGGCACCAATTACAACATCCAAAAACTCGCAAAGATTGGATTCAGTCGATCGTTTATTGATAAAACCATGTTGATTATTCATCAATAATGGTCTCAATACAGGATATATCATGTCATGTATAATTTTCTCAAAAAGCTTAGGGATAATGGACAATTTTGAGATTCCACGGTAATTTTTAATATTCCTTTTATCAAGACGTTTGTGAATGGGGGTTATTAAAGATTTTTTCCATTGTATGTATGTATATATGTATGTATGTATGTATGTATGTATGTATGTGTGAATGTATGTATGAATGTATGTATGTATGAATGTATGTATGAATGTATGTATGTATGTATGTATGTATGTATGTATGTATGTATGAATGTATGTATGAATGTATGTATGTATGTATGTATGTATGTATGTATGTATGTATGTATGTATGTATGAATGTATGTATGTATGTCCATTTCTTTGGCACGCCCTACAGCCCAAACGGCTGGACGGTTTTTGACATATGAGATGTCGTCAGATTTGTCTAAATTGTAGTAGTGACATAGGCTATATAAATATTCAAAATGGCGCCCGCAAATGGCGGAATGAGGGGGGGAGTTGAATTTTTTTTCTTATTGTAGCAATATGGGTATCAAATGAAAGCTAGTAAATTGTTTTATTCTTTTTAGTTTATAATAAGAGTATTTTACGCAGTCGGGTTTTTTTTTATTTTATTTAATTAAGCATACTTGTTAATGGATAAGTATTTTTAATTAAACATTATATTAGAATACGCATTTTTTATACTTTAAACTTTAATAATAAAGCATTTGGTACGTCTCAGTTGAGGAGCAAATATTTTTCGGGTGCAAATTTATAAGACCGATTCGTTATTCAAACATAAACATGGTTTTTTAATTAAATCTAACAATCAAAAAAACACGCATTTTTTTTGAACACTTCCTATTCAATTCACAAAGTATTTTATTTGTTTATATAAAAAGAGTATATTTACAATCACAAAACTAAATGGAAACACAAAGTAGGCAAATGTAAGTAAAATGCTGAGGCGGGCAGCCCCATCGCACGTTTACGTAGTGCGCGGCTGTCACTGTTGGCATTTGTTTCAAAGATACGGCCGAGTTACAATGTATAGATGCCATTCCGAATCGAATGAAACCTTAATCATAATTTTCAGAGACTGCTGAAAAAAGTTGACCAAAATGACACTTGTTAACTAGACTACATTCAGTCAAAAAAGTATCGGGAATGAATTACGAGTATTTGTTAATGGTTCCAAATTCAAATTTTTGTTTTTTTTTTTTTTTTTTTGTTAGATTGACACAACTGTTTTCCATTTTGGCACGGAATTTGAGTTGCATGAATTGAATTTATATTAAATACAGTGCTGTTTTACTTATATCATATCTAGTGTGTATTGCGAATTTCATAATGGACAAAAACATCAAACAAAGAGTTTGTCTTAAATTTTGCATCGCCAAAGGAATTTCGTATTCGGAGTCAATAAAAATGTTACAGAAGGCTTAGGGTGAATCGACTTTATCAAAAACTTATGCTTATGAGTGGTACAAAGCGTTTAAAAGCGGTCGAGATGTGATGGAATATTTGCCTCGCTCTGGTAGGCCATCAACGTCTGCAACTGAAGTTAACATCGCAAAAGTGAATGAAACAGTGACTGAAAATCCTCATTCAACTTTGAGAGAGATAGCCGCCGAACTTTCTGTATCTCACGAAGTCGATCCGTACCATTTTAACTAATCATTTGGGTATGAAACATGTTGCCACTCGGCTAGTCTCAAAAGACCTGAATTTTCTCCAAAAACTCAATCACAAGAGAGTCGTTGAGGACATGCTAGAACGAGTCAATTCCTACCCAACATTCATGAAACGCATTGTTACTGGTGACAAGACGTAGGTTTACAAGTTTGACATACAAACTAGTCAACAAGCTTCGGAGTGGCGCTTTCCAACTGAACCGAAACCTAAAAGACCACTCCAAACTCGTTCAAAAAGTCAAAGTTATGTTAAGTGTTTTCTTTGAATATCGCGGTGTTATGCATTCGGATTTCTTGCCGGAAGGTCAAAGGTAAATAAGGAATATTACTTGAGCGTTATGCGGCGTTTAAGAGAGCAAATTCGACGAAAAAGGCAAGATTTGTGAGGAGAAAATTCTTGGATTTTGCACCACGATAATGTGCCTTCGCACAAGGCCATCATTGTGAACGAATTTTTGACCAAACACTCAACAAATACTATCGAGCAACCACCATATTCACCAGATGTGGCTCCAGCCGACGTCTTTCTTTTTCCTAAATTCAAATTACCACTTCGTGGCACCCGTTTTCAATCGGTAGAAGACATAAAGGAGAATTCGCGGCGCGAACTGAACTCGATTCCGGAAACAGCGTTTAAAAATGTTTTGATGATTGGATTATTCGTTGGCGTAAGTGTTTCGTTTCTGAAGGAGCATACTTTGAAGGTGATAAAATAAATTTGGCTGAATAACAAACAGGTTGTGTATTATTGATCTTTTCCCGGTACTTTCTTGACAGAGTAGTATTATTGCAACGCCGATTCGCGTAGTGAGGTCTCACAAAAAACATTACTAGCTTTAGATTAAAAAAAAGACTTAGATATAATATTTATGTTAATGCGACGCCTAGCTGACTGTCATTAAAGTTTTTCTGTAGAGAGAAAAAACTATGTCACAAGGAATGTTCTAAATTATTTATTTATCTATAATATAAAAATAAGTTGGGTTTTCACGAACCACCGAACCGATTTCCACGGTTTTGCATTTGTTGGAAAGGTCTCGGGCTCCGTGAGGTTTATAGCAAACAAAATTCAGGAAAAATTTCAACAGAAAAGCAGGAAAACAGGGAAAATCATTTTTCACATACAGCGCTATCTCTGATACATAGCATGTACTACAAACCAATATGGTTTTGCATGATGGTGGAGCAGATGGCGCCAGTACGTGGTGTGAGTATCCCTCGCGAAAATAAGTACGTTTAATTTTTCATCATCATCATGTTACAAAAAACGAAGCCATCTGGTGGCGAAACGGAGTTCGCCGGTTTGCTAGTAATTTATAGTTATTTATTATTATCAGAATTTGTAAAGAAGTGTACTTATAGAATAATAAACTTTAAATGTCGTTTCTTTCATTTCAGAGCAACGCAAGTTTATTAATTTTTACTCTCACAATAATATATAAATATTCTTATACTTGTAAATAATCTTATACATTATATTTAATTATAACTGAAATAAAATTAATACCAAAATAAGAACTGTAAAGTAAAGAAAAACTCGTATTTGTTTTATAAGGTTGTTATATTATATAAATACTAATTTTTTTTTCATGTACTTGGAAAGCTCTAGAGGAAAAACATACCTTGTAGGTATGTATGTCTGCTTATCTCTGACACAGTTTCTTTAAAACTCTTAGAGTTCAGTTTTCTTTGGTGGAGGAGCAGGTGGCGCTACAGGGACACGATAGTATTTATCGTAAATGCCTTCCCAGAATACAGCTCTTTTCTTTAACAAAGATCCTTTAAGTTCTAGAGATTTATTAATAGACATATGTGGGGACCAATCTGAGTCAACTGGCAGCCAAGTTGGTACCTTTGAATCAGCACGGTTTGGATTTCTGAAAAAAAAAATACGATATCTTTTTTTTTTTATTGCTTATTCATTAAAAAAGACAGTAAATATTTTTTACAATCTCAGGTTTGTTTATACAAAAAGGTACAAGTGTCAAAAGGAACCTAAGCACAAGTGTCAAATAGAATTAGTATAAAGCAATAAAGTCTTAGTTTCCTAATTTAAAATACATAAAAAATATATTATATTTTTTATAAAACATGTAACATATATTTTTTCTTACCCTGTGGTCATAAAATTTAGCCAAATTTTCCTTAAATTTGCTCTTAATTCCTTGAAGTCTTCCGATATTGAATCTTCATTGTCGGCAGTATTAATCCAAGAACCATCCAAAACAGCGAATGTTTGAGCACAATGATTTGCGCCACGAATATTAGTATGCGGTACTAATGGAGTATTATTATCAACAAATGAATATTCATACAAAAATATTTTATTATTTCCGCTTCCCACTTGTAGCTTTACTGATCGGAGTGTTGGATATGTAAATAATACGTCACTAAAATAGTCAATATATGATAAAACAGTGTCATTTCCTATTAAGTTCTTTTCAAAATAAAAGTCTTTAATTTCATTTGCCACTCGTTCTTTCTCAATTTCGTCTTTAAACTTTAAATCTGCCGGCAAAAAATCAGAAAATTTTTCGTTCATCCGATCCTTCCAGCTATCGAATTGGGCCATGCGCAGTAATCCTTCCATTTGAGCAAATCCATAAAGCATTGGTAATTTCTCATAGTTACCAGACTTTAATATATTAATTGGATCATCGTCCAAAAACATTTCTTCCCCTAAATCACGCTCCACACAAGGTGAAAATAAAAAGGTAGAATCCGTTCTGTCCATCAAGTTTGGCGCAAATAATTTCTCATAAGGTACAGTTTTGTAAAGGTTTTCTAAGGCATAGAAATCTTCAACATTATCAAAATTTAACATTTTTGCGAATTCTTTCGCATTTTCAACAGGATCGCGCTGGACACTAAATGCTGCAGTATTCGCACCACTCTCAGGGATGACTCTTTTAAATAAGCCATGTGCCATTTTAGAGATCATTAAAAGATCTACAGAAGATGATCCGGCACTATAACCTGCTATTGTGACTTCATCGGGATCACCGCCAAATTCTGCAATATTTTTCTTTACCCATCGTAATAGTGCCACTTGATCCTTCATACCAGCATTTCCAGGTATATCTTTTGTACCTAGACAAAGGAAACCATGCGCACCGAGTCGATAATTAAATGTAACAACTATTACTTTCTTACTTTTTACCAATTTTTTTGGGGTCAGTAGGTTTCCCCATCCCATAATGTAAGCTCCACCGTGAACATATACAACAACTGGGAGATTTTTATTACTTTTTTCGGGCACATAAATATTGGCGACCAAACAATCTTCTCGAATATTAACATTTTTCAAAAACTGTTTCCACACATCAGCTTGTGGACAAATGATATCTTTTTCTACTGCTTCAAACGGTTCAGACCATACGGGTGGAGAAAGGGGAGCCTGGAATAAAAATGAAATAAACTAGATAAAATTGAATTTTTTGATAACTTGCAAAGGTCGAATATGATTTCTAATGTAATCAATCTATCAAAAATGTCTTTAATTAAGTATACTTCATAAGCAGTTTTGAATCGTCTATTTACACAGTATTTATTATTTTAAATTAATTAACTGTAGTTAATGTGAAGCTTCAGAAATTTGATTCCGCTGAGAAGAATCGGAAAGAATCAACAATTACTCTTTAAAAAAACACTTCAATACAAAAATCTGAACTGAATCAGTCTGTAAACATCCCACTGCTTGAAAAAGGTCTCTTCTCCATATTGAAGAAGAGTTGAAGCTCAGTCCAATACATTCTTCCACTGCAGGTTGACGGACATTTTCCCTACAACCGATCTAGGGTAGTGGTGCGAACCTCAACGCCATCGCGCCAATTCATCGTGTCGCGTGTTCGATTCCCGCTTGGGGCATATACAGATATTTGTATTTTTATAAATGTTTGTTTTTGTAGTACATCCTACGTGAAGGACAGACCGACAAAGCCTACAGATTCTTGTCGTTTACACATTATAGAGTAATATGATTTCGCTACGTATTTTTGGTCTTACAAGGACGTACTCAATTGGCCTAATACAGTCCCCTTAGATTAATAATATGTCAATTGATCTAAGACAGTCCCAATAAACGGTTATAAAAGTTTTACACCGTTGCAAAACAACAAATTATCAATATTATAATGAACACATTTGTGTAATGTTATAATGAACACAATTGTGTTTATTTAAAAAACTATAAAAAATAACAGCTTAGTTCTTTTTCTATTACGTTAATAAAATCACATGTAAATCCGCCACAATAATTATTATTAACTATAAGACATTTAGTAGCTAAAACACTAGACACCCCTCCCAGTTTCAACTACTATGTCATTTAAGGTTTATAACAGTATCAGGTGGGTAATTTCAGCATTTGTCAATATAAAAACAAACACACCTTTCGTTTTTCTAATAAACCATCCACAACAATACCTACTGAAATTACACTTATCGCTATAAATTCGCTTATCAAGGGATAACGTTAGTCATATCGATGATATTGACAAAAAATATCATATTTTTTCTAATGTGTATAGTGAGGTATTTGAATCATTATGTCTATTTATAATTGAAAATTTTAAAGCGAAAGCAATCGGAAACTAATGTCCTGTAATTTTTAATTTCAAAAGTAACACAAACACAATAAACTTTTTAAATTACCTTGTATTTATCGGGACCTGTCGGTGCTTTCGCGTAAGGAATACCATAAAATGCAAATATGCCATCATTTAAATCTTTATATCCACGCACGATACCCTGATTTAAGTGTACAGTTAGCGATTCAGGATCATCACAAGTAACTGAGAATATCAGACATGAAAATATTACAAGCCAATACATATCGTCACGATACACTTGTTACACAGGCACTTGATAAATAATAAACAGCATTAAGTCGAAGCTACTTAAATAGTACTTCCGTGTTATAAGGGTCTTTATACATTGTACACTTTGTAATGGAAAAGAGTACTTTTTATTACCATTACCCCATTATTAAAAAAAAATATAATTTATACCAATAATATTTATATGACCAGGCTTAAACTAAGACTAAAAAGTTTCAGATTTTTACGGTAATAGTGTTTATATTGTAGCGACATCTATCTCGCCATATACGAACTAGAAGAAACTAACGAATCCTACATCGCGCTATCGAAGTTTTCAAAGCGATTGCGTATATATACAACAACCCGACAACAAACAGCAAGTGGCGCGTAGCCCACCAGACGCAACTCCCGTCTGGTCGAAGGATCCTTCCTTTTCAATGGCAGCCTCCTTAGCTATAAACTGGTGACCCCGACGTGATAATATTATATAGTATTTTCTATATTTATTATTATTATTATTTACTTAATATATTTGATTCGGTATTATATTACAATAAGTAGGTATATAAACGGCATAAAGGACGAAACACCCAGAATTCAGTCTAGTCACTGTGACACTCAGATATTTTGTCCTTGAAAAGCGACTTCGTTATAATATAACAAATAAGATTGTTCCATTTTATATTATAGTTAAAATATCTGCAGTAAATAATTCGATAACTGTTGAGTAACTTTACTTAGAAGTTTATTAATATTTACCCTTTTTTTTTTTAACATAATTCGAATGAGAATCATGTACCGAATATTCTCCTTAAATATTGATAGCAACTCACCATTCATTCTGTATAATAAAATTACAGACCGATGTCATTAGAAAAAAAAAACTAATTATGTATATATATATACATAATATACATATATCGGCGTAATGATACATTCAGTTTAGTTACTTAAGATATTGTAAAATGTGACTCATATGATTAGTTATGAAGATAGCGAATAATGTTCTTGCAATTACGTTTTCATAATATTGTTTTCATAAACAGTCGCTATTTTATCTATACATATAATAAAATGGTAGAAAAGTCAAAACTGTACATTGAATAAATTTTTTTAAAATATACTTGGGGTGTGACCTACAATCGATACCGAAGCCAAAAATATAGTTTTTAGAATTTTTGTCTGTTTGTCTGTCTGTATCCAACTATGTTGTAGCCTACAAACCTCATTTCTTTACCTCTTTTATCAAATTTTCCTTATTTTGGTACTATAGTCATCCATGCTCTAGATCCGAAAATTCTCAGTCTGGGTAAATTCAGTTCTCCATACAAAATTTCTGCTGGTACTCTAAACTTAATTGCTGCGGAGGGACATCTATTTATCTGGTATACGGCACACGCTACAGCTTCGCTCCATAAATGTTTAGGTAGTTATGTTTCAATCATTAACGTTGGTGCTTACAATAGTAAATGGTTCGGTTCATTCTCTCAGCTACGCCATTAGATTGTGGTGAATAAGGTTGGATGTATTGTATAATAATACCATTTCTTCTGCTGTATTCATACATTGTTTCATTTTTAAATTCACCGCCATTATCGCATCTGATTTTTCTTACTTTATTTCCGGTTTGTCTTTCTATCTTGTTAATGTAGTCAATTAGTAGTAGCTTCATTTTTCCTTTTCAAAAAATAAACAAAACACAAAAATGTGAATAATCATCCGTTATGGTTTGAAAATATGGTTCGCCGTTTGATGTTTGAGTTCTTACCGGTCCTGACAGATCTGTATGTAACAGCTCACCAACGTACCTAGACCTGAAACGATTTGTTGACTGAAAAGGTAACCTTGTAGCTTTCCCTTCACGACACGGTCCACAAGAATTTAAAGAAAATGGTAATTTTAAAATTGCAAGAGGTTTTCTATTTGCATGTCCTAATCTTTTGTGCCATAAGTCTCGATCATTTACAGTATTAGCAACATTACATTTTTCTAAATTGAAATTTAAGTCAATACCATATAAACGTCCTAACATTTTACCTTTTATAGTTATCCCACCATTTGTGATTACTACATTATTTTCATAAAACATAATACGGTTTCCTTTTTCTAATAATTGTTTGACTGACAATAAATTATGACTTAAGCCATTCACAATTAGAGCCTCAATGGTTATTTTTGTTTTATTATGTAATACTCTTAAAGTACCTTTTTTACATGAAACTAAATATTGCCCGTTTGCAACAAAGATTTTGATTTCTTTGTCTAAATTTTGTACGTTTATCATATATTTTTCGTATTCACTCATTATTAAATTTTGAGTTGCACCAGAATCAATTACAAACCTAACAGACTTATCTAAATAACACATATTTACTTGATGCTCAGTTGATGTAAAACCCATAATATCTACATTGTCGATCGCTGATGTTTTTTGATTATGTCCTCTTGATGAACGTTCTCTTCCTCTCGTACCACTCCGCGTATATCCTCTTGCATATCTTCCTCGTCCGCGTGTAGATCTTGTTTTGGATCTGCACTCATATGCCCTGTGTCCGGGTTTTCCGCAATTGTAGCATGTGAAGAATGCTGTTTGTTGTGCATTGATGTATTGTTCTGGAATATCTTGGTCTCTGATCTCTGCATCTAGCAATCTTGCCTTCACAAACTCTATACTTATAATATCCGTCGTCATAGTCACTATTGCCGTGATAACGTTATTATATTTTCCAGGCATTGCAGATAACAAATAACAAACTTTGTCCATTTCATCTATAATACACCCTGCAGCTGTTAACTCATTGATCACGGAATCAAATTTTAGAAAGAAGTCCTGATGCTTTTCATTTGTGCATTTTAATGACATTAACTTTCTTTTTAAATGTAATTTATTGAAAATACGCTTTTTCTTTCGAACGTATTTTCTAATTGTATTATCATCTCTTTTGTAGTATAACATTTCTTAACAATTTCTAAGTACTTATCTGATATACATTGTACTATGAGATTCCGCGCCTTGATGTCCTTCTTCTTAAATTCCTCTGCTGAAATATCCGATTTTTCTTCAATTACATCGGCTACTGAATTTTCTTGCATTAATAATTTTAGCCGGAATTTCCAGTTGCTAAAATTTGTTTCTTCTAGTCTTGGTAACAGTTTCTCAGACATTATTGCGCAGTGGAAGCGTTGTTTTTAGCGGGGGCTTTATTCAATACTGAATAAAAGATCGTACTTTTTCCCTTTTTATACCCCGTTTCAGAGTGACACATCACATTTATATTCTTATTTTAACTTGTACAGTAAAACCTCTATTTTATATTCTTATTTTAACTTGTACAGTAAAACCTCATTAGCTGGTGTCGACCTCAGGACGAGCTGCTTCTCACACGGGCAGCTGTACGTCGCTTGCTCACGCGTCACCAGTCCTGACTCTCTTTACATTTTGGCTGCGGAGAGTCAAACCACTAATGTTGTTTATCGAGAAGTCCTATAAGTGTGTATTTTTACCCTATTCGATATTCCTTATTCATTATTTTCTCCATCTACTTCAGTTACAACTTATGATTTAATTCAGCAGAATCACCATAAAGTCATTTATTCAAAGCAGGCTAAAAATAAGCACTTTTTGAAGGTCAATTTTACAAAAGACAGTCTCCCTCTGTTACTGCACTTTCTGTAGATATGAAATGTAAAGAAGAGACGGGTAAATGAATGTTATTTTAAAAGGTATAATCTTATGTATTTTTGGTGCTGTATAGCGTTCACGCAGACGACGTCGCGGGCAGCAGCTAGTTTATTATAAAAATTGATTTAAACCTAAATTTAATTGTTTACTTATGTTAAAATCATTATATATAAATAATCATTATTACTGTTATTAATAGAAAAACTGTTTGTACAGGATTTACACATTTGTTTGCTGGGATGTTGAAGAAAAACACTCCTTTGTTTCTTAAATTTTCTTGTTATTGTTCCGAGCGCTGCCGAGAGTCGAATATCAAATCGGCCAAAATGCGCGGTTTATATTTCCTACCTAGTGATTATTTTTTTTATTTTTTATAATTTGGCATCGCGCGGTTTGCGCATATGCCACTGACAAAAGCAGGGAAACGTTTAGCACGATTTAAAAGGACATTACTTACGGATGATGATACGGAAATGATCAGATAGGATTACTATGATAGGATAGGTATAAGGATTTATAATTTCAAATTATTATTTAACAGGAAAATAGATAGACCTGTATATATATCAGGATTAGAACATGCAAGAAGAGATTTGATAGAAGTAGGAAATGGTACACGGATGGAGACCAGATGATTATAAAAGGAAAAAACGTCATTCAAAGGGCAGATAAAGAAAATATGATTAAGATCACCCACATCCCCACAAGCACACAAATCTAAATCAATTATATTAAACCTAGCCAAAGGTACAGGTGTGCAGACATGACCCAATCTCATTCGAATAATTGATAAAGTAACTTGTTTACCAAACCTCAGAGATGAAAACCATGGCTTACTAGGAATATTAGGTTGTAAAGACTTCAAAAACTTTCCCTTGATCCTCCCGCTAGTTTCCCAAGCTTCTTCCCAAGTGTCCTTGAAATAAAGCCCAGGCAGTGCAGTCAAATCATAGCAGTAATTAATGTAAGGATGAATGTCACCGCACACCACAGCCTCATTAGCCAGACGATCAGCTACAACATTACCAACAATACCCACGTGTCCTGGAATCCAGGCAAACATCACGACATTTCCTGTTAAAACACAATTATGTAAAGCAGTTCTAATAATAAATATTACAGGATACATGGGTTTAGATTGAAATGGATATCTTTGAATCGCCATTAAATCGCTTTTAGAATCAGATAATATAAGGGTTTTTTCTAACTTCATTAACAAAATGTATTCTAATGCTTTTAGGATACCAAAACATTCCCCTGTAAAAACAGATGTTTCAGGAGGAAACTTAATTTTTTGGACTATATTAAATTGTTTGTGATAAACACCAATTCCAACACGAGAAGTGTGTTTCGAAGCATCAGTGTAAATGTGATGCCAATATTGGAAATGATTGTCTATCACAGAATTAAATTCATAAGTAGCACTAACGATGTTTCTCTTAATGACCAGGTTTAAACAAATATTAGGTGAGATATTCAAACTTTCAAAACTACAGGAGAACAAAGGAAGTGAAGGACAACGATAAACAGGAGATTGAATGGACATAAATTTTCGAAAACTAATTATTAAGCAGGGTAAAGACTTATGTCTCCAATAAGTGGAGGTGTTAACTATTTCTGACAATAATTTGAGTTTATTAAAAAGTGGATGATTAGAGTTCTGTACAAAGCGGAAGAAGAATTTGTCTGCTAGATAATGTCTACGTAACTGTAAGGGTGGTTCACAACATTCAACTTGCATGGCATTAATAGGTGTAGTCTTCATAGCCCGAGTAATAATTCGAAGAGCTTTAGCTTGTATGCTATTCATTTTGGAAAAACCAGAAGAACTACCGGGTTCAAGAAGAAAGGTACCATAATCGAGTACACTTCTAATGACAGCATTATATATTAATTTTAAAGTCAAAGGATGCGCTCCCCACCACACTCCCGAAAGACATCTTATAATATTTAACAACCGCTCGCACTTAGCCACCACATATTCCATATGGGTAGCTCCAGTGAGTCTTGCATCGAGATAAACACCTAAAAATTTTACATTGTTTTTCACTGGAACTATAATATTATTGTATTTAATGAGGATGAGAGGGGGTAGTCGGCATCTAGAAAATAATACTATTGTGCTTTTTAATGGTGCAAGTTCCAAATTATTTTGGAAAAGCCAGTTTTTTAATTGATGAAGAGAAGAATCCAAAGCAAATTTAGCTTTATCAATGGATTTATTTATATTATAAATTAACAAATCATCCGCATACTGTAGCACCTTAACATCGTTGCCTAATGAACACTCTAAATCATATGTATAAATATTATATAAAATCGGACTTAGCACTGATCCCTGCGGGATCCCTTTCCAAACTATTCTAGCAGGTTCATTAGAATCTCGCAGGGTAATTGAACGCTCTAATAAAATGTTCAAGATAAAATTTACTAACACAAATGGAACTTTTAATTGATTGAGTTTATGTTTTAGAATTGGGAGGGAAACATTGTCGTAAGCAAAGCTTATATCCAAAAAAGCTGCCAAGACAGAACTATTATTAGAAAAAGCTAGACGTATATCTGTAGTGAATATCGCCAGACTGTCTATGGTGCTTCTACCTCTACGAAATCCAAATTGATTTTCTGATAACAACTTATTACTTTCTATAAACCACTCTAACCTATTCTTAATTAAATGTTCAGCAATTTTTGAAACAACAGAAGAAAGTGCTATTGGTCTATATGATGAAGGA
The DNA here is from genome assembly GCA_036937285.1 of Euphydryas editha. Lineage (NCBI taxonomy): Eukaryota > Metazoa > Arthropoda > Insecta > Lepidoptera > Nymphalidae > Euphydryas > Euphydryas editha. Next base: position 8,674,590 of record JAUPFZ010000004.1, read on the forward strand.
TTATCAACAGGTTTATTGGGCTTTAATATGGGAACTATCTCCTGCTCTTTCCATTGCGATGGAATTTTTCCAGATTCCATAATAAAGTTTAAAATATTCAAAAAATATAGAAGACTAGGCATGAGACCGATATATCAAAACGTAACTAATATCGGTTATGCGTACCCATATCATATCATATCGATATACCAAAACGCATAACCGTTTTCACATAACCGACGAAAACTTGAGCGCGAACACGAAACCGAAACTAAAAACCAAAAACCGAAGAACGGTGACGGGCGCGCAAACGCTAAGAGCGGCGCGACAGCTAAAACCATATTATCTGCATCTCTTTCTTATAACGGTAACTTCATACTGAATAAAAGCGATGAGGCGAATATGGTTTTCTGTGTTCAACTGTGTACATCGCAAACTATAACTACAAGCGAATCATTTTTAGTTTTATTGAAGTATGCCTTATAATAATTATTATATTAAAATATTATAAATTATAATAATACTATAATATTATTATAATATTTAATATTTTATAACCATAAGACGTAGTTTTTCAAAACATTTGATATTAAACTTGTTAAAGTTTATATTTAAACTGTTTTTACCCGACTGCGACAGAAGAAGGGTTATGTTTTTCGAGTGTATGTATGTGTGTATGTGTGTATGTCTGTATGTCTGTATGTCTGTATGTCTGTATATGTGTATGTATGTATGTATGTCCATTTCTTTGGCACGCCCTACAGCCTAAACGGCTGGACGGTTTTTAACATATGAGGTGTCGTTGGATTTGTCTAAATTGTAGTAGTGACATAGGCTATATAAATTTTCGAAATGGCGCCCGCAAATGGCGGAATGAGGGGGGGAGTTGATTTTTTTTCTTACTGTAGCAATATGGGTATCAAATGAAAGCTAGTAAATTGTTTTATTCTTTTTAGTTTATAATAAGAGTATTTTACGCAGTCGGGTTTTTTGATTTTTTTAATTAAGCATACTTGTAACCTTTGTGTTCAACCGTTTGTTTCGGTTTGTGTTTACGTTACGCACCTGATATTACTCTGATATCGATATCTGAAAACGGTTTTCAATATCGATATGGAAACTTAATATTGGCTACGTAGCCGTTTGATCTAAAAACCGAAAACGCCCATGTCTATAGAAGACATGTATCGCTCATATGAGTAAAAAAGGAATACATGATGCCATCTTTCCCAGGTGTAGAATCCTTAACATTTGTTAAAACTCCTTTCAATTCAGGTAGTATAAAGGGAGCATTAAGAACGTCGGAGGCATATTTGCAATTATAACCTGTGGAATGAGTTAATCTGTCACCGATGTCATTGACATTATTGATAAATGTGTTCTCATGGGCTCTATGTAAAGAAGAAATCGGGCTATAAATTAGTTCTGGTTGAGGAACAAAGGGAGGAGCCAAATTATCCAAAAATTGATCAGACATAGTAGATGATAAACTGGGGGATGAATTCTTGAAAGCCGATCTGAAACGTTTAATACTTTGCCAAACAAAAGATGGTTTAACTTCAGGTGAGATGGATTCACAGAAACTTTTTCATCCTTCCCATTTCTTTCTTTTGAATAATTTTTTAGTGGCAATAATAGCATTATTTAATATTTCAAAATTTTCTTCGGAACTTAATAAATTATAATTTAATTCTGCTTCCTTCCTTTCCTTGACAGCCCGGGAACACTCACTGTCCCACCAGGGAGGCAATGGAATATTATTTGAGGAAGGCTTCTTTGATGGAAAATCAGCAGTCTCAATGATAGTATGTGCAAAAACTTCAGAACACAGATACTCATCACCTTGGCTTAAGATGGAAAGAGTTGAGATCTTATTATCTAGGGTAGCTTTGTATAAATCCCAGTTTGCGTTAGCCAACTGATATTTAATTCGGAAAGAAGTTTTAGTTTTATTGATATTTTTAAAAGGTAAATTTATTAAAATGGGGAAGTGATCACTACCATAAGTGAAGTTTAAGGTTTGCCAAAACAATGATGAGGCTAAACTAGGTGAAGAAATGGAAAGGTCAGGAGCACTTTTACCTACATTAATATTGGTTCTTCGTATAGGAGTGCAATTATTTAAAATACAAAGATTAAGTGAATCTACAATGTCCAACACTTCATGTCCATAGTTATTATTATTTGAACTACCCCATGACTGGTGTTGAGCATTAAAGTCACCTAAAACAAGTATAGGTTTGGGAAGAGATACTAAAATATTTTTAACTTTGTTTAAAATTTGAGAAGAAGGATGAGGAATATATATAGAGACAAAGCAAATGTTATTTACAATGATAGCAATGATTGAGAGATTTTTATCATGAGAAGAAATATTTACATGAGAAAAAGGAAAAGGGTGTGTTACTAATATTGCAACACCACCATAGCCATCAGATCTATCTTCTCTAATACAAGAATATCCTTGGATTTTAAAAATAGATTCAGGTTTAATCCAAGTTTCTTGAAGACATACTATGGTGGGATGATACTTATTAATAATATGGATAAGATCACTTTTCTTACTATTTACACTACGACAATTCCACTGAATTGCCTTGGAGTAACTGTCCATTATGACTAATATAATTATTTATAATTTCCATTATTGGTTGGGCTACGTTGGACGGTTGATTTTGATTTAAAATATTTAATAAAGTAATTATAAGTTCGACAATAGATTGTTTCGATGAATAATTTGTTTCATTGTTAAGTGCACAACCATTTTTAGGGGAAGGCAAATCGAATTCATTTATGATAGTATTATGAGCCTTGACATCATATCCTTTGTTTGATGTTGAATATTGACGAGGTTTTGAAAATACAGTCTTCTTATAGGAAACATTTTGAAAATCTTTATTATTATTTATATGAGTTTTGTTGATGACAGAGGTTGAAGGGGTATTTGGGGAAGTTGCTACAACATCAGAATATGATTTGGTTATTGTAGGGAAGATTTTGAATGCCTCTGCATAAGAAATACTATTTTTAGCCATATGCTCTTTGATATTTTTTTGCCTTAAAAATTCTTTACATATTTTATTTGTTGCATAGTGGGAGCCATGACAAATACAGCAAAATGCCTCGTCTTCTGATGTACAGCTGCTTCCAGAATGACCATCCTTGCCACATTTAAAGCAACGAGGAGTTGATCTACACATATCTTTGACAAGTCAATATCGACAACATTTAAAACATTGTATAGTAGGGTAAATATATAAGTCTACAAGAAAAGAATTAAAACATACGAAAATTCTTTTAAGAAGAATTTGGCCATCGAAAGTCAGAACAACTGTTTCCGTATCAATAAAACTGGCTTTATTATCAATAAATGTCTTCTTTTTTAGTCGTCTAGCTTTTAAAACATTACCACAACCTGGAGGAACAGAAACATTCTGGATCACCTCTTCTGTGGTATTCTTTGGGAATCCCTCTTACAATACCCATTCTAGAAACATTAAATGATGGAATAAAGGCTCTGAACCTGTTACTTGAAAGCTTAGTATCGCTGGTAAAGTTATTAGCGTCTGAAAAATTTGTAAATGTAAGAGAAAGCCTATTTCTGCCAATTCTCTTCAAACTTCCATTTAGAATATTTTTAAATGAATTATTTTTAAGAAATCGACCAAAAGAGACAGGGTGAAGTGTGACATTTTCATCTGGAGACAATTGTTCTTTTTGTATATGAACTACATATGGTCCAATATCCGAGGCTTGGTAAAGACGAGTTGTAGTATTTGGAACTTTAGTATTAGATATATCACCTTGACCACTAGTGGTCATTGTGATAGATTTGGAAAGATCACAATTATTGTTATCATCATTTAAACAAGAACAGCCGTTTTCTTTATCTGCCTTGCCATGACGCTTTCTTTTATTGCAATGTTTACATATTCTTAGAGCATTTGTGCGCTTTCTCGGTAGCTTTGCATTATTTACAGAACTAACATCCGTATCCATAGAAGATTTACAATGCTCAATCGTAACATAGTGAGATACCCGTGGGTCTGTGCCCCCAGGATCGGGAGGTTCGTCTCCCATGGAGAAAACAAAATAAATGAATTAAAAACTTACCCTACGAAGAAATATTTACATTAACTACAAAATATAAACTAAAATGAACTAGAATAACAAATATTTACACTACTATACACCTATCTGATCTATAAAAGATATTTTCAAATTTTAAATTGCAAAAAACACTCCCGCTCTTTCGACGTTTTCCGCGCTTTTTCACTTAGTGATTATATTTAGTATATATATTATATATAGTAGCGAGTTACAATTTTCCAATCACAGCGGCGGTCGCCTTAGCCAATCACAGGCGAGTGACGTCATAGGCATGTCGTGTGATCGGCAATACCCTATCGAAAGCCGTTAGGATTTTATAGGATATTATTTTACGTCTTAAACTATATACAATTTGTTATAATATATTTTACAGTTTTTTTTATTTTTTATTTTTATTTGTCCTTATTTCTATTTGCCGTCGTCCTGCACATCTCTCCCGCCGTGCAACCCTGTTGCATCTTCATGGTGTGGGGTGCATCTTCTGTTGGCAGGATCACCATCTTCCGCACCGGCATCCGAAGAACTCCTCCCTTCGTAAACACGTCGACTGTCCGCACGATGCCGTCTGGCCCGGGGTAGACCGCTGTCACTCTGCCTCGGATCCACACGTTGCGGGGCGCGTTGATGTCGAACAGTTGCACAAGGTTGTTGATCTTTACAGGTGGTCCTTTGCGGTGTGGTTCTCTTCGGTTCTGTAGCCCTGAGAAGTATTCTCGTAGCCATCTAGTCCAGAAGATGTCGGCGAGTCTCTGAGCGGCGCGCCAACTTGATTTAGATATGATGTCCCTTTCGCCAAACTCTCCTAGAACTGGAACTTGTTCTGGTCCGCCTAGAAGGAAGTGGTTAGGCGTCAGGGCTTCCAGATCCTCTTCATCGGTGGAAACGTGGGTCAGAGGTCGACTATTCACTGTATATTCTACTTCTGCCAGTAAAATAGACAATACTTCGTCTGTCGGGTGTCACTCGTTCAGCGTTGCTTCCAACGCGATCTTAACGGATCTCACCATCCACTCCCTGGCCCCGCCCATGAATGGAGCCGCAGGGGGAATGAAGCGCCACAAAATCTTCTTTTTTGGTGTGTTCGCTAATCGGGTGTGTTCGCTAATGGGGCTCCCATCAATGCAGCTTGTAGCTCTAGCCGTGGGATCGAGGTGGGCTTGAGAGCTTGTGAACTTGGGCTACTTTCGCTTTCGCTATTATGAGCGAAAGGTAAACTTTGTCGGTCGGTGTTGTAGCTCTCCAGTAGAGGACCGCAAAGCTATCCAAATAGTCGTCCACGTAGTGATTGTTTATAATAGCCGCCGCTGCTTCCGGGTGTGATGCTTCATGTTCTTTAGCATTGAGGTCCTTCATATAGATCACAGTTGACGGTGAGCACGATGCGCCGAAGATGAGAGAGGTCATTCTGTATTCCTCTGGGGGCTGATCGTCTCTCCTGTCATTCTTCCAGAGGTATCCGAGAGCGTCTCGGTTCTGAGGTCTCAATATGACCTGCATAAACATCTCTTTTATATCCGCCGTTACTGCTATCGTGTGTTGTCGGAACCTCATTACTACTCCAGGTAGTGATTGCAGGAGGTCAGGGCTCTTCAGCAGCATGTCGCTTAAACAGACTCCGCGTGTCTTGGCAGTAGCGCCGTGTTGCCGCCCTTAGCTTGTCTGGCTTCATCGGGTTGATGACAGCAAAGTGAGGGAGGTACCATGTTCTATTCGGAGTCTCCACTGCTGGGGCTTTAAAACAACTTTACAGTATAATGAATTAGTAAATAAATTACATCCGACGTTAAAATTATTCAGCAATGCTTAGATATCGTAACAGAAATAGTCAAAATGAAATTAATGATTTGCAAAATATCTGACTTTCCTTTATCATTTCTAGTTTAGAGTCTGTTTATTTCGAACAAAAAAAAAATCAGCACTCATATTATAAGTGGCGTACTCACTCGTGGCGAACGGGGCAATCGCCCGGGGCCTCGCTCTTGCAGGGGCCTCGCGCAACAACAAAAAAATATATAGATTTTTTAACTATATATTTTTTTTATTTAAAAATTTTGATTTTGATCCTTAATTATTAATTCAGATTATAACATAGCGGTAAATTAAAATAAAGTTAGTTAACTAATTCATTCATTCAAAACATGACTGAAAAATTTATTATGTATTACTTGAATATTGAATTGAATATCTAACTTGAAGATCGGTTTCTTAATCGCATAGCACTTGGGTCAGTTCGGGAGTCGGAACATAATATTTTGCTCATCTATCGTTGGAAAGATATTACATTAGCAATTGTAAATTTTTAGCATCTCACAATTTGGCCTTCAGGGTCGTTAAGAGAAGTTAACATCTGACTCAGATTCGAGTGAGATAAGCGACAACTTTTTAACTTTAGTAAAGTTAATAGCCCGATTTGATCCCGTGTTGAGATTTCACCTAAAACAAGCAAAAGATAAGACGATTAATGACCACTATATCGGAAAAAAATATTCCAAATGAGCTCATACAATACATATTGGCAAGTCACATGAAGACTCAAATTGTTAAAAAAATAATAAATATTACTCGATTATTATTGAATGTACTCGCGACGTTTCTCGTGTTGAGCAAGATTCAGTTATTATAAGATTTGTAATACAAATACAGCTGCAATTGAAGACAATTTTACTGGTTTCTTAGCCGTCAAAAAACCACAGCGGAGAGTTTGACTATTTAAATAACCCAGAATTAGAACAGTTAGTGCAAAACTGCAGAAGCCAAGAATATAATAACGGTGCCAATATGCGTTGTGAAAAAAGTGGTGTCCAAAAACGTATTCTTGAAATAAAATTAATCCACTTGCTTATTTTTTACCTTGTAGGAGTTTTAGCTGGAATCTCCTATCTATAATCCTAGAAGATGTAGCATCGTCGTGTCCAAGTAAAAAAAAATTTTGCTAGAAAGGTTGTATAGAATCCAACTTGGCCGAAACAACTTCGAGAAGCAAGCTGATAGGAGGATTCAGTTGGGCTGGGCAGCATTTGATAGGCTGCGTCGAGTCTTCGATTCGAAGATTCCGCAATGACAACAAGACAAAAGTCTTCGAGCAGTGCGTCCTACCCGTGTTGACATATGACGCCGAGACGTGGACACTGGCGACGGGATAAGTACACAAATTTAAAGTCACTCAACGTGATATGGAACGGGCTATATTTGAAGTCTCTCTCAAGGATAAAATCAGAAATGAGATTATTCGCGAGAGAATCCAAGTAACCGACTTAGCTCGTAGAATTAGCAAGTTGAAGTGGCAGTGGGCTGGTCAGGTATGTCGCAGGACCGATGGCCGCTGGAGCAGACGTGTCCTGGAATAGAGACCGCGAATCGGGAAACGCAGTGTAGGGCGCCCTCCGGCCCGTTGGACCGACGAATTACGCAAGGTCGCCGACGGAGGCTAGATGAGGATTGCGGACGGGATATTTGGCGCGAGCTTGGAGAGGCCTATGTACAACAGTGGACTGCGATAGGCTGATGCGATGCGATGCGATGCGATGCGAGAAAGGTTGTACACTCTGTTTGCCAGCTCAAGTCGAAGGTGGACTCTTTTAAATGCTCATGTAAAACCGTTATTGCTACAACCACTTTCTGAAACTAGATAGGAGTGCAGAATAGCATCGATGAAGACCGTTAAATACCAACTAAGCGATATATGTGATGTTTTAAAGGATTTAGCAGAAAATACAACAGAATGTCAGTTGGTCACCACCAACACCTAGACACATTAACAAATTGGCCCGATAATTATCAAGAAAGTGGTTTCCAGTCATCCCTTGTAACAGCGAGAGAAATAGCCGATGAAAATGATATTGGAAGACAATTCAAAGAAGTCAGAAGACGACGTAAAAAAAGGCATTTTTATTACGAAGGGGTCATGCCCTGACATCTCTGTATTTGTTAATTTTGTAAATGTTTCAGTGTAAAAAATTTTAAACTCAAATTTTATTTATCTATATAACTTTAGCATTTCTCGTCAAACATGACAAATACCTAAACCAAACAACCAGATTATACATCATATACTTTTCACGAAGGACAAAAGGCCTCGCAAAGACCTGCCGCCCGGAGCCTCGCAATGGGTAAAGCCGCCGCTGCATGCAGCAGTTCTTAACTTTTGAGTTTTACGTAATCGCCGATTCACGTGGAGAGGTCTTACAAAAACAGATTGCTAACTTTATATAAAAAAGACTATTAGTTATTTATTTATGTTAATGCCACGCCTAGCACAGTCATTAAAGTTTTTCTATAGCGAGAAAAAAATATTTATTAAATTAAATATTAAAATTATTTATTTATAATTTATAGTTATTTATAACTAGCTGCTGCCCGCGACGTCGTCTGCGTGAACGCTATACAGCAACAAAAATACCTACGATTATACCTTTTAAAATAACATTCATTTACCCGTTTCTTCTTTACATTTCATATCTACAGAAAGTACAGTAACAGAGGGAGACTGTCTTTTGTAAAATTGACTTTCAAAAAGTGCTTATTTTTAGCCTGCTTTGAATAAATGACTTTATGGTGATTCTGCTGAATTAAGTCATAAGTTGTGACTGAAACGGATGGAGAAAATAATAAATAAGGAATACAGAATAGGGTAAAAATACATATTTATAGGACTTCTCGATAAACAACATTAGTAGTTTGGCTCTCCGCAGCCAAAATGTAAAGAGAGTCAGGACTGGTGACGCGGGAGCAAGCGACGCGACGTACAGCTGCCCGTGTGAAGCAGCTCGTCCTGAGGTCGAAACCAGCTACCCTCAGTGTCTGCCCCTGCGACTTATTGATGGTCATCGCGAAGCAAACACTCACGAGGAACTGTACGCGCTTGAACTGGAACGGGAAGTTATGAGGAAAAAGGGTAATGCGTGGTATAAATACTGCTTCGCCGACGCCACAACCCGTAAGAATTTTCACCTCAATGGTGTGTCTGTGGAGCGAGATGACTTTAAGGCGGGTCCCGTTCCACAACTTTTGAGGAAATAGGTTCCGGAGAAGCATAAGCATTTCTTATCTTTATAACATATATGGCATGCTTCATTTTCCTCTTTCTTCGTTATTTAGCTCAAATTGCTTACAGCAATAGCGTGCCGTTTTCGAGTTTAAATTTTGTTATACATCTATTCAGTTCTTTTTGAGTTCTGTTTGTTATTACATACAGAAAAACTCGATGAATTTTATAAGACATAGATGAAGCAGCTTAAAACTTATATAAACACATTTTTTAAATTGTCTTGCTCATCATGGAGTTGTGCATTTTAATTTTTATTAAAATGCACAACTCCATCTATGACTTTTGTAAACAACTATTAACCTCGCCAACATGATCAAATTTAAATTATTTATATCCAAAAAGGGTTTACACATGTAATTCGACTTGATGTTTTTAAAATCTCATAGATGGCGCTGCTTGTCTTGATACTACTTATATTCATTTCTTATATTACATCCATTCTTACATTTATTATGTTTATCAGCCTAAGTTACTTATATTTCGTGATTTTTATAGTGTGAAGATAGCTTATAGCATGGTTATTAACATAATAACAACATTCAAATATGCGTCGTTAGATTACACGCTGTTACAGAATGCGTTGAAGAAATAAAGGTTCACTGCTCGTTCCCCGTAGGTGATAGCGTGATAATATGTAGCCTATGTTATGACCCGACTTCTTAATAATATTCGTGCCAAATTTGAAGTAAATCCATGCAGTACTTTTTGAGTTTATCCCGGACATACATACAGACAAACAGACAAACAGACAAACAGACAAAAATTCTAAAAACTATATTTTTGGCTTCGGTATCGATTGTAGATCACACCCCAAGTATTCTTTTTAAAAAATATTCAATGTACAGTTTTGACTTTTCTGCCATTTTATTATATGTATATAGATTATTAGAATTTATGAAGAAGAGTACTTATACAATAATAAACTTTAAATGTCATTTCTTTACATTCAGAGCAACAGAAGTTTATTTATTTGTACTCTCACAATAATATATAAATAATCTTATATAATTAAAATGATTTTATTACGAAAATTTTAATTAGAACTGAAATAAAATTAATAACAAAAAAGAACTGTAAAGTAAGAAAAACTCGTATTTGTTTTAGGTATAAGATTGTTATAATATATAAATATTACGATTTTTTTTTTTCATGTAGTTGCAAAACTCTGGAGGAAAAACATACCATGTAAAATATATATTTATTTAAAAAAAAACATTTACATGAAATAACACCGTTCTTGGGACATCCTTTTAAGTAAGCGATTTACCTATGTCAGGATGTAGGTATATATATGTTCTTATCTGTAACAGTTTCTTTAAAACTCTTAGAGTTCAGTTTTCTTTGGTGGAGGAGCAGGTGGCGCTACAGGGACACGATAGTATTTATCGTAAATGCCTTCCCAGAATACAGCTCTTTTCTTTAACAACGATCCTTTAAGTTCTAGAGATTTATTAATAGACATATGGGGGGACCAATCTGAGTCAACTGGTGGCCAAGTTGGTACCTTTGAATCAGCATGGTTTGGATTTCTGAAAAAAATTATAAGATTTGTTTTATTTTTATTGCTTATTCATAAAAAGACAGTAAATATTTTTAACAATCTCAGCTTTGTTAAAAAGTTACAAGTGTTAAAAGGAACCTAACCATAAGTGTAAAATTGAATTAGTATATATATATATACAACAAAATTTTAGTTTCTTAATTAAAAATACATTAAAATATAGTAGCTACTTATAAAACATATAACCTATATTTATTCTTACCCTGTGATCATGAAATTTAGCCAAATTTTCCTTAAAATTGCTCTTGATTCCTTGAACTCTTCCGATAGGGAATCTTCATTGTCGGCAGTATCAATCCAAGAACCATCCAAAACGGCGAATGTTTGATCACAATGATTTGCGCCACGAATATTAGTATGCGGTACTAATGGAGTATTATTATGAACAAATGAATATTCATACAAAAATATTTTATTATTTCCACTTTCCACTTGTAATTTTACTGATCTTAGTATTGGATATGTAAATATTACATCACTGAAATAGTCAATATATGATAAAACAGTATCATTTCCTACTGATTTCTTGCCAAAATAAAAGTTTTTAATTTCATTTGCCACTCGTTCTTTCTCAATTTCGTCTTTAAACTGTAAATCTGCCGGCAGAAAATCAGAAAATTTTTCGTTCATCCGATCCTTCCATTTATCGAACTGGGGTATGCGAAATAGTCCTTCCATTTCAGAAAAACCATAAAGCATTGGCATTTTCTCATAATTACCAGACTTTAATATATTAACTGGGTCATCATCCAGAAACCTTTCTTCCCCTAAATCACGCTCCACACAAGGTGAAAATATAAAGGTAGAATCCGTCCTCTCCATTAGGTCTGGTGCAAATAATTCCACATAAGGTAAATTTTTGTAAAATTTTTCTAAAGCATAGAAATCTTCTACATTATCAAAATTTAACATTTTTGCGAATTCTTTCGCATTTTCAATAGGATCGCGCTGGACACTGAACACTGCAGTATTTGCACCACTCTCAGGGATGACTCTTTTAAATAAGCCTTGTGCCATTTTTGATATCATTAAAAGATCTACGGCAGATGAACCGGCACTATAACCTGCTATTGTGACTTCATCAGGATTTCCACCAAATTCTGCAATATTTTTCTTTACCCATCGTAACAATGCCACTTGATCCTTCATACCAGCATTTCCAGGTATATCTTTTGTACCTAGACAAAGGAAACCATGCGCACCGAGTCGATAATTAAATGTAACAACTATTACTTTCTTACTTTTTACCATTTTTTTTGGAGTTGATACGTTTCCCCATCCTAGAAGATAGGCTCCACCGTGAACATATACAACAACTGGGAGATTTTTATTACTTTTTTCGGGAACATAAATATTGGCGACCAAACAATCTTCTCGAATAATATTAACATTTTTTGAATACAGTTTTATCAAATCAGCTTGTGGACAAAGGATGTGTTTTTCTACAGCATCAAATGGTTCTGACCATACTGGCGGAGAAAGGGGAGCCTGGAATAAAAATGAAATAAACTAAAAAAAGTTGAATTTTTTGATAACTTGCGATAGTCGAATATGATTTCTAATGTATTTAATCTATCAAAAATTTATTTAATCAAGTAAATGCTTCAAAAGCACTTTTGAATTGTCAATTTACACAGTATACATTATTTTAAATTAATTAACTGTAGTTAATATGAAGCTTCCACTGATTCGAAATTTTGATTTTGCTGAGAAGAATCGGAAATAATTTCAACAATTACTCTTTAAAAACAATCCCGTGAATACAAAACTCTAAACTGAATCAGTCTGTAAACGTCGCACTGGCAAAGGTGTGTTCTTCATAACGAAGAAGGGTTTAACGCAGGAAGCTTAGTCCAACACTCTGCTCCACTGCAGGTTGACGGATATTTTCTCTACAACCGATCTGGTGTAGTCGTGTGAATAATCACCTAAACGCCAGCTGTCGCGTACTCGATTCCCGCTCGGGGCATTTATTTGTATTGATAAAATTGTTTGTTATTGTAATACGTCCTTCGTGAAAGACAGCGCTACTAAGCCCAAACATCCTTAATTCCTATCATTTACATAATCTTGTACAGAGTAATATGCTTTGGCTATTGAGCTTTATGTATATTAAAAAGTCCAATAACCAAATAATAAGTCCGGAACTTAGCGTTACAATTTTATCCTACCTTCTCGTGTTTTTACTACGTTTGTGACTGTTTCTTTCAAAGTATTTGATACTTCTATCAACATACATAGTATTATTTTAAATATACTGTGAACGTCATAATAAAGTTACGAAATTAAAATGAGAATGTGTTTTTGTCTAAACGTATAATAGACACCACAAAATATACACAAAAATAAAAATATTAAAACAAAATACTAGGTACTTTTTTCAGCTTCAACGTCGTACTCAATTGGTCTAACAGAGTCTTAATAAACGAAATAATAAAAAGTTTAACACAGTTTACAAAACAACAGAAAATCAATATTATAATGAACACAATTGTGTTCATTAAAAAATATAAGTATATAAAAGAGTTGGTTCTTTTAAAATTTTTTTTTATAAAAATATGTAACCTTGCTTTTTTGTTAGGTACATTAATAAAATCACAAGCAAATCCGCCACAATAATTGCTCAACAATCAGCTTATACAATAGTGAACTATAAGACATTTAATATGTAAAACACTAGACGCCCCTCCCGGTTTCACCTACTTTGTCAGTTATGATTTATAAACGTATCAGCTGAATAATTTCAGCATTTGTCAATATAAAACAAACACACCTTTCGTTGTAGTCGACTGTTTCCTCCCTGGATAATGACACTAATTCAAATATTTTTGTACCATGAAACTTTTAACTGCCATGACCATTATGATTATAATCGTAAATTTTACACCGAAAGCAATCGGAAACTATTAACGTATAATTTTTAATTTCAAAGGTAACACAAACGCAATAAACTTTTTAAATTACCTTGTATTTATCGGGACCTGTCGGTGCTTTCGCGTAAGGAATACCATAAAATGCAAATATGCCATCATTTAAATCTCTATATCCACGCACGATACCCTGATTTAAGTGTACAGTTAGCGATTCAGGATCATCACAAGTAACTGAGAATATCAGACATGAAAATATTACAAGCCAATACATATCGTCACGACACACTTGTTACACAGGCACTTGATAAATAATAAATAGCATATAGTCGAAGCTACTTAAATAGATAAATACTTCCGTGTTATAAGGGTCTTTACACACTTTGTAATGGAAAAGATAAAAAAAATTATTTTTTTTATTAATGCGGTTTCTTTGACTTGAGACATTTCAAAGATTAATTATTGTTTTATTAATATAACTTACCTTTAAAGTCTATCTACTTCATTAAACAAAAAAGATCTAACTTTAAAAAAATATTTTAGTGTCTTAACGAAGATTATATTTATAATTTATGGTTTAAAAATTTATTTCTCAAAAAAAAAAAGAATACAATTCACTTTAAGACTTTTGAGAAAACAAGTTGTGTCAACAACAATGTTTTATATGCGACACACGGGCGGTATACAAAAATAAAGAACAACACAAATCTCAACAAAAGCAAACTGCAATATTACGTATTGTGTGATAGCAATTGGATAGCAATTAGACCCTATTATACCCTGCTAATGACGTATTATATAAATTATTTTCTTAAAAAGAACATAATTCAATGGTATAACAAAACAATAAATGAACACAGAACAATAGTTACTTTCAGAATCTATATATTAATACGTGAAGCAAAAACTTTCTCCCCTTTTTTACGAAAATTACGTGGGCGCAGAAGTATGAAATTTGGCACAGTTAAAGTTCATATGGAGAAGAAGTGCAGAATGCTAATATTTTTTATTATTATACTCAAAAAATACATAAAATTAATTAAAAAAGACACTACACACACACACACACACACTACACACTATACACTATACACACACATATGTACAATGTACATAAAGTACATATATACACAAATTTGTTTATTGTCAAAGTTTGTTGTCAACATGGTCTTTAATACAGATCTTAGGTTATATGACATATCGCACAGATTTCGAAAAACATCGAATAGTACCTCGAAGTTTAGCTCTTAAATTTGATATTTTTGAGCATCATTTATTAATAAATAAATCCCACGAAAGGCGATTATCAATGTGTTAGCCCAAGTACTTTTCTGAATGAACGTCAGCATATAGTGTTTATAGCACCCTTCAGATTCAAGTTATCTATATCATTTATAATATTATATTATTTTATTTTTTTGATAAGAAACAGTAACGAACCAAGAATGGAACCTTGCGAAAACACCGACTGTTAAAATTTCATGATTACTTCTAGTTTTGCCAATTTGAACTACCTAACTTCTATTCGAAAGATAAGAACGAAATATATTATAAGCAGTTTGTCTTATTCCTATGTCATGTAACTTTTGAAGTAGTAATGAATGTCTTATAGTGTCAAACGCCTTTTTCAAATCTATGAAGATACCCAATGCTATTTGCTTATTGTCTATAGTACTCTTTGAGTTTGTAACTAGATCTAACCAAATTGATTCTTAAATAGGTAGTTTATAGTTTCTAGATATGTATGAAGCCGATTGTATACAATTTTTTCGTATATTTTTGATAGTACTGGCAGAACTGAGATTGGTCGATAATTACTAATATCAGTCATTAAGCCCGCCTTGTGGATGGGACATGCTTTGACTATTTTTAAAAATTCCGGAAAATATAAAATAAAGTAAGCTGTGCTTAATACAGGTTTTTAATTTTGGAACTAGTAGGTATTTTAAATTTTGCGTCTTATGTCATCAAGCCCTGTGCTGGTGTTTGCTTCTAGGTTATCAATGATTTTACTAATCTCCGATTCCGTGGTTGCGGACAGGATAAGCAGCTCTTTCATATTAGATCTAACCGGTAGTGTGGATATGTCAGTATCGAGTTGTGGCTGTGTGATTTTACTTGCTAGAACAGAACCAATTGATGTGAAAAATTGATTAAAATTGTCACAAATGTTTTTGGTGTTAGTTATAGTACCTAAGGATGTGTTTATTTTTGAAGGAGGAGGGTGAGTTTTAATTTTATTGTTAGCTAATGTATAAATAAGTTCCCACATCTTTAAAGGTTTGTTTTGACATTTGTTGAATTCCTTAATGTTAAAATTACTTTTCAGGTTTTGAATTTGCTGCATTACATAACTCCTTGGTACTTATTTGGTCATTATCCGAATTTTCTTTATAAGTAGCCCATTTTTGATTTTTCTTCCTTATAGGTGAAATAATCTCTAATAAGTGGTCGGTTTTGTATTTTTGTTTTGTTAATTTAATTGGCTTGTACCTATAGCGATTCCTATTGCCTGTGGTCTGCAATTATAAGCTTTTAAACTCTATTATTTATAAGAGCAAAAGTTTAAAATATTAAATTAACTATGTAACGATTACAATTACGTGGAAAATTAAAAAAGGCACTATCCGTTTTATACCAAAATATTTATATGACCAGGTAACAGGCTTAAACTAAGACTAAAAAGTTTTAGATTTTTAAGGTATACACTATTGTGTTTAAAGTTAATACTTAGCATTTTCAATATTTATTATTATTATTATTATTTACTTAGTATATGTGATTTGATTTTATATTATAAGTATACGAGTTTATACTCGTATCATTATTGTAACTCGTACGGCATAAAGGACGAAGCACCTCAAATACAGCTTAGTCACTGTGACGCTCAGTTATTTTGTCCTTGAAAAGTGACTCACTGCTTCGGTATAATATAGCAAATAAGCTGATGCTTCCATTTTTTATTAAGCATATAACAAAAATATCTGTCGTATTTATGTTACATTATCATAATTTATAAATAATTTACCACAGAGACTGTGGTTAGATATCAGGCAAGGGTCATTCTTTCGGCCGAAGTTTTGGACAGCGCGATTCAAAAAATTATATTTTGTATACTGCGCCATCTATCTTGTTACGATTCGTCAGACCGGCTGTTAATAGATGGCGTCATATTAGGTACCTATTTCTATTTTCTTAAATATTTATTTTTAAATTTAATTACAATGAAACAAAAACTAAATGTTACTGTGAGTTATGTATAATTTTTATGTATTAAAGTTATTTACATTGGTTTTGTAATTTTTACGTGATACGTGCACAGACAAAAAATTATAAGAGATGGCGCTGATTGAAATTAAATCGCGCTATTAAAATTTATTCTTGATGATATATAGTGTATTAATAAAACGGAGGTTTTAACAGATTTATTATATGTATAGATCTTATTTTCCTCGCTAGAGAGCTCCGATAATAAACGCGTCCAATCGCTGCAAAATTCAAAGTGCTATGGGGAAAAATTGCGGCCTCCGACTAGTGATGCGACTCGAGTCCAATTTTACCACTCGAGTCATTCGAGTCATTTTGCAATGTCACTCGAGTACCACTCGAGTGGTCGAGTCACTCGAGTAGTTTAGAGTCACTCGAGTGACTCGAGTAATTACTGACATTTTCGGACGACGAAAAAAAAAAAAAAAAAAAAAACAAGGTCATCCGGCCTTCAGTACTGACGTTTACGCCCTAGCCTTATCCGAATACCTAAAAAAAAGGTCATCCGCCGAACCATAATTATCGAATCACAATTATCAATACCTATCGGATCCAAAACCAATTACCGATAATTAACGAATAACACGAAATTATCAATAATTATTGAATCGCACAACATGAAAATTATCGAATTACACTTATCGATAACTGTACATATTTTTACTTGTTTGTCTCGACGAGTGATAACTCGAGTCGAAGTTAACTCGAGTCAATATTTTTTTCACTCGAGTATGATTTTTTTCGTACTCAACTCGAGTCACTCGAGTAAAAGTGACTCGAGTCGCATCACTACCTCCGACGCGCTATTTATAGGCACACTGCCGCCGCCCCGGCCGGCCAGTACCGCCGCAAGCACTACGTCCCGCAATTTTTAATCTATAATATCTTCAAAAATATTCATTTAAATCTTGTGCTGTAAAGGACCATATAGATCTATATTAAATCAACAATGTATATAAGCTATTTAATTGGATAAGGATTAATGCTGTACTTATTGGTTAAAATCGCTTCGAAAATTAGCCATTATTTGTCGTAAAAAGTAAATGACAAAAAAAAAATATTGTGGGATATCCATAAGAGATAGACATATACCATCGCGGAGTTTTCTGTAAACCTTTTCAATGTGTACAAATAATTATATTTTGATAAATCTCGTAGGGTTCAGCCTGCGTTTGAAATGTAAGCGGAAAAAGATTGATAATTAACGACATCACATTAAATATCTCAAAAATAACAGTATTTCTCCACTATTTAATGGATGTTATTATTACATATAAACCTTCCTCTTGAATCACTCTATCTATTTAAAAAAAACCGCATCAAAATCCGTTGCGTAGTTTTAAAGATTTAAGCATACAAAGGGACATAGGGACAGAGAAAGCGACTGTTTTATACTATGTTGTGATTATTCAAGATAGGATATCACCTACTATACGAGTATAATATTATAATAGTCAGTATAGCTATTATAACTATAATGACGTAAGAATCTGTACTGGGCCCCATATATAAATACTTTTGAGGCCAGCCACCTCGGCTTATTTTTAAGTTACGGAAGGTAGATACTTAAATTATCTGTGTTACAAATAAAACAAAATCACTTGCATAAAGAAGATTTTAGCAAATTAATGTATTTTGGTTGTGGATACACCTGAAAAATATTTCTCACTTACTCGTACTTAGAGTGAGGTGATGGCGCTAGATCAGAGGTTACTATAGTTCAAGGGCCCGGTATAATATTGATAGGTACAGCAAATTATTATATCTAGCAAACCCGGCGAACTCCGTTTCGCCACCAACTTATTTTCGTGAGGGATACTCACACCACGTACTGCCGCCATGCAAAACCATATTGGTTTGTAATACATGCTAGGGGAAAGTGGTCATCCTTCGTACGCGGGGATCATGCGTACAGTAAACTTATTTCAAAAACTAAACGGCGCAAAACTACGAGTTTGCTTGTGTGCGTAGGCATACCGACGACCATGTTGCTTAGTGAACATCACGTCAGTCACGTCACTCTCTGAGAGTTGACAACACATGACGTGTTTTCGAACGTGGTAAGTAATTTTTTTACTGATGTTTACCATTGATTTGTAAGTAAAAATGTTAATGTTTTTGAAAATATATATATGATGGATTAATGTCAATATTATTTATTTTAGGTTTTGATAAATAATATATCTCATTCTAAATTCGAATTTCTGACAAGTTATTATTTAATTTTAGGCAAGGCTACATTCAGACAGTACTGTGGGGGGCACATTCGTACGTGTACGAATGTGTTCTTTAGAACGTATTTAAACTAATTTGATTTTATAAATCAACTAATAAATTTAAATATTGTTTGTAGAGTCATGGTGCGGAATTATAAAAAGAAGGTTACTCGAACCCAAGAGGTTGATGAAAGATCCATAAATTTAGCCGTTGAAGAAGTCATTGAGGGACGATTTCTTATCTTCGAAAGAAACCAGGATCTTGGTCTTTCGTTTCCTCAGACGTGGAAGATATTAACATAGTGTATTTAAGTGACATCGCTAAGATCCTCCCTTAACCACACCTTAACCACAGTCTAATTCTACAGCTAGAATGTCAAGGCTTTTTACATTTCCAGTTAATTAAAAAAATAACTTTTAAAGTAATCTATACAATATAACAAATATTCAATTAAATAATTACCTATTTAAAGTTAAAAATACCAAAGAATAATTACAATGATTCCTTAAAGACTGATTAATTATCAAAGCTATAAAGTTCCTACGAAGTTAAGTGATTGTTGAAGATTATTTTTGTTATTTCTACAAGAAGATTTTATGTTGATTATAAGTAAAGTTAAGTAATATTATGTTATAGTTTAAAGATAAATACATATATTTTGTGATTTAATAAAAGTTCGCAAGTTTAATTGACTTTTTAATTACCCTATATGAATTTACCCCAGCGTACGAAAGTACCCCACACGTGGGGAACGTTCGTACAAAAATCTTTTTCCAAAAAAATGGCTATAACTTTTTAAGCTTTTAAACTAGTACACTGTAATTTTTTTTGAAAGATCTAAGATAT
Source organism: Euphydryas editha (assembly GCA_036937285.1). Lineage (NCBI taxonomy): Eukaryota > Metazoa > Arthropoda > Insecta > Lepidoptera > Nymphalidae > Euphydryas > Euphydryas editha. The sequence goes on from JAUPFZ010000004.1 coordinate 8,694,487, forward strand.
ATTTTTTACACTTAGGTGTAAAAGCGATATAATTTAGTCTATTAATCATAAAGTACCTGGATGACCGAGCTTTGCTCGGTTAAATTATAGTAAGATACATTACATACTGATGAAACATAAATAATATTTTCGATCTTACCGACATAATAGTAAAATAATAGGAATCGGTTATATAAATAAAAAATAAAAAGAGCTCTCAATTCAAAAGAAAAAAAAAAGAAAAACAAATTGGTCACACACACATAGATTCGAACCCAGGTTTTCTGATTTGGAATCCGCCCGATTCCCATCCGAGCTATTAGAAGCTCATCAATGACAGCGAAATTTACAATACCTTCGTATTCTAATGATATTTTTAATTGCGTAAAAAAAGGAATGAAACGACATTTTTTTAAAATAAATCCTAGCTAGATCGATTTATCGCCCCCGAAACCCCCTGCATACTAAATTTCATGAAAATCGTTGGAGCCGTTTTCGAGATTCAGATTATATATTTATATATATACAAGAATTGCTCGTTTAAAGATATAAGATTTAAAAATAAAAATGTAAAAAGTGTACGAAGGATGACCACTTTCCCCTATGTATCAGAAATGGCGCTTTATGTGAAAAATGATTTTCCCTGTTTTCCTGCTTTTCTGTTGAAAATTTTTCTGAATTTATTTTTCTATAAAGCTCACGGAGCCCGAGACCTTTCCAACGAATGCAAAACCATAGAAATCGGTTCGTGCGTTCTGGAATTATAGCGTCAGGAAAGAAAACGCGACTTATTTTTATATTATAGATGCTATAAAGCTCACGGAGCCCGAGACCTTTCCAACGAATTCAAAACCATAGAAATCAGTTCGTGCGTTCTGGAATTATAGCGTCAGGAAGGAAAACGCGACTTATTTTTATATTATAGACTAGCAAACCCGGCGAACTCCGTTTCGCCACCAGATGGCTTCGTTTTTTTGTAACATTTCGTTTGGGGATTAAAAGATGAAGTAGTACATGCTATGTATCATAGATGGCGCTGTATGTGAAAAATGATTCTCTGTTTTCCTGCTTTTCTGTTGAAATTTTTCCTGCATTTTGTTTGCTATAAAGCTCACGGAGCCCGAGACCTTTCCAACGAATGCAAAACCGTGGAAATCGGTTCGTGCGTTCTGGAATTATAGCGTCAGGAAGGAAAACCCTACCTATTTTTATATTATAGATAACCTACAACCAAGGAAAGCTTTTGGGCTATACTCTTATAATTTGAAATAATACGAGCAGATCACTAATAATAATAAATTAACTTGTCAAATTGTGTACACGATCGAGAACAACACTAATAAAGTAATAAAATGTTTTAAATAGAATATATGTAAGTGATTAAAGGTTAATAAACCAAAGTTCTCTTAAGTTGGCCCGGGAAAATCAATTTTATGTATCTTTTTTTTTTGCTAATTCTATTGTTCGTCGCTTGTGCGTAATTATTAGAGAAAAATTACACCGGCACACAAAAAAAACATTGTCTGTACACCGGGCGCCACCTATCTACGGGCATGTTTTTCGACCCGCTGAATACGAATATCAAGTCAGTTTAGGCCGTCCCGCCTTCAATTTCGAGTAAATTGCAAAAAAAAAACCAAAAATAGCGAAAATTCGATGTTTTGCCAAGAAAAAATTTTTTGAGATCTAAGGCAAGCATACTTTTCATGTATTTTGATCTGTTAAATACTAATTTCTATCGTAATTTAATCATAAACTGTTTTAAATCTAAAAAAAAAATCATCAACAATTGCAAAAATCGAAGAAAATTGGGATTATCTTGGTATACAAATTTTTATGGACCCGGATTGACGAAGATTTTCATGTAATATAATCTGCTTCGTCTGATTTTGCAATAAATTTGACCCATAGTTCCCTTAAACATTCATAAAATTACAAAAATCGATAAAATAGCAGAAAATTGCTGCTATTTTTTGGGCAACATATAGTTTTCCGCGTGAAAAACAGTCTTGACGTAAGTCAATTTCTATGTGCTTAAATGTTTGCCCCTGCGCTTTATTAATAATTTATTGTTACAGCAAACGATAACTCGGGTGACATGCATCTGCGCGTAGCGCGATGCACATCGTTTCATTTGATTTTATATTATCTCCTAAATTATGGGTCCAAATTATATACCATAAAAGACAAAGTTTATCTTCATAAAGTTGCCTCGTCGATGAAGTATTTATAATTTGTAAGGATTTATATGCCTGGCTAATAATAATGAAATAAAATCACCTTTTAATTTTTTGTGATCACAGTTTCGTTGCGGTGTTATTTTAAAACTATGATATCTTCTAAGATATTCATTGAAATCAAATGATGTAAAGGACAATTCTGTTCAAAAAAATACTTGTGATGAATAACCTATTTATTTGGTTAAGGATTTACATCATGTCTATAAAACCACCTTTGCAAATAACACAATATTTTAGAACAAACTTGATTACTATAAAAACGGTTATAATGAGTCAACCTCAAGATATATATATATATATATATATATATATATATATATATATATATATATATATATATAACAATATATGCTGTCGCGGACTTTTTTTTAGAACTTTTAATGTCAATCAATTCCGTCATACATGATTTTTGCGTAACTTTAATCGTTTACGCAGCGTACGCAACGGAAGCTCTCAAATAAGAATAAGTTTTTCCCGTTTTTGTAACGTTTCTTATGAATACTCAGCTCCTGTTGGTACTCGTAGCGTGATGTTACATAGCCTGTAATTTTCCACAGTAAATGGACTAACACGAAAATATTTTTTCAATTCGAACCAGTGGTTCCCGAGATTAGCGCGTTCAAACTAACAAACTCTTCAGCTTTATTTATATAGAAGATCGATCAATAAGGTAAATGTCTTTTTTATTTTATTTATTGAAATATTTGATTAAAATTTTAGTATCTGTAAGAATAAAAAAAGCTTCCTTAGTTGCTGCTATGACTCTTTAAGTATCATGTTTTGAACCAATAACTTCCCCTAAATATAAAATTTAAATGTTTTCAACAGTAAATACCAAAATACTTACGAGTATTATTATTCATCGAGTAGTAATTCAACAGTAAATAGCAAATACTTACGAGTATATAGGTATTACTAGCTGCTGCCCGCGACGTCGTCTGCGTGAACGCTATTAGATTACACGTTGTTACAGAAAGCGTTGAAGAAATCAAGGTTCACTACTCGTTCCCCGTAACTATATTTTTGGCTTCGGTATCGATAGTAGATCACACCCCAAGTATTATCTTAAAAAAATATTCAATGTACAGTTTGGACTTTCCTACTACTTTATTTATTATATGTATAGATTATTCATCAAGGAGTAATCACTTCATAGTGTTTACATACGTGTACATAAAGAAAGTAAGATTATATATTATATTATAAATATAAATATGTTTAACACACACACAAGGTCGTCTGTTCCTTTTTTTTTGTCGCATGGGAATCCATTTACGGATGATATCCAGGATGCCCGGGTTGGCAGTCCTAGACTTATGTCGGACTCGGCACTTTGGGAGTGCAATAGCGTACTAAACCCCTGCGGGAGCCTTCAGCCGCTTTAATTGAAGGGTCTCGGATCTGCAGTCAACAGGATCCCTCCAGCGACAGGCTGGCCTCGGCGAAAAGGCCAGACTTCTCCTCCATGGGAAGGTCGTCTGTTCCTAAGGTTAACTTAATGCCTGTGTTTTAGGTAACAGCCGACTGATATACTTTTTTTTAAAATAAATATACATATAAATAATACATATATAAATAAACATATATTACACCCAGACGCGGGGCAGGAATCGAACCCACAACCCTTTGAGCAGAAAACAGGGCCACTGCAAACTGCGCCAACGGGTCAGTCAATTATATTTAATATATATATATATATATATATATATATATATATATATATATATATATATAGTTTACTACACATTCTAAGAATATATTATGATATAAAATTGTTGTTTAATTGTCCTTGTTCACAATGTGCACATCCGTGACGCAGCTTAGTGTCAAAAATTGAGACAAGTGAAGTATTGCTAGTTAGTATTACGTAATGTTATATTTTTTTCTATAAAATAAATCTAATAGTATTAGATAAATAAACAAATTACAACGTGTATTATTTAATAATGTAAGTTATTTATAGCTTCAAGATACAATGGGAACACAAAGGAAGTACTTACCTACATAAAGAAATAAAATAAAAAATGGAATGGATGATTTCGAAAACTGGTAAAGACATTAACGTAACATTTTATGAAATGAGAATTTATATAATCAATCAGTTTTAAAGATATGATCGGGACAGATTTCAATGGGTCCAAAGAACGGAAATGTGTTAGAAAACTCGATTAAAATTATGATAGCTTATAAATAAAAAAATATAAATTAAAAAAACAGTAACAATTCAGTATATATTTCAAATGTAAATAAATAAAACATCTTAGTGCCAATTTCAACGGTTGTTGCTAAAGTTTATCTCGCACATAAGTTATTGATAGGCGAGTTTAAACAACATTGAGGTTAAAATCGCTCATACTAAAATTGCAGTTCAAAAGCGAGAACAGCGAAAGGCCCGAAGGAATGGAGTTAATTCCCTGCCTTGACATACTTGTGCCGTCTCCTATCTAAGCGTCCTAGAAATGTGCAACCGCTGTCGCATCTGAAAATGAAAATAACGAGCGCCTTACGTAAGGATATGTCTGTCTGGATTAATATAGAGATTTAAAGTCAGGTATATATTGTATTAAAACTTTGAAAAGCCCAGATGTATCACTTATAAAAAAAAATTATTAATTCTGACTTTTGTCCAGTAGAACTTATTATATTTATGTTTAATAGAGGTCAGGAGATTTTGTTTATTTTTGATCTAATAATTCAATTTTAAATATTATTTTGTTTAAAAATCTATTCCTTGCATTGGGAAGTTATTGGTTCAAATCATCTCACTTATAGAGTCATAGCCGAAACTAAGGGAGTCTCTTTTATTCTTATAGATACCAAATTTTCAACCAAATATTACAATATATAAAAAATAAATGAAAAACAATAAAATTTAGACATTTTGCCTTATTGACCGATCTATATAGATATAAATTTATCAAAATGGTGTATTAACTTTACCATAATTACCGCTGTCAGAAATATAAAATATGTTATTATTTATTTATTAGTGTAATTGTAATACATGTAATTATGCGAAAACCTCTCGTGATTAGGTAAATCTGTATATGAATTTTTATCCTATGTATTTCATACCACTAAGTCCTCATGCACTAAACATTTTAGCGATTTTCAGAGCGATGAAAATTTTTGTCGTTATTAAAAAGTTATGAAAATCATTTAGGAATCGCTTATTAAAGTTACAAAGACATTTCTTTAAATTGCACTGTCGATGAACATTTTTAAGATACTAAAGTTAATATCTATTTATATAATATATCAACTGAAAATTGAACCGCAACTGGATTAGCTGATAAACGTCTTACTGGTGTGCAAAGTTCTCTTCTCCATTTAGGAGAACGTTTAGAGCTTAATCCACCACGCTGCTAAACACTAATAACTAACATAAATACACATATCTGCCCCAAGCAGTAAATGAACCCACGCCCGCTGGCGTTAAGGCGCCTACTCGTACCACTACACCTGTTGTGAAGTAAAAACGCTTTGTATATATATTATGTATATAAATATATTCATTAAAAAAAACCTAATTGAAGTAATAATCCTACTTAGGATTATAATAGGAACGAAGTATTTTAAGCGTCTTTTTTTAACATTTACACAATTAACTAACAGTAAACCCAATTAAAAATATTTACACATTGAAAAGACGTTAGATAATTTAACCTAACTTTCAATTTATAGGTACACGTACTTCGTGTTAACTAGGAGTTTGAGCCAAGTGCAGGAGTTTAGCGGTAGTAGTGCAACACTTTTTAACACAAATTTTAAATTTATAGCGTGAAATGGCATGGAAAGCGCTCGCTAAAGCACTCTACATGGCACTTCGCTCGACAGGAAATTTGCAATAGATTTAAGCGAGAGAAATATTCAAAAATGCTTTCACGATGAAATCTCAAACGGCCGTTCGGAAATTGCGAAATGATCGAAAAAATTTCATTCGATCTTCGATCTTTGAGTGATATAAAGTTCGGTCGGTCGATTGTTTTACTCACTGGATTAACAAAGTTTTTCTTAGTTTTATTATACTGTTTGGTGTTACAAAAATAGGTGTATGTTAACGTCATTTATATTTAGCGTGTTGTGATTTTTATCGAGTAAATAAAAACTATATTCAATAACATTGGAATTTTTCAAGCAATTAATTATTCTATATGACTACATACTACGTATTTATATCACTACGCCATAGTACGTTTATTTTTTTATTTTTTTTATTCATATTGCTCTTTATTAATTATATTATTTTTAACAACCTTATGCTAAACATGCCCTGTGCACGAATCTTATTTCCTAGGGCACTTGCTTATGGAATACACTTCCACAGCAAATTACATCTGTTTAATAAATAGTTAGTCGTAAAACAAAGGTTAAAAACTATCGCTACCATATAAGTACCTATCACTACCATAAGCTTACGACATTAGGCTTATAATTTACATAATATAAATATTTTGTAGTTGTGTTTATGTTTGTAATTTATATGTATAATATAATAGGTCTGCAAAAACTTTCTTTGCATTTAATATGCAAATTTAAGCCTTCTTTTTTTTCAAAATTTAAATAAATTTAATTATTATATATATAAAATAATAAAATATAATTATGCATTCATTCATTTAATTATTACATTATTCTATTCTCTAGGGTTATTACGAATCGTCTGACGGGCAAGTTTGATGACTTCCAGTCTCCCGAACAAGCCGGTTTTCGAAGAAGAGCACCACCACGCTTCTGTTACAGAAGAAAAACAATGTAATTATATAAAATACTAACAAACCCAGCGAACTCCGTTTCGCCACCAGATGGCTTCGTTTTTTGTAATATTTCGTTTGGGGATTAAAAGATGAAGAAAAATTGAACTGTTAGGAAACGAATAACTTTAACCTCAATTTCACAATTTCACAGTGAACACAATACCGGTTTTAAGTTAGCGTTTGAAAGAACGTGCGCATAATAAATGTCACATGAAATTAACTGAGCAGAGTACAATGAGTAGCTGTCAAACAATGTGTCACGCACGTACGTACTTATTTTCGTGAGGGATACTCACACCACGTACTGGCGCCATCTGCTCCACCACCATGCAAAACCATATTGGTTTGTAGTACATGATATGTATCAGAGATGGCGCTGTATGTGAAAAATGATTATCCCTGTTTTCCTGCTTTTCTGTTGAAATTTTTCATGAATTTTGTTTGCTATAAACCTCACGGAGCCCGAGACCTTTCCAACTAATGCAAAACCGTGGAAATCGGTTCGTGCATTCTGGAATTATAGCGTCAGGAAGAAAAACCCGACTTCTTTTTATATTATAGATAATATTAAATATAATGTAATATATAATCTTACTTTATGTACACGTATGTAAACACTATGAAGTGATTACTATTTGATGAATAATAATACTCGTAAGTATTTGGTATTTATTGTTGAAAATATTTAAAGTAGCGAAAATCGATAAGACTGGAAAAAATGATAAATCAATACCAAAAAAAGTTATCAAAGACAAGAAGAAGAAACATATCAAGCAAAAAACTTACAAGAGAAAATTTTTACAAGGAAGTTCTTCAGAGAGTGAAGATGAAGAGCACCTTTGCGACGATGACAGTGATGACGAAATGAATGTGGATGTAGAAAATTATAACAAATGTATTATTTGTGAAGAATTAGAAAAAAATAACGAGTTGTGTCGCTGCACCATCTGCGGGCTCATGCTATATGTTTAGATTGGGTCGATTCGCCAAATGGATACATTTAAATAAATAAATAATAAATAAATATTAACCAACAATCACACTACGTTAACCTAGCCCCGTGCTAAGTTCGTAAGAACTTGTGTTACAGGTACTAGGAACGGAAATAAATTTAAGATATAAATACATATATACATAAATACACATCCATGACCCGGTGCAGACATCTATATTCGTCATACAGATTATCTGCACCTGGCGGGATTCGAACCCGCGATCGCTGTGTAAAGTGTCCAGTTGCCTGACCACTCGACCAGCCGGCCGCCATTTGTGATTTATGTGACCAAAAATATTTCTATTTCTTATTTATCTTACCTCTAATAATAATAATTATTTTTAATTATAATGCCTATAACAATTGAATTTTATTTGACATCGGAGACTACTATATTATGTATTTGTAAAATTGAAAAAGTCTAATCTTACGTACAAATGGAGATAATTGATGCTATTTTGTGATTTTAGACTTTATTATTATTGTATAAGATTGATCTCAATAATAATTTTTAATTAGAATGTATCTTAGGTACTTGTTATATTCCAAAAAACATATTTGAGCGTCATTACCCCGCACCCTGAGCGGCATTACCCAAAGTCAGAGGCAATGCCGCTCAAACATATTTTATCTACTACTAGTAGGTTTGTTGTTAAATTGTTGATTACTCGTTAAATAAAAACTTTATTATTTTTCTTAATTTTGATTTATAATAAATAATTTAAAAAATACACCAGGTTTTCCTTAAGTGAACGCCATTCCGCGCCATCTACGATACGCGAGCCGTGCGGGACTCGAACGTGGGCAGATGCGTGACGTCACTGACAATCGTGTTCATTTTGAGTTTTTTCTTATAGCTAATATGATTCTCGAAGCGATTTATTATTATACTGTCCTAATACAGCAGGCATAATTATTATTTTTAGTTAGTATATTTTAAGTAGAAATATAGATTACCTTTTAATTTTAATTTCAGTCGTATTAGAATTGTTTCTTTTTTTTTATTATTATATGATTGTAGTTTTAGTTATTTAGGTTGTATTTGTGGAAATGAATATTTTATGGCTAATCTACTGAGTTGTTTGTGATGAAATTTGATACGGATAGTCTGAAGCCTGGGGATGGACATAGGTTACCTACTTTTTATCAATCCACCCACGCGGGCAAGGCAGCGGGCGGAAGCTAGTTCGCTATAAAGCAATAAGACCGCCAGTTGTACGATTATTTTGATATCAATTTGAGTTGTTAATTTTTAATATGTGCCTATGTGGTGTACAAAAAAGTGTTAAATTAAATTAAATATGATTAATTAATGACATAACGACCTAAAGCGTAGTTTCTCAATAACTCCAAATATGTATGGCGTATTAATTTGTATTTTAATCGCATATAAAAGAATCAGTCTAAAGCACGATCTAAAATAGCTAGATCGTGGTCTAAAGCAAGCTTGTATAGATTAAAATTGCTTTAACATGTGTAACATATACACTTTGTGAAAATAATCTTCGTATTATTAGAATACGAGTAACAATGTTACAATGTTCCGCTACAACTAAGAATGCTCATTTGTTTGGACCTCCATTGAACGTTACTGTAGAAAGTTAATTGGATATAGGACGGGACGGGCGGAGTTGGGGCAAAACAATTATTGCTTAGATTCAACTTACTCTGTTACCCGTACTACGAAATAATTATAACAATTTGTGTATTTTTATTTAAATAAAATTAACACATATATGGATGTGAATAATACACGAACAGTATAATAAGATATTATTTAGAAAATATAAAAACAAAATTTAATCAGTCTCTTTTAAATTATAACCTTTTTGTAGTAAAACGCATGGATCAAAACCTCTATATAAACATCTAAGTTTACAAGTCCATGCATGCAATGTAAAACCTTGTCTACACTTAGAAAGTAAATAAACCATTTGTGTTTGAATTAGAATTATTAATCAAAAAGTATCTTACCACATAGCGTTGCCTCTTTTGCTTTTATTTTAATGTGATGCCCATGACATTTTTACCCGACTGTAACAGAAGGAGGGTTATGTTTTTAGAGTGTATGTATGTATGTATGTATGTCCATTTCTTTGGCACGCCCTACAGCCCAAACGGCTGGACGGTTTTTGACATATGAGGTGTCGTTGGATTTGTCTAAATTGTAGTAGTGACATAGGCTATATAAATTTTCAAAATGGCGCCCGCAAATGGCGGAATGAGCGGGGGGAGTTGATTTTTTTTTCTTACTGTAGCAATATGGGTATCAAATGAGAGCTAGTAAATTGTTTTATTCTTTTTAGTTTATAATAAGAGTATTTTACGCGGTCGGGTTTTTTGATTTTTTTATTTAATCATACTTGTTTCCCTTTTTTTATAGTACAATATCTTTAAAAAAGTTGCTTGCAAAGAAAGTATGTAACTAATATTATTTTTTATCTATACATGTTAGGTTAGCCTAAGTATGGTATAAAATTTTTATATTTTAGATTTTTAAGATTGTGTTCTAGGCTTAGATACCTAATTATATAAAGCGTTGTCATTATTATATGTAATAAAAAAAATAACATACTAAACATTCTAAACGCTAAGTTAACTAAAGCAAGGTATAAACTGATTGATTAACATATACCTAATCTCTACACTGAAAATGTGTGTTTGTTTAATTAAAAGACCAAATAATAAATGAGTAAAATTTGCGTAAATATAAGAGAACAGAATGTGTGTTTGTCCTTGTGGATTTCTCCATCATACCTCGAGGAACGCGTAAAGTCATTAGCCCCGGTTTTTATCATAAGCACATGATAACAATCGTTACCCTTAGTAAGGAAATAAGCCACCGACCAGCAGTGGGACAGCACACCAAACCTTTTCCTACATAAAAAATATGTCTTTGTCCAGCGGTGGGACATTTATAAATTTAGATATAGGCTTATACCATAAAAAAACTTAATTTTAATCATTACTGGATTATCTAATGACAATTAATATAAAAAAAATGTAATCACATCTCTGATTTTCGCAACAAACTCAAGTGACTCCCAATTCGCCTTCGCAGGAATACTCACATTCTTACTCTGTTGTATTGCATTTTATTCAATCGTGCTACTCCTTCCTAGGAGAACCTTATCTAAGAGTCCTTATCTAAGAGAACGGTTTCAGTATCTGAACGATTCTCATCAATTGAACCTACGTTCTAATGACAACTTACTTCTTGAAATTCCTTCCCACTCCTTTACTTTCTATACCTACTTAATCATTTAGGTACTGTTCAAGCTTCCCGACTTTGGAACTCCCTAGCCTTATCCATTAGACATGCTCAATTCTTTTCAATTTTTAAGAAGTCTGTAAAAACAATTTTCTTTATTTTTTATCCCCATCTTTATATATCTTTTCTTTATCTTGTAATCATAAATTATGAAAATTGTGGTTTTCGTTCATAAACTTTTTATTAGCTAATGTCACTAACACAAACAAAAAATAATATGTAATTTCGGAAAAAAAAATTAAAAATACCTACTAACATATTATACATACACAATAGATGTACATTTGTAAAATAGGGAACTAAAGGTCTATATTCTAATAACTTTTTCTGTAATAATTTACTTTGTTACGACTGTTTGTTTCTATAAATAAATAAATAAATAAATAATTAATATCTATTTATGTAATTAATACCTCTCGTCACATTGAGTCTTACGATATTAATTTCTTATTTATCTATACTTTTATGTATGTCTATAATATTTTATGCATAAGTGCTAATACATCTTTATGTGTATGCGTATATATTTAATAGATTATTACATTCATTTCTTTATGTATCTATTTTTATATATTTATCTATCTATATACAAATTACTCTGTCCTAAGGTTGTCTGTAAAAGATCGCGTTATCTTTAGCGATAACGGCGCCTTTTACTTATTTCCTATTTAGCAAAATCTTACAAGTGACAAAAACCGTGCAAAGCTTCTAGCTTGATCAAATAAAGAGCTAGATCACTAGTTATACGCAATTTCGTCGAAAAACCTTAGTCTCCAGTTGGGAGCACCGAAAGGAGGTTGATTCTTTCGAACTACACTGCCTTTCTTGAAACAGGAGTTCAGATAGGTTTTCTCGCCACGGTTCCCTGAATGAAACCCTTAAAAGAACTCTTGCCACCACCGACGTTCCAGCTCTTATCGAGCATACAGGAATTGGTCGAAATGATGGCAAGAGATCTGATGGATTAACACTGATTTCCTGGAAAAGGGAGCAGATGCTTTTTTGGGACGCAACCTGCGTCAATACATTAGCTCCGTCTCATGTCAGGAAGACAGTTTTAAGAGCAGGAACCGGTGCGGAAAAAGCTGAAATAACTAAACGACACAAAATCGCTATTTGCAATTTTTGCAAGCGTAACTTCATTTTTTTTCAAAAATCATCTCGGTGCCATTCCGAATCGAATGACACCTCAATCATAATTTTTAGAGACTGCTGAAAAAAGTTGACCAAAATGGCCCATGTGGTCTAGACTAGTTATTAGTGACACTCATTCTTTACTAGTAATTCTGAAATATATATTTGTCACTTAATGATTTTTGTAGTAAATAATATGTGTGTAGAAAATAATATCGGTAGCTAGTTTTTGAATCACTGGGCATATATCTGTCTTATAAAGCATAGACATCTACCAAATTAAATAATATTTAAAAAATATCTAATAATAAAATAAAATAAAAAGAACTCAATATATGGATAATTTTTATGTTCTTGTTTAATGTATAATTTACTTAAATAATAATGTTATGACTTACCAATGGTAGTGGCGTCGATACAAATAAATGTACAAATTCACTCAACTGTAATATAAACCTCTGGAACAAAGTTAGTCTTCTGATGCGAGAACTGATCGGGGATTACTTGTCCCAAACAAACTTAGATCAGTCCCTGACAAATTGGTTGACTGCCTGTAGATGTACATCAAAAATAATATTAATATAAGTATAAATTTATCTTTTTACCCGACTGCGACAGAAGGAGGGTTATGTTTTTCGAGTGTATGTATGTATGTATGTCCATTTCTTTGGCACGCCCTACAGCCCTTTTTTTTTTTTTTTTTTTTTTTTGCGCTGGGAAAATACGTTTACGTATCCCGCCGCCCGAAGGTGACGGGTATGTGGGACTCGCTGACTACGAAGTCAGAATACCCACTAAAACCCAGCGGTGCCCTCATCGTCGTACAAGGACGCCACGGGATCGCTGGCGCATGCCACCGTGACGCCCCGACGGTTGGCTCGCCTACGCGGGCCGCCTTCGCACATAGAGCGCTCGCGGGCACCGTGAGCGCTCTATCTCCGCTGCACCAGAGACCGGCGAACGGGGGAAACTGCGGCAGGTCATGATGACATAGCCGCAGTCTCCTCCGTGACCTGGTGCGATGAGCTTTGGGGAGCGGTCGGGGCCTTTGCGACCGCTCTAACCCTCGATTTTGGGGGGCGGCACTCCCGTCCCCCCATTATATGCGACGCCGGTTTGCCGGCGTCTGCGCAAACGGCGCAGCGCAGTGCCCCGGTGCAGTTACGAGCAAAGTGCCCCTCCACGCCGCACCGGTAGCACGCGCCTCTGCGGTCGACCGCAGCCGGACAAGTCGGGCGAGTGTGCCCGATACCCATGCATTTGTAGCAGCGCATGGGGCGCTGCTCTAAAACCTGGACCCTGGCCGAACTCCAGCCGACCAACAGTCTGCCAGCCTCGGCCAGGGCCTTGGCGGCTGGGATCGGGCATCGCACGACAGTGCCGCCCAACCCGCCAGGTCCGACCGCGATTGCGCCGACTTTGACGTTGCCGGCGTCGCACTTGCCCATTTTGGCTGCCGCAGCCGCCACCGCCTCGCTGGTGACGGAGTCGTCCAGCCCAGAGACTCGCAAACTCGCGAGCTTCATGGGTTGGACGACCCTCGCCATGCTGCCTAGCGCATTTTGCATCGCCTCCGCCAGGCGTCCCGCCGCTTCCGAGGTCTGCCCCTTCGGCAGCTCCAGCAATCTGGCCCCGGTAGCGGCGCGCCGTATTTTGAGGCCACCGTCAATCCCTATCTCCTTGAGATCAACCACCTCTGCTGCCCGCTCTAACAGGTGGCAGTATGTAACCCCCTTGCTCTCCGCGTACTCGTCAATAGTCAAGAGCACTGCCGGAGAGCGGGGGGCGGCCAACCTTGGCTTTTTGGCCTTCTTCGGCCGCGGTTGCGGCTGCGGCTGCGGCTTCGTCTTTGGCGTCGGAGCTGCGGCGGCGGCGGCTGCGTAAGTCTTTGCAGTCGTCTTCTTCTTCTTTCGCCTTACGACGGTGGTCCATTTATCGTCGCCAGCCTCGCACGCGGGTGCCGATTCCTCGGTTGCGTGGGCTCGCCTCTTCCGCACTGGTGCGGGTCTGGTGTTAGCAGGTGGCACCTTCCGCGTCGCCTTCCTCTTCTTCTCCGCCGCAAGCGGTGGCCGGGGCGTCTTTTGGGGCGGTAGCCGCTCCTCGACGGCGGCGAAGCGGGCGTCGATCATCCGCCCCACTGACGCGATAACCGACGCACTTACCTCCTCAATTAGGCCCTCTTCTCGTCTTGGTAGACAGGTGGGAGCGGACTGCTGAGAGCGCTGCTCTCGTAACTCCACCACCTGTTTACGGAGGTCGTCCATGTCGCGTCTCAGGCGGGAGTTCTCCGCCTGGAGCCGACGCACCTCCTCAGAGGCTGTCCTCTCACTGAGGGCCTCAACCACCGCCTTTAAAGAGGCCGCCGAATCCTTCAGGACGTGCACAAACGTGTCCTTCAAGTTCGACGACCTCGTCGCAACCTTGAGGATCAGGTCCACGTCTGTGGCCGCCTGATCCACCAGAGCGTCGGCTGTGCGTGTGTCCCCCGTTATCATGCCCAACGCTTTGCGCCCCTCTTCGGCCGCATTCGCCTGCTCTTCTATGGCCCTTTCAATATCAGAGCGGGGCTGCTCCTGCCTGATCACACGCCTCTTGCATCCAGCGAGGATCAGGCTCCCCCCGCCAGATGGCGGTGGACTTCCGTGGGGCCGCTTGCCCCTCCTACCACCTTCACTGGCTGTCGCCGCTGAGCTATAATCATCGGTAATTGGTTGACTGCCTGTAGATGTACATCAAAAATAATATTAATATAAGTATAAATTTATCTTTTTACCCGACTGCGACAGAAGGAGAGTTATGTTTTTCGAGTGTATGTATGTATGTATGTATGTATGTCCATTTCTTTGGCACGCCCTACAGCCCAAACGGCTGGACGGTTTTTGACATATGAGGTGTTGTTGAATTTGTCTAAATTTTAGTAGTGACATAGGCTATATAAATTTTCAAAATAGCTCCCGGAAATGGCGGAATGAGGGAGGGGAATTGAATTATTTTTTTCTTACTGTAGCAATATGGGTATCAAATGAAAGCTAGTAAATTGTTTTATTCTTTTTAGTTTATAATAAGAGTATTTTACGCAGTCGGGTTTTTTTTGATAAATAATTATATACTGTTATATTACTAATATTTAACTGGTTAATCTAAGTGATTTATAATACGTTACTTTGTCAAATAAACTTCTGCACGAGAACTAAACTTGTTTTTTATCTTATATGCAATCATTTATACTTTTTTTATGGGAATAAGATAAATATATCGTAGTTAGCATATGACAGGTTGAAATTAATTACCAAGATCATTTTGTACAATTTGAGACTCTTCTGTGACGTTATATCTATTAAGGGTAGTCAAAAACCAGAACATTAAAAAATTAAAAAAAAAAACAACGTATCTGTACAATTCTGCAGACAATTTTCCTAGATATTTACTCAATGCTTAGTATTCTAGTATGGATTTTGTCGGTTATTAATTTTTTCGCAGAGCGTTTGCCTTCTGTCGTCTGACATTGACAACCCAAGAAGGCAAG
Organism: Euphydryas editha; assembly: GCA_036937285.1. NCBI lineage: Eukaryota > Metazoa > Arthropoda > Insecta > Lepidoptera > Nymphalidae > Euphydryas > Euphydryas editha. The sequence continues at coordinate 8,710,388 of JAUPFZ010000004.1, forward strand.
CAAGTAACAACTTCAGTAGCATAATAATTAGGATTTCATGTAAAGAAAGCCTACTAAACTAAAACCTTATAATTATGAACGAAATCCACTACAAAGGGTCTACGCTGTATAATAGCCTTTTTCAATAAACTAGCATTAATAATAGCATAATATTTTTTGTCATTATCAGACGGGTACTTCCATGTGATAATCCGCTCAAACAGGCAAACAAACAAACAAATGAGCCTCACATAATTATTAGTGTATTTAATGAAAAACACAATTTAATGTATTCCACATAAAAAGTTAGTAAGCCTATAGAAAAATAAAAATGTATTAAGTACATATATCAATTACAGCTTAATTTACTTTACTCATATATGTATATACTATATAGGTAAACACAAAAGCTTATCAAAAGAAAATATAGTATATCTAATATCCCTCTCAAAGTAGCATCTCACGAAAAATGAGATGAAATTTTTTTTTTTTTTAATTTACATTTTTCTTAAATATTAAATCCCAATGGTGTTTACATATATAGTCTAGTCAATAAGTTCAAAAACGTGTTAAATAGAAATAAAGCTCCTAAAAATATGTGCCATAGCTCATTGGATTCGGAATGACGTCTAGAAAAATGTTTTTTAAGGGTATATTAGCACATAAAAAATTGCGATTGTTATTAACAAAAAAAGAAAAAAAAAGGTATTTAGTTTTTCGTTACTAACTCTTAAAATAATAATATTTAAGGAATTTTGAAAAAAGATCCTGAAAGAGGAGAAAATTTCCAATAAAAAAGTCCCAACTCCCGGAACTCTATCTATATTATTTATAATTTTTTTTAAACGCTGGAATTAGAGCTCCGCGAGGGCGTTACGGCATAGGCGCGCCGCCTAAAAAGTCGGTATATCACCGAAATTATTTTTTTTTAAATATTAAATAACAATTCAAAAATTTGAATAAATTACAGTGTAATCTAGACACTTGAACGAAAAAACCCTCGGTGAAAAAAAATTTTTTTGTCGATTTTTCAAAAAGTTACACCATTGTTAATTAACTATTTTTTTTCCAATCTCTGTTTTTATAAATTACGGTATAAAAGTTTAAATAATTGATCTAAAAATATTTCGCTTCGTGGAGCTCTTTTTGTTTAGGTACTTAATAAAGTTATGCAAAAAATTTTTATTAAAGTTAATTATTTTGTTAATTATATTTTTTTTAAACTAACTAAAAATTAAATTTCTATAAAATGTTATCAAAAAAATGTTTTTTGGTAATATATTATTATTGCTGTTTTCGCACTTGATATAGGTATTAATTAAAATTGGAAAAAAAATTTTTACGTCATTTTTTAAGAAAATTTTTATAAAAAAATAGACTATTTTGGGATTTTTAAAAAAAATTTTTTTACTATCCTATAGCAATTTTTTCTTAAATATTTTTTTTTTATATTTTATAATCGTTTTTTTTTTTTTATATTTCAATTGTTTAAAAAATTAGTTAATAAATTATTTTATTCTTAAAAATCATCATTTACCCTTTTCAATGGAATAACAGAGAAATTTTTTTTTTAAATTTTTAAATAATTTAATTGTTTATTAACTTAACAATTTGTTATTAACAAATAATATTAACCGTTATATTTTTTTCCGAAAACTTCAAAAAATTACAAAAACAACCATATATAACAAAGTTAAGTAAAAATTTTTTTGTATTTTTTTTTTACAAAAAATTGTAAAATATACAAAAAAAAAATCTATATATGGTGAATTGTTTTGAATCGATTTAGAAATAGCTAGAAACTAGTACAAAGTCTAAACAAAGAAATTTGATTTCTTTACCTATTCGAAGAATCTCAATATATATCATATTTTAATGCTTACACTCCATAGGTATCTAAGAACTGCTTAACTCGATTTAGGAAACGTCACGGTCGCCGAAGCTTTTTCAATTTTCCGCGTGTCTACTGCATTCGCTCTCAATGATTTTCATCGTCCAAATCATACAACAACGATTCATCGTATGTATGAAGGTACAAATTAATATAATATGAATAGAAATCATGAGTCACTTTGTCTTTGACTTTTAAAGCTTAAAATCTTTATGCTATCGTAAAAAAATATCAAAGCGATGTACTATCTTTTCTTTATGTATATATGAATGTTTATATATACCGTGTGTATGTATATATATAAATTGTTTGTATATTTATTGTAATATACCATAAGCATAGGTGAAAAAATGTCCTCTCTTGTACGTCCTAAGGGTGACTGGTAGTGAAGTTTATACTTTCGCATTGTGCATGTCTTTTATGCTGTACAAATTAAGTTTATTGTATAGCTAGCGACCTGCCCCCAGCTTCGCACGGGTAGTATGTAATGTTCTGAGCGACAGCGACTAGGGTGTCGCATCAAGCGAGCGCTGTCATCGGTGTGAGACCCGTGCTTGAATTTATTTTCGCGCGCGTTCGTTTTTATTTTACGATAACTCACTAAGAGATAGAGAATATAATTGAATACATGTAAATTATAGATATAGTTTCTTTTTTACATGTTCCTCCAACATTATCGGAGACTGTGATTACTGTTTCTTTTTCATACCAGTTCTTGCTTTCCTCCCTCTCGCACTTTCATTCCTCATTCTATGTCTTTCTTTCATTCGTCCACAGACTAACGCGGGGTGGGGTAGCTCTAGTTAACTTCTACATTATTTAAAAAATAGAACTACATGGAGAATAATAAAAACTAAATGGATAACTTATATTTGGGATAAATTTACAACTGAACAAAACGTAGTAAAATAAAACAATTACATCATAATGACAGAATTTAGGAGGGTACTAAAACTATGTCCGTCTAAATAGCTATCTAATTACCGCATTAAAGCTGTCAATTATTTTAGAAGTTAGAATGGGTATAGCAAGCTATCCTTAAAAGATAGAAATATGCTATTACTGGTTTTTTGAAGACCTACAAAAGAGATATACCACCACATATCGTTTTGCTGTATTTCAATGCAAGATTAGTCAGCGTTTTCGATGAAAGCTTCTAGGTAGCTTAACTTTTTCCGATATTTTCAACAAATATCATCATATTACAACCATGAATAAATTACGTCAAACATGAATAAATTATACACTTAAACATTCCTCATGAATCGGTAAAATTCATTGATAAAAACTGCATGAAAATCCGTTCAGTAGTTTTTGAGACAGAAAGACAGACGCGGCCGGGAACTTTGTTTTATAATATGTAGTGATAGTGATATAAATAAAATATAAATAAATAAATAGCAAATAAAATGTAAATGTGTAATCCTTTATTATTTTAATAAAAAAAAATTGTGTCCCGAGGATTCACACGCGGTAGAACACGGTGTACAAAACGTTTCGTGGCTGTTTAACTACAATTGTTTATAGACTAATAACTTCACTTCTGGACGATGTATCAAGACGAAACTTACACCAAGTTTTAAGTTGTATAGTAGCATATCTGTATATAATCCTAGATACTTTTTACCGAAGTAACGCCATGTTGCTTGCAGCTGAATGGGCCGGCGCGCCCGGGGAAGTACTTCACTCTCACTTAACACCAACGTGAAATGACGGAACTGTCGTCGTGTTTCTTTCGGTTTGTGAGAGATCCGATGGCCCATCCCTTCCCTTACCTGGCCCATCCCTTCCCTTCCCTCTACAGATCTGGTGAAACATCCCTTCCCTCCCTAAAGGCCGGCAACGCACCCGCTAATCCTCTGATGTAGCGAGTGTCCATGGATGTCGTTTTTACTTACCACCAGGTGAATCGACTGTCCGTTTGCCCCCTCTAATATAAAAAACGGTTTACTTTTCATTCATTATAAATATAATACCTGAACTGATAATCTTCCATAAATATTTCAACGAAAAATTCGCCTAACAAAAAGCATCGACCATATCAAAAAATATGTTGTTAAAAAAATTATCTTAGAGATCTAATTGACATTATAAACTAGTAACTTAAAGTTAAATTCCTATGTAGATATGTAGAATTTCTAGCTATTAAAATTTAACTTTATACTCGTACTCTCCTTGAATTTGTTACTTTGTTACCAATGAAATATTTATCTTTTAATTCTGACTTTATTATCATTTATGATAGTAAAATTATGATACCACAATTACACATCATAGAAAATATTCAGTTCATATTTAATATACTATTTCTACTCGTATCTACATAATATTTTTCTTCAAACATTCAGGGGTCAGAATGTGATTAATGTGTATTCACGTGGCAACAGATACTCCGAACATCGGACAACACTGTTCATACCCTTACTGTACCCTACAAGTCGACCTTAACACAATAAACATATTGACTATAACGTGTAAATTTTTTTATTTTTTATTTATGCCACCGTACTCTCCCTGACTTCATCGCCTGCTGCACAAGTATGTTACATATCAACGAGGTAAAGTGATTAATAGCGTATATGTTGGTTAGTTGATCTAGATTTTATGTTAATAGGTAAAAAATATAATAAAATAATAGTATTAAAAAATAATAAAATATATACAAGTTGAAAATAAAATAAAATATTAAAATTAAATTATTTCAAATACGAAAATGATTGCTTTAGAACCACAGGCATCACAAAGGAAGAAAGAGTTGTTAAAAAAAAAATTATTTTGAATATTTATGGGAATTAGTTTGTTTATATAACTGTTTTAATAATATTTTATTGCATGATTTTAATTATTTGTTTTTTTTTTTAAACAACAATGTTTCACGTATAAAAAAATATTTAATTGATTTAATTTAATGAATACTTAATCATAGTTTATTTAAACCTGATAGTACATAATCTAACAGAGTGAGAATCACTACGAAATATGAGTGTCAGAAACTAGGTCGACGTCAGTGTCAGAAACTAGGTACAGCACAAGAAATTTTAAGGGTCAGAAACTGGGTTTTTAAACATCACTTTTTAAATCATTAATTAAAATTATCAATTCGCTTCAAATATTATATTGCGTATATGAGATTTTCTACATACTCTAAACTTGCTTATGACATAAAAATTATTTATTCCAATTGTATATTATTTTAGTTATCGCAATATAACCTTAGCTTTCACTCTTATTAGAGTCTCAGAAACTGGGCCCTTTACCCTATATGAAAATAAATTATATTTAAAAAATAATAATTATAGGTATATAGCTCATTATCCAAAATAACAGTTTATCAAAATTTTTATAATTAATTATAATGTGTGAATTATTAAAAACGATAAAATCTGTATAAACAATCCACAGAATAAATTAATCAAAACCAACTTCAAACTTCATTAAATTTATTATTAATTATTATTAATATTAATTTAAATTGACTGACATTACCTTATATTGACTTACATTTTATTTAATTCAATGTTAAATTATGTTTTCATTTTTCTTTGCTTACTTCTGTTATAATGTTATAATGTTTGTAGTTTTTATTTCCATTTTCTATGTTTTACCGTGTTCTATTTGTATCTCCTAATGTAAAATAATGTTTATTTTTATTTATTTATTGTAAATTTTATATGGACTTCTTGTCTGAAATAAAAGTTTATTATTATTATTATTATTATTAAATATCATACACAAAGGCATAAAGACACAAAAATTCACATTTAAAAATAAAAATAAAAATAAACATAATAAATAACGTGAAAAATGACTTACCGTACTTATAATAACAATGAAAAACGTTAATAACGGAACAAAAGAATCATCGGCCTCCGCCTTTGAAATTATTTTCGGCGCAGAAAAATTAAATAAGCCGCTGTTTTAATGAATATTAATTAATCCATCGACGCAACGATGACGGTGTAAGCCTGAATAATATTGTAATCGATTCTTTATTGGATCCACCGGACGGAACACGAGTGTACTTAGCAAGAGCTTAAGGGAACGAGAAAATAGTTTATCTTAAGGGATGAACGAAACTAATACGAAAATTATGATAATACTAACTACTACTCGCGACTGCGTCTGTATAAAAAAATATTTTAATTATTTAACCTACTTCTTTGTTTTCAAATAATCACTTATTTTACCGCCTTAAGGGAAACCAAAAGTACTGATACAGAATATATCAGCGTTTATTTAAATTGCTGAAAGTAGAAATGATGGTTACAACGATTTCCATGGTTCAGCTTATCTCTTTACTCAATTTCATCAACATTGGCGAAGCGGTTTTGCCGTGATAACTTAACAGACACAGTTATTATATTATGTACCTACATATATTACTCGCAATGTATATACCTGTTAAGAAAATCAAGACTGCCAGATAATGCATAGCCTATGCGAGGAAACGCCTATAACCTTAAGCTTTTGGATTCGAATAAGTAGGTAGGTACCTTAAATACGAGTATATTAAGTTCGAAGGTAGCAATAGAAAATTATATATTTTGAAAATTCATTACTCTCAAAATTTTTATAGTTCCCTATTTTATTAACTGTAATCTATACCTACAAACAGAAATGAAATACTATTCGTAGCTTGCCCATAAAATAATAAACTGTGCTTTTTTTCTATAGCCATTTTATGCAAAATCAAAATTTATGAAAAGACAGGAAAACGTTTGTCGAAATAGCTAAAAAATAATGTCTTACTAACTATAGTAAAATTGTACATGCGAATGAATGTAAGAATGGTGAGCTATCCTACATCGCGCCCTCGAAGTTTTCAAAGCGATTGAGTATGTATACAAGAACCCGACAACAACCCGTGGCGCAGTAGCCCAACAGACGCAACTCCCGTCTGGTTGGAGGATCCTTCCTTTTCAACTTCATACCCTGTTCCTCACACCTCTAAATTTGCCTGCCTGCTTTTTGGCCACGGGATACTATAGAGGGCACTTCGGGGTGTTATTAAACGACAAGTTTCTAGATCCACTACCTGAGGCAGGGCATCAGTTTGAAATATGAGGTCGAAGCAGCTGCTTGTTTAGCGCGCTGCTTTCCCTGCCGTAAAACTAGTTTTCAAAACAGTATAACTATTGATATAGAGTGATTTTTGCAAAATAAAGAAATTATATACTTGTTCGTTGAGGTATTTTCCTTACCCTCGTATGCTTTATAACATTCATTTGAAACATTTTTCATTCAAGAATATGGATCTAAATGAAGCATTGTAAAATCATGTTTTTTAATCTCGTCAATAATTTTCATGAAGAGTTTCGGATTAGATTTTTGCACAATCTGCCAAAATTCTGCATAAATTATAAATTACAAAGCCTCAGCTTTACGTTCCCGTTGAAATTAGCTGTTGAGAGGTCCTGTAGCACATTTGGCAGCCAATTTAGTTTAGCCCCGCGCTTCCGACAAATTTTAGCGCTCGGCGTCGGACATGAATGAAAGGTTTCTACTTGCCTTATCTGATGCATATTCTCTTCTATAAATGATAATTAACCTCTAATGTTTCAAATTAATTCGTACATATTTCATTGTTTTAAATTGACATTTTCAATAAAATGTTTTCATTTTCTTATTCACGAAATGCATGAAATATGGTTATAAAGCTTCCAAAACGAGCGACGGTGATAGGAGTAGATCTATGTTTGATTGCGAAATTGTTACAAGTTTTGTCTTCGGGTTTTGCCATCAACGTGTCTTCTTTTAGAGAATACCTACTGCAAATAAACTGCCAAATTATTTGTGGAGCTATATCACTAGTATAACATTTCAACCACAATACTTAAAATATCAATTCACGGGCCACAAATTATTGATGCCGCGGAACTTAGCATTGGAAAATGTCTGAGGATGCACAGGAAGCGCGCAATAAAGTTTTTAAAAAGTACAGAGAATTGTATTCAAGCAAAACATCACTAGTAAAAACTGTGGAAGGTTTTTTTAATAGGTTTCTAACTTCTTCTGATCCACTGATTACCGGAATGAGAAAACTCCTAGCTGTAAAAATATAAGAATCTCAGCAAGGATACACTCTCATTGCAAATTGCAGAAGAATTTTCGGACTTGCCATCGGATGAAAGCGATGCGGAAAGCTACGAATAGCTTTCACATTGTAATTACAGTAAGTTTAATAAGTGATTACTTTAATTTCGTATAATATCTTTATAAACCATTATTTCCCAAAAGAAACGTTTATTCACTCCAAAGTATTTTTTTTTGTCTGTCAATTTGTCTTTGAAATCTATCTTATTATTATAGTCTTGAAAATAGTAAGTCTTTTTTATCATCATAATATGAATTATACTGTAAAACCACTGTAAAACTATCATTTTTCAAAAAAATTGCGGCCATTTTGGATTGACTATTTTGAATTTTTGAAAACAAACATAATATTTGAAATCAGCGATCTAAAAAACCCCTATGTTCCAATTTTTAGTAGGAATTTGGAGTAGTCGAAGTATTTTGGCCACAAAATTGTAATTTAGAAATACTGTGCGACAGTGTCTTGTATTAGATGCACCATTTTAAGCTAATTTTTACTTCCTTATAACTAAAAATCCTAATAATAATAAACACATTTTTATTGCTGTACTGTGCTGTCTCAGCCTGTAAACATATCGAAGAAGGGTTGGAGCTTAATCCACCACGCTGCTCCACTGCGAGTTGGCGGATAATTTCCCTACCATGAGTTATCAGGCGTTTATTTATCAACCGGGACGGACGGCTTTACGTGCTCTCCGAGGCACGGTGGGAAAACCCACAAGGACATACACCCAGACTGATAACAAATATTTGTACAAATATAAATATCTGTCCCGAGCGGGAATCGAACCCACAACCGTCGACTCGCACCACTATTTGAATTTGTACTTCTATAGGTAAATATCATAGTAATTATCTATATACATATAATAAAATGGTAGAAAAGTCAAAACTGTACATTGAATATTTTTTTAAAAGAATACTTGGGGTGTGATCTACAATCGATACCGAAGCCAAAAATATAGTTTTTAGAATTTTTGTCTGTTTGTCTGTTTGTCTGTTTGTCTGTATGTATGTCCGGGATAAACTCAAAAAGTACTGCATGGATTTACTTCAAATTTGGCACGAATATTATTAAGAAGTCGGGTCATAACATAGGCTATATATTATCACGCTATCACCTACGGGGAACGAGCAGTGAACCTTTATTTCTGCAACGCATTCTGTAACAGCGTGTAATCTAACGACGCATATTTGAATGTTGTTATTATGTTAATAACCATGCTATAAGCTATATTCACAATATAAAAATCACGAAATATAAGTAACTTAGGCTGATAAACATAATAAATGTAAGAATGAATGTAATATAAGAAATGAATATAAGTAGTATCAAGACAAGCAGCGCCATCTATGAGATTTTAAAAACATCAAGTCGAATTACATGTGTAAACCCTTTTTGGATATAAATAATTTAAATTTGATCATGTTGGCGAGGTTAATAGTTGTTTATAAAAGTCATAGATGGAGTTGTGCATTTTAATAAAAATTGTATCGTTGATTCGTTTCAGAGATGAGCAAGACAATTTAAAAAAATGTGTTTATATAAGTTTTAAGCTGCTTCATCTATGTCTTATAAAATTCATCGAGTTTTTCTGTATGTAATAACAAACAGAATTTAAAAAGAACTGCATAGATGTATAACAAAATTTAAACTCGGAAACGGCACGCTATTGCTGTAAGCAATTTGAGCTAAATAACGAAGAAAGAGGAAAATTAAGCATGCCATATATATCATAAAAATAAGAAATGCTTATGCTTCTCCGGAACCTATTTCCTCCAAAGTTGTGTAACGGGACCCGCCTTAAAGTCATCTCGCTCCACAGACACACCATTGAGGCGGAAATTCTTACGGGTTGTGGCGTCGACGAAGCTGTATTTATACCACGCATTTCCCTCATACCTCATAACTTTCCGTTCCAGTTCAAGCGCGTACAGTTCCCCGTGAGTGTTTGCTTCGCGATGACCATTAATAAGTCGCAGGGGCAGACACTGAGTGTAGCTGGTGTCGACCTCAGGACGAGCTGCTTCACACAGGCAGCTGTACGTCGCTTGCTCCCGCGTCATCAGTCCTGACTCTCTTAACATTTTGGCTGCGGAGAGCCAAAATACTAATGTTGTTCATCGAGAAGTCCTATAAATATGTATTTTTACCCTATTCTGTATTCCTTATTTATTATTTTCTCCATCCGTTTCAGTCACAACTTATGACTTAATTCAGCAGAATCACCATAAAGTCATTTATTCAAAGCAGGCTAAAAATAAGCACTTTTTGAAAGTCAATTTTACAAAAGACAGTCTCCCTCTGTTACTGTACTTTCTGTAGATATGAAATGTAAAGAAGAAACGGGTAAATGAATGTTATTTTAAAAGGTATAATCGTAAGTATTTTTGGTGCTGTATAGCGTTCACGCAGACGACGTCGCGGGCAGCAGCTAGTAATTAAATAATTTATTAAATAATTTTAAACATTAAAACATTCCTTTTTATCATTAATACGAGTAATATGTATGCGATTTAGGTATTATTTTATTTTTTGGTAAAAATTTGGGTGATATATATGATATATTGACGGCCGGCTGGTCGAGTGGTTAGGCAACTGGACACTTTACGCAGCGGTCGCGGGTTCGAATCCCGCCAGGTGCAGATAATTTGTATGACGAATATAGATGTCTGCACCGGGTCATGGATGTGTATTTATGTATATATGTATTTATATCTTAAATTTATTTCCGTTCCTAGTACCCGTAACACAAGTTCTTACGAACTTAGCACGGGGCTAGGTTAACGTGGTGTGATTGTTGGTTAATATTTATTATTATTATTATATGAATAATATTTTTATAGTAAAAAATCTTCGCATCATTTTTCTTTAAAGTTACAATATACTTAATTGTACTTCTTTTCTATTTATCTTCTGTTCTCAAAAGTTTATGTTAAAAATTAACAATTAATTAATTGATTAATTTAAAGCAATAGACTTAGTTTATATAATATATAATTTTTTTTAAGCTTTTATAAGCCATAATTGTATGAATAATACAAGAATTTATAAAAATGTAAAGAAATATAAAGATTTCTATAACAAATGAAAATTTTAGTAACTTTTGTCTTAAGAGTTTCACGTTACCAAGTTTTTCTGGTAAATTTTCGTGGCGGTAAAAAATTTAAATTTTTATAGATCTACGGCGATCTTAATAAGAGATCTACCAGTACATTTTAAAAATATATTACTTTACCTTGAAAAGCATATAATTATTAAGTTACATTTGATAAATGAACAGAAAGTAAACAGTCTAATAAATATTGAAAACTAACATGAGAATTCTTTAAACACTTGTAGTACATTTTTAGATACAAAGTTATACTATTATTCATCCAATTGCTAATTCGTCCGAAACAATAGCTTAGCATATACGGTGCCTGAAACTCGGAAAATCGTATTCTGCACCTAAAAAGGCCGTGAATATAACGCCGGCATTTGCTAGATTTTGCAATTTTGATGCCAATGGGGATTTTTTTTTATTCTGTCCAATGAATACCTATACATGAAATAGCTGTCCAACACGTAATAGGTACTATTTATTACGTAACAAATGCAAAAAAATATATCTACAGAACACTTTTAAGATGATTATTTCCATAGGTGGTTTTTAGTACCTTACTTTGTTTCTAAAAATAAAGTCCGTTTTTAAACGAATAAAAAATAGACTGTTATCAATTCGACGCGTAGGTATGTATGTAATTTTATTGGAATCAATAAATATTCACAAATTATAATCTATGAGGACTTCCAAACAAATACACAACATTTTATAGATGTATGTATTTATGTGTATGTCCAGTTGTCCACGGATTTCTCCGAAACTAGTAATCAGATCATGATAATATTTTTTATTTTATTTAATAATATAATATGATAATATTCTTTATTGTACATCATGATACAAACTTATACCGTAAAATACAGAAAAGATGTACCTACAAAGGCGATCTTATCGCTAAAAGAGCGTTTTCTTCTAGAAAACCTTTGGGCATAGAATACGAGCTCTATTAAGCTGGCAGGAGCAAAACGGCAAAAATCAGTAAAAAATACACGAAAATTTGTAACTAATTTGTTGCTAGTTAGTTGCTAAACTGCCGATTTTATTACTCGAATCTTCATTTAAAGGTAGCAGGGAATCTAGGTAGGTAAATGATAGAAATTGTATCGAATATTATACATAGTTACTAATTAGTTGCTATTTAGTTGCTAAAATGTCGATTTTATTCCTTGAACCGATCACTGGAAATCGAAAACTATGCTAGCCTAGTTTCCCTGTTATCTTGATATGAAGCTGGCATGGTTTTCGATTTCCAGTGATCAGTCCGATGAACATAATCTGCATTTTAGCAACTACATAGCAACAAAATTACCTATAATAGTCATTACAATTTTTTTGATTTAGCTAGTGTCCCTGCTATCTGTATATGAAGCTGGCATGGTCTTTAATGTATTGAGGGGCATAAGGATTAAAAAGGTCACAGTAGAGTGTTGAAAGTACGAATTGGGAGTCACTTGAGCTTAAGTTTTAGAATTTGTAAAAGGAGTGGTTGTGCTAACGCAATTTTAGTAGGCAAAGGAAGAAAGGATTAAAGTCGACGAAGTGAACCAATCAGGGCCGGATTAAGGGGAGGGCAACCGGGACTGCCTGACACTTTGGAACTGACTGATACTTTGGAAAAAAATTAAATTCAGACTAGTAAACACCATATATTTCATCCGATAATTATTAACGGCAGTCGATATTTAAAAAAAAATATTGTGTACAATACGACTTCGTTTATAGAGTAAAAACTTTATTTCTAGACGGTGTATCGAGATGAAACCTACACCTGATTTGAAATTAGACCTCCGATATGTCAACTGTGGAAACTACAACCAATTACATGCAGCAGATTTTACGCGATGTATTTCTTATTGTATGTTTATATAGACAGAGAGAGAAAATTAAAAAAATAATTGTGTTGGCTTCTAACTACCTCTATATTTTTTTTATTTTTTTATTATTCCTCATATACAGATATTGGTTGGTTACAATTTTATTATTTTGCTGAGAAAGATTGGTTTACCAATTTAATAAAAATAAACCTATAGTAACTTGTGATACTTATAATTTTGAACAGTAAACCTGTCGCCTTAGCTAAAAATCAAAAATCTTTGGCTGAGCACACCTCTGCTGGATTAAGGTATTGCAGTCTAGTAGTTCAATTCTGAGTGACTTTGTACAAAAACTATTACCTATAGGTATATATAAAACAAAAATTATTAAATATATATATACTCGGCTAAAAAAAAACAAGGATGTGACAAATTAATTTTAATAAAAACACTAAAATATTGGCTTATAATTTTTATTTTGTCAATTGTGTAACGAATATTGTAAGTTTCCGATACATTAGCGAAAAATAATGCATATTAATATTTCTCTTAGAAAACTCATCAACGTTAAAAACTGATTTCATTTAGAAGTAAGAAAAGATTAAATTTATTTAATTAAAAAAAAAATTGAGACCTTTAATTTAATCACTGGGTTAGAATTATTACTTATTTCTTCCGTGAAACAGCTTTGCTGTGTTTCGGAAAGAAGGGCAAGACAGGCAGTGTAATTACTGGCACCGAGACTTAACATCATATGTCTCAGGATAGGCAACACATAAATGAGTCGGCTGGGCTAGTTCCAGGTGAACTAGTTTATGTTCATGGGCGACGTCGACCACTTACCATCAGGTGGCACGTCTGCCAGTTTGCCTATTCAACTAACATATAAAAAAAAAAAAAAAAAAAAGAATTATTAGGATTAGGTTCTAAAACAAGATCCTAATTTAAAAGCATAGAAATGAAACTGAAAAACTAATTTATGTCCCTTTTAAATTGTCTTTTTCATAACAGTTTGCTACAATAAATTATTGAAATGATTAAATGAGTTTTACACACTTACATATTTTTTTTAATATGTTTAACATACACACACGGTCGTCTGTCCATAAGGTAGGCAACTTAATGTCTGTGTTTTAGGTAACAGTTATACTGATATACATTTTTTGTTTAAATAAATAAATATATATAGATAAATACATATTACACCCAGACTCGGGGCGGGAATCCAACCCACAACCTTGGAGCAGAAAACAGGGCCACTGCTAACTGCGCCACGGGCTAGATACATTTTAATGTCAATAAGATTTATTACATATATGTAATATACTGTTAGTTAGCAGGGAAGAGGATCCTCTTCCCTGCTAACTAACAGTATATTGTAAAGAATGGACGCAATAACAAATAATTATATGTAATATGTGATATTAACCATATTGGTTATTTTGAGTTCCCGATATTTTAGCACCATTGCAAGTGCCATGGTCAATTGATCATGGTACATGGTACACTTTGAACTTAAAATAACCAACAACAAATGTGATAAATATTCCGTTTTACATATTGCAGTGTTAATTAGCATGAAAATTTAAAAACTTATAATATCAAGTCTAATTTTACAATGAATGCTTTAGTGAGAAAAAGGTTATTTTGTGTCTCTATCTTTATTTTTATTGATGTATAAGTTTTATGCAATAAAAATTGATATATACTTAAAAACTGAATTGAGATCAAAGCAATAATAATAATAAAAAGTCTTTATATAAGTAAAATTGGTTTTATTTCGAAATTATATTAAAAGTTATTTCAAAACATTAAAATTATTTTTACTGTTAAGTGGCGACTCGACAGACTTTATTCTATCCGCCAATCTTAAAAATCTCGTAAACAAACACTTATTGATTTTTTTTTCTGTTTTTTTCCAATTTTACGGAACTTTTTGTTAATTTTTCTATATTTCTTTAATATAAAAAAATAATAATAAAAGACATTCTAACCATTCACGAGTCAAGCGTTTACCAACAAGCAGTATTTATTTTTTTATAAAAGATTACTTATTAACTTTTGACAAATATTGATTATTAGCAAAGATATCAATTAATAAAATATTACACATTTTATAATATTACGACATCTTTATGAATTATCATTTATAAAATAATAATAATTTATAAATACATAATGTTATCAGAAAATACATGACTAAGTATTATTAAATATTAAAATAATTTTCAAGTATTGGAATGTCTTTTTTTTTTTGGTAAATAAAATTAAAGTTAAAAATTCGTCCATGTTTCTTTTTCAACTTTTTAAGAGTCAATTTCAGGTTGTATAACATTTTTACAACCAAATATGATACTTTTTTGTATTTTAACAAAAATAAAATGTATTTTTTGTTTTTGTTTTTTTTGCTATGTTAATATCAAGGAATTTGTATCATAACTGGAACGCTCACTTAATAAAATTGTATAATCAAATATGCACCTTGAAACATTTGACATAAGGTTGACATTGGCTTATAAGTTATAACATGTAAAGTGAAAAATCGTTCCGAGCATTTCGTTGACAACCGGTATTTTGTCTCTTTCTTACGAGAGTTGCCTTGAATTCATGGGAGAAAGAGATGCAATCCCGGGTTTAGGAACGGTTTTGGAGTGGATGTGAGCATTCCAGTTTGTATATAAATTCCTTGGTTAATATTTACAATTCTATTAACCGATTCTTCAATCTGTTAATTTTAACTCGTCCTAAAAGTGGCTTTTTCCATAATAAATTAATTAATGTAATTTATTTATTAAATTAAAAAAGTAAATTATCACAAGCTTTTAAATTACGACAAAAATGCAATATGCTTAATTTGTGACCCAGAGAAAAATATGTACTTCAAATTTTTGATATTAGTTAATATTGCTTTTTAATTATTATTGATATTTTGTCATATGATAAGCTTAACACAGAACAATTATTACAGTCACACATATTATAACATCACATAAATTTTATTAAGAGCAAATCAATGTTTATAATAATAATGTAATTGATTTTATATTGGCTTTCAACTGGTTACACAGTTGTCATCAACCTGAAATATTGACCAACTATTACCAAGCTTATTCAGTCAAATGATCCATCATACAAGCACTGTTATTGATTATTTAATCTCAATTTACGTCGACTGAACTATATACCTATAGAAAAATTGTAGTCCACGGGGACTCTAAATCTAACAAACCAATCGCACATATAATTTATGAGATTTTTATAGAGAGCAACACTTTTTGTTGCTGTTCATATCACATCTCTCTTATCTATTACTTCCAAATCCTAACTTCTATGATCTTACAAATAATACATTGTATAACAATAAAAAGTAAAAATTTTTTGTTGATATTTAGTGAATTCCTAGCTATCTTATCAAAAATAATACTATATATTTGAATTACATACCACTATAAACGGGCTTTAAATACTTAATATTCCATATTATTAGTCAAATGGCTTGTTATAGAGAAAAGTTCCATCGTCATTTTGTAGATTACAATATTAATAGAACTTGACTAAGATTACCCAATTTATAATCCTTATATTATATTTATGGATATGAGTGACTTTAGGGCTTAAATATTATACGTTTAGACAAGCAATGTACAAGTAACACAGTCTTAAATTATTCATACACACACACACATCGATCACATTAAGAGGGAGAATACAGAAAATGTTCATTTCATATTCACACACAAACAATTTCTTCTTTCTTTATAACATTTTGTTAAAGAAGGGACTGTTCAACCATTATTTTCGCATACCCTGTAGGCGGAGGGTATCTAAAGTTGTCCAATATAATGTCCAGAATGGCACCATCATCAACTGAAATAGACATTTTTGCACATATTAGTATGATTTAAACAATTACATACACTCACACAATTTTAATTTAACAGAAGTCGTTTTACCAAAACATTATTAATTTTAATACATTTTTTGCTATTGAAACATACAATAGTTGTAAATAAAATAATTTTTTTTTTATATATATATATTTTAAAATATTAAAAAAAATATCTACTTACCAAAAAGTGCTGGATAAACTGTGCCTTTAATGTTTCTGACAGGGATTTCCATATTTTTACCATTAAGAAAGAAATTTAGCTCTACATGGTCATAAGCCACACCAATCACATCTCCTTCCCCGGGCACAACTGCAGTATTTTCATCGCCCTTCTCACTCTCAGGTTTCTCATTTTCATTTTGGTTTTCATTGTTATTTGAAGATCCTGTTGTAACTAAAAGTTCAGAAGTGGGCAACTCCTGTGACACTGGTTTGAGATGATACAACTCTACATTGTCATGCCGAACTGTTCCATCACTATTTAGACACCATGATTCTTTATCAACTCCACCTGTAATAACAATTTCAAAAATTTTTAAGCTCTTTCGGGTAAAAATTTAAATTAAATAACATTAAAGTGTACATTCATAAAATTTGACCTAATTACAACAGTGTGTGCTTTTCAAATATGGACATGAAAGGACGTTTCAAATAATGCTAATAATGTTGAGTCACATTGACAATGAATTATTATGTCACACTTGGCCTACAGATACGTTGACATTAACCCACAGGTATATTCTCCACAGAATTTTAAGTGACTTGACCTACAAGAGAAGTTAATAAAAATAAGGTTAAGGTGATCTTATATCTAAACTAAGTGTATTTTATTGTACACCAGTAGAAAACAATACATATAACACAAACATATGAGCCTTACTTATGTACAGTTTGCGGCCTTATAGCTATCTCTACCAGGCAACCGTGTTGCAGACAATTTTATGATCAGAGACACTGGGTATAGGTATACTTGCAAAGACATTATATTTACAAAAAAAAATAAGTTACTACAGTACAACCCTGATATAACGAACCTCAATGTAACAAATTCCTTGATTTAATATTTTTTTTTAAATCCCCTAGATCTGCCCGTAAGAGCTAATACAAAATATACCTCTAAATTACAAATAACAGTTATCAAAAACCTTTTTATAATGAATTTTTAATCATTGCAGAATATAGGTAAAAGTTATTTACCTCTATTTAAAGAAATTTTTCAACTTAGATCCTCGATATAATGTATCCTATTAATTATTTCTACTTAATTCCACTTTCTTATAATACACACACCTCACCTCTCACTTCTATATAACACACCTGAATACCACATAATGAATTACTTGGCATAACGAATATTTTCTAATTCCCTTCATTTTCGTTATATCGAGGTTGCACTGTGGTTGTTTTGCTTTTTTTGTAAACAACATAAACTAATGTACAGATTTTATTTATATAGGTGTTATAATATTTTCATAAATTTGTGATTGATATTATCTTAATAGAGTAAATATTTAAGGAAATTGTAAGTTTCTTTATCTTTATAAAATCAGACTATTTTATAAGTATATGAAACTTTTATATTATATTATTTATTTTATATTATTTTTCTCATAAGATAAATTAAATCTATATACATATAAAGTATATATCAAATGTTTTTACCGTGCACCCTATTAAGGTCTGCTTCTCTTGTTGCAAGGCCAACAGCCCACACACCTCCTTGTTGAAGTTTAACTTCGAAATAAGATTTGTTTTGTACGAGTGGCGCATTTCCTAGTGCACATCCGGAACCACAAACTCGCTGGCCACCTTTGACTATTACTATTTCATGTCCTATAAAATATGTATGAACATTTAATAAGGAAAATCAACAGGTAACATATAATTTATTGTATTTTGAAATAAGTAAAGCTTTAAATTATAATCCTTGTGTTAATTGCAAAGTCTGTGATTAAAACAATAGTCAATACTTATTGTCATCCTACGCATTTAAGGTATAGTCATTTTTGGATTTTATCAACACTTTTTATTAAATTTTTTGAACATTGAATATATTTTCTTATTATGTATGATAGTATAAAAGTAAGCTTTACCCATATGCAAAGCATCTAACTGCACTGGATTGCTCATTACACGTATTGGTACAGTCGGGGTTAGAGAAAACCCGTTAACACAATATTTAAAACAACAAAACATTTTGATGATCTTAATACGGACGAAGTGAAATCAATAACTTAATATGAAGTCAATGTATTTTGTTTTTACAACACCTTATTTATTTCAAACTGTTTCAAGAAAGTCATTTTCAATTGACATCTATTTTTTGATCAGACAGTTCCAATGACAGCTGATGACAGCATAAACGATAGGTTCATTAATCTTTATTTAATTTTTACCTATTTTTAGATCGACTATATTAAACGAATTAATCTAAACCTACTAAATTTTGTAATTTTTTAATACTATTTTTTTAATTTAAGTATTACGTTTTGCCACAGTGTTTATCTAGCTCAGCTATTTAATAGTGATATTCATAATATTATAGTTACATTAATTTTATTGATATAATATGTACCAATAGCAAAAGATTTTTTTTTTCAATTAATTGAAAATATTAAATAATCATTATACCTATACGTTATCGCGTAAATTTTCATCACTTGTAGTCTTAGTCGCTTATGTTGCAATCACATCGCATCTCTATGCATAGCGTGAATTCGCTTACCCGTGATAGCACCTTAATAGGAGGTAGCGAATCGGAATGACCTCACATTTGAAAAATTAAACGTTGATACTTTTAATTTTTTCCTGTTTATCAATTGTCGTAATTATAAATAAAGTAAAAATATTTATTTATATATTTTTCTATTTTAACATAATTTTTAGTACCCGGATGACCGAGCTTTGCTCGGTTAAATTATATTTAGATACATTACATATTGATGAAACATATATAATATTTTCGATCTTACCGACATAAAAGTAAAATAATAGGAACTGGTTATTAAAATAAAAAATAAAAAGAGCTCTTAATTAAAAAAAAAATGAAAAAAAGATTGGTCTGTAGAATCCTGGATTCGAACTCAGGTTTTCTGGTTTCGAATCCGCCCGATTTCTATCCGAGCTAATAGAAGCTTGTCAATGACAGCGAAATTTACCTTCGTATTCTAATGGTATTTTTTAATTGCGTAAAAAAAGGGATAAAACAACATTTTATGAAAATAAATCCTAGCTAGATCGATTTATCGCCCCCGAAACCCCCTGCATACTAAATTTCATGAAAATCGTTGGAGCCGTTTCCGAGATTCCGATTATATATATATATATACAAGAATTGCTCGTTTAAAGATATAAGATTATATTATTGGTACATATATTAATATACTCGTAATATATGTCCATGAATATATTTTCTATTTTGTTTTTTCATTCCTTGGCTCCGTTATGAAAGGTTAACAGGAACCTTGGCCGCCAGCCCATACCCTGGGGTCAAATCGAGCCAGGGTAAAATAAGAAGTATTAAGGATCTGTATAATGCTATGAAGCAGTAGTGATCTATAATTAATGCCAACAATTAAACTTGGTTTGCCTGCGTTAACACGACAAACATTTTTAAAATTGAAAAAAAAAACGATAGTAAAGAATAATCAGTGTGCAAGCTGTTACGAATATTATAGAATTATCTACAATCTAAATACAGTGGTATGCACAGGTGCGCTGTAGCAGTGCTTCAATCCGGCAACTTGTCCTACTCTTGTAAGAAGAACTTGATGTCGAGTTCCACGTCTACAAATCCATCGTCGACAATGTTAATAATAATATGTACATAGGTCACTCGATGAGTTTTGAGATGCTCCTAATTTAAAAATAGAACGCATCTGTATTATAAACTCTTTTGCAAAAAAAACGGGCACTTAAGCAAAGAACTATTTTATAGTTACTATTAGTTTGTTTGACAATTTTAGGTATTGTTATCCTCAGAATTTTATAAATTAATTAGGAAGGAATAGTTTTCATCAGTTTTATCATAACATTTTAATTAAATTATTAAGAAATAATGTTTAAGCTCAAAACACTATGATTGTACCTGCTCGCTAAATAAAAATGAAACGCGTTAATTTCTTTGTTTTTCTTGAATACATTAAAAGCAGATAAAAGTTTAGTATTGAGTGTGACCCCCTCTTGCTGAAATCACAGCTTGCATTCGTCGGGGCATGCTAGTGAGTATATCTTTTATGGTTTCTTGGGGAATACGTTCCCACTCCGCGGTAATCACATTCTTTAGCTCTCTGATGGTCTGCGGAGCCGGCTGCACTGATCTCACTCGTCGCTTCAGAACGTCCCAGACATGCTCTATGGGATTGAGGTCCGGACTTCTAGCTGGCCAGTCCAAACGACGAATTCCGACTTCTAGCATATACGCATCCACACCGCCAGACCGGTGGGCGCGAGCGTTGTCGTCCATAAAAATTGAGTTTTCGCCAAGAGCGGTTAACGCGGGTTGTGCATAAGGAATTAGAACTTCCGTTATGTATCGGTGTCCAGTCAGTGTACCGTTTTCGATGAAGACTAACTCCGTACGATCCATAGAATTTATTCCTGCCCAAAACATAACAGAGCCCCCTCCATAAGGTGTGATTTCTTCAAAACATGCCTCTGCAAAGCGTTCTCCTCGTCTACGTAGCACTCGCCGACGTCGGTCTTCACCATGTAGAGATATCCTGGCTTCATCGGAGAACAATAATACCCTATCCCAGTCTTCATGAGTCCATGACACACAATTTCGAGCGAAGCTAAGCCTGGCAACTCGATGTCCACGGAGTAATTTAGGGCCGCGTGCCGGGCGATGACTGTGTATATTAGCAGCGAGAAGCCTCCTCCTGACCGTCCATAGACTAATTTGCACATTTCTTTTGACGGCCGGCTGGTCGAGTGGTCAGGCAACTGGACACTATACGCAGCGGTCGCGGGTTCGAATCCCGCCAGGTGCAGATAATCTGTATGACGAATATAGATGTCTGCACCGGGTCATGGATGTGTATTTATGTATATATTTATTTATATCTTACATTTATTTCCGTTCCTAGTACCTGTAACACAAGTTCTTACGAACTTAGCACGGGGCTAGGTTAAAGTGGTGTGATTGTTGGTTAATATTTATTTATTATATTTATTATTATTTATCTTACTTCTTCGAGGGTGTTCTTGAGGTCCACATAAGAAGATTTGCGATTTTTCAACGCTTGACTAACTAGAAAACGATCATCCCGTGGTTCGGTACATGTCTTTCTGCCAGAACCAGGCCTTCTCTTGACGGAACCGGTCTCTTGATAGCGCTGCCAGGTCCTTCGAACTGTCGACCGACTCACATTTAGCCTCTGAGCCACGAAGCATTGACTGCAACCTTCTTCAAGCAGCGCAATAATTTTGCTCGCTTTTATCACTTTATCTACCATTTTCGAGATTGCTTAACAGCAATAACAATACTTTTAAATGTCAAGGACACCAGATAATTTAATGAAAATTAACAAAAAGTTAATTAGAGTCGATATTAACTATAGGGAATTCGCGCCACAAAATGTAGTTAAAAGTTATTTTCTTTGAAAACCAGGCTCAGTCAAAAATTTGAATTTGGAATGTACTCTTATAAACATTATGGCACTCTTATAACTGGCCAGTAACATGTTCAAATGATTAAAACCTTTTTGGTATTTTATTTTTTTCAGCCAGGAAGAAAATCGAAACCGCCCGTTTTTTTTTTTGCAAATGAGTGTATATTTTTAAAAAGCAAATTTATTTCAAAATAGAACGCAAGTAGCTAAGTTGCTCAGGTTTCAAAAAATCATGATGTTCCAATCATTTAACTACGACGGTTCCCAAGTTTTTCTTTGCAACGATGGAGCTTAGTTGCGAACATTTACGCACTATAATATTTTACGATTTTAAACTTAGTTTAAATGAAAAAGAGCCTTTTACGGTTACAATTAGCGTTAAGGGAGTCTGTTCCATCTCGAGTAACAGTTTTTAGATGGTTCAATGAATTTAAAAGGGGTAAAACAAACCTCGAAGCTGACCATAGATGTGGTCGCTCACAAACGGCAGTAACTGTAGAAAATTTGTGGACGACTGAAATAATGGTGTGAGAAGACCCACGAATTACTTACTCGAACATCGAGAAGATTCTTGACTTTAGCATGAGCATTAACATTATTTTGCATCAGCATCTTGGAGTGAGGAAGCTTTATTGTCTTTGGATCCCCATCGTTTGCTCTCAGACACTGAAAAATAGGCCCGTATGGATTGGTGCCGCAAATTGCGTCTACGATTTCGAACGGAACGTCAAGAAGTGCTTCGGAAATCATCACAGGCGATGAAATGTGGATTTATCAATATGATCCGAAAAATAACAGACAATCATCAGTATGGGTCTTTTCAGAAAGAAAATTGCCGACAAAACTGCAAATACCTCGTAACGTTGGTAAAAAAATGGTGGCTAGTTTTTTTTTTTCTTCGCAGCGGGCATGTGTCGATAACAATGTTGGAAAATCATAGATCTGTTAACTCAGAATAGTAGCATTGTCAAAAGTTTTCCACGCTCTGCGAGGGGGGACACAAATACTGGGCTTAGGGGAATCATGCTGCATCACGACCACCCTTCGTCATATACGTCTCTCAGAACAAAGGTGTTTCTTGAGAAATCCGGTGTTGAAACCTTGTCCCATCCACCGTAAAAATTTGATTTAACTATGATTTCTTTTTGTTTCTGATAATCAAGGAAAAAAATAAAAACGAAATTTTTTTCGTGTGCCGAAGGGGCTGTGACCGCCTACGAAGTCGCAATTTTGGACCTATCGTATAAAGAATGGCAAAAGTTTTTTAATAATTAGTTTAGGCAAATGAAACTTTTCATAGAGAATGAAGAAGAGTATTTCGAAAAAATGTAAAATAAATATTGATAATAAGTATCTTGTATAGTTTTTTTGTGTCTCAAAACTTATCGAGCTATCTACGTAAATGTTAAATCTAAAATACACCGATATCGGTAGGTGTACCGATTGACATCGTTACTTCGATATAAATAATAATAAATAAACAAATATTTTCAGACCTACTCGTACCCCGAACATCTATCACAAATCACAATGTTTTGATGGCGTATATTATCACAGAGCCAGATGAACATTATGAACATTAATATTTCAAAAATATTGTTGTTAAATCAAAAAAATATAGGTACATATAAAAACGAGGTGTCTTCTATTACGACATGTTACAATTACTAAATAAACCATAAGTTACCTAACTTTCCCATTATTTGAAAGATATGTCAAACACGTAACTAGTAAAATACGAATCACGTCATGCAGTTTTTGTGATTAAATTGACTATTTAGCGGCAAATATTAAACATACCAACTACAACTAAAAACTTGTTTTAATAAAAGAAAGCCTAAGTAGGTAATATAAAGAAGTACGTACGCAAATTTTATTATATTCTACACTAGCTGCTGCCCGCGACGTCATCTGCGTGAACGCTATTAGATTACCTACACGTTGTAACAGAATGCGTTGAAGAAATAAAGGTTCACTGCTCGTTCCCCGTGAGTGATAGCATGATAATATGTAGCATATATGTTCACCCAACTTCTTAATAATATTCGTGCCAAAGAAGTAAATCCATGCAGTACTTTTTGAGTTTGTCCGGGACATGCGTACAGGCAAACAGACAAAAATTCTATAAATTATATTTTTTTCTACGGTAGGTATCGATTGTAGATCACACCCCAAGTATTATTTAAAAAAAGATTCAATGTACAGTTTTGACTTTCCTACCATTTTATTTTATGTATAGATAAAGATAATATAAAATAAAAATGTGTAATAAAAAAGTTTTTGAGCAATTTATTCATATTATTTTTGACATAACTCCTGTTCCAATCATATTTTATTACTACTCGTATCTATTATTCGTGTTTTAATTACTACAAGCAAACTTCTTGCTAATTATTTAAAAGATGTTCTTTAACTTGGATCGTAAACAAATTTAAATTAAATCAATAATCTTAAATCGACGGCCGGCTGGTCGAGTGGTCAGGCAACTGGACACTTTACGCAGCGGTCGCGAGTTCGAATCCCGCCAGGTGCAGATAATCTGTATGACGAATATAGATGTCTGCACCGGGTCATGGATGTGTATTTATGTATATATGTATTTATATCTAAAATTTATTTTCGTTTCTAGTACCTGTAACACAAGTTCTTACGAACTTAGCACGGGGCTAGGTTAACGTGGTGTGATTGTTGGTTAATATTTATTTATTTATTTAAATAAATCAAATCTTCGAGTAGGTCGGTATATGATACCCTAAATATAGCCGTTCTTAATGACAACAGGCAATTTTTATAGTCGAGGTCAGCGGAGGAGTTTAATTTCCTTATATTGGTTTAATTATTTACTAAGAATTAGCAGAGCAAATATCATGTTTAATGCTCTATTTGCGTTAAATATTGATCCATATAATTGATTGCGTAAAGTAGGCTAACGAAATTTCGAAGTATTCAGCTGTCGTCGCTAATATAATTAATTATAATAGGTAGGTACTAATTATTGCACAGTAAAACCTTTACACAATTTTAAGTTACATTGAAATTTGGCAAGGGCGAAATTATCTCTAGATGATCTAGAAGATCTCTATCAGTCAACCCATGCTGGTAAGAGATGATGTTTCCGCGGGGTATATAGTACATGAGAAGAAAAAAAGAAAAAAAAAGAAAAATGTAAAATATAGTATAAAGCATATGCTCAACATATACAAATATGGATACATACACTACGTACATTATACACTACGACGATGAGGGCACCGCTGGGTTTTAGTGAGGTGTTCTGGCACGTTCTGCCGTATCAGCGAGTCCCACATACCCGCCGCCTCCCCGCGGCCGTATACGTACCTAAATGCATTTCCCAGCGTTAAAAAAAAATTAAAAAAAGGAAGAAGTTTGATTCAGGGCGTCATGGTTGTGTGCGAAAGCGATCCCGTGGCGTCCCACTATGGCGCCGACGGTATCGATGGGTTTTATTGAGGTATTTTGCCTGCGTGCGTGCGATCCTGGCGTCCGGGTCTAAGATAAGGAAGTGAGATTTGTTCATGGAGTATGTTATAAAGAAAAAAAGGATGTGCATATCTCGGCGAAGGCGGATTGGAAGCCGAATAAGTTTGCGAAAATAGAAGCTGTGATCATATTTGCGTAAATCAAAAATAAAGCGTTTTGCTAGATTTTGTAGTCGCTCTAATTTCTTAATATAACTATGGACGAAAGTAAAATGACCGCTTGTAATTACGATATTCATACTTGTATTATATAGGTACTTGTCGAAACTTTATTGTATTAAAAATCGTCTATGTCGAAAAGAAAGACAAATGTAGGTATAATATTATTTAAAATCTAATATATACCTAATAGTATATAAAGCAGTGGAGACGAAATCCTACTAATATTATAAATGCGAAAGTTTGTGAGTATGTATGGATGTTTGTTACTCTTTCACGCAAATACTACTGAACCGATTACGATGAAATTTGGTATGTAGGTAGCTGAAGACCCAGAATAATACATAGGCTACTTTTTATCTCGGAATTCCCGCGGGATTGATTCCTAATTGAAAATAGATACATTTATCGCTTCTGAAAACTGAATGCCCGATCTAGCGGCACGGCGGCGCTGAAAGCGGTAGTGGAAGCGAGGGCGGAGCGGGCGGTTCGAAGAGCGGCGCGTGAGGTGGCGGAAGAAGTCGCTCATAGGGTTTCCACGCGGACGAAGTCGCGGACGTTCTCTAGTATTTTCATAAATCACAAAATCCCGTAGGTACTTCAGTACCTTAGACGAGTCTAAAATAAAGCTTTAGGGAATTCTAAATGTAAAACTTATATAAAGAAAATCTTAGACTGTATTGTTTTAATCGTGGTTTTTAACATATTATACGAGTAGGTATCTCACATTATAGAGGTATTCTTTTATTCGTTTCACTTATCGTTATTAGTGACATTGCTTAGAGTGAAAAAAAGAAAAAATGTAAAAATCTTTTTTATCAGTGACCGACCACTCTTTTAGCTTTTCTAGACGGGGGGCAGCTGCCCCCTCCCCTGCTATTACCTGGCTACGCCTATGAATGGTAGTATTATGTAGTTATTAAACATGACAGATGGTAGAGAGGTTAGGTCGATAGTAGAGACAAGGCGTGAACTGCACATAATGATCGCCTGGCACTTTATAGGATTAACCAGAATGCCAAAGTTAAAAGACCAAGTACTTACATTTAAGAGATTCTAATAAATCCTATTTACAACTGTGTTTATGTCATCTAACTTGACGTGTATATAAAGCTGCAAATCTTTGGCGTAGAAATGGTAAGAGCAGTCTATAAAAGATGCGAGTGAATTAATAAAAAGAGAGAAAACAAGAGGAGACAAGATGCCACCTTGAGGAACACCAGTTGACAGCTCAAACCAGTTGGAAGAGACATGGTCATATCGAATAGCCTGCTGACGTCCACGAAGATATGAAGATAACCATTCAAGAACTAATTTTGAAAACTTTATATGTATATATATAACTAGCGGCCCGCCCCGGCTTCGCACGAGTATTTAACTAAAATTTAAAAAATTATAAATTTATATTTTTTATCACCTACACCTGCGTTGATACTGGTAAATATTTTATAATAGACGGATTGAGGTCTCAAAAATGTCTCAAATTAAACTGTAATTTAAATTAAAAGCACTAAGGAGTATTGATGTCAACTTCGAAGCAAATAACTTTCAACCCCCTTTTAACCCCGTTAGGGGATGAATTTTTATAAAATACGAAACACGTCTTCAATCAATTCTGTTAAAGAATTATTATTTATGCAAAAACAAACCTTGCCTCCTTTTTTCACCACCTTAGTTTCGTAAAATCCGTAAATATGAACTCTACTCGGCAAAAGGAATATTCCTACCAAATTTCAAGTCTCTAGGTCTTATAGTTCCAGAGATATCGTGATAAGTGAGTAAATGACCTTTCGTTTTTATATATTATAAGATAAAAGAATCCTCAAATTTCAAGTCTAGCTTCTATAAGTTCCACTCGGCGTTGATGAACCGGTCACTTAGGCAGGAATGCTATTAATTTTAAGCATTAATCGTTTAACCTCTAACTACACTTCGTCATATTCCTGTTAACGGTTTGATACCTATCCGAAATCAATCCTATTAGCTGCAATTTTTTTCCTGTAATATTTATAAAGTAAGAAAAAATCAGATATTTACTATCTTCTTGACACTATCTACATACGAGATATGTAGTAGACCTCTAATGATTAGCTGATTTTTTTTTGATTCTACAATAGATACATAGCTGTATGAATTTTGTCTAGATATTTTATGTTTAAGCAATGTCATATATTTTTCTTCTTCGACAGATTATGCCTACTGTCTTCATACGTTTCATTAATATTCTATTAAGTTGAACCTATTCTAAAAAATGTTGTATACCTAATAGAACTTATTAATAGGTCAGTGAACTGTACAAATACATGAACAATTTATAAAAAAATACAGAAAGCATTTTAAATGAATACTGCATTGGTAAATATTCTATTCTAGATCTAGTTGTCAGTTAAACAAAAAAAAATTGAAATTTGATTTATAATTTTTAGTGGATGATTTTAATTATCTTATACGAATAAATCAATGGTGGACAAAAATATCTCAATTTTTTTTTCAAAACCTGACAGATTTCTTACAAAGCCCGCCAACTGCAATAAGTATGTACGTGACGAATTTTTATTCAAATTAGCACTTGATACTTTAGAGACGATTTGCCGACTAAGGCTATAGTATCGCGAACAATAGTATACCAACCAGGATGGTGATGGGCAGCAGCGTATACTATTTTTTTTTTGGCTGGAAGAAATGTACCTAATCGCACACCCCATCGTCCGTGGGGTAGTGTGGGGCCCTCACCCACTAAAATAACCCGCCGTGCGCCCTCACCCGCCCTTACAAGGCGGACCACGAGTACCGCGTACGTTGCTCCGTGGCCCGCAGGCGGCAGCCCCATCAGGCACTCTCTCCTGTGCGACGCCCCGCGCACTTGGGCATCGCACCTTCGCGGTAGGCTGTTTCGGCGGGCGGTGGGCAATCCCCGACCCTACCGTCCGCATCCTCGGCTAGGGCGGCATCCGGCGCATGTGAGCGCGTCTGCGCCGCCCCACGCGCCGGCGGTGAATTGGGTCCGAGAGGAGTGAGTCCTCCCGGGCCCTCTCCGCCGCCTCCTTCCGCGAGATTACGTCCTCGCAGAAGGCGGCGACCGCGGTCCAGGCCCTGTCACCGCCGACCATCGCTCGCGCAACGGCCGGCAGCGACAGGTCCTCTCCAATGACTGCAGCAAGATCCCAGCGCTGCTCAGCCCAGGCCGGGCATGACTCGAGCGTGTGTTGCACCGAGTCCTCGCTGCAGTCGCAGTGGTGGCAGCCCGGAGTCATCTCCCTCCTTGCGACAACGTGCAGTATTTGCCAAAGCAGCCGTGCCCTGACAACACTTGCACGAGTCGGAAGGTGAGGACTCCGTGAGCAGCGTATCCTGCCACAACCTTTTTTTGTGACGCAGGGGAATCTATTTACAGATGATATCCAGGACGCCCGGGTAGGCAGTCCTAGACCTATGTCGGCCTCGGCACTTTGCGAGTGCAATACCGTACTAAATCCCTGCGGGAAAAACGGATTTTTGATGACGGAAAATGAGTTTTTAATTTTTTTTTTAATTTGCTCCAACACATCAAAAAAAATCTTAAGAATAGAGGAGTATAAAAGACGTTTTTTGATGAATTTTGGTGAGTGACATATTTCAAAAAGTCTAAAAAAAAGATTATAATTTTCTTTTCTCCGTTAAAAAACGGCTTTCTATTTGATAATTATGATCATATGATTTTTTCATGCTTCGAACTCGTAATAATTAGGGAAAAAATCATCATTAATTAAATTCTAATTTTACTATAAAAATAAAAATAATTTTGAAAAAAAAAAACAGGTTTTTTTGAAATTCTCGAAAACCGTTTGAGTTAAAGAGCTAAAAATTGAGATGAATTATTTTCATTCAACACCAAATCGACCCCCTAAGTTTGAGCCAAAAAAGCCATGGAGGCAGAATATGGGAATATTTAACCGGCTATGCCCTTTGTAATAATAGATAGTAAAGTGATTCTTAAAATCTTAATAAATATTAGATAGATATCTTCAAAACTTATCTATACTTAACAGCGCTCTAAATAACGATCTAAAAATCTAACAATAAAATAAAGACGAATAAAAAAGAAGAAAAAGAAATAAAATAAAAAAGGCAATTTTTTTCCTCTATTAGGTAGGTAAGGCATTGTTTTCTACATTAGACGACATCAACTCCTTATGAGCGTTAGAGTTCAATTTATAATGTAATTTAGATGAAGTCATTACTGTGATTGTAATTTTTAAAACGTGATAAGGTTAATAAGTTAAGTAACGATGGATCCTCAAACATTTAATGGGTGATAGATGAAATAAGTTTGAGAGCTTATAACATATATCTATTAGTACATAAGCTCTCAAAGTTGTAAGTTGTAATTTGTAAATATATTTCAAGTTCACTACAAAAACAATTCCTGGTATTATATGTTATTTTGCTAGTTTACGACCCCGTACTCCCCCCCCCCCCCCCTATTATAAGAAAATATAAGAATAGGCCGACCTCCTACCCCCTGTTGAGTATTTTATTACGTAAGAATTTAAAGGAAAAAATGAATATACGTTTGGTTAGTTTTAATGTTTATTTTTCAAAGTAACAATTTTTGTGAATGTTTATTTGTACTTACAAAGGTATTACTAATTTTATTTTTGGTAATAATAAACTTTGATTTTAATTATTCATCTTTACCTCCATATGATTTTCAGTCCAGGGGCTCAAAACCCACTCCGAAAAGGGAATCTGCCACTGGAACATATTCTCTAATACGAGTATATATTAACTATACGCATCCGAGCGAATCTCGGCACTCGTACGGTTGCCCGCGATTTTTCAATGTATAATTTTAACTTTGCGCATTTTTGTGATCTTATTCTTACGTAAGAACTATCGAGACTCCATCCCACCCCCTTGTAGGAGAAAATAAGACATGGTCGACCCCCTCCCCCCCTAAATCGTCTTACGTAATAGATGAATGGCCCCTTACTTGTAGCTACTATAATGATCAGATAAATAAACTACAATTTGCTGTTGTTAACACCACTATGTCCCCAAGCCGGCCGCGGCACTGAAACAGCCATAATATAGGTACGAGTAGTAAATGAACAAAGAAAGTAAAGATTAGCAATACCGGCACGTATGTAATTGTAAACGCTCCAAAGTTTGCCAACAGAATGTTCTCGGTTTACTAACATAACAAAAAAAAAAAAAAAAGTTTGTTCTCTTTCAATTAACGCTAACATATTGTATGTAGTAATATGTATGTATATTAACTTGTATTCTTAAGTGAAGACTTTATGTTGTTAATTTGATCACGTTTAGGTATTACAACATGCTTTAATTTAAAAAAAAAATTATGATTGAAGGCCTGTTTATTGAGGAAGGTTTGAGGCTATAATACATCACAATGTGCATACATATAGGAGCTGCTCAGTAACAATAAAAGTAAACTAATCTGAGAAAAAAAAAAATTAAGCGCCGGTGAGAATGGTAGGGTCTAGTTCAGGGATGGCGAACCAATGGTACGCGTGCCATTGTTGGCAAGCGACACAATATTTTGGGCACGTCACCGATCAGGAAATTCGTAATCCTCTAAGAAAGAAAGAGGGTGCATATAATTGGGGCATAATTTCATCCGATAATTATTGAGTAATATCGATACGTAGAAGCTACGACCCTTTTGTTTATTTTTTTTTTTGTTTTTTTAGGAATACGAATAGCTTGGAGGGATAAACATCAGTACGGGGATGAGCTTTTTTTTTCGTGTGCATTTCCGACACATGATAAAGAATTTTGAGTTGATTGACACAATTTATTATTTTTATTATTTTCCCAGTAATTATAAAGTCAAAATTATTTGATGGCACGCCTATGATCTCAGTAAATATCTGTTTAGTAAAAATGGCACGTTAATGTATAAAGGTTCGCCATCCCTGGTCTAGTTGTTAATGAGCACTAAATATAGGTATATAATCTATGCATATTCTTTTTAAATTAGGCATATAAAAAATTATGTTATGTACCTACTTTCATAATAGGTAATAAGAAAACACTTTCATGCATGGAAATTACGCACAGCATAGGTATTATGTATTGTTATGGAACACCAGAAGTTTTACTCGAGGTGGCTAACTCGAGTTGACATTTACGCCTAGTGCACTTAATATTTTATTTTTCACATCTACATGCTTACATGCGCCTATACCCTTTTCTTTTCATATATTTTATTGTAACATACAGACGTTTTTACACAGCAAAAGTAAATAAGTATCTACTTAAAACTAGACTTAATATCTCTAGTCCCTGAGACGAGAGTCCAAACTGACCACTTTTATCCTAATATTTATACATTTTTTTTTACAATACTATACCTATACATTTTTTTTTCAATACTATAACTACATGCATTTATTATATCTAGTTGTATTCGATTCCATAGAGTATTATTCCATTTATACATATTTATAAATATTACATTATTTATAATTCTCCTATTTTGGTACTCTATAATTTCGGTTTATCTTAATCAGCACCAGCACTTAATATATTTAAGTCGTAACAAGATGTTTTATAGCCTGTCTTACTTATGGCTAATATAGGTTTATAACATTGAACCATTTAAATGAATCGGGTCAGTAATTATAGAGTTATTTCCATTAAAAGCAAATAAATAAATATTCTTTATAATACAATAATTATGTTAATACTCGTATAACTATATGTGGATGCCTTTTAGGACATTTAGTGTTACCGATTTAGGTTTTGCTGCAACTTTTTGTAATTGTGTAAAGGTTTCGTCATTCTTCAGTTAACGATATTTTGCCAACAAATTTCTCCATGACTAATCTCGCCTAACAATGTGAGCACAGTAACACGTCAAATATACCTACATCTTACTTTAATTTCAAAAATGTTAACAACTTTTGGATTTTTCATTACAACTTTTAAACTGAAAATAATTTAAAAAAAAAACAACGTAATCAAATATGTTCCAATTCTTTTATTACATTTTGTAAAATATATAATAACTTTGATAATTTTATGTATAATAGTTTCTATTTTTTCTTTTTTTTTTTTTGTTTAGTTATTTTTGAAACATTTTTTTAAACTCAAAACCATAGAATTTCAATATTATTACAAGATATTATACCTATTCATTAGATATGTTTTCGGCTTATAGTAAAGTAAAAATATGCCGAAAACTCAAATTACCAAATAACAACTACCCTATAGACTGGTCGGATTCCTCGAAGATCCGGAGGCGAGGCTTTCCTCCATATAAATCGTACGCAGGTCGCCGGCGCATCAGTTAGTGACGGATCCGGAAGAGAGACACATCACATCGTAAGTTATATTTTTCACTATAATTAAATTTCATTTATAATTAAATTTAAAAATATAATTCGTGAACATGAAGTTTTTTATTTTATTTTTGATTTTCATCATGAGTATACTTAATAATAATATTTTTAATGCCAAAAATATAAATAGGTGGTTTATAAAAAAATAAGATAAATAAGTCTATTTTTAAATTGTGTATAATGTAATTTTTATTTTACATTGTAAATTTAGTTAAATTAATAACGGATCTTGTAGTGAATATTAATAAAACTTGTCACAAAAAAGACAAACCAGTGTTATCAAAATACCCATTTGCATATGCTTTAATATAAATTAATTCAAATTTTATAAGAAAAAAAAACCTGACCTCTGGGGTCAAATCTCAAGATGAACGAACCATCTTGAGGGCAAGGTCGCTTTCTATAGCCCTAAAACCGGTCCAGAATCTCGATTTTCTTAAGTAACTCATTGTAAAATATTCAATGGAAAGTGTTTGTAAACATTTCTTAATCCGTTACGTAATGAAGAATACCTACATTGACTTTATTTTATAGTTAATATTTTCCGTCTCAAAAGCCTTGAGCTTACGTACTTAATACTAAAATAATATGAAAATCCTTTTGACGCTAACGAAAACGTAAGGTATTCCTATTATGTGTGAATGATTGACCTTTTAAAATTTATAAACAAGTTTTTATATTTCCACGCCACAAATTGATACGTAATTTAATTAAAACTGCATATCCGCTTATTGTATACTGTAATCGGTTAAATTTTGTTACATCGCGTATAACTTTGTAAACTAAACACTGGTAAATAATTACGAGTACTCGACATCTATAAATGTTTGACAATAAAATAACGTTTTTATGAAATAATAAATTCATTGAACAATAAATTGAATAATTATTCATTTTATTGTTCAATGAACTCTACTGGGTTTAACGAGGTAATAAAAAATTATAGATCATAGTTTGAAAAAATTTGATTTTATAATCAATAAGTCTTTCACTTAAAACATAAATATTTATTACATATTTTCAAAGCTACAGCTCGTTTCTTGTTTTATTAGGTATCAGTAAAAAAATATGAATATCATTCATTAATCAACGTATACTTCATTTTTTGTAATTATAATTATGAAATAAAAAATTATACAAAAAAAAATGTTTTAAAAAATATTTTGGCTGGCCTGTGGCGCAGTTAGCAGTGGCCCTGTTTTCTGCTCCAGGGTTGTGAGTTCGATTCCCGCCGATTATTTATATGTATATTTATTTAAAAAAAAATATCAGTCAACTGTTACCTAAAACACAGGCATTAAGTTGCCTACCTTAGGGACAGTCGACCGTATGTGTATGTTTAACGTATTTATTTATCTATTTATTTATTTAAAAAGTATAAAACTCGAATGAGTATAAAGATTTACCATATTAAAAATAAATATACAACAAAAAATTACTATAGGTAGGTATAATATAATACTTTTTAAAAATAAATGAAAATTTCACAAAAATTCCAATTTAAGAGTGACTTTTTACAATATCTTTCATTATTATTTTCTACTTAAATAACATTTTTGTTACAGATAATGAAGCAATTCCTTTTATTATCGGTGCTTGCAGTTGCGCATGCACAGTTCCCTAACGGTCGTATTCTAGAACCTCCAGTACCCCAACAGTGTTTACAGAGAGTAATCCACGAGAGATATGCCGACAGTAAGTAATACTATCGAATCTATTATAAACTCATTAGGAAATACATAAAAAGATTATAGAAATATAGACAAGCTGATGTGAATATATTGATGATAATAAAGTGGGTTTTGTAAACAGTCTGTTAAAGGACATAACAATTTTGCATAATCAGGTATCTAATATTTTAGTCCTAAAGATACTTAATATATTATCGCATCCTGTATGCGGTAATATATTAATGGATTAGAGTTGTGGAGGCCCGGGGCAACAGTGAAGTGGAGACCCCTTCATCTAACATTTTGGTTCCGAAGAAAAAAGGTCATCTCCGAATTTAAATTTTTTCCCGTAGTCTCTATTGTGAGGGCCCCTCTTTTATGGAGGCCCGGGGCACTTGCCCCGGTTGCTCTCCCCTAAATTCGGCCCAGACCGCATAGGCTCTTTACTTTATTTGTAGAGGTTCAGTGGCCATTATGAGGTAGATGTATAATACTGTAATCCAGAGATAGGCCTTAACGTTAAATTTAAGTTAACAGTCATTGACACAGTCAATATTATAGTAGTTTTTTTTTTTTTTTTTTTGTGACGCAGGGGAATCCATTTACGGATGATATCCAGGACGCCCGGGTCGGCAATCCTAGACCTATGTCGGACTCGACACTTTGGGAGTGCAATACCGTACTAAACCCCTGCGGGAGCCTTCAGCCGCTTTAATTTGGAGGGTCCCGGATCTGCAGGCAACAGGATCCCTCCAGCGACAGGCTGGCCTCGGCGAAAAGGCCAGACTTCTCCTCCATGGGGACTGTCCGGCTCACCTCTGAACAGTCCCGACGACGCCGTGTTTAGCAGGACCGGGTTCCCATCCCGGCCCGACACGGGCACAAGGGCGTTACTGGAGGCGCATTAAGTAGCGCCTCCTACGCACCCCCATTCGTCGCCCGCGGATGGAGGCCACGTCGGCGGCCTCCTCTCTCCTCCGCTCGTCGGCCTCCTTCTGGGACATTACTGTCTCGCAGAAGGAGACCATCGCCTTCCAGGACTCGTCGTCACCGAGCATCGCGGTGATGATGCTCGGAAGCGACAAGTCCCCTCCGAGGACCGACGTCAGACCTTGACGCAGCGCCGCCCATCTCGGGAACACCTCGAGGGTGTGCTGGGCAGAGTCCACCGCCGCGCCACAATCGTGACATTCAGTCGTCGGCTCCCTCTGGGCCGTCCGGCACAGGTAGTCACCAAAGCAACCGTGCCCGGTGAGAACCTGCGTCAGACGGAAGGTGAGGGGCTTGCGT
Source organism: Euphydryas editha (assembly GCA_036937285.1). NCBI lineage: Eukaryota > Metazoa > Arthropoda > Insecta > Lepidoptera > Nymphalidae > Euphydryas > Euphydryas editha. The sequence goes on from JAUPFZ010000004.1 coordinate 8,746,738, forward strand.
TTTCGACGCATCCACCGCTCAAGGACCGGGCGAATGGCAGCCGTTACGCGTGTGCCGTACGGCTGCCCCGCCAGGTCCTCCCCCCACCTCCGCATAAGCGCTTCCTGCCCTATCCGACGCACCCGTAGGATTCCGTCCAACGTAGGGTTCTCACCAAGAGCCCTCCTACCCGAGACGTAAGAGTAGGTCTCGGCAAGAACCTCCGCCACGAGTTCCCACGGGGGGTCACCGGCTAGAGCAGTAAATATTATAGTAGTTACTTCATAAAGCATTTGTCACGGAAAAAAAGTCGCCAGCTTTCTTAGTTACATACTATATACCTAGTCGCTTTATACCTATTTCATCATAATATGTTTACCATTTACACCAATATTTAAAATAAAATGACGAACATTTTAAATATTGATAATAATTCGATACGAAACTACAAATAGTTTCACTTTAATATTTAATATTATTAATGATTAACTAGACGAAGCACTGGTTTCACACATCGAAATTTTGGTTTCTGTTCTGCATGCACCTTATAACGTGAATTTAAACTATAAAATTTCTAAATAAACTGACTTGTTAAAGCAAAATCATTTTTTTAATAAAAACTGTATCCTGATATAGCGTATACAAACAAACGAACCAAACCTCATAATTATAAAGTATAAATTACTAAAATTGTTCAAATTGTAAAAAACCTATAAGAATACGGGTTTACGCGGATGTTACTAAGCGTTATTTTTTTTTTTCTTCTATAAAAGAACTCGTCACGGAATTAACGTATAAACACCGTCTTCAAACATGTCTACGCAACGCTTATCTATTTCTTCCGGGATGACTGATACTGATAAGTAAACTAGTCCCTAAGCGGGAATTTTTAAAATATTTAAGATAACCGTATTTTTTGGGAGTTATGAAAGCATCAAATAATTTCTGAATTACTTAGTCATAATATGTGACTATCAACAATCATTAAAGTATATTTAAATAAAATATTGTGCTATATTTATTATACGAGTATGATGTACTCGTATAGTACACACAAATTTAAATACTTATATATTATTTTCTTTTCAATTTAATAAATAATTAAGAATGTTAGTTTGTTAGCTTGCTCGCTTGGAATTTAAAGAGTTATTTTGACAATTTCTCTACAGCCCGGATAGCTCAGTCGGTAGAGCATTGGACTTTTAATCCAAGGGTCCAGGGTTCAAGTCCCTGTTCGGGCGGCAATTTTTTTAAATTATATTTAAGTAGATTTTTTTGAATTCTTAAATATTTATATAATTCTATCTTTTTCTTATCTGTTATACTCGTACACAACTGAAGTAAAAATTCGTAACATATAAAATAGGTAACAAGTACATTATGTGTTTTTACAGACTATTATATAAAACGCTAAGTAGCCAAAATACAACACTTATCAACAAAGATAACCAATAGCGAACATTTATTTTATAATTATATAAGGAAAGTTACTTAATTTTCTATTGACATTCGTTCCCATGCAACATACAATAACGTCGCATTGCAAAGATACCCCAGAAGTGATAAACAGCGTAAAAACATAGAGAAGTCAAACCGCCAACGCTTTTGAAATTAAATTCAATTTTAAGTTTTAGCTTTGTCAATTGTCATTATCACATGATGGTCACATTATTTTATTATATACCTAGTGCAACAGTGCAATAATTCTAGTGCGTGTGGCTAAGGTAGTGGGAATCATGGAATTATTATGTACTGTGTACAACAGTACATAATAATTCCATGGTGGGAATATATTTAAGACAAACGCTAAATTATATTATTATATTAAAATACATTGTTAGTAAATCAGTACTTCTAAATATTCTAATGTCGTTACAGTGTTTATTGTATAAAAAAAAATCTAAAGTTAATAAACGAAAAAAAAAAAAAAAGAAAAGATAAGAAAGTTTGTTTTCAACACTCATAGATTAGTATTTTTTTTTTCAATTATTATTCGACAATATGTTTCCAATATTAAATTTTAAAAAAATACTATGTGTATTTTAGTCCCTTATACAATATAATAAACGTAACTAGTAGCCCAATAGTAGGGTTGCAATTACAAATTGCGTGTAATAAGAATTAGGTTTCTATTAATTATGTATTTATTAATTTATGTAAAGACTGAGAATTTCGAGAGATTATGTTTTGATTATAGGAATGTCATTTTAAAATACATCAAATATACATACGTATATTATACGTATAATACACCCACGCAAGTTGCGTTTACAACCATGCCCAATTGGCCATCACTTGGGCCCTCTATGAATAAAATTGTTTATTTTTTATTATTATAACACTTGTAAATTCGACAGTGGTTATCCTTTGCTCGATTTCAATATAGTTGTAGCTTCATATAGAACTATTGTCTTTAACTATACTATACTCGTAAAGTTTCATTGTTTTGTCGTATCTAATGCTAATATTCACAAAATTATTATTTGTATCATATTTGTTAAATAGCTTTAAGTTTAGCGGTACTATTTAAGTAATATACAAAATAAAAATCTTGATAAAAATCATAAGGAAGACGTAACACTGATATGCCGTGCCGTCTCAAACGTTATTTATTGTATATTTTAAATCTAAAAACTTTCTAAATATTTTATAGATTCGATCACATTTTATAGCATATAAAAATTATTTTTGATAGATTAATTCATGGGTAGATTATTGATTACCTCCGATTTATATTATATAGTACTCAATTACCAATTGATATGTAATAAAACATATTAAATTTATAATTTTATATGACTTTATACTGACATAAAAAAACCGTTGTGCTTTATTATTTGTATTATTGTCTGCATGAACGATACAATCTCAGGATCTGATAGTTCAATATGAAATATTATTTTTGCTTTACAAAGTCTGTTGATTATTAAGTTAAAAGCGCGTCCCACTTACCCCAAACGCAAGCAAACAAATAAAAACATGTGTAACTAGTGTATATAATAATCAAATTTAATTTTTACATACTTGAATTGAACTGAACTGAATCAGCCTGTAAGCGTCCCACTGCTGGGCAAAGTTCTCTTCTTCATCTAGAAGAAAGGTTGGAGCTTAATCTACCACGCTGCTCCACTGCCCCTCTCTATCATGATTAACGATCGTTACCAGGTGTCTAATGATAACAACCGGGACCGACGACTTAACGTACTCTCCGAGACACGGTGGCGAAATCCACTAGGACATAGACCTAGACCGAAAACAAATATTTGTACAAATACAAATATCTGCCCCGAGCGGGAATCGAGCCCGCGACCGCCGGCGTTGAGGCGACTACTTGCACCACTACACCAGAACGGTCGTTTACATACTTACTCGTTATATACTGACACTTACTCACAGTAAAATTAATTTCTTTAGATAAGGGGTACTTCTTCTCTTGGAGGGATCCAGCTTTACGTGGAGTTGAAGAAGACTGGTTGAGCGCAAGGAACTACTGTCGTCAGCGTTGCATGGACCTCGTCTCCTTGGAAACAAGTGATGAAAACGAATGGGTGAAAGCTCGTATCGTTCAGGATAAGGTACCTACTATTAAGATGGCTCTAAAAAGTAAAATTACAGTATTTTGTTACACAACAAGCGACCCGTAGAATATACATGATCGTGTAAACCGCATACTGCTTTGAATACAAACATTTTTTTCTACGACCTGTCTTGAATCTTCTATTAAACTTAAAATACTTTGAAACATTAACAAAACACTTTACTACTTAACAATACAATAAACATCGTATCCTGTTTTTGAATTGTCAGAAACTTGGCCTCGAACAAATCGTTTTTGACGTGTTAGAAGAATGTTAATAATATTTAGTTGGAAAAACTCTAGTCTCTGTAAACAAAAGACGATATTAATTTGACAGCTACGTTTTTGTTTTAAGGTAACAGCCTTGACCTGCATATTTTAACATGATTCGTGTAACCCGTTTACTTTTCGCCTATAGACTGTATGCAGTGAAAACGATTTTTAAAAACAATCGAAGTAGAAAGTAGAGCCATTTCATTTCTAACTGAAAAGTCGACGTGCCTGTTGTTTAAAAGTTAGTATGAATGTCAAATATGTATGAAACATGTGTTGAATTTGTCAAACTTCGATTGCTTTATCATGCAAGGCAGATAGTGCCAGAACAATGGTTAATTCTTCTTTTCTAATTTTCACTTCGCGTAAGTGACGATGTTTTTCCCGTCGTGAGATAGTTTCGTTTATCAGTACGTAATTATCGGATGTACTTATATTTATATAGAACGGCTGTCTTGTTAGAACTAAGAATGACTAATCGTATTAGCTTGATATTATTTTATCAGTATAGGAATAAATAAACTGAGTAAATATGTTAATTTAGAATAATAATTAGGAGACCAATAACAAAATATTTAGGCACAATTTTAATAACAGAAAAAAATAATTCAACTATAGTTCAAAGTTTGTTAGAAGCCACTCGATAACTATTTTGGCCAGGATTTTGTCTTTATAGTTACAAATTAATTTACTATTTGTCTTAATAAAAAGTAATAGTAAAATAATTTCCATAATATTTTTCATTTCTGTGAAACTTCTCAAGAGAATAAATGAATTATTCTAAATTTGCATTTATTTAAAGAAATTTTATTTTAACAAAATTTTAAATGATCGCTTAAATTTTTTTATACCTACCTATTTTCCTACACCTACATTTAAATAATGTAGCTATTACGTTTAATTAAATACTTACTAAGTATTCAAATATAATTTATTTCTAATGTATAATTTTTCTTCTTTTAAAAGATTTAATTATTGTTTAAGGTAAAATACATTTGGACATCTGGCCGTCTATGCGATTTCAAGGGTTGCAACCGACCCGATCTTCTGCCCAATGAAATCAATGGCTGGTTCTGGACAGCAGAGCTACAAAAGCTGGCTCCAACCACGAACCGCCAGCAAAATGACTGGTCTGAAGGCGGCGGCATTGGCAAACCTCAGCCTGATAACCGGGTAACGTTTCTTTTTATCTTATTTGACTCCTGTAAAGCTAGATACAAAAATAACAAAAGTTGACGTACCTTCTCATTAAATATAATATTTCAGTTGAATAGAATATTACAAAGAGATTAAAATTGACATATGTTAATATGAGAATATTTGAAATAAATCAAATTACGTAGACATCAATTGTTACGGAATAAGTCGCACATTATTACGTAATAAATTCCGCGTATGATTAAGTAATATTTACTGTTAAGACTCGTTCGTTAAAACGTCGAGGTTAAAACGTAATGAAAACGAAAGCGGTGTAAATATTTATGTGCCGGCGAATTATTTGCCGAAGGGCGTACCCGCATGCCTGCAACCCACTTTCTACGGCGTATACAAAAGCTCATCTATATTCGGTGTATGTCGCGAGGTTTGATACCACTTTCGCCGTGGTTTGGCGCGTGAGTTGCAGCACGCAACTGGCACCTGCGTGATGACTCCCCCGGATCATCCGCGTCCGCCTTGTTTGCGTCACAGTTGCACACAATGCATTCATGCCCTCACATTATGTGGCTTCTTATATAATTTTCACTTCTTGTTGAATATAGCGATGTGAAACTAAATGACATATCTCACAAAACACGGTTAAATTAAATAATAATTTCTAGCAACTTGTAGTTTGTTTTTACACATGTTACAACTATAGATTCAATCTGTTATTATGAACATAATGGAACCTATAAGATTTTCACGGGCTTGATCGTGTTGTACATTATCTTCAGATCTTTTTAGATATGAAAATATTTTCCTTTACTTAGAATTGGTTCCAAAATATAGGTTAATACAAAAAACGTAGGGGAACCTGTTCTACCTTGGTCAGTTTTTTTTATTTTTATTTTTTATAAAATAATGTCACTTTCTACGTTTGTCAATTGTATATGTATTTAAAGAGCATTTAATTAACTATAAAATTCAATCATAAAACTGTGTATATTTCTAAAGACTTGAGACCACTACCCACTTGAAAAAAAAAGGGAAAACTGACCAAGGTACAACAAACCAGATGTACCTTGGGCGGTGTCCGTTGTACCTTGGACAGAGAAGGTTCAATTCAATATAAAAACTTTTATTAGCTATAATTTATATATTTTCTGTTGAAATAATATAAGTTATAATTATTTAATCATATAAATATTTGCAAATAGAAAATAAAAACAGTTATTGACAACATTATCTAAATAAAACTATTATTTTTTTAAATAAGCCCTATCTATCTATTTTCTACTCATTATTGTCGACAATACTTTGGATTCGAATTACGTAATTATAATTTACAACCTAATATTTTTTTTAGTTTCATATTATATAATATAAATTCTAACAAAACATCTATTAAAATTGATGTATTAAACAAAAATAAATCATAAAAAAATATTAAGAAATTAAAACAAAAATAAACAAAAAAGAACTTACGAAACACACAGTCTTTTAGTTAATATTTTGGGATGAATTCTTACTTATATTTAATTAAATAGTATTAACAAAAATCCAAGTATTTTTCAATTTCTGGAACACGATAAACATCTTTTTGAGTTGACTCTCTTTGGTGGGTTTCTTTTTCTTGATATCTTGATAAGGGTACAAATTCAAATCCTCCTTTTCATGCCATTTCCAGTTTTTCAAAGACTTTTGCATGGAATTTATCAAAACTCCCTCTTCACTAAGGGATTTTATTTTACACACATGAAGAAGAACACTTCGTAAGTTCGGTGGCTAAGGTACAACATCGCGACAACTTCACTTAACAAGCTTTATAAACCGACTTGCGATTGAGGTTAGGAGCAGACGCTCATGCTGTATAGTAGCTAGATATACTAAGATCAGATTTTATATAAGACAATTTTCACAAACATACATCATTTTAAATAAATTGGAATTAAGTAAAACCCAAAATACTTACTTTTTGAGTATAAAACAATACATTACCTTTTTTAACTGTGCTCACACGGCGCCGGCGAAACGCGACTAACGTCACATTAATGTGAACAAATGACGTATCAAATACCATAGACAACAGTTCTAAATGGCGCAAAATTTTTGAAAAAAATGAGATTGTTCTAGGTACAACTCTGTCCAAGGTACAACAGGTTCCCCTATAGATAATAGGGGATCGGACAGTAATCAGATTAAAATGTAAAATGTGCTTAGATAAAATAAATATACTGTTTTACGATTATTTACCTAATAATAATTTTATATAATTCATTTAAATATTTTTAAATGAAGAAATAAAATGTTGTTATTTTCAATATTTTTAAACAGTACTGAAACACCAATCACAGTGCGTGACGTCATCTGTGGACAATCATTGACTGCATGGGTACTATCTACTTAGTTTACTCTGTTATTTCCATAATTTTGTTGAAATTATAAAAGTTGCTAAAAGATTATTGATAAATTAGGATACGGTAATCGATTTAAAAGCTGTCACGTGGTGTTTAACCAGTTTTTTTTATAATGAAATCAGGATTTACGAAAGCCGATAATCGAAATCTTCCCAGAGTGAATACGTTTCTGATTTGCAATTTCTTTGCAAGCAATTCAGACTTTGACAAAATTTGTGTTTTGAAATGTGAAAACTTCTGTATTACTATTATAAATATATAATAATATATTATTTGCCATAAATACCTAGGTACCTACTTGAAAAAATACCTCCTTGAAAAATAACCTCTATTACACAATATATGTATTGTACCTACTGTACTGTACTAGCCTGTAAACCACCCACTGCTGAGCGAAGGCCTCTTCTCCATATAGAAAAAGGGTTGGAGCTTAATCCATCACGCCGCTCCATTGTAGGTTGGCGAATAATATACTACTATGAGTAACGATCGCTATCAGGTGTATATGATAACCACCGGGATCGACGGTTTTATGTGCTCTCCGAGACACGGTGGAGAGAATCACAAGAACATACACCCAGACCGGAAACAAATATTTGTACAAATACAATTATCTGTCCCGAGCGGGAATCGAACCCGCGATCGCCGGCGCGGGGTGTTGAGGCGACTACTCGCACCACTACACCAGAACGGTCGTCGCAAGTAGAATACTGTCAACACTATATAACATTCTTTAGTGTTACAAAAAAAAATTACAAAAAGAAAAAATCTATAATAGTAGTTGACGTTGAGAGAAAACAATATAATATATTTACTAAAAATTAATTTAAGCAAATTTCATTCTATTTATTTGTAGTAATTAATGTATATTTACGTGAAAATAATCTTCACAAAAGTAAATTGGTGAATTCATTTCGTTGCATTTTCTACTCGCTAAGTCTAACCATTTTTTTCGTTTATCTGCTTTTCTTGGCACATCAAATGAATATTTTATTTGGAATACTTTTTGATGTGTTCGTACATTGAGGTACTGCACACCAACGATATTTTTTGCGTTCCATAAGAACAAATAAAAAATCTACTCCACGAAACAAAACTTCTCGTGAACTTATGCTCATGCAGCTGTTTTGTTATAGCCCCAGATGACGTCACGCGCTTTCAGATGATATAGCGTGGCGTTTTGGCGGGATTTTTAAACAGACAATATTAAAACATGATTTTGAGTACTTAAACGGCTATAAAAAAATAAAGTTTTATTTTTTATGGGAATAAGTATCCATAAAGATGAATTTAAAACACTTTCTGAAAATTTGTCCGATCCCCTATTATAATAATAATATTATTTTATTATTTATTTATTAAATTATATTATGTTTATAGGAATTAATCCAGGGTGGTGCAGCGGAGCACTGTGTGGCGATTTTGAACAACTTCTACAATGATGGCGTACACTGGCATGACGTCGCCTGCCACCATCGTAAGCCGTTCGTCTGCGAAGAAAACGACGCCCTCTTGAAATACGTGCGATACACCAACCCTAATTTAAGAGTTTAAAATCATGAAGTTTTTAATTAATACTATTCAAAAATATAACCAAATCGCCTTAAAATGTAAGAAATAAAAAAAATGTGTATTTAAAAGAAACATTACTAAAAAAAATGAACAATATCAAATCGAAATTTAAAACCAAGATCAAACTCGAATCAATTTCTTCTCACCTTTTTGAAAATAATATGTAATTTTATATTATTGTTACATTTAAGTATTAAGAATTTACCTCATTGAATATTTATTACTGTATTGAAAAACATAGTGGTCAGTACAAACCAACAAATACTTATTTAATAAAGACTGCTATTTATTTATTACGTCTTTTACTGTTAAAATTTACCCCAAATATATTATCTACATCAATTTACGTGCTTTGCATAAAAATTAAGAATACGCAGAGCCCATAATCGTAGGTTGTGGAAGAGATACAGTGAAGATGTTACTCCCACTCCAAACCTACCTTTTACCACCTATAAAAATCCAGAATTTTGACTTTTTTTTTATTTGCCTTAATATTATGCATTTTATAACTATAATTACTTTATAATATAATGTTTGTCTTTAAATAACTACCCTACTAAGGTTTTTTTTTTTGTGAGATAGATAACGGATGGCTGGGATGGCTGATGTGTAATCATACAAGATGTATGATTACACATCGGCCATCCCATGTTGTAACATCACATTTCTCGTGTCGTGTTACTTTTTGACGTGGTAAAGTCTTATAAATCGATGAACGCCGGCTGCACGCGCGAAAAAGCATGACTCATTGTCACGTTCCGTGAGCGAGAGCGCGGAACAAGCCATACAGAGGCACGATCGGCCTGATCGTTCGGCTTGTGACGCATGTATCTCTGTTTCACTCCATCGGCAGATACTTCCAAGTAGAAGAGAAAAAGTATTTTATATAAATAAATAATAAATAAATTAATATGTTCAACATAACACACATGGTCATCTGTTCCTAAGGTAGGCAACTTAATGCCTGTGTTTTAGGTAACAGTTGACTGATATACATATTTTTTCAATAAATATACATATAAATAAATACATAATACACCCAGACTCGGGGCGGGAATCGAACCCACAACCCTGGAGCAGAAAACAGAGCCACTGCCAACTGCGCCACGGGCCAGTCAATAAATATATTTGTAATTTTTAATTAACTTATATTAAACAACATGATGATAATTCAGTAATAATAATTCAATTCAATACATAAAAGTATGCAATTTTTCATCAATTTTTTTAATGATGTTATCACATAAAATTATCGTTCTTAAACCAACTTTAAAGACATCCAAGTTTTATTTTTTTTATAATTTAAAAAGTTTTCTGTACAATGCTTTTAGGTAAATAAATCACCTGCATCATTGCATATGCATCTAAGCATGTTGAGTCAATAGTAGTTAAGTCATCTAAAAAACATAAAAGATATTTTAATATAAATAACAAATAAAAAATTCAAAGATAATTTAAAATAGATTTATTTTTGTAAAGAAGACCACATTTTATATTTTTAAGGTGAACCTAAATTAAACCTGTAAAAAAGTCTTCTGGACGACATTTTCCTAGCCATTATGAACCACAGGCATATATTACAAAAGTTTGCAAGAGCTAGAAGCATTGATATATGCATCAAACGGTACAGACGCAGGAAACTTAGCTTCAAACCATAACTGTAAAAACAATCAACTTTGAATATGTAATTTATAGTACTTATTACTACTACATTTTTTATAGAAAAAGTGAAATTAGTTTTCTTATAAATAGTAGCAAATAATATACTAATCAAATATATACATATATATAATATTTTTAAGTTTATTTTAAATATTAGCTTACTCAGAGTTAGAAAAATCTTCAATATTGGAGTTTAGTGACACATTGGAACGCTGAGGGTCAGGTAAAACTAATAAATCCTTATCAAATTGTTCTTGCAGGCAACAAATTCTTTCCATAATAAATAACAAAACTATCGCCCAGAAATATTCAAACTCTGAAACCATTTCCCTCATTTTTTGCCTTCAACCATTATAATGTGGTAGCCAAATTTCGTCTTAATTGGAGGATCAGTATACACAGGATTAGTGACTGATGATATAGGTAAGGCAAAAGCTGCATCTTGAAAGGGCCCTACCATAGAACCTCGTGTCATCCAGCCGAGGTCTCCGCCTTGTCTTGCCTTATCTTCACTGTATGCTGCCGCTACATCAGGAAATTTTTGGCCTGCTTTCAATTTTTCCAATGCTTCCAAACATTTTGATTGTTTCTCGCAAAGTATATGCCGAACTTTGACAGCTGTCCCACCTTTTTTCTCTTTTCCTGCGGCTTCTAAATTTAAAATACAAATGTCAAGATTTAAGCATTTATTTCAATTTTTTTTTTTTTTTTTAATTTAAAATATATTTCTAGCTGTTCTAACCTTTCGTGTCTCCACTTGATTTTCCTCCGCTAGATTTATTACCCCCTTTACCTCCCTTTTCTGCTTGTTTCTTTGGCGGCATTACAATTTTATATTCAATTTAGTACTATTTAAATAGTTTAATTACATATAACTTTTTAAAAAATATAAACAATAATCACAATATGTGTAAACAAGTATACAAGTCGATTTATGCTTTATTCCTTTACGCATAAAAAATAGATTCATATAAGGCAGGTCAGTAGGTAGTTAGGTACGTGACAGACAGTCAGTTTGACAGTCAGACACCGTGACACCAATTTTTTTTGTTTGGTGTAATTTGTCCCCGTCAAGGGATAGGCAAAGGTACTAAGTCATACAGCCTCGTCTAATGTATATCTCATCCAATATGTAGCGTTCAATAATATATAGAAGGCTATCTAGCCATGTCTTATGTTAAATTTATATTGTTTTTATAAAATATCGATAGTTTTTTTTCCACATATAAGTTATATCACTTGGATTAAATCTCGAAGTCCAAGTCCTTCACCAAACGTGGCACCAATTATAATATGACACCAATTATATGCTCCTGTATATGCAGGCAAGTTATTCTACTCTTTGCCAATATGACACTAACCTCTATGGCAATTGGCACTCTATGGTGATATGGTGTATATAATTATTATATTTTATAATTTCTAAGGTTATCTTGATTCTGATTTTTTACTTGTATGTAAAAATATATTACATTTTTTCCTTGTTTGAAGAAATGATTCTGGTGAATAAAAGATAAATACATATATAAAAAGAATTTAATTTTTTTTTTATCAAGTGTTAAAATTAAACTTTCAAATTACTTTCAATTTATAGGTTTTGTGTAAAAAAACTTGATAATGTGGAAAGAACCTAATTATATAAAACACATTAGACAATAGTAGTGTTTGATAGTGGTAAAGCTGGTGGCAAATTTATGTTTTCAAAATTAAATAAAAAATTGGTACATAGTTGTATATTTTTAATTAAAATATTTCTAGACAGCGTAAAGTCATCCAAATGTCTTCTGTCGAGTTGAACGCACTGTTCGAAATGGAGCCTCGTGTTTTACCACACATGCTTTGTAAAGTAGGCTCGGTTGAATGCTGCTGATTTCATTTTTTTTATACCACGACGGTGGCAATCAAGCATACGGCCTGCCTGATGGTAAGCGGTTACCGTAGCCTATGGACGCCTGCAACACCAGGGGCATCACATGCGCGTTGCCGACCCTTCAAAAACCTATTTACTCCCTTCTTGAAGGACTCCATACTGTAGTCCTGTGGGAAAACCTCGGCAGGGAGTTCATTCAACAGCCGAATGGTCCGTGGGAGGAAATTCCTTTGATACCGAACTGTACGGGACCATTTGGGCTGCAATGTGTGAGCATGAATTCCCTGTTGATGGCGAGCGGTGCCATGATAAAAAGTGGCCGTTGGCATCATTTCGAACAATTGTTCGGAACACAATCCATTATACAAATGATAGAGCACGCATAGGGATGCAACATCTCTTCATAGACTTTCATACGAATATCTTCTTTTAATGCCTCAACCGTTTGCGGATTGTTATTGTAGACTCTCCTTTCGAAGTAGCCCCACAAAAAAGATTCTTTGGAATCAAATCAGGTGACCTTGATGTCTCCGGAACGGCCGTTCAGTTTTTGAGGAAAAGTTTTTCTAAGCAAACTCGTCGAAGCTCTGGCCGTATGTGGTGTGGCTCCATCCTGTTGAAACCACGTGTTTGATAAACTCGCAAAGTCGGCAAAAAATAATCCATGATCATCCTCCCATAATTTTCACTATTCACATTCTTTGCCCGGTCTCAGGCATTTTCAAAGACAAAAGGTACAATAATCTCATGCGTAGACAAAGCACACCAAATAGTTGCCCTAGGGCAGTGGAAGCTTTACTTATTAATATACCCGTTTAAATGAAACAAAGCCTCGTCATTCCAAAAAAATGGAATTTACCGTTTCAGAAAATTGTTTGCGTAAAATATGATTATTTTCTTTCAATAGGGGATCGGACAAATTTTCAGAAAGTGTTTTAAATTAATCTTTATGGATACTTATTCCCATAAAAATAAAAATTAATTTTTTTATAGCCGTTTAAGTACTCAAAATCATGTTTTAATATTGTCTGTTTAAAAATCCCGCCAAAACGCCACGCTATATCATCTGAGAGCGCGTGACGTCATCTGAGGTTATAACAAAACAGTTGCATGAGCATAAGTTCACGAGAAGTTTTGTTTCGTGGAGTAGATTTTTTATTTGTTCTTATGGAACGAAAAAAATATCATTCGTGTGCAGTACCTCAATGTACGAACACATTAAAAAGTACTCCAAATAAAATATTCATTTGATGTGCCAAGAAAAGCAGATAAACGAAAAAAATGGTTAGACTTAGCGAGTAGAAAATGCAACGAAATGAATTCACCAATTTTAATTACCTAATAATAATTACTTTTGTGAAGATTATTTTCATGTAAATATACATTAATTACTACAAATAAATAGAATGAAATTTGCTTAAATTAATTTTTAGTAAATATATTATATTGTTTTCTCTCAACGTCAACTACTATTATAGATTTTTTCTTTTTGTAATTTTTTTTTGTAACACTAAAGAATGTTATATAGTGTTGACAGTATTCTACTTGCGACGACCGTTCTGGTGTAGTGGTGCGAGTAGTCGCCTCAACACCCCGCGCCGGCGATCGCGGGTTCGATTCCCGCTCGGGACAGATAATTGTATTTGTACAAATATTTGTTTCCGGTCTGGGTGTATGTTCTTGTGATTCTCTCCACCGTGTCTCGGAGAGCACATAAAACCGTCGATCCCGGTTGTTATCATATACACCTGATAGCGATCGTTACTCATAGTAGTATATTATTCGCCAACCTACAATGGAGCGGCGTGATGGATTAAGCTCCAACCCTTTTTCTATATGGAGAAGAGGCCTTCGCTCAGCAGTGGGTGGTTTACAGGCTAGTACAGTACAGTAGGTACAATACATATATTGTGTAATATTAGAGGTTATTTTTCAAGGAGGTATTTTTTCATGTACTTAGGTATTTATGGCAAATAATATATTATTATATATTTATAATAGTAATACAGAAGTTTTCACATTTCAAAACACAAATTTTGTCACAAAAGTCTGAATTACTTGCAAAGAAATTGCAAATCAGAAACGTATTCACTCTGGGAAGATTTCGATTGTCGGCTTTCGTAAATCCTGTTTTCATTATAAAAAAACTGGTTAAACATCACGTGACAGCTTTTAAATCGATTACCGTATCCTAATTTATCAATAATCTTTTAGCAACTTTTATAATTTCAACAAAATTATGGAAATAACTGAGTAAACTAAGTAGATAGTACCCACGCAGTCAATGATTGTCCACAGATGACGTCACGCACTGTGATTGGTGTTTCAGTACAGTTTGAAAATATTGAAAATAACAACATTTTGTTTCTTCATTTAAAAATATTTAAATGAATTATATTAAATTATTATTAGGTAAATAATCGTAAAACAGTATATTTATTTTATCTAAGCACATTTTAGATTTTAATCTGATTACTGTCCGATCCCCTATTGTTGAACGATTTGGATCTTAAAAGGATGGAACTTAACGTCTTGTTTCAAAATTTCATGGACAGCTGCTCTTGGAAATCTCAGTAAGGTTGCCGTTTTTCGTATCGAAAGTTGGGCATTTGCACTTAAACTCCGTTCCAAGAGTTCAATGTTTTCAGGTATCCTTGAAGATCGGCAAAGCCACGGCCGTGAGTTGTTCATAACTGAAGCAGTTGCACGGAAATTCTCCAACCAGGAGCGAATTCCGTCACTTATTCGTCGCATATCACCACAGCACCTCTAAAAAAAATCAGCCCCATTATGGCTGGTGCCGCGATACCGAATATTTACCAAAAATTTAATAAAAATATAAAAACGATCGAACAAATAATATAATTAATGGAACAAAATATAAAAAAATAAAAGCTATCGACTAAGAAATAAAAAGTTGGACTTGGGTTATGTTGCGCCTACTTAAGAAAAAAAATATTTGATTTTTTATAAATAAACAAATAGTCGAACAAAAAAATAATTGACGAACAATTAAGGACAAACGACGAACAAACGATTCGATAAAAAAAATTGCAAAAACTAATTTCTTGTTGCCAAGTTCAGACAGGTTCAAATGTAGCTGAAAACATAAAGCTGCCCCCAGAGATGCTGTAGAAGTACCAGTACTCGACAAAAGAATATAGAATATTTTATTTACAATGTATTAATATTTATTTATTTATTTATATTTATTTATATTTTACAGGAAAACTTAGAGCTAAATAACATAAATTTAAATATGCAAATAGGTACACAAAGACCAATTAAAAGTTTCCACATATAGGTATACAAGTAAACTTAAATATAGGACAGACACGTGCACTAATGCACTAAAAGAGACTAGAGGATTATAGTTATTACAAAAACAAAAATAAAAATCTCATTCCCTAAACCAACAGCCTACCTATGGTTGAAAAACTGATCAGACATAAGACGCTTTAGAAGGTGACTTGTAGTGTTAAATAGGTTTAAATCCAATTTAATATTTTGTGTTATATCAAAAATAAACTAGTATGTATTTTTTTTAATTTTAAGCAAGGCATATTACTGCTAGTTTGTATTTTAACTGCTATCAATTGTATTGTAATGTCTTATCTATGTAAATTATTATGACGCTGTCAGTGGGCGGGAACCTTGAAAAAGCGCGGTTGAACTTAAACTTTAATTTTAAATTTTTCTAATAAAAAGTGAATTTTTTTTTATAATTAAAGTGAATTAAAATATTGCTATTAGCTCTGAAAAGCACAATAGCAATGGAGGTAAACGAGGGGGGCGGGTCTCACCCGCCCGCCTCAAAAAAACGGTCACGGCCTGCGGATGAAGGAGGCGTGGGCGTAGGCTCTGGACCATCGGGCTGCGGCGATGAGCGAGATGCTTATCTGCCTTATTGCAAACCAGGCTATAAAAGACTATATCCGGAGGGCTCAACCAACACAGACTTTAAAGTGTATGTGGAGTCCACAAACAACGATAGATTGGGCAACAAGAGCCCTATATACTTGAACCATATTTTCGCAATGGATGTAAAAGGTGTGACGGGTATTCAGAGGGTGAATGCAAATAAAATAGCAGTTATTTTCAAGCAATATAATACGGCCAATAACTTTATTAATAACACCACTTTCCTCACAAAATATAATATGAAGGCGTTCATACCGGCAGCGCAAATTGAAAAAACTGGCATCATTAGATTTGTTCCAGCGAATATATCTAACAAAGAACTTTACACAAGACTTTCTTCAATTTATGAAATAGTGGCAATAAGAAGGTTTTCAAAGAAAGTAGGACAAGAGCGCATTCCATTGCAGACTGTAAGCATCACCTTTTTATCTAATGTACTGCCTAATAATGTACAATATGATCTATTCTCGTACAGAGTTTTCGAATACATTCCACCATTACTACAGTGTTATAGGTGTTTTAAATTTAATCATTCAGCAAAAGTTTGTAATGGTAAACAAAGATGTAGTATTTGCGGAGGTGAGCACTTGTATAAGGAATGTGATAAACCAACAGAAATCAGCTGCATAAATTGCAGTGGACCTCATCTTGCGATATCTAGATTATGTCCTATTAAAGCAAAGAAGATTATTGAAAAGAAAAACAACATATCTTATGCAAGTGTCGCCTTTACAAAACAAGGCACCACCAATGAAAAAGATTTCCCTCCACTCCCATCACCAAAATCACAACCTGTAAATAGTAATGTTAGTGTAAATAAGTCTATAAATATCTCTGCAAATAAGTCTGTACAAGATGTAAATAAAGATAAAATAGTCCATTCTAAAGACCTCAAAAGTCAAATAATTTCCGACAACGATGTACTTATGGCCCTAGTACAGACGTTGGTGGAATTAGCCAATAAAGATGACAGTACACCCACTAATCTTAAAACTATTAAAGATGCATTAATAAAAAACTTAACATAATGGATTGTGTAGGGCCTAGTTCTACACAATCCAAGTTACGTATTGCGCAGTATAACATTCAAAGTGCAAATAGTAAAAAACCTTTATTAATCCAATTTTTAAAACAAAATAATATTGATATTTGCCTTCTTAATGAGACATGGTTCAAAGATAATAATTTTAAAATACCAGGATATAATATTTACAACAAAAATTCAAATAATGCACATAATGGAGTTGCAATACTGATAAAACCATACCTTAAGTATAATACATTAAATACCATATTTTATGAAGACATTCAAACAGTTGCTGTATCTGTATCAACAGGACATAGTAGTTTAACAATTCTCTGTGTATACTGTCCACCTTCAAGTGGGCGTATTAGAATTAATAGACTCCGCTACATTATTAATGATCTACCAAAACCCATATTTATGAGTGGTGACTTTAATGCTCATCATATTGCGTTTGGTTGTCAGTCAACGAAAGGTAGAGGTCAGGAGTTATTTAATTTAATTGATAACTTAGATTTGTGTATTTTAAATGATGGTAGACCTACAACTATAAATCGCCCTAAACAAACTGCTTCTGCCATTGATGTAAGCTTCATCAGTGGCAGCCTCGCACCACTATGTGATTGGTCTGTACATGATGATACAATGGGAAGTTACCATTATCCAACAATAACAGAGATTTCATTACGTATAGATAAATATCATCTTAATTCCCCTGTAGATAGGTTTATATATAAAAAAGCTGACTGGGCAACATACACAGCTCTTTCAAAAACAATGTTTAATGATTTCATACTTCAATCACATGATCCTATTTCAACCTATAATAATTTCTGTTTTCATTTAGATACTCTTAAAGAAATGTCAATTCCAAAGCTCACTAAAACAAACACTTTCATAAGCAGGCCACCATCTCCCTGGTGGAATAGTATATGTGAACAAAGTGTTATTGCTTCATATAATGCACTAAAACTATATAGAAAAGAGCCTACTATTGAAAATTATATTAATTACAAAAGAAAAGATGCCCAGAAAAAGAGAACAATTTTAGAACAGAAAAAAATTGGATGGAATAATTTATGTAACACTTTTAATAGAAATACTCACATAAGTAAAATTTGGAATTTATTAAAAATGTTTAAAGGCATAAGACCTAAGAATAAATCATATACAAATGAGTTTATATCTCCACTCTTAGATAAATTATCAGATAATAGCAACTTAATTGAAGTAGATCAACTGAACATTCTTTTTGAAATCAACAATCATAACCCAAATTCTAAATTTTTACTGGATCCATTTTCATGGTCTGAATTTTTAACAAGCTTGCACTCTAGACGAAATACAACTCCTGGCTTAGATGATTATCCTTACATCGTAATTAAAAACTTAGATGTATCTGCCCAAAAGTTGTTTCTTAGCATCCTCAATTTGCTTTGGCGTAATAAATCTATTCCACAGTCATGGAAAACACAGTGTGTTGTCCCAATACTTAAGCCCGACAAATCTCCTGAGCTTGCTAGTTCTTATAGACCAATTTCCTTGTCATCCTGTCTTGGTAAAATATTCGAAAATATGGTAAAAGTCCGTCTTGACTGGTATGTTGAATCCAAGTGTTTCATTCCACATATACAATATGGCTTCCGTAGAGGGCGTAGTAGTGCAGACAGTTTCACTTCTTTAATCTCTGACCTGAAAAATGCAAAACATAGAAAATTAAACACTGTTTGCGTATTTCTAGACGTTCAAAGTGCTTTTGACAGTGTTGATCCTGGTATACTAGTTCAAATCATGTCTAGGTTGGGTGTGCCCGGGCACTTATGTAAGTGGATTTTTAATTTTTTGAACAAAAGAACAATCTATGCTAGGCATAACAACATTTTATATGGACCCAAATGTGCCTCAAAAGGCACAATGCAGGGTGCCACACTATCTCCATTACTATACAATATATACACAAGTGAAATTTGTAAATATGTAAATAATAGGAATGTAAATATTTTACAATTTGCTGATGACATTGTTTTTTACAGCAGTAATTACAACTTAGAGATTGCAATAGATAATATGAACAAATCCTTATTTCAACTATTACAATATTATAATGATAGTTTACATTTAAAAATTAACCCCTCTAAAAGTAGTGTTATGTTTTTTGGCAATGAAACCTCAAATTCAAATATTATTTACAACAATGAAATTATAAATAGAGTCACTTCAAAGAAGTTTTTAGGAATAATATTGGACCCAAAACTAACTTTTGAAGAACATATTAAATACATATCCAAAAATGCTCACACAGGACTAAATGTTATCAGATCACTTTGTGGCGTAACATGGGGTGCAGACCCTAAAATATTATTATTATTATTATTATTATTAATTATTCAGGCAAGCAGTTGATCAACTGATAAGTGCCTGTATCCAGCGACATCTATTAGATTTTGCAATACATTTATTTGTTTTTTTTATTTTTTCATAAATTTGTCCAGTCTATTCTTAAATTGGTTTATATTTTTGGCCGTCACCACTTCCTCAGGTAGCTTGTTCCACATATCCACCACTCTATTGCTAAGAAAGTGCTTTTGAGGGTTATTGTAGGATCTCGTCTTTTTTAACTTAAGGCAGTGACCTCGTAAATGCGGATTCTCGTTACGGATAAGCATTGTGTCTAAATTCTGTACATCATAGTGGCCAGTCAGTATTTTGTAAGTTTCGATCAAGTCTCCTCTCTCTCTTCGATCTTTCAGGCTCGTTAAGCCCAGAGTCTTTAACCTGTCCTCATATTTAAGTCTCTTTAATTGTCGTGGGATTTTGGTGACTCTTCTTTGAACTTTTTCAAGTAGATCAATATCCTTTACAAAGTAAGGGTTCCATACTTGGAAGCCGTATTCTAAAATAGGTCTAATGAAAGTCTTGTAGATTTTAATGACCATCTCAGGTGTAAGTACCCCGAATGCTTTTCTTACTAGGTAAATGAGACTGTTCGCTTTCTTCGTAATCAAATGAATATGGCTAGCCCATTTAAGATCGTCAGTGATGATAACACCTAAGTCTGTCTGTGCCTTCACAGGTTGTAACTCACTATTGCCCAATTTGTACTTATTCTTGGGATTATTCTTTCCTATGTGGAGAACGGTACATTTCGAATCATTCAAGCTGAGTAGCCACTTCTTAGACCATTCTGCGATTTTGTCCAGGTCGCTTTGTAGGGAACAGTATTCTGTTGTAGGATTTCCAAATATTTTGGTGTCGTCCGCAAAGATACTGCATCTACAGTCCAGACAGTGTGGTAAGTCATGGGTATAAATTATGTATAGAACCGGTCCTAAAACTGATCCCTGCGGAACGCCACTAAATATCTCTCGCTCTTCAGATAGACTGTTGCCGACTGTAACACGGAATGTTCGGCCACGTAAGAAATCACCAATCCAGTCGAGAAGCCTGCCACGAATTCCAATGTGTTCCAATTTGTGAAGCAATCTGTTTGTTGGTACTTTGTCGAACGCTTTTTCGTAATCCAGGTAGATGACATCAATTGGTTCTTTATTGTTGAAGCTACATGTCCACATTGACAGACACTGCAATAGATTTGTGACTGTTGAACGGCGAGGACAAAAGCCATGTTGCTGGTGACCTATGATATGATGTTTCTCCAAGAAATCCCTGATATGCTTGACAATTATCCTCTCCATGAGTTTGCATACAATAGAAGTTCAGCTTATGGGTCTGTAATTAGAAGCTTCTAACTTGTTACCTTTCTTATATATTGGAGTGACTGTAGCAGTTTTCCATTGCACGGGTAGGGAACCACATTCGTAGGACGTTTGCATTATGCACGCTAGTGACTCTGAAAGATCGCAGTTCTGCAGTATGGAAACGGCTATTTCATCTGGTCCAGGAGAGGAGTCTTTTTTTTGGTCCATAATATATTTTTTCACTATGTCTTTAGTGAAGTGCAAATCGCCTATAGTGGCCTCAACTCGCTTACTCACATCTAGTCCCGGCAAGTTTCCAGGCGGCTCCTGTCTGAAGACGCCAGCAAACTGATTAGCAAAAATATCCGCTATCTCTTTAGCATTAGTAGCCTCGTGTCCCTGATTATTTATTAATGCGGGTGGTACACCACCCCTGGATGACATCTGTTGTTTGACATAGGAATAAAATTTTTTTGGAGTTGATATTAGAACACTAGTTTCGTATTTTAATCGTGACTGTCTACACAAGTTCACCAGTTTATTATTTATCTCGCGATATCTTTTATAGTCACCACTTAGTCCCGTCAGTGCGTACTTATTCCATTGTAAGGCCTTCTGTTTCGCAAAATTTACAATGTTTTTGTTTATCCACGGTTTATTAAAAGCAGCGTTACGAATTTCTACTAGAGGGACATACTTTTCGATTGCTTGGGTTAGGTGTCGATGGAATAGGTCGAACTGTTCCTGGGTATCTTTGATCTGTTTGATATGACTATAGACATAAGATAAGTGATGGTTTATTCCCGTGTAATCCGCTTTGTCGTAACAACGTCTGAATGGTATATTCTTGTTCTTTCTATCATTTAATGTCAATTGTACAGTCACTAATAAGCAAGTATGATCGCTCTTTCCTATCGGGGCTTGGTGCTCTATTTGCGTTATCAAGTTTTCATCATTTGTTATAACTAGGTCCAGAAAGGATGGTTGATTACCTAGACGATATCTTGTGGGTCTATCTACCAGCTGTTCCAAATTTGTGTTTTTAAACCATTGCACAAAATTGTCTTCGTTGGGCATTAGGCATCCACAGTTTTCTAGAGGCCACTTTACACCACTGTAGTTCAAGTCGCCCAGTACTACGGTTGTGTTTGTCTGAGCTGAGAGTTCAATTTGTTGAAACAACGCAATATCTTGTTCCATTCCTGAATGGTGTCCCCTGTAAAGGCCACATAGAGACAATCTGTGCGATCCAACATGCAGATCAACCCACAAACACTCAGCTGCAGCATGTTTCATGTTGTAATGAGGATTTAGTTTTGCAGTTAAGTAATTCAGATTGTTAGCAACGTAAATCGCCACTCCACCACTACGTCTGTCCATTCTATCATCTCTAAACAAATCAAAGCCAGGTAAATCAATTACGCAGTTAAAAATATTTGGTTTTAGCCAAGTCTCGGTTAGGACTATTATATCAGGTTTTGAAGATTTTACACGGTGAATGAAGAGATCTAGTTTCGAAGTTAGTGATTGTATATTTGTGTATAAAATTTTGAGAGAAGCAATGGTCGAGGTTGGTCTGATTCCATTAATTTTGAGCGGTCCGGAGTGTAGAATAGTTCGGTTTAACAGTTTTTTTGGGAGTTAGATAAAATTTTGTTTTTCACAATCTTAGGCTGACCCTGGATGTATTTGATCGTCACATCCTTTTCCCCACTAGAAATACGCTTATCGAGTTCTTCCCGTAGATATTTTAGATATTCGCGTTGTAGCGGTGTAAGATCAGCTTTGATAGATCCTGGTTTGGAAAGTTTTCCTTTATTACGTAGAACTGCTAACGCCTCACTTTTGCTCTTTAGGATAACCTTCAAGGGACGAGGGGGGGCATCGGCTGACTTAGGTGCACCCAGGCGGAACATCTTTGCTTTAGAACAATCGATGTTACATACCCCCCTTATTAGTTTCGCAACTTCCTCGCTGTCATGCTTCTTCTTTTCTTGTATGTTTTCAGAGGTTGACTCGGGAATATCGTACACAAT
This sequence comes from Euphydryas editha, assembly GCA_036937285.1. NCBI lineage: Eukaryota > Metazoa > Arthropoda > Insecta > Lepidoptera > Nymphalidae > Euphydryas > Euphydryas editha. Next base: position 8,769,907 of record JAUPFZ010000004.1, read on the forward strand.
TATATTTTGAGCTCTATATTTTCGCTCGGTTAGTTCATGAACAGCCGCTTCAGTAGCCATCATATTTTGTCGCAGACGCAGCTGTTGAACCTCATCCGTGAGGTCGTTAAGCTTCTTTAATATTGATGGTAGTTGAGTCATCGTTGACCTACAATCCGCACATAAGAATGTTACGACCCGGGCCACTGTCTTGAGTTCAAACACCCTGATCTCAGTTGGCGACAGACCATGGCAATCACCACACAAAAGGTCCTTACAACAGTCGCAAGTAATAGACAATTTCTTATCAGCTGGATTTCCTGCTTTGTTGCATTTCGAGCATTTTTCCATTGATGTAGGACTCCTATTTTTACCCTTTGCACTCATTGTACTAATTTATTTTTATTTTTTCTTTTTTTTTAATATAAATAATTATAATACTGGTATTACTGAGATTGTCTGTGGTAATATACTGGATGTTTAGTCTGTGGTGGATTGTTTCTTTATGCGGGTATTCGAAAATTTTAGAATCTGATCACTGTCAATCGTGGTTTTAACTTGATGATTTTAACTCTAATTTTATGTATTTTGTAAAAATAACACTTGTGGATCAAACTTGATTTGTAAGTTACAAAATCACAACACCACAAGTATAAATTTACAGTTTGCACATAAAAATCACAATAATTCAAAGGACACTTGATAACTCTGACAACAGGTGACAACCAAAAAAAAAAGAGAAAAGAAAAGAAGAAAAAATATTGTCAATATTGTATAAAAGTATTGTTAGAAGTCATTTAGATTATAGCTCACTCGCTTATATGAATAGTTCTCATGTAAATAAATTAGACATATTGCAGAATAAGGCTTTAAGAATAATATCTGGTGCTATGTGCTCAACTCCCATAAGGGCCATGGAAGTTGAGACAAAAGTGATGCCTTTGATTTTGAGGCGAATCTTACTTGCTGAAAGATACTGTCTCAAACTAATAGCATCAAACAACACTCAAATAATAAGTAAAATTGTACCTTATATAGATAGAACACCAAGAAGATCATTAACAACAGCACAAGGTCTATTATGCGGTAATTCTCCAACACTGTCCGATATACTTCTGGAAATAGACAATAGCTTTTTTAAAATTAGAAAACAGTTTCCATGGCCATGTTACGCTTTCTCTTATCAGTGTATTTCACATCCAATTAATGTAGTCCAACAGACAATAAACAATAATTCGGAAATGCTTCAATTTTTGGAGGAAAATTCAATGTACTATGTTATCTACACTGACGGGAGCAAAGCAAGTGATTATGTACATGCTGCTCTATATGATCCACAAGCAAAATTTTCTTCAAGTTTTATTCTGCATGAACCCTGCTCTATATTTACGGCAGAGGCATATGCGGTGTATCAGGCATTAATGCGTATTCGCGAAATCAATAACATCAAATATTTTTTAATAATTTCTGATTCCTTGAGTTTGATAACAGCTTTATCTACCCTCACAGTTAAATACAAGTCTAATTATATCCTTTATTTCATTAAACAAATAATTTACCAATACCACAATAAAAATATTCAAATTTTCTTTCTATGGGTGCCTTCCCACAAAGGTATCTCTGGCAATGAAATGGCTGATAAAACTGCATATGAAGGAGTTAATGCTGCTGATGTTAGAAATACAATGTATGTTCCTATGTCTGATTACTTGCAATGTATTGACCAGAATACTCAAAAGTTGTGGTTAGAAATGTGGAAGAAAGATCAATATACGAAAGGAAAATGGTATGGAAGCATACAAGAAAGCTTACCTGCAAGACCTTGGTATCATCGTATACAAGATGCTACTCGAGACTTTATTACTATCATAAATAGACTGCGTTTTGGTCATAATTCTGCACCGTCACACCTTGCTCGACTCGGCATTATTGCGAACAGTGTTGCCAACTTTATTTTTACCAACCCACCAAATGAGGCCGTGTAAACCACCAGAAACCACTAAAACTTAGCGGCCTCTCAAACCACCAGAATTCCACTAGAAAACCCAAAGACAACGGCTACCTACCTAAACATAATTTGAAAATAAAAAACAACAACGTAATTATTATCATGAAATAAAATAATTATTTAAGTTACGTACTACAAGAAACAATGTAATTCGTACAAGAATTCATAATAAATTTACGTACCTTTGAATTTTGCTGGTACTTTTTAGATAATCCATGATTCTTTAAATCTCCATAATGATTCCTTAATAACGTACCACACAACTTGCACTTAGCTACTGGACCACCAATGCTTTCAACAACTTGCAACCAATCCTTTAATCCTGAGTCACGTAACCAACAATCTCGAAACTTTTGGGTGCACTATGGCGTGGGCATTATTAAATACTATTTAAAACTATTTTAAAAATAATTTTACAGTGCTAAACAGTTTAAAAACAGATTAAAGCAAGATAGAAGAAGATGATAGCGAACTGTATACTGTTCACTGAACTAACTGACTGAGTCTGAGTAAATAAATAACAACTACGTCACTCGAATCAAATCAAACTAAGCCCAAGTACATTTAAAGTTCATGTTCATTCAAGAAATTCATAAACAATTTTCGGAGAATTCCCGACCACCAACAGGTTTGAGAGTCGAATAAAAAAAAAAAAAAACAACCCAATTGAAGTACAAATAAAGTTCACATTCATCAGTTCTTATTCATTCAAGAAATTCATAAACAATTTTCGGGGAATTCTCGACAGCCGACAGGCTTGAATTCGGTAGGTGTTGCCTACACAACAAGAAAGCCTAGAAAAATACTAGATCATTTTAGTGGTAAGCTGCGAAGCTTACCACTAACTCGAACAAACCCAAACCACAAAAAAATCCACCAGCCACTAAAACCAATTTTTTCCCGCCAAAAGGGGTGTCTAAACCACCAGATCTAGTGGAAAATCCACTAAGTTGGCAACACTGATTGCGAATAAAACCTGTTCACATTGTAATTCAAGTGATGGAACTGTGGAGCACATTATTTTCGATTGTCAAAAATTTTTGATTGACAGACTAGTGTTGGCCAGTGAACTTAGTGATGTTGAAAATAAGTGTGATTTATTGTCCCGCCCGCCGCCATTAAAACAATTATTACAAGACGAACATAATTACAAGCACATCTACAAATACATAAAGAATACAATTAAAACAATTTAATGAAATATGCTCAGAGGCGTATTATTACGTATATATGAATAATAAGAGTTGACCTAAAGGTTGTAGATACCAGGTCATAAAATCCCAAAAAAAAAAAAAAAAAAAATGACGCTGTCAGTCTAAGCCAGTCTGTGGCCAGTCTAAGCCAAAGAGTATATAAGCATAACTAGAAATTTTGAGTCAGAAACATTGAAAGGATTATTGTTAAGGATTTGTTTTTCTTTCATTGACATAGATTTAAAAATAATATTATATATATATAGTGGTAGAATGATGCATTATATTAATCAGTTTTAGATGAAAGGTAAGTAGTAACATTCAGATCGTAATATATTAGGTAGAATGTATGAATATGGAACGTAAACTTTACGACAACAGTATATTTATTTGATGAAATTTTGGTCGTTCAGATAAATCCCCACAAACCGACACAATGGGGATAATGTACGAAAAGCGGCCTTTGAAAAGGCCCCGTTTGGGACCTCCTGACGTGTACCCACAAGAACCTCGCCAGAAAGAGGACGAGCTTACGTCTGCTAACGTAAAACATGGATTCACAACAACACCACAATCGAGCGATGAGTTTGGGACTGCGCGAAATTTCAATTATTCTGCATCAAAGGTAATATTGTTTATAATATTCTATCTTCTTTTTTGAATGTTCTAAATATTAATATTTTATAATGAAGCATATATTAATTTTTTTTCTTGTCACCACCACCATCACATCGACCATTGTATGTACACTGCTGAACGTAGGCTTTCCCCATCAACTTTTTCGGTGGTTTGCTGGCAGGATATAGTGACGCTGCTGCTCATCACCATCCTTGTTTATGTACAATTGTTTGTACCACTATAGCTTAATCGCCTTTTACAACATCTTGGCAAGAAAGAGTTTGTGACTATTCTTTTCTGCCAGTCACCACACGGCACAATTTCATGACAAATTTTTCCTTGTTAAATATTCTTAATTTACTAAATATTTGCATTTGGTTTGTCTAACTTTTAGTACATGTTTTTTTGGTAAGTTAAATAGGGTTTCGCTTAGTATTAGGTTTAAAGATATTTATTCTCATTAAGATAAGATAACATTATCACTTACATGAGGATACATTTGTAACAAACATTTTAAAAAACAATTCAACATCGCACTTGTAAGAAACATAATAGTATTAAAACTATTTACTGTTAAATGTTACATAATTGTTTGATTTATGCTCTACTATGATATACTTTATGATATAATTACAAAAATATAAATTTTAATTAATAGTACCATTATAAATAATTCACCACATTGCCTTGTAGATTGGACAATTCTTCTCTGGTATTCTCTCCAAGAAGGAGGAGCTAAACACATTACCTGACTGTGGTAGGAAACGGCAACAGGTTAACCCTAAAGATAACTTTTGGCCAGCCACTGCTAGAACCAAGCCACAAATAGAGGCATGGTTTAAAGATTTGGCAGGTTTGAATAATTTATTCAAATTTAAATAGTTAATTTTAGTATAATTCACTTACAATTCTTATAATTGTAAGTAAAATACTTATTTATAGAATTATAGTAAAATAATAAGAAATTTCAGTTTCTTGTAAACTGGTTTACTTTTAGAAACATAATAATAACTTATGAGTTAAAAGTTTCCCTATGAATTGATTTGAATAAAATCTTTGTCTTTGTAGTACTGTCTTCTGTTTTTAGCTTTGTAAATATTAATTTTCTCGAAAAACTGATAATGTAATTAAGGAAACTATAATTATTAGTAAAACTATGAATAAATTTGTATTAAACAGGTAGCAAACCTCTATCTCAACTTGCTAAGAAAGCGCCAAACTTTAATAAAAAGGAAGAAATATTTATAACACTGACTGAATATCAAGTAGCAATGCCAAGAGCTGCCTGGTTCATTAAACTCAGCTCAGCTTACACAGTAGCTGTATCTGAAGCTAAAATTAAGAAAAGGCAACTTCCGGATCCTACCACTGGTAATTTATTTATCTTTTATTATTATTTATATCTCATAAAAAATTAAACTATTCATGATAAATCACTCTTTGCTTAAAGCAAAGAGTTGTTTATATGATAAAAAATATATTTAATTATGAAAAAAAAAAGAACTCAACTTTTTTGTCTTGGGAAATTGTTATAACATTAATAGTTGATTTTCAGAATGGACAACTACTTTAATAAAGTTTCTTAAAGATCAAATACCAAAGTTAGCAGAATATTATCAAAATGCTGTACCAGGCAATATTTCTGACAAGACCCCTCCATCTCAATCAGGTAATAATATAAAAAGTTACTTTCTTATAAAACAGATATGAGAAAATATAAATTTACAGTGTAGAATCATCTTTGTTCAAGTCTATTTTGTTTATAAAGTGAAAAATATTTATTCTTGTTTACAGGGCAGGGTACACCTAGTCACAATTCTTCAGGCAACATGCCCGGTGCGTCTACACCGAACAGTTCAACCGTACCAAATTCTATGAACTCACCTGGAAATTCTAGTGGTATATATTTTTTTTAAATAACATTTACATTATACTAGCTGTTCCTTGCGGTTTAAATATTTTAAAACCATTATTTACTAACCAAGGAGAAGAAAATACTGGTTTTCTCCGCAACCTGATCTTGATAGGCAACATATAGTTTTCCACGTGAAAAGCAGTCTTGACGTAAATAGATTCCTATGTGCTTAAATGTTTGCCCCTGTGCCTTGTTATTTGTTACAGCAAACGATAACTCGAGCGACTTGCACCAGCGCGCGGCGCGACGCACATCGTTTCATTTGATTTTACATTATCTCCTAAATTATGCGTCCAAATTAAATACTATAAAAGACAAAGTTTATCTTCATAAAGTTGTCTTGTTGATGAAGTATTTATAATTCGTAAGGATTCATATGCCTGACTAATAATAAAATGCAATATTTATTTTAATTAAAAATTACAATATATTATAATTATAAAAATTATAACTTTTTAATATATATAAATGATCTACCATTTTATGTTAAGGATATTTGTGATTTGTATTATTTGCAGATGGCACATCGCTTATATTTAAAGTTGATAGGAAAAAAGTAAATTATGATGACGTCAACAGTTCTTTGTCTCAAATTCAGGATTGGTTTAAAACAAACAACCTCGTTTTGAACGCCAAAAAAACCAAGTGCGTTGTATTTTCAACGAAAATGTTAAACATCCAAATTATAATTTAGAAATAAATAACGAGAGGCTTATTGTCAATGATACTACAGTATTCTTAGGGATAAATTTGGACTCAAAACTTCAGTGGAATTCCCATTTGTCGTCCTTGAATGGTAGACTCAGCTCCGCAGCATTCGCAGTTAGAAAAGTGCGACAACTGACAGACGTTGCTACTGCGCGTTTAATATATTTTAGCTATTTCCATAGTATTATGTCTTACGGTCTGTTACTGTACGGTAATGCTACAGATATTGTGACTATTTATTTTGCAAAAAATGGGCTATTCGCGGCATTTACGATCTTGGAGCTCGAGTCTCCCTACGGTATGTTTTTTCCAAAGATAGACATTAACAATTGCGTCGCAATATATTTATAACAATATATATTCACCAGAATATTCATTGTTTTGAAAGAAATTGTATTAATCGCAATGTAAACACTAGAAGAAATAACAAAATTGTAACTCCAAGTTTCCGACTGCGCAAAATTAACGCGTCCTTTCTGGGTTATGGTATTCGCATGTATAATAAAATCCCACAAACAATTTTGGAATTGTCTCAACATAAATTTAAAATTTTTATTAAAAAAAAATTAATAGATAAAGCGTATTATTCGGTGTAGGATTACTTAGTTGAAGATGTATGGACTTAGTGGCGCTGTATTTCACGCAAGATATTAGTAATTTTGTACTAAAACACAGTTTGTATATTATTTTCAAAAGAGTAACTGCGGAGTTTCTTGCCGATTCTTCTCTGCAGAATCTACATTTCGAATCGGTGGTAGCTTTTACTTTTACAAAAAAATAATCACTAAAGTATTAATTTGTAAAATGACGATTCGAAGGTGCTCGTGGGGCCTATTTGATTAAAGTTGTTTTTGATTTTGATTATGAATAAAATTACGTTTTTATTTTTTGTTATCATTATTTCGTTGCGGACTTATTTTAAAATTGATATCTTCTATTTCTAATATATACATTGAAATCAAATGATGTTAAGGACAATTTTATTTGGATAAGGATTTATATCGTGTCTACAAAACCATCTTTGCAAATAACACATTATTTTAGAATAAACTTGATTACTATAAAACGGGTATAATGAGTCAACCTCGAGATATATGTATATATATGCACAACAGTTTACGCAGCGCACACAACGGAAGTTCTCAAAAAGAATGTTCATCCCGTTTTTGTTACTTTTCTTATGAATGCTCAGCTCCTATTGGTCGTAGCGTGATGTTATATAGCCTATATCCTTCCTCGGTAAATGGACTATCTAGAACAAAAAAAAAATTTCAATTCAAGCCACTAGTTCCTGAGATTAGCGCGTTCAAACTAACAAACTTTTCAGCTTTATATATAAGTAATAGATTTAACATACCTTACAGTTTAACACATAAACATTAATGACTGCTGTTCAGTCATACTAAATAAATAGTCTGAAATGTAAAATTTCACACTATTTATAACTAACAAAATTTATAACTTTTTAAAATGAAATAGGGCTAGGAGGATCAACACCCAATCCCAATGAAAGCACAGACTGGCGACAAGCTTTACGGCAGTGGAACTACTGCTGTCGACTGGCTCGTTATCTCTTAGATGAGGGATTGCTGGATAGACATGATTTTCTTACGTGGATAATTGAATTGCTCGATAAAAGGGCTCCCGATGATGGGCTTTTAAGGTAAGGATATAATTTTTAATATTAATATATCACTTTAATGTTATAATCATTATTGCATATTTTCATATATTGTATACTAGTCGATAAACGTCGTTTATTCTAGCTCTTACGAGTCATACCGCGACGTTTATAACCTATAAAATTTCCCACTAACAATTAAACTGAATTGCTTATGCGAGAAATATTGTTCAAATCTGATCACAAAATTATGAGATTAATGCATCCTTATAAATTATTCACTTTGTAAAATAAGACAATAATATTTAATACTTTTTATACTAATGTATTTTTAGGTTATTTCTACCCCTAGCACTGCAACACATTAGTGAGTTTGTATGCTGTGAAGGTTTATCCAGACGTCTAGCTACCTCGTGTGCAAAAAAAGCCGCTGCAATATGTTCAGTGCTATCTGATACCACTCTAAGAGCACTTAATCAACCTATAGTTTTCAATAAGAATACTGATAGGAATGGAGGTACATTAACATTTTTTTTAACTACTATATGGTACCTTTCTTAAGTAGAATTTTGTATTGACATAATTATATTTACAGAAACAAATGGGGCTCCAATGTCCCCATCAAATGAAGCCAATGGAGAAATGAAACCAAATGTCTCCCAAATTAAACGGTCTGCAACACCAGCGGATATGAGTCAAGGAACACCTAACCCTAGCCACTCCCTTGGAACACCCAACCCCAATCATTCCCTTGGAACCCCAAACCCTTTAGGGACTCCTAACCCCCAACAACCAATGGATGTTCAGGTGAAAGAAGAGGTGGGATCTCCACCAAGGGACACAAAAACGATCCTAACTACAGTGATACAGTCCTCATTGAATCCTGTACAAGTTGGCTTTGGGGAAATACTAAACTGTGCATACCATAGAGATGTAATAATACAGCTAGCTACAATCCTACAGGTAATACACACACATACGCGCATACTCACACACACATTGCATGTTTATAAAATAATAAAAAAAAATGTCTAATTTGCACTGTATTGTATCTGTATTCATTGATTTTGTACACAGTGCAGATGTTTTGGTAAATATTTCCTTTTAAAGTTAAAAGGAGATCTCAAATTACTTTTTGAAACAGAAATGTATGAATTATTTTTAATTTTTCAACACATATTATTAAAAACAGATTTTTATAATAGTTTTACACATTAACATAATATATATTAATATTTGTTAAATTAATTAACTGTAATTTTAGGCTATTTTGGTCTGTTCTAAATATAACTTTTTGTAAAAAATAATTAAAGTAACTTGGAGAAAGTAAAACCGATTACACCTCAAGGTCTAATACAAGGCTACTTGTTAACTTACTTGGTTTGTTGTTGTTGTTTAGTTGTACCTAAAACTAGAAAAACTGAAGTTATTAAAAAAGACCGAATCGGCTTTATTTTGTGGTTCAATTAAAAGATAGTCTGTAATGAGAGAAGCCACTGTCAACTAGAGATGTTCTATTTTCGAAACTGCTCTAAAAGATGAACTCAACTGAAACTGTCGTGGTCTAATGGTGCAAGTAGTCGCCTCAACTCCTCAGAGAAAATGCTTTTTCCAAGCACAGGAAGTTTACATGTTGATTCGGTTCTAAAAGACGAAAAATATTGACAACGGCCGTGTCTCCAGATAATCTGCATCGAGTGCCCGACGGCGCTGGTGTGGTCGGGCTGCGGCTCGGCGCTCCAGGGCTCCCCGCTGGACCTACTGCCGCTACCGCCCTCAGCGCTGCCCATGCCCATGATGGACTCCGCCGTCACCGAGCACCACCGCCGCATGGTGACTGCTACCATTATTTCTTATGGTGGCGGTTTGCGCCCGCGACACGCGACCGTGACAGGAGAGACAAAGACAACAGAACCAAGACGACCCATGATATAACTTGTCGCAGTCTCTTGTCTCTCTCTGTCTATCCTGTCGCGGGCGCGAAGCGCCACCATTACTCTAATTTATTGGAGAGACAGAGACAAAAGACCGCGACCACCAATGATATAACTTGTCGCGGTCTCTTGTCTCTCTCTGTCTATCCTGTCGTGGGCGCGAACCGCTACCATTACTCAAATTTATTAGAGAGACAGAGACAAGAGACCGCAACCACCAATGATATAACTTATCGCGGTCTCTTGCCTCTCTGTCTATCCTATCGTGGGCCCGAACCGCCACCATTAATCTAATTTATTAGAGAGACAGAGACAAGAGACCGCGACCACCATTGATATAACTTGTCGCGGTCTCTTGTCTCTCTCTGTCTATCCTGTCGCGGGCGCGAACCGCCACCATTACTCTAATTTATTAGAGAGACAGAGACAAGAGACCGCGACCACCAATGATATAACTTGTCGCGGTCTCTTGTCTCTCTCTGTCTATCCTGTCGCGGGCGCGAACCGCCACCGTTACTATAATTTATTAGAGACACAGAGACAAGAGACCGCGACCACCAATGATATAACTTGTCGCGGTCTCTTGTCTCTGTCTCTCCTGGTCGCGGTCGCATTACTCTTAATTTATTACACCTGGCGACGTTTCATCAGAGCTTATGGTCACTGCTTACTGCTCCTGAGGGTCGTTTCTAGATTTTTTATACTTTGTTACTTCAAGAATATGTAGCTTTCTTTCTCTTATGATGATAGAAGAATAATTAAAATCATTCAAGTAGTTTATCAAGTACAAAAATGAATAAATCATACACTTAATTTGATTAAAAGTCTATAGGGACTGAGGTGGTGGGTGTCCAAATAATTCTTATTCGGACACTTACCACCTCAGTCCCCCGAGATCATGGACGCAGTAAAGGGTCCGAAACGTCGGGAAATAATTTAAAATATTGTTAAACTGTAAAGTTTTGAATAAACGCGATAACATCCGGTATAGACTTTTAATCAAATGAGTAAAATTCGCGTAAATATAAGAGAACAGTAAATCATACACTTCTTTATAATATTAGTTAAGAGGTGGAGTACTTACTTGTTATTTGTAATTAAGGTGGGTCTCAGAGCATGAGATTTTACACAGAAATTTTTACTATTAAGCATTGAAAGGATCGAATAAAATACCTTGTAGATAGAACATAATATGAATTGATTCTGAATGTCGCGGATTTTAATTTATTTTAAAATATTAACTTATGTTCGCCGGCGAAGGAAAATATCAAGATGAAAACCTGTATGTTTAGAAAAATTTCTGAGTAATGTGTGTAATATAACGGGGGGAAAAGTCTTTTATTTTTTTAATTGAAGAAAAATCTCTTTGGTTGTACTGTTTGTATCTGTCTGATTTTAATATCAATAAATAATTATAAGACATTAAGGAAAAAAGTAAAAAAAAAACACTTTCCCACCATTTTTCAACAGTTTTTCCATCTGTCAAAATGAGTGAATCTAACGAAGAAATTCGATACATTTTAAACTTTTATTACAAACGAAGGGAAAAAAATACTGATAGAGGTATGGGAAACAGGATAAAAAACGTAATGAATCTGAACCATTTTTAAAATGATTGATCACTGATAATGAAAAGTAGATTGCCTACAACAAGAACGTGTAAAAAGGTCAAGGTCAAAGGGTTAGTAAAGCTCCACCAACTGTAGCGGAACCCAGATTAACACGCAATAAGGTGAAGCTGTGTGTATGGTATAATTGTAAGGGCATCGTTCATTATGAGCGTTTACCGCCAGACAAAACCTATTCGGATCACTACTGCCAAATTAATGAGACTTAAGCAAGAAATTGATAAAAACGGCTGGAATTAATCAAAAGTGATCTTTCATCATGATAACGACAGACCACACATCTTTGGCCGCAAATTAACACATTCGCTGCCGGCCACTCGGATCCGAGTAGGGCTAGATGCATTAACTAGGCGCCGTCCACTCAGATCAGAGTATCTCGCACGTTCATTTTCCTTTTCAAAATCTCAAATCAAAATTCTCATTTCTATGGCACTCAATGTGCACATTGAAATGAGAATGTTTTTATCCACGGACGCCAATTTTTAACTGGCCTAAGGAAAATAAACGTCCGAGATACTCGGATCCGAGTAGACGGCACCTAGCGCCCTACTCGGGTCCGAGTGGCTGGCAGCGAATATGTTAAAAATTTAGAGAGCTTGGTCAGGAAGTGTTAATGCATCCACGATATAGCACTGACGTTGCACCCTCAGATTTTCATATGTTTTGGTCTCTTCAGAATTATTTGGGTAGTGTTAGGTTAATATTAAGTAAGGACTGCTAAAACTAATTATCGCATTTTTTTTTAAATTATAAATCTCAAGGTTTCTTCTGGAACAAGATTATGTCACTACCTACAAAAACTTTCAAAAAAATCTTGAATTTGTATATAAAATACGAAGAAATTTTTTCCCCGATCTTATTTATATATCCGCCATTCTGGAATGGAGTTCCATTTGTAGAATTTAGGTTTCTTACTTTAATACCAGGTGAATATAAGTAAAAAAGTTTGTTGCGTTTTTATTGAGAATGGATGTTCACGTCGAATGCTTATTTTCAAAGGTTTACGAAGCTGAGCAAGAAATCGCTGCGCGAAGTAAGAAAGCGGAAAGCAAGTGGTGTCAGGATAAGTGGCAAACGAGTTCACAAGGTATTTACCATATCAAAGTTATCGCAATTACTGTTAACATACAATTATTTTAAGCAATACAACTTTTTAAAATTTCACTAACACTGTTATTAAGATGTACTGTACTGTTCTGTATCAACCTGTAAACTGCCGAGCGAAAGCCTCTTCTCCATATAGAAGAAGGGTTGGAGCTTAATCCACCACGCTGCTCCTCTGCGGGTTGGCGGATCCTATCATCCCTACCATGAGTCCCGATCATTACCAGGTGTCCATGATAACAACCGGGACCGACGGCTTTACTTGCTCTCCGAGGCACGTTGGAGAAATCCAGACCGGAAACAAATATCTACACAAGTACAAATATTGCTCCGAGCGGGAATCGAACCCGCGACCGCAGGCGTTGAGGCGACACTCGCACCACTACACCAAGACAACCGGGACCGACGGCTTTACTTGCTCTCCGAGGCACGTTGGAGAAATCCAGACCGGAAACAAATATCTGCACAAGTACAAATATCTGCTCCGAGCGGGAATCGAACCCGTGACCGCCGGAGTTGAGGCGACACTCGCACCACTACACCAGAACGGTCGTCATTAAAATGTAAAACAATATAATTACGAACAACCTATGACTCCAGACTTTAGTGTAATTAGGACAATAGCTAGCGACAATGCCGAAATATCAGGAACTCGGAATGATTAACAAACATGGCAAATATCCCGTTTTACATTTTAATACTAATTTTATTATTTTTAGCTCGAGTATTGGCGGTGCTAGAAGCTTTAGATAGACACTGCTTCGATCGAGTGGATCCAAATAACAATTTAGACACATTGTACAAGGAGGTTTTCGCGAACTGCACTCCGACCAACAAAGATGGCAACCCTGATCCGAAAGATCCCGTATGTATATTGATTATTTGAAGATAGTCACCAAATTGTATAAGAAAAATTAGTTTTTTTGTTATTCTTTCCATCTATAGAAACCGGATAACGAGTTCGTTAATAGTAAACACTAATAATTATGAAGTGTTAATGGTCTAAGAACAATATTTAAAATTTATTTTAAGACCTTGTCTTCACGCGTATGTTTCCTATAAAAAAAAGTTAAAGTTTTATATTTTATTCATATATTTGCCGTTATATTTCTGTAGATATACGTATTCGCTTTAAAATTCGCGCTCCTCTGGATCCAATCTGGTCAAGCTCTAAGTTAATATGCACAAGTTTATGTAAAAGATTTCAAGGATTAATGTTACTTTCATTATGCTAAATATAATTAATGTTATAAAATTTAAATTTTTTTAAAATACAACGATATAGCGCTTGTGGAGTTAGCGACCGATTTGTATCAAATACCGATTATTATTAGTATCAGCATTGCACCCGTGCGGAACCGGGGCGGGTCGCTAGTTATATTATGAATATGAAAGGTAAGCATGTTTTATTACGCTTTCACGCGAAAACTACTTAACCGATCATCATGAAACTTTGTACACGTATTCTGGAGGTATTAGAAGTAACATAAGATAATATTTATTTGAAAAAAAGACGAAAGATTAAAAAAAATCAATAATTGATTAATTTCTATTGTGATGATCTCTGATACTTATTAAATGGCTTCAATGCGAGCGAAGCCTCGGGTAAAAGCTAGTGATATATAATAAAGGTGATGTATAAGAAGTAACGAGAGCGGTGTCGCGCGCAGGAGTGGGCGTGCTCGTACGCGGTGGTGCGCGTGCTGTGCGAGTGGGCGGTGTGCGGCGCGCGCTGGGGCGAGCACCGCGCCATGGCGGCCGCCGCGCTGCTGGACCGCCGCCAGCACCACCACCACCACCACGACCACCAGGGTACCGCACTCACATTATTCCCTCTGTCCGCTGATGATAATAATTATTATTATTATTCTATTTAACGTGATAACGTCTTATAAATCGATGAACGCCGGCTGCACGCACGAAAAAGCATGACACATTGTCACGTTCCGCGAGCGAGAGCGCGGAACAAGCGCTAGAGAAGCACGATCGACCTAAGCGTTCGGCTTGAGACCCATCTATCTCTCTTCCACTCCATCGACAGATGCGTCCGAGTAGAAAAGAAAAAATATTTGAATTAACGAATAAAAATAAATGTTAATTTATAAAAAAAAAATGTAATTTTCACTCCTTTTTATTATACAAAATAATAATAATTCAGTGATAATAATTGAATTCAATTCATAAAGGTATGCAATTTTTTATCAATGTTTTCTTATGACGTTTTTGCTTTTTTATTTTCGGAAAAGAAATGGTCTGATACTAAGAAATTTTCATAGGTAATTTGTGATGTGAGTTTGATTTATATTTTTGAGTGGATCTATTGATACAGATTCAGTGTGCAAAAATTAAGCAATCTAGTAAATGATAAAAGGCAAAACGAGATAATCAATGATTTTTAACTTTAATATAAGTTTATTTCTTTTAGGATCAGACGACAAGGAATCAATAAGTTCTGGTACAGGCCTTTACAATGGACCACCAATTTTCCAAAATCTACTGCTACGGTTCTTGGACAACGATGCACCAATATTAGGTAAGAACTGAGAAATGACAAAATATTTAAATACTATGTATGTAATAAACGACAACACTTTTGTATTAATTATTTATTTTTATTTATTTTTATTGCTATAGATGAAAGTCCTAACGCGCCGCCGGGCAACAGACAGCAATTTGCAAACTTAGTACATTTATTTGGTGAACTAATAAGGCGCGACGTATTCTCACACGACGCCTACATGTGCACTCTCATATCACGAGGTAAACACAACCGCTTATTATTATTATGAATAATTAAAAAACAAAGCGCTAGCCGTATTTCGGAGAGATGCTTCCCCTTCTCTCTACTCAGTGTTTAGTGTGAGATAGATATATACTGTTGACAGTGAACGTTATGATCAGAGTTAGGTTATATACCTAAAATTATCACCGTTTTTGAAAGTAATTTACTGATATAAATAATAACGATTAATTTCAATATTAAATTGTTAAACTTTGATTAGTTTAAGTTATCACTTCTGTCGGCGTCCCGAGACACAAGTTTTTCTTCTTTTACGTGTGGTACAGGTGACCTGATCTCGCCCACGGAGCCCACGTCGTCGGGCGGCGTGCACACGGTGGCGCCGCCCGCCACCAGCGCCGGCACCAACCACAACATGGACGACGACATCTTCGCCGGCATCGACCTCAAGCCGAAGATGGAGGTATGACTATCGATGTACCAAATCAAAAAAAATGTCCAAGACTTGGGAAAATTTTGGCCTCTTCTAATGGATAAGGGTTTCAACTTAATGTGGTAAATAAAGCTTGGCTTTATTTACCATACAATATTCTCATCTCATCAGCCTATAGCAGTCCACTGCTGGACGTAGGCCTCCCCAAGCTCGCGCCAGACATCCCGGCTTTCCGCAATCCTCATCCAGCCAACACCGGCAATCCTGCGAAGATCGTCGGTCCAGCGGGTCGGAGGGCGTCCCACACTGCGTTTGCCAATACGTGGTCTCCACTCCAGGACACGTCTGCTCCAACGGCCATCGGTCCTACGACACAGGTGACCAGCCCACTGCCACTTCAGCGTGCTAATCCTCTGGGCTACGTCGGTCACTTTGGTTCTCTCGCGGATAGTCTCATTTCTGATCCTATCTTTGAGAGAAACGCCGAGCATAGCCCGTTCCATGGCACGTTGAGCGACTTTAAATCGGTGGACCAGTCCCTTCGTCAGTGTCCACGTTTCAGCACCGTATGTCAACACAGGTAGGACGCATTGCTCGAAGACTTTCGTCTTCAAGCTTTGCGGAATCTTCGAAGTGAAGACCCGACGAAGCCCGCCAAATGCCGCCCAGCCCAACTGAATCCTCCTCTCGGCTTCCTTCTCGAAGTTGTTTCGGCCCAGTTCGATGGTATGGCCTAGGTAGATATAATCCTGAACAACTTCGAGGAGGATACCATCAACCGATACCGGTCTCGGTATGACATGCTTGTTAAACATAACTTTCGTTTTATCAAGATTCATACCAAGACCGACTCGTCGGGAAGACTCATTTAGGCTGCTCAACATTTGGCCTAGCTCCTCCAACGTCTCCGCAAAGATGACGATATCGTCAGCGAAACGAAGGTGAGAGATGTAGTCGCCGTTGACGTTGATGCCTCGTCCCCCCCAGTCCAGGGTTTTAAAGACGTCCTCCAGCGCAGTGGTAAACAGTTTCGGTGATATGACATCGCCCTGTCTTACCCCGCGCCGAAGGAAAATCGGTCTTGTCTGCTGGTCCTGGATATGAACGGTCATCTTCGCCGCGTCGTACATACACCTCAACACCTCGATATATCGCCAGTCGATATGACATCTCTGCAGAGAGTCCAGAACAGCCCAGGTCTCGATGGAGTCGAAGGCCTTCTCGTAGTCCACAAAAGCCATACACAGCGGCTGATTATACTCTTCGGTCTTTTGTATAATCTGCCGAACAGTATGTATGTGGTCTACGGTGCTGTAGCCTTTTCGAAACCCAGCCTGCTCTGGTGGTTGGAAGTCGTCGAGCCTTGTGGCGAGACGATTCGTAACGACCCTCGAGAAGAGCTTATAGACGTGGCTCAGAAGTGAGATAGGTCTGTAGTTCTTCAAAAGAGACTTATCGCCTCTTTTGTAGAACAGTACCACCACACTCCTGGACCACGCCTCCGGTGTGGTACCTCGTTGGATGACGGCATTAAAGAGTCTAGCTAAGGCCTCCAGGACAGGTCGCCCTGCGGCCTTAAGAAGCTCAGTCGTAACGCCGTCATCCCCCGGGGCCCTCCCGTTTTTAAGCTGCCCGAGCGCCGCACTAATCTCGCCGACTTCGAAATCCGGGACGTCTTCCGAATAATGGCGCAGCAGTGGTGCACGTGGATCTTCGGCGCCCTGGGTCTCAGACTTCTGTACGCTCGACGAGTACAGCTGCCCATAAAATTTCTCAACCTCTTCTCGGATCTGAGGGCGGGAGCAAACGGTTCTGCCATCAGCTGTTTTTAGCTTCGCAAGAAGACTTCTTCCCAATGGTTTTCGGAAAACCTTTGACCCCCTATTCTGCTCAATTAGAGTCGTAATGTCTCTTGTATTTGAGCAGCGGAGGTCTCTGCGTATGAGTTTCCTCACCCGCTTGGAAAGAGCCTTCTGCTCTGGCGAAGCTGCTTGAGCCGCGGGCATCTCGCGCCTCCGCCTCATCAGATCCAAGGTTTCGGGAGAAATTTTGGACTGCTTAACTGGTCTCGTCGGCGCAAAATGTCTCCGACCCAGTGAATACACCGTCTTCACCACGTTGTCGGTCATCTGATCCACGTCGCCAGTGGTTTCCAGCGAATCGAATCGGTTTTGGAGTTCCAGTTGGAACTGCTCGGAACCACATAGTATTTGGGGCAGCGTGGGTCGGATAATAGATTTCATCAAGCGGACTCGCTCTTTGCGTAGACTTATATTCAGAGAGCCCCGCAGGAGCCGGTGGTCACTACCGGTGTTGAACCTATTAACCACTGAGACATCTCTGAATATATGCCTTTTGTCCGCTATGATGAAATCTATCTCGTTCCTCGTCACAGTATCCGGGCTCTGCCATGTCCACCGCCTTTGGGGCTTCTTCTGAAAGAACGAGTTCATCAAGAAGAGCCCCTCCGATTCGAGGAAGTCGACAAGCATCTGCCCCCTGCGATTTCTGCGCCCCAATCCGTGTGGTCCGATTACCGATTCGTCGCGGTCTTGTACTCCCACTTTAGCGTTAAAGTCTCCCATAACAACGTTGTAGAAAGCCGAGGTCGTGCCATGCAGAGCTTTCGATATATCCTCATACAAGGCTTCGACCTCATCGTCAGAGTGTGTCGAGGTCGGCGCATATACCTGTATCACTTTCAGGGAGTACCTGTCAGTGAGTTTAAGTACAAGGTACGCTACCCGGGTCGACACACTGCTGACCTCTACAACGTTGTTACTGAGAGTCTTGTGGACCAGAAAACCGACGCCACCTTGGGAAGGACCATCACCTTCACGGAAGTAGAATAAGTGTCCGGAGTCCAGGATCATCGTGTCCTCACCCTGTCTTCGGACCTCAGACAACCCCAGAATACTCCATTTTATATGGCTTAGTTCTACTTCGAGTTCGGTGAGGTGATGGTCCAGCCGTAGACTGCGACCATTATACGTTGCCAGGTTCGTCACAAAGCAGCCTCCCGTACCCCGGAGATTCTTGGCACCCTCTGCCCCACCGTTACCGCAGCCGCTGCCGTGGCCGGGAATAGTGGGGCCGCCGGGAACTGAGGGCCGTATCCTTCTGCGCGCACTCATTGGGGGTGATTGCCCATAGTCACCACGCTGGGCATGCGGGTTGGTGACCGCAGGGCCGGCTCTATCGCACCGAAGACGCTGCTGCCCATCCTCGGCCTGTGTATTTGAAAAGCCAGCATTAGGATGGTTATCCCGCCATCTATCGGCTTCAACAGTTCCAAGATGGTGGTGGAACTGTGGTATCCCTTAGTCGCCTCTTACGACACCCACGGGAAGAGAGGGGGTGGCTAGATTCTTGATTGCCGAAGCCACACAAGCCATACAATATTAGAATGTATAAAATGAAATAAAGATTTGTATTAAATATCTTTATAAAATCCAAGGAAGTAAAATCAGCGTTTCATGAGGTTTTGAAATTTCTAGAATTGGAGACAACAAAATAAATTATATAAATAATTTTAGGAAAATGTCCGGATGGATCTAGACGATTCCAAGATAGACGACGATCTTGATAAGTTACTGCAACACATAAAGGAAGACCAGCAAAACTCTATGGACGCGCCAGACAGTCCTAAGGATCCCGGAGAAACATCACACAGGTAATTATACTATTATATAGGTTAATATTAATACAAGGACATAGGAAAAATTTTCCGCCTTTTCCCAATAGTGGAACGTTTACAAGCTGATACAGTTCAATTCTAATCAAATTATCGTTCAGCCTTATAAAATGAATAAAATTGATTTTCAGGCAATTTATCTAATTAATTATTAGGCAATTTTTCTATATTAATTAACTTACGGGACATAAATAACATACACAATCCTGTACGTCTACCATGAGTTTCCAGAAACGATACACGTTAGCGAGTGTAGTAGACAATTTCAACAATTTGTATGGAAAGTTGTACAGTGCCTCTACCGAATACTATCATTACTATTGCGTTTCTACGTTAACTACTGTAGTTATGTCATGCGCGCTTGTAACAAAAATTCATGGTAGACCGACTGGTGTGCATGTATTTATAGCTATTTATTTTCAAGGTTTTTTTTTTAATTTTGCTACGTATTGTATATTGTGGTACATAATACACAAATATTTTTCTAGTGTCAACTCACCAATGATGGGAGCGAGTGGAATGAGTATCCCGGGAATGCAATCCATAGGAATGGGTCCGATGTCTGTACCAGGTACTATAGCTTAGTTGTACATTAATGTTGTACAAAAAAAAACTTGCAAATAATAAATAAATTTAAATTATAATTTCGTCTCCATTCTTATTGAAAACGTAATAATTTATTATTCATACAGTTGTTTGAATTAATAAGCAATGAGGCGACAGTTTATTGTCTTAAATATTGATCCATATCGCTGTTGTGTAAGTAATATAGAAACATGTGAAAACAATTAGAAAACTTATTTATCGTGACCATCAAGAGAACGGATGACTAACCATAAAAGAGGCGAAATTTTTAAAATAATTTTACTAGAAACAGATACGTTGCTATCATTTCGTGGTATGTTCAGGGCCGGAATTAGAGTTCTGGAGGCTTCGGGGCAATAAAGGAGCGGAGGCCTCTTGGCCCCAAATTATTGTAAGGAAAAGTTGTTAAAAAAAAAAGAAAAGTTGTTTACTAGTCTGAATTTGAATTTTTGGCCCCTATTGCCCCGGGGCTGTAGCCCCGGTTGGTCTCTCCTATATCCGACCCTGGGTGTGTCTGCCGATCAAAAGTTATGTTAGTAAATTGGACTGAGGGGCGAGAACGGACGTACTTGCCCGTACGCACATACACACAGTAGACAGTGAGTGACGTGTCGCAGGCATGCGGGCGGCGAGCGCGGGCGGCGGCTGCGCCGTGTCGCGCCACTACCACTACACGATGCACTTCCCGCTGCCGCCCGCCGAGCCCGACCACACGCCGCACGACGCCAACCAGCGCCACATCCTGCTCTACGGCGTGGGCCGCCAGCGCGACGACGCCAAGCACGCCGTCAAGAAGATGACCAAGGGTACGAGCTGTAACCATCTATTATCCTGATCGTTTGCCTTCCGAACCGAAACTATTACACGAAGAACCGTACTATAGATACCCACGACCTACCCGGAAAAAAATTAGACCTGATCGTGCATGAAAAATGGCCGGGATCAGGCCTTTTCATGTATGATCAAGCCTGAAATTAGACAACATCATGCCTGTTCATGTCTGATTATGCATGATCATATATGAAGAGTAAAAATACGTTCAGGCCTGATCATATATGGTAATGCCTACTCAAGCCTGATGTCAGACATGATCATGCCTGTTCGTGTTTGAGCAGGTCTTAAATTAGACATGATAATGCCTGTTCCTGTCTGATCAGGCCTGTTCAGGCCCGCTCATCTTTCATCCATGTTCAGGCCTGATAATTCTTTCCCGGGTATAACGCGAGTAAATTGCTTTGAATCTTAGTAAAATGATTAAGAATAATAAGCTGAGGGAACGTCCAATGTTATTATGGAAAAAATATCATTACTCCACTGTTATTTAAATGCAGAAAGACATATCATCAATAAAAAATGGAATAATATATATGTAAATCAATCTTATCACATAGATTTTTTTTCAACAGAGATTTGCAAATTATTCTCAAAGAAATTTTCAATCGACGTCGCCGAGGGCGGTAAAATAAAAAAGCACTCCCGCAGCGAGTTCAACTTCGAAGCAGTGACTCATAAGTTTCAGGTGTCTATTAAAATTATATTTCTTATAATTTATTTTGTTATTTGGTAACATTTAATGTTACTTTTTTATCAACTATATTTGTTATGTGTAATTAAGGACCTAATTTTTACTTTTGGCTTAAAATGAAACACGCATTATGTGTAATGATAACTTTAGGACAAATCTTGAAACAGCGGGTTTAGTCTCTCAATTCAATTCAATCAGTCAAACTTATTGAATGTTATCACTATACATGACATAGCCTAACTGATTTCAGACCAGAGTAATTTTACCCAAGTATAGAATTGGATTTTTATCTAAGTTATTATTTAATTTAATTATCCATTCAGTTAAATAATAATTCAAAATCATGCTAGGACTATACTAACGAATCTAACGATATAGTCCAGGGCTGACTAGCTGACACGTCTTTGTCGGGTTAGAGTCGGTAGGAACGGTGCGAGGCGCTGGCCGGTAGAGTGTAGAGTGGGGAACGTGACGGTGGTGTGTGTGTCGCAGGCGATGTCGATGTACGAGCAGGGCGCGGTGTGCGAGGCGCTGGCCGGTAGAGTGTAGAGTGGGGAACGTGACGGTGGTGTGTGTGTCGCAGGCGATGTCGATGTACGAGCAGGGCGCGGTGTCGTGGGCGGCTGGCGGCGCGGTGTGCCAGGCGCTGGCCGGTAGAGTGTAGAGTGGGGAACGTGACGGTGGTGTGTGTGTCGCAGGCGATGTCGATGTACGAGCAGGGCGCGGTGTCGTGGGCGGCTGGCGGCGCGGTGTGCGAGGCGCTGGCCGGTAGAGTGTAGAGTGGGGAACGTGACGGTGGTGTGTGTGTCGCAGGCGATGTCGATGTACGAGCAGGGCGCGGTGTCGTGGGCGGCTGGCGGCGCGGTGTGCGAGGCGCTGGCCGGTAGAGTGTAGAGTGGGGAACGTGACGGTGGTGTGTGTGTCGCAGGCGATGTCGATGTACGAGCAGGGCGCGGTGTCGTGGGCGGCTGGCGGCGCGGTGTGCGAGGCGCTGGCCGGTAGAGTGTAGAGTGGGGAACGTGACGGTGGTGTGTGTGTCGCAGGCGATGTCGATGTACGAGCAGGGCGCGGTGTCGTGGGCGGCTGGCGGCGCGGTGTGCGAGGCGCTGGCCGGTAGAGTGTAGAGTGGGGAACGTGACGGTGGTGTGTGTGTCGCAGGCGATGTCGATGTACGAGCAGGGCGCGGTGTCGTGGGCGGTGGGCGGCGCGGTGTGCGAGGCGCTGGCCGGTAGAGTGTAGAGTGGGGAACGTGACGGTGGTGTGTGTGTCGCAGGCGATGTCGATGTACGAGCAGGGCGCGGTGTCGTGGGCGGCTGGCGGCGCGGTGTGCGAGGCGCTGGCCGGTAGAGTGTAGAGTGGGGAACGTGACGGTGGTGTGTGTGTCGCAGGCGATGTCGATGTACGAGCAGGGCGCGGTGTCGTGGGCGGCTGGCGGCGCGGTGTGCGAGGCGCTGGCCGGTAGAGTGTAGAGTGGGGAACGTGACGGTGGTGTGTGTGTCGCAGGCGATGTCGATGTACGAGCAGGGCGCGGTGTCGTGGGCGGCTGGCGGCGCGGTGTGCGAGGCGCTGGCCGGTAGAGTGTAGAGTGGGGAACGTGACGGTGGTGTGTGTGTCGCAGGCGATGTCGATGTACGAGCAGGGCGCGGTGTCGTGGGCGGTGGGCGGCGCGGTGTGCGAGGCGCTGGCCGGTAGAGTGTAGAGTGGGGAACGTGACGGTGGTGTGTGTGTCGCAGGCGATGTCGATGTACGAGCAGGGTGCGGTGTCGTGGGCGGTGGGCGGCGCGGTGTGCGAGGCGCTGGCCGGTAGAGTGTAGAGTGGGGAACGTGACGGTGGTGTGTGTGTCGCAGGCGATGTCGATGTACGAGCAGGGCGCGGTGTCGTGGGCGGTGGGCGGCGCGGTGTGCGAGGCGCTGGCCGGTAGAGTGTAGAGTGGGGAACGTGACGGTGGTGTGTGTGTCGCAGGCGATGTCGATGTACGAGCAGGGCGCGGTGTCGTGGGCGGTGGGCGGCGCGGTGTGCGAGGCGCTGGCCGGTAGAGTGTAGAGTGGGGAACGTGACGGTGGTGTGTGTGTCGCAGGCGATGTCGATGTACGAGCAGGGCGCGGTGTCGTGGGCGGTGGGCGGCGCGGTGTGCGAGGCGCTGGCCGGTAGAGTGTAGAGTGGGGAACGTGACGGTGGTGTGTGTGTCGCAGGCGATGTCGATGTACGAGCAGGGCGCGGTGTCGTGGGCGGTGGGCGGCGCGGTGTGCGAGGCGCTGGCCGGTAGAGTGTAGAGTGGGGAACGTGACGGTGGTGTGTGTGTCGCAGGCGATGTCGATGTACGAGCAGGGCGCGGTGTCGTTGGCGGTGGGCGGCGCGGTGTGCGAGGCGCTGGCCGGTAGAGTGTAGAGTGGGGAACGTGACGGTGGTGTGTGTGTCGCAGGCGATGTCGATGTACGAGCAGGGCGCGGTGTCGTGGGCGGTGGGCGGCGCGGTGTGCGAGGCGCTGGCCGGTAGAGTGTAGAGTGGGGAACGTGACGGTGGTGTGTGTGTCGCAGGCGATGTCGATGTACGAGCAGGGCGCGGTGTCGTGGGCGGTGGGCGGCGCGGTGTGCGAGGCGCTGGCCGGTAGAGTGTAGAGTGGGGAACGTGACGGTGGTGTGTGTGTCGCAGGCGATGTCGATGTACGAGCAGGGCGCGGTGTCGTGGGCGGTGGGCGGCGCGGTGTGCGAGGCGCTGGCCGGTAGAGTGTAGAGTGGGGAACGTGACGGTGGTGTGTGTGTCGCAGGCGATGTCGATGTACGAGCAGGGCGCGGTGTCGTGGGCGGTGGGCGGCGCGGTGTGCGAGGCGCTGGCCGCGTACGCCGCGGGCGCCACCACGTACCTGCCGCAGCCCGAACACGTGGCCTTCGCGCTCGACCTCATGGAGATCGCGCTCAACGTGCACGGCCTGATCGAAACCTGCATACAGGTCAGTGCCCGATTTATATATTTTTTTATCACTGTAGACCAATTATTTATTTCCGCCGCCCCATGTACCTTTCTATAATAATAATTTTCCATTTGTAGTAAGGAAGGCACTAAAGTGAAATAAACTAACCGTCTTACTTATAAAAATCACGTTAAGTAATATTTAGCCACCGTTTAGTTAAACCACTCATAAGCTATAAATCAAGGATTAACTTTTGTTTACTTATAAACATTGACTAGCTGTTACTTAGTCAAGAAACGAACAAAGAACGATACATAGATGGTTGGCACAGATTATAGCCAAAATAATCGATTAGATAGAGAAATGGAATGAACGAAATTGTTAAAAATAATATTCAAGCGACATCTATTAACATTATAGAGAAAACTCTCGAAGCTCGATATTGTAGTGAGTCACTACTAGTGACCTCTATTGACAGGAACTTGGATCAATATTCTAATTTCTAATCATTTTTATTTTAATGGGTAGTAGTCGGATCCTCAATTACAAAATTCAACAAAGCTTATTAAATATTAAATTAATAAATTTACTTCAGATATAACCTAATTTAAATTATGTTATTATAATTAAAATTAGGTACCTCTAAATATCTGTATTAAACAGACAGATAACTATGATTAGTATATATTAATTTTTATATAGAGGAAATTTCATTCTAAATCTCTTCTTACTAACAAACAAACGCAAGTAAGTAGATTAGACGTCGTCATAGAACAGCTGATTTATGTGAAATCCGCCATCTTGCCGCTCAACGAGGGTTAAACTATGTCTCGGCAAGGTTTAATTTTGACAGCGATTTACGCATTACTTAACGACTTCTTAACGCTAAATAGTGTTTATGAGTGAGGTTTTTGCTGATCAGTTGTTAAGCAATGGATTAAATATTAAGAAACGTTTATGAGTAAGACCGTAAGTGACTAAGAAAAAGCGTAATTGTCGATAGGAATGAGTTTCTATACGGAAATAAAGTATTAGTATAAATATCATGAGAAAACCAATGGACTTGTTTGAATTTTATCTTTTGAAATCGAGTGAGCGTCCTCTGAAATCTGCCGCCCCTAGGACGCTTCCGCCTCTAGGTCGCGGCCTATACGGCCTATCGACAAATCCAGAACTGATACGGGTACGCGTACACGTACACGAGACTGTACACACGTACTGAGCTTCGTACATTTTGATTTCTCATACTTTGAAATCGTATTGTCAAAACTATTGTTTCTTTATTTTTCTAAACCTGATAATATTGCTACAGGGTAGCATCCGCGTTCGTTTTTTGAATAATTCTATTCTCATATGTCCGTGTCTCATAGACTGCTACGGAGCATTTAACATATTTACAAATTGAAGAATAAAAAAAATCTTCATTTACTGCGGAATCCTCTCGTCAGCTTTTATTTTAAAAAGAATTTAAAAACTTAACATACAAGTGTTATCTAACACGGAGCCAATGGCCGCCGCCTATTTCCTGATAGAGAATCGGTCGCACCAAAAGCTCGTTTAGTTTCCGCCACGTACGGCTCGTGCCGCAGATCCTCAAGGAGCTGTCGGAGGTGGAGGCGGCGCTGCTGTCCCGCGGCGCGCCCGTGAGCGGGCTGGCGGCGCCGCGCGCCTACACGTCCGCGCTCGCGCTCTACACCGTGGGCGCCCTTCGCCGCTACCACTCCTGCTTGCTGCGTACGTTCACATATATTATACTAGCTTTTACCCGCGGCTTCGGTCGCATTGAAGCCATTAAGTAAGTATCGGAGATCATTGCAATAGAAATGAATTACTGGAATGCTAGATGGTGTTGAAGTAGCTAGATTTTGAGATTTTTTGATAAACAATTTTTTTACTACCAAGCTTGAAGAGAAGACCAATATTTTCGTTGAAGGTTCAACATGCATATGAAGAATCTAAAGACATGTTTAACAATATAAGATATTCTTTTTCTAACAGTGTGCGTCGAGCAGACGTCAGCAGTTTTCGAGCAGCTATGTCGCTTGGTGAAATGCGTAGTGAATCCGGGAGACTGCGGGTCAGCGGAACGTTGTGTGTTAGCACAGCTGCACGATCTCTACCAGGCCGCAGCACATCTCAATCACGCCCCTCATGCAGACACCTTCGCCAATGCCTACCCAAAAATCAAGTATAGTATTTTTATATAATTATTTACTATTAATTAAAATTATCAAATCAAATCAGTTTATTGCCACACAAAATTTCTTAGCCTAACTTCCATTATAATTTCACACCTATGTGTGTGTAATAGTGGAATCGACATCTTTGCAGACACGTTTCCCCAATTTGTCAATTTAACTATTTATTTTAATTTAAACATTTTACTTTTATAGTTTTTTTTTTTTTTCTTAGTAAATACTTTTGTATACAATTGTATTACTGCACTGTTAGATTGTACTGTGGAATTGTTTATAAATATTTCTGCTGTTTCTTTGACTTTTGAAATTTATTTGTTTGGTCTTGTTTATTGCTGTAACGATAGGACAAAGTTCTTTTATGTAAGCGCTGTGTACTTCTATAAGTGATAAGTTCACCATAAACTGTGAGTATTTGTATCCTATATTGTTAAATAGTGAATAAGTCGTTGAAGTACCTTATAAGAATAAATAAATGTTTGTGGCAATGGGAGGTGACTCAGCTTGTGTGCTAACGCAGGACCGTGGTCCCGTCCAGCGCTGATTTTCAATCCCTCCTTTAGATTATCTTTATAAACCATTACTGAGACTTAAACCGTGTATTAAGTTCTTTAACTTTAATGTGTTTATGTTTCATAAGTGTGATATATATGTAACTTTTTTTATAAGTGATTGAATAGGTGGAATAAAATAAATATTTTGTTTCCAGACAAGCACTTTATTCTCCGTTGACA
The DNA here is from genome assembly GCA_036937285.1 of Euphydryas editha. Classification (NCBI taxonomy): domain Eukaryota; kingdom Metazoa; phylum Arthropoda; class Insecta; order Lepidoptera; family Nymphalidae; genus Euphydryas; species Euphydryas editha. The sequence goes on from JAUPFZ010000004.1 coordinate 8,797,433, forward strand.
CCGACGCCATCAAATTACGAGTACAATCCAGAGTTTTTAAGTGAATTCTTCACGAACCCTAGAAAAGGTATAGTGCATTGTGATATTGTCACATTAAAAAAAGCTGTAAATATAATAACAACATTAAAAATTATTTAAAAACAGCTATCAATTTCATACAATCAGGGAAAATCGAGATGTCCTGGGCACGTCAGGTGGCAGAGTCCCCGGCGAACAGATACAGTTTCGTTTGTTCCGCCATCCTGGCCGTCTGTCGAGAGGTGGACAACGATCGGTAAGAATAACTCGTAACTTTTTTAAATTATCTACAGATTTTCGCGGTAAAAGGAGCGTTTGAGCGAATGATAAGTAAATGAGTATGTAATTTTAATTAATCATTTACTTGGTTGAAGAAAATTTAAACAAATTTAATTTTATCTAGTTCATCTATGGGCGCGATGGAAAGTGTTAAGTGGTATTATACGAGGACTTATTGGTTTAAAAAAAACACTAGCATAAATCCATTGATTTTATTATCTACATAACGTGGGGTGAGTACTACAACTATACTTGAGCCAAATTCGATGTGGAATTTACGTAAACAAACCAAATGTCATCGTGTATAGGGTTGTCACACTTTTAGTAATGAAAAATTGTAATTTATCACCAATTTCCTAGTTATACATTAATAATTTTACTTTAACATTGTTTCCTAGAACTTAACCGCCAAATACGTAATATACAAGAAAATTTGCTTATAACAAAAATTAACAAATTTGTAATTACTAATATACATCTAACAATCCAAAATTTTTGCAGTGACAGGAAAATTTCGCAGATAAGCAACATTTGGTCGTTTTTGATCAGTCGTTATATTGTTAAAGGTAAATTGTTATCGAGTTTTATACACAATTTCAAATATTATAATTATTATGTTTATTCATTCATTATTGTTTTATTTTGAATGCTATTCAGGAATAGTGTAGCTATTTTTTATATAGGCATATACATATTTATGAAAATATTTAGAAATCATTCAGTGGGAAATTATTATACCCACGTTAACAAGTAAATTTTATACATAATTATAGATAATATATAAATATATCTAACATTCTGACATATTTATTTTAATATGTATATGTATGTATAAATATCAAAAAATATAATTATTATAATTATTTTTCAATAGGCTGTAAATATTAATAAAAATTGTTTATCTTAGTTTAAAATCAGTGATTAGCTTCAGTGATTAAATTATTAACTTTTTCAGTATTTTATGTCCTGATTAACTGAACAAAATTTCACGTTGTTTTGAAGTGCTTATTGTGAGAAATAACGAAGAACAATTTTTAAATAATTTTGCACGTGACCTATGACAACAACCCGCACAGCTGACGCATCTACGACCGTTCAACCGTCACTGACCCCTGCGTGAGTTACTGTTGATACTTCGTTCGCTTTATTTTTATATTAACGCAACCGCCGCATTTCTACAAAATGAATACTACTAAATGTGCTGGATGTTTAAGTCAGGGTTCGAAAATATCCGATATTTATTATAAATATCAAAATATCAGATATTTATGATATATATCCGATATATATCAAAATTTTTGATATATATCGGATATTTACATATTTGTATGAAAGCCGTATTATTAATTTATTGTTATTATTATTATTTATGTATACTATTTGCATACATGTTACATAAACATAATAAATTATTTTAAAAAAATGGTTGTCTGTAAAGTCGGTTTACAGACGATAATTTTTACGTGATAATGTCATAAGTATACATAGATGTAGAATTGTATACTTTTATGAGTCGAATTGAATTATTATCACATATATATGATAGTGTGTATTACTGTGTGTATATATATATATATATATATATATATATATATATATATATATATATATATATATATATATGATAGTGTAATATTCAAGATTTTCCAATCTGAGTTAATTTGTTAAGGATAGGAAGATGATAGGAAAAGTAGGAAATCAAGGGGAGTGTTTCAAGTGGTACTCTCTACCAAACAAGTGACAAACCACAAAACAGTAGGGGTGTGCGATAATTATCGATAACTCGTAAATACTCGATAATTTTCCATTCGATAATTACACCGGCACACAAAAAAAAAAGTTGTCAGTACTTTTGACGGGACCCATATATCTCTATGTATTTCGACCCGCTGAATCCGAATTTGAGGTCAGTTTGACCCGTACACCGTCAAATTTTCGAGAAAACTTTGAAAAACCGAAAAAAATGACGAAAATCGGCAATTTAGGCGATTAAAAATGATTTGAAAAAAAAAATTTGATCTAAACTAAGCATGATTTTTATGTATTTTGACCTGCTTAAGACTTATCTGAAGTTTATTTAGACCATAAGCTATTAAAAGTTTGAGTAAATTCCAAAAAACCCTGAAAAATTGCAAAAAAAGCAAAAAATTCCAGATATTGTGTTAAAAAAAATTATAAAATTAAATCAATCATGATTCTCATGTATTTCGATCCGTCGAATATAAATCTTGAATTTATATGGCTCAGACATCTCTAAAAATCTAAATAAATGGCAAAAAAACACTGAAAATCAAAATAAATCAAGTCCGTTATGATAAAAGTGTGTAAATGTAAGTGTGTGATGTAAAGTGATTTTTTATTTATGTTTAAAAACTGATTTTTCAAAGTTTTCTCGAAAATTTGACGGTGTACGGGTCAAACTGACCTCAAATTCGGATTCAGCGGGTCGAAATACATAGAGATATATGGTTCCCGTCAAAAGTACTGACAACTTTTTTTTTTGTGTGCCGGTGTTATCGATAAGTGTTATTCGATAATTTTGATCCGATAATTATCGATAACTATCGACCGATAATTATCGATAACTTTCGTCAACTATCGATAATTTTTATCCGATAATTATCGATAACTGTCGCCAACTATCGATAACTTTTCCTCCGATAATTATCGATAACTATTCATTTGATAATTATCGATAACTATCGATAAAACGATTCGATAATTATCGATAGTAAAATTATCGATATTTTTTCCGATGAACATCCCTACAAAACAGTTCGCGTGTAGATTGCGTGGCGCCACTGTCTCTTTTACTCGAACGCGGTCCGATGGAGTGTAAGACAGAATGCTTAGGCTAATCGTGCCTCTCTATCGCTTGTTCTGCGCTCTCGCTCGCTCGCGGAACGTGATAAAATGGCGTCATCTTTGAAAAAAAATACCCGATAGCTTTCATCAATTTACTAGACGTTATCACGTCAAAAACTAAAATGCTTTTAATGTTTTATTTATTTAGGTACTTAAAATCTGACAAATGAAACCAAAACATAAAAAATTGTGTGTGTCAGCTCCGACGCACGACTGGAGTTTACTCCTTAAGTACGATTGTCTAAACATACGCAAAAAAGAGTTTATCCAACTGAAAATAAGATTAATACCATATGAAAGGGTAAATTAACAAATTAATGAAAATAATATACATATATAAATATATATTTATTCATTTTATATAAATTTATTATAACTAATCGGCGAAATATTTTACATTAAACTTTTCACAATAGTCAATTTCAGATGTGCACAAATATTTCATTAGGAATGTTGATAAATTATGTAATTATTATTATCTGACAATTATCATTTATTTTTTAAATATTATTTTTCAATATTAATTAGAGCAACATTACTCTCACCGCACCATAGGTGCGCGCGCACCGAAAAAGTAACGAGGTCATTCATCAGTAGATTTTACCTCTCATATTTTTCTCATACCGGGCGCCTTATATATGAAAATCGATTCTTAAGGAGTAAACTCCAAAAACTTTTTCTAGATCAGGCAAAATCAACTAAAAAACATAAAATCTAATACAGTCAAACCTGGATAAGCGAGAGTTCAAGGGAGCACAATCTCATTCTCGCTTATAGAGGTTTCTCACTAACCCGAGTTTCTCGCTAATGCAGGTACATGGGTAGCGTTTCTCTCTTGTAGAGGTACGCAGCAATAACAAGTCACAACAAGTACGAATGTAGTAAATAGGTAATATGATAAAATTATGTGCATAATATGCACAACATATATTATGTACATATATAATTTTAATAGTGTGTATATGTTACGTTCATTAGATTTCGACATATAAGTACTTTATAAGGGTAGGTATCAAGATGCTTACGAAAACAAAACAAAAATTCATGCACACACATTCATGCAAACATTCATTACACGCGAAAATTAAGAATGAGTCATAAAATAGCAGATGTTAAATTTGTAATTTGTTTTGTCATTTGTTACTGTATGTGTATGTATGTATTTTTATCGTAGCCATAGTTCCTCCTAAATAATATAAATAAATAAAGCTCGACTGTCGCTTATAGAGGTATAGATAAGTAGCAGTCTCACTTACGGAGGTCCATGAGGGAAAAACGACTCTCTCTTACAGAGGTTTCTGTTTCTCGCTAATAGAGGTTTTGGGAGCTTAAAATGACGGGTCCTGGCTATTACTCTCACTTATAGAGTTTTCTCATTTATCCAGTTCTCACTTACCCAGGTTTGACTGTATATTAAAAAATTAACTTAAAAACAGCCTTTTTACAAATTCTAATTAGTCAATACCTACACTTAGGTAACAAAACAGGTTTTTAATTTTAATTTTGGTTTTAATTTGATATTTTAATTTTGATTGAATTGTAGTTTAAACTTAGTAGGTATTGATTGGATTTAGATTTTAATTGTGACTTTAATTAAATTTTAGTAATTCTAGTTTTTGACAGAATTTTAGTATTGATTTTGAATTCTTAATTTTAATTTGTAATTTTCAATGAATTTTGGTATTAATTTTGAGTATGATGATTTTTAATTTTTAGGTGATTGAAATTTGTCGTTGATTTCATTTCGATTTAAAGGAGAATGCCGATTTTTGTATGGAAACCTGTACCAATTGCATGTTCATGAAATAAACATTTTTAGCCAGATTATCCCATAATATTACCGTTGGCATGTAGCGTTTTTGTTTACGAACCCGCAGTTCTGAGATTTTTTCTCATAACCAGAGTCACTATCTCGAAAGAGTCACTGCAAACCTGAAACCAGCTTATAGCAAGTTACAAGTAACGAAGTTTTGATACGGAGAAACAAAGCTCAACTCAACGAATAAAAACAGCCGACATCAGAATAAAATAACAAACAAAAAAAAACACAAACACGAACGATGCGTAAGCGACGAAACGAACCGAACGAAAATGTGACATTTGACAGTTGCTCAGCTCATAACTGATAACTTGACAGCCCACGAGTGTTGCTATCTAGATTCAAATCGATATCACTTAATGTACAATCGAATAATGAATAAATTGTTCGATCAAAGTCTGAAATCAAGTCAATTAGTCAAAACGATGTATTTCTATTCAATAAAATCACACAGAACACAGATTTTTTTAACACTAATTTAAAAATCACCATCATAATAGTAATACATGCAACGGCTACAGCGCCCCATGTCCCGGAACCTGCCGCTACCGGCGCTTTTTTAACGCCCTTCTGAACAGAAATACGTAGTTCCTTATGCTCAATTTGTTGACGTCCAATCAGACCGTCGAAGATCTGCGATAAAAAAATCGCCGCGCTTTAAAACCGCTTTCGTGTAAATGGGTACATGGGTATCCATTTGTGTCATTTGAACGCTTTTTTAAAGCCCGGTGAAAAATGTCCGTCGAAACGAGGTCTTATGCAATCGTTTTGATAATGGCTGCATTCAGCCGAACACCTCGAATGGTCATCGATTGCGAATTATCGGCTTAACGCACACTTAATTGCGATGACTGACAGCGATTTATCGCAATCGGACGCCATTTTATCTATTGGATTTCATTTCCGATTTTCGATTACAAACAGCGATTACATACTGTACTTCTGTCAGTGTCGTTGTCACAAAAACGTCAAAACAACTGAGCAGTGATCAAGGAATTTATATCATAACTGGAACGCTCTCTTAATAAAATTGTATATTCAAATATGCACCATGAAATATTTGACATAAGGTTGACATTTGTTTCCAACATGTAAAGTAAAAAAAATCGTTCCGAGCATTTCGTTAACTACTGGTATTCCGTCTCTTTCTTACGAGTTCCCTTGAATCCATGGTAGAAAGGGATGCAATCCCTCTCTTTGGAACGTTTTTTGAGTGCACGTGCGTATTCCAGTTTGTATATAAATTCCTTGCATTTTGTCTCAAAATTATTAGCACTCTTCCTTATATTCTCCATTATAGGTGAAATTGTAAAAATTATCGATACACTTTGCTTAATTGAATTTTTTTATATGGCTTATAACATGTAATGTGAAAAATCATTCCAAGCATTTCGTTGACTACTGGTATTTTGTCTCTTTCTTACGAGAGTTGCCTTGAATCCATGGTAGAAAGAGATGCAATTCCGGCCGTAGGAACGTTTTTTGAGTGCACGTGAACATTCCAGTTTGTATATAAATTCCTTGGCAGTGATCTACTAAAAAAAAAGTGCGTTCAGCGGAACGCATCGAAAATGGTAATCGGTCACATGATCAATGCCCAGCCGATTTTGGCTCCGATCTATTGCAGCCATTGATTTCTATTATCGATTTTTTTGTTGGTTGAAATCGATTTTCTTATGCTGGCAATCTATCATTCTTGAGAACCGGAAATACTTTCGGAACTTTTATATTACATTTCGTAAACCCGGGTTTTATAATGATTCATAATTTGCTAATGGTAGTTAAAAAGCATCAAAATAATTACGGGATATATTTTATTAACATGCAATTGGTACAGGTTTCGGCATTCTCCTTTAGAAAACTTTGTAACTAACACTGTATGGGCTAGTCCTGAATTAAAGGTTATTATTATAAAACAATAAACATTATAAATAATAACTCTAGAATATAATCAAATAAGTCTTTTAGTTATCAAATCAGTTATCAGTCATTCGTAATACACTGTTAATTTTCAATATAAAATAATAAAATAATTCCGTATTAGGGAGTTTGTTTTCACTCTACTCCAATGCCTTCTACGTTTGGGAAGTAGAAAATTAGAAATACAGTAACAAACGCCAAATATTACTTAATAATATAAAAAATTTGAACCAATTTTGTATTGATATAATTATATCATAAAAGTTCATTTGATATATATCGGATATATATCACGATATATATCATGATATATATCCATTGATATATATCCTCGTACCCTGGTTTAAGTGACATTAAAAACACTGCGTCTTTGAATTGCGTACGATGTAAAAGCAAGTATGTCGTCTGCTCCAGACACTCGATGTCAGAGTACAGTGATATGACCCCGGATAAAAAAAATACGTGGATCTGTGATCTCTGCCGTTGTAATGAGCCGAAAAGAGGCAGCAATTCGAATACTCCTGTGCGTACCTCAACACCTACCGCCCAACAAGATTATGTAACGCAGCGCAGTAAAAAATCATGCGCTTGACTATCTGCTGACGTAATTCGTGATATTGTAGGCGAGGAGCTTCGTCGTATCCTGGCCACGGAATTTAATTCGCGGCTGCAGGAAATTCATAGCATGGTATCGTCACTTGAGTCATCCATATCATGTTTAAAAAAGGAATGCTCTGAACAGGCGAGTTTGTTAGAAGCGGTACGGGCAGAGAAAGAATCACTTCTGTCCAAAAATGGTCAACTTAATACCCGCGTTATGCAGTTGGAGCAAAAATCTCGGGCATGCAATGTCGAGATACACTGTGTGGCAGAACACAAAAATGAAAATATAATGAACACCGTACAACAGCTGGGCAAAGTCATTAAACATCCAATCGACGATGAAAAAATACATTTCTGCGCCAGGATTGCGAAAATGAATAAGACCAGTCCTCGACCCAGATCAATTTTGGTGAAATTTAACAGCCCACGCCTTCATGATGAATTCCAGCCGCAACAAGCAGATTCAACGGGAACAATGCTGATAAATTGAACAGCAGTCACCTGGATATTGCAAGTTCTAAAAAGGAGCTTATATACGTGTCGGAACATATGGCGCCTGATACAAAAATGTTGCTCGCCGCCGCTCGTCGCAAGAGTAAGGAGGTAAATTATAAATTTGTGTGGGTACGCGACGCGACGGTAAAATTTATATGAGAAAATCTGAAAACTCCAAGTACATTCACATACGTAATCATGACACTATTAATAATTTGTCATAAATATACGCTAAAGTTGACTTATTTTTATATACAAAAAAGCTCTTTAAATGGTCTGTCTATTTATTACCAAAATGTAAAAGGTCTTGGAACTAAAACTGTTCAATTATTTAATAGTGTAGTCTGTAATTCTTTTGATATTATAATATTGACGGAAACGTGGTTAAATAATAGTATTTATGACTCAGAGTTATTCGATAATAACAGGTATGTTGTCTACAGACGCGACCGCATGACTAGCGGATTTCATAATAAAAAGGATAGCGGTGGGGTTCTGATTGCGGTTTCTAAACATTTAAGATCTTATCGTCTACAGAGTTTCGAATCTACAATAATTGTGAGGACATATGGATTGGATTGGAAATTGGTAACAAAGGTAGGGTTAAGGAGAATATTTATATATGTGGTGTATACATCCCACCCCCTACAACTTCAGCAATTCATTGACAATACTAACAGAGTATTACAGTCCTTTGTTGGCACTTCGTTAGTGGTGGGTGATTTTAATTTGGGCGGCATGTCATGGTCTATGAACACTGTAAACCAGTCAACTATTTCTAACAGCACACTACATGCCATGCTGTCCGACTTTTTATCCCTCAATGACTTAACTCAGTACAACTTTGTTAATAATAACAAAAATAAAATCCTTGACTTGGTGCTTTCAAACAAACCTGTGGTCGGTCTGTGTGAATGCTTGGATCCGCTCATTTCTATAGACGTTTTACATCCACCTTTAACATTTTTCCCTAAATTTCGAACCGGCACCTGACTTGTTTCTCGATAGCAACGCTCCCAGGGACTGTTTTCGTAAAGTAGATTACGAGAAAATTCAACAAGAATTAAAAACAAATCGTTGGGATGAGTTATTTGGGGCGGATGACTCTGTTGACAAAGGTATTTTATAATCAGCTACGGATTATCATTCGAAAACATGTGCCATTATGTAGGCCCAGAAATCACAGATATCCTTTTTGGTTCAGTAAAGGCCTAATAAACTGTATAAAAGAGAAATACAAATACAGAATAAAAATACGCAAATATAACAACCCCCGCGATGTTTTGGTGTTTGAGCTTTTGAGAAAACGATGTGCCTAATTATTAAAGGAATCCTACGCTAAATATATGGAGCGTTTAGAACTATCGCTGCGATCGAATCCCAAGTTGTTCTGGTCCTACCTAAAAAATCAAAAAAAAATGTAATTTTTATTCAGCTGAAATGAAGCTTAATCACTCATGAAGCATAACTATAGACCTATATCAATAATTTCAGTGTTCGCGAAGGTATTTGAACTTCTTTTATACCCGATCTTCTTTTCACAGTTTAAAACTGCCATTGCTCCTGAGCAGCATGGGTTTTTGAAAGCTAGATCTACTACGACCAACCTCACATCATTTGTTAAAGACCCTACCGAGGAAATGGATGGTGGCGGTTCAGTTGACGATATCTACACTGATTTTAGTAAGGCCTTTGACAAAGTTAATCACTCTATACTATTACAGAAGCTTGGGATGGTTGGTGTGACTGGCATTTTACTAAGGTGGTGCAATTCATATCTTCACTCCAGAAAATCTGTCGTTTTTGTTAACGGATACTATTCTAGTCCTTTTCTATCCTATTCTGGGGTACCCCAAGGATCTCACTTGGGACCTCTCTTCTTTAATATTTTCATTAACGACATCAGCAAATGCTTCAAAAACTCCAAATGCCAATTATACGCCGACGATCTGAAGCTCTATAGAACTGTTTGCACTGATTCGGATGCCATCTTTCTTCAAAATGACCTTAATAGCCTGGCATTATGGTGTCAGACAAATTGCATGAGTCTTAACACTACAAAGTGCTTTGTGGGTAGGTTCAGTAGGAAACAGACTAAACTTAATAGAACTTACTCAATAGATGGGTATACGCTTGCAGAGGTTGACTATATCCGTGACCTCGGTGTCACATTGGATGCCAAGTTGAGGTTTCATCTACACGTAGACGATATGGTAAACAAGGCGTTTAGGACTCTGGGATTTGTTTTGCGCAACTGTAGGCACTTCAAAAATGCACAGACTAAAATTGTGCTATTTACAGCACTAGTACGCAGCATCCTGGAATACGGTAGTATAGTCTGGAACCCTCACTACGAAATTTATAAAAAAAGAATCGAAAGTGTACAAAAAAGATTTCTATGGCACTGTAGCGACATCTATCTCGCTATATACGAACTAGAAGAAACTAACGAATCCTACATCCCGCTATCGAAGTTTTCAAAGCGATTGAGTATATATACAAGAACTCGACAACAAACGTTAAGTGGCGCGTAGCCCACCAGACACAACTCCCGTCTGGTCGAAGGATCCTTCCTTTTCAAAGGCAACCTCTCTCTACGCCAAACTGGTGACCCCGACGTGATCAATGTCATCACTACCTCAAAAACTGGTGACCCCGAGCTTGAACGTCAACGCAGCCTTCGCGAATCTACGTCATCGTAACGTCATTATCACTTCCTCAAGCTTTCGAGCAGCAAGTTATACAGCCAGCCAGCATTCACGGCTACTACGGGTATCCTGACCACAAGCATGCAGCGGACGCGCATTCCTGGTCATCGCCCACAGCCATCTCAGCGACCTTGGCACAGCACACTGCACTTCGGCCGGTCAGCAAGCAGAGACGCACTTCTCTCCTGGTCGACGCAGCAGCCAGTCACTACGCAGCACTGCACCACCCCGACTCACTGGGGCCTCACCGCAGACAGTTCCGACTCACCGTGAACTATGCGGCATCTGGTTCCAACTCACTGGAACATTCCACTGGCCCGGCAAGCATCACAAGAAGATGTATGGACGACTCAACCTGCTATCGACCTCCGGTCTCGGAGGGGGAGTGATGTAGCGACATCTATCTCGCTATATACGAACTAGAAGAAACTAACGAATCCTACATCCCGCTATCGAAGTTTTCAAAGCGATTGAGTATATATACAAGAACTCGACAACAAACGTTAAGTGGCGCGTAGCCCACCAGACACAACTCCCGTCTGGTCGAAGGAGGACTGGAAAGGCAACCTCTCTCTACGCCAAACTGGTGACCCCGACGTGATCAATGTCATCACTACGCCAAAGCACTTATCTTATAGTCTCAACCTGGCCAAAGAATTACCAAGCTATGAAAAAAGGTTATCCTATTTTAAGATTCATTCTCTTCATAACCGCAGACGCATATTAGATAACACTTTTCTCTTTCAGCTCTCAAATGGTTTAATAGACTCTCCTTACTTATTGTCTAGACTTATGTTTCGGGCTTCAGTGAAATCCGTTAGAAACGTAACTTACACACCGTTTGTTGAGAGATTTTCACATTCACGTTACGGTCGGCACTCGCCAATAAATAGAATGATCATTAATTATAATAGCACGTACAGACATGTGAATTCATCAAATTGTAAAAATAAAAAATGTAAAGATTACTCAGCAGACGGTTCTGGCCTCGACATTTTTGGTGATAGTTTAATGTACTTTAAGAAAAAAACAACAGTGTATCTTATTAACAAGTATGCTTAATTAAAAAAATCAAAAAACCCGACTGCGTAAAATACTCTTATTATACTAAAAAGAATAAAACAATTTACTAGCTTTCATTTGATACCCATATTGCTACAGTAAGAAAAAAAATTCAACTCCCCCTTCATTCCGCCATTTGCGGGCGCCATTTTGAAAATTTATATAGCCTATGTCACTACTACAATTTAGACAAATCCAACGACACCTCATATGTCAAAAACCGTCCAGCCGTTTGGGCTGTAGGGCGTGCCAAAGAAATGGACATACATACATACATACATACACTCGAAAAACATAACCCTCCTTCTGTCGCAGTCGGGTAATAACAATGACATTTAACACTTACACATACATATTTAACTGTATTTGTATAGAATTACTTTTTCTTATGTACTCAGACTCGTGATGATCATATCATCATACTTCATTTTACTTAAATCTGAATATTTCCAAAATTATAATATGAGAATTTTATAGTTTATAACTCAGTTTAATTTTAATTAATTTATTTTGTAAAATTGTAATTTGTATTTATACACTCACACTCAATGTTAACAAACTTGAGATGTTTTTGACTTTTTTTTTTTTATCGGTCTCTGACATTAATGTAATGTTTATTTTGAACATTTATATTGATGTGTATTTTGGACTGTTAGGGCGCTTGTGCACTACACGGAATTTTACTGGCCGGCGTCCGATTTTTTACGGTCCGATTTGGTAATGAAAAAAACGGATAAGCGTTTGTGCACTACACGGAATTTTACTGTTCGGTAGTAACCTTGCGAATTTTATATCACTGAAAAGATAAGAGATTTTAGACTAGTTATTTAACATAATTATTCTAATATAGTGTTCTGTGATAGAATAGAATTTATTAAACAATTATTTTATAGTTTAATTAAAATAAAAAAAAACTGCAGATACGTACAGCGCCATCTTGTATATCAATAAGATACCGGTAGTTTTGAATCAATAACTAATCACGCTCAAACGAGATGGCGCTTAAAAGTGATTTCCTTTAAGATTATAATGTAAATAATAATAAAATATTTGTATAAAGACTTAACTGTGCATATATATGTAAATAAACTAGGATTTAGAACCTTTTGGTAAATAACATTATAATAGACAAGTCGTAGTTATGAAAATATATATACGTACAAATGTACATGTTTATTTATTTATTCGAATATTAACTAATAAAACACAATCAATTTATTGATAAATGTTCCTTATATATAATACTTATTTATTTTGTATTTTATTATTATTTATTTTTTAAGACACAAACCAATCAATAACTAATCACGCTCAAACGAGATGGCACTTAGAAGTTATTTCCTTTAAGATTATAATGTAAATAATAATAAAATGTTTGTATAAAGACTTAACTGTGCATAAATATGTAAATAAACTAGGATTTAGAACGTTTTGGTAAATAACATTATAATAGACAAATCGTAGTTATGAAAATATATATAAGTACGTATAAAATATGTACATGTTTATTAATTTATTCGAATATTAACTAATAAAATACAATCAATTTATTAATAAATTTTCCTTATATATAATACTTAAATATTTTGTATTTTATTATTATTTATTTTTTAAGACTCAAAAAAAACGGTCCGGAATAGGGAAAAGTAAAATGTCGGACGGTAAAATTACGGATAGTGCACAAACGCTCTATACATTTATATGGCGTGCCATGTCGGACCGTAAAAAATCGGACGCGGGGCAGTAAAATTCCGTGTAGTGCACAAGCGCCCTTACTGTTTGTTATATGGTCGGTTGTTCGATTGATTTATTTTACGTTTTTAATATTTTAAGTAATTTACGAACACCTGTAAATAATTGGGAGATCTGCTAAATACCGATGATGCTCACTATATTATATTTTTCTCAAACTGATTTTTTGACTTTAGATTTTTTTTTTGACTTTTCATAATTTAGTTTCTGACATTAATTTTTAAACTTAATCTAGAATAATCATTACTGTATGCTACATAGACAATTTGTTATTTGACTTTTTTCGATGTCGACGGTAATATTATTAGTAACTTATAACCTGTAAAAAAGTAGGCAATTATCTAGATACCGATGTTTACTTAATTGATTTTGTATTTGTTGTTGTACTACTTGTTGGTGTTGACTTCTGTAAAAATAAATTAAAATTAAATACATATCTGCCTATGGTTGGTTGCTAGGCAACGATTTGTTGGTAAACATTCCATATCGAATTTGGCTTAAGTATAGGTAACTACAAATTTGTTTTTCCAAATTTTCATAAAAAAAATTGTTCAAAACAAGACAAATACTTCTAATCAAATAATATTTAGAAATGATAGGAAAATAATGTTTAGTCAAGTCTTGCCGACAATTTCTAAAAATTTTAGTAAATTTTAATTTGAGTTTTTCATTGAAAAAGCTGAATCGTAGTTACCTAGTCGTAGTATTCAGCCCGCGATGAACGAGAGTCATGAACCGCGCGCGGCGCAGGGTGAACGAGCTGGGCGTGGTGTGCGCCGAGATGACGGCGTGGTGCAGCAGCCTGGCGGCCGAGTGGCTGGGCGCGCTGGTGGTGCTGTGCGGCGCGCAGCACTACCCGCCGCCGCTCTACCCCGACCTGCTGCAGCACCGCGACCTGCACGACGCCGCCGCGCACGACGCGCTCGCCGTCTTCACCTGCATCCTCATCGGTCAGGCTACATACCAGCTCTCATTCATAATTACATTGATTTCATTTGACGACCGTTCTGGTGTAGTGGTGCGAATAGTCGTCTCAAACCGCGCGCCGGTGGTCGCGGATTCGATTCCCGCTCGGAACAGATATTTGTACTTGTACAAATATTCGTTTATGATCTGGGTGTATGTCCTTGTGCTGTCCCCACGTCCCGGTTGCTATCATAGACACCTGCTAATGATCGTTACTCGTGGTAGAGAAATTATCCGCCAACCCGCAGTGGAGCAGCGTGGTGAATCAAGCTCTAACCCTTCTTCTATATGTAAAAGAGGCCTTCGCTCAGCAGTGGGTGGTTCACAGGCTGATACAGTTACAGTTATTATTTACATTGAAGCATTTTCACACAAGCCTCGCTGAGGCAGTCGTTTCACGACTTACTTTTCTCTACTGAAAAAATGTTATTAAATTATATCATCAATCTAATCGAATTAAAATGTTGAACTTTTTGTCACATTTAAAAAAACTGAATGTAAATTTTTTGCTGATCGGACCACTTAGCTTAGACTTAGAGCATATACTACCGGAGGCAGCTTCCCGTATGCCGAGCTGACCATGACATAAACCATTTCTATTCGGTGAAGTCAGCTGTGACCAATCGCGTGTGACTAGAGAGAGATAACATGTCTCTCTACTACTGTTTACACTTTCGGCATACGGGAAGCTGCCTCCAGTAGTACATGCTCTAAGGTTACGATTCGGTCAACCCCGCAGCTCGCCACTGTTTCTCGCTGGAGGACTTCGTGCGTCTGGCGGTGCTGCCGTCGCTGGTGAAGGCGAGCAGCAGGGGCGGCCCGCTGCCCTCCAACGCGCCCTCCCCCGATGCCGGCGCGCGCCTCACCTGCCACCTGCTACTGCGATTGTTCAAGACTGTGGATACTCCGCAACCCGGTTCATATTACATTTATTTATATCTTACTTACATCTAATATTTCAGGCAGAAAGCAATTAATTAGACATAGTAAAATTTAAAAAAAAGCATAAAAAATTAACATACAATATAAAATAAAAAATGAACATGAAACATGAACAACATGAAACAACGTAACATTAATAAAAATAAAATACATTTAATTCTTTACTTATAACATATTATATACAAAGTAACCTTTGCAAACTAACTCCACAAAGAAGATAAAAAAGTCCATTGTGTCAGCTACCAAGTTAGCGTTCTGATTGATCAAGTAAGGGTGCTGTTGCGCACTAGTTCGGTTCTGCCGTGGGGTACTGCAAATAAGCTCGATCGCCGTCTGCGTTGCGTTGTGAAAGAATGTTTGTGTACCAAAGGATATTATTCTATCAACGATATTCTAGAAGACAGTACGCCTTGGGAATGACGTTATCGCCTCGAGGCTATTTCAACTTATAGAGAATTATTGTCAATTTCAATATACTTTGAAAAAAAAAATATTAGTCCCGCTGAGTTTCTTTCGCCAGTTCTTCTCAGGTCAGAGGCTTCTTCTTTCCGAACTGGTGGTAGACTCATGACTTTCAGTAAATAATTGTAATAATTTTATGCTGAATAAAATATTTTGACTTTGATACCTATCGGGTACACTCAAACCTATCCACTGCAAGCTTACCAGGTTGTTAATAAATTCACATGTCTATACAAGTATATCATCGAGCTTAGTCCGATAGATTACTTGAACTTAATTATTGATATTCAAAAACGTTTGGTTACTAAATCACACAACTAAACTAGCCAAAACATTATAATTTTCGCTTATAGCCTTGTATGAACAAAGCAAATATATTTAAAACGCTTTTTAAAAATAATTCGCACTTAATCGAGTACAATTGAAAACTGCATGTAATACGATAAATGTTAACTACACAATTATTACTAATAATAAATCTGTTAAAACCTCCGTTTCATTAATACACTATATATCATCAAGAATAAATTTTAATAGCGCGTTTTTCTTTCAATCAGCGCCATCTCGTATCGTTTTATTTTTTTTGTGTGCACGTATCACGTAAAAAGTACAAAACCAATGTAAATAACTTTAATACATAAAAATTATACGTAACTCACAGTATAATTTAGTTTTTGTTTCATTGTAATTAAATTTAAAAATAAATATTTAAGAAAATAGAAATACGCCTACGCGACATAGACGCCATCTGGTCTAACGAATCTTAAAAACTCACAAAACTTATTTTTGAGTTATTATTTTGTTAAACTTAAAAGTTTACTAAATATGTCGGATAGGAATAGAAATCGTTTTAATATTTTAGATAAACATCATTTTCAATTAATATAAGTACTATTATGTTAAATGTCACTAAAAATAAAAACGATATGCTTCCATTATACGATAGATGGCGCATGTAGGTGATAAAAAATATAAATTTATAATTTTTAAAATTTTAGTTAAATACCCGTGCGAAGCCGGGGCGGGCCGCTAGTTTATAATAATTTTATTAATCGAGGTCAGTTTATTTAGTTTACTTAATATATCTTTATAATTACCGTGCGGTGACCGGCAGAAAATAATAGACTAAATCTATAGTGGCAGTAACAATGTATAGTGATGAGCAGTAGCGTCATCATGTCCTGCGACAACACACTACACTCTTGCCAATTAACACGCCTGCCAAGCGTGGCCAGTATCGCCAAATACCCCAGAGATGATGGAGAGGCCTACGTTTAGCAGTGGACTTCCAGCGGCTGATGTGATGGTTTTTTCCATTCTACCTTCAAAGATTTAAATATATTATTTACATCAGCAGGCTGAAGCAATAAATCGATCGATCAATCAATATATCTTATACGTTGTCCATTTTATTATTGTTTTTTTGACAGCTCACGCTTAATACAAATAATATTGTACTTCATGGTCGGGTACCGCCCCGCTTGTTGATGTGCCACACATAACGATTACTACGATAGTGCCACAGATTACAAATAATGGATAGAAATAAATGCTAATATGTAAATAAGGTGTAATATGTTATAAAAAAACAGAAAAACAACAAAACGTCGAGCTGTCAAAAAAGCATTGATGATAAAACGGACAAAGTATAAGGTGTGTGTCGGTCGGGACAGGGCTGTACAGCGTGTCGACGTCGCCGGGGCCGGGCGGCGCGGGCGCGGGCGTGCGGCTGTCGTGCGACCGCCACCTGCTGGCCGCCGCACACAAGAACATCGGCGTGGGGCCCGTGCTCGCCACGCTCAAGGCCATCTTCAGTGAGCCTTATTCACTATTAGCTTGTATTTGAGAACTTACCCACTGTGTGAATGTGAATGAATGAAAGAAGAAAATCACTATGCAGAACGAAAGTACGAGAAGCATGAAAGCGAGAGCTGAGTATGAAAGAGTAAACAAAACTAAAAATTGTAAACACAGTCTCCTCCTATCATATCGGAGGTCGACGTATAAAAAAAATATTATGGACTATAAATCACTATGAACACTAAAACGAGAAATTACTGAACCGTTTGCGGTGAAATTTGCCAGGGAGTTACGCTTTTTATCCCAAAATTTCCACGGGACCGAGATTTGCTTGGTTAAAATCTCGGGGCAGAGCTCCACTTCCTCTCTCCATTCACTTACTCAACTCCAATACATAAACCGTGTATTATATGACGAATAATTTGTTTTTAAAAAATATCATTGAATTAGGTTTGTAAGTGACGAAGTCTAAAATAAACCGAAATATAAAAATAAAATCCTTAAAAATAAATTTTTAAATAAATTTTCTTTGTTTCTAAAAAGTTTTGAAAATTGGAGCTGTCCTCTTCTTGCACAGAGGTCTTCAATTCAAACCCACCCGTACCAATTTGTCTAAATTTAATCACATAAATTTTAGTTTTAGAACTTTGTTATTTAATAATTATTCTAATTCCTTAGTGGTGGGTGATTCTACAGCGCGAGATGGCGGTAAACCAGGAGGAAAGAAGTCTAGTGAACTGTCTCACATCTTGGGTACCAGCGATACCGTGCCCACAGACGCTCAACTCGACCTCATGTCGTAAGTTCACTCTCTTATATATATATAGGCATTATATATTAAATAGACAATTTAAATTCGCATATTATCACGATCCATACGATTCATAAATTAAATAAATCACAATTATTCATTATAACGTATAAAATTTTGTTTTTAATTTATTTATATAATATCCTAATGTTTTTTATTCTTAGGATGGTAGATACAGAGATGAGTGGGGGCCATAGAACTCCTAGGTTTGTTTTTATTTTATGAGTTATGAGCACATTCACGAACCTTCATGGCTTCACGATTCCGAGTGGTTGTCACCTCATTACCTCGTCCGGTCCTATCACCTAACTATGAAACTAATTTGATAAAATTACATGTTGTTTGTTACATTTATTTTGCGTATTATTCTGAAATCAAAGGGTTTTTTTAATTACAAAATACATTCCTCTTTAAGATATAATATGATTATTGATTTAATAGAGATTATAGTAAAACAAATCGAAATATTTAAAATAAAATTTGGAAATTTACTATATGAAAACAGTTAATTTAAAAAAATGTTATAATAATATTTAATTCTTAATTTTATTTCTCTTTCAATCTGTAATTATTTAATTTGAAGTTAATATTATTTTCCATGTCTTTGGCGAAAAAGTTATTAATAATAATATAATAATACGTGAAATAAAAATATAGCCTATAAAAATTCTATCTATCCATTTTCTTACGTTTACCAGACTTTCGGTTAACAAGAATTACTATTAATAATATCAATAATTATCTGTTGCTTCGCTTTTCTTGTATTGCTGTTATCATTCCATTATTTTATGTGTTAACACAATTGGGTTTGCTAAATGTTATAAAACAAAAAACCTAACATGTTTCACGTTAATGTTAGCTACCTGTGTTTTAGAAGTTCAATCGTTGTTTTGTGCATAAAAAATATATTATGTATGTAAATAACTATAATTTCTGTTTATTCGTTTTAATGGGTACCAATAAACTAACTAGTAAATAGGAAATTAAATAATTCAAATTTACCAAACGTAAACGCACTCATCTATTTTTATTTTATTTTTAAAATGATTGTTTTATAAGTCGTCTAATGGTTTATTGTAAATTGTATCTTATTCCTTTAGCGAGATATACCTAATTAGAATAAATATTTTTTTATATATTTATATATTTTTAGAAATACGAGAAGTATTAGCTCGTATTTTAGAATAGATGTTAGACTCAATTTCATTAATGACAAACATTGGTCAAATAATTTTAACAAATTTTCCCACTTATTTACAGAGGCAGTGGCGGCGTAGGTTCCACACTTCTAGATTCTTCTCAATCCCTGTCTTCCTTAGCGAGGCGTGTTCTAGCCGAGATATGTTCGGAAGAATGGGTGCTACAGAAATGCTTGCAAAATCCTGACGAATTATATCAACAGGGTATGCTTTTAGACTCGATGCTTACCCCGAGACAAGCACAGAGGTTAGTAGCTCAATATATTCAATACTACTTACTATTCATATATATATTCACTACTATTATGCAGCATTGTCACTACAATAATAATATATCATCTCTATTCTTTTTTTTTACAGATTACTTCATATGATATGTTATCCCGATTCAGCCAGTCACACACATCCCGACCTCGATCAAAAGACAATGATTACCCGTTTACTCGAGGTAATTATGGTGAAAATAATTAAATATACCTAACTTCCTTCTGAAAATAATTAAATATATCCACTGTACAGTATACTTATAAATTTGACTAGACTATACTCCGGTGTTGAACTTCGATAGTTATTATATTGGGTGACGTTTCTGAATCTTTGACTTATTTTTTTAACAGGTTTTCTAAAAATGATACATTGTTTTTTTTTCTTGACATAATTATGTCTTATAAATCGATGACGATGGTACGCACGAAAAAGCATGACTCATTTTCACGTTCAGGAGAAGCATGATCGGCCTAAGCGTTTGGCTTATGATCCACTTCATCCACTATCTCTCTTCCACTTGATCGGCAGATGCGTCTGAGTAGATGAGAAAAAATATTTGAATTAACGAGTGCAAATACATGTTAATTTATCGAAAAATTGTAATTTTGAATTAACTCGTTCTTTGTATTATACAAAATAATGATAATTCAGTGATAATAATCAAATTAAATTCATAAAAGTATGAAATTTTTCATCAATGTTTTCTTATGACGTTATCACGTAAAATTATCGTCCGTAAACCGACTTTACAAACAACTAATTTTTTTTTAATCTGAGCGCTATATCCTAAGTAAGATTCGTATTCTAAGTAAGTAAATTTCCTCGTAGAACCTGGAGCAGTGGTCGCTGCGCATGTCGTGGATGGACCTGCAACTGATGTTCCAGCAGTTCCCCCCCAACTCGCTGGAGCTGAACGCGTGGCTGGACACGGTGGCGCGCGCGGTATTCGACGTGTTCCAGCAGCCCGCGCCTCCTCCGCCAGATAAGGATAGGTATGATAATCATATGACTTTTTCCCCTATTTCTCTCCTCTCTCCCGCTTTCTCTATCTATCTCCTCTTTCTTTGTCCCCTCCCCTTTTTTATTTTTATCTTACTTTTTCTTTCCCACTGTTCTTTTGGTTTTATTAGCCTTTACTACATTTATCATTTGGGTTTTTGTTGTACTCTAATGAACTAAAAATAAACTAAAATTTAAATAAGTAACGCTTTGATTTCTTAAAACTTGAAACTTTTCCTTATTTCCCTTTACTTTCATCACGGCGTGAGTCTTTATGTGTTTGTTATTTATTTTCTAATGATATATGTCAATAATTCAACTGACCATTTCCTTTTTTAATTTTAAATTGAAATTTAACCGGTAAGCCTTAAAATCCCTAAATCCTAACCCCCTATAATGCGAGTGTTCAGGATGGGCACGGAGCGCGGCGTGGTGAGCACCAGCAAGTGGTCGGAGTCGGTGTGGCTGGTGGCGCCGCTCGTGGCCAAGCTGCCGCCCGCCGTGCAGGGCCGCGTGCTCAAACAGGCGGGACAGGTGTGCTCATTTCATATTTTATTTTTTAACTTTACTTTCACCTATATTAGTTATGCAAGTGTTGTATAATGAGGGGTATAATGCACGAAGCAATTACAAAGAGGAGGTGTTGTAATCAATGTAGTCTAGCGTCCACCAATGTAGTCCTGACATCAAACCGTAGTAGATCTACTCACCACCAGTTGTCGCTTTCGTCAGTAAAGCTGTCGTTGCCGGACAATTAAGTTGATCTCGTGACTAACTCCTTTTTATATATTTAAAAAATATTCTCGACCCGCGCACGTTGTGAACATGAAGTGCTGTGTTGTATCGTGTCGAAGTTACACGAACAAATCAAAATCAAATGGAATAAACATATCTTTCTTCTCGTTAGTAATATTTAAATTAAATATATTATTTATTTTGTCTAGAAAGTTCGGTGATTACCATGCCTCTATCGGCAAGTAGCAAAACTACTGGTCTAGCCAGGGCCGTACTTAGAATTGAAATGTATCTCTACAATACGATCCCAGATACTGTTCAAAAACTTTCAATTAACAAAGTTTAAAAAAATTGTCAATGAGCGTATGTAGTAAAGGTTATTACAAAATAATTATTGAAGATAGCTCACTCACTCAGCAAATAACCACTCAACTGCCCGTCTCGACTACTAGTTGACAAGAGTTTACAGCTAACCACAATAACTGCAAGCGCCTGTGTCATGTAATGGTCGCCATGGCTATATTACCCATGTCAACTTTTTTTCGACACGGGCATTAGTACGCAAAGTGCACCTGTCAACTACAGGTTGTTTAACGTATACTACATTATCACCGGTGGGAAATAACGTAACAAAACGTGAGAGGCCTTGGGCAGTTTTGTGCAGTTGGTAAACTAAAAGATCATTGTCCGGACACTCAAGCGGATAAGGTGTTCTTCCGAGGCAATTTCAGTCGAATTGTTGTAGTGAAAATTCTAATTATGTAATTTTATATTCTGGGCTAAGGTTCGAACCTATAATAGTTGGTTTTGACATTCAATATTTGAATTTGAATAATCTGATCTAATAAAAAATATTCTTTCTTGCTATAATAAGAAATCTATCAGTATCTACAATTTAAAACTGTTGTTTATGAAAATAAAAGCATGTTATGTATCATATTATGCAGCATTATTCCATTTTATTTAAACTACGTCTGGCTTGGGAAAAGGTTTACCAATTTTGGTGTCCTTTCCGTTTTTTTTTTTAATCACTCCGATGATAAAAACTTTATTGCATATGCAAAAGCAAACTGACTTTTAGTACGCAATTATCGACCAAAAGGTCGATAATTGCGTATTGAGAAAAATCTCAAATCGATATTACACATGGCTACATAATATCAAGCTTGAATTTTCCAGCATAGGATGACGACCTTTCATTGTACTAAAATCCTACAAAGCGAAATCAGCTTATCAATACAATAGTAAATCATGATAATATTATATAGCATTGTGTGCCATCCAACTTCAAATTACATATTGCACAGTGAGAACTAAAGTGACCGAATTTTAAATTTCTTAAAGATGTTTTATAAATAAAAATAAAATAAAAATTCTTTAAATTAGTAACATTTTTTAAATGCTGTTTAGGTTATACCGGTTGAAAATAGTCTAAAAATATACTACATATAAACAGATGACATACTTTATTTGGAACTCCCTAAAATACGAATACAATTTTGTTATTTCCCACAAAATGTAAATTTTGTATTAGGTCCCTTCTATTCTCACAACGCGATATATGCTTAACTAAAAAATTCTGAGTACGGCCCTGGCAGACACCTAGTGACATATAGTAGAACAATTATAACGTCTGTCAATTTAGTCAATTACTTGTTTTAGCTACTGGTCGCTAGATGGCTTGCCGCTTTTTTAAGCCCCTCGCACCCCCGCGCAGTTGCGACACTACATTATATGAATAAAGTTTCTTATGGCACCTCCTCTTTGTAATTGCTTCGTGGGTATAATGTCACATGAGTGTTAAAATAGTGTCACATGTGTGTTATAATTTAGTTTATTTCAAATATACATATGATGTATTTCGGGTGATTAAAGGCTCAGATGATAGCTAATAATTATAAGACAAGATTGTTGCTGTCACCAGATATTGGAGAGCGGGTGGGGCGCGGGTTGCAGCGGGAACTCTTCAAGCGGCGGCGGTGGAGGCGGCTCGCATCGTGACTGCAAAAGTCATCAAAGTCCTAGCTATAAAGGGTAACTTTTCTACATTAGCATTAAATGTTTTAAAATCCTTTTGTTTTTACTATCAACAAAATTATTATTTTTATTAATTATATAATGAAGTTGTATATTATTTTTGTGCATTATTCTGTTTACTAAAGACTGAAATAGTATATTGAGAAAAATAAATTTCAGTTAATTTTGTACTAACATAATATATCAAGAGGCAACACAAGAGACAAAGACTCTTTAATAAAAGAAGAAACTCTCACGTATATATAGTCATCGCTGTCAGCCAATTGTCTTACACTACTAGATAAGTTTTCTGGAAGGATTTATAGCACCTGCAGTCTAGTTTTTCTAGAAATTAGTGATTTTAATAATATTCGGACTTCAGTCCTCCGAGAACATGGACGCTGTAAAGGGTCCGAAACGTCGGGAAATAAAATAAAAAGCTTTCAATAAACGCGATAAAATCCGTTTTAGTCTTTTAATTAAAATGAGTGAAATTCGCGTAAATATAAGAAAACAGTATAGAAATTAGTTACTTCGAACTGGTTCCTATATTAAATAACGATACGTTTTTCTTAGGAAACGTTTAACTAATACTAGTAACTCAAAACCTCTTTTATAAAAAACTTTTATTTAGCTGTTTTAACGAGACTTAGACCTATATCTATAGGAGGCCTGGCAGAACGAATTGTAGTAAATATGTATAGAAGGGATAAAAAATATAGGAAAGTCTGGAACGTGCCTTTATTAGTTCGGGCCGATCTTTAAAAAACGAATGTTGGCTGAAGTACTATAACGACTCGCTTAATATAGTAAGCGGGCCTTAGACGAGGTTATATTAATACCTGGTGCGGTCACGGTCGGGACTTTAATGAGTACGTCGACATAGATGTGAGATAGTAATAAAAGATATCGACTGTCACGGTTCCAGGTCGTCGGGCGGCGGCGGGGGCGGCAAGCGGGGAGCGGCCGGCGGCTCGAGCTGCTCGTGCGGCGCGTCGGGCGTGCAGCTCGCGAACGAGCCGCTGCTGTCGCTGGTGCTGACGTGCCTGCGCAACCAGGACGACCAGAAGGAGAGCCTGCTGGGCTCCATCCACGCGCAGCTGTCGCACCACCTGACGCACGCGCGCGAGCACGAGCGCGGCGCGTGCGGCGACGCGTGGCACGACGAGGCGGCGCCCGACGCGCTGCGCCTGCGCTTCTCGCTCGCCGGCGGCATGTTCGACGCCATCCGCCGCTCCTACCAGCTCACCGCCGACTGGGCGCTGCTGCTCACGCAGCTGCTCGCGAACCAGCTCATCGACGCCTACAACAACAGGTACCTTCGATGCATTACTTTATTTATGAATTTTATTTTATGAGAGGGTAAAGCGCTTCGTTACGTAACGCGTTACGGCGCCAGTCTCTCTGGCTTACCTTTCTCTCACGCATACGGATCTCTCACTCTAACCCACAGCGCTATTCGAATTTCGGACAGACGCTTCCCCCTCTCTCTACTTAGTGTTAAGTGTGAGATAAACATATACTGTTGACAGTGAGCATATAAACTAAAACTATCACCATTGTTGAAAGTGATTAATTGGTATAAATAGTAACGATTTCAATATTAAATTTTTCAACCTAGATTAGTTTAAGTTATTACTTCTGTCGGACGTCCTGAGACACACACGTTTTTAAAGATAAGAACGAGTACATACCACGATATAGTTTTTTAACGATTTTTATCAATATTTCGGACCAGTTACATGATCCGTAGTCACGACAAGAGTGCTGTGGAGCGATGTGTCAACTGTCAGCCGTCACGGGCAGTATCTCTCTACCCTCCGTCTAGTTATTTTTAAGCCTACTTCACCACTTATTTTCGACACAGACTCCCAGCAAATGACACTAGCAACATCACTTTAAATACACATACACGTTTTAGAAGACGGCCTCAAATACGTCTTGATAGAATGAGCATTTCATTTGCATTATATATATAATGGTAAATTTTCTTTGAATTCACCCATGTAAAATTTTATTTTCTATAAAATAATAATGGTAAGAATTAACAGTCTTGTGCCATTTTTACGTCCTCATTACCCTGGTGTGTGATATGATCAAATCTCTAATTTGTTACTTACATACCATTTGCATACCATCAAAAACTTTCCAATCTGTCACTTCATCTAACCAGTGAATTACTTCCAATCGTCTTTACATTCATAACCTACGCAGCAAGTCGAACCATTATAACTCTGCTACGACGCTTTGGTGCTATGTTCATGGTCATTAATAAAGCCAACATTGAACGCCAATTAGAACCGATCATTTCTCGCCATGTAACCGCTGACGTCACCTGCGACTTGCTGCGTAGAGTGGCTCAACGATTGTGTGTCTACAATAAATTTATTGTAGTCTGTGTCACAGCAACTTGTTCACGACATTGATCGACATGCTCGCTACTCTGATACACTCGACGCAAGCCGAGGGCGGCGACGATAACAACCGGAAACACTATCAGAATCTAATGAAGAAACTGAAGAAGGAGATCGGCGACCGCTACGGACCTAGCGTCCAGGCCGTCAGGCAGCTCTTGCCCTTATCGAAAAATACTATCATCGAGGTAAACTAATTTAATTTTTTTTTTTTTTAAGAATATATGTTAGTAGCTTCCACCGGTGGTTTCTCCCGCGTGGATGTCGGTTATCGCGACAAAAAAAAGTATCCTATGTTACTTCTAATACCTCCAAGAATATGTGTACAAAGTTTCATGATGATCGGTTTAGTAATTTTCGCGTGAAAGCGTAACAAACAAACTTACATTTCACATTTATAATATTAGAGATGTATAGCCAATATAGTTTTTAAATATGACTATTCTAACTATTACATGCAGGTTATCGCTTGCGAACCGCTAGGCTGTCTCGTGGACCAAAAAGGAAACAAGATACCAGGGTTCGACAGTGAGAAAAAACAGGTAAATTTATTCTATGCGCATTTATTTTATTTAACTTAAGCAACATATATCTTCTATCAATAGAATAATATAAAACAAATCGTTATTTCTATTAATTTCACATTATTTTAATTCTAGGGTCTTCGACTAACGGACAAGCAGCGTGTATCGAGCTGGGAGTTAGTGGAAGGTGGTAAGAACCCCGCTCCGCTTTCTTGGGCGTGGTTTGCGGCCACTAAGATTGAGAGGAAACCTCTTACATACGAAAATGCTCATAGGTAAACATATAATGAAATTAATACGAAGTATTTAAATGTTTTTTTAAATGAAATAATTTGAAATAAATGTAATTTCATATAGTAATATATTTTAATCTAATAATTTGTTCATTAGGCTATTGAAATACCACACACACAGTCTCGTTAAACCGCTAAGTTATTACTTAGAGCCTTTACCCTTACCACCGGAAGATCTTGACACAAATGACAACAAACAGGTATGATCAAAAATGAATTATTACTAAACCCAGTCAGTAAATTGTTCTAATTGTTAAAATAATTTAAGAATTAAAATATCAAATATTATACAAATTAGACCAAGTTTTTTATTTGAAATCGGGCTTATTGTTTTGTAGGATAACGGAAGTTTGGACTCGAGTCCGACCGGCTCCGGAAAAGGCCGGAAGATGTCATGCAAGATGAGCAACAAGATCAGTAAAAAGCCGAAACCAACAACTCCGGTAACTTCCTAAAAGAATATATACATATATATATTTATCTATAGTTTTTAGTCTAAAAGGCAAATGATTTGTATAAATTTTAGACTAACGGAGCGACAACGCCGGGTGGTACACCAGCCAATAATGCGGCGGCCGCACAGCAGCCACAGTTTATGCAGCAGCAGCAGTGGTTCCCTCCAGCCGGACAAGGCTATTATAATCCGCCAGGCTAGTGACCATTATTAGATAATAACAACAGACAGAAGAGATGTTCGAAATTACTTTGCAAAACTGGTGAAATATCGGTGCATCTAATTTTTTTTTTTTTTTTTCGTTAATCGATTTTAATATTGCAAATAATGAAATATTAGATTTTATTATTTGTAATACATGAAAAGAAATTATTTTTCAATATATTAAAGATATATACTATCTATTGAATGTATTTTTCTAATTTATATAGCGGGAGTAAATACACGTGGAGTGGCGCCACCATCTAACAATCAATCAAAGCAAGCACTTAGTAATATGCTTAGACAGCGTCTGCCATTTACGCAGATATCGCAGATGCAGGTAACTTTATAAGCAGTGAATGCTTGAACAAAGACATTGGATCAATACTGTTTTATAACATATAAAGTTGTTGTTTAAAATAACACAATGCAAAAACAAACATTAATATTTTTGTCCAGAGTGGAGGCTATCCAGGTGCACCACATCCGCGAGGTCCATACCCAAGGCAAGGCATGAGGCAAATGCAGCCAAACCAGATGGGACAAATGCAACCCAAGTAAGATTATTTACTCTACTAAAAATAATTTTAGTACATTCATAATTTATAAATAATTCTAATTTTATATAAAATCTTTTTTCATTTTAGCCAAATGAATCCCATGGGTGCTATGGGTGGAATGGGCCCAATGGGCCAAATGGGTGGTGTCCAAATGGGGCCTGGACAAATGAGCGCTCAAATGGGTGGTGGTCAAATGGGCGCAAACCAAATGGGTGGTGGGCAAATGGGAGGGGCGCAAATGGGTGGCGGACAAATGGGTAGCAGCCAAATGGGTGGTATGAGCGGTCAGATGTTTGGGGGACAGTACGGCGGCATGCAGCAGAATTACGCTTACGGACAGCAGATGATGCAAGGAGGACAACAGCAAATGATGAATCAGGTAATCATAATTCAAAATTTTATTTTTTTTTTTCTGTAAAAGTATTTTCAATTCAATTCATCTTATCAATTAAAATCTATAAATCTAAAATTTCCCTGTTAATAAAAACAACAACTAATAAACAAATTGTAGGGAATGGGGCAGAGTAACCAAATGGGCCAAATGGGTCAAGCAGTCAATCCAATGGGTCAAGGAGTTAACTCAATCGGTCAAAATGTTGGCCAAATGAATCAAGGAGTAGGACAATCAGGTCAAATGCCACAAGGAATGGGCCAGATGGGTCAAGGCATGGGCCAGATGGGGCAAGGCATGGGACAAATGAGTCAGATGGGACAAGCAGGTGGTATTGGAGGTATGAACAGCCAAAATGCACCAATGGGTCCACAGGGAGGTAATGCGATGGGCGGTTTCCCGGGACAACAAACATTCCAACAGGTACATTTTACAAAACAGTTTTTGGACTTAAAATATTTGAATAAAATATTTGAACTGAATATTTCATCGACTATATATTATTCCAGAATATGATGAGTGGACGAGCGAGTCAAGAAGCATACTTAGCACAACAAAGGCAAAACGCAAGACCACAATACATGCAGGTTAATAACAATACTTTAATTTAAAAAAATATCCTGTTTCCAAAAACTTTTTCCTTGATGTCTTAAAACGAAAAATAAAATATTGGGTACAAACAATAATGATATGCAACAAATCTTGTGATATTTACAATAATATATTCGAACTTAAGCAACGGTAATCAAATCTTGTAATCAAAATTGCGTAAGATTGCATAAGTTAATTTTTTACATACATACACGAGTTGTCTGTTCCTAAGGTAGCAAGTATTGATGCAATTGAAATACCGATAGTTATAACGATAAACTTACAACTCAATTTCAAAATTATTATTTTTTTAATTCTATCATAAAACTTCATCGAAAAAAAAAATTACGTGTGTAACCATTACACGCGGTTGAAGTAAAACTTTTTGACATTGCGACAGATGACGATTAAGTTAAAAATAAATAAACCATGTTAAAATTTAAAAAAAGTACACAACAATATAACAACAATAATATATAAGATTTTAAATTAACATGGTTATTTTTATAAGTAAAATTATTCGAATCGGGATATTTACCATGTATTTTATTTTCATTTGTTGGAGCTCGATATTTCGACATTATCTACGAATGTCTTTTTCACGAGACTGAAGTTTGCGGGTAGATGTGATGGCATTAGAAGTATCCATATCGGACTACTTCCTTTCTCGTACGTTTGCTGCGTAAACACTGGTTACCACTACCATTGTCACTTCCACCCCTACTATTGTCCGATTTTTTTTTCAAATTCGCGAATCGATACGGTGAGTTTCGTCTGTAAAACACGGGATCGAGTGTCGAGTGCACGTAAAACAAACAAAACAAGGGACAATTAAATATTTAACATATATATACGAAACGTAACTGGCTATGAGAGAAGAAGAGAAAGAAAATGTGTGCTCGCACCTCTCTCTTGCCCCTACAGTAATATACGAAACGTAACTGTCTCTCTTTCTATCTTCACTAACTTATATCTCCCTCTCAACTTCCGTTCGCCTCGCCCGATCACACTTTTCGTAACGCTCTCGTCACGCATTCACCAACTCACTCCCAAAGTCAATCGTGAGTAAAAAAGTTTAACTTCAACAAATAACAAAATTGTGTATTATACAGCAAGCACCAAATGTAACAATGGGAGGTATGGGCGGGCCCGCGCCGCCGTACCCGCGCGCGCTGCAGCCGGGCCAAGCGGGCCAGTACCCGCAGATGGCGCAGCAACGTATGCGCCAGCAGATGCTCGCTATGCAGCAGCAGCAGACACCTTTGGTCCAGCATCTCCAGAGGCAGCAGTATCAACAACCTTATTAAGATTATTACACTGTCAACTGATGCCATGAGAACAAAAATGACCACACTTCAACTTTATACATATTGTATTATATATATTGGCTATTCTAATTCTCTTGGCTTGATCATCAGAGCACCTAAAGGTACCGACAGATATAATTAAATAAATCTAGATTGTACACAGTATACTAAACTCAAAATCGCAGTAGACTGAAACGTAGTGATGTTAGTACCCTAAAAATATTGAAATTGAACAATCGAAATCTTTGATATGAATCCTTTTAAGTTTCAAATATAATGCATCATATTTTTTTTTAACATACTGTATATTATGTGTAATAATTTCGTTATAGTTAGCGATAGAAGTCAATAATGAAATTATATCTTCATTAAGAAAAGTCAGAAGTACGCAGAATACAGTTTAATATATGAGATGTAATTCTGAAACGCGATTTTTACATGGACAAAAAAAATGTACATGTCCTAATATTCGAACATTGATAGTTTAATTCGGCAGTTTACTACCCATCTAATGCAATCCGTAACATTGTGAACCGCCCCTAATTAGTGGACAAAAAAAAAATTGATTTGGTTTGGTTATTATTAAACTTTTTGAAACGTGAACTGCGCAAAAGAAGTGAAAATGCAACGGCAATGCCGTTTGAAAATAATTTTTAAAAGATGTAAGTATTGCACCGGTTCACGATTTGCAGCTTACAAAAATCAGATTACAAATCAACAATGTTTACAATAATATTTTTGATGTGTATATAACATAGAAATGGCTAATATGACAGCTAGATGTATTCATATTTTACAATTAATTAGGTGTATCTTGTGTACAAGTATGATCGAAATTCATTTTAATTATAGATACATAACATGGGTCTGTTTTAGACAAAAATGACGACATGTCGAAATCCTACTTTATTTTTGTAATGATTAAATGTATTTTAATTACTTAGTCAGTGTAAGTGATATAGTGATATATTTAGAATCAATATCAACAATTTTGTAATTGTTTTTATTTATACAGATTAGACTTTGTAACTTAATGTAAATATTGAATAAAATAATAATAACGTAGATTAAATCTGGTATTTTTTTTTTAATTAATTTCCTAAAAATATTGTAAATTTAATTTCCTAAAAACTGTTGTATTCCTTTTTTATTATTTTTTGACTTGATATCGTCTTATAAATCGATTAACGCCGGCTGCACCCACGAAAAAGCATGGCTCATTGTCACGTTCCGCGAGCGAGAGCGCGGAACAAGCGACAGAGGGGCACGATCGGCCTAAGCGTTCGGCTTGTGACACATCTCTTCCACTCCATCAGCAAATACGTCTGAGGAGAAGAGAAAAAGATTTGTATTAACGAGTGCAATTTTTTTTTTTTATTGAAGTGAAACTTCTTTATCGGGGTTGGAAAGATTTTTTCGTTACGCGCCATCTTGTTCTTGATTATTGCGTATTTCAGTCGTTTTTCAATAAACACATGCGCAAGGAAGATTCCGAGTGGTAGTAGATGAAATCCTATATATATATATAAATAAATAGTTAAACTAAATAAATCAAATATCAAATTTTGAATGCTACAAAATGTGGCTCTCGCAGGGTTTTGAACTTGCAGCTCTCGAGCGATATACGAAATTCAATTCGCGTTGGCAGCCACTGCGCTAGCAATCATCTAAGATTCTTGAGTGAAATTAAGTATCACTATATAGAAGTTTGCAGTTATTGTATGATGTATTCTATAGTGAGTAGGTAATTCGAATATAAATATGTCCGAACGCAAACACAGGATGACAGGACTCATATAATTACGATCGTATAAAAAGTAAACTGTTTTTATTATAAGTTTCACTTCTTACGAGTGTACGCTAGTACACGCAATTTAATTTTTTTTTCAATTAACTCTTTATTTGTATTATATAAAATAATAATAATTTAGTGATAATAATTCAATTCATAAAGGGTTCATTTTTTCATCAATGATTTCTTATGACGTTATCACGTAAAATTATCGTCCGTAAACCGACTACAGAAAAGCAATTTTTTTAATGAAAGTATATGCATATAACATAATTTTATATCATTCCAAGTAATACAACCGCCATATAGGAGAATTTTTGCCTTAAATATTCTCAAAAAATCAAGATCTGTCTACATTAGTCTCTTTTTATATGAAACATTTTGTCTCAAATACGTTTCAATACAGGCACATGTATGTTGCTAAACGCTAATAAAGAACATACTCTGTAACCTGATGGTATAGCGACATTTATCCATGCTACCATCTCCCCAAAACAAGATAAGCTCTCACATCACCCCGCTCCCAAAAAGGCGGAACAAGAAGAGCGGCAAGCGGAGGCGCTAAACAGGTTCACCAAAGACGACAGTCCGAGGCACCCGAAGGCGTCACCGGCCGCTCGAACTAGAGCCGACATGGGGCAGGTTTCACCACCGAGACTTAGACCTGCGTCCACACCGCTCCAACACGCGGAAAACGCCCTAATCGAGTTCCTGGCTATAACAAAGGCAAACCGCGAGGTAAGCCTAGCCATCTGCAATAAGATCATGCAGACCTACCGGTACGACCATCAAAGGTTACTGGAGGCGGAACTCGAGGAAGCCCAAGCAGCCATATATAACAGCGAAACCCGACAAGTACTCAAGGGCAAGATGTCGGGTACATATATGGCTGCATATAACAGCACAGCAGGCTTCGTGAGCGCCGTCGAGTCTGAGGGAAAAGATGAGGAGCCGCAGACCTTTGAAACACCCGAAGGGGACCCGGTGGTGGTAGTGGCCAGATGCACGAAAGTAATGCTGGGGGACCGGATACTTCAGATGGCGAAAACCATCTCGAACGACTGGGAAGCCGGCTTACTATCCGTGACCTGGGGACTCCCATCGCTGGAATGGATAAATGGGGTACCGGGATGCGGCAAGACAACTCGCATAGTAAGGGACTTCGACGAGGATACGGAGGTCGTGATCACGACCACAGTCGAGGCGGCCAAAGACTTAAAAGAAAAACTGGCCCACCACTATGGCAACAAAGCCAAGCAAAAGGTGCGCACTATGGCCTCCGTTTTGGTAAATGGTTTCCGTGAGGGCTCGACAATTACCCGCCTAACGGTGGACGAAGCCCTTATGAACCACTTCGGAGCCATAGTAATGGCCGCCCGACTATCCGGTGCAGAGAAGGTGATCCTCGTCGGAGATATAAACCAGCTGCCGTATATCGACAGGGATAACCTGTTTGAAATGCGGTACTGTAGAC
Source organism: Euphydryas editha (assembly GCA_036937285.1). Classification (NCBI taxonomy): domain Eukaryota; kingdom Metazoa; phylum Arthropoda; class Insecta; order Lepidoptera; family Nymphalidae; genus Euphydryas; species Euphydryas editha. Next base: position 8,831,152 of record JAUPFZ010000004.1, read on the forward strand.
CTACCCTGCTAACAACCATCTCGTGCGAGTTGTCATGCACGCATCGCAACCCCAAGGATGTCGTCTTTGCCATCAGTGAGGTCTACGGAACCATATACAGCTCCAGCGCCAAGATCCGATCGTTGCGAGTGGAGAGCCTCACAGGCGCGCGTATCCCCGTAGGAAGGGATCGGACCCTATACCTGGTCTTTACGCAAGATGAAAAGAGATTGTTGACTGACCAGGGATATGGGTCCGGCGAGGGATCGCGCGTCTTAACCATCCATGAGGCACAGGGCCAGACCTACGAGGACGTCATCGTCCTCCAGACTAAGACGAGGAGGCTCCGAATCCACGACAGCGTTTCGCACGCCGTAGTCGCGGTGACTAGACACACTAACACCTGTGTCTATTACACCGACGACTGTGATGACGCAATTGGTCGCTTTGTGGCGAGGGCGGCGGAGACCACGGAAAAGGAAATCCTCGAGCACAGTCTCAAGATGGCGATTCATCACAGAGATACCGCCGTCATTGAGAGTGTGCTCGATATGTTGAGTAAAAACATCGGTGCGAGGACATAGTTGTTAGAAATATATTTATAAGAAATAGCTATAAAACCAGTATTAGGAAAATAAGTTAAGCGTTAGTAATAAGCATATTGTACAATTAGCAAAGTAAAGTAAAAAAAAAAAAAAAAAAAAAAAAAAAAAAAAAAAAAAAAAAAAAAAAAAAAAAAAAAAAAAAAAAAAAAATGCATGTCATTAGATTTAAGAATACCTTCATATTTTGGTCGGTGGACTCATGTTGTCACATTAGAGACATTAAGTTTTTAATTAAGTCCTTAATAATGTAAGCAACTACCATTGTACTAAGTATACCTAAATCTGGAATAAAAAAGGCATGGGCAAAATGAGCCCGTGGACATACATTTATATATAAAAAAAAAAAAAAAAACCTGATGGTATACCGAAAAAACAAAAGAGATATTTAATTTTTAAAAAAATGAATTCAACTACATGAAAAAATAAGTATAAACTGTAGTACAAGTTGATAGCTAACGTTCATAATATAGTACTGTGTACAAACACGAATAATATCAGATAAATAAACAAAATATACATTAAGCATTATGTAACTCGATAAATAGAATGAAAACTGTTTATAGCTTCGATTCCAATATGATACATGATATTATTGTATATTAAAGACTATTGTCTGGCATAATTAAAAGAGATTAAACTAAGAAACTATTTAAACCCTTTTATCATAGGCTATGTATGCGGTAACGTTTCCGCACATTTTGAATGTATGATGTGCGCATGCGCTCCTATCAAAGTGAAGAATATCTTGACTTGGGAAGGGGACTGGGAACATAGCCATAATATTCTATAACCTGTGCCGTTTGCTTAACTAATTGACAGTTGACCTAAAGGTTGTAGATACCAGGTCATAAAATCCCAAAAAAAAAAAAACTAATTGACAAGTGACAACATCAATCGTCAAAAGTCAGATGATAAGTAAACAAAAATGTGTTTTTGAGGTTATGTTTATATTTTTATTATTTTTATGTAAATATAAATAAGTAATATGTATCATATTATGGAAATAAATAAGATTAGGCTTAAACTGTATTTCAATATCATAAGAAAAATACACAATGTAGATCTTAGTGACATTCCTAAAGTAACTGTTGCTAATATTCGCAAAATTTTACGCCAAAAAGGTTTCGCTGTTCAGGATGGTTTTACTTCTGTTACAACTAAATGTACAATATGTACAGATGAAAAAATTGAACAGAAAAAAATTGAAAATAAACTTTACGTTAATAAAACTACTGGTGAGTAATTATCCTTTATGCTGAACGACATCTTGTTGTTTGTTTTATATATTTGTAAATTTACTTTATCGATATATGGTTTTCAGGTTTTTTTATATGTCCAAAGTGTAATATTCACGGAGATTGGAACATGCTCGAAAGATTAATGAAGAAATCTAAAATTGAAGGCAGTATAAAAGAATATATTAGCGAATTACAACAGAAGATAGAAAGTTTTCAAAAAGACTGGAAGACTGTTTTAGAAAATACTACCTCAATTGTAGACTTAAGTGAAATAGAGGTTTTAGATCTTTTTCGATTATTTGAATATCCAGTAAGTTATTATTGAATATAATTATTTACAAAATTACATAGTTTTGTATGAAATTATTTTAATATATATATATTTTTATTAGTACTATGAAGAATCAAGAAAAGTATTGTCAGATGTCAGAGTATCAAAAGACCATACAGTATTATATTTTCCTTTAAAAAACTCCTTGGACAATGTAGTAGGTTTTCGTAAAATACAAGCAGGGAAGGAGGATGAGACAGAAAACTGTGGCCTGTATGCAGCTGGTTTATTTCACTGTAGGGCCACTAAAACCAGTCGTAATGATATGGGCATACTAGTGCCAAATATACAAGATGTTCTACATTTAGCTGCATCTAAAGTTCCAGGTAATTAAATATTTATTTAGGATATTTTATGTATAATTTTTACACATAGCTACTTGATAATGCAATATAATGTATAAAATTCTTCTATGAATTCTTTCTTAACAATTCAATTGTGATTTATAGCTTATTCATATCTATGTTATGTATTAGACAAATTTCATTACAATAGCCAAGTCGTTGGCTGGGAACAAAACTGAACTGAATTGGCCTGTAAACTTCTCACTACTGAGAAAAGGCCTCCACTCCATATTAGGGAGGATCTATTCCAAAGAAATTTGTTTATATATATAACAATATTCGTATGGATATTGTATTAAAAAATTAATAAAAATATGTACTAAAAAGAATATTTTCAGGTACACTTATTTGGCTCAATAATTGTAGCTTACCACCTATATTGCTACCAACTCTAGAAAATTACCAAAAGTTGTGTTTGTGGGGAGATTGGGATAACATGAGAAGCGTTGCTGAGAAGCTAGGTGAAGAAAGATGCCGATTCGTTAGGTATAAATTATTATTATCTAAGATTATTCTCTACTGATTTTATCTAAGAATAATTAACATTTATGTGAATATGTATCTGGTGTTTCATTCTACACATTTATAATTAACTAATTAAATATATGTAACATACATGGTTGTCTGTTTCTAAGGTATGCAACTTATTACCTTTTTACCTAGTAGGTAACAACAATATTTCAATAAATGTATCGTAGATCAGGGACGCTGTAAAGGGTCCGAAACGTCGGGAAATAATTTAATTGAAAAATCGTTAAGCTGTAAAGTTTTTAAACAAATAAACGCGATAAAATCCGATCTAGACTTTTAATTAAAATATTTTGTTTAATGTGTTAATTTTGTGACAAAGGGGCGTTCAAGTATTACGTAACGCAATTTTTGAAGATTTTTTAATAACCCCATGTTTTAATTTGATTATTGATCTTAACATTACTTATTAACTGTTATAAAATAAATTAAAAAAATGTTTTACATATTTAAAATTTTGTTCTTAGACCCACGGATGGCTTGGTAACAGCAACAGAAGCAGCAAACGCCAATTTATCTTTGAAGACACTGGTCTCGGAAGCAAAACCCGCCGCCCATCGCTCCATCACTACTTTCGCTGCCCTGCGAGATGATGTGTATGCTGAACTCACCAATATAGACAAAGTGATTATTTTAAATATCTGAATTTGGAAAAAAAATTGACTGTTGAAATATCAAAAAAGACTTCAGGCAGTTCTTATTATCTTTAGTGTAGGTTCCAATCACTGAAAATATAGTAGTTTATTTGCTGTGCACTACATTCTATACTCTTAAACTCTTCAGTAAAAAGAATCTTAAGAAGGTTACTTAAGTTCTATATTAGAACACTTATTATAAGCTAGAATTTTTCTTACTGTCAATGTATAATCGAATCAATATGGATACGAAATGGTAGTGTCCAATACTTTGACCTGCAAGCTTTAAAAATTGTTGTAATAAATATGTTTAATATACACACAGTGTCGTCTGTTCCTAAGGTAGGCAACTTGATGCCGGTGTTTTAGGTAAAACAGCCGACTGGTATACATTTTCATTAAATAAATATACATACATATAAATAATACATATACAAATAAATATACTTCCCACCCAGACTCGGGGCGGGAATCGAACCCACAACCCTGGAGCTGAAAGCAGGGTCACTGCCAACTGCACCAACGGGTAAGTCATCATAGTATGTGTACTATCCATAATTACCTGCATTAACTGCAATAACTGAACGATCAGGTTCGCGGTGTGAAGTGGCGTCGTTTCCCCGGCCTGACGCGGCTGCTGGGCGGGCACCGGCGCGGCGAGCTGACCGTGCTCACGGGGCCCACGGGCTGCGGGAAGACCACGCTCTGCGCGGAGATGTCGCTCGACCTCGCCACCCAGGGGGTGAGTGTGCACTGTGCAATGTGGCCCTGACTGTACGCGACTGTACTCCTAGTGTATACCGGGCGAGGGAGAATTACCAGTAGTAAGGGGGCATCCGATAAGTACGCGAGACGATTTTCGCAATTTTTCGACCTCCCTCCCTCTGAGATGTCGTGAGATTTTGCTCGACCACCTCCCCCTCACCCCTAATCTCACGTGATTTTTTTTTAAATGTATATTTTTAATGTAAATAATTGAATTTGTTCTCGATTACATCAGATTTATTTTTAAAAAAGTTTTTATTTTTATTTTTATTTAAGACTAGTATTTAAGATATTTAATGACAGAAAAAAAATTCCGTGATATTCGCTGAGACCACTCTCTCCCCCACGTGATATTGAGTGACATTTCACTTGACCCCTCTCCCCTAAACGCCTTACGTAAATAATGGATGCTCCCTAAGTGTATGCTGTAAGGGATGACTGTGCAATGTTAATAAGTGAAGAGTGAGTACGATGTGTAAAAAGCGAATGTACCATAAGTGTAAGAAAAAGTGTCTTTAGCTATGTAAGTGCGTAGTATAATAATTAGTGTACACTGTACACATTTTGGGATTAAATGGATATAATTTCTATGTGACTCGTAATTTATGTGATAAATATCTGTGTCTGAACAATTTCATGAAAATTTTTGCGTTTGTTTGTTTGAGAGTGAGAATATGTGGAAAGGCTATATTGAAGAGGGTCAAAACTACGTGAGTCGTTTATTTTACTTATAATTTGTCATCTAGAAACTTTCTGTTATTCTAATTTTTTTTAATATATTATATTGTTAAGGTTACAACTTTATGGGGAAGCTTCGAAATTCGCAACTCTCGTCTAGCTCGCACGATGCTACAGCAGTTCGCAGGCGTCCCGCTCGAGCAGAACCTACAAGACTTTACTAAATTCGCTGACGACTTTCAAAAGTTGCCAATTTATTATCTCGCCTTTCACGGCCAACAACCAATTAAAGTCGTTATGGAGGTAAGTTTTTACAAAATATATAATGAAAAAATGTTTTAAATATGAATTTGATTTTCTACAGAATGTCCATGTGTAAAGATCTAACATCAGCTTCGCTTTATACTTGTATAATCGATTGGCTTCCAGCTGAGCCAGATTCAAATAAAAAAAAAAGAACTAAATTATTATAACATTTTATTTATTTTATTATATAGTATATTATAATATACGGTTGTTAAAAATCATATCAAAGTTATAAAAGAGGGTAATTATTTTGAGCTCGAGGAGCGATCGTGGGACGTATCTTTGACATCCCTGGTGTAACGTAATGTTTGCAATTGGCGCGTCACGTGCGGCGGCAGGCGGTGGAGCACGCGCGCTACATGCACGACCTGGCGCACGTGGTGGTGGACAACGTGCAGTTCATGCTGGGGCTGGGCGACGAGCGCGACGGCGACCGCTACCTGCGCCAGGACGCCGTCATCGCCGCCTTCCGCACCTTCGCCACGGCGCGCCACACGCACGTCACGCTCGTCATGCACCCGCGGAAGGTTCGCGAACCATCTCTAAATTATTGTTGCGCGTATTAACGTACCGTTCTGGTGTAATGCTGCGAGTAGTCGCCTCGAAACGCGCGCCGGCGGTCGCTGGTCCGATTCCCCGCTCGGAACAGATATTTTTATTTTTACGAATATTTGTTTCCGGTCTGGGTGTATGTTCTTGTGGGTCTCCTCACCGTGCCTCGCAGAGCACGTAAAGCCGTCGGTCCCGATTGTTATCATATACACCCGATAACGATCGTTACTCATGGTAGGGAAATTATCCGCCAACCCGCATTGGAGCAGCGTGGTGGACTAAGCTCTAACCTTTCTTCTATATGGAGAAGAGGTCTTAGATCAGCAGTGGGTGGTTTACAGGCTGATACAGTACAGTACTAATGACTCCCGAAAAATCTGTTTGGATGCCTTCCCCTCCATTCAACTTCGATAAAACTCAAAAAGAGCATTTTGTATTTTACAATTTCGAATGTTCTCAATACGACAAATAATGCCGGAAACCACTAGAAAGATTGGATAGGCAGGACGCAGTAAGATATCAAGACAAGAGATGAACCCACGAAAATACAAAATGGATTAGCCCAATAGACAGGGTCGGATTTAGAGTTGTGGGGGCCCGGGGCAACAGAGAAGTGGAGGCCCCTATATCTGAAATTGAATTTTTATTTCATGCAGAAAAAAATGACGAGTCACCGATAAAATCAAAAAGGTCATCCCTATTCCTATTCCTAAAAAAAAAAACACAAATGTCGTCCCAACTCTAGACCACTCCAACTCGGTCGGCTCTATTGTGGAAGCCTCTCTTTTGTGGATGTGGGGGCCCCTCTTATGTGAGGGCCCGGGGCAGTTGCCCCACTTGCCCTCCCCTAAATCCGGCCCTGCCAATAGACAAGAGGAGCATCGGTCGACAAAGAAAAAGATAGGTGGATAACATCAAAAATATAGTAGGAACTAACTGGATGAGAATTGCTAAAAACCGCGAAAAATGGCTCAGATTTGAGGAGGCTTTTACCTTATAGGGACTACACACCAACAACAAATAAATAGAATTAGTTAACTTAAGTTTTTTGTTAAATCTTTTTTATTTAAATGTGTAGACAATTGAAGCTTATTATTATTATTAAGGATTAGAGACAAGGATAAGGATCCGGAAAAGCAACATACCTAAATACCACTTAATCATTTTATTCATTTCAGGAACGGGAAAGTGAAGATCTATCAACCAGCTCGATTTTCGGTAGTGCCAAAGCATCACAGGAAGCTGATAACGTTCTTATAATTCAAGTAATAATATACTTTTATATTCTTTTCAATCGTAAGTTATTTTCGTATATTTAATGATCGATTAACAATCTTTTTTTTTTTTTTAGGATAAAAGGCTAACGGCGGTTCGTGGAAAAAAGTATTTGCAAGTAGCTAAAAACCGATATAGTGGAGATCTTGGCATTGTTCCATTAGATTTTGATAAAGATTCTCTCAGCTACCAGCCAAAAAAGAAGCCAAAAAGTAAAGATGAGCCAGACAAACTCCTAAATCAATGTTTCGAAGAATATTCCTTGGAGGAACGTAATTACGATAGCTTTAGCAATATAAATAGAGCCACTAAGACTCAGAAAAACAAAAATAAACATAACGAGGCAGACACATTTCTTAGTGATATTTTAAATTTAAATAGAACTAGATAACTTTTACTCAATTTTCTATTGCGGATATAACTGAGGACTACAGCATTATATTTTGGGAAATAAAACAAAATGAATTAAGGACTATTCCATCGTAGACGATGCAAATGTTCGAGATTTAATCAAAGAACGACGATTAAAATCAAAGAACGACTGCCGAATTAATTATGTATTACCAAAAATAAATAAATAAAAATTATGATTCTGTTCTTTGTTGTAGGGTAAGGTGGGGTACAGTGTTACAAAAAAAAAACAAACTAGAATGTAGCGACAAAAATATTGTTTTAATCAGTTTGTTTTCGGCTTGGATATAAACTATAACAATCTCTCGTTGATTAAAATTATTCAAACATGAACATTATAAGCAATTAATTAATTTTAATTTCACTTTAATTAAATCAGACGATTGTAATACTGAGCCCCGTATCTGGGGTACTTTGTTACAGGGTAAGGGGCACAATGTTACATCATAAAAATAATATACAAAATAACAATAAGAAAAAAGGTAACTTTTCTAACAATTTTTTTTTTTTTATAATATTATTTGGAAACGTATATACATCTGCCTGACGTTTGGCCTTTCTTGCTACAACATTTACAAGATAAAGCACAACTTTAATATCTTTTCAAAGACTTACACCACTTTCTACCATCAGAATTGCTTCTGCCATATCTTTTTCACTATGAAGATCGTAATCTGTCTTCCTCTTACGATTTCGAACCATTTTCTTTTAATACCTAGAAATAGTAAAAGGTGTTAATTGGGGATGATTGTTACAGTGCCCCGTAACACAGTGCCCCGGAGAGGCAAAACGATAAAAAAAATCGAGTTAATCTTTTAGGTTACGCTTACAAAAAACTACTTAACGTTAATTTGTAACTTAATATACAGTAAATAGAGGAAAACCATCATAACTTACCTAAATATAATATTCGTCCGGAAAGAAGTTAAAAACTTTGAAATGATTTTTTTCTCGTTTGATCACACAAAACTTTTGTTTGTTATTATCTACACGCGGTACAAATCGCGCATTGACAACTGCTTAAAGATACATGTGAGCTTGACAAACGTGTATACCAAACACCATAAAAGTGAAAGACAGAGACGGAGATATGTACACTGTAACAGTGTACCCCGTGTAACACTGTACCCCACCCTACCCTAATTTATAACAGCTCGTATACGTTCTACTGCTGGGTAAAGGCCTCTTTTTAATCCGTCACGGAACGTTACACACTTCTGAAACATGTTAGACGACAGACTCAAAAGAAATTATCGGTGTTAGCCTAGTTTAGAACCTGAGAATTTTTGGTTACGATGTATAAAATAAAAATTCTGCCAATCGAAAATTACATGTATTTTATTTAATTACCCTCCTCATATAGGTAGTTGAGACATTTATTAAATATACTTCCAAAAAAACTTAATAACTAAAATAATTTAAACCATTTCATTTGTAGTTATTTCAAACAATTATACAAATTAACCTTCGATCAATTATACCCTAGATGCAACATTTCATAGTGACACAACGCACAAAAACGGCTTGAGTTTACTATACCTGCCTCCCCATTGTAATATACATACATCTTACGGACAATACAAAAAAAATCACAATGCCACTTAAATATTTTATTAAAAATCATCCTTATTGCAAGACGCTAAGGATTAGTTTTCGACTATTATCTAACGACTTTTACGCTTTTGCTCTGCGGCTTTGACAAAAAATTTATTGCCGTCCGCGGTGGTGTCCAGTGAAATTGAACGCTCACTTAATAATTTTAACGCTCAAAATTATTTGTGACGCGTACGACTTGAGGACGTTTTGATTTCCCTAACAGTAAAAACTATGATAGAACATGTAATCCAATGGAGTCGCTTACTTGTTTTCTCGTACTAAGAATAATATTTTTTCTTGATGAAATTCGCATTTGTTATTTAACTTTATATATTAATGAACTAATTTACTCGAGGTCATTATTTGTATTGTATTTGTGATTTGCCTTTGTTCCTTTAAGGAGTTGAAGTTGAGTAAATACTGTCTCCCCTTCCTCAGGAATCAATTAGAAAGTTGTATGCAAGTGTGTTTGTTTGTTCTCTTTACACAGCTCAACAGCTGAACAAATTTAGAAAAATATATACACATGGAAGTCGGGAGATGGCAAAGGGATGTAAGGGCAAAAAATTGAATTGTAAATTATTACTTTTATTACTATAAACAATACTACAACAGGATAATAAACCCGTAAATTTCAATCGTAACTTTAATAAGCCGTTATTGAATAGAATTTAGTTACCCTGGAATAAAGTTAATTTGTTAAAAACTTGTCTTTTCGTTGTAATCTTTTTTTTGATATCTTCGTTTTTACACATGTAGTGCAAACGTACATCTATATATTTCTCAATAATGGTTTTTGTTAAGTCATATGTGTGGTTGAATTGATTTTTTGCATGAGCATCTGTTTCGTTAAATATATTAATATTGATCAATAGTCGTAATACCTTCATAGATAGAAAAGCTTTATCATACTTTTTTAATATGGTTTTGCCGCCACTGATTATGGTGTAGTCTCTCAATATTTTTTCTGTCTGTTTGCAAATTATGAAGACAGATTCAGAAGCAAAGCATAATCCACCTACATCTTTTAAATCAATCAATTTATGAAAATGTTCCTTTTTTGTGGCCAGTAAATGATTTTTACAATCATCACAAGTAATTTTCTTAAGACAATGATACACTACAAAGCCAGAAATGTAACCAATTATTTGAATAGTCACTTTATTTAAATTTTCGTCCAATAGTCTAGCTGCAAGTTGGTCGCAATTGCTGTAGTATTTTTCTTCTGTTCGTTCTCTATTAATGTGGTTCTGAAGAAATGCACGGGAGAAATTAGCTTCATTTTCATCTTCGTGACGGTAACTGCGTGAAGTATTGTTAATTTTTTGGGTGGTTGAAGTTGTTTGCAGAATAGGAATGCTATCTAGCGGTAAACAATTTCCACTGAATTTACTGCTCAGCTCTAAATGTGATAATAACTTCTTGTACGCTGCTTTAAATTGGCGAGTATTAGGGTTATTATTGTGACCACCTTGACTTCGGACTTTACCAAAGAATAGTTCTACGTGGTCCTAGCTAAATTTATACATTGTCAAGTATGATAGCATATTTGATTCTATGAGCGTGGAATACAGATTTTCCAGGCTATTTATGCATATTAGCAATCCAGTAACGCCGGTATTAGATTTACATTTATGCAAAGGTACAATTTTGCTTTCATGTACAACACGAGTTTCATTTTTTACCCTAATGGTCTTTTTGTACATCACTTTAGTTGAGAGAGAAAGCAAATACTTTTTGGTCTTGGCACAGAATGAAAGAACTTGAACTGAATTGTCTTTGCTAAGTGGCTTTCTGTAACCAAAGTCATTGAGATTTCTCGAGTTAAGGATGTCAAAAAGGTCATTTATCAATTTTATGAACCTGACAGTGGCCTCTGAGTGAGCAAATTGTTCAATATGTAATTCTTTGTTACAAAAATGTATAGCTTGGGCAACGCTGTTACTGAGAAGCTGTGAGGCCAGTTTCACTTTCATAACTTGATTTCGGAATTGTATATGACGAAGAGTTAGTTTATTTGCTAAGTGTAGACCATTCTCTTCTTGTAGAGTATGCAATGCCACAATAAGTTGCCATTTTATGGAGTCGTTGTTTTCGTCGTATATTTGTTTTTGGGATTCTAACACATTTCGCATTAATTTTAGCATGTGGCAGGGGTCCAAAAATACTGCCACTTTTTGACTATGGCAAGGGTGAGGGAATGTTGTCTTCATACTGTCGTACTTTTCTATGTTGCAACCCAATAACTTCATGCAGCTGATATTAGATTTGCATCCGTCGAACGTGATGGACACTACATTAACCCCTACGAAATGACATTTTTGGAGTGCTAATCTAATCAAATTGGCTTTCATCTCTCCATTAAGGCTTTGAATGAAAAAATATGCAATGGGCAATGTCCAAGACTGATCTAATGAAACCAACACGAAGACATAAGCTTGGTTAGCCAGACTGTCTGAGTCACTGGAACCGACGCCCATGTCCACAAGACCTTCATATTTATTGCCAGTCCAAATTTTTTGCTGACGTAAGGACATTTCATCGGCCACTAAGGAGCACAAAAGCGGATCTTTACACGTTTTCGCTTTATCAGCTAGTCTTGAAAAGGCTTCTTCTGTAAAACCTGGTTGGGCGTTAACGTTTTGGTACCACTTAGAAAGTGTATGGGGGTGCGCTAGACGATTATTAAAAACATTCCGTACATATTTGTAAGCTGCAGGTGAATAGAACTGCAAGGTCAAAGCGAATTTCCTGAGTACTGGTGGATATTTGGAAAATTTCGTTCTTTTCTTGGCTGTTAGTACTGACATAATTTTCGAATTGGCTTCATTTGATTTATCGTTTAAATCTGTACATAAAGACTCATCTGCTAGTCCTTTTGATTTTAATTCTTGAATAATATGCTTTAAATTCGTATTTTTTTTCTTGAGTCTATTATTTTGTTTTTTTAAATTTTGCACCTGGTTTGATTTCAGTTGTAATTTTCGGTTACATTTTCTAATGGCCTTTTTGAAAAATGACGTCTTCGGCGTGTTAAAAATAGATGATAATTCAGACGGAATTGGTGATGTCAATTCTTCATCATTAGTTACAGGTGGTGGAGTTACAGTCACTGATACCTACGAAACGAAATAATCGACGTGGTTACTTAAATATTTAGTATAAAGATTATAAAGTAAAAAAAGAAAAACTGTTTTTTATTTATTATTATAAATCATCATGATATCACTTGTGATGTGTTATCATTCAATGACCAAGTAAGTTCTGGTTATTGGATAATAACAAAGATTCTATTAATGAAACGCATAGAGAATACGAATTATTTGACATTGGCGAAGTAAAAAATAATAGTTTATACCTGGCTCATATCTGCCATTAGCTCAGTTTCGGACTGCAGTGAACTTCCTAATTTTGTCAGGGTATTTTCTCCAGGCTTATTTTCGTGTGACTGTTCCGGATCCGGTTCTTTTTGTTTAGTTTGAATCTGAAATAAAGTACCGTATTTACTCTCTTTATAGTAAAAATATAAATGTATCATTTGTTATATAAAAAAGTAGCGTAATAAAACTGCACAAATTCTAATTTAATACCTCTATTTTTGGTACAGCGTTTTTATTTATTCTCCGTAATCCTTTTTGTGTACTAAACATGTCAGACTCGGCAAAGTGGTCTGAACAAACCACACTGGAGTCATTAGGTTTAAAATTATCTTCACTTCTTTCTTCTTTTATTACTAACCGCCATTTTTCTCTTTGAATCTCATTTTGTGGAAATCTGTAAAAAAAATAAACTAAAATCTAATATTAAGAAAAATAAAAGAACATGGCGACTCCATTAGTCTTGTTCTAAAACAGGCCTATTTTGTTCTTGTCTTGCGTGTAAAATCGATTATAGTGTGAAAGAGACAACTGCGTAGCAAAAATAATAAGATTTATTTTCTTGAAATACCAATTTGGAGATGAAAACTAGATTACTTCGAATTTTAACTACTGTAAGAATTTGTAAAAAGTATAAAACTTACCGAAAATACGAAATTCCATGTTGTTTTCTCTTTGTAAGGGTGTTATTTTTACAACTTTTCACAGAGCACTTCGGCATCGTTCCACTTGACGGTCGGCGCGACACTGACAGTAAAAGAGTGCTTATTATGAATTTAAGCACTCTTTAGTTTGGCCACTTTTGGTGCGCTTATGCGGAATCTAGGGTATAATTGATCGAAGAAATTAACAACTATTACCAGATTTTAGTTCATATTTTTTGTATGTATTCAATACATATTATGTATTATATACATACATACATACACAATTTTTATTTAAATAAACCACAATCTTAATCGATGTAGCTTTACTTTTTCATAATATTTTTTGACGTGATAACGTCTTGTAAATCGATGAATGCCGGCGGCACCCACGAAAAAGCATGGCCCATTGTCACGTTTCGCGAGCAAGAGAGCGAACTAAGCGATTCGGCTTGTGAATGAAAAAGAATAACGTAGATTGGAGAATCTTAAATATCACACATGTATGTATAAGTTGTAAATAAATTGTTTTAATAGCATAATTGTTACTAATAATTAATCTGTAGAATTTAATTTAAAAAAAAAAATGGAATTAACGAGTGCAAATAAATGTTGATTTATCGAAAAAAATGTAATTAATTGAACTCTCCTTCTTTGTTTTATACAAAATAATGATAATTCAATTCAATCCATAAAAATATGCAATTTTTTATCAATGTTTTCTTATGACGTTATCACCTAAAATTATCGTCCGTAAACCGATTTTATAGACAACCAATTATTTTTAATGAACATTCGTTAAAACCGCAATTAGTTGCAAATTAAAGTCAACAACAACATTACAATAATACATCTTCCACATATTAAAACAATTATTGTAAAATTTTAATAATATTTTGACTGGAAAAGAATGCAGAGCTAAAGAATTGCAAGGATTTTGATTTCCTGATGTAATCAGATCACAAGCTCTAGGTAGAATTATTTTTTTATTTTCAATGCTTGGACAAAATAATTATTCCAAATTCTCTAGTAAAATAATTTATTTATCGTTATCATTTATTGGCACAGAAGTACCTTGTTAAACACAAACTAAATGTTGATGAAATATTATATACACGTATATATACAGGTGACTGGTGAATTGCTATCAATATTTAAGGAGAATACTCGGTACATGATTCTTATTCGAATTATATTTAAAAAAAATACATACTTAATTTTTGACCAAGTTTCCACAAATTTCAATTCAAATAAATGAAGTGCGGACACTTTTCCAGACATGCCGGCAGCGCGTTCACATCTAAAAATTGCCAAAGTTCTCATCATAAAACAAACTTAGTATTTTTGCCTATCCTAAGCCAGGATTAAAATATTAAAGGGGATTGAATCATGCTTGTTTATCAAAGGTAGCCTGCTACCCTGTTAACACGTGGCGGCGTTTGGACGTAGGTAAACTACCTGTTTTGTGTCGAAAGTGCAGATAGCTGCTAGGGTGTCCAGACGACGCGTAAATAATTAGATAACTGTTGAGTAACTTTACTCAGAAGTTTATTAATAATTACCTTTTTTTTACATAATTCGAATGAGAATCATGTACCCAGTATTCTCCTTAAATATTAATAGTAACTCACCATTCATTCTGTATATATATATATATTACAGTATTCTCCTTAAATATTAATAGTAACTCACCATTCATTCTGTATATATATATATATATATATATATATATATATATATATATATACAGAATGAATGGTGAGTTACTATTAATATTTAAGGAGAATACTGGGTACATGATTACATGATTGGGTATATATATATATATATATATATATTTTTTTTTTTTTTTTTTTAAATTTCTAGATTTTTTAAATAATCATCTATAACTATGTACATAATATATTAATTATTATTAAGAATATATGTTAGTAGGCCGTATTATCTAAAGTAATCAATAATTACGACTACCATTGCATTTGCAAAAGATAAAATAAATTAGGCCAAAAAATAATGCATTGATATGATTTGAAACCTTGATAATAGATAAAATTATATATAGTATATTATGTATAATTTTATAATATTAATATATATATATTTTATTTCACATTTCATAATGAAATGCAACACTAGTTGCAAAAGCATAATCAGCACATTGCTCTTATCTATTTCATATAGAATAACATGTAATTAGTTTAATGACCTATAAAACATATTTTGAAATGAATGCTAGAATGTATCTAAAGATTAAATATATATAATCCTCAATTTTACCACCACAGTATGTTATCTCTTTGTTTATTTAAATGTTTACGTTATGTAATGTATATTATATCAATTATTTGTTAAAACGACTATGAAGGGCATCAACAAGTGATGCCTCATTGGTTCGTTCTTGTCTTCTTTTGCACTTAGGGCAAGGTAAGTTTTCATTGAGGCACTTTGAATGAAATACACTTGAACATTCATCGCATCTATAGGTTGAACTAGTTTCAAATGGATATAATATTTTAGTATCTCTACAAACTTCACATATGAATCCCTTTTGGCTGCAGAGCCAACAATCAAGTACATGTGATTTTGCAAATTGAACAACTTTTTCCAGCTGTAAGGCTAGTGAATTATTTGGTATTTGTGCTAAATCTGATATTGTGTATGTATGGACGTGATCATATAAATACTCCCTAGGCCAAACACGCTTCTGCAGTTCCTCAATGACTGGTTCACGACAAGTAAATATATATGCCCGTAAAAAATTAAGCTGGATCCTCAGTTCTTGTAATTGAGCCATATCTGAAACTCCACAGTAAATTTTTGGATTAAGTTTTTTCATATCAATCCATGGATGATGTTGGAATTCTAATAAAAATGTGGCAGATTTTTTTGACACAGGATATCTTTTAAAATCCCAATTGTGAATGACTCGAGAAGGTATAATAAATACATTAGGATCCATGCAATTTGAACAGTAATATTCTCCAGTGTAGCCACAAACTTTAGCTTTAGAAACAGTACTTCCTAATAAGTCCTGGCAACCTTTGCATTGATAATTTTGGTAATCGAGTCCCTTTTCTCGAGACAATGTTCCCAATTGTTTTATCATTTTCTGTAATTCCTGGGGAGTGAAGGAACCTGTTGTAGAACTTGGTATAACTTCATAATCCAGTCCTTGCAATGTAATATCATCTGGTAATGCTGTCTCTGGCTTTACTTCACAAAATTCATTGTCTTCAGGCGATAATTTTAATTCTTTATGTATATCCTTCATAATGTCTCTCAAATTAGGAGTGTTTGAGATTGCTTCATTGAAAGTATTAGAATTATCAATGAGAGATGATAGGCTTTTTATTTCTGGTGTTTTTATCATACTACTTCCATGTGATGAGTTTGAATTTGTTGATGCATTAAGATCGTCATGGCTATCATTTGACCATCCTTTACCGCTTAAGGAGTTTCCAGTAACAATAGCATCAGTTGGTAATATAAAATCTCCTGAATCTACTGATGATGAGTATATCTGACCTGAATCAACTGGTTCTTGAGTAGTTGCAGGTTGTTCTATTTGTAATGACTGCATAGCTGATTCTCTTTTTGTTTGTAAATCTTTTCCTATTTCCACTTTATTTGCAGTCTCAATGTTTTTCTCTTTGTTTTGTATATCATTTGAATCTTTAGAAAGAATAAATTTTAATGCTTCATCCTCACTTAAAGATAGCGTTCTACCCAATCCTGTAATACTAGAAGCATGTGTAGGAGTTGATGCTAATTTTGGTTTTGATTCATCTGAAAGAGTGCTGGCTACATCTAGCCCTGCAGTTATTGGTGCTACTCTCATAGTTGGCACCCAAATACCTGCTTGCATCAAAACTTGTTCTGGCCAATTATTTAGTAAACTGGAATTTATAGGTAAGTTAAATTGGACACATGTTTCCAAGCCCTGTATCAATTTTTGAGCTACTTCTAATATTTCTGTATCACACACAAAAGCAGTTCTGTTATAGAAAGGTTTCACTGCTGATATATTCTTTAGTAATGTAGACATATAGGACGACAATAGACATTCATTCAGGGCGATTCTAAGCCAAGCTCGGCATTGGCCTATCTCAGTGTTAATTTGTGGTAAAGATGAAATCTGATCAATGTTTTGTCTATGTGATAGCACAAGTATAAGTGGCCAAAAACTGGATTGTGGACGGTAGTCAGGGTCACCAGATATAACATTTTTCGCTTTTCTCAAAAAAGTATCTTTTAACCCATGAAGAAAAACAGCTTCCAAAGCCATACATAAGGTATTTGTCGAGTCTGTAGAACCAAGAACACTATGAAAGTTTTCTTCAAATTGACTATTATATTGAATATCTTTTACACACTCCGATAAATTATTTATAAGAGATTCCTTGAGAATTGTATCGCGACTGCGAATAGCAAAGCTTGATGTAACATTCTTAAAAAATGACATTTTAAATATTGTATTTTACAATAGATTACAACAAAAACAACACTACACTTTATTGATAACTTCGCAGTATGAATGTGACTATTTATTGTTATAATACATTTATAAACTAGTGATGCGACTCGAGTCACTTTTACTCGAGTGACTCGAGTTGAGTACGGAAAAAATCATACTCGAGTGAAAAAAATATTGACTCGAGTTAACTTGGACTCGAGTTATCACTCGTCGAGACAAACAAGTAAAAAGTGCGATTCAATAATTATTGATAATTTCGTGTTATTTGTTAATTATCCGTAATTGGTTTTGGATCCGATAGGTATTGATAATTGTGATTCGATAATTATGGTTCGGCGGATGACCTTTTTTTTAGGTATTCGGATAAGGCTAGGGCGTAAACGTCAGTACTGGAGGCCGGATGATTTTTTTTTTTTTTTTTCGTCGTCCGAAAATGTCAGTAACTACTCGAGTCACTCGAGTGACTCTAAACTACTCGAGTGACTCGACCACTCGAGTGGTACTCGAGTGACATTGCATAATGACTCGAATGACTCGAGTGGTAAAATTGGACTCGAGTCGCATCACTATTATAAACAACATTTCAGTCATTTTACATTAGTAGTGTCAAATGTCAATGTCAACTGACTAGGGGTGTGCGATAATTATCGATAATTCGTAACTACTCGATAATTTTTCATTCGATAATTATCGATAATTATCGATAAGTGTTATTCGATAATTTTGATTGGATAATAATCGATAATTTTTCATTCGATAATTATCGATAACTATCGATAAGTTTTCATTCGATAATTATCGATAATTTGTTGCGATCCGATAATTATCGAAAATTTTTTTCGATCCGAAAATTATCGGTAATTTTTTCCGATGTGATAATTATCGATATTTTTGATTTTTGTGTGATCCGATAACTATGGATAGATTATTTCGATACCGGACGGCGGATGACCCTTTTTTTTTTTTTTTAGATATTCGGATAGGGAACGGAGGATTAAGGATTATATGAATGCGGGACGGCGGACGACGTTTTTTTTTTTTTTTTTTTTTTTTTTTTTTTTTTTTTTTTTTTTTTTTTTTTTCTTTTTTTCGTCGTCCAAAAATTGTGCCGATAATTATCGATAACTTTCGTGAACTAGCGATAATTTTTATCCGATAATTATCGATAACTTTCGCCACTACCGATAATTTTGTATCCGATAATTATCGATAACTGTTCATTCGATAATTATCGATAACTATCGATAACTCAATACGATAATTATCGATCATGAAATTATCGATAATTTTTTCTGATGAACACCCCTACAACTGACTAGTCAACTACTCTTTAAAGGCTGTGTTCCGATATACACTGCGAGCACTGCTCAGTGCTGTCAGTCTGTCACTGAAGAAAAATTCAGCATGGCCCATGAGGTTCTTCTTGATGACTTCTCTGTTTTGAGGAGTCACTCAAGGAATTCGGGCCTCTGGACATTGTCCTGTCTACCCAGGTGTCTTCTAAGGCAGAAACTTCTGCTTGGTCATTTAACGCTTTTTAACGCCTTTACCTACTCCTGCAGAACGAGGTGGCGTGGCAGATTGTAGTAAAGTTAGGAGTTGAAGTAAAGTTCTTTCATTATTAACAATTAATAGCGTGAATTACGCCGGTTCTTCGTCATCCCGAACCTCCTTTATTGTTGGGCAGATCTAGTTGGCCGGGTAACGATGACTGTAGGAGCTCTCGCGCTAAGGGATGTCCTACTGGAGGTCTTGCGTAGAGAGGGGCTATGCCGTGGAGGTGTACGTGTGGACCGTTGTCTGCTCTGGCGAACAAATGGCGGGTCAGGTGTTTGACAAAGTCCTCCACGGTGGGTGCTCACTACAAAACCCAAACTGTTTCACCCTTAGAGGAAGGTGCGGGACAATTCTTCATAGGAGCAGTCGCTTAAACAGCTATGCAACATGTGGCAGGAGTGTTATAGGGCGATAGCTCGATAGCTGGCGCCGATCCTTGCCCGGTTTAGACAGGATAATGACTTTTCCTAGCCCACAGGCTTCTGGTAAGTGACCGGTGCGTAGGACGTCGTTGAAGAGTCTGGTCAGAGTAACGAGGCATTTTAAGGGTATGCCACGGATCACCATGCTTGGTATTCCGTCGGGGCTAGGGTTTTACCCTTGGGCAGTCACATTAATACCTTCCACGTCTCAGAGGGTGAGGTAAAATACCTCCCTTCCAGCCACGGAACGATGTTTATCAGGAATTCTCGAACGCTGCTTTCCACTTTTCCGTGGTGTTCACTGATGGCATTTGTCGTAGCACTGTTGAAGGAATTTAGAACTAATTGATATTCCAGATACGTTGCTAAAATTTCAGCCCGGTCCTTAGCGGCATAGCAACATTCGGTGAAAAGGGGATAAACAGGATGGGGAGCACGAGAGAGCCGTTGACATAGCTGGTAGAAATATTTGTTCCATTATAGACTGCCAGTACACTGCCGCAGTACCATAGAGAAATATATGACGTCATAAATCGCCGCCATTTTTGTACTGTGAGCTCTGGCGAGTGGCGCTTTCGAGGTAAAGTGCTCTAAGTATTCTGATAAATATCGAAAAATGAGGATAATAGCTGTATGCTGGACTGCGTTCCATTTTAAACAGTAACCAGTATAGCACAGTATAGCAAACTAAAAAATTGGTTGTCTATAAAGTCGGTTTACGGATGATAATTTTAAGTGAAACGTCATAAGAAAAGATAGATTAAAAATTGCATACTTTTATGAACTGAAATGAATTATTACCGAATTATCATTATTTTGTATAAAACAAAGAAGGAGAGTTCAATTAATTACATTTTTTTTCGCTAAATTAACATTTGCTTGCACTCAGTAATTCAAATATTTTTTCTCGAGAGAGATAGATGCGTCGCAAGCCAAACGCTTAGGCCGATCGTGCCTCTCTATCGCTTGTTCTGCACTCTCGCTCACGGAACGTGACAATGAGTCATGCTTTTTCGTGCGTGCAGCCGGCATTCATCAATTTATAAGACATTATCACGTTAAAAGGAACGGCTTCGCAATATTCTGAATTGCCGTCACACACTACAGTGCTCGCAGTGTATTTCGGAAAACGGCCATAGATACCTATAAAATACTACTATAACCTGATTTTTTTAACCGTGCGCCTGTCAACGTCAAAATATTAGACTGTTGGTAGCTTTGGAAGCGTCAGCAACATCATTTTTTTTATTCTACATAATCAGGCATGTATCTCATTAATTTAAGAAGTGTCTGTGCCTTTCATAACCGTGTTTAATGATAAGGACAGACTTTTATCCAACGACCAATCTAACGACTTTGACAGCTCCGAGCGCACAGTTATAAAAATCGGGTTATAATTTCAAACTGTCAAGTGAACTCAAGTGTCAAGTATTAATTATTTATTTATTTGTCAAACTATATTGATAAATGCAAATACAAATAGTCGAATAACTAGGTAAAACAAGAAAAGGCATGATTTACGTACTTTATTTACTACTTTTATATATTTTAAACGATCGACATATTACTGCAGAACAAAATCCATACTTACAAAAAAATGGTCAAGGTACATATAAGTTGTAACTATTTAAAATTAATTATTTATTTTAAATGGAAAAATAAATGATATTTGTTTTGCAGAATTACTTTTATGTCGAAGGTGCGGTGCCGATGTAGCTGATTCCAATTATTTAATAAGTAAAAATAGTCCAGGAGCACAGAAAGTTGAAAAACAGAATTTATTTGGAAGGCAGAATATTACTGTACAGACATTAATTAACCCTTTTGGTGTAAAATTTGATATAGTTACAGCTGAAAAAGCAAGATGTCAAAATATTGGTCCAGTAAGTAGTAATAATAAAAAACTAAATCAATGTAAAATCATTGAATCACCCACCTATACATACAGACATATCGTCTCATACATTGGCAGTCTTTGCGCAGTTGTTAGATATTATAGATTGTTACAATACAATACTGGAAATAATAGATTAATATTTTATTTATTTAATCATTGACAAATGCACTGCCTGTTATTAAATTTAAGACCCCAAATAAAAAACTTATCAATATATGTAAATACTACTGCTAATAAGAAAAAATTAGCATACTTGCATATCTCAGTATTTATAAGGTATATATAAAAGGTCATCATTTTATATTTTTAATGAAAAGAAAATGTGTGATAAGCTACCGTTGTTTCAAAACTTCAATAAATGCCCAAAAAAAAAAATTATTTGGTGTTTGTTAGTATTTTTTATCACTACAAATTATTTAGGTTTTATATTACATCATCTTAAGTTTGTGATACACTTATTGGTTGCTCAGATACTCAGATCTTTTAAAAAAGAGGCTATTTTACCGATTCATTACCAACTCCATTTTCATAAACACCATGCGAGACCCCATACATTAGTTGATGACGTGCCAAGTCCGTCATGGGCTTGCCTAAAAGATGACGCACCTGGTTCGCCATCGGCCGCTTGTAATGTTTTATACGCATTTTGTAGTACTCTCGTGTTCTCTACTTTGTGTTCATTAATATCCAAAGGAAATATGATGTTTCAAAGTAGTATTTATCAATTTTAATTAAATTTTACAGGGATAGTGAACATTTTCGATAGTTTACATGTACTATTTAATTTATTTGAAGATAACAATATTAAGAAAATGAAATATTATCTAAACGTTGTCAATCGATTTTGCAAAATATTTAAAAAAAAAAGGGCAAGTTCACAAATTTTTCTAATAGTCGAGACACAAATTTTAACAGTTCAGATACAAATGTTGAAGAAATTATAGATACTGAAGTAGATGTATGTGTGAAAAACAAAGCAAACTTGACAAAAAATTAGAAAAAGCACGGAAACAAATATATCGTGAGATAGTAACGTTTGTTATTTTTATTGTAATTTACCCTCGCCACACCGCCGCAAGAAGCACGTGCATGTGGCGCCACTAGGGGTCCATGTCATGATAAAATCTCTGCTCCAGTGGACAAAGGCTTGCGGGCTAGTTTAAAAATTCATACATTTACGGAAGCAGTGCGTAGCAGCGGTATGGGCTAGCGGAGCAAGGCGGTGGGGAAACGGACCGATTGAAAGAAAATCTATGTTTTCTTAAAAAAATATTATTAATAATCTATGCTTTCTGAACTGACCGCCGCCCTCCACTCAAATGACTCGTCGCGTCAACTCGGCCTAGCTCCGCTTAAGGTACCTTGCCATTGAAGCAGAGCGAGGCGGTGGAGTGGAGAAACGGAGAAATATTAACCAAAAGGATTGCAAAAAATATCCTCTCCGTTCTAGTGGATAAGGGCACTACACACCCTTAGTCCGCTACTCCGCTCCGCAATAATTACTCGCTCCACCCCGCCGCCTCTCTCCACATAAATGGACAGACACAGTCCGCTTATCTGCTCCGTAATACTAGCTCGCTTCGCTCCTCTGCCTCGCTCCGCATCAATGGACAGGCACCTTAATACCTAGTGTTGCCAACTGAATTTTACTGATACCGTGATATTGATATATATATAGTATATATTCAAAAGTCAGTTGGTACCAGTAAAAAAACTAGAGGTGCAAATTGATCTCCCAAATGGCATGCAAAATAAACAGATTTTTAAATAAATAAAATATAAATTATAATTATTTATTAATTAATTATAGAATACTTATATTACTATAAATACTTACTAGCTTCTGCCGTGGATGTCGGTTATCGAGACCAAAAAAATATATATATCCTATGTTACTTCTAATACCGCCAAGAATATGTGTACAAAGTTTCATGATGATCGGTTAAGTAGTTTTTCGTGAAAGCGTAATAAACAAACATACTTTCGCATTTATAATATCAATATTACTCGATATATTCAAATTTTCAATTATTTAGTTAATTATTACTGCATTTATAAGATATTAAAAATTTATCTTCATACACTTTATAAGTATAGTTTTTGTTTGTTTCATTTTTGTCTTATACTTTTGACTGGCAATGTAGATATTAAAATATTATCAATTTATTTTATTTAAATATTCTTCATTATTTATAGAGTCAAGGTGCAGATTCATGGTTTCCCGGTTATACATGGCGTATTTGTACCTGTCCTCACTGTGGACAACATTTAGGATGGTCTTTTGAAAGTTCTAGTCCAAAGGCTTTTGAAAATAATAGTGACAGCATGAATTTATTTCATGGTTTAATATTGAGCAACATTCTTGGAGAAAATTGTAAGTTTTACTTAATAGTAACTTTTAATGAATTTTAAAATATAGGTTTTATAAATCATAAAAAACAAAATACAATGAAAGAGTCAAAAATCATGTTAAAAATACAATTATTATTGACTACTTCTTTTTCCTTTCAGTTACCGATTCACTAATAATGATGCCAAAAATGTATAAAATGTAAATATTATTTAATAATGGCAGCAATTGAGACATTGACAATTATTTTCAAGCAATTTTCAGAACTGAATAAATGAATGTAAAATAAAAATAATAAAGTATAAAATAAAAACAACAGATTTTTATTATGAATGTTTTATTAATATCACTAATTCAAAGTAACAAAAATATTTTTTTGAAATATTAGATGATTTGCAACTTTAAACTAGGGTTAATCAAATACTTATGTGCTAACAGTTTAAAAAAAGAAAATGAGCTACGTCATAAAAGTTAATAATATAAAAGTTGTACAATTCAGAAGATTGTAGGAATAAGAATTATACTGAGTAAAACAAAACAAAATTTTCTTAATTTTTAGCAAAACAATGTAATTTTATGTACATTTCTAAATGTAAACTTTAATTCAACATATTTTACGAGGTTGCAAATCTTTGATGAAGTGTTTGCTGTGTAGCAGCCGGTGTAGGAGTAAAATTAACACCACTTGGTGCTTCTGCATTGTTACTTACACCATAACTTTTCCCTTGAATAGCTGCAATTTCTTTTTGAAGTTTGGGATTAAGAATTTGTTTATTTACAAACTTCCTTCCTATTCCACGATTAGCGCCCCTTCCACGACCCCTTCCTCGAGACTGACTTGACTTTCTACTAGAATTGGATCGACTAGACCTGTTAGATCTATTTGATCCAGTAGATCTAACACTTCCCGGTCCCCTTCTTGTTTTATTATATCCACCAAAATCATTATTTAATTGTGCTAGGGTTTGTTTATTTAAGTAACCTGCATTGCCAACACTATTTCGCCGTCTTTTTGCAAAATCATTGGCTACACTGACTGTGAGTTGTGAGGCTGAATTAAAGGAATTGTTTCTAGAACGTGTAAATGTCTGTGATTTAATAATGTTATTCTGTAAATAGTTTTGACGTTGCTCCTGGAGGATCTGATCAGATCTTAATCCCACTGAACTATATCGATTTCTAGTACTAAGACCACGCCCCCTCTTAGAAATTCCTCGTTTTGCTACTGCTAAAGGCTTAAAGCCGTAGTTTCCTCCACCACGTGTATTCCGTGTAATTCCAAGTCTACTGTGGACACTTTGTTTCTGTTGATTTAAATTCAACCGTTGAAGTCTTGTTTGAGCACCTCCTTTAAATAAAAAGTTAAAAAAATATTACGCATATAAGAAACAACTTAATTACAAGTTTGAAATATTTCACTCTTCTTACCTCTGTTACCTCTGTTTGAGCGCACTAATGCTGGCATATCTAAGGTATCATTTTCAAGTCCTGCTCTTCCTTTTGGTGTTAAGCTTCTTAAATTAGATCGAGAACGTGAGGCCGATCTGGTTCTTGGATAAGAAAATCGTCTTTGTTGCGATTTTGATCTTGTCCGAGACTGAGAACGTCCGCGTGAATGAGATCTATCTCTAGACACCCGAGACCGTGAACGAGATCGACTTTGTCTGGTGTTGCTTCTGCCTCGTGATTGCGATCGACCACGTTCTGCACCTCCACCACGACCACCACGCCCCCTACGTCCACCACGGCCACCCCCACGACCTCTAACATTTCCGCCACCTCGTCCGCGAACGCGACTAGTTCGATTTTTCTGATTTTGCTTGATAATATCATCTAAAACAAAACCAAAATTACATATGATAAGCCATATGTTTATTTCTATTCTATTTAAATATGGGTATCATGTGTGAATGAATGTTGATACATATGGAGGTTCTTTCTTTATATTAACTAATTTTCATCGAGTTAAAGAAACAATCAAACAAGAATTGATATAATTCTGTTAATAAGTTTTTAATTTTAATAGCGTTGTTATGCTTACCCAGTGACATGTTTACAGTGTCGGTCATTTTAATGCTTTAGAGAAATTTTCAAGTTAACACTGGCACAAAATTTGCTCTTAACGCTACGTTTTTTATTATTCGATCGTAAATTCTCTTAAAGAAATAAAATCTTCAAAAAATTTACAATAACCACTTTCCGCCTAAAATAGACATCAGGTAATCCGAAATACCGAATTCGTTTCACAGATAAATTATATTACAAATTACAATTACAATACTATTGGGTACGTTCGCGGGCCCTCTTCTAATTGATAATTCATCACTTTTTTAAGGATTTTTTAATCTGTCTTGGATTTTTTAATGTGGTCTTTGGAATGCATAGATTAAAAAATCCTATAAAAGTGATGAATTATCAATTAGAAGAGGGCGCGCGAACGTACTCACAAAAGAAAAAAATAAGAATACCGTAAAACGGGGTGAATAGGATTTCGAAGTTCATAGAGCAAAATATAGTATTTGTACATTTGATGCTACAGTTTTATATGAAATAAAAATGGTAAAATTAGGACTGCGAAGGTTATTAAGCTGCAAATATATAATTATAAGACCTAATATAATCATATATGTTGTAATATTAATTATATTTGTAATAAGGGTACGTTCGCGGGCCCTCTTCTAATTGATAATTCATCACTTTTATAGGATTTTTTTATCTATGCATTCCACAGACCACATGCACGGAAACGGAAATGGGACATGCGCAATAGTTTTTTAGTTATCAGTTTTTAATAAAAATAATAAGTAGTGAATAAATGTGAGAAGATAATTTTGTTTATTATCTTTTATGAACAATAGCAAACAATTATTTACTAAAGTTCGACAGTTAAATTCAGTTTTTGATTAAAGAAGTATCATTTCCGCTTATGTGGTCTGTGGAATGCATAGATTAAAAAATCCTATAAAAGTGATGAATTATCAATTAGAAGAGGGCCCGCGAACGTACCCTTAATTTAAAGTGACAACCCTATCCCTATTCAAACTTTACAGCTCCGTATAGTTAGCAGGTAAAATGATCATTTTTTGATTATAATTACAGAACTCACTAGGGCACAGATCAGGCAACTTTAGGTAATCATTTTTTAACTTTAGGCAACAATAATTTGTAAATAATCACCATTGAACGTATAGTTAGCAGAAATAGGTTAATGTTTAAAGTTCTACTCAGTTCTACTGTTGCATTCGTTAGGGCATAGTTTGGACAAGATTAAGCCATTGTTTTAGGTTTTATGAAGCAATAATTAGTAACAATATAATAGGAATTATAAATCATGTCCCTAGCAGAAAATAATGTTTAGAGCCGTTGTAATCACTACCCTGCTGGAAAGATTTCATCCTCTTGCATCTCTATCACAGATTAAGTATTAGTTACTAATCTCTATTTACTTGCTTTAGCGTGCCACGTCCCTTTACAGTGTCTTTTAATCTCGTACCTAATCGAAATGAGATAGACTTCTGATATTTTATAATTTATTAAATAAATCCTTGATATTAATGCTTACCTTTCTGTGATTAGATGATAAATTACTCGTAATTTAAACCTTTTTTATTAAGTAAACACTATAACTTCTTTAGTTATGAATCAAGTTTTTAAAGCCACTAAAAATATTAGTTCGAATAGTTATTACTAATAGTTATTACGACTAAAATAAAAATAAAAAGTAATCTATATTTCTACATAAAATATACTAACTAAAAATAATAATTATGCCTACTGTACTGATCGTAAATAATAAATCGCTCCAAGATTCGAATTAGCGAAAAAAAAATCAAAATAAACACAACTGTCTATGACGTCTGCCCGCGTTCGGATCGCGCGCAATGCGCACTCGCCAGCTTGCCAGTCGGCGACAGTGTTAGCGTTATTTGCAGGGTTGGCATTGTTTTAAACAATTGTTTAAAACAAGTGTGTGTGAACGACGGTTGCCGACATAGCACAACAGATTTGCAACATACGATAATTTGAAGTCTAGGCTTCCCTTTTCTCTATAATTTGAAGCGTTTATCATACACAGACACAGGGCTGGCCTAAGGCAAAAATTGCAAGTGTGCAAGACTCACATTTTATGCCCCTATGAAAACATTACCTATCGAGTTTTACTAACCATAATTATCCTGTCGGACGTGTACACAAAAACAAAAGCCGCCAGGCTATACGTATTCCTCCTAAGGTCGTCCGAGAACCACCATCGATGTTTACTCTTGTAGTCTATCCGAATTCCTAAGAAAAAAAGGTCGTCTGAGATCAACCATCGACTGTAGCCTTTTCGAATACCTAAAAAATGTGCCCTTCCAAAAAGCTCTAGTGTGCGGCTGCATATTTCGCACATCCCTTATAGTCTAAGATTCGAACCTAAGTCGACCTTCACCGGTGTGATAATAGATTGAGACCTATTTTATAATAAATTTAGTCTATTAAAAATGTATTAAAAATGGGTTTACTGGCAAATCCTGAACAGGATATTTTTAATTAATTATTAAAAAATCATTTATGTAATATTTTTATTAATATTTATATATTATATTATTAATATTTATATATAATATTATTAATATTTATATATTAATTAGTATTTAATAATATTTATATATTATATAAATAATTATTAAAAAATCATGTATGTAAATTTGAAGTATTTTTTCATACTTCAAGTCTATTGTTAAAAAAAATATATATATTTTCTTGATATTGCAAAATTAAAACACAAATATTTTTTTAATAATTAATTAAAAATATCCTGTCCAGGATTATTCCAGTAAACCCATTTTTAATACATTTTTTAATAGACTAAATTTATTATAAAATAGGTCTCATTCTATTATCACACCGGTAAAGGTCGATTTAGGTTCGGATCTTCTACTATTAGGCCGGCCCTGCACAGACATGTCGTTTGTTTACATACACGTAGACAATTAGACATTTCGATTGTTTACATAAATGAGATATAAGTTCGCATTCTAGTCTTCTAACAAAACGTTAACGTGTTTTTCCATAAGTGAAAAAAAAGCGTGTGGAAATCGACGAATGACGATTTTTTTCTCAGCTCTCACCACTATCGAAAATTCGTTGGACAATGATAGACTAAAGTCGCAAAAAAACATTACAGACGTCTTTTCGAAATAAAAATTTGTGAATAACTGTATTGTTGTATATTTTTTATTGTTAATACGTAATAATAAAATAGAAATAATAAATCACGAATTTTGATCAAACTCTTGTTTACTCGAGTCCCCTACCCCTCACCCCTACTCCTCGTGGTTATTTAACCCTTTGACCGCAAAGCGTAGCGCATGGAAAGTGTGCCCTCCACGCCAAGCCTTTTTTTTACTATTACACACTTGTTATTTTGAATTCTTGTTAATTTGTTTACCTCTGGTCCCTTGAGTTTTAAATTATAACGGTAAATAAGATAACGGTGAGAATCATAGTGATTGTAATAAATAAATTAAATATAATAAATAAATAAACGTCTCACACTCAACGGCCCCCAGTAGGATGTGAATCGTGTGTAGAGGGGTCCGGATACACACACAATACACAAGCACAAACGCACATGCCACGACAAACATCTGCATGGTTTATACAGATATTTATCATGTGCGCTAGACCGCTAGCGCATCAGCTATTTGCTGTGACCGCTGCGCGAACGCGTCTTCTATATAGGTATATCTATATCGTAATGGTTGTATAGTTGAAGAGATTAAAGATCGAAGCTTCAGATGCCAAATTGTTCCTCAGTTTATTCGCGAATGTACATGTTCCAGAATTTCTTCCGAGACGTGCAGGTTTTATCTTGATAATACAATTTTCCTTCACTACTGAGCACTTGATATATATTTAAAAAAAAAAAAATTTAATCCTTCTGGTAAGATGCACGTCATCAATCCACATATCTACTAATTTCAGTTTTTATGCAGTGATATATGTTAGGAAATAAATATAATTTTATATAGTAAATAACTACACAGAAGTGAATTTGAATTTAATATAATGTAATTTTATTAACAAAGTGAAATAGGTGAAATAAATAACATAATAATATATTTTAAAGAAATATTAATTTGTACATTGCATATTATTTTCTTACAAATAATCATTTTTTGTTTAAATTTATGTAACAATAAATTTTGTAACAACTTTTAATTTTGTTTGTTTATTGTTAATAATATTAAGCTTAAAACAGATAAAATCGACAATTTCTTAGTCAAAAAAAATGCTCATATTTTTTAATAAAGTAATTTTTGTACATTAAACATAACTATAAAATATCAGCTGAGTTTGTAAAGTTAATCACAGATTAAGTGTGGTGTTCCCAAAGGCCATTAATTCAGGCATGATTGAAATGCTAAGGCCGTTATATATAATAATAACATTTAGAATATTTATTTTCAATACAATCAATAACAGATTCCTAGTTATATGATAGCAAAGTTAACAATATCAATTTTTAAGTACATTAAATTGATGTGCAAGACTTCATTAGCAGTGTTATTTAAACCAGAAGTTAAAACATTCAACTAAACTGCTTCATTTTTCAAAATATTTTGAATCAATATCAGATACAAATCCATTTATCATCTATTCTAAAATTAAGAGAGGACAATATATCACATATACACAATTATACTGTTTTATTAACTCGAGCATGCTAGAAATTATTCAATTTATTTTGAATAATGTTAGCTTTAGTAAAATATAATATAATTAATTATGTTACAGTAATCGGTGCTCGGAAGGAATCATTATTTTGATGCTTTAAACTATTACTCTACATTAAAATTTACATAAAATGTAATATACAAATACATAAAGTATGCTATTTTGTGTCAGTAGATTCAATATTGGGTACTAAACACCAATCACAGAATAATAATATAACTAATATAATTCTTTAGTGTATTTTATATTTAACTCTGCAGTATTACAGTGCTAGAGGAATGAGAGTCCGACCGCCGACTGGGTCTCAGAATACTTGGCACCATTTGAGTATTAACGCTATCATAACATTTACTCGACCATATCGATACACTCATTCAAAAATACTACTACAAACTAGAGGAGGCACATACTTCAGGTCGACGAAAAGAAGTTCGAAAAATATAGCAATAAATACAACCATAGTTCAAATAATTTACAATCGCACCATCACCGCACCACCGCGCTCAGCACCATTTTCAGTAAACACTAAACAGAACGGAGATAACGTCCTCGCGAGCTCCGCCCTAGCCTCACAGCCGGATGTCGCTGGTGGCGGCCAGCAGCGGGCCGCGCGCGCGGCGCCACGCCTCGTCCTCGCCCTCCGCGCCCGCGCCGCCCTCGGGCTCCGCGGTGCGCACGAACGCGTGGCACTGCACGTCGTCCTGCGCGCCGTACCGGTGCAGAGTCAGGAACTTGAGGTTCGCCACGATGGACGAGTTGATCGGCCTCGTGGGGATGTTCACGGTGGTCGCGGAGCGCTCGATACGCTTCGTCCTGCTCTCCGACGGCGCCAGCTCGAGCGACTGGCCGCGCCCGTACAGGCGAGACTGCCCGAATCGCGGTGTCAGCCACCCGATCAGGTTGTCCTCCTTGCGTGTACACTTACTCGAAGCCTGCGGGTCCTCCGGCGGCTTGGGCTTCTTCTTGAGAAAGAATGGTGTAAGCCTTTCGGTGAGAGGTCGCGAGGAATGAGTTCCGGCATCGTGTACGTTTGACGTAGAATTCGAAGTTTTTAAAGGTTTCATCGAGCTTGGTTGCGTTTTAATAGGATTTGATTTCCGCTGCAAACTTCTTCTGGAAAACATCCCAAATTCCTCTTTTTCTTTGATGTCTGTCGGTTCTTCAGGCTTAACTTCACTCGGATCGGACTCTGAAATCTCATCTTCGCAAACTTTCAAGACACAATAGGTATCTCGTTGTAATTCGTCTAGAAGACTGTCATCATTTGATACGGTGTCAATTTTACTAGCGGGCCGTACATCGGTATCGTCTGAGGGATTTCTTCGATATTCCGACTCTGTACCTTCTGGCAGACTAGTGGTCGATCCACTGACCATTTCATGCCGAAAAGTCGCATGTTCGTCGGATTTCGTAACATCGATTTTGAGTGGCTTAGCTTGTAAACGTACCCGTGCCGTATTGCCACGCGGTGGGACAGCGGGTGGCGCATCATCGTCAGATGCTTGCGTGTGACTCATAAAGTTAGCCATCAGTTCATATTCTTTACAACGGCTGGAGATATCGTGTTCGAGTCGTTTGGACGGCGCAAGATCGGGCTTGGGTCTGCGCATCGGTGGTTTCAGCTCGACGGCGACATACTCGCAAAGTGGCGAGACAGGCGAGACGAGAGGAGCGCGTGAAGGCGACAGGCGCGCGGGTTTAGGAGGCCGGGCAGGCTTTTCAGTCGAAGCGTCGCTGTCTTCAGACGGTTCATGTTTTATACAAGACATGGTGAGATAGCCACTTCCGGTGGACTTATTTGATTTGCCAGAAGAACGCTCGTCTCCATGTCGAGCTAATTTTAAAGATTCGGTACTTGAGCAGATGTCGTTGGACGTTTGTAGAGGAAGCGTTTTACCATCAAGATCGATCGTCGGAGAAGAATCGCCTCGCCACGGCCGCCAAAGAAACGAACCACTATCTACGTTATTCGCGGCCCCCGCGAGATGTAGGTAATTATCATCGCCTATTGGTGCTTGTCTGAAAATTGACAAAATTAGGTAGTTAGTAATTTTTTTTTATCACATATATTTTATAGATTTATGTGAATAACTTACTTGCTACCGTATTTCGTTTCCCTCGCTAATGATCTCCGATATATACAATGCCGGTGCTCCAGGTCGAACATAATTTTTTGTAGTTCACGTAAGGTTACCGCTTCAGCGTCGCGTTCTTCTGGACTCATATCATCTGCAATATAATAATAGTAATTCGATATAATTATGGTATTTACGAATATAAATACGAAGATATTCTTTATTGTATATCAAACGACAAACAAAAAAAAAAAAATTACGAAAGACATTAAGGCGACTAGTCGCACCACTAGTTGTTATTGGCGATATTTGTATTTGTAAAAATATTTGTTTCCGGTCTTGGTGTATGTATGTCCCTGTGGGTCGCCCCACCGTGCAACAGAGAGCACGTAAAGCCGTCGGTCCCGGTTGTTGTCATAAGCACCTGATAGCGATCGTTACTCATAATAGGGAAAAGTATCTGCCAAACCGCAGTGGAGCAGCCTGGCAGATTATGCTCCAACCCTTCTCCTATGTGGAGAACAGGCTTTTGTCCAGCAGTGGGACGTTTACAGGCTGATTCAGTTCAGTTCATTTATATATATCTAAATGAATAAACATACATACGTTTGTGAGCAAAAACGACAGAAAACAATATTTGTTAACACAGTAAATAAATTATTGTGGTTATGATGATTATTTAATTAAGACTAATGAATTTGAGCAGTCTTCATTAGACTCACTTAGTCCACGTATCAGTATTTAGTATTTGGTTATGTACTGTGATGTGCTCGCATCATTCATCTTATAATATAAATGTGAAATGTAAGTTAGTTACCGATCGATACTTAACCGATCATTAAGTAACTTTGTACACATATTCTTGGAGTTATTCTTGGAAGTAACATAGGATACATTTTATTTAAAATTTTTTTTTTTTTACGACAGATAAAAAAATTGTCAAAAAATCTCAAAATCTAGCTACTTCAACACCATCTAGCATTCCAGCAATGAAGTTCCAACCGTGAGTACTGTAATACCGTTGCACAGTATTACCGACGGTCACGTCAATAACCAATCAAATCGACTATTAGTTTCAGCTGTTTGGATAATTTTGATCGTGCACCCACTTGGGCGGATGCTAGTAACACATGCAGGTGGCGGTACCGGGCGGGCGGTGCAGGCGCTCGTCGAGGCAGGGCACGTGCGCCACGAGCAGCGCGTGCAGGCGCTGCAGGTCGCGCGCGGGGTCGAGCCGCAGCGCCAGCGCCGCGGGCCCGCGCGCCATCTCCGCCTCCACCGCCGCGCGCCCCGCGCTCTCCGCGCCCTCCGCGCCCGCCGCGCCCTCGCCCACGCAGCCCTCCGCGTCCGCCTCCGGCCGCCCGCAACTGATCGCATCGCACATTGACACACTTATAGAAAAACTTCAACTATTAAGAACGGATCGTTTTTAGAGATCCAGAGTGTGAGGCGGGGTGGGATTTAGAGGTGTGGAGGCGTCGGGGCAACAAAGGAGTGGAGGCGCCTTGGCTCCAATAATATTTATCGACCGACAATACCGATAACTCTCCCGTAAGTGTACTGTGTAGTAAGTGCACAAGAAAAAAAAAGAAAAAAAAAGGTCATTGCCTCTCCATATTAAAAAGATAAAACAATTTTTTTTTCTGAAATCAATTGTGGGGACTCCTTTTTTGTGGAGGCCCGGCGCAGTTGTCCCGGTTGCCCTCCCCTAACTACGGCCCAAGTGTGAGTAGTCGATTTTAATAATAATATTTTTTTAACCGTCATTGTAGAAAATCCTACTCTAGAGTAAAAACGAACGAACGAAGTCCATGTAAGTGTGGAAACAATGTTTATTTATTAACTTCTCTTTTTAGTTTGTCTTTGAAACCACCGAGTACAATTGTAAAAGCTATGATTGACAGACAAGTTATACATAATAATTGCAAAAATATATATATATGTAAATTAAATATATTCTAACATTAACAAACATAAACAAAATGATTTTTGCCATGTAAAATTACTTTCAGACTTATGTAAATTATTTTGAATTGCAAATGGCAGTTGTACGACAAACTGTAATTGATTATGTAATGTAATAAATACCATGTCCACTTGGAATCCGCGTAGTAGCCGGCGTGCAGCGAGGCGGGCGAGCGGCGACACAGCGCGGACAGCAGCCGCAGCCACTCGGCGCGCTCCACGCAGTTGCTCGCCTGCACGAACAGTACGCGCTCGCGGTGGACTAGTGGAAGTAATCGATACTGTCATTGTCTTTTTATTATTATTATTTTATACAAAATAATATTAAAAAAATTGAAAATTAAATATTGTAAAAATATATTCAGAATATACAGAGCAACGGAATGTAATAATTAGTGTACCTAATTTTTTTAGAATTATGCAATTTTTATTTTTCAGACACCTCGAATTGTAGGTAATCGACTACGACTATACGACTGGCCAGGCTGTGGAATTCTTACAAAGAATCAGCATGAGACAATAAATTGTCTCACTTTTCCATCTTATTACCCATCAATAATTTAGTCCGAAACACTATTTCTTCTGGTTCAAGTGTATATGAACGACAGCAACCATTTAACATTTAAAATATATATCATGTATCGATTATAGAACAACCGAACTCAGAAATAACGCATGTATGAACAAGAATATTTTATATTTTAATAATCTTTTATTAAAAGAATTTTTGTTATAAGCGGTGTAAGATAGACGAATATATCGGCGAATATAAAAAAGAAGTCTCTTTGACAAACGTATGAGCAAGTATGTGTACGTGCGTGCGTGCAAGCGACTCACCATAGAAGTGTGCGCTAATTATCGATAAATTTTTATGTGATAATTATCGAGTGGTATCGATATATTCGATTCGATAATTTTGATCTGATAATTATCGATAATTTTGATCCAATAATTATCGATATCTGTTCATTTTATAATTATCGATAACACGATACGATAATTATCGATAGTAAAATTATCGATATTTTTTTTTGATGAACATCCCTAACTCACCGATCTGGAAGATATTGTTAGCGTCGAGCGGCGCGCCGGCGGGCGGGCAGT
This sequence comes from Euphydryas editha, assembly GCA_036937285.1. Lineage (NCBI taxonomy): Eukaryota > Metazoa > Arthropoda > Insecta > Lepidoptera > Nymphalidae > Euphydryas > Euphydryas editha. The sequence continues at coordinate 8,866,980 of JAUPFZ010000004.1, forward strand.
CGACGGGCGCCACGCTGAGCACGCCGGCCAGCGCCAGGCGGTGCGCGCCCGAGCCCTTGGCGCCGCACCGCGACCACGACAGCTCCCCGCTGTCAATAAACAATTTTACATTTTATTTGCCTGCGTTTTAGATAACAGCCGACTGATATACTTTTGCTTTTTGTAATATATATATACATACAAATAATACATATATATTACACCCAGACTCAGGATGACAGTAGGTTTCGATTTGTTATATTTATTTTTATTTATTTTCTTAGTGTGAGTTATATTTTCAAGTACTAAGAGTCTATAATAATTCACTTTGTGCTTGAATTGGAAGGAAACCATAGTGAGGAAAACCTGTATATCTCGGAATTATTTATGAGTTATGTAAATGAACTAATGTGCAATGGTTAAACATAGCTTCTTATCATTCTCCTTTAATATGATTTGGTCATCAGTAAAAGCTTACCTTACCTTACTTACCCTTACCTTACTACCTACCCTTAAGCTTACCCTTCTTCTATATAGGACGACTGTTCTGGTGTAGTTGCGTGAATAGTCACCTCAACACCGGCGGTCGCGGGTTCGATTCCCGCTCGGGTAGATATTTGTACTTGTATAAATATTCGTTTTCGGTCTGGGTATATGTCCTCGTGGGTCTCCCAACCGTGCCTCGGAGAGCACACACACAAAGCAAACAACAAAGCCGTCGGTCCCGGTTGTTATCATAGACGCCTGATAAAGATCGTTACTCATGATAGGGAAATTATCCACCAACCAGCAGTGGAGCAGCATGGTGGATTAAGCTCCGACCCTTTTTCTATATAGAGAAGAGGTAAAGTGCGTTTCACGAGTTAGTTCCCTTCGTGGTTATGTTGGCCCCACTGTCTGTCAAAACACCAAACAGTAAACAAGCTTTGTCGAGTCTCCCATTTTTTTCCGAATTCTTGAGAGTTTTGTGCGTTTAATCATGCCAAAAACTGGTGTTGAAAGTGAAATCGTTTTGTGAGAAAGAAAAATCAAACAAAGGGCCAATAATTCCCTTTGAATCCGTTCGTCTTCGGGTTGCCGCCATGACAGGTAAGCCAAATAGAATTGCCAGCCTTGAACAAAAGACTCATAAAATTCCCGACAGTAATATTGATTAAACCTTAACCCTGAATTAAAAATTTAGTTTTGTTTTTAATACTTTTACATTCAAAATACAGGTTTTGTAAATATTATATATTATGTATATACGTATTATTTTGTCTTCAGGTATATCCGAAAAAACCGTTACCAAAATTTCTAAAGAAGGAGAAGTGGCTGCTAGTACGTCAACCAAAATTTCAACGCCTGGCAAAAGTCGACCCCGAGATAGCAAGATTCAGCTTGACGATTTTGAAATGTGTGCGCTCCGGCATAAAATTCACGAATTTTATGTTGTTAGAAAAGAGTTGCCTACTCTAACTAAAATATTGCATGAGCTGCGAAAGGACATTGATTATAAGGGCAGCCGTACTACTCTTTGGAGAATAATGAAGAAGATGGGTTTTTTCTTCAAAAAATGCCAATCCAAAAGGAAAGTATTAATGGAAAGACATGACATTGCAGCATGGCGATTTCGATATTTAAATGAATTGCGAGACAATCGAAATAGGGAACAGCGGCCAGTTATTTATTTAGATGAGACATATATTCATTCTACATACTGCGCCGGTAAATGTTGGCAAAGTGAAATGCTGAACGAAGAAGGTGTTCTATCGTCTGACTCAAAGGGGCCACGATGGATAATAGTACACGCTGGAGGAGAGATGGGCTTTATACCCAATGCTCAATTAATTTTTAGATCCCAGTCTAAATCGGGAGACTATCATGACGACATGAACAAGAATAATTTCAACAAGTGGCTTGAGGAAAAGTTGTTACCAAATCTTCCTCCTCGGTCTTTGATTGTAATGGACAATGCATCCTACCACACAATAGCTGTCAATAAAGCACCAACTATGTCTAGTACGAAAGATCAAATGCAGAATTGGATTAAAAGTAAAGGTCTTACTTATTTGCCGACAATGGTTAAAGCTCAATTATATGAGATTGTGAAAGAGCACAAGGAACCCATTAAATATGAAGCTGACTTAATGCTTGAAAAACATGGTCATAAAGTAGTAAGGCTTCCACCTTATCATTGCGACCTTAATCCTATAGAATTAATATGGAGTGTTCTAAAACGACGTATCGCTGTAAAAAATGTAGGACAAGAAGCAAAAAATATTGTAAAAATTACGAAAGAAGCATTTTCAAGTATAACTGCTGAAGAGTGGAAAAAGGAATGCGAACATGTGAAAAAAATAGAGGATAAATATTACCATGAAGGCATATCTGTAGACAGGGAAATCGATAATTTTATAATTGCATTAGGAGGTGATGATAGCGACACAGCTGATGACACGGATGAAAGCCACGTTTCAGACTTAGATCCTTTAGATGACCACACTTATAGTAAAAGAATAAATTTTTGAGATATTAAATTCGCTTTTATTTTTACGAATTTTATGTTTTCTGCAACCTTGTTTGCATTTGTAGACTTTCATAACTATGACTTTATGGCTGAAGGATTATTATGAAACGTTGGTAGATTTATTTAGTTTCCCATACTACGGAGCGCGAATAAATATGTATCTTTAAATCAAATGTCTGCCTTATTAAGGTAATTTATCTGTATGCTTTAGTTTACCCCGGATTTACGTGATTTGATTTCTTCAAACCGTAGCAACACTGATTGCAAATCCACCAACCTAACGACGAAGGGAACTAACTCGTGAAACGCACTCTATTCACTCAGCAGTGGGTTGTTTACAGGCTAATACAGTACAGTACAAAAGCTTACAGGCTGTTAGAGTACAGTATAGGCATAGTAACCTGGTGAGCCGGAAGTGCCTCCGCTTGCAGTGCGCGTGCGCCGAGCGCGCCCAGCGCCGCCGCGGCGAGCCCGCGCCGCCCCGCACGCCCTCCGACCGCTTGATCATCGTCCTGCGACACACGCGCACTTAGCACCCGGACACTTTAACTACTGGCTTGCTAGACGACTGTTACTTAACTTCTTATTGATACTTGATTACGCAAAAGATTTTTTTTTTGTTATTTTTTTAAATCTTTTGTAGATTATATACGGAAAGTTTTTCTTTGTTGTATTTGTGGGGACTCGATTAGATATCATTTTGTGTTTCAATTTTTATATGAATGGAAAGCGAAATTGAAAGCAATCGTTATATAAAAAATAATAGAAAATACTAATAAATTAAAAGTTCATAATAAATCAATAAAAAATGAAGTACAAGAGAAATAATTATACTAAATAATAAAAATATATTCAAAAGTAAACTCAATGTCAAAATGTAAACTCAAAAAAAAAAAAAAAACATTAAAATCAAAGATACATACCCATAACTTTTCCAAATGATGCATAAAAAAAACCATAATATTTCGATTATAGAAAATTCCGGAAGACAAACTGAAGTGAAAAGTATAGTGAGAGGATTGTACGGTAATATTGAGTTCTTACCCTTCTTTAAGTAGTACGGGAGTCTCTTGAATGTTGTTGTTTTGCGTGTCCGAGCTTGTAGAAATTATTTCTAGGAACTGTTTTATTGCTTGCACCTAAACATCAAAATATTATATGTTACTACTTACTACATTATCTATAATAAATATAATCAATGAAAAAAAAAATTATAAAATTAAATTTGGATTTTATCATTAAAGATAGGGGCCGTTCATAAAATACGTCACACTAAAATCAGCTTTTTTTGACCCCCTCCCCCCATTGTCACGCTGTGCCACACTTTTTGTGACCCCCCCTAGAAATATTTCGTCACAAAAACTAAGACCCTCCCTGCTGAGTATGATAAATTCTAAATGATAGTACACAAATTCTGAAAATTAAAAATATTTATTTAGTTATTTTGGAAGTAAAGAGTATTTTCATTTGTTATTGAATCGAGAGCGCAGGGTACGTGGAAACGTTACTGTCCCAAGTATTGGAAAAACAAAGAAACCCGTTGTGACGGATCGCAACGCCGCTAGAGTCGCGCCACAGAGCTAGCGCTCATGTCAAAAAATAATAAACGGCAAACGTCACGTTGCCGTATACCACCCGTTCCCCCTTGTCACATCTTGTCACACTCAGCCAGACCCCTCCCCTCCCCTTGTATGCGAACGTATTTTATGAATGGCCCCATATTTAGAATTAGAAGAGGTTAACAAAAATTATAAAAAATATTCACGTTCATTTGAAATATTATAAAAGCAGACTAGGTGTCTTTAAGTACGACATTTTTCGAGAATGTGGCCTGTGTTTAGGCCAATATTATAAAACATTCCACAATAAACAGGCTTACGCTCTAACACTAAGGGGTACCCCGAGGTTGACTATTGGTGCATTAAAAAAATCTTCAGTTTTATAATACTAATCCACAGGGCCGAATTTAGGGGAGGGCAAGCGGGGCAACTGCCCTGGGCCTCCACATATGAGGGATCTCCACAAGAGAGTGATGACTGAGTTGGAGCGGTCCGGAGTTGGAGCGACGTTTTTTTTTTCGTCATCGTCGTTTTGGAAATTGGGAAACAAAATTTGAGATCAAGGGGCACTCCTCTGTCGCCCCGGGCCACCACACCTCTAAATCCGGCCCTGCTAATCCATATAAAAAATGGGAAAAATAAAAGGATCAATTAATTGATAGATCTTTGTTGCCCTTTTTCTTTTAAACTTTTAATGTAGAAACTTGACGACCAGAGACCCCGCCAATATGGACATAACATATGAATGGAAGGTATTCGTACATGTCTGGGTGTGCAGAAGCTGCGGTATAGTTCCGCCATGTACTCCTCCTTGCAGACCTGCTGCGCCGAGCGGCTGCTTACGAGGTTGCCCAACGACTGGATCGTCTTCGAGATCAGCGTCAACGTTCGGTTTGTTTGGGGATCCTACAAATAAGCAGACAGGGTGATATGAACTAAAGTTGTCCCTTGTATAAGGACTTTAATATTTATATTATTATGATATCAGTACTACAGCTAAAATATCGATTCACAATAAAGAAATATATTATATATATTTCTTTATTTAAATTTTTCTGTTTCAAAATCACCCATTTCGACTTCACTTGATAGCGAAATAGCTATTTGTTAATGAAGAAAACGAAAAATATTACATATTATATTTATTCCTATACATTTCGTTATTTTTAAAGAGCTTTAGACTGTGCGTAGTTTATCAGTTACTTTGTATTTGTTATTGATATGTAACAGTAGAAATAGCAAATTGGACACACATCCACATAGGGATACCAGATATTGGATATAGTTCCGAATTATCTGGAGGATATTAAAAAAAAAACTCTTACCACTACAATTAAAATAGCATTTTTAAACATACGACAATATTAGCAGAATCAGTTATAATGAGTTACAATAAGAACGAAATTGATTACTCACAATCTGCTCGGTGGTGAGATCGAAGAGGCGCGGACCGAGGATGGCGGGCGCGAAGAAGCGCAGGAATATGAACCCGGAGACGACCGAGTAGCGCACCTCCGCGTTGGCGGGGAAGTGGCGCACCGCGCACTGGCGCAGCGCGTCGAACAGCCGGCACATGGCGGACGGGCACTGCGCGTACGACGACGTGATCGCCGCGAACACCTGGACGTGGGACGTCACGGTGACTTCTAATGTTATTGTTTTAAAATTTATCCCCAATAGGGAGAGGCGAAGAACTATAGTCCATACAGCCTAGTTACATTTGTTACATTTAAATTATTGCATTTCACAATAGAGCCAACTAATGGGAACTCTCGTTCATCCGGACGATTTTTGACAAATTTTAGTTTTACATGTCAGTTAACTTTATCTAAAATACTTTATTTTCTGCTCTTTCATAATGTGGAGGCATCGAAACAAATGATAACAATTAAATATTTTAATGTTTTGATCGCCAGCTCCTTCTTTATTACTGTATACTGTATCAGCCTATATACCCACACGCTGCTGAGCAAAGGCCTCTTCTCCATATAGAAGAAGCTTAATCCACCACGCTGCTCCACTGTGTGTTGGCGGTCTTTTATTAATATATATTAATTTTATTATAAACGCTTCATACTCATAGTATAAACATAGGCATATTTATACAAAATGTGAGAATCGATTATCACCACTAAATTGTTTTTGGAGCTAGTTTCAACGCACAAAATATACTCGTATTTGACATTTAGCGATTAACAACTCCCGTAACACTAGTAATGTAATGAGTGCTACAGAGCAGTGAATCATCCGAAGCATCATGGTGGCGGTTCGCGGTCTCGACACGCGACCGCGACAGGAGATTCAGAGACAAGAGACCGCGACAAGTGTCGTCTCGGTTCGCGGCACGAACCGCCACCGTCAGTGTGGCGTGCCGGCGATCGTACCCGCTCGACGTAGTCCTTGAGGTTGGCGAGGTTGGCGGCGACGGCGGCGGCGGGTTTGACGCGCGCGGGGTCGATCTCGCAAGGCCGGCGCTCGGCCAGCACGGCGGCCAGCGTGGGCCGCAGCACGGCGCGCAGGTACGACGCGCCCGTCAGCCGCATCGTCTCGTCCATCATCTTCGACACCAGCGTGTTGCCGCGGAAGATCGTCGTCGCGTCGCTGCAACATAACGAACAATTTATACCAGGGGTGTCAAAATCAAAACAATCTCTAAACTTTAGAGATTGTTTTTAACAATGGGGCCACCATTGTAACACGACTAGCCTAGGTCTAACGGTAGATCTATCTGCTAGCTAGATCTTTTATATAGCAAACCAGTAAGATAATAAATAGCTAGAATCTAGCTATAAATTAATACGTATCTTTGACATCCCTGATTTATATTATCTTGCACAAGATGTCTACACTCGTGCTAATTGTTTTTCATAATTATTACATGGATAAATATTTTTTTGTAAGAAAATTCTAACGAACTTTATTTCACTTGAGAAAGACTCCTCTTATTGTGATAAAGTTTAAAAAGATCAACGAAAAGTTCTGTTGACAATGTATGCACGTAATATTTTTCACAAATTGACGACACGATCTTGGCAAAATATTAAAGAAAATTATTAAAACTGACTACAATAGAATGTAGCAATACGTTTACACTATAGTTATTTGTCATAAATTCGTATGACCTATTATGAAGATCTAAAAGAAAATTAGTCACAAATTTCAAATATTTATGTAAGATAAAACGTACATCGTTAAAAGGTAGTGTTGTCAAGGTAATTATTGCGGTAACCAAAAATTGCTCTAAAAATTCTCACAAAAGCGTCACATTGCATTGTGAAGGCCTTAATTTCTTCACCATTATAATTATGGTCATTTGAGTTTATTTCTCCTACCTCTACCAGATAGTAATCGTTTGTTAATGATACCCATTAAAAAATTGCTCACCTCAGAAGCTCTCACAGATGTTTGTCAATCTGTTTTGAGATTTTCATACAATGATTATCATGTGGCGATAAATTTTATATAGCCGTGGGTATAGAAATTATTAATATTATTATAGAATTTTGAAATAATTATTGTAATTAAATATTATCACCTTGATCTCATTATATGAAAATTAAGGCTGCATATTTCGTAATCAATGCAAAGTGTTTAATTATATTCGAAAGAAATCTTTAAAATTAGTTTTATGTTCATCATGTAATTGTAGTTGTGAAAAAAGATAACATCGCTGAATAGTATTATATGAAACATGTCTTAAATAATATATATATATATATATATATATATATATATATATATATATATATATATATATATATATATATATATATATATATGGGTGGTTCTCCAAAATTTGGTTAACTTGGTGTTAGCAACAATTTTCACATATTCATATCAATTTTATTCAATATTTGAAACTGCTGAGCTGTAATATAAAGTCCATTTAATTTAGTCACTCATTTTGATATATATCATAATATTCTTTATTTCCAAAAATCGACACTTCTTACTCGAAATATCAGGCCCTAGCCATGTAAGATCTCCCCAAATTACTAATCATTTCACTGCAATTATAATTCTATAAGAATAATTTGATTTAACTCTATTTAATCTCTAGTCGTAAAAGTGTACTACATACTGTGTGATGCATAGTTTCAAACATAATACCAGTATATTTGTTGTAAAATATGGCGCCTAGAAAGAAAACAATATTGTTTAAAGAGGAAATTGCAAAAAAAGTCTAAAGAAACAAAAATGCGATTGGAATAAAAATAAAAATAACCCTGTGTTCCTGGCCGAGTACAAACAAAAGGAACGACTAAAATATCTATATATAAGAAAAAGGACAACAGAAATGTGTAAAAGTCATAACTCCTCGTGACCACAGAGAAGCAAGAAAAGAAAATTGGTTAGCCTTTTCATCTGATTATAGAAAAAAAAAATGTGAAAATTCTGATAAATTTTTAAAAAATCAAAATTTCTCTTAAAATATGAAGTACAGTGACTGGCCCTTTTAGATGCAGCAAAGTAGATGTTATACCCACAACATAGAATTAAATAAAACTTTACTGATTATTATTTAAAAAAATCACTTTCAAAATGAGGTCAGAAGTTAACCAAATTTCAGAGAACCACCCATATATATATATAATTTTATTTTTAATTAAATTAAATATTTATTATTATTGTGTTATCCCGATTATGACGTCAATAAAGATATTTTGAGAATAGTAAAGGTAAAATTGTGGTAAGTTATATATACAAAACTATACTGTTCTCTTATATTTACGCGAATTTTACTCATTTGATTAAAAGTCTATATCGGATTTTATCGCGTTTATTTAAAACTTTACAGTTTAACAATATTTTAAAATTATTTCCCGACGTTCGGGACCCTTTACAGCGTCGATGATCTCGGGGGGTTGGGAAATAATTTAAAATATTGTTAAACTGTAAAGTTTTAAATAAACGCGATAAAATCTGATATAGACTTTTAATCAAATATATACAAAACTTTTTAAGTTATCGATCCCCGGTTACACAGTAACCCCGATTGATACTCACGTGAGAACTGATATCTCAGCGTCTGCAAGCTCTTTGACGATAGGCACGATGAGGTCGTGATGCGTGAACAGCCGCACCAGTGGTTGCGCCGCGTCCGTCTTGCTCGACACTATCTCGCCGAGGATGTACACCGCCGATGTTGTGATTGGCTGAAAAATATCGAGGTATCGTTTAGGCATATAATTTATTGCTTTAGAATTAAAATTACTTTCTAAATCAAATTTAAACTTTCATTAAAGATTTTTGATGGATAATGATTTTAGTTTGACGACTGTTCTGGTGTAGTTGTGCGAGTAGTCGCCTCAACGCCGCGCGCCGGCTGTCACGCGTTCGATTCCCGCTCGGGACAGATATTTGTATTTGTACAAAAATATTTGTTTCCGGTCTGGGTGTATGTCTTTGTGGGTTTCCCCACTGTGCTTCAGAGAGCACGTAATGACGTCGGTTCCGATTGTTATCATAGACCACTGATAAGGATCGATACCCATGGTAGGGAAATTATCCCCCAACCCGCAATGGAGCACGATGGTTGATTAAGCTCTAACCCTTCTTCTACATGGAGAAGAGGCCTTCGCTCAGCAGTGGGTGGTTTACAAGCTGATACAGCAGCAACAGCAGATGATTTTGATGTTTCTATTTGCAATGTCAGAAATAATTCAACCTTCTGCTGCACGCTTCTGAGGAACAGCTCCTCGAGTTGCGTGTAGTGGTGCAGCGGGAACACGTGGTCGACGGTGTACTGCAGCAGCAGCCGCAGCGAACCCAGCGTGGCGCTGCCAGCCGCCGACAGTCGCGTGCCCGGCGGTGTTGCGCCACGGGACAACGCGCCGCCCGCCCGGGACGTAAGGAAGAACCTGCACCATATACTCGTTGAACAAAGAAACATTTACTTGTTACCTAAGAATATTTGTCCTAGAATCATGTGCATCTTACCACGCACAAAGCGGAGCGGGCGCTGGCTGCCGTAGTTGTAATCGCACTTCTCCAAGAAATACTGGTGTAGCGCCGTCGTGCCAAACTGATACCCTCGCTTCGCAAGCTACTCCGGCCTGCAAAAGTAATGAACTTATTAATATATATAAAAGAAGAAACATCGGGAGTACTGAGTTAGGTTACTGACTTACCATTTGGGAGCCATCTTTGTCCTTAGGATCGGCTTCCATTACGAGATCAAAACAGAAAATTTCATCAAATTGGGGATTGACCGTTTTCTTCCTAGGCTTTGTGCGTCTCTCGATTCTTCGTCCATTGGAATATAATAAGGTAACGAGAGCGAACGGATCGCACTGGCCGTTCTTTGTCGTAAGTTCTGAACATTCTAATACTCTAAGTCTTAAAGTGTCAGGCCCTACACGAGCAGCACAATGTCTTTCAGGATCCGACCAGTAGTCGGCAGCGGTGGGTGTGGGTGAGGCGTCGGATTCCGACATCGCATGCATCGGGGGTTTTGTTCGCACAGCCCATTGCGCGCGATCTTTTAAACTCTCCGACCGCGACAGAGCCAATGATGGTTCCGTCGAAACAGGACTGAGAAGTTTTTTACTAGTCGAACTGGAGCACGACCCGAACCTCATGCTTTCCTTACAATATTCTGATAATCTAGTGAGATTGTTAGCTTTCGTCTTCGTCGAGCAGTTGTCGGCAGTCGGGTCCGGGTCGGGTGGTTTCGGATCCATGCGCAATCGTTTCCTCGAATCCTCCAGTGTGAGTTCGATATAGGCTTTTCCCTGAACCTCTGAATCCGCGTCGACCGGCCGCAGTGCGAACCAGTGGTCTTTATTGTTGTATCGCTGTAAATCCTCTCGTTTGATAGCAACTTTGCCGAGAACTTTGTCTTGTTTGAGATGTTTGTCACGGTCGAACACGTATATGGACAAATATCTGAATCTTCGTGGTACCTCGAACTGGAATTCCTCGCCGAAAAATGGGCTGCAACAAAAAGTTTAATATTGAAGCAAGCCTACGTATATTATAAAAATACACAGATCCAACTAACTAGAGGGAGTTATCGAAGTGTAATGATTGTTGTTCGAATTGAAATCTCTAAGTTCTTATCAGTGTCGGACAAGTGTTATATTTATTAGTAACATTTACACTCGATATATTTATTTAATGTAGTTATAATTATGTAATTTACGTCGGGTAGACACACTATATATATATATATATATATATATATATATATATATATATATATATATATATATATATATATATATATATATATATATATATATATATATATATATATATAGTTGCAATTAATTTTAAAATTAGTTGATCTTATGATTAATTTAAAGCTGTTAGAATTAATCATCTGTTAGATAGGTCTTTAATTAAACTAAATTTTTTTGTTAACTTAATCAGATGTAGGTTTCGTGCAACACTATTCTTGTGATTAAATTAGTTTAATAAACACTTAAATTTTAAAATTTGTTTCGTGCAACTCGGCGTTAGACAGTTTTCATTTTATTTTTAATCAGGTGTATGTAAGTCATTTTCTACTATCTTTTTCCTCATATGGTGGTTTTAGAGCTTAATCAATAAATTACAAAAGAATCATCTTTTATATATTGTTTTGGAACTTTACGGTGTTAAAGTTAATTCATTAAAATTACATATATTTTTATGAACCCGTTATCAGAATGATACTATAATGTAATATTTACACATCCTTAGCTTATTCCAAAAGAAAAATAGAAAAAAAAATCTCTTTTTTATAGGTTAATCAGTATTTTTGTAGAAAAAAAATCCGAACAACTTAATGTACATTTGTATTTAGTAATTGCCGTAACTAATTTAAAATATACTAATTATATTGACATGCGTACGATGTAGGTACCTACGTGGGTTAATAATTTTGAATCTAATTTAAAAAGAAAGTGTTAGCCGCTAAGGGCTCTCCGCTGAGGGAACCATTAGTCCATTACGCTAACAGTTAGCGTAATGGTTCCCCCTCAAACTAACATCGTCATTATTATCAAAATTTCATTAAATGTGTTTACATTCTAATTTATTTATTATATTGGAGGAAAAAGTCATCAAGACGTGAAAGTTAAACGTTAATGGAATCCGTATTTTTTGCGCGAAACCATTAAAACAAGCAAAATTTATTTTCTTCATAACTTATGTAAGATATTAGTATCTACACAAAACAAGTTTATGGGCGCGACTACACTGGCTTGGTTTTATGTCGAGAAGGTATATAATATAAAAAAGGTCTATATATCGAATTATAATGAAGTAGCCTATGTAACAAATTCTTCAGGATTAATCTTTATATTCACCTATGTTAAATATTACAATATAACACACCGAAAAGATTTATATATAGCATTTAAAAATCATTCTAGATCGTTAGGAACCTCCTTTAGGAATAGAATTCTATAACTCACATTATAATTGCTAGAAGTTAATTAAGTGCTAAAACATTGTTTTTCTACGTTAGCAGGCATTAGAAAGCAAACGAGAGTATGCTTATGGTAGTCTATCCCTTCAATGTGAACATGATAATCATCGCGGCACGGATACGCGTGGGCTCGCATCGTTCACGACAAAGGTGAAAGTTTCGACACTCGCCTTTATTGTGATACCACAGAAATTTAAATGCACAAAGACTATTATGAAAATTAACGCCGCGAATTTAACAATGTAAGTATGACGAATTGTTTACATTGCTCATACCGAACTGAGAACTAGAAACATAATTGTGTGGATTTACCTTTCGTTATCATGTATGTAGAATTCTAGATTCAACTAAATTAATATTTAAGTTTGTATGCATCACACGATAATTATGGCGAGGACGTTCTACATCATAATCGATCATACGGATACGGACAACTTGACGTTGATTAATACCTAAACAAGCGCGTGTTTTGGAATAATGTCTGTAAAGTGAAATCATCTTGATCAGCAGACGACTAAAACAATCAAATAATTATGATATTATTTAACAAACAGAATATCATTAAACAATTCATGTTCGAATACTGAGTTTTGCAATAAGTATGAAACATGGTCGTGTAATAAAACAGGCTCGCCGGAGCATCCGGCGCCGCACTAATATTTATAAACCGGAGGCGGAACTGCCACCAGCTGAGAGGGGGCGGCGCGGGCGCATCACACACGCATGCTCTTTTATATCACAATTACAAATCAAAGAAGTAATAAATATATTGATTTATGATTACAATTCCTAGAATTTGTTACTTTATTAAAATAAACCATGAGTGTATGTTCATATGTACCTAATAAATGTATTAAAGCATTTTATTATTTTTGAATAACCTTTATTTAGATCTTGATAAGAAAAAAACATGCTACAATATAAATAGATAAAAATAAATAATTAATAATTTTATAAGTATATTTAGTAGTGATTAGTTTCTTTCGTAAAATTTGCGATGCCATTGTTTTGCCAAACCACATTAAATGATAGTATATTTATGACCAAGTATAAGCATCAAGGTGAATCTCATAAGATATTAACCGAAACATTTTAAAGTGAGCTAACACGTATTTCTCACGTCTGGCAGGCAATAATTGGAACGGACCACACCTACACTACCTCTTAGCGCGGTCTCAATAATCAAAAAGGATGGCCGGTACGTGAAACAGAGCAATGCACTTAAAGTCGACGACTGCCGGTGCCGGCCGTCCGTTTTTACGCAGCGATGATCATTTTACGCGCCACGAGATTCCGGCATCAATTTATCACTTAAAAGCTTCCGCTACTGCAGCGGCACTATGAGATTTGAACGTATCGGTTTTTATGACGTTCTCGAGCTGAAACAGCTCCTGGAAATGACTTCATACGATGAATGTTCCCGTTTAAATATAGGGCTGAATTCGTTAACTCCTTATTAATCTGCTCTGCCTTTCACTACAAATAAATTTGATTTTTTATTATTATTTCGTCCTAGAATATATTATTATTACTTTTAATGGACACTATAGGTGTAGCGATCGCTAACTTTATATCGGCTGTACACGGACAGTGCTACACAGTTTGACGTTCGAGTCGAGCTGATAAGGTATCACGAGACAAAGAACCCATTAAGTCTCTCGTTGTGACGAGACATTTCCTTCGATATCCGCCGCTGCGTCCTGCTCACCTCTGAGGTCACAAATCATTATCTAGCTTCCGCTTTATCAATTAACAGCGATACGCTTCTTTGACAACTATTAATAAATATAATGAAAAATTACTAGAAGTATAAACGATTAAATAGCATTGTACTTAGCACGCCATAAAAAAGTATTTATTAAAAAAAATCAATAATAATAAATTACTGTCCAAAATATAATAAAACTGGTTGTAACAACAGCATTTAATATAATACCTGTTCGTTATGAATCAGTTACCCGCATAGTTTTTGTGTTAAGTGCATCTATAATAATAATCGCTAGTAGTCTCATTCATTTCCAAAAATGAATGGCGAGGGGTGTAGCGGAAGGGACGTTCCGCGCCGACGCACGCTCGCCGGAAATGCATCCGGGACGTGGCGTGACACCCGCACCGCCCTCGTTGGTTGCGTGAATTCCTAACCCACCCTTTTCCAAATTTATCGCACGCATATAATTTACTCAATCCTTTACAATCCTGTTCGATGTATTTCAGTTACAAATTCATTTTTCGTTTATGTCGGTTTTACTGAATTATATTGTAATAGTTTTATTGATAAGTTTTAATGTTATGATTAAATTGACGTTCGACGTTTACGTTAGTAAAATCATTGAAATTTCGTCTTCACTACGATTGTAATTTATGCACGAAAAATGTTATTTACGTCAACTTAAATATGAATGTCAAGTTTCAAACGTGATGCCGAACTAGTTGAATGAATGCTCGTCCTGCGAGCATATTAGTCATGTTCGAATGTAAATAGAAATCAATACCTATTATTAAATAATAGTTTGTAATACGCGCTAATGTCCGCAAGGGATTCCGGGAACATCCATTAATTACGTGAGACAATTTTGGCGGTTATGATCCACCCTCCCTCCTTGGTAAGATTTAGTGAGATTTTGCTTGACCTCCCCCGCCCCTGACCTCATGTGAGATTTTTTAAAATGTTTATTTGTAATGTAAATAAGGTAATCTGTGCTCGATTACGTTAGATTTTTTTTAAGACTTAGTTAAGAGTAGTATTTAAGATTTGTAATGACGAAAAAAATAACGTGATACTTGCCGAAACCACCCGGAATCGAATCCGGAATTAAAACAGAAAAAAGTCTAAAATATTTTATAGGTAAAATGCATTTAATGCATTATCTTCTTTCTAGTAAGAGTGAAAAGAGCTAAATTCTAATTACAAGATGAAACAGGCAAACGAATTCATTCAAAGAGAGATTTTCCCACCTGATATAATTCTAGTTGTCGATACTCCACAATTATTATAGCGCAACAACAATAAACAATTAATATTTTCGAGTACAACTGAAAAATGAGGTTACTCTACGTTCTTATGTTTATACATTATACAACGTCGAATGAAACCGACTATACCCACTTGTATACTGCAATTTATACGCACCGCTTAATGCATATGCAAGGAGCGGAAGTAATTTTGCATGGACGATGAATGCTTTATAAATACAACACTAAATGAAAGTGAGAGCAACTAGCTTTATTGTTTTGAAGAATTATAGGTAGTCGTACCAGTGAAGCGGATATATTGTAGGAAAAGGAAAATACGCTATGGGTTGTTAAAATTTAATTACATCCCATAATTTAGTTTCAACGTTATTGGCGATGTTTAAAGAAACAAACGCATGTCTTGGTTAAAGGAAGGATAGGATTATAAATGTATTTTAGCTATTCCACAAGCCATTTTGTTACGTATTTTTGATAATATTGTAAGTAGATTTTTTCTACTTAAGTATCAAGAAATATATATGATTAAAATAATTAAATACTAATCTTAAAATAAATTGATCAGTCAATATTTCTTATATCACGATAAAATAAATATTTATATTGAGAAAATGTATGAATTAAAAATAGTCTAAGCATAAAAATACACCGAATATAATATAATTAGCTTTAGATATAGATTAAGTTCGGGTTTAATAATGATATAACTTTACTAACTCTTCGCGTTACGAATTAATAAACAATTGAGGTTATGGACGGACGCCAGGTACATTTGCATATGACATATATTTTAGGAAGAATGAAAACAATAGTGTGCCAAATTCCATCATACACACACCGTCACGCCCGGGAATGTTAGCGTACTCTAATTATTCTTAATTCAGAGCTTCTACGGTGTTATTTGATAACCATTCACAACTAAGCAAACCTTGACCTACTATTTTTGTTTGCTCCCTAAATTTAATGTGCTACACTACTGCGTTTCCCACCCGATAAAACCGGAAGAGCGCCCGGAAGCAGTACAAAGAGACCGTTATGTGGGCTGTTCAAATATCATTTGTAGCTAAATGTAGCTATGTGTAAATACACATACATGTTTAAAGGACTATTTATAAATATCAAACTTAAAAATATTGAGGTCTAAAATTGTTCTGATTGACTTGGAACCACGTATAGATATGGTTGAACACAATAAGATGTTTAAGTTCGAGACAAACCTTGAAGGAGACTAAAAAAAATGCATGACTTTAATGTGTCGAGAGTAAAGCACAACCTCAACCGCTTCGCGATATGAGACGTGCAATATTTATTTTATATAGAAAACTGTTAAAGCTATAATTCATTACTCACTTAAGTGTTCTCTCCATAGTGGAAGTGCGAAATATTTCCTCTTGGTCGAGTGACAGCACGCAGTAAATGTCTCGGTGGCAGGCGGCGCCATTGTTGCGAGCCGGTAGATTTTTAGCTTCACCTGGTAAAAATAAAAGAAAAAAGATAATATATTAATAATCTCAAAAAAAAATATATCATACAATGATTTTTCTAGGTAAAGACATTTCAACGTTGACAATACCTCTGTTTACCATCAGGCAAGATTTGGGTCAGGTACTATATAGGCCTATTGTGTGTATAAAAGTAATCTTTTAATCTTTTTTGAAGTACTCATACATCCTTTCAGGACAATATATTTTTCTCAAAATAATAGAAATTAAATAATTCTTTCGTCTACTGGCTTGTTACCAACTTTACTTTGGCTTATCTGCTTATTTAGTGTTTTGTAGCTAGTCAATTTATAATATATCTTTAATAATATACATATATTAATTCAGGCTGTTTTGCCGAGGTTCTGATTTATTATATCCTACTCGATGGACGTCAAAGTAAATATTTTTTAACAATTTATTGAAATCCTTTTACGACGTACGAGAGAACATAGAAACGAACACATATTTATGCATGTCAAAAATATAACCTTTAATACTTTTAGGCTACGCCGCAATCGAAGAAGTAAAACTCATATTCTAATAATCCGGTCCGAGACCGCCTGCATCACCCTTTGGCGAATCTGGAAACTATCACTATAGATTTATTTATAGATGTTCTACGTAATAACTGGCAGGATATACTTGTATGATGAATAAATGATAAGTAATAACCAATTCACGAATACAACAGTATTATGTAACGAGTTGTTACAGGTATTATATAGCGGCGTGTAGGTTACATATCGTAACTAATAGTAAAGCAATTCATTCATTACACGCATACAAAACGATATGAACTCATATAGAATACGATGCCTAGCGTCACCTAACAAGGTGTCTCCAATTACATGCGCCATTGGCCTGGAGCCGTTTTTGTTCGAGTGGCGTCATCATCATTTAAGTCCTTAGTACCTTGAACTAACATATTTTAATTGAAACAAGTAGTTTTAAGTGGCAGTTTGTTGCTTTTATCGTATGGAATATGGAAGTATTACGAGTAATGTCAATTACGTGTAAGGTCTCGAGTGTTACGCGTGAACGTAGCCTTGGCAGTTTTGATTTTAATTGGTGGCTATTTCTCGTTTTTTGGTCCATTGTACGATAAAATACATTTTGTCATATGTGGACAACTCAATGAATTATAGCATAGCTGTGTATTTACGTCGAAGTGAACAATCAAAGGTCGATATTTCTGTGTTAAGGAATTGAATTATATAAAATAGAAGGTCCAATCGTTGCGCAACACTCCACACTCTATGACCTCGTCAGATATAGCTTTATACGGAAAAGCGAGGCAAGGTGATCATCGAACCTATACATTATGATCAGTGAACGTTTCCAGGGGCTATTACTTTTTGGTATAATCCATATTTTGTAGGTTAATTTTTACAAAACATAATATAGTATAGTTTTCATTTTTTAACACGTCTAGGGTCCACTATAACTGCTTAAAACTAACCAGTCGTTACATCTGTATAAGTGAATTAATAATAAAAAATAACCCTTTACTGCACACCAAGACAAAAAACGTTAAAAAAATTGAAATAAGTTCAAAAGACGGCTCTATCACTACAGAGCGATCTCTTCCAGACAACCTTAGGGCAAAGAAAATGGTTTATTGATAGTATGGGTTTATATTTTATACACAGAGACGGATAGAGAAAATAATTTAACAAATAGATAAAAATACGTGTATTGACAAATTAGCATATATGCAAAAAATATTATATGTACATACACAAATGTATATATAGATACAGAATTCTGATTCAAAGTAACAAAAATGAATTATACTATATAATTATCCAACTTGACACATAAAGATAAGGATTAAGACGTTAAGAATAGACGTTTATATACATAGATTTCGGTATACTTAGAAAAAGTCTTTAATTACTGTACCAAATCAGAGGCATTTTTAAAATTTCATTCCTTATTTATAATAAATGTTAGGAAATGTTTAAATAACGACGCATTCGGCCTTTCACTCGAAACATTGCGGCTAAATTGCCACTCATCATTACATCCATAATTACTGCCGCCAGGAAAGATTACGGCGATTGTTAGGGCTAAACAAAGACCTTGTACGTCGGTACGTCGAGCACTCCCACAAATTCGTAATTGGACTACGAGAGAAACTAACTAGTTGCAACAAACTGTAAATAATTGTTGATGCAAAAACAACCGTCATCATCGGCGACGGTAACACACGCCATCGAACTGGGTCGTGGGAGTGAAACGGGACCTTTGAATAATGCCATGGGTACCTGAGGAAACGTATACTCGCTTTATAGTTTGTAGTAACAATAGCGAGTGCCGCCATTATGATATTTCCACACTGGTGCGTAGCGCGCGCTCTTTCGAAATCGAGAGTTACTAATGCTCGGTCAAATATTATACTTAGTAACTTCATAATTACAAAGACAGGCAGAAATTTCGGTATCGCAACAATTCATGAATAATAAGTAAAACTTGAATAAATTAAAATTATTTCAAATCTGAATTTAATCGTATAAGTGAATAACTCTCATCATTACTCTTTCAATATTTTATAAATTGTATTTAATTGTTTAACAAATAACACATTTATTTATTTATGTTTATGTATTATTTCCACGGCAATATGTATATATATATATATACTAGCTGACCCGTGCGAAAATTTGGCACAATATTGTAGTTAAATAATAAATGTTAATATAATGTAAAAATTAGTAAATTTTTGAGTTCTTGATGTTTTAAAAAAAAGACCTTTTAGAAATAATACATATAATAAATAGTTCTCAGTAATTTCTAAACGTTTAACGCTTTATAGAATTATGTATCTACGTCGATATTTATTAAAAATAAGTTATAATTATTTATTTTTCATTTTGTATTTTTCGTCAAAAGCAGGGGAACATAAGCTTTAAAATGGTATATGAATTATTAATTTTGGTTAAGTATATAAATAGATCTACTCTCCAGGAAAAAACATCCTTTAGAAATAGTATATATGAGTAGTATAACTAAAATTATTCAAATCGGGATATTTACCATGTTTTTTGTTTGTTGGAGCTCGATATTTCGACATTATCTACGAATGTCTTGTTCACGAGACTGTCGAAATATCGAGCTCCAACAAATGAAAACAAAAAACATGGTAAATATCCCGATTTGAATAATTTTAGTTATAAAAATAACCATGTTAATTTAAAATCTTATATGAGTAGTATGTATAGAATTTAATAACAATTGGATAAAGTACAGCATTAGCTAGTGACGGTGTTTCACGGCTTTCTTTACTAATAATAATATTATAAAGCTGAATATTATGTATGTAGTTCATTTGTTTAAACACGCCAGCCAGTCTTGACATTTACTAGCCGATTTTTGTACTTTTTTGAGTTAGGAGTTACGAATAATGTTCGTTTGTGAAGGATATACAAGTGACGCGAAGATTAAGGTTACAATATTTCGCTATGAACTATAGGAGCGGCACGAATGTTAGCCAATAGGTACTTTAAATAATATTATGGTCAATATTCAATAAATAATACTTAATTATAATATTTCACTTTTTTTTCCAATACGTGGAGTACTTTAATTTATGTTAATAATATACAAGTCCTAAGGTCCTTACTCCTACAAAGCAGCTAGGTATGAATCTAGGTCTTCACCCACATGATTAGGTATTGCAAATAGCTAAACCTCAGGTGATTTACAAAGATATTTATCGGCTTTAAGAATATAACTATGCAATTTAAAAAAATTAAAGGAAATAAATATTTTTTTATATTCGAAATATCAAAAATATATTTTAGAGTGTATTTTTGTAAATTTAGTTAGTCAAAGATATTTTTCGCTGTTCATACGGTTCTTAAATCAGTTAATAATTATGAAATTTTAGTTAAAATAAATTTCAGATTCCCCAACATGTACCTAATGTCCTATAGTATATCTAATATGTGGACCTTAAATGTAATACCATTACAAGATTTTTATTAAAACATTTTTCTGTTTGATCTGTATTACCAATAAGCAATATAAATCTTTAATCTTCATGTAAATTCATCAGTAAGCCATTTTAGTCTGTCTGTAATGAATAACTGCGTATATTATCGAGGCCGTTGCCCCGTGAGACACGCCCGCTCAGATAATTACAAAAACAATTTCGCAAATACAAGTCGCTAATTTGTGCTTTCGTATTAATATCGAGCTAATGAAATTTCGGTTCGATAAGAGGCGTGCCGTAATCTTATCATTGATAGTACTTTTGAATGGAATTATCGATTCACGTGAGGAAACGTCAAGGCGAGAGCGCGCATCGATAAAGATTAATGAGAGCGTTTTTCATTAACGGAGCGACGAGTTTCCATGAATGGGTACTCTGAATGAAAAACGATAGTTCGCCCATTCACGGAGCGTGCCGTGTTGCAGATAGCTTCCACAGCGCAAACATCTATAGCCGCGTCGCCCGCGGTTCGACCACGCGGATTTCGCATCACTTATCGCTCGGCACTCCCGACTTTGTTCATCATTGTACCGAATACGGCTATGTTACGCCTATAACATTTGAACTAAATAAATACATACTTCGGATAAAGTTCCGAAAAGTCCGTTCCGCTTTTTTCCTTGAAATTTCGTATACTTATGTATTTTGACTCGCTGATCACGAATATTATAAAAAAACTGATTTTAAGAGGTTTTTACATGTTATCTCAATAAATATTGGTCTATAAAAGAAAAAAAACCTAACCTAACTTTTTTTTAAATAGCTAACCCAACCTAATCTAGAATGCGTAAACGCATTTCCCAGCGACGAAAAAAAATCTAACAAACTAACCTAAACATGCACTTTGAAGCTCGCTTTGAAGACACACCAACCTTCCCGCGGTGACGACAGTTTATCCCATTTTTCTCGAAAAGAGATTGTTTTAGACAAAAAATGTATATGATATATAACGTGTATTTTTTTATAATTTTACAACTTCTGAAACATTTTTCTCAAAGATAGATAGCATAGAAAAAACTGAAAATTTTGGCCATTTTTCCGATTTTTGACCTTGAAAATGAAATTTACGTCAAATTTAACTATCATATTCGTGATCAGCGAGTCAAAATATATAATTATACGAAATTTCAAAGAAAAAGCGGTACGCACTTTTCGGACACGGTACACCCATACTTCGATACGCCATCAAGAATACTTACTATGAATAGTTTTGGCGTTTAATTTTATCTAAGGCATGTTTGGTGGAGTCAACATGTTAAACATGTTTAACAATTTAAAACTTTATATAATCAAGATTGTTTTCATATGATGTAGATTTGTATATTTTAAATTCATTAATTTAAAATAAATAAAACAAAAACACCACTTTGTGCCAATTACATAAACTCTTTTGCAAAAAAAACGGGCACTTAAGCAAAGAACTATTTTATGGTTACTATTAGTTTGTTTGACAATTTTAGGTATTGTTATCCTCAGAATTTTATAAATTAATTAGGAAGGAATAGTTTTTATCAGTTTTATCATAACATTTTAATTTAATTATTAAGAAATAATGTTTAAGCTCAAAACACTATGATTGTACCTGCTCGCTAAATAAAAATGAAACGCGTTAATTTCTTTGTTTTTCTTGAATACATTAAAAGCAGATAAAAGTTTAGTATCGAGTGTGACCCCCTCTTGCTGAAATCACAGCTTGCATTCGTCTGGGCATGCTAGTGAGTATATCTTTTATGGTTTCTTGGGGAATACGTCCCCACTCCGCGGTAATCACATTCTTTAGCTCTCTGATGGTCTGCGGAGCCGGCTGCACTGATCTCACTCGTCGCTTCAGAACGTCCCAGACATGCTCTATGGGATTGAGGTCCGGACTTCTAGCTGGCCAGTCCAAACGACGAATTCCGACTTCTAGCATATACGCATCCACACCGCCAGACCGGTGGGCGCGAGCGTTGTCGTCCATAGAAATTGAGTTTTCGCCAAGAGCGGTTAAAGCGGGTTGTGCATAAGGAATTAGAACTTCCGTTATGAATCGGTGTCCAGTCAGTGTACCGTTTTCGATGAAGACTAACTCCGTACGATCCATAGAATTTATTCCTGCCCAAAACATAACAGAGCCCCCTCCATAAGGTGTGATTTCTTCAAAACATGCCTCTGTAAAGCGTTCTCCTCGTCTACGTAGCACTCGCCGACGTCGGTCTTCACCATGCAGAGATATCCTGGCTTCATCGGAGAACAATACCCTATCCCAGTCTTCATGAGTCCATGACACACAATTTCGAGCGAAGCTAAGCCTGGCAACTCGATGTCCACGGAGTAATTTAGGGCCGCGTGCCGGGCGATGACTGTGTATATTAGCAGCGAGAAGCCTCCTCCTGACCGTCCATAGACTAATTTGCACATTTCTTACTTCTTCGAGGGTGTTCTTGAGGTCCACATAAGAAGATTTGCGATTTCTCAACGCTTGACTAACTAGAAAACGATCATCCCGTGGTTCGGTACATGTCTTTCTGCCAGAACCAGGCCTTCTCTTGACGGAACCGGTCTCTTGATAGCGCCGCCAGGTCCTTTGAACTGTCGACCAACTCACATTTAGCCTCTGAGCCACGAAGCATTCACTGCAACCTTCTTCAAGCAGCGCAATAATTTTGCTCGCTTTTATCACTTTATCTACCATTTTCGAGATTGCTAAACAGCAATAACAATACTTTTAAATGTCAAGGACACCAGATAATTTAATAAAAATTGACAAAAAGTTAATTAGAGTCGATATTAACTATAGGGAATTCGCGCCACAAAATGTAGTTAAAAGTTATTTTCTTTGAAAACCAGGCTCAGTCAAAAATTTGAATTTGGAATGAACTCTTATAAACATTATGGCACTTTTATAACTGGCCAGTAACATGTTCAAATGATTAAAACCTTTTTGGTATTTTATTTTTTTCAGCCAGGAAGAAAATCGAAACCACCCGTTTTTTTTGCAAATGAGTGTATAAAAATATTGTGCACGCCGAGAATTCCTATTCAATGTTGCTTTTTTAGAACTTTTTCGATGTCTTTTTTTATTTATGAGTTCTGAGAGGAAAATTTTGTTATTTTATCTTTTTCTTAAGTAACTGTAACTATTGGTTGCTCTATACTCCTAGAGCAGGATACAGGTTCAGGGTAAAGATCAGTAGAGTACACTAATAAACGGTGTATGATTTACATGTTTAAGTAACAACGAGGAGAGACGCGTACAAATGATTAGGTGTTATCATAAAAGTAATTGAGAGAGATAAAAAGAGATAGATCGAAGAATGTTTCACTACACAGATCACAATATCTTTTATTGAGCCATTAAATATGATTTCTCATCGTTGACGTTTCAAAATCCTGTATATCACCTCTCACACTCTCTTACTCAAAAATCTTTTCTCAACATTTACGTAGGTAAAGTTACGCTGGAAACTCCTTTACAGATTAGACACGTTTATAGAAAACCTATTTAATTCAATAATTTAAATGATTATTTTGTGTGTGGGCATTATTGTAAAGAGAACAACTGTAGCAATTTTAAAGGTATTCAAACTCCTTTATCACATACGAGTAATTTCCAATCTCTGCGATATTGTAGTTGATCTTATGTCCTTATCTATCTATGAATCTCGCTATTCATTTTATTTTTGGATTGCGCAAGTAAAACCACATATCAATTTATTTAACATTATCAACTTTCGCGCTCACAATCAGCTAAGATGGGTCCCAATCCTCCTTCGCTGTGATATGCACCTCCTTTCGTTCCTTTTCAAAGTACTCAATGATCCCAATTCTCCTTTATACTTCCGTTCTTGTTTCCAAATTCTCCTTACATCCTCCCGCACCAGGCGACCTTGCTTAACTACGATGCTCGACATACTGAAGAGAAACACAAAGTTTCTACACTCTTTTCGGTGTATGGCGCATTACTCAGGAACAAACTACCTAAAGACATCCAATTTAGTCCCTCTACTAATTATTTTACCCTTTAATTTGTGACACGACGTCTCACAGGTGCCGTGCATTTTCCAAACTTTTAGAATTGACCATTTTCCCTTGCTGGCCATGGCCATGCGTCTCAGTCTTTGTTTTAGTAGTAAAACCATCATAGAAATTGACAGTTTTGCGGTCGCTTCTATGAGTAAGGCTTACACATGAGTAATGCTTATCAAAAGATCAGACGTGGCCTTGTCTATTTTTGGAATCACTATTTTTATTTTATATTTTCTAGAGCGAAATAGCATAAAAATGTGTGAAATGTCAACTTCTGAGTTATATGTGTATCTCTACTAATTCTTTTTTCCAACAGCCGCCGAACGAGAACATGGCCGATGGT
This sequence comes from Euphydryas editha, assembly GCA_036937285.1. Taxonomy (NCBI): domain Eukaryota; kingdom Metazoa; phylum Arthropoda; class Insecta; order Lepidoptera; family Nymphalidae; genus Euphydryas; species Euphydryas editha. The sequence goes on from JAUPFZ010000004.1 coordinate 8,892,242, forward strand.
GGTATTTTACCGTTTACAGGTGGTGTACTACCGTATATTAGAGCGACATGATCGCTTATATATTGTATAACATTCATCAATCCAAGTTTAGAGAAAAAAGAGATTTCCTTAAGACCTTAGCCCGTTCGCTAGTGCTCCTCCATATCCTCTCTTTCTCTGGTCGCAGTCTACAGTCAAATATCGTGACAGCTGCGATTAGTGATAAAGCGAATTCTCGATGATGATATGGTCGAAAATGAGCTAAGTCATGAAACTGGTTAAGGAAGGCGAAGGGCATGCAAAAATTTGTCCACCTATATTGCGCAGAATGATATTTTTTACGTGTGTCAGGTGTTGTAATCTATTATGCAGTGTTTACAATAATTGATACTAAACTGAATCGTTGTTATTATTTTTTAATTGTTTCACACCACTCGTTCTTTTACTTATATAGGGCATATAATAAATTTACATAAAATTACATAGATAAATATTAGCGGATGGCGGATTACGCCCCGGCAGGGAAATCAAACAGCCAGAGGTTAGGGCTGTAGGATTAGAAATCGGCGGACAATCCTAGCCGAGTCGAGCAATACCGCCTTTAGCATCCTGGCTACAAGAGAACCGCCACGGATACCCAGCTGCCTCAGATGGTGAGCGAGGCTAACCAGGATCAAATCGTTGGCAGATATCACGATAAGGATGATTTCAGTGGACTCCACACCCCGCACCTTGACAAACTCGTGCGCCAGATCCAGATATTTACGTTTTTTCTGTTTCGGCTTTCTCGTAAAAGGCGTTCACGTCATGCGAAATGGTTATGTCCAATAAAAACACCTCGACCGTGTCCTATCCATCACCACATTAAGCTTGATCACCAGTATCGTCCTGTCCGTGGCGATAGGCATGTCCCAGTAAAGCTGGACCCCGTCGCCTTCGTGTACTGGCACCGGTGTGTACTGATAATACGGCATCCTCTGTTCCAGGAGACCGTGCATAAGAGCAAGCTCTTGATGGAGGATCTTGGCCGCTTGGTTATAAATGTGTGTGCAAATTTGACGGCCGGCTGGTCGAGTGGTCAGACAACTGGACACTTTACGCAGCGGTCGCGGGTTCGAATCCCGCCAGGTGCAGATAATCTGTATGACGAATATAGATGTCTGCACCGGGTCATGGATGTGTATTTATGTATATATGTATTTATATCTTAAATTTATTTCCGTTCCTAGTACCTGTAACACAAGTTCTTACGAACTTACCACGGGGCTAGGTTAACGTGGTGTGATTGTAAAAGAAAAAAAAAAAAAAAAAAAAAAAAAAATACTGAGTGTTGGCTAGCGCTGAACAGAAATGAAAAAATATAAAAAAAAAACTTTCACATAAATAGACTCATGCGCCTCTCTTCTGTGATTAGCAAACATTTATTTCAATAAAACTACATATTTATAAAACATAGGACAGCTAGAGTCAATTAGGTTCTTACTAGGTATTTGCATACGAAAACGATATAAAATACGCTATATTATTAATTATAGATAATAATATCCTTGCAGATATACTATCCGATTTCAACTTGTATAACATCGACTAAGTATGCGATAGTGACCGAATGTAATACAACGGAAAGTATCAATAACTTTATTGTAGATTGACTGTCGATAATGCTGTGAATATTGTATTTTTATTGTACAAAAAACAATTTAAATAATTATAATCACAAAAATCACGTTACATCAACAATAACATTGATTGTTTCAACACAAATAGTGACAGGCATTATTAACACGAGAAAGAAGAATAAACTTATTACGCCAAGTTTTCGTCTGCACACAAGTAATATTTTGTTTTTTTAGGTATATCCAACTTTTACCTACATATGTACACAACCCGCTAAGCTTTACCTTTGCTGTTGCTCTTCTTAGGAGAATCAGTATTACGAAGCGAAACTTAATTAAAATAAATTTTGATTTTGATTAATTTACGGTTCTATTGTTTGTTAGACAATACTTTCGCTGATTTTATTTATTATTTTTCTATTTATTATATATTTTTATCCATAAGTGGTAGTTTCCTTAAAAGACGAAAATACGAGGCAAACTATTCTGCTCAAAAATGGAACACTTGTTGTGTCTATTTTAATCATTTTTATAAATAATTTATTCGTAGTAAAACAGTGCACCGAATCGAGAAAGGCCGACGACATAGTTCATTCATTCACGATAAAAAATAAAATTTTACGATCAATATGTTGTTAAAACTTTTAATTTACCGATAAAATCGTTATATTGTTTCAAAACAGGATTGTTTTCGTCTACGAATCCCACATTGAATTCAAAATAACAGCAAGAAGGACTTGTAGTAAATATATCTCCGACTACACCGAACCGGTGGCCTTAATCATCAGCGCGAATGGCACTTGGAATAACTGCAGTAGTTATTAAATTAGGAACCATCTGCCTGAGACTAACCTTTAGATGAAGATAGGAACTGAGTCCAGTTAAGATAAAATTTAAACTATTAACATTATTATTATTATCTATAAGTTACAGATTTCCATTTTTTTTTTTTAATTCTTTAGACCATTTGGCAATTTTTCCTTTCTGGGTAGATCTTATTATTTTAACAGTAAGCCCCTGATAATAAAATATCTTATTCCATGTACTACGAAATATTTTTAAAAGCTGAGGGCCGTCATCTAATATAGTTTAGACGTATTTCTATGGAATAATAATTGTTATTGATTTACATTATTTTCCATTTTTGTTATGCATTCAACGAGCAAAGCTAATTTTCATTAACAAGACCCGTTGTCAGCGGCTACGAGTCCAAATCGCTCACATGTTATTGAAATGGGGGGTCGATATAGACCACTTTCGAAGAATGAACTGTTACAACACTAAACGACCAACATGGTGTTAAATGTTATAAATCGTTTCGTTCGCACCTTAGAGAATGCGATATCCAGAGCCGGATAAACCCTGTCAGGGACACTAGGCAATGCTATACTCGGGGCCCCTTTTTTTAATTTTGTTTTTAATGTTAAGTGAATAGGCAAACTGGCAGACGTTCCACCTGATGGTAAGTGGTAAGTCGTAACGTACCATTGTTGTCGGTTCCATTTTCGGACGACGAAAAAAAAAAAAAAAAAGTCATCCGTTCTTCAGTATGGACATTTTCCTCCGTACCCTATCCGAATACCTAAAAAAAATAAAAATAAGGTGGGTGGCTACGTGGAGTCGACACAACATGATTTCGTCTCTGTCATGTCATCTCTGGTGCCCCCCAAGACGGGATGCCCTAAGCAATTGCTTAAATAGCTTATAGGCTAATATCCGGCACTACACATAAGGTGTTAAAGTCTCGGTGCCAGTAACTTTTTTTTCTTCTTGTCGCTTGCATGGGGCCCTAGTGCAAGCGGGGCCCCTAGGCAATTGCCTACTCTGCCTATTGGTTAATCCGGCACTGGCGATATCTATAATATATTTAGGCTAATATCTCAGTTAAGCCTTGGCCTGCATGTCTACAATACAAAACGCAAGACGAGGAATACTTAACGACGAAAATAATTATTTGGACGTTTCAGTTCTTTTTCAAAGTTTTTATTTATGTCAGTTTTTATTTTAGTCATTAAATTATGCCCATCAGTAATTTAAAAAAAAAATGTACCATCGAACGGAACAAATAATGCAACATGACCGTAATAAGTAACGGGTTGTATTTGCATCGTTATCAGACAAATATTCTTCGTTTTATCATTACAAATTACTAATTGCCTATTTTTAACCTCCGATGGTAGTAAACAAGTGCGATATGAGAAGTAAAATTTTTAACCCTACTATTTTATTACTACTTTTTTATTATTTATTTTACGCCTATTTTTCGTTGTTTATTCAACGTTTCTTTAAAAAAAATCGTTTCATTTTCCATTATCAATTAAGGACTAATCATTTGAAGCTAAATAGAGATGACATGAGTAAACGTTATATTATAATTATGTAAATTTTACAATAATTAGTGTGTTATTATTATATTTATTTTTATTTTATAATTATGCCATACGCCTATTAGTTAGCTAATACGTTAATAATAATATATATTTATTCAATATATGTATTTTTAGTATCGTATTTTATTATAAAACAAAGTACCTATATGTATTAGAAGTTGTCAGTAACTTGAATCATGCAATTCATTAATAATGGGATTCAATTAATTTCGTTTCGGTTCATTTGGCTAGCTGACTAAACTATGGCGTCAAACAAAGGTGTAGTACAGATAAGGTAACTGGTAAAAGGTATTGAACTCAACGGAAGTTACAATAAGAACACTCGCTGTATTCACCGACGACGACACTTACTAATTATGTTGGCAGATATTGTAACACGATTTTGACTATTTTACTCATTTTAACAAACGTAAGGCAGTCGGCAGATTGCAGTCGCCATATATATATAATCTATTTTTACGCATAATTGTTACGATTTATTCGCGTTGAAATTTATTTTTAGCTTCTATTCCGCTACTAAATTACTTTTAATAATAGTTTTTAATTGGTAAAAGAATTATTGAAATTAGTTATGTATGTTCTAATTAAGCAATGATAATGAAGCTGAAGTTTGTTCGTTTGAATACACGAACATAATTATAAGATATCAATCTAATTTAGAAGTATTTTTTGCTTTAAATAACTCGTATATTGAGGAAAGTTTAGGCTATAAAATATTTCACTACGGCTTATACATATAAACGGATCGATGACAATGGATGAAAACTTATCTAAGACGGATCGAAACTCTACGTGGGTGAAACCGCAAGGGTCGTCTATACGTAAATTTGTAGGTAAAGATTTCACACTTTTTTTTTAATGTAAGAGGGGGGCAAACGGACAGTCGGTACACCTGGTGGTAAGTGCACGCGACATCCATAGACACCCGCCAAATCGGAGGATTGGCAGATGCGTTGCCGGCCTTTCAAATGGGCGTATGCTCTTTTCTTGAACGTCCCTAAGTCGTATCGGTCCGGAAATACCGTAGATGGCAGTTGGTTCCATATTCTGGTCGAGCGAGGCAGTAAATGCCGTAAAAATCGGGTTGTTGTAGATTTCCGGAAATCGAATCGAATATCTACCATATTGGTGAAATTTGGAATTTTGACGCGATCTCCGGTGGTGGAATTCTGCTGCAGGTATTAATCCAAACAATTTCTCAGAACACTCCCCGTGATAGATGCGGTAGAAGATGCAGAGTTATCCAACATCTCTACGCAGTGCCAAAGAATTAAGCCGATTGGAGAACCTTGTCGTCGACGATTCGAACCGCCCGGCGTTGAATGCGGTCAAATGGAAGGAGCTGATATTGGGGCGCTCCAGCCCACAGGTGAGAGCAGTATTCCATGTGGGGCCGGATCTGCGCTTTGTACAATTGTAGGCGATGGCAAGGCATAAAATACTGCTTCGCCCTACCGAGCACACCAAGTTTCATGGGGGCCAGTTTAGCCTTTCCCTCCAAATGACCACGAAATTGCACATTGCTAGATATGTCGACACCAAGTACTCCAATACTGGCTGAGGCGGTTAAGAGATTGCCTTCGAAATGGAGAGGAACGACGAAGGAAGATTTTTTAGCGATAAACGCGCAAACTTGTGTCTTGTTGGGGTTAAATTGGACTAGATTAAGTCGCCCCCATTGCGAGACTTTGGCTAAAAGAGACTCGATTTCAGACACAAGTTTGTTCCGACACTCATCGACTTGTTCCTGAAAATTTTTAGAACGGCCTGTGTATAAGGCATCTCCAGTGCTATATGTACGCTTCTATGTACGTCTACCTCCCTTGCTGGTAGGTGTGTTGTGAAGTACAACGAAGTTATGTGGTTTCCGCATCAGCCTGTTTATCTGATCTATGTTAATAATATTTTAAGAATATCCTACTTTATTTACTAATGTATCGATTTTATTTTAAATCATTTTAATCGTATTTGATGCTATGGTTGTTATCGAAGATATCATTTTCTTATATGCCTATTAGGGTTGTTGTTCAAAGATATATTTCCTAATTATTAATCTTTTTTATATTTTGTTTTTATATATTTTTGTACTCAGGGCATCAGTAGCGTATATTATTTTTGCGAGTTATAAGCTATAAAACTAAACGCTACGTCACACAAGGTGGTTTAATAAATATTAATATCAAACTTTTTTTTTTTTTGTTCTGGCGGGAAAAAATGTACCTGAACGCAAATCTCGTCGTCCGGGGAGACAACGGGATAGTGTGGGGCCCTCACCCACTAAAACAGCCCGCCATGCGCCCTCACCCGCCCTTACAAGGCCGACCACGGGTACCGCGTACGTTTCTCCGTGGCCCGCAGGCGGCAGCCCCATCGGGCACTCTCTCCTGTGCGACTTCCCTCGCACTTGGGCATGGCAACTTCGCGGTAGGCTGTTTCGACGAACGGTGGGCAATCCCCTACCCTACCGTCCGCAGCCTCAACTACGGCGGGATTAGGCGCATGTGAGCGCGCCAGCGCCGCCCCGCGCGTCGGCGGCGAATTGGAAAATATTAATATCAACCATATCTAACACAAGTGAAGCCGCAAGGACCGTGTAGTCAGAAAATGTAACAATATATCCGTCCTAAATAATAACTATTAATTTTCAATAGTGGAGTACTAGTTTGATAATATAAATATTATATAAGGTTCATTGTTTGTTATATCTAATAGTCGAGTCAAAAGGGTCTAGGGTCGCGCCCCGGAAGGCATACTGCACCCTTATCTCGTCAGACACACTTTGTGTTATCACTGGATTTATGTGTTCGCGCCGACACCGACACAAATCAATCAACTCCACAGCTACTACACTAATAACTTGTTGCCATTTCAACTTAATGAGCTATGGTACAACACAATGATGCGACTGATGCAACATTGTGTATAGATTATTTAGTTTCATTAAACTTGTGACTAATGCTTTATAGTGTCAATTAAAAAAAAGTTACATTCTTAACATTGTGCATTTCCTCTATTAATATTATAAAAAAATTCAATATTTGTACATTGTAAATACACTCCATTTAAATGTTTATTTTTTTAAATAATTTATTTGTAGCATGCACATATTTTTAAATAAGCAATAAAATATGGGTATGCCATACCAAATATGCAAATGCAAGCATGCTATATTATTACAAATTACATTATTTGACAAAACCACATACATTCAATATTCATTTCATTCAGGAATAAATAATAATTAAGACTGTAGCAGAAGATTTCTTACAAATGGAGACATTTTTGTTTTTAGAAATACAAGTATAATATTGCATTTGAAATATTAAAACTGCCAGAACCTGTACCTACATCAGCAAAATAAAAATAATAATATAGCCTTTTCTTATTAGAACTATAGTTACAAAATATTCATAATTATTCTTCTGAATTTATAACATAAAAACTTCTACGTTCATATCCCCAAAATTAAATAGAAATGTTATGTGCATTTCATCATGATATACTGCCTAGATCAAGGATTCCCAAAGTGGTCGATAACGACCACTCATGGTCGAAATCGGTTTCTCAGGGCTCGACATAAAGGAAAACTGATTTTAGGGGTTGACAAGGTCTAAAAATTGACAACTTAGTAACACAAATTCTTATTTGAAATTTTCAAAACACTATAAGTTATGTTAGTTGTACCATTTTTTAACTTTACTTTCCGCTTTAATGTTGTTTTTTTTTCTCGAAAAATAATTACCTACTTAACTATTTTTACATAATTTGTATTAATAATAAATTATTAATTACACTTGATATTTACTGAATTTTATGTCTATTTTTTTGTTAAGTTTTGATGGGAAAATTATGTCCAGTTTACTCACTTAACTAAGTGCAAAGTTTTTTAAAAAATGGTAAGTATTTTGTATCAATTGTAAAAAAAAATGGAGATAGGATTTTTAAAGTAATTTGGCTTTGGAGGTTGAAAGCTTCAGGTCATTTTGGAAATCAGGTCTCTTGGCTAAAATTCTTTGGGAATCCCTAGTCTAGACGGTAGGTAGTCAGTCAAGTTTCATGTGTAAATTAATTAGATTTTTAATGCTGAAATTCTCTGTATATTAATACATGAGCAAAAACAGTTATTGTTTGCCAATATAAATATAGGAGATTTTTTGTTTGTTTATAATTAAAAAATTCCATGTTTCAATAATTCCATTAAATTTATTTTAATAATTTATCCACCATTATTTAACTACATTATCCTGAAGTAATATGTGCAATAAAAGATAATATGAGCGTTTTAAGATCAGGATGATCAGGAACTGGCATCAAAACTCAATGCAGAGGCACTCAAAGAAAAACATATCTACGAGTATTAGATAAGGAGTGAATCTGGATCAGAAACATAACTTTAATTATGGTTTGTTACCAAATCGTAAAAGATATTATTAGAAATTACAGTTATGTAGTTAATTATGTACTTACAAAATAATTAGGAATATTCATATTTTTAACTTAAAAGCGATGAACTTCCATGAAGTCTTACATTCAATAAGGTAAAAATTACCCCATGATGTATATATTTATATATTTATTATCGACACTAACAAAACATACTAAAACAACTACTAAGTGACAAATAAAAATTTAAAAGTAAAATTTCAAATCTGCAGACTTTAGGTTGTCTAATATAACACTATTAAAATCAACATTTTATGATATTTTTTTTTAAATCATTCATACTTTTAGTTGTTAAAGAATAGAATAAAATTGGATTTATTACAAAGTTAAGTAATAATATTAAATATCTATAATTAAATTTCAGTGTCTTCAGAAACCGTTTTATGGAAATAACAATGTTTTTAATTTTCTAGAGTGTTGGTATAAAAGTTTAGTAGTATAATAATAAAAAATAAATAAAAAAATATATTTTTAAACAAATCTTTATAATGAACTCTAATATATTTATATTGGAGAGAGGTTGGATTATATTATATACTAATATAATCAAGTGACAGATAAATTAACTTTGTCCATTATAATTCCATTTAATATATTTTATGGTAAATAAATTCAAAAATTTATCCACCTAATGTATGTATATGGAGAAGATGGTAGTGTATCATTATTATAATCATACAAATTTATAATAGAAAATTTACAACTTAATTTTTTTTTGTTGCTTTTTAGGAATTCAATCCATCACAGGTAGCCTACATTTTACACTTTCTATATGCCTTTTCTTATTTTTTTTTATTCTTTATAATATAATTTCTTGGTGCAACATAATTATTACAAATAATGTGATGAGCATTATTAGTCAAGCCTTTATATCAAAATTTCATTATTATTTCACAACAATATTTATTGCAACTAAAAATATCATTTTATAGATTTCAACAGATTTTATAGACCTGGACATGAACATAGTTTATCAAAATCCCAAGAAATTCAATACTACAAAATTTTATCATAAGTACTATCTCAATAATGTAAATTGTAATTTTTAAAATTTTCAAATATTTTGAATATATTTTATGTTACAATACATTAAAAAATTCTAGTGAGCTTCTTAAGAGGCTAAAATGGTATGCCTTAATTGATGTAATAATAAAAACTGCTATATTCTTTCACTATTATTTTTTTTTTAACTTGTCCAAAAATTTATAGATTTTAAATTACTAATTGTCATAATTTACAAATTCTTTAAGAAAATAATTTGTTTATCTGTAACAATATTTAACATTTTGTTTAGTAGTAGTATGGATGATGTGATAATATATTACTAATACAATAGTATACAAAAGATATCTAATCTAATATGATCTAAGCACGAGTTCATTGTGTTCACGGCATTCATTCATAAACTATACACGCACTGTCAAAGTAATCAACGACAAAAACAAAGCACCGCCTGGTCGTCCTTACTCATCAAAAGGACTACTTGGTAATGTACGGCCAGGGCAATCTTTAACTGGTCTTTAACGTTCTACGAAAAGTATATTAAACTAGATCAGGGCAGGAAATCTTAGTTCTTTGGTACCACCTGTTCATCTCGGTGACAACAAGTAATTATCACTCGAAAACGATTCCAACTTACTATATTTACCTTAAAGTTATCGAAACTACTATTAAAATACAGCTCATATTAATAATATGCTTATAAAGAGTACGTACCAATCTTAATTTTCAATCTTTCTTCTACTCGCACTTTACGCGTTTCGTCCGCCATGTTAAATCCATAACTGTTTATCTCTTTCATCCGCTGTTATCTCTTTCGGAACGAGCCCCTCGGCCGGCTTGTCCCGCCACTTCCGGAGTGTCGTAATGTTCTACTTGAGCCTGTTTTTGACAAACTCGAAGTAACTGGCCAGTTTCAATTTAACCATAAAAACATATGTAAACAGTTTTATTTTCCCACATTTTTAATGATTTACAGCACAGTTAAAATCGAATCATTTTTTACTTCCATTGCGCATGTGCTCAATACTTGCACTTAAATTCATCAATGAATGCACTTTACGTCTTGCGAACACAAATATTCACTTCACTGTATTAAAAAGCAAGATATAACTCATAACGAATTTGACTTGGACAGTCACAGAACTGTTGTAATTTGATTTACACAACACTTGGTCAATAAAATTTTTGTCTCATTGATGAACAAAAAGTATGAATGGACAATTACGTCACGTCATAACTGCGCCTGCGCGATAGAAGATTCATGGACAGACAGCCGAAACATTAAAGCAACTGACAATTCGATTAATAAATTGACAACAGTCTTATATTTCTCGTGTCCATGGTTTAAACTTTCAAAAAAATGTAAGTAGTAATGAAATAAAAAATAGCATAAAAGTAGTTTCTATGATTAAAAATATAGAATTAAATTGACTAGTATTAAGTTTTTATAGCTAGAAATTGAAAAAAAAATAAGAAAATTTACTCAATTTTTATCTGTGACTATTTATAAGACTTTTTTTATCTGTTCATTAATACCATAACCAACTCAGAGACTTTTTATTAGTTTTTAGGTAAATATTGCGAAATTTATTTCTAAAAATAATTAATAATTAATAATTATTTAATTTATTAGAAATAAGTATGCCAAAAATAAATGAAATTTAATTACGTGAAAGGTTTTGATTGTATCTATGACACTTTTGAATGAAAAAATCTCTACACATTATTTGATTTATGAGTCTTGGGTTCATGTCAATAATGAAACTTTTCACATGGAAAAGTTCACTGTTACCAATTCGAATATTTTCAAGTACGTTATTATATACTCTTTGAAGTCCGTAGATAGGCGTCAAAACGGCGTCAAATGTTTCGTAGAATTCCGTAATGTTATTACGAATATTTTGAAATTCGTAAACCTGCTGACGTTTCTTAAGAATGAATTTTTTTTTGGTTTAGTGATGGAATGAAATTTTCAGAAAAGAAAATTTGACGTGATAACGTCTTGTAAATCGATGAATGCCGGCTGCACACACGAAAAAGTGTCACGTGTCGCGGGCGAGAGCGCGGAACAAGCGATAGAAAGGCACGATCGGCCTAAGCGTTCGACTTGTAAATGAAAAACAATAACGCAGATTGGAGGATCTTAAATATCACACATGTATATAAGTTGTAAATAAATTGTTAATAGCACATTGTTACTTATAATTAATCTGTATAATTTAAGTAATAAAATATTTGAAGTAACGAGTGCAAATAAATGTAAATTTATCGGAAAAAATGTAATTAATTGAATTAACTCATTCTTTGTATTACCATAAAAATTGTAGTAAAAAATATTGTATATTTTTTTCTAATCTTTTTTAATAAGAAAAAAAAAACTGTTAAAAAAAATGGAATTTAAAATTGGAGTTGGAATCGAGAATCGATTCTTTGTAAAAACCTTTACATACCTACCATATATTAATGTTAATTATATATTAATGTCTGTGTTTAGTCCATTGATAGATTGTAAATGAATATTTTGTTTATTCATATATCATAATTTGTGTATTTCTAATATGTACATATATTCTTAAGATTTTATGTTTATGTTGTTGTAGATTGCAAATTGTAATGAAATACACAATCGCATTAAATATCTCCAAAATTTGATTGAGGTATGATTCTCAACCATACTGAATAAGCTCCACTGTGTCTTCTCCATTCCACATGACATTGGCGAAATTTGTCAAATTGACATTTGTCACAACTAAAATAAAAGCCATATAAAAACTGAATTTAATTGAAAAACCAAGTAAAATCTAAAACTAAAAACAATTCTCCGCTCTGTCTTCTTCTATCCCACATGAAATTGGCGAAATAATTAGTTTCAAATTAAAAACTTAAGCCATACTACGAAGAATTGAATTGAAACTTATCAAACTTATGGAGTTTTTTATCATTGAATGTACTTAATATATGATACAAGACTAAGTTTTAAATGAGTAATTAGTATGAATGACAACTATGTACATAAAGAAGATGTCATTGTTTATATTGATGAAAACATACCAGGCCCCAAAGAAAAAAACAATGAGTATATCAGTTTAATTGAACTATGTAATTCTCAGCTAACACATAGTTGTAACTGTGGTGTAAAATGTGAAGAAAATATCTGTGATTGTCTTAAAATTTCTGGTGGGGCAAATTATACTTCTCACTCAGAATCCCATTATCTGAAACTATACAAAAAGAATAAGAATGTTATGCTTACATACCCTATAATAGAATGTAGTGCTCATTGTAAGTGTTCTGAAAAATGTGGAAATAGGCTTGTCCAAAATGGACCAATAGGAACTCTTTATGTGACAACCTGTAAAGAGAAATCAATTGGCTTAGGTTTATTTACAAATAAATTCATTGCTAAAGGTACATTTATTTGTGAATATGCAGGGGAAGTCATAACCAAGTCAGAGGCGATACGTCGCCAACAATACAATGAAAAGAAACGTAAAATGAATTATATTTTTTGTCTTAATGAACATGTAAGCGGAGGCACTATTCAAATATTTATCGATCCAAGTATGTTTGGCAATATCGGTAGATACATAAATCATAGCTGTGAACCTAAATCTGAAATAATACCGGTACGAGTTAATTCTCCAATCCCTAAACTAGCTGTGTTCAGTTGTGTTGACATATTTCCAAATGAAGAAATCACATTTGACTATGGTGCAAGTTATCTAACAAATTCTTCAAAATCTCAAGATTTAAATAATGGAAAGACATGTTTATGTGGAAGTAAAATATGTAGGAGATATATGCCATATAATGTTTATTAAAATGATAAATAATGTAAAACATATAATTTATTTTGAAATTATATAGAATATTAATTAGTCAGTGCTTATATCTTAAGATATATACATATTGTATATAAAAAAATAATGTAATAAAATGCATTGAAATAAAATATTAATATTTTAATGATAAGGTATATAATTATTATAATTCTTTTCCTTTTAATACAGTCATTTTAGGTTTCAATTGCGGAAAAATTCCTATTGAGCTGAATTTTTGTATACACCTTTATTACGGTATTGTAATGAAGATGTGAAAAATCGGCATTGATATTGTGCCAGCTAAAAAAGTTATAAAGGTCAAATGGTCACGAAAATTAGTTTTTCGCAAATATCACGCGACCTATTGCTCGAAGGTCAATAATCAATGTCCGTCTTTTTTACATGATTTTCCCCGATGGAATAATCCATGATATGTAATAAGAGATTTTTTTTTAAGAGAGAATAATTTTTAATTTGAATGATAAATACAGAAAAAATAATCTATAGTATATAATTTTTTTTTGTCATTCATTGTCGATATCTTCAATTTCTATATCATTAACAGTTTCTGACAAAGCGTCGAGTGGACTTATATATTTAAATCGAAATCTTCGTCATTTTCATCACTGGTTGAATAACTGTTCAAGAGCGTGAAGCTAATAAAATAGATTGTGCATTACCCGATGCCACCCACCGCGTCGCAGGTTGCGGATAGCAAAACGGCCACCAGATATGGCATCGATTATTACCGCATCGTTTTGAAAATGGTATACGTTTAGATATGGATTCGTTTATACATGAGTAAAAGTTATCAAGCATACCGTCTATTGTGTCTGAATTCAATATAGTCTCCCAATGCAATTCGCTAAAATACTTATTTAGGCTATCATAATTGCCTTTTCTATAATTAGGTTTAGGTACCGTGGATTCAACGAGTGGAGTAATATTCAGGTCCAAAATATTAACTGTAAAGGGTGGGTGAGCTTTATCTATTCTTGAAAGCGGATATCTACATTCCGTAACTATTAGAGGAAGATTGGAGAAGGCAAGATCTAATGTATTTCCTGCATAGTTTTGTAATAAATTGTATTGTTTCATGCCTAAAAACGTTATACTTTCAACAAGATCCATACTCGAATTTACTTCCGTAGTAGAATTTTTTAGGTAAATAGGGCCGTAATTTTTCCATCCTACGCACGGAAGGTTAAAATCACCAATCAATAAATAATTATTACGCGTATTTGAGTTGTATAAACTTTCCATAATTTTAACTAAACAATCTATGTTAGAAGGTAAGCGAGCGGGGTCGGGCGGTAAGTAGACAGTAATTACCTGTAATTAAAAACCTTCATCACTCAACACCTGTTAATGTAATAAAAGAAACTCTAGAAGAGACAGGAAACGTAGTTATCGGAGAGATAATTAACGCAAAGTATGGACCTGAAAAGAAACCTACCTCGACATTCTTTGCAACTCTACAACAAAGCCCTAACAACAAATCAATCAATCGTCATAGAAGAACCACGTAAACGGAACTCAATCGTTCAATGCCAAAAATGCCAGCAATATGGCCATTCTAAAAACTATTGCATGCGACCGTACTGCTGCGTGAAATGTGCTCAAGGACACAGAACAGCAGACTGTCCTAAGAAGGACAGAAATACCCCTGCAAAATGTGCCCTGTGCTTTGGTGCACATCCGGCTAACTATAGGGGATGCGAAGTATATAAGGAGATTCTGTCGAGGAAATCAAATAAACAGGCACACCTAAGGAATAGGGTAAAGACCACACAACCCGCAACCGACAGTGAAAATCATTTGGATAGTCAACCACCAACACTACCTCAACAAATAGGTAATAAAGAAGAAAAATCGAACCAAAACACCAAAAGGAGAGCAAGTTACGCCGAAACACTGAGAATAAATAAAAACAAGAATAATGTCGAAACAACAACACCGAATAACATAGAAGAAATGCTTCTCAAATAAGCAGAAAAGTTTGATAACATCTTACAACAAATGAGCACATTAATTAATCTCATAACAACCTTGGTAGCAAAATTATCGTAATGGCTTCCCTGAAGATGGCAACGTGGAACCCAGACGGGCTATCTCCTAACGTAGAAGAAGTAGAAGTCCTTTTGAACTCGCACAACATAGACATCTTACTAGTGTCTGAGTCTCACCTAACTGATAATAGTATCATTCGTATACGCAATTATAATATTTACACCACAAACCATCCAGACGGCACGGCACATGCAGGAGCAGCCGTAATCATAAAGTCAAATATTAAACATTACGAACTGTTACAATTCAAAAAACCTCATATTCAAGCAGCAACAGTCGCTGTAGACGATCGAAACGGAACATTTAATGTAACAGCAATATACTGCCCCCTAAAGCACATTATAAAGGAAGAGCATTATGATGAGCTATTTAATACACTTGGACCACGCTTTATGATCGGAGGTGACTGGAGTGCCAAACACGTACACTGGGCCTCTAGACTTACCAGCACGAGATGAAGAGAGCTCAAGAAGTCGATAGTTAAAAACAACCTGACTGTGATCGCACCTACAGAACCGACCAATTGGCCAACTGATTCAAACCGCCTTACTGACGTCTTGGACTTCTTCATTGTTAAGGGTTTATCCAGATTTCCTCATCATATAGAAACTTGCTTGGATTCTAACACCAGTCACGTTCCAGTGGTTCTGACACTCGGCACTGCTGTTTTGAACATGAAAAATAGCACAAAACTCTACAACAAGCGTACTGACTGGAACTCCTTCCGGGAGTTGATCCATGAGAGACTGGACATGACAGTAGTTCTAAAATCCAAGTCAGATATTACAGTCGTACGTAAACTAACGTCAGTTATCCAGGAAAGCTGCTGGATGTCCACGCCTGAAAACAACGATCGTCGTCCTCAAAGCAAAACATACTCTGATTCCATAAGACAGATGACATACTCGAAAAAAGGAGTCTACGTCGAGTATGGCACACTAGTAGACACTCAAATGACAAAAGAGAATTTAACAAAGCTTGTCGCGATCTGAAAACTCTTATCAGAGACGCTAACAACAGTGCCTTAGATAGCTACCTGGAAGGTCTATCGGCGACAGAAGCTACCAGTTATTCGCTATGGAAAGACTGCAAAAACCATGATAGACCACTGTACCAAAAACCGCCACTCCGTACAAACGACGGCCAGTGGATAAGAACTACTCTTGACAAAGCGGAAGCCTTTGCAAAACACCTCAGTCAAGTGTTCACTCCAAACCAAGCACCGCCGAGTCCGAACGAAACTGACATTGACTTGGCTCTGGGCGAAGATGTGCACCTGGACACTCCTTTAAAACTGGTGACTCCCAAAGAAGTGTTTAAAAATCTTAAGTCGCTTAAGAATAATAAAGCACCAGGATACGTAGTTACAGTAGCAACCTTTGCTGATGACACAGCCTTACTTACATCCGACAAATGTCCCATCAAGGCCTTCCAGGCCCTACAAAACTGCCTGAATGAAGTCGGGAATTGGCTGGCCAGGTGGAGGATTTCCGTTAGCGAGTCAAAATCGGTGCACATAACTTTTACCCTCAGAAAAGAAGACTGCCCTCCAGTTAGTTTAAATGGCATTCAACTACCACACCAACAAACAGTAAGGTACCTGGGCATGCACTTGGACCGTAGACTTACATGGAGAAAACATGTTGAAAAAAAACGAGACGAAATTAATTAAAAATACAAGGGTCTCTATGGGCTCTTGGGACGTAACTCAAAACTATCTATGGATAAGAAGCTGCTAATATACAAAACAATCTTGAAGCCCATTTGGATATATGGTATTATACAGCTGTGGGGGTCTGCCAGCACCTCCAACATAACAATACAAAGAGTACAAAACTACATCTTAAGCAAATATCAAATGCACCATGGTTTATTAAAAATACAGAAGTGCATGAAATTTTGAACATGCCTATGATAAAGGAAGAAATTGACACATACGCAGCTGAATACAAATTAAGACTCACAAGGTACCCGAACCAGCTGGCAGGGCAGCTCACTATACCTGAAACTATTCGTCGACTTAAAAAGCGGCGAGACATCTTTGATTAGGAGCTGTTATTCAGACAAAGATAAAGAAAGGGGAGGGCTCCAGTGGGAGCAACGCCCTAAACGACAAAAAGCACCCACCTCATTTGCTTATAGTCTAAATGACTGTTCGCAATATATATCCAAAAAAAATACACTCAAGAAATATTTTTCAACTGACTCAGTATTATTGCCAGAGTTTCACAAATAGTTAATACAAATGGTGTACAGTACAAAACCGTATGTGAGTACATTCTAGTCGCTTTCTCAGCGGTCTACTCCAAAAAAGTTAATTTTACAGAAAAATGCATGGGGCATTTTTTGTAGATAATTTTATGACGAACAATTTTTATAATGACCTCTATTGCCTCCGATCGCGAGATATTCGCAAAAAACTGATTTTCGTGACCTTTTGACCTTAACAACTTTTTTAGCCGGCACAATATCAATGTCAATGTTTCATATCTTAATGAGGATCCGTAACGTTTTTAGTTGAGAATGCAGATTTATAGAGCTAAGAAATCCTTAAGATACAGTGAAAAAATTTTAGTTCTACGACAAAAATTGACGAAGTTATGATCAAATTACTAGCGGAGTTCACTAACCGGTCGGCAATTTAAGTTTAATTTGTCCAAATCTTCAAAAATTACAGAATTCCTTCCCTCATTCTAACCGCTTAAGGGTGGAAATTCCAAAAGTTCTTCCTTATTAGATATATTGTAAAAGGCCAAGTTGAATATTGACAATGATAAATAAGTATATTAGCCTGTCAGGGTATGACATTTTATAGATAGAGATGAGGATGCAAAAAAGTATGTGTGATGTCTGTATGACGTAATGCTGTCTGAATTTCAACTGTTTGAATTCAATTAAAATAAACAGTTTCAGTTTTCCCGAATTTTCTTAGTATCTAGAACTTAACTTTAAGGACACATTAAGTAAAAGTGGTCCAGACAAATAAAAATTTCATTTTTACCGTTTCTAAGAATATTATTCAAATAATTACAAGCTTAAAAAACCAACAAACAACATTTATCTTTGTTCATAGACACAGAAGAACAGCGCGATTTCACCTGGTTTGACGGTTATGATTCTTGTTCCACAATTAAAAATGTAATCAAAATTATAAAAAATATATAAAAAAAAAAAAAATAGAATTGCTGCAATACAATATGTAAAGATAACAACTAAGTATTCATGAACGTTTGACTGAAGAAGATGATCCTTTCAAAATTCGGAAATTTCTACAAACACTTTCTACTAGAGTTGGAAAAGCAAAACAGGAAATCGATTCAAATAAAATAGGTATATATTAATCATTTTAACCAGCACTGCTTAACTTCTGATACCATTGATGTGTTGTCAAAACTATTTATTAACTCTTTTTGCATACCAATACACAAAAGAACAGTACATAGAATTTAAAACAATCAACTAGCATCAGTTGCAGCAGGCGGCCTTACCGCTAATAAAGCGATCTCTTCCAGGCAACCTTTGGGAAGAGAACTTGCATAAAAACTAGGGAAAGGGGGCAAAATTTTGTATAAAAAATTGTATGTATGTGTATTAATGTACACACGTATGAAGTGAAACTTTTTATTATATATTTAACATTAATTGGCCAAGTAAGGTTTACAAAAAAAAAAAAAAAAAAATGTGTGTACTTATATGCGCGTGTAAGAAGTTATACTTATAATAAAACGATGCGCCGAGTTAATGGGTTGTGCACACCATCTGTAATCAGACCCTAGTAACCACCTAAAAACAAAGTACTCGTCAAGACGAATCAAATGAACCGAAACTCATTGGGGTTGCGTCGTTTCATTACAGTGTTATTATGATCACCTTCCAGCTCCATCATCACACCTTGGTTAACGTTGAAAGACAAACTACTCGTCAAGACGATTCAATCGAGCCCGAACTCGATGGGGTTGCGTCGTTTCGTTACAAAATTCCTATGACTGTTTTCCAGCTCCATCATCAGACCCTGGTTACCATTGAAAGATAAACTATTCGTCAAGATGATTCAATCGAGCCCGAACTCGATGAGGTTGTGTCATTTCCTTGCGAAGTTCCTACGGCCATCTTCCAGCTCCATCATCAGACTCTGGTTACCATTGAAAGACAAACTACTCGTCAAGACGATTCCATTGAGCCCGAACTCGATGGGGTTGTGTCGTTTCATTACAGAGTTCCTATGACTACCTTCTAGCTCCATCATCAGATCCTGGTTGCCAGTGAAAAACAAACTACTCGTCAAGACGATTTAATCGATCCCAAATTCGATGGGATTGCATCGTTTCATTACAGAGTTTCTAATGCTACCTTCCAGCTCCATAATCAGATCAGGCACTGATAACCATCTAAAAACAAAGTAGGTACTCGTCAAGACGAATGAAACGAGCCGAAACGCGATGGGGATGCGTCGTTTCATTACATATACAGAATGTGTCGTAAATAGTGGATAATCCGTTAACTAGGGGTAGCCCTGATGTCAGGCTTCAAGAAAATCTACTTTTTATGTCAGGACTGCCAACGCTGTGAAAATTGTGAATATTTTTGTGCTTTTTCAAAAAATGTCTACTGCGACTAGTAATCTTCTTTTTTTATTTTACTCAGGAATACTTGTACTATCTAATGAAATTACTATTTCAGGCATTGTTTATTCTAAACTTATGAAAATTAGTGTTAGAAGTTATTTTTATTTTTATTCGTTACTTTTTATCAAGATTTAACCATTGATTGTGAAACAAAATGTACTGTACTAGAATTGCCAAAGTATTTAAAAAAAAATGCTTAGTTTGTGTAATTTCTAAAAAGGTATAAATAGCAATTAGTGCTTGACAAGCAAAATTACTTTGTGGGATCGAAAGAGCTTATAAAAGTTTCACTTCAAAAAAGGAACAATAAAAAATTAAAAGTCAGATATACCTAAATAAAAAACTATATAACAATAGATGCTATATTGAATGTTACATATATACATCTAAGTATAAGTGACAAAAATATACATATATAAATACATAATATATACACTATAAACAACTTGATAAATTAAGACGAATGACATAACAACATAACATAATTTCATGACAAATAATAAATAGTAGAGGCCGTTCGTGAGTATCACAAAGAAACTTAAATCGATTTTTTAGATATACTGGGGTAGTTAGATTGAAGAGGATAGAATAAAGGAGCGATAATATGTGTGTATTCCTGCGAAGTCGTATAGGAATCCACTTGAGTTTTTTACGAAATTGGGAAACATGGTCATATTTGCGAAGTCCAAATATAAACCGAATACACAGATTTTGTAAACGCTCAAGTTTATTTAATTGTTCCTCATTTAAATTAACATAACGTGTCAGCATAGTCAAGAATTGGTAGAAGGAGAGAGTGCTAGCATAGCCTTAGTAGGAATAGGCAGAAAGTTACTTAACCTTCTTAGCGACCTCATTGCGACAAATAGCTTCTTACTTACTTCATTAACCTAAGCTACCCAAGGAAGATGTTTATAAAAATTTATTGCCTAAGTTTTTAACCCTATCACTTATTGGTATACAAATACCGTCAATAACTACTGACGGTAGTTGCGACCAGTCAATGCGTGAAATGAACCTCTGACTACCGACAGCAATAACCTGCGTTTTTGTAGGATTCACTCTCAAACCATAAGACTTACTCCAACGTTGTTTAGATGAAAGATTTTTATTTAATTTGATTATACATTCCGAAAGTTCACTGAAATGGGATTGTGAATATATTTGGAGATCATCTGCATACAAGTGGTAGAGATTAGTGATAGATGAAATAAATATAGAAAATAAAAGAGGAGACAACACGCCACCTTGCGGTACGCCAGCGTTGATCATAGACGAGTTTGAAGATCGTTGCTAGCGACAATTCAAGTAACTATGAAACCAGTCAGACACCTTAGCAGATATGTTAATAGAAGCGATAGTGAGTAGTATGTCATAATCAACACTATTGAAACATTGCTGAAATCAAGTAATATTAACACTGTAATGAGTTGGTTGTCCATACCTAATCTGATGTCGTCCGTAATTTTAACTAAAGCAGTAGCCGTACTATGAAACCTTATTGGAAAGGATTGAAAAGGTTATATTTTAAAAGAAAAGCAGTCATTTGTTTATAAATAAGACGCTCAAAAACTTTTGATAGAAATGGAAGAATGGGAACTGGACGATAATCGGTGTAACTAGAGGGATTTGATTTTTTCGGTAAAGAAATTATTTGAGCATCTTTCCACACAGTTGGAAATGTACAAGAATTGACAGAAAAATTAAAAATTAATGTATAACAGAAGCGACGAGATCAATAATTGGAATGATCCTTTTACGGCTAATGCAATCTGCACCAACGGCATCAGAATTGATATCCAAGATATTCTTCTTAACATCACATACAGTGAACTGACTAAAAGTAAATGAAGGGAAAGTAGGAGTGGATGTAGCTAAAATTTGATTAAGCGTATTTAGTTTTGTTGATGCATCAATGGTATCAGAAGTTAAGAAATGTTTATTAAGCTGATTAAAATCTAATTTATTTAAATCGAGGTTTTGTTTTGCTTTCCCAACTCCAATCGTTTGTAGAAATTTCCACACTTTGGAAGGATCATCTTCTTCAAAGCGTTTATGAATATAGCGTCGTTGTTAATACTACAAACCGTATTGCAGCGATTGCTTTTTTTTATATTTTTCATAATTTTTATCGTTGGGATTAGCCCTATAAATCTAGCCTTGGCTACGTTCTTTTTATGTTGGAGGGTTTTGATGTCATCGGTTAACCAGGGTGCGGGCAAATGTTTAATACGAACTGGACGAATTGGGGCGTGAATATTATAAAGTTCAATTAAAAGAGAGTTGAAAATAGTTAAGTTCGTCAATTGTGTCTGCAGAGAGAGAGAGAGCTATTATTACATTAATCTTTTATTCTTCTATTAATTCCTGCACATTTCCGACTGTGTGGAAAGATGCTCAAATCAATCCTTTACCAAAGAAGTCGAATCCCTCTACTTATTCTGATTATCGTCCAATATTTATTTTTCCATTCCAATAAAAGGTTTTTGAGCGTATTATTTACAAGCAAATTTTCTTGTACAACATAGCCTCTTTAATCATGTTCAGTCTGGTTTCCGGCATGGTCATAGTTCGGCTACTGCTTTTTGTGTTGAAGTGTTCGGACACCTGCGGACCAAAACCAGCAGGGGTGGTCGCGAAAGCACAGGAGGGAGGATGGAGGGAGATTGGGGGTAATCTCTCCCTTCATTTCGGTCGTTGGGCCGCTCTCGGTACT
This sequence comes from Euphydryas editha, assembly GCA_036937285.1. Lineage (NCBI taxonomy): Eukaryota > Metazoa > Arthropoda > Insecta > Lepidoptera > Nymphalidae > Euphydryas > Euphydryas editha. The sequence goes on from JAUPFZ010000004.1 coordinate 8,914,904, forward strand.
TCTATGAATTAGTAGAGTGGACCGGTGAGTGGCTCCAATTACAAACGGGGGGGGCGCGGAGGTACGATGGAGTATGTTGGCATGAGATGTGCGGTCGGTGGGGGCGTGGTGATGAGAGGGCGCGGAGAGATGAGGAGGGGCACCTGGTCTTCTCTGCCTCACGCAGAGTGGACCGGTAGAGCGGTGGAGGGAGGATAGAGGGAGATCGAGGGTACTGTCACCCTCCACTTCAGTGGTTGGGCCGCTCCCGGTACTTCTCTGAATTCAAAAGCAGAGTGGACCGGTCGAGTGACTCCTACTATATACAGCGGAGGCGCGGAGATGCGCTGGAGTGTGTTGGCAGGTGGTGTTGGGAGGTGCGGTCGGTGGGAGCGTGGCGCCGAGAAGGTGCGAAGAAATGAGGGGGGGTTCCTGGTTTTCAAAGTTATGCTAGCACAGTCTCTCCTCTTACTAATTTTGGACTATGCTGACACGCGTTATGTTAATTTAAATAAGAAACAAATAATAAACTTGATCGCAAACATACAAGCACATACAAAATCTCTGTATTCGGTTTATGGACTTTGCAAATATACGTTTCTGAATTTCACAAAAAAAAAAATCAAGTGGCTTCCGATACGACTTCGCAGGAATACTCAGATATTATCTCTCCTTTATTCAATCCTTTTCAATCTAGCTATTTTGGTATATCTTTAAAACCGATTTCAGTTTCTTTGTGATACTCACGAACGACCTCTCCGATCGAATGATAATCTAATTTTAAAGATTTCTACCTATTATACATCTTTTTATTCTAAATCCTTTACCGCTGAAGCCTCTCGTTTTTGGACCTCATTACCAATGTCTATAAAACGTGCTCAATCAAAAATGACGTTAAAAAACTTTTCAAAGAAATGAATTTGTCATCCTGAATTATGATGATCAAATTTATCCTATTTTATTCATCATCATCATCATCATATCAGCCGTTGGATGTCCACTGTTGACGTAGGCCTCCTCCATCGACATCCAGAGCGACTGGTTCAAAGCAGCCGCCATCCAACGGCTTCGGGCGACTATCTTCAAGTCGTCTGTCCATCTCACGAACGGCCGACCGACGCTGCGCTTGCCGGTATGTAGTCTCCACTCGAGAACCTTTCTGCTCCATCGGCCGTTAGTTCTACGAGCCATGTGCCCTGCCCACTGCCACTTCAGCTTGCAAATCCGTTGATCTATGTCGGTAACCTTCGTTTGTCTGCGGATCTCATTATATTTGATTCGATCTCGCAGAGAAATACCAAGCATAGCCCTCTTCATTGCACGCTATACGACTTGGAGCTTGTTTAAAAGGCCTATTAAAGAGCCTCTGAAGAACTTTAAGTACCGGTATTCCACCCGCTTTCAGAAGCTCTGACGTAATACCGTCCTCACCCAGTGCCTTATTGTTTTTAAGCTATCCCAAAGTCGTACTAATCTTGTGCAAGCTGATGTCCGGGATATCATCGGAATAATGTCGAGTTAACTCGGCTCGTGGATCTTCAGCTGAACAACAAACAGGTTGGTTGACAGAGGTATACAGCTGTCCGTAAATCTTCTCGATGTTCCTCAATATCTCAGCTCTGTTCGACGCTGTACCTCCATCCTCTGTTTTCAGCCTTGACAAACCGGCTTTGACCAACAGACGAATCCCTTGAGAACACTTTGGAGCCCCGGTTCCGCTGTATCGTATCTTTAATACGTTTTTTACTAAAGACACTCATATCATGTATAGAATATCGTGTCTCAGAGATTTCCATATCCGTCTATTGATCAGCTCATCGTCTCGTCTTTTGCCTATCTTCGCGTTAAAGTCCCCTATGATAATATTGATGTAAGTCTTATTCGAATGTATGGCTCTACTGACATTCTCATAAATAGCCTCTACTTCTTCATCTGGGTGTGCGAGGTCGGTGCGTATACCTGTATGAACTTCAGCGAGTATCTTTTATATTTTGATACTCTGAGTATAAGGTACGCAACCCTGTTCGACATACTTCCGATGGTCACAATTTTGCCAATGATTGACCTTTGGACATTGATCCGACACCTCATTGGGGCTGTTGGTCACCCTCCCGGTAGTAGAACAAGTTATCGGATTTCAGATTTATCGTGTCCTCCTTCTCTCTTTGGACTTTAAATAAACCCAGTATATCCCATTGGTTGTTCATTTCTTTTTACAGCTAAACAATCCTTTCAGATCAGAACAGACCTCAGGATGCGAATTTTATTTTATTTTATTTTTATTTTTATTCAATAGGAATAGTTACAGGCTACAGATAGATAAGCATGCATAATACAATATAAATAGAAGAATCTTATTTAACACTGAAGCCCTATTATAACTAAACACAACATTACTTACAAATTCAACTCATTATGGTGTATTTACAGTCAACAATTGAATTGATATAAAAAATTAAATAGAATGATATGAATGAATATAATTAGATAAAATGAAATTGAATTGATATAAAAAATCAAACATGAATCATAATAACAATAACCTCTTAAGACCTGAACATGAACCAAATGGAATAATATTGTTCTGAAGGATTTTTTATTGTTATTGGGGTATAAATTAAACACAAAATTTTTTTTGAATTTTTAAAAAAATTGATTTAGTAAAAAAAAGTTGGTGCACATATGTGTACTTTGGGTTTCAACGTGGACCAAATCTCTTGAAAGTGTGGTAACTTTTAAAACAATATTAAAATAAGTAAAAACAATTATTTTTAATATACATAAGTAAACATTGCATGTTACACATATGGTGCGGTAGCGTGAGGAGCACGTCGGATGGTAACATTTAGAGGCGAATTTGTTTTCAACAAATCGCGGCTGATGACCCACATTGTCAAGCCTTATTTCAGGTTGTGGTTGTGGCACGACCGGTCAGTGTTTTTTGCCGGTGGTTCGTTCGCGCACCATAGTTCGTCACCTGCAGAATACAAGTTGGAACTTACTGAAGGACTCGAACTGGAACGAGATCTTGAGCCAGGAAGCAAAAAATTGGAATCAACCCTCCCCCATCATACTTCATCATCGCTTTGGCCAGATTCAGCCTGTATTGGAGTAAGCCCAATTTGTCCATGCGACGTACGTCTTCTTCAGTACAGCAACGTGTGTACATTACCCAACAATTGACAACAACCAGACCAAGAAAATGGCAGAATGTCCTCACTGTCCATTTTTTGTCTGCATTGCATTTCTGTAGTATGAAAGTAATCTGTTCTATAAATCAATGCCACCCATCCAGGTGTTGTAGTATCTGCCTGCTGCTGGAAGATGTCAATTTTCCTTTTCTGTTTTTTACACCAACGTTTACAGGTATCAGCAGGGGCACCTTCTGAACCAGTGGACAGCATTGTTACAGCCTTTGTATTCATCCATTTAACAAAGCATACTTTGTCATCTTCTTACTTTTTCATCAAACTGCCCTCTTTTCAACACCTTATCTACCTTCAATTTATGTGCTGTTCCAATCCTATTTGTCATTACTGTCCCCGTCAGAAATATATTTTCTGTTTTTTCAGGCTCATAAACAATCTATCTGTCACTCATAGTTGCCGTTAATTGTACGGCAAAGTTTTTCTACTATTCCTGCCCCCAGTCTAAGATTTTCAGGACATCTGATGTAGTGTATCATTGGTTTTTCAAATGTTGAATTTCCTACTTCCTCTTCAGTTTTTACTTCAGCTGGCCTCGCTTCTTCTTTTTCCTTCTCTTCTTTCTCCTTCGGACTGTTGAAGAGTTCTGGCGAAATCTGAAGGCATGTAATCCTCACCATCATCATCTCCAGAGAAATCAAATTCACTGTCATTGAGTAAACCTGCAATCTCCCGCTTATCCATGTTGAAGCTGCAAAACAGTCATACATTACAAAACTAATTTTTAGTCCTAACGTACACATATGTGTACCAATAAAACAATGAAGTTTTTCATGCTTAAAAAGAAAAACAAACAAGAAACTTACCTTTTTAAACAACAATCCAATAATTTTGCAACAAAAAACCACAAGAAAATGTTATCTAACTGAATAATTAATTTTTTTATCGAATTTAAAAGTTCGTGAGTGCGAGTTTCATTGAAAATTTGCAAACTGTCAAATTCAATTAAAAATCAAGTAGCTGTCTATCGATAAGGTTTGAAACTTTAGACTTTATAGAAAGTATTTCAAATACAACACGTTGTCGTAAGATGTCACTACTAGTTCTAAATAGAAAAGATATAAGGTGCACGTATGTGTACCTACGGTCTTAAGAGGATAACAATAACAAATATTAAACATGAAATTGAATAAAATATTAAAAAATAAATACATTAAGCCTAGACTAAAATATTATTGAAGTTTTCATTTGATGAAGATAACAAATCATTATCTCATACATCATAATAATAATAATTAACCAGTAATAATTAATTATTCAATCATCACTGTTCCGTAAGTCACTAATGGTAACATCCAGAGCACGCGACAAGTTATGTTTAATAAGAACCACCTTGAAGGACTGATGGGTACAGTTAAACACATCAAAATCGGAGCATATCATATTATATAGTCGACACATTCTATGTAATGGATTATTTTTTTGAAACGTTGTTTAAGGCTTGCGGTATGTCAAACAGTTTTTGAATACGTACAGACCTACTAGGAACCTTGATCGATAGCTGCTCCACTATTGAGGCATTCATAGTGCCATTTACAACTTTGTGAAGAGTACACAAGTCTAATACTCTGCGAATCTCTAGACTAATCATGTTGAACTTACACAAACGCTCGTTATAATCATGTATTTTTCTTCTCAAGCCGAATCTAGAGCATAGCGACCTTAAAAATCGTCGCTGGATTGCCTCTATTCTGTCTATGTGGTTATTGTATATAGGAAACCAAACGGATGAGCAATATTCAATAACGCTCCTAACTAGAGTCATATACAGTGTGATCCAAGTTTCTGTATCCTTAAATGTCTTGGCAGTCCGTATTACAAAAGACAACATCTTGTTAGCCTTGCTGCAAATCTGGTCATAATGGGTATTGAAAGACAGTGTCGAATCAAAAATAACGCCCAAATCTCGAATTGTTTTTACGCGCATTATAGGACTTTTGGCCACAGTATACCTGTACACTAATTTATTTTTATTTTTGGTAAAGGATATTACTTGACATTTTCCACTATTAAGAACCATGCGATTTTCTGAACACCAGTATACAATTTTATTTATGTCATTCTGAAGAGCTCTGCAGTCTTCAATATGGTGTATTCGGCGGAAATTTTTTATGTCATCTGCATAAGCTAGACATTCACTATCAGTGCTTATCAGGAGGTCGTTGATAAACATAATGAATAATAGAGGACCTAAATTGGAACCTTAGGGAACACCTGACGTTGCCAAAAACGGGACTGAGTCATAACCACTCAAAGCAACCAACTGTGATCGATTATTAAGGTATGTGGTGAGCCATCGATGAAGGCTCCCATGTATCCCCTGGTGGTACGTTTTTAATAACAATATGGAATGATCGACACGGTCAAATGCTTTAGAAAAGTCTGTATAAATTAAATCGGTTTGTATTCTGTTATTAAAAGAGTTACATATGAATGCCGTGTAAGTGAGTAAGTTTGAGCTTGTTGATCTTCCGGATACAAAAACATGTTGTTTTGGGCTCAAAAGATGTTTAAAATGACTAAATATTTGATCGTAAACAAAACCCTCGAAAACTCTAGCGAACCAGTTTAGTATACTGATAGGCCGGTAATTTGAGACGTCACTCCTATCCCCCGACTTGTATATAGGTGTAATTTTAGCAATCTTCCACAACGATGGGAACCTACCCTCGTGGATAGATTTGTTGTATATGATTGATAGTGGAAATGCTAGAGTAGTCGCACAGAGTCGGATGAAAATTGGCGGTGTACCATCAGGCCCAGGGCCACTTTTGGATAGGTCAATGTGCTTAAGTTTTATTAGTACACTTTCAGTTTCTATATAAAATTACATAAGGCGAAGTTTGATGGTGCAAATTGAGGACTATAATTAACTGTTGTGCCAGTGTCATAGACAGACGAGAAATAATCGGCAAAAAGATTTACTATAGATTCACCCGTGTCAGCAAATTTACCATGGTAATGCATTCTATTAGGTACATCGTTAGTGATCCTCTTGTTTTTTGTATAACGCCAGAAGGATTTTATATTTGTTTTCAAATCGCCCTCAATACGAGTTATATAATTTTTGAAACATACATCCATCATAGATTATACTCGTGATCTTAGCATAGAGAACGTGTCATAATCACGAGGGTTAGCATTGATTTTGTAGCGGGAATGATATCTGTCCTTTTCTTTGAGCAATTTTATAAGACCCTGTGAGAACCAAACAGGATATTTGTTAGATCTAATTTTCATTTTAGGTTTATATTTCTCAATAATAACATAAAGTTGGTTGTAGAAAAATTGAACAAATTCATCACAGTCAAGCTTTTGAGCATAATATTCCCATTCAATTTGTGAAAGATCATTTTTACATCCTACATAATCAGTCTTGCGAAAATTTAATCTATCAATAACAGCATTAATAGTTAAAGAAGCCGTTAGGTGTCCCATGAGATTGGCTTCTATTGGAGGATGATGTGCATCCATCCTGCTGATAGGTGTTGGTTGCAATAACTTAACTTGTTCCGGGCAGTCTGTGATAATTAAATCCAATATTCTTTTGTTAACATTACAGGTATTGTTAATTTGAGTTTTGTCGCATGGATGTAGTGTGAATGAAATCATACAAAATCATAGATTTATCACAAAAATAGTTTAAAGGACAACCGGAGTCTACAGACCATGTTATGTCGCCCAGATTGAAATCACCGATTATGCACGTCCTATCCTGGGGTTTACAATTTATAATGAATTTACAGGTCCTGATATAATTTGAGAAAATGTCGGATGTGATGTAATCCGGTATATATACATTACATAGATTAATATGAGTATTTTTAGATATTTTTATCTGCACCCATAAGTCCTCCAAAAACTCTGTCTGCCAGTCACTACGCACCAACATTTCAAGATTTTTAGAGACTGCTATTAATACTCCTCCCCCATGGTGTTTGTTGAAACGTTTCAGAAATGGAGTACTCCTATCCCTACGTATAACTGAATACCTGCTATCAAATAGCTCAGAGGACAAGATCGTATCATCTAGCCATGTTTCACATAGGCAGATAACATCATAATTATTAGATAAAATTGCATTATATATATCAACCACCTTGCTTTTCATACCTCTTATGTTCTGATAATAAATTGAAATAGCCATTATTTTAGTTTTACAATAACCAATAACCAAAAACCAAAAATTGTTAAAAGTATGTGACTTTTAACCAAGCAAACAAATTGTGGAAGAAATTATCGAATGAGATTCAAGCTGTCCTTATTTCTGATTATTATAAATGGTGAGTCGGGGTTTTTTCTTACATAAATACGACCATTTCGAACCCATACAAACTTATAAGAGAATTCTTTAGCTTTTAGTCTTGCGGCAGCATGAAGAGATTTGTTCACAGGAGAAAGGTGCTCAGAAACGCAAACAGGTTTCTTGTCACCTGCTATTCCCAGTAAAGATGTATTGAGTTTTTCATTTGATTTAGCTTTATTGTATCTATGGATAGCTGAGAAGAATTCATCACGACATCTTATGCTTTTAAATTTCACAACAATCGTACGAGGCTGCTTACTCTCTTTGTTAACTTTAGCAACCCTGGTGCAATGAACTACATCCCCTTCATTTAACTTATGCCCAACGAGATTAGAACATTGTTGTAGTAGATTAGACAGATTCTCATTGCGATATTCTGGTACACCGTGCAGGTCTAAATTGTTTTCACGTAGGTGTTGTTCCATGTTATTTAAACGATCTGATAATTCATGAACTGAATTCTTAAGCGTGGCATTTTCGCATTTAAGGTTAGCGTTTTCATTAATTAGCCTGTCAGTTGTATTATTAATTTCATCATATTTTGCACCAAGAAAATCCTTTGAATTATGGAGGTCTTGTAATTCATTCCTTAATGCCGTTAGCTCAGTTTTAAGGATTTGAGTTAACATTGAAGGTATTTCCTGCCTAATAGCCGTAAGAACTTCATCTCTTATAGCAGAAATGAACTCGGCACCATTTGGGAAGTTCTTAGCTGTGTTTGTAGTTTTATTATGATCGTCCTGTCGATGGCCCCTATTGCGTTTTGTAACATTAGTGGAGTATCAAGCAGCATATCACTATCAGACTTACTAGGGGAGGTGTTGTCTTTAATATTGCGAACTGGAGTATGTATATTCCCAGATTTTGGTACTTTATTAGTGCATTCGTGACAGGTCCACGTACTTTTGTGATCTTTAGTCATTTTGGTACGGAATTGTCTCAGCGCAATATTTGCACATTCCAAATCATAAATATTAGCACATTTACAGCAGTTTATATATTCAGACTGTATAATTTTAGTATGACAACCAGCACAGACGTGGGACTTGGAGGACATTTTGATCCTCTATAATATTCTAAGTTCAAACTGTTAGGTGGTGGCGAGGAATCACAACCAATTTCTTGTTTATAGTCGACGGCCGGCTGGTCGAGTGGTCAGGCAACTGGACACTTTACGCAGCGGTCGCGGGTTCGAATCCCGCCAGGTGCAGATAATTTGTATGACGAATAAAGATGTCTGCACCGGGTCATGGATGTGTATTTATTTATATATGTATTTATATCTTAAATTTATTTCCGTTCCTAGTACCTGTAACACAAGTTCTTACGAACTTACCACGGGGCTAGGTTAACGTGGTGTGATTGTTGGTTAATATTTATTTATTTATGGTCTATTTGCGTTACTGGCAATAATGCGAAACGTCTTGTCAGTTGTCACTTGTCAGATGTCAGGGACAGCTGTTCGACCAATCTCTATTTATCAGTAAAGATCGATACTTAATTTTACTGCTATTGGCCAAATTGTTCTTTAAATATGTGTTGTTAGGATGATTTTTCAATATTGGGTACGTTCGCGCGCCCTCTTCTAATTGATAATTCATCACTTTTATAGGATTTTTTAATCTATGCATTCCACAGACCACATGCACGGAAACGGAAATGGGACATGCGCAATAGTTTTTTATTTATCAGTTTTTAATTAAAATAATAAGTAGTGAATAAATGTAAGAAGATAATTTTGTTTATCTTTTATGAACAATAGCAAACAATTATTTACTAAAGTTCGACAGTTAAATTCAGTTTTTGATTAAAGAAGTATCATTTCCGCGCATGTGGTCTGTGGAATGCATAGATTAAAAAATCCTATAAAAGTGATGAATTATCAATTAGAAGAGGGCCCGCGAACGTACCCATTATAACGAATTTCTACCTTGATTGTAAAAAATATGAATGGGAAAAATATACCCCAGTTGACCGTGGTTTTGATATTTTTGTTCTCCAAAATGTGGCTTGAGGTTGTGTTTTTCTTTGCACACACAATATACCAGGTATTAAGCAACTTTTTACCACTTATTTTAATTCAATTATCGGAGCTTATTCAAAACAATGTTAACTGTAGAAATGACAGATGACAGAATGTTGTGTGTTACCAGGGCCAGGTGTTGTCGTGAGTTGCAGCGGAATCTCATCCGGAGATTCTTAGCACCCTCTGCCCTACCATTACGGTTACCCGAGCCGCTGCCGTAGCTTTTTTTTAAATCAAAAATTTGAGTGTGTTTGACCTCTATCTTGTCTGATGGTAAACAACGATGAAGTCTAAGGTGGAGCACGCAAACTCAAATAATGGCTGTTCACTCTTGCCTTAAAAATCCCTAAATTATACATCGGGAAACAGCGACGCAGGAAGAGAATTCCATTCCTTTGCAGTTCTGATAATGAAGGAAGATGCGAACCGCGAGGTACGAACCGGAGGAATGTCGACCACGTATGGATGAAATCCCTGTCCACGTCGTGTCGTCCGATGGTGGAATGCTACTCTAGCTGGAAATAGTAGGGCCACCGGGGAGATTCTTAGCACCCCCTGCCCCACCGTACTGGGGGCCTGGGCTCTTTTTTGCTTGTAATAGTGGGGGTGGGGGTTGGCCAATACTCGCTAGGCTTGGCAAACGTGTTGGCGAGCGCAGTGTGTTGTCTTAGGACATGGTGACGCTACTGCCCATCACTACTCTGGTCGATGCATAGTTGTTCGCACCGCTGTTTCCTTAGTCGCCTTTTACAATACCTCGCCAAGAAAGAGGTGGGGACTATTCTTCTCTGCTGGTCACCGCACGACCAGTATTGTATTATTTTTTATTGTATTTTTTTACTAATATTTAATTATGTGCGTAAGGTGGGTGATAGACGTACGAACTTAAAGTACGCGGTTTTTAAGATCACGAACTTACTCGGCTCGACGTTAGTGACACAGGTGAAGCTTACTCATTCTTTATTGCGATGTCGTCGACAGAAGAAGCTTTGTGTTATTTAGGAATTGTATAGTATTACATTTTAAAAACCAAAAAAAAGACGAAGTCGTAAAGTGTGGGTAAGCAATTGGCTTACAAAAAAAGAGCGTTTATCACAGTCATGTGAATTTAGTAAGAGAGTTACGTGGAGAGAGGGAAGATTTCCATAATTGTTTCAGAATGCCTGAGCCCGTGTATAAAGAACTTTTGCGCTTACTATCACCAATTATAACTAAATACAAGAATGAACGTTTAAGTCCAACATTACGATTTTTGATAACAGCTCTTATTACTCTAATGTCATTATGCCAGGAATGTATTAACTAAAGACAGAGCCATCATAAAATGCACATCCAAACATGCACGATCTGCAAAAGTTTCAATGATTAATAAAGTAATAGTTTCCAAATTCACCAATACTTTCTTGATATAAATATAAGAAAAACTAAAACAAACAATAATTGACTATGATTACTTTTTGTTTTGCGCTGCACAGCAATAACGAAACGAAAGATAGTAAGGTCAAGGTATTGTAAGAGCGTTTATTATTCATGATAACATGATACATGTCCAGGTTTAAAAATGTATTTTTGAGTGCACTTAAAACAAGTTCATATAAATATAAACTATATTTACTTTAACTAACTACCTTTATGCGATATTACGATTTTTTTTATAATCTGTATTTATATTTATTAAAGATATCTCCATAATGTTATATCCAGTTATATCTATAGACAGAGCGATTATAATTCATGAAATTTAAAACATAGTAGGTGATTTAACTTCTTAAGATCATTGTTACTTTTTGCTCACCATAAATATACCTAATAACAATATATTATATATGTACCTAATAATTGAAAATATAATTCCAATCATATAATTGTTTTTATAGATAACGTTAAAATAATTAAGTTTATCGTTTCTTATGGACGAAGGTTCTCGGAATCATAATAATAAAGATTCCCTAGCTTTGCGTCGCGGAAAGTCCGGTTACCGAAAACAAATATGCCTTAACAACATAGACAGTATATAAGTATACGTAGACAAGATATAAGTCATATAAGCCGCAACTCTGGGTTACTAACAAGTTCCACGCAGCTCGACGGAGGGGACACACGCTTGTTATCGGTCCACCATTAGTCGCTTTATAATTTACCTTCTATCAAGGAGTGGATGCGGAACGTGCCAGAGCTTGAGTGGCTACTGTTGCAATCATCTCGTTGAGCGTAAACAAACCAGTGAGTATCGTTTACTTTTATATAACACCGGCTGCTAAATGAGTTTTGTTCTATTGTAACCATATCCATGAATGCAAAGTTATATTTTTAATACTACAGAGAGCCTGAATCTATTCCTGTTAACGTATTATATATCTATATATGTGTGGAATATTCTAACCGATTGAAGCACTTTTGTAATAGGTGAAACAGATAATGGAAAAATTTGATACCGTATTAATGTTAGTATACATACAAGTGTATGTATACTACCTACTAACAATGAAAAAAATAATATATATCTATATATACGTTACATCGCTACATAATTTATGCCAGCAATAGCAACAACGTAAACACTTATATTAATACTATTGTTCACGTATTATTTGTTTGGGCTACTTAAGTGTAAAGAGAAAACAACACGTTTAACTACATTATATAATGTCATACAAACACATACATAAATGTATTTGTATGACAAATTAATCGTGGATTGGTTTATCATATAATAGGGAGATTGTATTAACAGGAGATTGTTGAACAGAAATGTTTTATTGTTCGTTTGCTTGAACGCTTTTATCTTAACAATATTTTAAAATTCTTTTGCATTAAAAATGTAAATTCATTTATTATAACTCATATGAGAATCATGTAGGTACCGAGTATTCTCCTTAAATATTGATAGTGACTAACCAGTCAGCCTGTATAATGTGATCATCATGAAACTTTGTACACATATTCTTGGAGGTATTGGAAGTAACGTAGGATACTTTTTTTTGGTCGCGATGACATCCACGCGGGCGAAGTCGCGGGCAGAATCTCGTATAAATATAAATGAACTCATGATACCTATTTGCTTCGTATTCTCAAAGAAATTTACGTGTGTTATTATTAGGGATGCATCCGATACTGATGCCGATACCGATATATCGGCGATATTACGAGTTTTCCGTTGTATCGGAATCGGCGATATTAATTTGCCGATACACTTGTAATTGCTTCGTGGATACACCGATATATTTTGAATTTCGCGAGCTACAGATAACCCATGTGAACTGTCCACCTCAAATAGCCAATTTTGCTAGCTTTTATCATGAGTACCTAATATTATTTATATGAAAGGTGTAAAAAGCAGAATATAACATTCATATTCTGCTTTTTATACCGTTGGAGCTTTCTTTGAATATTCGCTGTGCGTATCGGTTTTGTATTAGTGATACTTTTTTATAAATATCGGTATCGGTATCGGTATCGTATCGGCCGAAGTGATGCATCAGTTATTATGTGGCCATAATACCATTCAAGTTTTGGCAATTTACCGTTACTTAAAAAGACAAGAATTGAATAAATATTTATACAAGTATATTATGATGATGTTGAAGTTTTCAATTATTCTGCTTAGCAACCGAAGTTATAAATTAAATTGTACTGCTTAGCAACAGTTGAACTTGTATCTGATACAAGGAATTTATATACAATATAAATTGCTTGATCTGATATATGTAACGTTTCGACCACAGGTTATTTAATAGTAATATTCAACGTCTGAGCGATGATAGTTAGCTTATACATATTTAAATTGGAAATTCCGTTTACATATACATATAATAACATGATTATTAAGTGCTTAAGATCTTTCTAATATAAATAATAAATATGCTTAACACATACACACGGTCGTCTGTTCCTAAGGTAGGCAACTTAATGCCTGTGTTTTAGGTAACAGTCGACTGATATACTTTTTTTTAAAAATAAATATTCATATAAATAATACATATATAAATATACATATATTACACCCAGACTCGGGGCGGGAATCGAACCCACAACCCTTGGAGCAGAGAACAGGGTCACTGCAAACCGCCAACGGGTCAGTCGAAAATACATAGTGAAATTATTTAACTTTTAATTATAATAAATATTAATAACTAAGACAAAATTATGCCTAATAAGGTTTTTTTGTTTTTCATCAACAAACACAGTTACGTCCACGCATATCAATATCACGCTTGTCGAGAAATGATAAACACAGGCTCATTATAAGTAATTATTATTTATACATTCAGACCAAAAAAATATTTATGTAGTTTTGTCCGCAGTAGGTATGTAGGTATATCTGGTTGTTATTGCATGATAGTTGTTATTAAATAACGTCGACAAAATGGTTAAACAAAATTTTAGAAAAAAATGATTTAATAAGCACTTCTTCTAGACATATATTTTTCGTCGTCATATTTCATGGAAACATATATAATTAAGACACAAGAAAAATAAAAAATGACAAATAGTTTTACTCATTTTTTTATCAATCAATTTTATTTAGTCACATAAACAAAGTGTTTAAAAATGTATTTACACCAAAACAAATCTCTCCTAAGTATTGTAAGTCTTTCAATGATTGGGCGACTCCGGGAATCCATAGAAGTAGGCAAAAGTTATATGATCTCTTACACGAGAAATCATATAATACAAATATTGCTTTTTGTAACTATGTTAGAAATTACTCAAAAATATTTAAGCTTGTTTGTGCCGCAGCCAAGTCGATTTTCATTAGAAACAAGATTAAATTTAGTAATAATAAAATTAAAATGACTTGGAACATCATAAATGCCGAAACTGGAAGAGTTAAAGATCGCAATGGTGTCAGTGAATTGATAATTGACAATTACTCTATTAAATCAGATCAAAAAGTGGCAAAGGCTTTGGAAAATCACTTTGCTAACATTCCACTTTCGACAACTAAAACGCTTATATCTTCGCCTGAAGTCGCTGAATCGTTGCTAAAGCAAAATGTAAATGCTTGCAAAGGTGATTTTTCGTTTAGACCCATAGACGCTAGTGAGATAATCAAAATATTTAAAACTTTAGATATTAAGAACACTACAGATCTCTGGGGTATCTCTGTTAAAATAATCGGTACAATTGTTGACATCATAGCACCCCACCTAGCAATTATATTTAATGAATGTATTCTAAGTGGTGAGTTTCCTGATCTTATGAAGCATAGTAAAGTTATACCTTTGTTTAAGTCCGGATGTCCTAAAGATCCGACAAATTACAGGCCTATTTCTATTCTACCTGCCTGTAGTAAATTATTTGAAAAAGTAATTCTCTGTCAACTTTTAAATCATTTTACAAGAAATAAGCTTTTACATAACAAACAATTCGGTTTTACTAGAGGACGCTCTACAACAGATGCTGGTGTAAAGCTTTTTACCTCGATAGTCGATGCTTGGGAGGAGTCACGGGATGCTTTGGGTGTGTTCTGTGATTTGTCTAAGGCATTCGACTGTGTACAACACGAGACTTTAATCAGGAAACTCAGTCACTATGGCATTAAAAATACCGCGCTAAAACTTCTGAGTTCTTACCTTAGTCACAGAACTCAGAGGGTTGAAGTAAATGGTATTAAGTCGTCTGGGTCTCATGTTCAGATGGGGGTCCCACAAGGCTCGATTCTAGGCCCGTTCTTATTTTTAATATACATCAACGACTTGCCATATTTGGTAGAGAATAATCATGAGATTGTATTGTTTGCTGATGATACTTCATTCATATTTAAATTACATAGACAAGAGACAAACTATGACGACGTAAACAATGCTCTCTCTAAAGTAGTACACTGGTTTAGTGTAAATAACTTACTTCTCAATAGTAAAAAAACTAATTGTATCAAATTTTCATCACCTAATGTAAGACAAGTCAATATGCAACCAGAACTCAATGGTGATAAACTTAATTTAGTTAATTCAACGGTTTTTCTTGGAATCACTATTGATTCAAAGTTGCAGTGGGGACCCCATATCTGTCGATTGGCGGATAAACTGAGTTCTGCAGCGTACGCGGTTAAAAGGATACGTCTACTAACGGATGTCGATACAGCTAGATTAGTGTATTTCAGCTACTTCCATAGTATAATGTCCTATGGCATTTTGCTATGGGGCAATGCGGCGAATATTAATACTATTTTTATTCTGCAGAAAAGGGCTATCCGTTACATATATAAAATGAAATGTAAAGAATCCCTGAGGGAAAAGTTTAAAGAAATCAATATTCTGACCTTTGCATCGCAATATATCTATGAAAATATAATGTATATACGTAAAAATAGGCATTTGTTTGTTAGCCGTAGTGATCATGCCTTGAATAATGTAACACTCAGGAACGGCCACAAACTAGCGCTTCCTAAATGTCGGCTCAGTAAAAAAAGTCGTTCCTTTATTGGAATGTCTATTATAATTTACAATAAAATACCGGTTGCGATTCAATCTCTGCCTTTACAGAAGTTTAAAAAAACTATTAAGCAAACTTTGTGTCGAAAAGCTTATTATGACATAAATGAATTTCTAAATGATAAAAAGGCATGGGATTGAATATAACTCGGCCAGGCTATCAATATGTAAATTGTCACTAGATATAGATATACAATTTTGTGAGCAGGTGGCATGTGGTGATTTCGGCATATACGATTGGCTGTCTCGTGTTTGTCCTAATCATTTCATGGTCATACTGTGCATTATTCATTTATTTTGTATGACGCTTAATTATTTAAAAGAGTACCGAGAGTTTTTTTCCGCCGGCTTTTTTTCCTCTCGGCCAACACTAGGGACATTAGATTAAGTTATTTATTGTAACATTTAATAAAGCCGATGATATAATAATAGTAATGTTATGTCTACCGAGACATTGACTTGTAATAATTTGACGTATTTGTTTTAAATGAATTTTTTTTTGACATTCGTTAAGTGTGTAAAATCACCTTATGACGAAATAAATATTTTCATTTCATTTCATTTCATTTCATTTCATTTCAATGTGTTTTTGTCAAGGTGGAGTCGTCTTGCAACCATCTCTATATAATGTCTATGTGAATAAATTCGGATAAAGCCGGACATGTTAGGCTTTTTGATCCCGTGTCCGGTAAAAATAAACAGTGTCCGGCTTTTTTTAGGCTTTTTACATTTCGCAAACGAGTGAGCGAGAATCAAAAATGTTGATAAAGTACTTAGACTGAATTGGCATTCGATTTTATTTTTATTTAATTAGAATTTAACAAGATATATGGTAATGCAAAAAAAGCCAATTTTACATATAATTTTTAGTCGTACCTATTAATGCTGAGACAAAAAATCCTCAATAATGTAGGGTGTCCGGCCTTTTTACCCAAATGTCCGGCTAAACTGGCTGGTCTGTCCGGATATTAGGTTTGGTGAACTGGCAATCCTAGTACTACATATAACGATGTTAAAAGGAAAATTATCGCAACTAGCTACTCATAGGCTTCACCAGTTAACGAGTAATAGACAAGGCAACAAATTGTTCTCGGAGAGTTAAAAAGATAAATTTTGCCCAGATTCCTTTGAAAATTACTCAGATGCTTACTACATCCATTCAATGAAATTTGTAGTTGTGATGGAAATTATGGAACTGTAAGCGTGTGGGTTTAAACGCGAGTTTCTATTTTAATAACATGTAATCTTAATAAACATATTATATTGCTTGTAATAAAAGATAAAAAGAAACAATAAGTACATTTTTATATATTTTGAAGAAGCTATTTATATTTGACCCTATTATCGTAATAGTTTTTGTTGTTTACCTACTCCTCTTAAGGCATTACGTTTTTTTATAAAATAATTAAAACTTATTTTTTTAGTTTAAGCCTATATTATCATAAAGTTCGACTATCTGGAGGGATCCTGTTGCCTGCAGATCCGGGACCCTCCAATGAGGATCAGTAAAGGTATAGCAAATTCAATAGAACTAGTATCCACGTTATTCTCTATGACATAAGAATGATATTCCTTTTTGAATTATCCAAATCGGACCATTACTTACGAAGATATTAAGTTATAAACATTATGCCTTCCTGCCGCTAAAAGTTAGTGTACGCGGGTGCGTGTGACGTCATTGTGCCCGAACGAGCGCAGTTCACGAATCAACGGAGCGGCGGCGACGCGGTTGGTCGTTTTATTTAAAATTTATTTAAATATAGTGTTGTTATAAAGTGTAACTTTCTGATATTTAAATATAAAACGTATTTACTAATCGTACTAATAAAGTAGAAGCTGGTTTTGTGCAAGAAACAAAGAAGAAATATTCGAAGATTATGATGAAAACTATTGTACTGATATTTTAGAGGAGTCCACGCATTTTTGGAAAACATCAATATTTCCGAAACAAATTGAGATTTGAAATTACTCTTCTATTAATAATATGACATGTACCGGACCCTAGTCGAAAGAAATACGAAGTGGACTGTATAATATGCGATGTGACGATGAGACGTCTGTTTCTAGGGCCGGTATCAAACGAATGCGAAGGGTGAGCTGGTTCTAGTTCGCCGTGTGTTCAGTGAGGGTGTACGTCAGTGAAACGCCAATTAATTGTTGAAGATTTTCCCGCTTGTGAGGAGCAGAGATGCTGGCTAGCTTCTATAAGCGATCTCTTCTATACTATGGTCTCTTGCTATTCTTTATCTTTACTATTCGCTGGTCGATCGAGGACTGGCATATAGTGCCCGGAATGGCACCGCAATTTATACTTCTCTGATTGGCTGGCCAGCGATCCCTTACCTCACCCCCGGGAATTTACTTTATTCAAAAAACATACTTTTTACAATATTCGAGCTTATCTCTATACTTACTCTATAACTATTTTACATCCTCTATTATTTTAACATACAATTAATGCGGCGCGCGCGCTAATTATCAATAAACGGGGTCGGGCCCTCGCCGCGGTATTTAAATCTACCTCGTCCCCCACCGCTTGATATAAAAGCCCCCCGCGGATCCTTAATCCGCGTTAGTCTTCCACGTGCGCGCGTCGCTAATCCATCTATGAATTCTCGAATGCTATGTTGTTAAAATCTATTTTTACATGTAAATTATTATTTTTTACATATAAAATATCTATAAATTAACTATAAATTGACAAAATATCCTTAAATCTATGCAAACTATATCTGAAAATATTCTTAAGCTAATATTAACATAATAAAATGTCCTTAATTCTATAATCCTATTTTTGCATATGAATTATCACTTTTTAAACTATAAAAACCTATAAAATATCTATAATAACATTAATAAATTAATATTAAATGATAAAACATCCTTAATCTATGAATTTATAACTGTAAACATTAAACAATGAAATTATCCTTAATCCTATTGCTTTCTCTATTTTTCTATATAAAATTCTATATCTATCTCTCTTTATGCGAAAATATTTAAACTTTAATAAATCTACAAGTTAATAAAACAATGTTACGAAATGATATAAGTACCTCTCTAAGTACCTAACTACGCGAATGATTACTATAAATATGATCGATATTTTTCGACATCATTATGTTGTCTCGCTCACACACGTGCGAGGGAGACCGTCTATCTCTATCCCTTTCGATTGTCTGTTACACGTATTCTAATGAAATAATTCTATGAAACGATGCGAAATACCTCTTTAAGGTCCTAACTATACGAGTGATTACTATAAATACGCGCGATACGGATGGTAACATTATGCTATCTCGCTTACACATGTGCGAAGGAGACCGTCTGTTGCTGTCCTTCTCGGTTGTCTCGTACATTCTCCCGCCGTGCAGTCTCGGGGCTCGACACGATGCTGCATTCTTCCGTGCTGGGAGAGACGACCGATGCCGATGTCAGCTGCACCAACCGCTTCGTAGGTTTTCTCAGGATGCCTCCGGATGTTCTCACGTCCACTACTCGTACCGTTCCGTCTTGACCGGGATACGTAGCTATCACGACGCCTCGTGGCCAGGTGTTGCGAGGTAGATTCCCGTCGACTATGAGTACCACGTCGCCGACTGCTATTGCTGGTCCGGACCCTCGGGGCTCCCGCCGGTGTTGAAGCTCGGGAAGGTACTCACGAACCCATCGGGCCCAGAACTGATCTGCTAGGCGCTGTGCTGCTCTCCAGTACGGGCGTCCTATCAGATCCCTATCGTCGAATCTGCCGGGCAACGGTACTCGGGCTGACCCTCCGAGCAGTATGTGATTCGGAGTCAGCGCTTCGGGATCTTCGATGTCGACTGAGACGTGTGTAAGGGGCCGACTATTAACTGTGTATTCGGCCTATGCGAGTAGTGTAGCGAGGACCTCTTCCTGTGGACTTCGTTCTTGCAGTACTGCTGTGAGAGCGGTCTTCACAGACCTCACTAGCCGCTCCCATGCTCCGCCCATGAACGGTGCGCCCGGTGGTATGTACCTCCATGTGATCGATCTGATGTTGGCCTCCTCACTCGTGGCCTGCAGCGCCGCCTTCTTCAGCTCGGCGTCCGCGCCGTGGAAGTTCGTTCCGTTGTCCGACCAGATTTCGGTGGGACAACCACGGCGCGCTATCATTCGACGAAGTGCCAGTATAGCTGAGTCGGTCGATAGCGATGCGGCGACTTCTAGATGCACAGCTCGAGTGGTGAGACACGTGAAGAGGGCCACGTAGCGCTTTTCATGGCGTCTTCCTATGGTGACCGTGAACGGTCCGAAGTAATCGATGCCGGTGTACGTAAACGGCCTTTGATGATGAGCGAGTCGAGTCGGTGGTAAGTCGCCCGTTGGTGGCGACGGTGGTGCTGCTCTTCGAATGCGACATGGTAGGCAGCTGCGAACGATGACTCTGGTCACAGGGCGGAGTCGGAGCACCCAATAGTGCTGTCTGCACTCGTTGACGACTGTTTCGACGCCGGCATGCTGCAGGCTCCTATGTGTATATTCTATATACAGTCGCGTTGCTCGATGGTCACCATCTATCACGGCTGGTGACTTTTGTGACTCCGTGACTCCCGCCGCTGCGTTGACCCGGCTCTTAACACGAATAATCCCGTCTACGAACGTTGTCGATAATAATCGTAGTCTACTATTATTCGATAGCGATTTGCCGCTCCTTAGGGCGTATACTTCGTCAGAGAAGGAATCCTGCTGTATCGATTTCACTATTAAGGATTCCGCCTGTCTTAGTAGTGCGGCTTCTATAGGCAGGTATTTATTTTCTTCTTTATGCCTCGACTGTTTCGATCGTGTTTCTATACGTTTCGCTATATTTTGTTATTCCAGTCGGGGTCCGCGTACTGTTTTTTCTTTCTGTAATTAACAACGCTCGGTTCGTTGACCTCTACACAGCTGTATAAATTGTAGTACCCGCGCGGTAGCTCGTACTAGCCGTTCCCACTTAGAGAATCGTGCGCTATCGGGTACGGACTGGCTGACGGATATCGATGTTTTCGTAGTGATGTGATGCGTACGTTCTTCTCCGGTGTTTTCGACTTTCGTCGGGACTTCGGATGGCCACTCCGATGTATGCTTTCGTAAAAATGGTGGCCCCGTGAACCATCTATGTGCCTTGCCGAACTCACAAGGCACGTCCCTGGTGGCGTCGTCGGCGTTGTTAAGCTTCGTAGGCACCCATCTCCACTCGCTGTTTCTGGTGGTCTCTTCTATTGCGGCGATGCGATGAGCGACGAACGGTTTGTACGATCTCGACCCTGTCTTCAACCATGTCAACACCGTCTTGCTGTCGGTCCAGAAGGTCTTCGATTCCGGTTTTCTACTGTGCTCGCTCAGGACTGTCGCTGCCATCCTAGCTCCTAGTACCGCGGCTTGTAACTCGAGGCGCGGTATGGACACTAGCTTGAGCGGCGCGACGCGGGCTTTGGCGGTGATGAGGGTGAGATTTACTTCTCCGTCTTTATTTTCCGTTCTCCAGTATAGAGCTACGGCGTATGCGGTCGTACTGGCGTCAACGAACACGTGTAATTGTAATGACGTCGCTTCACTGTATTCTATGTAAGCACGTGGCACGGTGACGTCACGTAGTTTCTTTATGTGTTGTAGCCACGTGGTCCATTGTTCTGCGAGGTCGGTGTCGATCTTATTATCCCATCCTGTTCCGCGCCGCCACACTTCTTGCATGATTTGTTTACCACGCACTATTACAGGCGAAGCGAGGCCGAGCGGATCGTAGATCGACATAATAATCTTTAGTATTTCTCGCTTTGTCGGAGCCGTGTTGTCTAGGAGCGCTGGCGGTACGCGGGCTAGGTTTAAGTTGAAACCTAGGCTATCGTTCTGTGGGTTCCACATGAGGCCTAGCACGCGTTCTGTCTTCGTTCCGTCGTCCAGCTGTTTAATTTCTTGAGACGACTCCGATTCTTTGTTTAATATTTTCTGTACGTATAGCGAGTTCGATGTCCAGCTTCGCAGATTGAAGTTGCCCGCCGCGTGTATATCTCGAACTTGCGTAGCTATTTCTATAGTTCGTTGCTCTGTCGTGAAGCTGTCGAGATAGTCGTCCATGTAGTGAGCTTGCACGATGGCGGCGGCGGCTTCTGGATATTCCTTTTCGTACTTGCGGGCGTTCGCGTTCTTTACGTATATCGCTATGGCCGGTGAACATGTCGCTCCGAATATGAGGGACTTCATTCTATATTCGTCGGGAGGTCCGTCCCGTCTGTCCCCGCGCCATAGGTATCGTAGTACGTCTCTGTCCTCACTCCTTACTCCTATCTTCATGAACATCTCTGCTATATCTGCGGTCACTGCATATCGATGTTGCCGGAATCTCATTAACACACCGGTTAGCGAGCGTAGTAAGTCCGGTCCGGTGAGCAGGTGATCGTTAAGTGATGTTCCAGCTGTTCTCGCCGCCGCGTCGTGAACTATACGGACTTTACCCGGCTTCATGACGTTGACGACGGGGAAGTGAGGTAGGTACCACGTTCTATGCGATGTCTTTTCTATCGGTGCTCGTTCTGCGTAGCCCTTTTCTATTAATGCGTTCATTTGTTCTGTATATTTTTCTTTTAACAACGGATCTTTATCTATTTTCTTTTCCGTTGTATAGAGCCGTTTGAGTGCGTTTTCGTAGTTATACGGCATTTTCGAATCGCTATTTTTCCACGGTAAAGCCGTTTCATACTGTCCGCTTTCTGTCTGTACGGTGTTCGCTTCCAGTATGTCGAGTACTTTTTGTTCCGGATCGGAACGCGGCTTTTTCTCTGCTATATCGATGGAGTCCAGAGCGAAGTGGTGTCGTAGCATCTCGTCCATGCGAACTTCGTCGCTTTCTATATCTATGTCGGCGAGATTATAAACGAAGTGAACCCGCTGACCGACGGTGCGAGAGCTAGACCCGTGGAGGACCCATCCTAAGGGCGTCTTCGATGCGACTAGTTGACTTCTATTACCCTTCTTTGTTTCAGATGCTATTAGCAGGTGCCAGTTGTCCTGACCGATGAGTATAGTAGGGCGAGCGTCCTTATACGAAATGTCGTTAGCGATGTCTTTAAGGTGTTCGCAGGCCCGTACTTGTTCTTTGTTTATCGATTGCGGCGATATTTTCATTTTCTTTATAGTTCTCGCCTGTAGTTTGAACTCTTTTTCTTGCCCCTTTATGTTGAATGTGACACGACGAGACGAGTGCGTAGCTAACTTCGTGTCGATTGTTTCGATGTTCAACGGATCCTTAGGTCCCTTCGCGCCGATCTTTGAAGCGATGCTTTCTTCTATTAAGGTCACGGTGGAGCCGTCGTCCAGCAGCGCGTACGTGTCTATGGTTTTCTTAGGGCCGCTGATCCTGACCGGAATGTATTTCAGGTAGGCGTGCAACTCCTTGTGGCTATGTGTAGTGGTGACCTTCTCTGTTTCTTCTCTTCTATCTTCTTTGTTGGTCGGCGTGAAGTGAAGCAGCGGGTGATGTGTTCGTTCGCAACCGTTCTTACCGCAGACACGTGTCTTACACTTGTGTGTTTGACTTCTGTAGCGAAGACATCTATAGCAGAGGTTCGCGTCCTTAGCTATTTCCCAACGCCTATGTTGCTCCGCTGTCTTTATTTTCGAACAGTCCGACGGCTCGTGTTCCTTCTCCTTGCATATAGGACAAGGGAATTTCCTATCGTTCGTTACGAGCGCGCGGTGTCTTCGTACAGGTGTCGTGGTCTCTTCGTTGTTGATCTGTTCCGGAGGTGCGTACTTCGCACACCTGTCTGCTTCTCGTTCTATAAATTCGCAGAACAGTACTAACTCCGGTTCAGTCTTCGGTTTTTCTATATCGTTGCTTGTTGCGTAGTCGAACCATCTGAATCGTGTCGTTGGTGTTAGCTTCTCGACCAGCTGTTTTATGATTTCCGGGCTATACAGGTACTGGTCTTTAGCTAGCAGTCGTAGAGTGGCGACACAGTTCTTTATCTTGTTAGCGTAGGCACAGATGTCCCTCGGAGAGTCGGTAAGGCGAGGCAAGTTGCGCAGCTTCTCTAGCTCGGTGATGGCGATGGCGTCCGGTCTTCCGAAGCGAGTTTCGAGAGTTTTCATTATGTCTATTGCCGGCGCGTTCGCGATGAGAAGGCTGGCGACCGCTTCCTTCGCTTTCCCTTTCAGGGCTCTTCGTATTCTCGCTGAGTTCTCCGTCGCGCTGAGTTGAGTTGACGATTCATAATAAGCAGCGCGGAAGGCGAGCCACTCTGTGTGTGACCCGTTGAAGTACGGTAACTCCCCTATGTATCTCGATGTGCCCGCAGATCTTGCCGCTGTGGTGATGGCTGCCGCTAATTGCGTCAGGTCTATGCTATTCGATGCCACAGTCGCTATCTCTGGGGCTTCTTTTTCTATGATGACCGAGTTGTTCTTTTCTGTATGTGTGGTGGGCTTCGCTATAGGTACCTCGGGGTCTTGAGCTATAGGTTTCGTGGTGACCTCCGGGTGTGTGTCCAACCACTCTGTAACTCGGTTGTCGCCGTCGTGTGATGAATCCTCGCTATCGTCGTCATCGGATTCCATTGCGGCGGCTTCAGCTCTTGCAATGGCGAGTTCCAGCTTGCGTTGAGCTATCTCTTCTCTTAGCTTGAGAAGCTTCTTTTCTTTTGATGCCTTCTTCGAGGACGGTTTCGAAAGCTTTCTTTGACCTGGATCCGCCGACGGAGATCTAGGCGGTTCTTCGTGTCGAACAGGTACGTTTGAAGGCTTCGATTGTTCTGCGATGTTCGAGGTGTCCTCTGGAGACCTTTCTTGGATCGCTTCTAATTCCTGTTCCATCTTCTCGGCTTGCGATCTTGTAAGCGGCATTATAAACGATGTCTTCAACTTCGCTATATCTATATGACGAACACGACGTACACGATGACCACGATGAGACACGACGAAAGGCAGATCCGGCTCGAAGGACCAAATTGTACCGGACCCTAGTCGAAAGAAATACGAAGTGGACTGTATAATATGCGATGTGACGATGAGACGTCTGTTTCTAGGGCCGGTATCAAACGAATGCGAAGGGTGAGCTGGTTCTAGTTCGCCGTGTGTTCAGTGAGGGTGTACGTCAGTGAAACGCCAATTAATTGTTGAAGATTTTCCCGCTTGTGAGGAGCAGAGATGCTGGCTAGCTTCTATAAGCGATCTCTTCTATACTATGGTCTCTTGCTATTCTTTATCTTTACTATTCGCTGGTCGATCGAGGACTGGCATATAGTGCCCGGAATGGCACCGTAATTTATACTTCTCTGATTGGCTGGCCAGCGATCCCTTACCTCACCCCCGGGAATTTACTTTATTCAAAAAACATACTTTTTACAATATTCGAGCTTATCTCTATACTTACTCTATAACTATTTTACATCCTCTATTATTTTAACATACAATTAATGCGGCGCGCGCGCTAATTATCAATAAACGGGGTCGGGCCCTCGCCGCGGTATTTAAATCTACCTCGTCCCCCACCGCTTGATATAAAAGCCCCCCGCGGATCCTTAATCCGCGTTAGTCTTCCACGTGCGCGCGTCGCTAATCCATCTATGAATTCTCGAATGCTATGTTGTTAAAATCTATTTTTACATGTAAATTATTATTTTTTACATATAAAATATCTATAAATTAACTATAAATTGACAAAATATCCTTAAATCTATGCAAACTATATCTGAAAATATTCTTAAGCTAATATTAACATAATAAAATGTCCTTAATTCTATAATCCTATTTTTGCATATGAATTATCACTTTTTAAACTATAAAAACCTATAAAATATCTATAATAACATTAATAAATTAATATTAAATGATAAAACATCCTTAATCTATGAATTTATAACTGTAAACATTAAACAATGAAATTATCCTTAATCCTATTGCTTTCTCTATTTTTCTATATAAAATTCTATATCTATCTCTCTTTATGCGAAAATATTTAAACTTTAATAAATCTACAAGTTAATAAAACAATGTTACGAAATGATATAAGTACCTCTCTAAGTACCTAACTACGTGAATGATTACTATAAATATGATCGATATTTTTCGACATCATTATGTTGTCTCGCTCACACACGTGCGAGGGAGACCGTCTATCTCTATCCCTTTCGATTGTCTGTTACACGTATTCTAATGAAATAATTCTATGAAACGATGCGAAATACCTCTTTAAGGTCCTAACTATACGAGTGATTACTATAAATACGCGCGATACGGATGGTAACATTATGCTATCTCGCTTACACATGTGCGAAGGAGACCGTCTGTTGCTGTCCTTCTCGGTTGTCTCGTACATGACATGTGCTTTTTATTATGCAAGATTTCGAAATAAAACTCTATAAAAGAAAGAAAAGCATTTTTATTTTTAAACTTGATTACTAAATAGACAATCCTGTAAATTAACTAAACTACAGGCTATTGTTACAATATTATCCAAAAAATGTATGTATGAAATATCGACACATGCGTCAGGTCCGATCATTTTGAAGTCTCTCAACTTCCATATGCTTCTTTCAATATGAACTTTTATAGCACCAATTCTCTCTGTTTGCAAAACTTCCTCTGCTATAGGTTTGGAGTTGGAACTCACACACGACGAGCCGTATGCGGAAAAGCGCCGCTCCCTGGCCGAATGGGGTACCCGCTCGAGTGCTGGTCCTGTCCTTGACCACCTGAAGTCCCGCATCAGGGTACTGTTCGACACTAGACTGGTGTCCGGACGATTCCCTCACAGCTGGAAGGAGAGGAATCTCGTGCTACTGCCGAAGCCGGGAAGGCCTTCGACATCAGTCGTTGGCTTCAGGCCCATCGTGCTGCTGAACGAGGTACGCAAGCTGTTGGAGAGGGTAGTCACTGCTCGCATCGTCCAGCACCTCACGCGGGTCGGCCCTGACCTGTCCGACGTCCGGCTCGGGTTTCGGGCTGGTCGGTCGACGCCATTCTGCATCTGAAGATCGTGGCTTCGGAGGCCGTCGCCTCGAAGGGAGTGCTGTTGGCGGTTTCTCTCGACATCGCCAACGCATTCAATAGTCTGCCATTCGGCTGCATCACGGAGGCACTCCGGTTCCATGGAGTGCTCTTTACCTAAGGCGGCTAGTGGCAGACTACCTTGACGGTCGCAATGTCCTCTTCGTGAACTCTTCGTGAAGGGGACGTTGTCAGGAGGTCCATGTCGTGTGGCGTCCCACAGGGTTCTGTTCTCGGATCGCTCCTGTGGGACATCGGGTATGACTGAGTCCTCCGTGGCCGCCCCCCTCCCCCCGGGGCTGGGATTGATTTGTTACGCCGATGACACTCTGGTTACAGCTCGGGGCGGGACCTTCGTGGAGGCGGCATCTCTGGCCACCTCAGGTACCGCAGAGGTGGTCAGGAGGATCGAGGCACTGGGGCTTAGGGTGGTCCTTAACAAGTTTGAGGCCCTGCTTTTCCATGGGTCTCGATGTGATCCACCCGCCAGTACTTCGATAATGGTACGGTTACGTTACGTATACGGTTGACAATACTGTGATCGGTATCCGAGCCCACATGAAATATCTGGGCCTGGTACTTGACGGAAGGTGGTGCTTCGACGAGCACTTTCGCCAACTAGCACCGAAGCTCGTCGGCATGGCGTCCGCCCTCGGTCGGCTAATGTAGAATATGGGCGGAAAAAGTCTAGCGTGCCAACGACTCTACACCGGGGTGGCCCGGTCAATGCCGCTGTACGGCGCCCCCGTGTACGCAGAATCCCTGACTGCCCACAATAGATCCCGTCTGTGACGTCCACAGAGGGTCGTGGCGGTCAGGGCCATACGTGGCTACCGCACGGTAGTTGCTGAGGCCTCCTGCGCATTGGCCGGAACCCTCCTATGGGACTTGGAGATGGAAGCGCTCGCCGAAGTTTATCGGCGGGTGTCGGCGGCGTGGACGGGGTGCACTAATCCCCCGCCGATCAAATTCACCGCATGGTGGGATGACACCCGCCGCACCACCTTCACACGGTGGAAGGCTCGGCTGGAGACGTCTCGGGTTGGTCTTTGGGCCATCGGGGCGCTTCAGCCGATATTGGAGGAGTGGACGGTGCGGCAGCACGGAGTTCTCACCTTCCGACTCGTGCAAGTGTTGTCGGGGCATGGCTGCTTCGGCAAATACTTGCACGTCGTCGCAAGGAGGGAGACTACTCCGGACTGACACCATAGTGACTGCTGTGAGGACTCCGCGCAACATACGCGAGATACGAGCGTGTCGTGCCCGGCCTGGGCTGAGCAGCGCCGGGATCTCGCTGCAGTCATTGGAGAGGACCTGTCGCCGCCGGCCGTTGCGCGAGCTTTGGTTGGCGGTAATAGGGCCTGGACCGCGGTCGCCATCTTCTGCGAGAACGTCATCTCGCAGAAAGAGGCGGCGGAGAGGGCCCGGAAGGACTTACTCTTTTCGGATCACGCCGGCGCCGCGGCCTTTACTCTTTGTTTTTTTACCCGAGTACATCCCTGTGTCATTGTTTTGACCTTGGAATATTATATAGAAATCGGAACGGGCGAGTAGGTAGCGAGCAGGTAAGTACTTAGGTTTATCCACAAATCACAGAAAAAGTAAGTAGGTATGTTTTTATTAATACAGCAGGCTTAAAATGAGTGAATACTTAAGTACATGACACGTTGTAGTAGGTACCAACTTATATTCATATTAACTAAACAATATAGGTATAGGTAGTTATGTAGGTACTTACATCGAAATTATCTTCGCAATAATGTCTTGTAGCCCGGGAAGAAGGTGGAGTTTTATCATCTATTTTCACAACGGCATAGTATTTTTCACGTAGTTTTGGGTCTTTCGGCACGTATAAAAAGAGTTTTTCAGGCTTTTTAAAAGAAGTATTTGTACATTACGGCACTATACAATATTCATACATAGTTAGAAAGGAGAATTAGACACAAATCGGACACTTAATTTGTTTCAAAGACACAATAAACCAATGAAAACACCTACGCGCCTTATCGCTGACAACGGGTTCGGACACAGTGACGTCACAGCCTACCGTGCCGGCCGGTTAGTGAACTCCGCTAGTAATTTGATCATAACTTCGTCAATTTTTGTCGTAGAACAAAAATTTTTTCACTGTATCTTAAGGATTTCTTAGCTCTATAAATCTGCATTCTCAACTAAAAACGTTAAGGATCCTCATTAAAGCGGCTCAAGGCTGCCGCAGGGGTTTAGTACGGTATTACACCCCCAAGTGCTGAGTCCGACATACGGTCTAGGACTGCCTTCCCGGGCGTCCTGGATATTACCCCTAAATGGGTGCCCCTGAGAAAAAAAAAGTTTGATTATAAGAAAGAAGACATTTAAGTGTTACACAAAGAGTTAGTAACACTTTTAACGTTTAAGGGTTAATAAGGGTTGTGTATATTATTGAATTTTCCTAGCCTATAAATGTCACACTGTTGCTTTTCTATTTCATTCTTCATGAAGGAGAATTTTTCTCCGCATATATTATTATTATTTCGCTTCGCTTTGCTTTTAAAATGTATATCATGAATAAAAAAAATTAAGATCATCCAAACTTGTTTCAGATACAACCGACAAACCGAGAAAAGCAAAATTAAAACAATACGATACTAAAGAAATATATAGCTACTTTAATTAAAATATCAGTTTTCGGTTCTCAGTTAGTATTATATACTATATACATATATAATTAACAGAGATATATACAATAATATTATCTTTTTAATGTCGAGTTGTTGGAAATTGTCTGTTATAATTTAGATACAGATTAATAAACAATTATTTATCTCGTGTGTTTTCCCAATTTGTCAGTATCGATATGATACCTACATCAAATAAAGTAATATTAATAACATAATTATGATACATCATATAAAATTAATTAAACTTGACTAATGTGTATTCAAATAAATTTTAGTTTTTATTTTTTAACAGTTTAGTCTACATTTGCAAAAACGGCAAAAATTGCAATATTTTAAAATTAAACGTTTTTTTAAAATTCATAATTTTATCTACATTATGTATGTAGATGAAATTACAAATATTAATAGATATAAGATTTGCATTAAAGCTATAATATTACTTTGTTACTAGAATTTTTTCCGAGGCAAGACAGATATTTTTTTCATGCATATATTATTATGTATTACAAAATGTATTTAGGTATTTTAAACATGTTTTAAGTGGGTTAAATATATTTTAGATAGGTAGTAGCTGTTCCTCGCAACTTCATTCCTGTGATAATATTGATGTTTTCCAGTATGTTATCACATAGGACCTGTGTGTATTTTTCAGAGATAAAAATAGCCTAGATGATAAAAATAGCCGAGATGATATTTCATCTCGGCTATTTGCATAGCCGGCATAAATGCATTTTAATATAACATTAATATTTTTTTTTTAATGTAACTAAAAAAAATGTTTGATTTGATGTGTCTACTGAAACCTGAGTAATTTTTTTTTTTTGTTTTTTATGTAGGTACGTATATAAATAATTGACATTGTAGATGTATGTAGATATACTCGTACTACTGTATTTTCAAAACAGGCTAGTTTTACGAAGCAAGATCGAAGAATCGACTTGAAGTTTCCTTGAATATTTTTTATGACTAAGTTGTAAGACTTGTTTTTAAAATGTAAAAATATTGTTGTCTTTATACTACGCAACTTTTTTAATAATTTGAAAGATTGATTGCTATTTATCATCTTACGTTGTCTAATACCTATCGTTCACGGATGCTGTATTATGTGGTTATATGATCAGTGGCAATAGTTACCTAATAATACACAGACGCGAAAAACATTAATAAAGTATAAGATTTTAAATTAACATGGTTATTTTTATAACAACAATTATTTAAATCGGGATATTTACCATGTTTTTTATTTTCATTTGGTGGAGCTCGATATTTCGACATTACCTATCTACGAATGTCTTGTCTCGTGAACAAGACATTCGTAGATAGTATGAGAGTAAACACATGGTAAATATCCCGATTTAAATGATTGTAGTTATTAATAAAGTAATTTGTTCTTCGGAAACCTAGTCTTTTATCTACGCCCTGACTCCTGACAAGGCGAATTCGAAATATTCTTGTTTGTTTCCCATAGGTTACACACTACAAAAATGATAAGGACTAATTAGTATCTAACATAGTTATATTATATTCATTGTTATTTAGCGATGCATAAAGGTCAAGCTATATATATATATATATATATATATATATATATATATATATATATATATATATATATATATATATATATATACATCTTTTTTTTTTAAATAACAAATAGCATCTATCGATTTTTTTTTGTGACTACAAAACCAATGTTTACGTTTTTGTTTGACTAATTTTAATATCTAATGTTTTTTTAGCAGCAATTACAAATTCGTAACGATTGCATCATCACGATTATATATTTTCAATTAAAATAGATTAATAACAGGAAAAATCAAAAACAAAAATATACACTTTTGTATTAAAATCGCATCGTTAAAATAAATCACAGTAATTTTAATCTCAGAGGATTAAAATGGGTTATTTTATTGTACACAAACACTAAATATAAATAAATAAAAATAGCCATTATAAAGATAAATGGTCAGAAATATAAAAAGAGAACGTCGCGTCATCCACTAGCCTGCGATGTGTCGTTGCACCCAAGAAGCTGGCGTTATAAATTGTCTCTTAAAAAATCTAATTTACAAGCAAGTGTAAAAATGAAATTTTGTCTTTAAAAATGTTTTTTTTTTTTTTTTTAAATATCTTTGCCTTAAAAAGTTGCCAGTGATCTAGCTTTTTACCCGACTGCGACAGAAGGAGGGTTATGTTTTTCGAGTGTATGTATGTATGTATGTATGTCCATTTCTTTGGCACGCCCTACAGCCCAAACGGCTAGACAGTTTTTGACATATGAGGTGTCGTTGGATTTGTCTAAATTTTAGTAGTGACATAGACTATATAAATTTTCAAAATGGCGGCCGCAAATGGCGAAATGAGGGGGGGGGGGGGGGAGTTGAATTTTTTTTTCTTACTGTAGCAATATGGGTATCCAATAAAAGCTAGTAAAAAGACCAGTTCAAAAATATATATATCACATTATGTTTATTAGTTTATAATAAGACTATTTTACGCAGTCGGGTTTTTTGATTTTTTTAATTTAGAAATATTTATTGGAGTAAGTTTTTTTTATTAATATATATATATATATATATATATATATATATATATATATATATATATATATATGTATATATATAATTATGTATATACAGGTGACTGGTAAATTACTATCCATATTGAAGGAGACTACTCGGTACATGATTCTCATTCGAATTATGTAAAAAAAAAAAAACAGGTAAATATTAATAAACTTTTAAGTAAAGTTACTCAACAATTATCCAATTATGTACACGTCGTCTGGACACCCTAGCAGCTAGCTGCACTTTCGACACAAAACAGGTAGTTTACCTACGTCCAAACGCCGCCACGTGTTAACAGGGTAGCAGGATAAACAAGCATGATCCAGTCCCCCTTAATACTTTAATCCTGGCTTAGGATAGGCAAAAATACTAAGATATTTTACTTGTTTAAGCAACAAATTTGTTGACTAGGTAAATGATGTGAACTTTGGCAATTTTTAGATGTGAACAAGCGGCACAGTACAACACCTGTGCACGTGCCGCCGGCATGACTGTAGAGTGACAACGCTTCATTTACTTGAATTGAAATTTATGAAAATTTGGTCAAAAATTAAGTACCTATTTTTTTTTACATAATTCGAATGAGAATCATGTACCGAGTATTCTCCTTAAATATGGATAGTAATTTACCAGTCATCTGTATATAATATATATATACAGGGTGATCAAAAAGTCGTGGATCAAACGAAACAGGGAGATAGAGGAGGTAATTTCCAACAAAAAATATTTCTACAGCATGGCCATAACTTCATTGCACGAAAAGTTATGAATATTTTTGTTTTTTCAATGAAACTACCGACTTTTTTAACAATTTCATCAATAAAAAATTAAATTGATTAAAAACAATAAAACAAAAAGTGCTTTACTATGACTCGATAATGTATCAATACTACAAAAATTGTATTGTAGCTCTTGGTACCAAATTTAACGAGCAATGAATTTTTTTCCGTAAGATTTGAAGCGATACAAAAAATTACTTCTCACTTTAAGAGCATCCTGTGAAAAAAAATTGTACTACCGAAAAGTGACCCTGTATTAAAATTTTTTGCTCATTTGATGCTGATTCAAATGAGGTACAACACTTTACTGTTTGAGCTTTAGTTTTGGTTTTATGGTCGTTTTTTCATATCAAAGTGCAAATTTCATTAAATTTGCCTTATTCAAAAAAATTTATTAGTTTATCATAAACGGCCAGTTTTTTGTACGTTGGAATGCTATAACTGTTCTGTTCTTGTCACTATTAAGGAACCGCTCGTTCAAATGTCCTTGAACTGAAAAAATGAGGCCGGGCGCCGTCTTGCTGCAGCCACATTTCTGAAAAATCTTAACTTCGTTGAGTATTTGATTCAAATTATTTTATGAAAAATTCAAATACAGAGCATCAGTCAGCCTTGGTGGCATTTCATGTAGCACAAACTGCTGGTCAATTGTTTTAGCCCACATGTTTATACCAAACAGATGCTGGAATCGATCATTTCTGATGAAATGTGGGTTCACTCTGGAGTAGAAGTTTAAATTGTGGATGTTAAAAATTCCCATTCTTCTAAAATTTGACTCATCAGTCCATAACACTGTTGAAAAACTTCGGATCCTCTCTGTTTCGTCTAAACATCTTGCTGCAAAATCTCACCCCCAAGGTCCACAGTCAGCGGGCAGCAAAGCTTGCACTCTTTGCACGTAGTAAGCTTGATATTTATTTCTTTTAATAGTAAGGTGCACCGTCGATCGTCAAATCCCGAAATTTCCTGATATTTGGCATTAGCTAATACCAGGGTCCAGTCTTAACTGTCTCAGTATTTGCTCGTCATTGTCAAATCGTACTACTGGTCTACCTGTTCTCGCAGCATGCTCACCGGGTAAGGTTCCTCCATGTACACATTATGCACGCGTATAAAGACTCTGTAGTCCGGGAAACGGTCTCAGTTAGTGTAGCTTTGTCGATATCTTCGGGCAGTAGCTCGAGTATTGCCTTCACAATAGCCATAGAGATAATGCATTTCTGCATACTCCCGTTGGGTGTATGCTCTCCTCGCAGCAGCCATCTTCCACTTATCTAGCCAATCCGTAGCGAAAGAGTGTCTGTCCATTTCATAAATCCTAAATGTGACAAGAACAGACCAGTTATAGCATTCCAACGTACAAAAAACTGGCCGTTTATGATAAACAAATAAATTTTTTTGAATAAGGCAAATTTAATGAAATTTGCACTTTGATATGAAAAAACGACCATAAAACCAAAACTAAAGCTCAAACTGTAAAGTGTTGTACCTCATTTGAATCAGCATTAAATGAGCAAAAAATTTTAATACAGGGTCACTTTTCGGTAGTACAATTTTTTTTTCACAGGATGCTCTTAAAGTGAGAAGTAATTTTTTGTATCGCTTCAAATCTTACGGAAAAAAACTCATTGCTCGTTAAATTTGGTACCAAGAGCTACAATACAATTTTTGTAGTATTGATACATTATCGAGTCATAGTAAAGCACTTTTTGTTTTATTGTTTTTAATCAATTTAATTTTTTATTGATGAAATTGTTAAAAAAGTCGGTAGTTTCATTGAAAAAACAAAAATATTCATAACTTTTCGTGCAATGAAGTTATGGCCATGCTGTAGAAAGATTTTTTGTTGGAAATTACCTCCTCTATCTCCCTGTTTCGTTTGATCCACGACTTTTTGATCAGCCTGTATAAGTTGCCTACCTTAAGAATCACCTTAGATCTTAGGAACATTAGTGTGCATAGTAATATTTACGGTTCCAAATACAATTTAATTTTCCATTTCAGGTTAAAATGAAGCCTCAGTGGCTTTCAATAGTGTGCTGTGTCACTATTTTAGTAGTTCACAGTAATGGAGCTGCTGTACCGACACAAGATACATTTGTAGTTGCGAAGTCAGAAGGCGAAGTGAGTACTTTTTTTAATTATTAGATGTAGACCTAGTAGTAGAATACATATAATATAATTTTTACGATGCTTAGTTCTTAGCAGTTTATTTCTACGACCAAAAAACACTTGACGATAGATTAGTTTTTTTTTATAAGAAATATTGAATAGTGTAGGATAAAATTATTTAAAGTAGCGAGAATATTTTATTCTGTCAGCATTAATCTATGAAGTCAATTTTTTTTTAAGATTTACCTTTTTTTTTGTAATAGCTTAGATTTTCGAACTAGCGGAAGTCACTTTAACAAAGCGAGTAACTAATAATTCTAATATTGTGATAATCCCCTCATGTTCAGGTCACAGAAGCAACAGGTGTGACGACAGAGGAGCCGGTTGTACCCATAAAGTTGACTCAGATGCGCGTGCACTCGGAAGTGTCGCTGCGGTACGCGGTGACCGCTGTCGTCACCCACGTACGGAACCCTTCGCACCGTTCGCAGGAGGCTACGTTCCACGTGCTGCTGCCAGAAACTGCGTTCATCAGTGAATTCGTTATGTACGTATTGAAATTTTATCTCAGACAAGAAGTTCCTTCCGCTTTCACCTGGAGTTTACATTTATGGCTACTGCTCTGCTACGTTTTATAGCCTACGTATTTTTAGGTTTCGTAACCAAAAGTCTGTCCGTCATATATATCTTCCCAACCATAATAGACATTTTATTATATTACTATTACAGATTTTTTTTTTAAAGATAAATGATATTTTGGAAATTAAGGTTTCGACATTGGCGGATCAATCGTTTCAGTTTATCGATTCCAAACAAAACTTGTTTACAATATTATTACAGATATTAAAAATATAAATTTTATTATTAGCTTTTAGACACTTAAAGATGAAAATAAGTCAATTTTTTATATAATACTTTAGCTTACTATTGATGAATTTAATTAGCTACTTGTTATGTTCGATTTTAATTAAAACGGGATATAATTTCATACGCAACTTTTTTATCCTTACTCTCGAAAAGTATCATTGAACTTTTAGTTACATAACTTTAACACAGATTATATAAAATAAATTAATTTGATTTTTAATGTACCTTATCTATCGATATTTTGTTTTATTCTTTATCGCATTTTAAAAAAAAAATTATCAAAAACAATGGAAGTTAACCTGGCGAACCTATTTCTAATAGAGATCGTTCAACCTATGGTAATTTTATACAATAACATAATTTACAATTACTCATTATACTTCCCGATCATACATTATTTATATTTTTTTAGGACATTAAACGGAAAACCATATAAAGCGTACGTCAAAGAAAAAGGAGAAGCAAAGAAAATCTACTCCGAAGCTGTTTCTCAAGGACTTGGCGCAGCTCACATATCTGCTAAGTAATTAAGCTGCTAAGAATTATTACAGTTTTCCTAACTCGTCAGTTAATTTATTTTGCGTAAATGCTTCCTAACATTTTTTTAAAATAAATAAAAACAATTTTCCACTAATGTAATCTTAAAACCTCGATTAATTTTTATAATTTAAGATTCAATGATGTCGAAAATTATAGACGATAGAGACTTTTTTTTTTCTTATATTACATTCAGAAGTGAGGTGTTTTTAACATGAACGTCGATATAAAATCAGAAAAAAAATTCAATTATACAAAGAAATATATGAACAACTTGAACAAAATTATATAATTGACATTAAAATTCGCCAAACAGGGCTCGTGACTCCAACCACTTCACGGTGTCCGTGAACGTGGAACCTAACACCGAGGCTATGTTTAACTTGACTTATGAGGAGTTGCTAGTGCGTCGCATCGGAGTATACAACCATGCTATCAACTTGCACCCAGGCGCTCTCGTGCCTAAGATGGAGGTGATTGTCCACATCAAAGAATCCCAGAAAATCTCTGTACTCCGGGTACCTGAAGTTAGAACCGGAAATGAGATTGACGCTACCGAAAATGATGCTCGTAAGTAAAATTTTTATATCCATAGAGTAACATACTTTGTTATTTTTTTTTGTTTTTATAAGTAAGCGTGAATATTTTTACTTTGTTTATTTAGATAACGCAAAGGTTACTATTCAAAAAAGCAATGATGATAAAGAAGCAACAATAACCTTTACTCCGGACCTTGAAGAACAGAAACGGTTAATGCAGGTTTATGCGGCAAGTATATTATATTATTTATATTATTTGAATGACAGTTATTTAATTATAAGAATTCATGAATAAAAATAAGTTATTATGAGATATTATATTTATACAACGACTGATTAACAAAAACAAAAAAAAATAAAATAAAATAAACTGTTTGAATTTACTCTAAATTTAAATTTTTTCATAAACACAACAGGATAAAGTCAAAGAATCAGCGTCAATGCATAACAACTGGTACGCGAGGGAGGAAGAACAAGATAGTAGCAATGGTGTCTTAGGACAGTTTGTCGTTCAATACGACGTCGACCGTCCTGCGAATGGAGAGGTTTTGGTAAGTTTAAACTGTCACATAATACATACGAGTATGTATAAGTATAATGTGTAATAAATTTATCTGTCCGACCTTATTAAACTTAGAATTTACGGGTTCTATCTCTCGCATCTCACCACGGGTCGGATCGGAGCAACAAACGACGTAGGTAAAACCGAGAGAGTCTTCTAGCGTCTATAACAATAATAAATTAGAAGTGAACTGAAGTAAAATATTCAATAAATCTCCCACAGCTGAGCAATTGCCTCTTTTTTATATTATATACTCGTGCTCCATTATAGCTTAGCTGTAGAAAAAATTGCATTTACATTTGTAGGATTAAATACTACCCATTAAAAAAATCTCAAATCAGGTTAACGACGGTTACTTCGTGCACTTCTTCGCGCCCAAGGACCTGAAACCGCTGAGCAAGCTGGTGGTGTTCGTGCTGGACACCTCGAGCTCTATGAGCGGCCGCAAGATCGAGCAGCTGCGCGCCGCCATGCACTCCATCCTCGCCGACCTGCACCCCTCCGACTACTTCAGCATCGTCGAATTTAGCAGCGGTGTCAAGGTCACAGACGAACTGTTATAATATCCAATTTTGTGAAAGTATAGAAATAATTCATTCCAAGTTTTACACTAGTGTTCTAAACCACGAAACAATTGTGTTTAGGATTCGGCATGATGTACCATAATTTGGGCAATTGTACCTAAGTATGTTTGTTATTGGTATAGAGGAAAATTAGATGATGGGGCTACACCATCCTATACTCAAAAGGATACCGTTAATGTAAAGTCAAAAATATCAAACCTTCCACTCTACTTTTTTTCTAAAAATACAAAAACACAAAATGTATTATTAGGTCAATACATAAATATAGTATGTATATTCCGTTCAACATTTTAATAGTGTAAACGAATGTTTTTATAAGTATAAGCCAAACTCTTATGTCGTAAATCGAACACGGGATCCTTCCTTACGTAACGAGCAATGAACGTAGCGCTCTCCGCGGACAGGTGCACAAGCTGTCGGAGGCGCAGGAGGAGCCGCAGTCGCACTACTCGTGGTCGTCGTGGGACCAGTCGGACGCGCCCGCCGCGCTGGTGCCGCCGGCGCGCGCCTCGCGCGACAACGTCGACAAGGCGCAGGTCATCGTGTCGCGGCTCTCCGCGAACGGAGGTATCATTTAAATTCTATATTATGTTGCATGCAATATTTGATTTTGCAAGGTTTGGCTGTAGGATTCCTTCCGAAACAAATCTAAAATAAAAATTAAAAATAATCTAACATTCTAAGCTATGTATAGTAGAATTCTTTAATTTTTTTTGAAGTTATACTTTTTTTGGGGCGTTAGGGAAAAATTATGAGAGTAAGTTTTTACGATGCGCGAGCACACCGTCACAAAAAACCGACACCCTGAAGTTAGCTAGTAGACATGGGTAACACTGCGCTGCGCCGCGCGATTGCTCTAACTCACTTCATTGCGCTGGATGTGTCAACTCTTATACGAGTCTAATTTAATTCATTTTTATAAATTGCAGATTAAAATTTACTTAAAATATAATTAATTTATTTATTGCACTACTTATTAACTCGGCGCATCGTTAAGTATAACTTCTTACGTGCGTACATAAGTACACACACACTTTCTAGAGTATTATTTTAATTCTAAGCTATGACTAGATACTAACTATACTGTTAATTTCCAGTGCAATATTTAACTAAAGCTGGTTCTGATTTTAAAGTATTTTGAAACGCAATTTATATCGATAAACTAGAATAGGATATTTCGACCATACCTACAATTTTTTTATTTTACTAACCATATTTTTATAAACTAATATACATATTTGAAATGACTAAACGGCGCAAATATTCGTCACTTATCAAAAGTTATGGTTTTGTGCCGTTTGCAGTCGAAACACTTGGACCTTGTAGTAGCAGTGCCAAAAAATTTCTAGAAGAAATAACCCCACGTCTCATAGCCTCCACTGGTGACAGGAAGGCTGGTGCGTTTTTTGCCCAAAGAATCGAAATTGCGATTCAACGGGGAAATGCTGCTGGTATTTTTGGTCCCATTCCACGCGGACATGATTTATACCAAAACTGTTTATAAATAATTATTTTAAGTTTTGAAGTGTACATATGTATAATATTGTAAAATTTCTTTAATAAAAGTTATGCATCTTGTAGTTACAACTGTTTACACATTAACCTGCTAAAATACTTATAAATTTAAACAGGAACAAACATTTACAAAGCGCTCGACGTGGCCGTAGATGTCATCAACAAGGCATACGCAAAAAATAAAACCGATTCGAACAATACCACCAACACGATCAAAGAAGAAGCAGTGGGAGGTATGAAAACCATACAGTATTTCTTCGTACAGTTACATATTATATTTACAAGTTATTCGCTTCGATATCACTAGAATACCATTTATAAATACGACGAAAATAAGTTTGTATTAACTACATATAAATTAACTTAAGCACTTCTTCGCTAGGAAGTGTTTTATTAATATCTCATGACTATTAAAAACAATTAACAAAATACCTATGTCCTATGTACAGGGCCAGATTTAGGAGAGGGCAAGTGGGGCAACTGCCCCGGGCCCCCATATAAGAGGGGACCCCACATCTACAAAAGAGGGGCCTTCACATCCACAAAAAGGGGGCTTTCACAATAGAGCCAACCGAGTTGGAGCGGGCCGGAGTTTGGACGACCTTTCTTTTTTCGTCGTCATTATTTTCTGCAAAAAAAAAAAACAATTTAATTTCAGATCAAGGGGCCTCCACTCCTCCTACACGTCCACCCGGCAACGACAATATATTGGCGTGAGATCGCGACGACCTTTTTTTTTCATCGTAATTTTTTTCTGCAAGAAATAAAAAAAAACAATTCAATTTCAGATCAAGGGGCCGCCACTCCTCCGTTGCCCCGGGCCTCCACAACTCTAAATCTGGCCCTGCCTATGTATTAACATATCAACAATCTATTAAGATTTACATGTCATATTAACCTACACGTAGTGGTGTTTATGTTTACCTACCTAACCTAAGTATTTCAATATTGAAGACATTTTTTTTACAGATGATTTGCAACCGATAATCATCTTCCTGACTGACGGTGATGCGACGGTCGGTGAAACTAACCCCACGCGTATACTGTCTTACATCACCGAGAAAAACTCCGGGGACAGGAAGGCCGCAATTTATTCTCTTGCTTTTGGTATTTATTTTTTCATTTATCTTTATCTCATTCCACCTCATTTTAATCCCTAAGTAACTACTGCAGACTCCTTTTATCTAAAGGATCATATTATCATTACGGATTCAGGCAGCTATTGGCGTAGTAGATCAGAAGCAGGAAAAACTATGGCAATATCAGGAAAAGCGATTAGTTTCCAGGAAATGTTCTCCAAAGTTGTAAAATCCAAGTAATCGATCAATTGTCTTACATAATAACTTTACTAATCCATTTAAAAGGTGTAAAGTAGAGCGTAAAATATAAATAAAAAAAAATCGGTCTTATTTTTCAAACTGTCCGACGTAGTATTTTGAATTGTTATTATTATTTTTTTAATAAAAATGTCGATCTCGCAAATGAATAATTCAAAGAAGTTATTATTTCGTTTTATAGATTTTATATTTTATAGATGTGATTTTATGATAGATTTATTTGTCAATCCCTAGGCAAAGACGCGGACCGCAACTTGTTGCGGAAACTATCTCTGCGTAACGAAGGCTTCATGAGACAAATCTACGAAGCGGCAGACGCGGCGCTGCAGCTACGAAACTTCTACCAACAGGTGTCGTCGCCGCTGCTGGCGCACGTCAACTTCGCCTACCCGCCAGACCAGGTCGGTGACAAATTTTGCAAAACCTAATAAATTTCAATCATTTAATGCAATTTTTGCGTATAAAATAAATTTCAATAACAGAAAAAATATTATTTTACAGTTTTAAAAACACAAAGAAGAACACAATTAACATTTTATTATCAAAAGTTAAGAATCGACCGAACACTTACCCTCGAAGCGATACCTTTACACGCAAAATAAAAATCTTACTAATAATTTCGTGAATAGGAAGTTTTAAGGCTCGTCACGACATTTTTTTTTTCTTTTACTGTACATCCACAGGCTTTATTTGCCCATGCCTTTTTTTGGTTAAGAAACAGACCGTCACGACATTGTAACTCACAGGTGAAGCCGGGATCGGTGACGAAGCACTCGTTTACCGCGACGTTCGCGGGTTCGGAGGTGGTGGTGGCGGGCGAGCTGGCGCCCGCCGCGAGCGAGCTCGAGCCGCAGGTCACCGCCTTCTGCGCCGACGATGACCACGGCCGGGTAGCGACCTCCTTTTTATTCTTATTTCCACAGACAATCTGTGAATCTAGATTTTCGGCTTATCATAGACCATCCTTTAAACATAGATTACTTGAATACAAAAACGTAATGTGATCGAAAACATATTCATCGCAATACTCCCTTAACCGTCATATACTACACAAACTCTCAAACCGTAAGTAGTGTATCATATTATATGAAAACGCTTTGGCTTTCCACGTACTATCGTAAGAAATTGTATCCGTGACATAAGTTAAGATCAATATTGCTCCCAAGAATATAATAATAATAAAAAATCTTGGTCGTTACTGGCGTACAGAAGCGGTTTGAGGTAAAGAACAAAGTGGCGGTGAAGGAGAGGAACGGATATCTTCCACTGGAGAGGCTGTGGGCGTACCTCAGCATCAAGCAGCTCCTGGACGAGAGGGACGCGCTCGATCAAAGCAACAGCAACGATGAGAACAGCCCCGAAAAACGAGCCCTCGCCATCGCTCTCAAGGTGACGCTTCTTAGATATTACTTTCACGCGGGTCACAAAATGTAGCTTACCACCGTTATAGCCTTTGAATTATTCTTATGTTTACTTAATGTTACCGAAAAGTATCATCAAAATTCATTCAGTAGTTTTTTACGTCTAACGGGTAAGAAACAATTAGAAATTTTCGATTCATAGGTGTATAAATTAATTAATCTATGTCCGAATCCGAAATACAAATTGGTATAAATTATTTCATTCTAAAAAAATCCACTAATATTAACGTTATTAAAAAAATAACAACTAGAAATATCTAAAACGGCTTAGTATTTAGTGTTTTGAATACTTTTACTAATTAAATGTTTCTTTCGATTTTAATTTGTAGTACTCGTTCGTGACGCCGCTGACATCATTGGTGGTGGTTAAGCCTAATGCAACCAACGCTGTAGATGCGGAATCTGCTGACAAACCCGGTGAGTATTAAGTAAGGAACAAACTATAGACCACTGACGGACGTGACTGGCAGCTGCGTCTTACATGTATCTATAATTAATCTACACTCATGAGCTCTTTCACCCGAAAGTGAAGTTTCAAAAATAAAGGCATGGCGGATGAAAAGATTTTTATTTAAATCCGCCATACCTCAGTGCCTGAAGTCGAAAGTCTTCGACCAATGTGTGTTACCAGTGATGACATACGGATCTGAGACGTGGTCTTTGGCTATGGGCCTTTTAAACGACGAGATCGAATCAGTAATGACGAGATCCGCAGACGAACGAAGGCTGCCAGCATACCGACAGTATACCCAGAGGATATTTAAGCTGAAGTAGCAGTGAGCAGGGCATATGAAAATTGTAAACAATTAGATACAAATTTAAAAACATTATTTAATTTTAGTTAATGCCAATAATGACAGCAATACTGCATTATTAACCTTTGGCAAGCAGCATTCGCTCTCACACGGCTCTTCACGGCCTCAGCCTTGACTTATGGACGCGTCCGATAATTTGTTCTCTACTTAATGTTCTAAAAAAAATAACATTTTCACCCAAGAACATAACCATTCTTCAAAGCTATTTAGTGACACGTTTTTATAATATGTATTTCTAATTTCTGTTATATCGATAGCTTATGCACTGCCGCAACATCCCGCATTCAGCTACAGCCAAGGAATCGCCGGCGGTGAGTGATTACTATACTATTTCTTAAATACGCTCATGATGCATGAATCGAATCTCTGCTTAATTTTGCAATTCTTTTCTGAAATATCAAATAACTTATTATTATTTTAGTTCCGCTTAGTGCGTCCTTCAGTTCTGCCATTAGGACCTCTGGTGGAGGTGAGTTCCAATTACATCCTTAGCACACTCACTACAAACTATTTCTCAAATACACTCATATCGTATAAATCAAACCTCTGCCGACTCTTTTCTAGCTTTTATATCTTTACAGCTCTGTTCTGAAGTGTCAAATAGTTTATTATTATTTTAGTTCCGCATAGTGCATTCATCAGACCAGCATATAAGTTTTATAATAGCGGTGAGTTTATTTTATACCTTTATGATAAAATTTCATATATCATAAAGAATAGTGCATCTAACATTCATAATAATAAGAATTCATAAAAATGTGTCTCTACTAAATATTTCAAACAATTATTATTAATCGGTGATTTTGAGTAAAAAAACTGTCGAGTGGTTTTCGTGGTTGTCGAAAAAAAATGTTCACTGTTTGACACTTTATCATATGTTGTATGATTTTAGTTAATTTCAACTCGACGTACTGGTTGGTTAAAAACTAAAACTGCATCTTTTAGACATTAGCACTGATCATACATGGGCTGTAATAAAAAGCATGTTTATGTCCTAAATCAATCTTCATCGTTTGATCAATA
The DNA here is from genome assembly GCA_036937285.1 of Euphydryas editha. NCBI lineage: Eukaryota > Metazoa > Arthropoda > Insecta > Lepidoptera > Nymphalidae > Euphydryas > Euphydryas editha. The sequence goes on from JAUPFZ010000004.1 coordinate 8,959,168, forward strand.
TATTCTTAGAATATAAGTGGTTATTTATTAATTGTATATACTTCTACAGGATTTATTTGACGCTTTTTTGCTATACTCAGATGCAATCATTATCTCTCGGTACTCTAGATCTGTCCTACTAGGGTTGGGGTTGGATGTATATACTGTCACATTTATTATTATAATCTTTTTCTTTTGTGGTTCTTGCATTCGTGATGATATTTGTAACCCTTTTCCTTACGTCCTTATATATAATAAATAATACTTTAAAAAAAAACTAAAAAAACACGCTTTAATCGAAAACCAAACTCAAAAGTAGAAAATAGTTTTTAATAAATTTAAAATAAGAATAGTCTGATTAACAAAAATATTTATTTTATTGTAAAAAAAAAAGCGTAGGATGCTTTTTAAGACATTTCCATAATTAGTCTACTTTTACCAATAAGTAGGTATATGTATACGCTTTAAGTTTCTTTGCGACACCCATAATCTTTCTCTACGATCTAACTCAAGTCTGATTCTTAAGACTCCACATCATACTTCTTCCTTCTACGCTAACTCCTCTGTAAAATCTGTTAAGCTCTGGAATTCTCTGCCTATCTCTATAAGACAAGCCACTATCACTCTTCTGCTTCAAAAAACATCTTAAGGCTCATTATTTGTTATTAAATCCGTCGTGATTGTCGTTATCATCTTTGGATGATATAAATGTGTATGGATTGTATGTATGCATATGTTACTTTATATAAACTTGTACATATATGTTTACATGTGTATGTATGTGTATGTGTGTGTGTGTGCGTGTGTACGTGTGTGAATGTGTATGTATATTGTATTATATTATTAACTATTCTAATTTACTACACAACTTCTTGTACACTTCTTAACCGCTTTTCTTTGCCTTGTCCTATACCCAAAGGTTGTCTGGAAGAGATCGCTCTTTTAGCGATAAGACATAAGACCGCCTTTGTACGTCATCTTCTCTAATTGTACTACTTTTGTTATTTCTATCTTTTATTGGTGTACAATAAAGATTATTATTATCAATCAATATTAGTTATTTATGCAACTGTTGTTTAATAAGGCGTAGTAAAACATGAATATGAGTTTATGATAATCTGAATGAAATATCACATGAGTGTTTTAATAATAACCTAATTATTAACAGCTGCATACAAGACTTTATCTACACCCATAATATGAATCCTCTATAAAATTTTCTGAAACAGCTTACTGTTAACATTAAAACAAGCAGTCTTAGTAACCTAATATCATCATATAAACGCGCGTGAATGACAATTTTCTTTTTTTGAAATTCATAAAATTTTATTTGTAATTTATTTACAATTCTCTATTGTACACCACTTGGGAACGAAAAATTACAGATATATATGCCTTAAAATTATTCCACAATAAAAGATGATTCAAGGATGACATGGCTGTCTGTTGAGTAAAACTTTGTGCAGAAGGAAGGGATCGAAAAAAAAACAAAGAAGTGTTATTATGAAATCCAGTACAACCAAGGAATTTATATACAAACTGGAATGCTCACGTGCACTCAAAAAACGTTCCTACAGCCAGGATTGTATCTCTTTCTACCATAAATTCAAGGCAACTCTCGTAAGAAAGAGACAAAATACCAGTTGTCAACGAAATGCTCGGAACGATTTTTCACTTAACATGTTATAAGCCAATGTCAACCTTATATCAAATATCTCAAGGTGCATATTTGAATATACAATTTTATTAAGGGGCTTAGGTGAGCGAATGACCTTGAGCGTTTGAGTTCCGCATCTCCTCCCAACACCTTACCTGCCCCTCGCTGCACGAACGCACAGGTTCAACGAACCTTTTTAACTAACGCCATCTCTTCGCTAAATAAGGAATTTTAGGTTCCGAGCCCTCTATATAATATTTATAAAACTTTTTCGTTTTTTGCTCCTAATGCGAACCCATTACATACACAATCTAAATGTAAAGTTTCTTTTTATGAAAAATGACTTTTAATAATAAAACTATAAAAAACAAACAAAAATTAAAAGTGACATTAGACAATATAATAATAATAAAAATCTTTTGAAAATAATTTATGTAATATCCACTAAACATTTATTTTGTAATAAAATCATCTGTAAACTTACGACCGTTGATCATAAAGCAGGTAACAAAATATGTATCAACAAAATATCAATATTTTCTTCAGTTCTAAAAAATAATGTTTATGGAAGTATGTTGTACGTAAGTATATGGAGGGCTGGTATTACTTACAAAATTTTATTACCTAGATTGCAATATGGATGTCTACGACCAGAACTTTAGCAGGTACGACAGGCCTCTCGGTAATTTTTTTACAATATCATATTCAAGGCCATATTTATATTATATATTTTGTCAATTCTTTTTTTTTGTAACTTAATTTAAGTATTTGTAATTTTTTATGTTATTGTATGTATTAAATGTATTTGTAATTTTGTATGTTTGTTGCTTTAATTGTATACACAAATACTTCTTTTGTTTATTTTTTTTAAATTGAACTACGTATATTTTATTCTTTTTTTTGTATAAATATTATTATATATTTATTATATATTATATATTATTATATATTTTTTACCTTTATTCTAAGTATTTCTTTTATTGTGTATTAAATTATTTAATTTTTGTGTGTAACAGTGTATAAATATCTCTCAATAAAATTCTATTCTATTTGTTAGGGTCCTATGACTAAAAGAGAAATAAATAAGACTAGTGGACTGTATGTAGGCTGGTATATTGACCGTACAAAAATAATATTATAAGATAGGTTAAACGAGCGTCGCCGGTGGTGTCCCGATGCAAGTCTCGTACTGCGTGGAGCTATTGGCCGTGCTACGGCCCCCGCCTGCTACCCGCTGTATCCCCGTCGCAGCGCGCGGGCAATATCGCTCGAACAAGCTCCCCGGGTTGAAGGGTAAACTTCAAAGAGGTAGTGGGCAAATGTTGTTGAAGACGCGCCGTATCGTGCCCTTCTTTGTCTTGATATCCGCCACTCTCGTCGCTCCGTCACCTCCTGGATACCTAGAGGCAGGGCCTTTTCTTTTATGAGTACAAGAGATCCTACTTTAATGTCACTGGAAGATGTAGACCGCTTGGTCTTCTGTTGCAGTAGATGTATGTACTCCGTATGGTACCTGTTCCAAAAATGTTGTTTAAGCTGCTCCACCCTTTGGAAGCGTCCTAGTCGGCCGATACTGATTTCTGTTAACTGTGGATAAGGTACAGATGTTAGTGGTCGTCTAATCAAAAAGTGGGCAGGTGTTAAGGCAGAGAAGTCAAGAAGATCGGAGGACAGAGGAGTTAGAGGTCGGGAGTTTAAAATTGATTCAATTTGTGTAAGACACGTATACAGCTCTTCGTACGTGAAGTGATGCTGGTGCAGCAGTCGAATTAAATGATGCTTGATCGACCGCACGGCGGCCTCTGCAACGCCATTGAAATGGGGAGAATAAGGTGGCGTGAAACTAAACTCGATGCCTTCCTGTGCAACACACGAGTCAAGATTAAACGTCTGCAAAAAAGTATTTAGTTCATTACAGGTGCCTACAAAATTAGTTCCACTATCGGATAAAATCGTGCGTGGTTTACCACGACGGGCTATAAACTCTGAACAGTCCCGACGACGCCGTGTCTAGTAGGACCGGGTTCCCATCACAGCCCAATACGGACACAGGGGCGTTACTGGAGGCGCATTAAGTAGCGCCTCCTACGCACCCCCATTCGTCGCCCGCGGATGGAGGCCACGTCGGCGGCTTCCTCTCTCACCCATTCGTCGGCCTCCTTCTGGGACATTACTGTCTCGCAGAAGAAGACTATCGCCTTCCAGGACTCGTCGTCACCGAGCATCGCGGTGATGACGCTCGGGAGCGACAAGTCCCCACCGAGGACCGACGTCAGACCTTGACGCAGCGCCGCCCATCTCGGGCACACCTCGAGGGTGTGCTGGGCAGAGTCCACCGCCGCGCCACAATCATAACATTCAGTCGTCAGCTCCCTCTGGGCCGTCCGGCACAGGTAGTCACCAAAGCAACCGTGCCCGGTGAGAACCTGCGTCCGACGGAAGTTGAGGGGCTTGCGTTTTCGACGCATCCACCGCTCAAGGACTGGGCGAATGGCAGTCGTTACGCATGTACCGTACGGCTGCCCCGCCAGGTCCTTCCCCCACCTCCGCATAAGCGCTTCCTGCCCTATCCGACGCACCCGTAGGATCCCGTCCAACGTAGGGTTCTCACCAAGAGCCCTCCTACCCGAGATATATGAGTAGGTCTCGGCAAGAACTTCCGCCACGAGCTCCCACGGGGGGTCGCCGGCTAGAGCAGTAGCTGCAGCCCACGATACCGTACAGTACCCCCGAATCACTCTCACCGCGATCGCCCTCAGCGCAGCGCGCAGCGCTGCTTTATTTTTCGCGGTGAGGCGATCCGCCCAAACCGAGGCACCGTACGTCGCCATACTCCGGCAGACTCCGGAGTACAGCTGCCTGCAGGCGGCGCTGGGTCCTCCGAGGTTCGGGAGGAGTCTGCCCAGCGCACTCGCCGCCTTCACGACCTTCGGTCCCACCATCGCGAAATGTGGGCCGAAGGTCCACCCTCCGTCCAGGATGAGCCCGAGATACTTCATTTGCGGGCTCATCCTGACTCTCCCCTCTCCAACCTGAAGGGTAGCCCCCGGTGGAGGTCCCTTGCGACCGGTCCCGCGGAAGAGCAGGGCTTCGGTCTTGTCAATCCTGACACGAAGCCCTAAACTCTCTATGCGGCTGATCACGAGGTCGAGTCCGACCTCGGCCAGCCGCGCCGCCTCCTTGTAGTTTCGTCCCCGGGAATAAACGAGGGTGTCATCCGCGTAGCAGATGACACTCATCCCGGGGAGGAAGCGGCCTCGCAGGACCCAGTCGTACCCGATGTCCCACAGGATCGGACCCAGAACGGATCCCTGCGGGACACCGCAGCCGACTCGCCACCACTCCACGGACCCCGACCGGTTCTCGAGGCCTACCCTTCGATTGGAAAGGTACGCCTCCAACAGCCTCCTTAGATACGGGGACACTCCGAAGTATTTTAGTGCCTCCCGTATCACCGCGTGCGGCAGACTGTTGAAGGCGTTCGCGATGTCCAACGACACCGCGACCACCACTTCCCTTCCGTGTTCCGCCTCACCCGTCACCGCCCGCAGGCGTTTGAGGGCGTCGACGGTCGACCGACGTGCTCGGAACCCGAACTGGGATTCTGAAAGTCCGGGTCCCGAGCCCTCCTCCAGGTGCTGAACGAGCCGGGAGGCCACTATCTTCTCCAAGGCTTTACCGGCTTCGTTCAGCAGCACCACCGGTCGCACCGCCGAAGCCGAGTCCGGGGTCCGACCTGCCTAAGGAAATAGGCAGAGCCGACCGTCTTTCCAGACCCCCGGGAACTGGCCAGACCGCAGGCAGCGGTCAAATAGCTCCCGGAGGCTGTCGCCGAGGTGCCCGAGAGCGGTCGCAAGGACTCTCCCGTGCACCCCGTCTGGACCCGGCGCCCTCTTCTTATTTTGGAGGCGGGTAATCACCGCCTCCATTATAAATAAATATATAAACGTCTCACACTCAACGGCCCCCAGTAGGATGTGAATCCTGTGTCGGGGGTCCGGAAACATACACAATACACAAACACAAACGCCCAGACCACGACAAACATCTGTATGGCCTATACAAATATTTGTCATGTGCGGGGATCGAACCCGCGACCGCTAGCGCATCAGTCAGTTGCTGTGACCACTGCGCCAACGTGTCGTCATCATCATTGCAGCCTCTGTGACGGGTGGCGGAACACCCTCCTCCTCGTCCGGCATCTGCCGAGCCATTCTGAGGGAACAAAGCGCTCGGGTCCCTCCCCAGTCGGTCCGGCTGGAGCGTTTCGCTGATGGGGGCCGACTGGGTGCGGAGCTTGTTCCGCGCCCAATTATACGTTCGGCCCCGGGGGTCTCTCTCCAGACCCCCAACTAACTCCAGCCAAGATTCCTCCTTGGCTCGGCATATGGCCTACCGCAGGATCTTCGTTTTCTACACGTAGATCCTGCGCAGCCTATCGTCCCTGTCCACGTCCTGGGAGCGTCTCCGCCTGCTCCGGGTAATTGTCTCCTGGCCCCGTTGCAGGCGGCCCGGAGGCCAGCTATCTCAGCCGACCACCTGTAGAGTGCCCGCCGTGGGGATGGACGCTTCGTGGGCGGCATGGCCGCTCTGCAGACAGCAGTGAATGCGTCGCAGAGCCGGCTAGCCGCCTCATCCACCCCAAGCTCCGAAAGCGGCGGGAGACTCCAGCGGCCGACGATTGCGACTTCCTCTGCCAGTTCCCCGTCGAGCTTATCCATAGTGATATTAGCTCATATTGCACTGGTGGTTTATATTTAGCGAGTGACCCACCGTACGCGAGCAATAATATTCGGTTTACATCGAATTGTACATACATGCGAGTGGTGGTAGCGGTTGTTCCAGTGTCTATTGCATCATCTTCAGAAATACACCGTCGTTTTCTGGAAATTTTAATTATATATCAAAGTATGATCTTTATTTCACAAGTATGCTTAATTAAAAAAAATCAAAAAAACCCGACTGCGTAAAATACTCTTATTATAAACTAAAAAGAATATAACAATTTACTAACTTTCATTTGATACCCATATTGCTACAGTAAGAAAAAAATTCAACTCCCCCCCCACCCCTCATTCCGCCATTTGCGGGCGCCGCGAAATGGACATACATACATACATACATAAATACATACATACATACATATATACATACATACATACATACATACATACATACATACACACACACACACACACGCACACGCACACGCACACGCACACACATACACACATACACACATACACACATACATACATACACTCGAAAAACATAACTCTCCTTCTGTCGCAGTCGGGTAAAAAAAAATTGATTAAAAAAATAAGTAAGATATATAAGTATTTTTCCTACACACACAAGTAGCTGCATAAAAAAAATAATAAACAAAAACATAATTCTACCAAAACTAAAAATTTTTTGAGGATCGAACCTAACGTCTCAAAAACTTGATTCTGTCGCCAGACCACAAAGCAACGCTGTCAATGTAGATATTAGTGAAATAAAGGTACACTAACAGCAATTGATTAACTAGTTAATTAATAAATTATAATAATTTATTACTTACCTTTGCACTTTTACCATATGTAAACCTTTATTTTTTCGGGCCCTTCTGGTTCCTCTTCTTTTTTTTTAGCTCTTTATTGCCCATTTTACTAGTATTTGTTCTGTATTTTCGTGAATATACGAAGCGCGTTTGGAGACTAAAGCGACACACGTCTATTTAGCATCACGTTTAGACTGTCACTGTCGAACGCAGCGAGTAAGTGAAGGAGAACCGATTTGAAATCGCTCGGAATGGATGGCGTAACCGACAAATTATAATATTGATAAATCATGAATGAAAAGTACAAAAATATCGAAAACCCAACATCAAATAGTTCAATTTTAACATGTTTAATATTCTGAGAAAACTTTTAGGTGGTTGCTCGTTTGCTTTCTTTATTTAAACCGTTTCAAACCATTTCAAAGACCTTACTTTGTGATTATTTTCTATCGAATGAAGTTATTTCTATCGTGTTTTCGTAATTTCACCGAAACAGTAAATATCTTGAAGATTTCTATGCATATTTTTTAAATACGAGAAATCGCAGTACTTTTGCTGAATATGAATTTCTTTAACTGCAATAAATCCCGACCACCCCCTTAAGTGAGCATTCCAGTTATGATACAAATTCCTTGAGTACAACATTATATCATCCGTTTGGATGATAGGTATTATGGTTATTAGGACACTGGGTGTTTAAATGTTGGCAATAAGCTAATTGTTTCAGAACCTTTTATAGAGGAGTTAAAACATGGGAGTAGATGAAATATTATAACAATTGACATCAAGCACCCAACGGTTTTCTACAATAAAATAAATGTTTTTGTTAATTACACTATTTTTAATTTAAAATTATTGATTTTTTTTTAACTTTTAGTTTGGTTTTCTGTTAAACCGTGTTTCTTAGTTTTTTTAAAACTATTATTTATTTTCTATTTTTTTGTTCTGCTAACTAAAAAGGCGTGTTTTTTTTTTCTTATACTTTTATTTATCTTAGTTGTAATAAAAAATAATTGAGTCGTGAAGATGTCAGCACGCGCCCTGGTGCTTGGCACAAAGATACAATCGGGTATCAGATATGAAAGATCGCTGAGTGTTCTGGCAAGGATAAGGGGGCAAACTGTTTAAATTATTACATTATCATCGGTCCTTGATAAGTGTGCATAGTTTCAAATCAATCCAACGTTTTTAAGGGTGTGAAAATCACGTTCAAAAATTCCGTTACATAGATATATACCAAGCTAATAAAAGTATGTTAAAATGAATAACGGTTCAGCGTTTTAGCCATAATAATCAAAAATCAATAGATACTTTTATTTTTATATTATTACTTAAAATATTGTCACTATCTTTTAAAGGTATTCGACAGTAATTTTCTAAATAAAAGTTTAAATTTTTAGTTAATACTAGCGGCCCGCCCTGTCTTCGCACGGGTATTTAACTAAAATTTCAAAAATTATAAATTTATATTTTTTATCACCTACACCTGCGTCGATACTGGAAAATAATTTATAATAGATTGATTGAGTTCTCAAACTGCAAAAAGCACTGAGTATTGATATCAACTTCGAAGCAAAGAACTTTCAACCCCCTTTTAACACCGTCAGGAGATGAATTTTGATAAAATACGAAACACGTCTTCAATCAATTCTGTTAAAGAATATTTATGCAAAATTTGAAGTAGATTGGACCAAGGAATCACGTTATCCCATACAAACTTTGCCCCCCTTTTTCACCGTCTTAGGGGTAGAATTTCGTAAAATTCGTTCTTAGTTGATCTCTACTCGGCAAAAGGAATATTTATATCAAATTTTAAGTCTCTAAGTCATAAAATTCTAGAGATATCGTGATGAGTGAGTGAGTGAGTGACCTTTCGCTTTTATATATTAAGATTACAACTTAAATAGCTATAACCATCCAACTTTGTACAATCAACAAACAAATAACGACCAAATATTTTAACAACAAACAAACAACCAAGACCTTAGTACATTAAGGTATTAAATGCCAAAAAAAAAAACATTTCTTTAAACATGGGCGAGACTCATTCTTTCGGCCGAAGTTTTGGACAGCGCGATTCAAAAAATTATATTTTCTATACTACGCCATCTATCTTGTTACGATTAGTTAGATCAGCTGTTAATAGATGGCGTCACATTAGGTCCTATTTCTATTTTCTTAAATATTTATTTTTAAATTTAATTACAATGAAACAAAAACTAAATTATACTGTGAGTTATGTATAATTTTTATGTATTAAAGTTATTTACATTGGTTTTGTACTTTTTACGTGATACGTGCACAGACAAAAAATTATAAGAGATGGCGCTGATTGAAAAAAAATCGCGCTATTAAAATTTATTCTTGATGATATATAGTGTATTAATAAAACGGAGGTTTTAACAGATTTATTATATGTATAGATTGCATTGCAACTTTCATGTGTTGATGTTAATGTTGATGTTGTAAAACTCACAATCCTTTACAATGAGATGTTAACGTAGAGCTTTAGGAAATAAATCGAATTTACAACGGGTTGTAAGCAAATATATTTGTTCATTCATTAATTCGTTCAGTTTAATGGCTCTAAGTGAATTATATTTGTTACATTTCGGATAATCTCTATTTTATGGCTATTTTGTTAAACCAATATATTTAATCGCTGAACTGAATTTATGATTAGGATATTATTTTAGGACCACTATTAGCACAGGCCGCCCCATTCGCGCCTGCTTACCCATTCGTGCTCGATGATGTCGCAGATTACCAAGTAGATGCTCTAGAGGAGGACGCGGATATGGGTAAGGAAAATTCATACCAACATGAAGACGTCTTTCTCCAGTAATAATATACATACAAGCAATGATTACTCTTTAATCAAAAATTATTTGTGACAATGATATTTCATAAATCGTTAATCATATGTATATGATTAATAATATATTATATCACGTCAAACGGACCAAGGCTGTGAACAAAATTGTAGTCAACTTACATAATCCATTTTGGTTTTAAAATGTTCGTACAGATATGTAAAATCTTTTAAAATCAGTGTGGTCTTTTATAATATAACAAAATGGGGGGTCCAATATGACGACTTAAAGTTGGAAAAAATACGTATGATTTTAGAAAAGTAGGAAAAAAAAATCTTCCAAGACATATAAATACTCTAGATTTTTAATAGAAAGTAAGTTTCAGACCACTTCCTTAAGAGGGCGCATAAAGCCAGCAAAATTTTAAAATTCACACGCGTACCTCTTCCCGCCCCTCACATCGAACGCGCTCGTTCGATCCACATCTTTTGTAGTATATGTCAAATAATCAGATAAAACAACTGTACTCACAATATGACTGCAGTTTCGCACTAATATCCCGTATAGTATAATTTGATAAATATTCATTATTATAGGTAAATAACTAATAATTAATAAATAATGTATAAACAAATAAAAATGGAAGTTTCTATATATACATATATTGTGCACTTAAAACTCAAACAAAATCAGATAAAGCAACTGTATTCACACTATGTCTGCAGTTTAACACTAATATACCGTATAGTATAATTTGATAAGTATTTATTATTATAGGTAAAATAACTAATAATAAATAAATAATAATAAAATAATAATAAATAAATAAAAATGGAAGTTTGTATCTACATACATATATTGTGCACTTAAAACTCAAACACAAATACGTATATGTATTTTTCTGTGTAGAAGGTTTTTACATACTCCTTTTTAGAGTTCCCTAGCCAAATGGCAAAAAACGGAACCCTTATGGATTCGTCATGTCTATCTATCTGTCCGTCCGTATGTCACAGCCACTTTTTTCCGAAACTACAAGAACTATACTGTTGAAACTTGGTAAGTAGATGTATTCTGTGAACCGCATTAAGATTTTCACACAAAATTAGAAAAAAAAACAATAAATTTTGGGGGTTCCCCATACTTAGAACTGAAACTCCCCCCGGAACTTTTAAAATAAGATAAAGTGATAAAACTAAGTATAATATATGATGTACATTACCATGAAAACTTCCACCGAAAATTTATTTGAACGAGATCTAGTAAGTAGTTTTTTTCTTTTTTTTATACATAAAAAAATACACTATTATTAAAACATCGATCAAAGTTATAATGAAGTTTTCTACTTGCTGCTACGGAACCCTTCATGGGCGAGTCCGACTCGCACTTGTTACCGCACTGCACTCGTGGCATCAATGAGCTGTAATGAAAAAGTTAAGCTTAATTACCAAGTACTAGTAGGTGAGAGCAAAAATACAAACCAAACGAGTGTAGAACGAGTTGTGTCATGAAAAAGGCTTAGATAAAACTCGAGTTTATAATATGTCATGTTGATTATACTTTACAAATTTGAGCAGGTACCTTTCTGAATCATTCTCTTCATTCTTTACGTAATCATAATGATGAGTATTTTTTTCTGCCTGACAATAGTCTGTACGTATGGTTGGTTCATTAGGGTCCACATTTTCCAAATTCAATATTGTCCTGAAAAAAATTATATTTCAGACATCGTCAGTTTTATAAATCTATCTACACAAATTATTTCAAGATGGAAAAGCTTATGCGGATGCTATATATTTATTTAATTATCATACATAGGCGACGAAAAACTCTCTGTTTAAACTTCGTTTTGATCACATTCGCCAGATTGTACAATATTTTGAGATGCAGCAATTCTGAAAATAAAAACGTTCGTTAACTCAATTTATTATTCATATAATTATTATAACAATTTTAACGTAGAATTAACTTAATAATAAAATAATATTAATAAATCTATTATTATTTTGCAATTTAATAAAAATAAAAGTGTAAAACTTATTTTTTGATGGTACCGAGAGTGACTTTTTCGCCGGCCATTTTAATCCCATTGTTTAAACGTGCAGGTTTTAACAAAAACGCATACGTTTAGAAAAAAAAAGCATTACCTAATGTAAATTGCTTCGAAATTGAATTTAAAAAATATATATTTCATCAATTCAAAATATATATTTAATATCTAAAAAAATATATTTCATCGAACAAACTCAAAAATATCAACTAACAGCATGTATTTATTTTTCGTATACTATACACCACTTAACGTAAACCACGTAACTTATATTATCTACTAGAGTGGTTATAGAAACATAAACCTTACCTTCGGCAATTAGCCATGCTTTCAATTTGTAACTTTTTAGTTCTCGTTTCTCAAGTCTTCTCAATATTTTTTTCTTGTTCTCCATTTTTTTTTTCAAATAACAACAACAATAAAGATTCAAATTATAATTACGCGGCGCAGCCGCGCAGCTGACAACTTGGGCGTAGTCCTCTTGTCTCAACGGAGCGATAGTGACTGATGTGTGAAACAGAAATACGTTTGAAGTTCCCTCAACATGCGACGGAACATGACTTTTTTCACGGAATAAAAACGTAGCAAGAGCCAAAAGTGTTTTATCGTAATAAATCCAAAACTAAAAGTAATTACATAAAATGCCTAGACACAGCCCTTAATCATGTTTAAATGTAATGAATTATCAAATTTTTGTCTTAATTGTCATTGCCATATCGAGTATAAAAAGAAAAAGCATGAAAATTAGAGGTTACTTCGTGATTTTTTTCTATCGAGGAAATTTCATTATTTTATGTTTTTGATCAGATTGAACCCTTGAAAATATCACGTAGTTTGTTATGTATTTTTATTTTAAAATTTGTTGTGAAATTTTTCATGTAAAATCAAATAGGAGATTGGTAATTTTGCTTTATACGCCCTCTTAAACCCCAGTTGGATTTTTCAAAACCCAAAATGACGAAAAACTGATCTACAGCGAAAGAAAAGTGCTGTATCAAAGGTTATTTCTTATGTTTTCAGTCAAATAAGTAAATTTAATAACTCTCCATAATCTTCTATGGTAAATTAAAAAAAAATTCAAAATTGCGACGTCAGTATGGCGGCTGAAATCCGTAAAAATGACGAAAACTTAATCTATAGTAGTAGAAAAGTGCTGTGTTAAGTGGTATTTCTATATGTAGTAGTTGTTAAACGAACTTTAGATCCACTCTAGATCAATTTTTCGTGATTTTTACGAGTTTCAGCCGTGATCATATTGAAGTCGCCATTTTGAATTTTTAGGAAATTTGAAATAGAATATTAGGTATAGTTATTGAGTCAACTTATCAGACCGAATGCATAAAAAATAAACTTTTTTAAAAGAACTTTACTTCCACTCTAGATCAATTTCTTTAGTTTATATTCTTTTTTTTTATAATTATAAAAATCGAATTATTCCGTACTTATTATGTAAAGGTAAAGAAAATTCTTGACGATTATAATAGTAGTGTGACATCGGCATGTTTTAAATTTTACAATAGTTCTGTGACATAAGCATGTGTGCGGTTATCATAATAAAATTTAACATTTTTTTCGCCGCCAGTCAGACGGTTGTTCATGGAATTTGCTTACGCTGGATAGTAAGTAATAATTTCTTATATTATTTACAAAAAATCCTTTTCGTTTTTTTATTTCGAAATATTCTATGGGTTCTTAGGTTTTCCTGGCAGGCCGAGCCATTACCGTACTGGTAAGTTTTAGGACTTATTTTTTAAGACTTTCAAATCAATGGTCATTATTCAAAACAGTAAACTTGATGAAATGAAACCGAATTAATTTCCTCTCAATTTTTGATACTTTTACTCTTCCTTAATTATATGGTATCTACATGAAATAAAACTAGTAGGTACATACTTATTAATTGTTTCCTCAATATAAAGTTATGAAATAAACTTTATGAAAGTAATGTTTTATATTGAAAAACACTAAAGTTTTACATATTACATTAGAGAATATACTTATTTAGATAAGCATTTGTTTTATATAATATAATCCAAATCAAAATAATTAGTCGATTTTTTATCGTATCTATATATGTATATGTATGTATGTATATTATTTGCAGCTCCACCAGTGGCTGATTATTTCGGATTAAGAACAGACATTTCATTTGTTGACGGTTTATCAGGTACAAGCTCTCTTTATAACTTATCTACACGCTGTTTATTTTTTTAAAAATATAAGCCACTTCAAATTGTAGCTAAGTTATATAATTGTTATGAAGTTTCATTATTAATTCAATCAAATTAAAATTTAGAAAAATTAGTTTACCTTATCGAAAAACTATTAAAAATATTATCTTATTTAGACTGATCGATTCAGACTTAACTCAGTATTTGTAAGTGATCTAACTGGTGTCTTAGGTACTGAGGTTATATTCATATCTAATAGTAAGTACCTAAAAGATAATAAAAGATCAATTAATAAAAACTCTAGTGATACAATTATGATGAAACTGAAAATTGATATTTTTCGTCTACTTCATTTTCAAATTTTTAATAGAGTGCGTTTGGCTAAGTTCGGATATGGGGTGAGATCGTAAAACCTGTAAATACAGCTAAATACGGGACATTCCTTAGTGTCGGCCACATAGAAGGCAAAGCTATTTTACTACGCCCCGCTCTTAAAGCTTTTGACGCTCTGACTGACATAATACGTGTGCTACATGTTAGGTACAAGTCAATTATGCGTATTTTCGCATTGATCCGGACTTTCCATTGGTTTTTATTTTACGATTATTTAATAAGTTTTTGTTTATTTAAATTAGTTTTTAACTGTATAGTCATTTTATCTAAAGTTTCATCGATACAATATAGGTACTCAAATCAATTTTGGATAGTTATATGCTGATATCCGAGATCCTTACACTAATTTTGGAACATTCAGATATAAAAATTGCTTTTTTTTGGTAAGCAATTAAATTAGTTATAAAAGTTTTTTAATAATTACAAAATCATATATTATAAATGCGGAAGTAAGTTTGTTTATTACGCTTTCACGCGAAAGCTACTAAACAGATCATTTTTATTACTTTTTATTTTTTTATTTTTTATTCTTTATATCTAGACCTCACAGTTATGTTTGTGAGACTGTCGGCGAGTTGCACGAAACCGTCGCTAACTTTTCGTTAGTTAAGTTGCAATTAATCTTAAAATTGGTTGACCTTATGATTAATTTAAAGCTGTTGGAATTAATCATCCGTTAGATAGGTCTTTAATTAAACTAAATTTTTTTGTTAACTTAATCAGATGTAGGTTTCGTGCAACAGATAATCACTATTCTTGTGATTAAATTAGTTTAATAAACACTTAAATTTAAAATTTGTTTCGTGCAACTCGGCGTGTGTCATCTAAGTGTTTTATGCAGCTCTTTCATACGTTCTCGCTAATATTCTACTTGTATGCTTCATACCATGAATATATCTTTCTTTTATCCTTCCTCATTCACACTTGCTGAGGACATTCTGTATAGTGTACCTAAGGCTAACTACTATACGCGGACAATAAAGGGGGAAACAGGAATAATTTTTAGTAACAATATTTCTTAATGACTAATCTTAATCTAAATTCATTCATGTATACAATATTTACAAGAGGCAGAAAGGTTTGTGATACATTATATTTACAGACAGAATACAACACCACATCGTCGGCGAAAGCCTGCGCGTAGTCGCCTTTGGCCTCCAACTCCTGAAGCAATGGATCCAGCAGTAGGTTCCATAAAATCGGCCCGCCGATAGATCCCTGCACGCAGCCCTTCCCGGTTTCTCTTATGTGCTCCTCCCCCCGGTACCTAACCCTGGCACGCCTGTCGCTCAGGTAGCTGCCCAAGAGCCTCCAGATGTTGTTGGGGCACTTTTCCCTAAGCCAGCCTGACCTTGATTTTAGGCCACCAAGCGTTGTCGAAGGCGCCCTCTATATCCAGGGTAACCAGGACAACAATCCTCCTCCTATCCAGATTGTGCCTGATGTGTTTCACCAGAGTATAGAGGGCGTCCTCGGTGCTTCGCTGGGGCATAAAGTCAAACTGGCGAGTACTAAGCTTGGGCGCAAGATGGTACTGCAACCTGGCAACAAGCATCTTCTCCAATATCTTCCCCAGCACCGGAAGGAGCCCAATCGGTCGATACGACTTCGGAGTTGTATAGGTGGCCTTCCCCGCCTTGCGAAGGAAGACCACCGTGGCCTCCTTCCAGGGCTCCGGAAAATACCGGATCTCGAGGCACTTCTTGAAGATGCACAAAAAGAGGTCCGGGTCCAGGTTAATCGCGTCCAGACAGATATCGGCGGTAAAACCGTCCGCACCTGGAACCTTCTTCGGGTCAAAGGAACGACTCGTCAACTTCAGCTCTAAATGAGTGAAGGGGGGACCCGTTGATCCGAAGAAGTGTCGTCGTCAGCAAGCTCGGCCAGGACCCTCACCCAGCGGTGCTCTTCGGAGTCATCCTCTTCGGAGTCCTCCGGGTAAAAGGTTTCAAAAAATTAGGCAATATTTCTAGTTTTTGACGGGTAAGATCGTACTAACACCATATTACTAAAAAAAAAAAACAACGTGCTACAGTTTTTTATTGTGTATTTTTTGTCCTTATTTTTATAGCCTTATTAGGATATGGATATATTCATAATATGAACCTGATGATACAAGGCATATTCGTCATTTTACAGAAAAATTAAATTCGAATAGCCTCTTAACTCATCGAAAAATAGTCTCCCTTAACTCATCGAAACTTAGCGGAACGCACCCTATAAAAGTTTCTGAATAGTTGGCTCCATTAAAGGACACCTACAAAAAAGAGTTCACAAAGACGTGACTCTAAACTACAAATCTGAACTGATATCCAGGACGCCCGGGTCGGCAGTCCTAGACCTATGTCGGACTCGGCACTTTGGGAGTGCAATACCGTACTAAACTCCTGCGGGAGCCTTCAGCCGCTTTAATTGGAGGGTCCCGGATCTGCAGGCAACAGGATCCCTCCAGCGACAGGCTGGCCTCAGCGAAAAGCCCAGACTTCTCCTCCATGGGGACTGTCCGGCTAACCTCTGAACAGTCCCGACGACGACATGTCTAGCAGGACCGGGTTCCCATCCCGGCCCGACACGAGCACAAGGGCGTTACTGGAGGCGCATTAAGTAGCGCCTCCTGCGCACCCCCATTCGTCGCCCGCGGATGGAGGCCACTTCGGCGGCCTCCTCTCTCATCCGCTCGTCGGCCTCCTTCTGGGACATTACTGTTTCGCAGAAGGAGACCATCGCCCTCCTCGTTTCAAAATAGACCCTGCTATAGCTATAGAGGCTGCACATCTCCCGGTTATGCATGGACTTGGCGCTTAATAAGCCTCGGCCACCACACTTCCCAGGGATGTACAGTCTCATGACTAACGATTTCGGGTGATGTATGCGATGGTGAGTCATAGTCATGCGGACTCTTCTGTCCAGGGCGTCGAGTTCGGTCTGAGTCAATCAGAGCACGCCAAAGGTGTACAAGAGAGTGGGCATGACCCAGCCGTTATAAGCTCGGACTTTACTGGCGTCCGACAAGTAGCTCCGAAGAACATTTATCAGCCGTCCAAAAAAAAACCTCGCAAACCGCCCGTTTCATATCCGCCTCCTCCACCCCTGTGCTTTGCTAATGCCCAGGTAAGATTCAGCTTCGGAAAATGTGTCAAAGTTGGACAGCTCTAGGCTAATCTCCGCCGATTGGGTCACCTGTCTCACATTTATCCACTCCAAGCTGCATCCTAATGGAGCCGCTGAACTCAGTAGTGATTTGCAGCAACTCTATAAAGCGTGTAGCATTAGGTGCCAGCAGCCTTAGGTTATCTATATAGAGAAGGTGGGAGACTTTAGTAATGTGGCGTAACTACCGAAGGGCTAGATGGTGCCAAACACCGGGGCCCCCAAGCTCAGGGGGCCCTCAGAACCTGACCAATAAACTATAAATTGAACTATTGAAATTTGCTTGCGTGTGGAACCTGGGCGGGCCCTGCTGTACATGATAAAGTGCCTTTATACCTTTAAAATGTTTAAATATAACTATTTGTATCTCAGCTTGTATTGATAAAACAGTTATTTTTTTTTTAACTTTTTTTTTTCTTTTTGATGAAACTTAAACAGTTTAGTTGGTGCCCTAGTTTATTTTCAGCACCAGAGCTTTTCGTTACCTAGCTACACCATTGCTTTAGTACCTCGTCTCCAAAACTAAAACCTGTCCCTGAACGTTCCAGCAGACTACTTGGGTTCAAGGACAATCAAAACCAAAGCGGGCTCAGACAGTCACCCTGGAAAATACCCCTCCGTATCCTAATTTTTTATTATTATATCTTAATAAAACAAAAATAGTATAGCTAGATTATATTATCCCGAACGGATTTGAAGAATGAATGAAGTAAATTGATCATTAATATCATAGAGAATTTACCAAACGATTATGCCAAAACATGCCAACGTCACCCTAATGTAACTGCGAATATTATTTTCTTTGCCAACTTATTTTTATAAAATTAATTAATTAATATGTATAAACCAAGGAATTTATTTACAAACTAGCGGCCCGCCCCGGCTTCGCACGGGTCTTTAACTAAAATTTTAAAAATTATACATTTATATTTTTTATCACCTACACCTTTGTCGATACTGGAAAATATTTTATAATAGACGGATTGAGTGACAGATTTATTATATCTATATACATACACACATACATACATACATACATACATATATATGTATATAGATAGTACGGATGAAACATTTGAACTGTTTTTTTTATTAATTATTTTCTCATTGATGAATACCATATTTTAATAAGTATTATTCCCGACGAAGACAAATCCAAAAACACAAAAATCATAAAAATCGTTCCACTCGTTCCACTCGTTCTCGAGTTATAAACGGTGTAACTAACACGACTTTATATATATATAGATTACAACTTAAATAGCTATAACCATCCAACTTTGTACAATCAACAAACAAATAACGACCAAATATTTTAAATTTTAACAACGAACAAACAATCAAGACCGTAGTACCCTAAAGTATTTAATTATATACAAAAAAGAAAAACAGATTTTTAAATACGGGCGAGTGTCATTCTTTTGGCCGTAGTTTTGGTCAGCGCGATTCAGAAAATTATCTGCGCCATCTATCGTATAATTGTAGAATATCGTTTTTATATTTAGTGACATTTAACATAATTAATATTTAACATAATAGTATATTAATGGAAAATGATGTTTATCTAAAATATTAAAACGATTTCTATTCCTATCCGACATATTTAGTAAACTTTTAAGTTTAACAAAATAATAACTCAAATATAAGTTTTGTGAGTTTTAAAGATTCCTTAGACCAGATGGCGTTGGCGGCGTAGGTACCTATTTCTATTTTCTTAAATATTTATTTTTAAATTTAATTACAATGAAACAAAAACTAAATTATACTGTGAGTTATTTCCAATTTTTATGTATTAAAGTTATTAACATTGGTTTTGTACTTTTTACGTGATACGTGATCAGAGAAAAACACGATAAGAGATGGCGCTGATACAAAAAAATACGCGCTATTGAAATTTATTCTTGATGATATATAGTGTATTAATAAAACGGAGGTTTTAACAGATTTATTATTTGTATAGACTAGAATGCACTCAAAAAACAAAAGAGGGCTTGCATCTCTTTCTACCATGGATCCAAGGCAACTCGTCAGAAAGAGACAAAATACCAGTAGTCAATGAAATGCTCGAAACGATTTTTTCACTTAACATGTTGGAAACAAATATAATATAAAAATAAATATAAATATCACCTTATGTCAGTTATTTCAAGGTGCATATTTGAATATACAATTTTATAAAGTGAACTTTCCAGTTATGATATAAATTCCTTGGTATAAACTTATTTGACAGATAATAAATAATGAGAGATCGCAGCAACAAGTTGTCTCGATTCTCGACCGACCGAAATATCCTTACAAAAAACAAATACAATGAAAAAATTTTTTATCAATAATTAATATTCTCTTTCATTTTTAATTAGTCGGTAAAAGTTAATTGTTAATTTAATAAATGTATATAGGGCCTGTTTCATAGGTTGCTGATAAAGTTTATCTCATACATAAGTTACTAATAGATTTTATCTGTAGGAGATAAACAACTAAACAGCCCTTAGGAATTGTTTTACTTCAACTAAAAAACTACAACTTTTGGCTTCACAAGTTGTGAATAGATATATCTAACAGATAAAGTTATATTTGATGGTAAAACAGTAAAGACATATCGAAATCTTTTATCTCTTGGATATAGCGTTATATGACACATAACTTTATCAGCAACAAATGAAACGGGCCCTTAAAATCTTAAATTGATTAATTTTGTTCTTTTGTAGCTGGCCCAGGTAGTTTATCTGTTGGATATACAACTACTCGTGATCGCATATTAGTGTCTACAACTGTTATTCCTCCAACTACTACCGTTGAAAATCTGGAGGAGTCCTACCACTTAAAATCCTTCAGTTGGGCATTGAGCCTACTCAACAACGAGAAAAAATCACTAGAGTTTTTGGCAAACGGAAAAAACATTACTCTTGAACTTTCGAAATCCGACATAGTAAGTAGAAACTTAAATTCTAAAACTAAAACTAAAAAACTTAATTCAATCAAATAATATAATTGACATAATTTTAGCAAGGTTATTCCTACTGTTAGGATTCTTCTTCTTTTCCAATTTACGTATGGTTAAAAGATTTAAAAAAAAAAAACTTATATGATAATACATATATTTGAACGTAAATTTGTAATAGATGTTACTGATGTTTTCAATGAGACTAATGTAAAAAAATAAATTTCAGCCCCCTAAGGACGCCGCTGATAGCGACTGTGCGCAAAGCGTAGGCGCGCCAAGCGAGGCGGGAGTGTGCGTCTACCTCACTCGCTGTGCCGCCGCCCGGGACATCGGTCTAGATGAGTACCGTACCACGTACTGCGTCGTCGAAAACAAGTAATTGAACTAACTACCGTATTCTTTTCTTTTTCAAATAGTACCTGTAACCGAGACAAAACGAACAATTTTTTTTTAAATTAGTATTTATAATTAAATTAATAGACATATTATGTACTTTAACTTTGCTACCACAAAATGGAAAGATAAAATTGATTCTTTGTATAAAATTCAAATGATATGGTTAAATCGATTGATTTATCGATTATCAACTGTTTCGATGATGATTTTTTTCTGCATTTAAGAAACTGATTTTATCATAATTAAAACAAAATTGTATAATTTAACAATAATAATATTTACAAATAGCAAATTTCAAATGTTTTAATTTCTTACAGATACGCTGGCGTTTGCTGTCCCAAAAACAAAGTGGATGTAACTACACCTCGACCATGAAATCGATGTTTTAAATTCATAATCTGATTGTTATAAGATAAAATACCATAAATAAAGTGGCATTTTTAAGTGTTTAATATTAAAAAATATCATTTGAAGACAAGGTCTTTAGAGAAACATGTTAATGTAAAAAGGAAATAAAATATTCCTTTTTAAAATACTTTTTTGTAATTACCCTATCCTTAATATCCTTAATTATCTTATCTTACAAGGAGGCCCTACGGTCTCGGAAATTCAGATCGGGACGAGACTCGACAGATTAGTAGTGTACCATAAGGGTATCCAGATGGTAAAGTAATAAAGCGCACTAGCCACGAGATTCCGAGAAAACAGACTTTAAGGTTTTACTTACACACAGATTATGTACTAAAAATCCAAATTCAATATGGAATGTTTACCAACAAGCCGTTGCTTAGCAACCAACCATAGGCAAATGTTAACAACCTATGGGAAAATAATAGGGGATCGGACAGTAATCAGGCTAAAATCTAAAATGTGATTAAATAAAACAAATATACTGTTTTACTATTATTTATCTAATAATAATTTAATATAATTCATTTAAATATTTTTAAATGAAGAAATAAAATGTTGCTATTTTCAATATTTTTAAACTGTACTGAAACGCCAATCACAGTGCGTGACGTCATCTGTGGCCAATCATTGACTGCACGGGTACTACCTACTTAGTTTACTCAGTTATTTCCATAATTTTGTTCAAATTATAAAGTTGCTAAAAGATTACTGATAAATTAGGATACGGTAATCGATTTAAAAGCTGTCACGTGGTGTTTCACCAGTTTTTTTTAATAATAGAAACAGGATTTACGAAAGCCGACAATCGAAATCTTCCCAGAGTGGATACTTTTCTGATTTGCAATTTCTTTGCAAGTAATTCAGACTTTTGTGACATTGAATTTCGAAATGTGAAAACTTCTGTATTAGTATTATAACTATATAATAATATATTATTTGCCATAAAATACCTAGGTACTTGAAAAAATACCTCCTTGAAAAATAACCTATAACAAATAGGTATTGTACCTACTGTACTGTACTAGCCTGTAAACCCACCCACTGCTGAGCGAAGGCCTCTTTTCCATATAGACGAAGGGTTGGAGTTTAATCCACCACGCTGCTCCACTGTAGGTTGGCGGATAATATACTACTATGAGTAACGCTATCAGGTGTACCTATATGATAACAACCGGGACCGATGGCTTTACGTGCTCTCCGAGGCACGGTGGGGAGAACCACAAGGACATACACCCAGACCGGAAACAAACATTTTTACAAATACAAATATCTGTCCCGAGCGGGAATCGAAGCCGCGGTCGCCGGCGCGGGGTGTTAAGGTGACTACTCGCACTTCGTTACAAAAAAAAATACAAAAAGAAAAAATCTATAATAGTAGTTGACCATAGAGAGAAAACAATATATATTATTTTACTAAAAATTAATTTAAGCACATTTCATTCTATATCTTTGTAGTAATTACTGTAGGTACATTTATGTCAAAATGATCTTCACAAAAGTAAATTGGTGAAATTAATTTCGTTGCATTTTCTACTCGCTAAGTCTAACCATTTTTTTTTTCGTTTATGTGCTTTTCTTGGCACATCAAATGAAAAATATTTTATTTGGAGAATTTTTTAATGTGTTCGTACATTGAGGTACTGCAACACGAACGATATTTTTTTCGTTCCATAAGAACAAATAAAAAATCTATTCCACGAAACAAAACTTCTCGCGAACTTATGCTCATGCAGCTGTTTTGTTATAACCCCAGATGACGTCACGCTCTCTCAGATGACATAACGTGGCGTTTTGGGGGGATTTTTAAACAGAAAATATTAAAACATTATTTTGAGTACCTAAAAAGCTATAAAAAAACAAAGTTTTATTTTTTATGGGTATAAGTATCCATAAAAATTAATTTAAAACACTTTCTGATAATTTGGCCGATCCCCTATTACAACAATTATATTGTTTAATATTTACACACAGTAGTACAAGCTATAGTTTGATCGCGGAGCAGAAATAATTTCGTACAATGACCTCTTTGCCTACTGACAGTGGTCACAAACATTTTTGTGTTAAGTGTGGTTTATATGAAACTAGCGACTCGCTCCGGCTTCGCACGGGTCCAATTGTGATATTAAATATACAGTTATATACTACAGAATGTCTTTATATACAACGTTAACAACTTTTTTTTTTTCATTAGACAATACAAACATGTTTTTTCTCTCTTTATGATGTCGATCGCTATTATGACTTCCGAATTTTAAATTGTTTTTCGGAAGATAACAATCCAGGTTCATAATGATGAACCCAAGTTTCGTCTGCAGTAACAATTCGACTCAATACACCATCCTTGTCTTCATTGCAGAGATCCAAAAATGCACGTGAACACTCTACGCGTTAGTCATGCCAAGATGATCGTGCAGGATTTTAAAAATGGTTGTATCGGATACTCCAACCATTTCTATGAGTTGTTTCTTCTTTAGTCGAGCATTGTCAAGTACAAGTTTTTCGACTTTTTGGATAAGTTCTGGCGTGGTCACCTCGATGCTCTTGTCCGGCCTCGGGTCGTCTTCAAGGGATTCCCTTCCTTTTTTAAACAAACTGTGCCACTTGTACACCATTGCTTTTTCCTGGACAAGAGTCACCGTAAACCGATGACATCTCATCCATTATAGTCGCAACTGATTTTCCTTGCTTGGTAAGGAACTTTATAACGGCACGATATTAAATTTTTTCCATATTTCACTTTTCACTCCTGATTATGTTGCTTGGTTGGCGATAGCTCAAAGACTAATAGTCCAATAACAATGAAATCTCGTATTTATACTAATTATGAGTCACTAAACACGTTACAATCCTAATGAGCCTAATCACCCCCCTCCAACACTCTCATTCTGCGAACTTAAAAACGCACCTTCGTTGCTTGGGCTTGCAATTCAAATTGAGGGCGTTTCTCCTCGAGGCAGCCAAAAAGCACGAAATGTATCGTTTGCTTGTCCATTTTTCTTCAAACTGACTAACTTTTTGCTTTGTCTTCTTTGTAACTTTCTGTTTATTCAGTGTAAAGAAATTTGTATTTAATGAAAGATTAGAGATTCATATTTTTAAGTTTATTTTAAATATATCAATTTGCCATAATTATGAATATACCCAAAAAAGATATTTTTGTAAAGCAATAGGTATGCAGAAGTGACGTAAAGCTATTAAAGTATCGAATTGTATAAATCTGAGTGGATTTATCCTAAATTGATTACTTAATATAAAACTGATGTGTTCAGTGCCCCTAGTACGAGTTGACTGCGAGAAAAACGTAACGTCACAACGTAAATACTCTGACGAGAATCATTTCCTAGTACGACGTTGCATTTTGGAGCTACGTATTTACCGAGCCCGTTTGGAGTTAATTACGCACCTCCGACAGAAGCCGAACACTATAACCCGATTAAATTGATGTAATCTATAACTTTCATCTTTCTTACACCTGAGAAAAAGAGTGAGACAAATAATATTCCGCCATTTGTAAGATATTTGACATGTTGACATAATATTTTTTTATTGGTCATTCGGTATTTGCCGCGTAAACGGTATTTTCGTAGTACGAGTTGCACATTTGACAGTTCTAACAACGTAAATTTGTTCGTTACGTAATATTTTGGTTGTTGAGTAACTCACAGACGATGTATTGGTGAGAGCTTTAAGGGCCGATTTACATTATCTTAGTGTTTAGGAGAGTATTTTAGTACAACTTGAAAGGCAAGTGCTTTAGTGCTTTAGTGCGCTGCGAGTGAACGTTTACATTTCTTCCAGTAGAGTTCATTTCAACGCCACAATGAACGCGCAACGAAGTTGCCAAATACGCGCTATTCTACGCAAAATACTAACTGTAGTTGTAGAACAAATAGAAGACGACATTTTATTCGAAATAAATAAACCGAAACGAATATGGGAGCGTCAAGGATTAGTCGCAGATCCATGTTTGGAGGAAGTTCTTCTGTTTTTAATGTTCCAAAAAAATTCGTGAACAACATATTCAGACACAAATTTAATAGTTGTGTCTGTAATAAGTTGTGTTGTATTATTATACAACACAACTTATTACAGACACAACTTACTCTTCCGACCATTTAGCCATCTTTATTAATCAAAAACACGCACGCGTTTCATGCGTTTCACGGCACTTGTGCACTCTCCTAAAGATTTTGCTAAATTACGTGTTTACACACAACGAGGGAAGAGCCGAGTGACGCGCCGAGGTATGCGCGGGCGCGGGAGGGGTATTACTTGAAACAAAAATAGAAAGCGATTCTATTTTGATTCAACTTGAAAGCGAGTAGAACCGTACTAAAGCAAGTAGAACCGTACTAAAGCAAGTACCGTTTACATGTTTCAACTAAAGTACTATCCTAAAATACTCTCCTAAACACTAATGCCTAGTTCGCACTACGCCAGTATTTTAGACGAGTGGCTTGTTATTTAGTGGCTAAACTACGCGCTACTGCCCAAAAATCGTTCGGATTACGGTCGAGTACAGTACATAAGTGAGTGGTGCTGTGCAAGATGAACATGCTGCAACGCAATAAAGTGAATAAATTGATTAAGCTAATCGTAACGTCGTAAAGTCGTGTAGTTAATAAAAAGAAGCTATGGGTACGAAAATAGATCGATAGACGAGATAAACTAGGAGCTACTAATTGTCTTATCAAGGAATTAGCATTGGAAGATCCCAAAAAATACTTCGATAGTTTAAGAACATCGAAAGTTATGTGAATTTTCTGTTAATGAAAATACTTTCAAAATTTAGCGTAAAGATAACCTTTTAAAAAATGCGATTCCTGCAATTACAAAATTACAAGTAGTTCTATACTTTCTTGCTACTGGATGTAGTTTAAAGGAAGTTTGTAAAGCAATCTATTAATCATTAATGGAATTTATCAAATTATAAATAAGATTAAATAACTATAACATATTTATTATGAAAATTTTATTTAGTAAAGATATATAATAATATAATAATAATAATAAATAAAAAAAAATGTTTACAACATTTTTAGTTATAACTTTTGTTATGTGTTTTGTTCCATCACTTTGATTAGCAACATTAGCGTTCTGCATTGCTGTTAAAATTAACTCTGATTTAATTGTAACATTACTCTACGTTTCATTATTCTTTATACGGCCAGATGGAAACCTGGATGGATAGATGGAAACCTGATGTCAGCCCCAGCGACTGAATTTTTTGTGTCCTTTAATTTTTTAACTTCTGCGAGTAGGTTGATCTAAAAAGATTGGATCTCGTTAAGTAAAATTATGATTATTATTCATAAATGTCTAATGTTGTAAAAGAATAGAATAATTTAAAAACTAAATTAAATATAATACAACCTAAACTTCTTATTTATTTCATTTCTTATAATTAATTATTGAACATACACAATTTTCAAGTATAAATATAATTCTTAATAAACAAGACTTGTACTGAATTATTTTTAATAAATAAATATCTTTCCAGAACTATATAATTAAATAAAATACAAATTAAACTTCTATACTTCTTAGGTATTTCATTTTTTATAATTAATTTTGTTAAGCATACACAATTTTCAAGTATAGTTAATGTAATTCTCAATAAACAAACAAGACATGCAGTGAATTATTTTTAATAAATAAATATGTTTCCAGAACTATATAATTAAATAAAATACAAATTGAACTTCTATACTTCTTAGTTATTTCATTTTTTATGATTAATTGTTGAGTATACACAATTTTAAAGTATAAATGTAATTCCCAATAAACAAACAAGATATGTAGTGAATTATTTTGAATAAATAAATATCTTTTATATGTTATAACACTTATAACAATTAACAATTTAACAATTATTGATATGTGCCATTAATTGCACTGAGAGGTCAATACCACATATAGGAAATAATTATTATGTGGTCACATACAAACCATCTACCAAAAAACAATGAATTAATATTTTTTAATTAATATAAAATAGATCGTACGAATAAAAACTTATCTTCCAATAATCGTATGAATAACAAAAAAGAAATATTCGTACGATAATCGTATGAATAGATACTCGCAAAAACAATATAAGTAATAATAATTAAGATCTTATTGTAACATAGTAATAAATATGCTTTATTGTTAAATAAATATGCATATGAAATATAATTATAAAATTATGCACTAACCTGATGTTTTTTATTTTCAATTTAATTTCATTTTCACCAAATCCTGGTGTATGAAGTATGATGTAATTCATTTGTTTGTTTTTATAATGCGGGGACTTAATATTCCACAAAGCATTCATGTTCTACATATTTGGAAACAATTTTAAAGTTGTTTATTCGCTCCAGCGAAACGACATTTTTGCGGCAACTAATGAAATAATAAACTCGACTAATTCGACACGTTCGTACTTGTTTAGTCTGTGATCCAGAGAGCGCGGACGCGTGGTGGGAGGTGCTACTCGCCCGATAAAAATAGAATGAAATGGATCGACTCGACTTAACAACTTACTAACCTACTCGACTAAATTTTTGGCGTTCAGACACGTTTAGCTACTAAATAATTCGACACTCGACTAATGTACTGGCGTAGTGCGAACTAGGCATAAGATAATGTAAATCGGCCCTAACGTGGCTATAAAAAATAAATGTTATTGATGCACTGAGTGATTTCAATTGTGATAAAACGTGTTACTGTGACTGTGGACAATAAATAATTTAATTCTGTGGTTGCTTCTTTCTTCTATTTTTTATTTAAGGAAATAATAGTAAATGTCTAGTGATGAAGACTTACGATATTAATAAAGAGTTCGAAATAAGAAGCTGAAAGACGGGAGTTATCTCAGTAATGTAAGTTAAAATTTAATAATAATATATTACATATGATTTTAGCCTCATAATTCATTATTATTTTATTAATTTAAAAATAGGTTAAGAGTACGCTGTAGGATTACTTAAACAATAGATATATGTGGTAATCAAAACTCTGAAGTAATGGTATCGTTTTTAAAATAATGTGTATGTGTGTAAAATAATGTGTATTTGTTTATAACTAAGACAAAATTTAATGTTTCAAAATACGAAATATTAAAAATAATTTATACTACTCACTTGTAAATAAAAATATGAAATTATGTGTTGAAACTAACTATATTATTATTCATTTTATTGTGTAAAAACTAGTATAATTGCTTTAAAAAAAAATGTACTATTCTTGGTGAATAAAGATTATTATTCTATTTACATGTTCTCATTGCTTGTTTTATTTTTCAGAATCAAGACTGTCAATTCTATGAGTGTATTTGAAACTTTGTACTTGCTATAAAAATAATTATAAATGTAATGGACAATACCAAGATAATATTAAAATTCAGACAGCCTTAATTACCTCATTTGTAAAAATTTGTAAGTATATTATAAATTATTGCTAAAATTTACTATTAACTTCTTTAATAATAAAAATAAAAAGTTTTTATTATTTCTAAATCTTATACAAATACATTGTGGTTGAGTCTTGTCCAGTGAGTAGTAATAGACACTCGTTTGGGGAATGGCTCGTTACTTTTATTTAATAGTACAATCCATATACAATGAAATGTTGCTTTTGTTTATATACTGACTTGTTGGCGCAGTTTGCAGTGACCCTGTTTTCTGCTCCAAGGGTTGTGGGTTCGATTCCCGCCCCGAGTCTGGGTGTAATATATGTTTATTTATATCTGTATTATTTATATGTAGGTATATCTATTTAAAAAAAATGTATATCAGTCGGCTGTTACCTAAAACACAGGCATTAAGTTGCCTACCTTAGGAACAGACGACCATGTGTGTGTGTTAAACATATTTTTTTATTTATTTATTTAAAAAAAAAATACATATATATATATATATTACAATCAAACTTTAATTAACAATAAAAAATAACCTTTTCCTAGCTATTAAGATTGTTTTTTTTTTTTCAGGTGGATGACCTTATGTTCATTGAAAAATTTTCTAAAATTGATTGCTTAAATATGAGAAACAAAAATAATGCTGTTCAAGAAATCAATACAAGTTGAATATGTAAATTCAAAATGTAATTTTAAAATAAATGTGACTGTATGGATAGTGAATTTTATAGTTTATTATATTATATTTAATTATTCTATTATTAAAGTATAAATAAAATTTAAATAATTATGTTATAATTATATTATGTCTAAATATCTAATAAATATTGAAAAAATATAATGTCTTTAATTTCTATACCGAATAAATAAATTGAAATCATCATTTCTTTCCATCGGTTTATGCTATATATTTTAAAGTTATTGAGATAAAGGTAACTTATATATAATTTTTAATAAGGTAATAATATTTGATTAATTTTATGAAAATTATTTATTTATTGCACTATTACATAGGTAACATGACACAAAGTTATTAAATTCAGTATATTAAAAGCAATCATTTGTTTAAAATTTATTGAGTTTTGAATTCTTAGTAGGCATCAATGTTATTTGAATAAAGAGATTAATATAATTGTATATTTTTATAAATTAGGTTTTGAATAATATGCTTTAAGTTGATACAAATATATATTATATTATACAGACAACTTTTATTACTTTAATAATAGATGATAACATCATAATCGTTTTCTAAACAATAATAAAATTTTGAAATACAAATAAACAATAATCAAATAATTATATAAAGAGGAACAAAAAATCTAATAATTTAAGAATTGTATTTATATTATTTCCTATTTTGTGAATTGATTTAAATGTATAGCATAATAACTTAAGTTGGAATGATGTGAAGCTCTAGGTTTCTTACACTTATCCACACATTCTACAGCTGAAAAAAATATATATAATTGAGAGAAAACTAAAACCTAAATAAGTAAATTCAATACCTACTTTCAATAAATACCTAGATATATTTATTATATATAGATGGAAATAAGTACTTCTTCTAGTATCTAGTATCTACTCGGATATTATTTATTACCAGTATTTAAGCAATAAAATCATTAACAATAATTTGTTTAGCAAAATTAAAACAATAATCATTAGTAATTTATAACAATGTATTTGTAATTAAATATAGTAAGTAGTTCTCTAAAACTATTTATTTTAGTGGCATATTCAATAATAATATTTGTATGTATTAAATATTAATATTTTGGAAGATTAAAGAAAAGAAAACGAGAAATTTTATTTAAATACATATTATATTGTTTTTTTCTTTCTTTTTTTTTGTATTAATATTAATTTTATCTAGAGTTCTCTAAATCATTTGATTCCTTGGACAGAAGTATGGATATTTCTTCGCTATGAAAGATACAGCACGATGATTGATGCTAATTATGTGAATTGTATGCGACGTTTTTATGTTCTTTTATAGCTGAAAAATATAAGAAAATAACAACACGTTTTATTATTATTATTACCGTTATAGTTATTTGGATATAATTTAAATATTTCACCGACTACTAGTATCATATTTTATCAAATATTTTATAAAAATAACCTTATTCTAGAATATTAAATATATTTTTTAACAAATAATATAACCTATAGGTAATATAATAAAAAAATATAATGACATCAGCTAGTAAATTGATGCTTAGAGACCGTTAGAAACACATAATATTGGTAACATAATATATTTTTAATATCTAATAAATAATTTAAAAATACGTACCTCTTACTAAAAGTTTAACCTCTATTTAATCTCCAAGAGTATTTTGTGTTGGTGATGAAAAATCAAAGTTTTATCATATTCGACGTAAAAGAAAGCGAATTAATAACAATTTACTTCTTTTGGTTTAATAGCTTTGATTTAATAGCTTTAAAATAATGAAAAGATAAACATAATATAAGCAATTAAAAAAACCTTATGTCAACATGTCAAATATGTTAAAAATGGCGGAATGTTTTTTCTCACTCTTTTTCTCAGGTGTAAGAGAGACGAAAGTTATGTAGTTTATGTAGTTTACTAAAATCAACAAAAATTATCGGGTTATAGCGTTCGGCTGCCGACGGAGGTGCGTAAAATAAATCCAAACGGGCTCGGTAATTACGTACCTCACAAAATGTAACTCGTACTACGAAAAGATTCTCCTCGGTCGTGACAGAGTATTTACCATGTATTTTCGTTGTTAGGTTAACGTTATTCTCGCTGTCAACTCGTATTAGCTTATATCATTGTTTTATTTTTTCAAAGCCATTAAACCAAAAAGTAAATTGTTATTAATTTGCTTTTGTTTTACGTTGCATAATATGGTAAATCTTCGATTTTTTTATCACCAACACCAATTACTCTTGGAGATTAGAATAAAGGCACAGAGTACTATGTCTATAACAGGAATAGAGACCAATCTTGTGCCATAAAACAGGTCGTAAAGAAACTAGCGCCATCTGTATTTTATAGTTGGAACTAAATTACTAAACCGATATACTTATAGCTATGTATGTACAGTTATATTTAATTTTATTCTTTAATATTATGTTAATTTCAGGGATTGATAAATGAAATACAATTTAGCTAATAATATTTTTATTCATATGTAATTATCCTATGATATTATATGTATAGTAAAAGTATTTTATCTTAAACTTAACACTACACTGGAGTCTTATCTCAGTTTTGAAGACACATTCACAAAATTAATTTCTGGTCACAAATATGAATTAGTCGGAGGAACATTAGCTCAACCCAACAACAAACGCATAACATAACACACAAAAATCACGAAAATAAACAAAATATCGTAAAAACCGGAGAAAGCGTCAGAAATTGGCACTTGGCAGACATTTGTAATTTCATAATTTGTTTTGTGTTTTTAGGGTTGCCAACTTGGTTGGTTTTGGTTTGACAAAAAAAAAAAAGTATAAAACTTTTTGAATAGGAGAAAAAAGTATTTCGAAGAAAAATAATTCTTTTTTAAATTTTATATTATTAGGTATTGCCTTAAAAACGTATTTTTACGTGCCTTTAGCACATTCTAACATTTTTTTTGCTATTTTTTAAATTTTCAAAGCTTTTTTAACAATCATAATTTAAATAAATAAGCAATTTGTTTTTAATTATATTTATTGACGCTCTGTTTCTCTTTTCTAGCCACTTCATATTCATTACTGAAAAAACTTTCTTAGCGAAAGCTGAAGTGATGGGAATGGGGAGTAAATAAGAATTTTTTTTTTTTTACATTTGGTAAGCTGTCATATGCATTTTTAAGTATATATTGCCATTTGTCTACTGTATTTTTCTCTGAACATTCATTTTTATGATTAGTAAATTTTCTTTGGATCTTTTTAAGTCGTATTGACTCTAAATATAAATCGTTCATCTTAATGTTTAATTTGGGCTTTGTTTTTCACACCATTTCAAAATCCTTATTTTTCAAACACATGTAAGAAAGTATTGAAAGCCAGTTCTGCTATGTAAAATCAAACCATTTTGCTATATAATTTAAATTCATATCGATAAAAAGTGAAAAATTACTGATAACATATATGAATATTGAATCTAAGAATCTAACCTATTGAATATTTCGGGTGATGATGACTTTTCAAATTTTTATAATATCATTTTTTATTCATATGATTGATGTGTTTGATGATGTACAGTTAAATAGTTAAGTAACTACTAATTAACCATAATTAGTGTTTTGTTTTACGCGTGATCGGTAAACAGTACCGGTTGGAAATAAAATATTTTTACATACTTTATTTGTGTGCAAAAGTATAAAGTATAATTAACAAAAATAAAGTAGGATACTTTATTATAAAGTATGGTTGGCAACCCTAATTGTGTTGTTTGTTATAAAATTAAGTTGACAAGTTGCCATTGTGTTTAGCGCCATCTATTTTAATTATAGTGAACATTGCTTCAAAACTGCCATCTCTTATTTCTAGTGGGCAACTTTCGTACAATTATAATCCAACAATATTAAAAAACACATCTAAACTTATTTTGTACACGGACTACATATACTTCGTGATTTTGTATCATTGTACTCATTGCTGTCCCCAGTTTTTTGTACTAAGATTAAGCGCCCTGAATAAAGGTTAAGCTTTAAGTTTATTAAGAGGTTCGTATTTTTAAAATTATTAATCAGATACCTATTAAAATATATTGCAATGTTAACAATATTATGTGTTTCTAACGGCTTACGGCCTATAAGCATTAATCTACTAGCTAATGTCATTAAATTTTGTTATACAATTTGAGGTTATATTTGTTAAAAAAAAATATTTAATATTCTAGAATAAAGTTATTTTTATTAAATATTTGATAAAATATGATACTAGTAATCGGTGAAATATTAAAATTATATCCAAATAACTATAACGGTAATATGAATAATAAAACGTGTTATTTTCTTATATTTTCCAGCTATAAAAGAACATAAAAACGTCGCATACAGTTCACATAATTAGCATCAATCATCGTGCTGTATCTTTCATAGCGAAGAAATATCCATACTTCAGTCCAAGAAATCACATGATTTAGAGAACTCAAGATAAAATTAATATTAATACAAAAAGAAAAATCAATATATTTTAATAAAATTTCTGAATTATTTTACTCTCTTTAATCTTCCAAAATATTAATATTTAATACATACAATTATAATTATTATTACTTAACATATATAGGTAATAACTAAAATATTAAAAGGAATCCCTTTAGGCAAGGTTTCGAAGATACTGGCAGCGTTCCCCCTTTCAATAAACGAAGATCACATCATTCCAATTTAAGTAATTATGCTATAATTACATTTAAATTAATAAAAACTAACCTTTTTATTTACAGAAAAAAAAGTGTAAATATAAATACAATTTTTAAATTATTAGATTTTTTGTTCCTCTTTATATAATTATTTGATTATTGTTTATTTGTACTTTAAAATTTTATTATTGTTTAGAAAAAGATTATGATGTTATTAACTATTATTAAAGTAATAAAAGTTGTCTGTATAATATAATATATATTTGTATCAACTTAAAGCATAATATTCAAAACCTAATTTATAAAAATATACAATTATATTAATCTCTTTATTCAAATAACATTGATGTCTACTAAGAATTCAAAACTCAATAAATTTTAAACAAATGATTGCTTTTAATATACTGAATTTAATAACTTTGTGTCATGTTACCTATGTAATAGTGCAATAAATAAATAATTTTCATAAAATTAATCAAATATTATTACCGTATTAAAAATTATATATAGGTAGGTTACCTTTATCTCAATAACTTTAAAATATATAGCATAAACCGATGGAAAGAAATGATGATTTCAATTTATTTATTCGGTATATAAATTAAAGACATTATATTTTTTCAATATTTATTAGATATTTAGACATAATATAATTATAACATAATTATTTAAATTTTATTTATACTTTAATAATAGAATAATTAAATATAATATAATAAACTATAAAATTCACTATCCATACAGTCACATTTATTTTAAAATTACATTTTGAATTTACATATTCAACTTGTATTGATTTCTTGAACAGCATTATTTTTGTTTCTCATATTTAAGCAATCAATTTTAGAAAAATTTTCAATGAACATAAGGTCATCCACCTGAAAAAAAAAAACAATCTTAATAGCTAGAAAAAGGTTATTTTTTATTGTTAATTAAAGTTTGATTGTAAAATATATATATATATATATATATATATATATATATATATATATATATATATATATATAAACAAAAGCAACATTTCATTGTATATGGATTGTATTATTAAATAAAAGTTAATAGTCAATGTTAGCAATAATATACTTACAAATTAGGTAATTAAGGCTTTCTGAATTTTAATATTATCTTGGTATTGTCCATTACATTTATAATTATTTTTATAGCAAGTACAAAGTTTCAAATACACTCATAGAATTGACAGTCTTGATTCTGAAAAATAAAACAAGCAATGAGAACATGTAAATAGAATAATAATATAGTTAGTTTCAACACATAATTTAGTATTTTTATTTACAAGTGAGTAGTATAAATTATTTTTAATTTTTCGTATTTTGAAACATTGAATTTTGTCTTGTTAGTTATAAACAAATAGCCTTCAAATAATGAATACTCTTATTGTTAGTCACACATACACATTATTTTAAAAACGATACCATTACTTCAGAGTTTTGATTACCACATATATTTATATCTATTGTTTAAGTAATCCTACAGCGTACTCTTAACCTATTTTTAAATTAATAAAATAATAATGAATTATGAGGCCAAAATCATATTATGTATTAAGGTGCGTTGGGGTAAGGCCGGACTAAATTTTGTTTAGTTGGAAGGCTTTGCGCAGATATTTTTTTGACATTAAATTATAGTAATAAGCGTTACCGAGTTATCTATATGTAATTAAGAATAAAACGCTATTTCTTTTACATTTATTCTTGTTTCTCTAAGGATAATATTTAATGATTTGTAATCAATTAAAGTAAAGGTAAGTTTCTTAAAAGGCATGGGAAAAATCGGACCATGGTGGGGATAGTTCGGACTATCTTGTAAAATCGCCTTTATGGGTATTATCGGAAAGCCGATCACATTCGCATATCCGATATTTACAAAACCAGTTTAATGTAGATATATATTTTCTGTAGTAAAAATATTTAATACATTATCAACAATTTTATATATTTTCCTTCTGGATGTCCTATCTTACCCCACTTAAAGAAATTTTACGTTCATGAGGTTCTCAACCTTTTGTCGATACTAACAATTAATTAATTATGAAATATTATCAGGTGTTTGTCCTGCTGCTGAACGTATCTATCTACCTTCCACCGCACTTCCACGACGAAAGAATATTTCCATTAAATAGTTTTATAAACATTGTGAAAATAACAAATATTTTATTATTAAGTTTCTACTTAAGGATGATAAATAATAAAATAAATCTTAGAAAAAAATATTTATTATTCTATTCTATACATACTCGTATCTTATAATAAAATTTGGTCTTCAGTCAAAAATATTTTTTAACATTAAATAGTAAAATCAACAAATAATATAATAATAAAACTTAAATATAAGTAGGAACTTATAATTTAATGCCAGTGGGCACTTAAGATTTGTCAGTCTTATTCATTATTATTATTTTACTAGTAATAATGAACATCGTTTGTAACAAAATATCTAGAAACTATTACAAACCGCGTTTGCGTAGTAGATTTAATAACAAAAGAAAAATAAAGTATTAAAATAAACTTTCCTAATCATAATTAGATGCATATTCATAGTTTAGATTAACTATATTCATAATTGTATTGGAAAAATCAAAAACAAACAAAAAAATCTTGTAAAATCAGTTACGTACTTCTCTTGCGAGATTAGAATTATGAAACCAGCTTATTAGATTTTATAACAATAACAATAATAAACAAACAAACATCGTAAAATTAGTTAGGAACTCTTATTGCATGATTAAAATTAAGAAAGAAGTATTTTCAACTAAACTATCCTATCTCTTTTTAAAAATTAGTAGGTATAGACAATCATAAACATCAGTTTATAGTATGTCTGTCATTCAAGGTCGATTTCGGTATTCCGTACATTACAGAAGCCGCATAATTTGTAAGCTCACCACTCCTTACTTTTGCTACAGCTATTCGTAAGTTTTCTTCGGTGTATGTCGCTGCCCGAGTAGTCTTACGTTTGTAGTTCCGAGGCATTTTGTATCTGCAAATAAATACTTTATTAGTTTCAAGTAAGTTATTTAGATGTAATTTATTAATACAAAAAAATAAAAAAAATAAGGTAGGTACATATAAAATTCTTTTGGCCAAGGTAGGCAACCACTGAATTTACATTGACAGGAAATATTTAGTCCGATGTTAACCCATTCAAATCTGTATGGGGAAAGACCGGATCTCAGCCCACAGGCGTCTTAATCAAATCCTTGTCATTAAAAACTGTTAAAAATTAGTAAAGCTTTGGCACGGTCTCGTAAAAATAACTGAAAATGGTAAATACTCACCAAAAAAATATACCGAAATATCAGGGGTAATGTCCGGATCTTTGAAAAAGGCCAAATATCACAATTTTCACAAAAATGCTCACAAAACACGTTCTATACGTTGGACGCACATCGCGGATTGAGGAGACAAGCTCAACAAAATGGCGTCGTACTGGATGTTGCCATCAATGAAAAAAGTGTTCTAATTTAGTAGAAATTTGAATTAACCGGACTTCCCCCGGTTCCGAACTTCCCCCAACGCACCTTATATTATTAAATTGTAACTTACATTATTGAGATAACTCCCGTCTTTCAACTTCTTATATCGAACTCTTTATTAATATCGTAAGTCTTCATCGATACACATTTACTATTATATCCTTAAATAAAAAATAGAAGAAAGAAGCAACCACAGAATTAAATTATTTATCATCCAGAGTTACAGTACACGTTTTATCACAATTGAAATTTAATAATATAACATTTAACAACCTTAATTTTAAGTAACGAGCAAAGTAACGTAGTTACAACTGTCCAAAGTGTCAAATGTGCTACTCGTACTAGGAAAAAGCCGTTTACGCACCAATTTGTGAGAAATACTGAGAAATACCGAACAATCAATACGTAAAAAAAACTCGTACTAGCTTAATTAGTTTGCTACGTAACCGCTTGGGGCGCTGCTAGTAAATGTATGAAGAAATACGTTACGTATTTCTCGTTCGGTTTACGTAGTGCAACTCGTACTAGGGGTACAGTTAATAAATGCTGAAAAATATATTACTGGCTAGCTTTTATTTGACAAGATCTTATTTTCGTGACGTAATGGAACATTTCATTGACCGAGTACATCTTTGAATAAAATTTACGCAAAAAGTAATAAATATTGTGGTTACAGATTTATACTGTCATAAATACTAATTAATAGTAAATAAATTACAACACACAATTAGTAAGAAAAAGACTTTTGGAAATTGCGGAATTACACTACGTCACGAACAATGTCTGAGAAATCCGCCCATTTGGCGGTTAATTTAAGTTGTAGGAAACAGTGTTAAAGTAAAATTTTTAATGTATAACTAGGAAAGTGATGTTAAATTACAATTTTTCATTAATAAAAGTGAGACAATCCTATAGACGATGACTTTTGGTTTGTTTACAAAAATTCCATATCAACTTTGGCTTAAATATAGTAGCAATTTTTGCTCCGCAATCGCAACAACAAGGTGGATAAGTGGTCACCGTGCGCGGTTCCCTTTCAAACCATTCGGGTTCAATACCTCGTGATGTTATTTTTTTTTTTTCAATTTATAAATTACATAGTTGTTATATTATAGTTACAGGTAATTTTTTTTTTTTTTTTTTTTTTATGAAATAATTTGAGCGCGTTTGACTTCTATCTTGTCTGATGGTAAACAAAGATGAAGTCTAAGGTGGAGCACGCAAACTCAAATAGTGCCTGTTCACTCTTGCCTTAAAAATCCCTAAATTGTACGTATCGGGAAACAGCGACGCAGGAAGAGAATTCCATTCCTTTGCAGTTCTAATAACGAAAGAAGATGCGAACCGCGAGGTGCGAACCGGAGGAATGTCGACCACGTATGGATGAAATCCCCGTCCACGTCGCGTCGTCCGATAGTGGAATGGTGCTGGGGGAATCAATTCGTGCAATTCCTGTGCACACTCACCGAAATGCAACCTGTAGAAGACACACAGACTAGCAACCAGACGGCGATGTTCGAGGCTCTGGAGCCGTCTTGAAGCAAACATGCCAATGAGTTTCCTGGCACGCCTGTCGATAGATTCCAGGGCTTCGAGCTGATACCGGGCGGAAACGTCCCACAGATGGCAACAGTACTCCATGCAGGAGCGGACTTGAGCTGTATAAAGTCTTAGCAGCTGGTCCGGTGTGAAATAGTGACGGACCTTGGAGAGGATGCCCAGTTTTTTTGAAGCAGTCTTAGCCCTGGACTCGATATAGTTTCCAAAATTGAGTTTGGACGATAAGTCTATACCGAGAAGTTCAAGATGGTTAGTGACTGGAACAGGTACATTTCGGAAAGTGGGAGCCAAGTTAAACGGGCTCTTTTTAGCGGTGAAGAGACACGCCTGGGTTTTAGAAGCATTGAATCTCACTAGATTGGCATCACCCCAATCGGAGGCAGCCTGAAGAGTAAGATTGGCACGGTTGACCATTGCTTCTCTAAGATCGTTCACTTCTGTTTGACTCGTTCTTGCACTGGAGAAGTATCTCTCCGCGACAGTGCTGTCATCTGCGTACCCAAAGATACCGGGTTTAAGCAGATCGTTTATGTGGAGCAGGAATAGTGTTGCGGAGAGAACAGATCCTTGGGGTACCCCGGCATTGATAGTCAATAGTTCAGACGAGCAGCCATCAACAACTACACGAATTGACCGTTCCCTCAAGAAATCAGAGATCCAAGTACATAGACTAGTGGGAATACCATAAGCAGGAAGCTTCGCTATAAGACCATCGTGCCAGACCCTGTCGAATGCTTTCGAAATGTCAAGTGAGACAGCAAGGGCCTCACCATATTTGTCGAGGGCTTCCCCCCAGAGATGTGTAGCGTACACGAGAAGATCCCCAGTAGAGTGGCGTTTGCGAAATCCGTATTGCCGATCGCTGAGGAGATCATTATCTTCCAGGTATGCTAGAAGGCGATTGTTGACGGTACGCTCCATTACCTTGCATAGGATGGAGGTGATCGCGATTGGGCGGTAATTCGCAGGGTCAGTGCGACTTCCCTTCTTGGGTACGGGTTGTACGTTCGCGAGCTTCCATGCCTTCGGAACAATCCCAGATCGTAAAGAAAGACGATACAGACGTGTCAGGACTGGAGACAATTCGGCTGCGCAATTTCTCAATACAATAGCAGGAATACCATCAGGACCACTGGCTTTGTTCACGTCCAGATTGCGTAGTGTTTTGAGAACCTCCTTTTGGTAAATGTGAATTACAGGCATTTTGCATCCACAAGGAGGTAACTGAGGTGGAATTTTATTACCAGCATCTAGACGAGAATTTTCGGCAAATAGAGAGGCAAATAAATTTGCCTTATCCACAGCCGTGTGTGCCAGTGTTCCGTCAGGTTTCTGCAGAGGAGGAAGTGAGGAGCGACAAAAGTTTGCTTCAACACACTTCGCCAGGGACCAGAAGGCCTTACTGCCCGATGGGTACGAAGCGAGTTTAGTTC
Organism: Euphydryas editha; assembly: GCA_036937285.1. Taxonomy (NCBI): domain Eukaryota; kingdom Metazoa; phylum Arthropoda; class Insecta; order Lepidoptera; family Nymphalidae; genus Euphydryas; species Euphydryas editha. Next base: position 8,999,888 of record JAUPFZ010000004.1, read on the forward strand.
CCACTCGGCCTATGTGGTTGAAGCGCGCTTTTTTGAGCACTTTTTTGCAGGACTTAGCCACTGTGTTATAGGCTTTCTTCTTTTTTCGCGTATCCGGAGCTTTGCGATTTCTGGCTTCTAACCAAGCGTGGTATGCTGAATGTTTTTCAGCCTCAGCTTTTGAGCAGACAGCATTGAACCAAGGTTGAGCTCTAATGCCAGAGGGCCGGTCGGAGAATGGGATATAATATTCCATCGCCTGTTTAATAACTTCAGCAACAGCGTTAGCGCAGCTCGACGGATCGCCTGAAGAAAAGCAGACTAGCAGCCAAGGGTAAGATGCTAGGAAATGTCGCATCTCATCCCAATCCGCTGACTTGTATCGCCACACCCGCCTGGTTCCTCTAGGGTTGGAGTCGGGTGGAGGACACGTAAGGACGGACTTCACCAGACAGTGGTCAGAACTCCCAAGAGGGGCTGAAACAGACACTTGGTATCGGTCCGGTTCAGTCGTCAGCAGAAGGTCCAGACAATTTGCAGTGTGGTTCTCAACATCCGGTACTCGAGTCGCCTGGTCAACCAGCTGGGAGAGGTTCATGGACAAGGCAAACTTGTACGCCTCTCTACCAGCATGGTCAGTTTTCTGGTACGGGAACAGCCATTGTTCATGGTGGGCATTAAAGTCCCCCAGAAAGACGATTTGCGCAGTGGGGTACCTTTGTTGAGCCACGTCGGCGGCCTCGCTCAGATGTTGGAAGAGCCTTGTTGTCTCCTCGTCACCGCTATGCGAACGGTAGACACCAACATAGACAATTTGTTCTATGCCAGTATCCACAAGCACCCAGACAGATGAGCAAGAGGGATCCTCTAAGTTACGGAGACGTTTGCAGCAGATGTCATCGCGCACAAAGAAACAAACCCCAGCCCTGGGCCGAAAATTGTGCTCCAGGATGTAACCTGGGTAGTGGAGGTATGACGTATCGGCAGGGGTTGTGATTTGCGTTTCCGTAAGCAAGAGCAGATGAGAAAAAGAGATTAGAGTGCAGACCTCGGATATTTGTGAGGTGCACTTTAAGCGAGAGGCCGTGCATCCGCTGCAGATTCCTCAACTTTCTGTTTCTTTTGTTCATTTAGTTTTTATTTGAAGTGCAAGAGGGAAGGTAAGGCGAAAAGTGGCAGTTACGTGAGGCGCCAGCCAGACTCCACCAGAAGTCACAATGCTGCCGCTCGGTGGGGAAAAAACCTAGTTTGGAGACCGCGGGGACGCCCGGACCCCCCCAGTGTCGGCTGTCGAGGCCTCTCATCCGGTTGCCAACCGGCCCGACAGAAGCAACCCTGGGATTATGCGCGCGATGGCGGAGCAGCCTTTCGCAGGTGGCTAGTCTGCAATTGGGCTCCCTACTATCGGCGGGCGGCCAGCGGAAAACCGTTTCTCCGGATCCCGCTGCTCTCCAGAACTAGGCACCGCGGGCGGCAACACTGTGAGCCTGGGTGCGGCACGCCGGTAGGCGCAACTACGTAGACCCACCTTTCAAAGGGCTACTCACGGTTAGCAGGGTGGAACGCGCGAACGCTTGGCACCTTGATTTATACCAAGAGGGTGGTGACCAGCCACGGCCGAAGCCTACCACCGGAAAGAATGTCGCTCTTTAGCACCACCCAGGGGTCGCGTGTAGGGTCTCGAGGGTAAAGCCTACGGACGCGAGCGACAATTGAAATTTGAAGTAAAGATATACTTTATTTTTATTACTATTTTTAATTTTAGCTACGTAAACGTAATGTATTTTTTCCTCGAAAATATTTTTGAAACCCTTTTCAACTACGAAATTATATGGAAAATTTTAATACTTGTTTACTAAAAAAGGTACCTAAACTAAAAAAATATATAAATATTAAAGTTAAAAAACGTCTTTTCATCCGTCATACATCAATGCCTGAAGTCGAAAGTCTTCGACCAAATGTGTGTTACCAGTGATGAAATGCGGATCTGAGACGTGGTCTCTGACTATTGGTTTTTTTAACAAGCTCTAAGTCGAACAACGTGCAATGGAGAGAGCTATGCTTGGTATTATTGTTTTTTCTTTCGACTTGGACCTTTTCCAACGGATTTGCAAGCTGAAGTGGCAGTGGGCAAGGCACATAGAACTGAATGAATAGATCTCGGAAATCGCCTCTTGCAAAATTCCCCTCATCTGCTGTACTTTTTGGGAGACTACTCCTTAAGCGATCGCATTCACAGGCTCTTCGCTACGAACACTTTCCTGTTGCGTTACAACGCGTTATGCTTACGGAGCTGGGAATCGGCCCGCTCCGGATCCGCCAGTCGGCGACCGGGGCGCGCCTGATCGAGATTCCCGGCCCCACGAGTGGCGAAAAGGCGGACGCCCTAGCCGCTCGCCTGAGGGAGACCCTGGCGGAGGAGGTGGAGGTGCTCAGGCCTGAAAAGAAGGCCGAATTGAGAATCTCAGGCCTGAGCGACGCGGTCTCTGCGGAACGGCTCACTATAGCGGTGGCAAAGGAGGGGGGATGTTCCGCAGGGCAGGTCCTCGTGCGGAACATCCGCACGGGGCAAATGGGGCCAGGGTCGGCCCACATTGAGCTCCCGGCGGCGGCTGCGAAAAAGCTGCTGCAGGCCGGGAGCATAGAAGTGGGGTGGACCAAAGCGACGGTCCACCTCCTGCAGGCGCGTCCCAGGCATTGCTTCCGATGCCTGGGACTAGGGCACGTCGCCGGCGCGTTCCCAGATGGTACTGACCGCAGCACTCTGTGCTATCGCTGCGGTCAGGCAAGCCACAAAGCAGCCGGGTGTTCGGCCGCCGCTCATTGCGCGGTGTGCGCGGACGCCGGTAGGCTGGCAGGCCACGTGATGGGGGGCATGGCATGCAAGCCCCCATCAACCCGCGGGAAGTTCCCCCCGCAATTGTCCCAAGGGGGGAACCGAGTGGAGGCAGCAGACGCTGAGATGGCCGAGTGATGTCTGGGCATCTCAGCGTCCTCCAGGCGAACGTCAACCACTGCGCCGGGGCCCAGGACCTTCTCCTGCAGTCCATGGCGGAGTGGAGTATTGACGTCGCGATCGTCGCCGAGCCATACGCCGTGCCTCCTAGCCCACACTGGGCGGGGGATACCGAGGACTCGGTGGCGATCGTGGTGAGGCCTGGAGCCGGCCCCCCCCTCGTCGTCAAGGCGAGGGGCCGCGGGTACGTGGCGGCGGTTCGGGGAGAGGTGGCTTTCGTCGGAGTCTACTTTTCCCCGAACCGTGACCTGGCGGCCCTGGAACGGTTTCTCGACATTCTGGGGCCGCTGGTGGGGCAGCTAGCCCCCCTCCAGGTGTTCGTGGCCGGCGACCTCAACGCCAAGTCCACGGCTTGGGGTAATCCGGCTACGAACCCAAAAGGGAGGGAGGTGGAGGAGTGGGCGCTAGCTGCCGGACTGTCCCTACTCAATGTGGGGGCAGTCCAGACGTGCGTGCGTTGGTTGGGAGGTTCCGTGGTGGACGTCACCTTCGCCACGCCGGCCATCGCGCGCAGAGTGGAGGGGTGGAGGGTGGAGACGGGAGTGGAGACTCTCTCGGACCATCGGTACATAAGGTTCGAGGTGTCTCCAGCTCCCGTCCGTCCGGCGTCGTCGTTAACGTCGTCCAGGGGGCGAAGCCAGTTTCCGCGTTGGGCACTGTCCAAGCCCGACCGGGAACTGGCAGAGGAGGCCGCTATCGTCGGCCGCTGGAGCCTCCCGCTGCTATCGGAGTTTGGGTTGGATGAGGCGGCTAGTCGGCTCTGCGACGCATTTTCTGCTGTCTGCAGAGCGGCCATGCCGCCCGCGAAGCGTCCACCCCCGCGGCGGGCACTATACTGGTGGTCGGCTGAGATAGCCGGTCTCCGGGCCGCCTGCAACGGGGCCAGGAGGGAATATACCCGGAGCAGGCGGAGACGCCCGCAGGACGTTGACAGGGACGATAGGCTGCGCAGGATCTACGTGGAGTGGCCTCCCGGCTCGTTCAGCACCTGGAGGAGGGCTCGGGACCCGGACTTTCAGAATCCCAGTTCGGGTTCCGAGCACGTCGGTCGACCGTCGACACCCTCAAACGCCTGCGGGCGGTGACGGGTGAGGCGGAACACGGAAGGGAAGTGGTGGTCGCGGTGTCGTTGGACATCGCGAACGCCTTCAACAATCTGCCGCACGCGGTGATACGGGAGGCACTAAAATACTTCGGAGTGCCCCCGTATCTAAGGAGGCTGTTGGAGGCGTACCTCTCCGATCGAAGGGTAGGCCTCGAGAACCGGTCGGGGTCCGTGGAGTGGTGGCGAGTCGGATGCGGTGTCCCGCAGGGATCCGTTCTGGGTCCGATCCTGTGGGACATCGGGTACGACTGGGTCCTGCGAGGCCGCCTCCTCCCCGGGATGGGTGTCATCTGCTACGCGGATGACACCCTCGTTTATTCCCGGGGACGAAACTACAAGAAGGCGGCGCGGCTGGCCGAGGTCGGACTCGACCTCGTGATCAGCCGCATAGAGAGTTTAGGGCTTCGTGTCAGGATTGACAAGACCGAAGCCCTGCTCTTCTGCGGGACCGGCCGCAAGGGACCTCCACCGGGGGCTACCCTTCAGATCGGAGAGGGGAGAGTCAGGATGAGCCCGTAAAAGAAATATCTCGGGCTCATCCTGGACGGAGGGTGGACCTTCGGCCCACATTTCGCGATAGTGGGACCGAAGGTCGTGAAGGCGGCGAGTGCGCTGGGCAGACTCCTCCCGAACCTCGGAGGACCCAGCGCCGCCTGCAGGCAGCTGTGCTCTAGAGTCTGCCGGAGTATGGCGACGTACGGTGCCCCGGTTTGGGCGGATCGCCTCACCACGAAAAATAAGGCGGCGCTGCGCGCTGCGCAGCGAACAATCGCGGTGAGGGTGATTCGGGGGTACCGTACGGTATCGTGGGCTGCAGCTACTGCTCTAGCCGGCGACCCCCCGTGGGAGCTCGTGGCGGAGGTTCTTGCCGAAACCTACTCATACGTCTCGGGTAGGAGGGCTCTTGGTGAGAACCCCACGTTGGACGGGATCCTACGTGTGCGTCGGATAGGGCAGGAAGCGCTAATGCGGAGGTGGGGGGAGGACCTGGCGGTGCAGCCATATGGCACACGCGTAACGGCTGCCATTCGCCCGGTCCTTGAGCGGTGGATGCGTCGAAAACGCAAACCCCTCACCTTCCGTCTGACACAGGTTCTCACTGGGCATGGTTGCTTTGGTGACTACCTGTGTCGGACGGCCCAAAGGGAGCCGACGACTGAGTGTCACGATTGTGGCGCAGCGGTGGACTCTGCCCAGCACACCCTCGAGGTGTGCCCGAGATGGGCGGTGCTGCGTCAAGGTCTGACGTCGGTCGTCGGAGGGGACTTGTCGCTCCCGAGCGTCATCACCGCGATGCTCGGCGACGACGAGTCCTGGAAGGCGATGGTCTCCTTCTGCGAGACAGTAATGTCCCAGAAGGAGGCCGACGAGCGGATGAGAGAGGAGGCCGCCGACGTGGCCTCCATCCGCGGGCGACGAATGGGGGTGCGTAGGAGGCGCTACTTAATGCACCTCCTGTAACGCCCTTGTGCCCGTGTTGGGCCGGGATGGGAACCCGGTCCTGCTAGACACGGCGTCGTCGGGACTGTTCAGAGGTTAGCCGGACAGTCCCCATGGAGGAGAAGTCTGGCCTTTTCGCCGAGGCCAGCCTGTCGCTCGAGGGATCCTGTTGCCTGCAGATCCGGGACCCTCCAATTAAAGCGGCTGAAGGCTCTCGCAGGGGCTTAGTACGGTATTGCACTCCCAAAGTGCCGAGTCCGACATAGGTCTAGGACTGCCGACCCGGGCGTCCTGGATATCATCCGTAATTGGATTCCCCTGCGTAAAAAAAAAAAAAAAAATGCTTTTTATATACGGGTTTGACTTCAGGAGCAGCCTCACATTGTAATCGTTCGAGCTCGGCGGCGTTGAATACGCCCTTTCTTTGAATGTACCGTGCTCGATCTGTCAGATTTTGTTCCGTAAGCGTTATATTAAGCTCAAGCAGCAGGAACTCGCAATGCATTACTGCTCGGTAGCCGATCCGTCCGGTTTTCTCTTCCACAGCCCTAAAATACGCACGCGTGACATTTTTAAGTGTCCATCTCACGTCATAGACCGAAAACTCACCTTCAACACCCACATCGCGAATTTCTGCAAGCGCGCGGTCACCTTTTATCACCAGCTGGCCCGAGCAGCTAAGGTCAGCTGGGGTCTCCATCCTGAAGTCATCCGCACTATTTACAGAATGGTGGTTGAGCCTGTGATCTTGTATGCAGCTGCCGTTTGGACGCCGGCCGTGGACAAGATCGATATTCGCAAGCGGCTGAACATGGTCCAGCGAGGCTTCGCGCTGAAGCTATTCAGAGCATACCAAACTACCTCTTTGAACTCGGCACTATTGCTCGCTGGGGTGCTCCCTCTCGACCTGCGCGTACGCGAAGCCACGGCGCTGTATGATGCGAGGAGGGGGTATCCCAGTCGGTGCTATGGGATCGGGAGGTGGAATGGATGTCCTCGGCTTTGCGGTCTCCGCACCCCGCCTGTCATATCGACCTTCATTTCATGTGTCTGGTAGATCAGGAGCAACTCATGGCCAATAATGACCATGATTTTAACTAGTGTTTCGAGCGGATAAATATCCGGTTGTAATCAGTAAGTTATTTGGTTAATTAACGGGTAAAATATATTTCCTAAGGATACTTAACTGCTTGCAGTGTCAGATGTATATGTACTATACTAAATTATGAAAACAAAATGGCCCATTGCACCCACCAGCGTCAGAGTGAATGCCGAATAGTTATTGCATTATTAGTTAATTTATGTGAATAATAATAAATTGAAAAGAGTACTCGATATTTTTCTTACTGCGCCTGTCCGTATTTTTTTATAATAAACAACATGCCTAAACCAAAATCTATTGTTTGGAATCATTTTTCTGAATATCTTGACGACAAACAAATTTTACACGGGAAATGTAAATACTGTGGCATTACTTACGTTTCTAATGCTAAGCGTATGGAAATCCATTTAACTAAATGTAATAAGTGTCCAGATGCAATAAAAGAAAGTTATTTAGCTGCTAAAAATTGTGATAGTTCTTTGTTAAAGGTATGAGCAAGTAAATTTATATAATAGTTTGTTTATTATTATCAGTCGCAATATAAATATTGAACAATTTTTCACTTCTAAATTATTATACTCAAATATTAATAACACTGAAGTTGATAGATAATGAAAAACTACTTTGGTTAATTATCCAGTGAAATATTGATGGTAAGTTGGTAAAGTAAGTAAAAAATATATTTCACCGGTAAATTCTCTTCCTTAATTTTAACATCTACACGGACGGCAACAAGATTGAGGTCAAATTGATGTGGCGTTATCGGAGAGGGGAGAGTCAGGATGAGCCCCCCAAATAAAATACCAGGGGCTCATCCTCGACGGAGGGTGGACCTTCGGCCCACATTTCGCGATGGTGGGACCGAAGGTCGTGAAGGCGGCGAGTGCGCTGGGCAGACTGCAGGCAGCTGTACTCCGGAGTCTGCCGGAGTATAGCGACGTACGGTGCCCCTGTTTGTGCGGATCGCCTCACCGCGAGAAACAAGGTGGCGCTGCGCACTGCACAGCGAACAATCGCTGTGAGGGTGATTCGGGGTTACCGTACGGTAAGTTGGGCCGCGGCTACTGCTCTAACCGGCGAACCCCCCGTGGGAGCTTGTGGCGGAGGTTCTCGCCGAGACCTACTCTTACATCTCGGATAGGAGGGCTCTCGGAGAGAATCCCACGCTGGACGGGATTCTACGGGTGTGCCGGATGGGGCGATACTGCGGAGGTGGGGGGAGGACCTGGCGGAGCGGAGTATGGCACACGAGTAACGACTGCCATTCGCCCGTTCCTTGAGCGGTGGATGCGTCGAAAAAGCAAGCTCCTAACCTTCCGTTTAAGACGCAGGTTCTCACCGGACACGGTTGCTTTGGTGACTGTGTCCGACGGCTATATTTGTAATAGCATAAGTATAGAAGTAAGTTAGTAATAAGGAACAGTTTTTTTTTTTTTGTATACATATACAGTAATTTTTATAAAAATTTGTAAGTATTGTTATATATAAGTTAATATAGAAATAAGTAGTAACAATGAATTGGCTTAGTTTGGTTTGTATTGTGCTTCCCTAGATTAAGTAAAAAAGTTAAGGGAAAAATTAAATCTGTAAATAGTTATAAGTTTATATATTGTTTGTAAAATTAGATTAAGGAAAAATTGGAAAAAATAAAATATTTTTTTTTTTTTTAATTTAATTATCAAATACAGAAAAAAACAATATTTACAAATTTATAACTCTAGGTAGCAAAAGAAAACCATTAAGGTTTGTACAATGCTACTATTTTCTTTTTTTATAGTACAATGTAAAATTAAAAAAATATATATAATCTTAGTTGCTAAATTAAGACTATTGCAATATAATTATACAATAAACTATTTTTTATATCAGGGATATATATTTTATTTTTTACCCCCACACTTCCCCTGGAGTTATATAGGTAGTTATAAGGAAAAATAGAAATGGTTGCTTTTGATGGGTAAATACCCAGATAAGAATGAATGAGGATGGATGCAAGAAGAAAACTAGTATGCTGAATGAAAGTGGAAATGAATAAATGCGCGACGTATGTTAAAAGAGGCCTAGATTAATATGTATTTAAGTAATGATTGTAGAAACAGTCTCCTCATGCAAATCGGAGGTCGACCTTAAAAAAAAGTGTCCATCTAATGCGGCGTACCTACTTCACCAGCGGCGGGCACCAAATGCTGAGTCCCTTGAAACTCTGTCGGTGTCAAGACAACTGGCGGCGTTGCTGGCGGCCCACATGCTGCCACATTCAGCGTCAGCTCCAGACGCACCCTGACACCCCCCAGGTGACCCTAGTCTTATCTTCTTATTTCGTATATCCATTTTATTTGTTTTTTTAGCAGTAAAACACTCACGCGGGAAGTCGCTTACGCTCCCCGAGGAGATTGTGCTGGTGTTATGCAGCTTAGATTACCTTTAGTCGCCTTTTACGACACTTCTAGGTCTTATAAATCCAGAGATATCGTGATGAGTGACTATAATATAATAAGTAATACTAGACAGCGAATTAAAATTCTCCAATCATATCGATGGTATAATCACCTCAGCTGCGAAATCACTAGGCTTTGTATTGCGGAATTCCAGAGAATTCAGACAACCATCTACTACAATTAAACTTTACAATAGTCTGGTTAGAAGTAAACTAGAATATTGCAGTCAAATTTGGAATCCTCACTACAAAATCCATACTATTCAAATAGAAAGATTACAAAAACGACTGCTGCGTCGTCTTGTGTACCATTCGAATAGGAATCAAACTAATAATTCATACGAAAGACAGTTGTTAGAATATAACATTACATCACTACAATCGCGTAGAAGTATCTCAGATATGATATTCCTATTCAAAATACTCAATAACAGCATAGATTGTCCACCAATAAGGTAAAAGCTCCCATTACGGTGGCATTTCGCAACATTTGAAAGTAAGAAAGAAAAATAAGCATTTGTAAGTATCTTATCAAGTGTAAAAAATTATTTTCGGCAAGAATAGAGATTAAATTTCATATTGCTTCTGACATTTTATTTCTTTGTAAAGGATTTATTATATAAAACAAATGTTTAAATAATCAAGTTAATTTTCCCTAATACGGAGGTATGAGAGCCAATTACGGCCATAGTCGGCTCCTAATACGGTGGGTAAGAAGTTTGTTTACGAAGATAGTTTGTTGGTTCCGTACAGTAAATTTTATCCTTCCTAACATATGTTATAAATGCGAAAGTGACTATGTTTATTTGTTTGTTTAGCTTACAGGCTTTTAATGATTGGTTGATTTTAGTGAGATTCGGTATAGAAACAGCTTATGACCCGTGTGTGAACATAGACTAAAACTTACACGGGATGGGGAAATACGCGAGTGGAACGGCGGGGTTCCAATTTTATAGGATAAAAACACATTTATAGGTAACTTTAGTAACTATCAATTTATTATTTTTATTAACTAATTATTAAAAAACAATTTTATGTAGCAATTGCTTCAAATCTGAACCTTTCAAAAATCAACAGTTCGTAGAAAATAATTATCAAAAACTTAGAAAGTACAGTACAGCTTTCAACTAATTTAGCGACAGTGTGTAGCAACTGTTCTTTAGTCACTGGAAATCCACATTTACCAAGGTAATGGATCTAATCAATGACATGTTGCTCTTCGTTTAGGTTAAGTACTGTCTGCTTACCACACTTTTTATTGTCAGAAAGCTCATCACGTTTGCTCCGTAAAGTAGTCTTGGGCACATTGTATTGTTTTGAGGTTTTGTAAATTCTCATGCCTTATCGAATTGGGAAAGTACTTGTGCCACCTGATCATTAGTATAACACTTTCGTTTCTTTCTGTCCATATTATCTGCAAAAACAGAAATAAAATCTATATTTATTTAAAATCTAAAATGTACCTATGTATATTCTATGAAGTTCTTTTTACAGAGATATGTCCACCGTATTAGGAGGTCATAGAGCCTATCACGGTGGTACTTGAAAATTCCTACCTCAGTAATAAGAGAACTTCTCGTATTTTTATAATCCTAATTCTGACCCATCAAAATTTAGATATATAAAAAATGTAAGTAACTTAGTCGAAATACAATAAATTTTTAGTTACGATACGTAAGACTCAAGTTAACAGCTATACAAAATTACTACTTTTTGATAAATTAAAATACACCTTCTTTTTTTAACCTTTCTATGAAAACGACATTTTGCATTCAATAGTTTTCATATTTAAATAGGATTTCTAGCAGATAAAACATAACGCAGAAAAAGGTTTTTAGTTTCTGAAATTAAAAATTATTTAAACTAAACTTGGAAATCATTAAATAAGTTATTATATTTAAAGTTATAAGCAAGTAAATATAAATCAGTAATGCCCCTAATACGGATGATACGGGATACCGCCGTATAAGGATTAACCAACGAATTTCCTGTCCTATTACCGTGCTATTTTGTTTTTTGTTTTTTAGGTCTATAATCAGTTAGAAATAGTAAAAGACCTGAATAAATAGTAAGTATAATAATAGAAAAAAGTTATAAATGCCATATTCACCACCTTGAACTGTACGTTCGTATAAGAAACTTAGTTAAAAATATGAGTACACTTTCCCAAATCGTCCCGCGTTTATATGGGAAATCCTGCCGCATCGCCGCCGTGGCACAAACTGATTGATTTTCATAAGTTGCCTTTGTGTTACAGTTGCAAACGTCAGATATATAATAAAGTAATAGATTATGAATGAATAAATTCCATTTTAGTGATTTTAAATATACTCAAACAAGAATAAAACACGAAAATAAAAATACCGCCGTAATTAGAGTCGATTTTAACTACCGCCGTAATAGGAGCTTCTACCTTAATTAAATTATTTAATTTTAATGTTCCGTCAAGACTACCTAGGCAACCGCAAGCTTTATTAAATGTTTCCTTCTACAGATCTAATTTAGGTAAATATTCCCCGTTACCCAGACTGGCATGCACTTATAACGATCTGTCCTCGAAAATTTCTGGCCTCGATATTTTTTGCGATAGTTTACAAAATTTAGGTTTAAATTAGTCGATTTCTTTAATAATAACTGATTGATTAATTGATAGATGTATCATTTTCATTTTCATTGTAAAGATGTAAACATAGTATTATCATTTTTTTTTAACAGTCTATATTAATTAAACCATTATTGTAATTCCGTATTTTTTTTCATCATCATCGTTTAAATATTAAACAATTAATGCATGTTGTGATTACCTCTAAAAATAAATACGATTATACTCTTATTTTATAGTGTAAATATATATTTTTTTGTGTTTAGTACTATTGTCATTTCTGTTGGTAATTCTAATAAATAAATAAATAAATAAATAAATAAATAAATAAATAAATAAATATCTATAGAAAGTCTCCTATACATTTTTTTTAAAATATCGGATCGAGCTTGAAAAAGCCCATCTCTATGTTTATCCTCAAACGTCAGTTTGACATAAAGAAATTTTAATATCTCAAACAATCTCAAATATTATATTATATACTCTTTGATCTCAAAATTAAGTGCTATCTATTATAATTATATGCTCTTTGATAATATCTGGTAAAACGATCTGACGAAAACTTCCTTTGTGGTGTTATTCTGTTACTGTTGTTCAATACAAAAAAAGGTATGGTTAATCTGCTCGATACACTTATGATTAATACGGTGACGGAGGGAGCTATGAATGTTTTGCGCAATATAGTAAGTGTCGAGATAAGTGTAAATTATGTGTGAATCGTTTTAAAAATACTCTTAATTTAAGAAATAAGCGACAAACTTCTATAGTGTTCACATTACTTTTGAAATTCACAGGGCGTGCTAAAAACTAAAACCGAAATCCCTCCTCCACCCATATTAATCAAAATGCCACTGTGGGAACTAGCACGAGAGGCTGGGCCATTTGTAAGGCTAGCTGGATTAAGTGGAGCTGCTGCCGTTGTTCTGGGTGCGATGGGCGCTCATCGTACTTTTCCCGAAACGGAAACTAAGGAAGACTTGAAGAAAATTTTTGAAACAGCTAACAGATTTCATTTTCTTCACACGCTCGCTCTAATGACAGTTCCACTGTGTAGAAGACCATATATTGTGAGTTTAATTTGGTTTTGTTTATGTTACATAATCAGATATTCAATAAGATGGAAATAGAAAAAAATAGAACGCCCCTTTACATTAGTAATGCTTGTTCTTCTGTAGCAACAATTTCAATTTTGCTAAAAAAGAAAGGTTCTAAGCCTTATACTTGAATATATGATGTTTATTTTATCTTCACTTCATAATACTGTAGAGAAAAATTACCTGTTTGTAATCAACAATTTCTGCAATGACTACTGTGGAAGAGAATTATTTAGAAACCAGCATTATCGTGAAGTAACATAAGTAATAAAGCATTATGTGCACAGTAGTAGAATAGTAATCAATAAATGCTAGTTTCGTTAAGATGAATATCAAAGCTAAAACTGTACAGCAATACAAAGCAAAGTGGACCACAAGTTGTAAAAAATTTTTGTTCTTTTTAAAATAAAAACAAATATCTCTTGTAATGATAAGGTTCTTTATTAAATATAAAAAGAACTTAATTGAAAAAGTCTTTAAATTTTCAACTACTGGGTAAAGGCTTGCTTTCTAACATAGAAGGTTTAGAGCTAAATCCCCCACATTGCTCCAGTGAAGGTTGGTGGATAATTTCTCTAGTACGAATAACATCCAGATTTTTAATCTTTTGGATCTTACCACTGTACTTCTGAGTGTGTGGGGTCATCAGTCCCAGGGCCGGATTAACCATTAGGCAGAGTAGGCAACTGCCTAGGGGCCCCGCATCCATTAGGGGCCCTGTATGCACGCGTAAAGAAAAAAAGTTTCATATAACGAATTTTTTTACGCTTTCTCAATAACCATATTATTATTGCTTTTGTTACTCATAAAATATTTCGTACATACAGAACCATCCAGTATCGTGTTTTAAAACTAATATAATAATTCGGAACGCAGCCTGCAGCCAGTGGGCGAGTACTAGACTTCATTCATCCGTGAAAAAAAAAAACACTTAAGTGGTTCGGAAAAACGTAAAAAGTGGCTAGACCTTATTTTGTTATTAAGTGTGATGAGCTATTAAAGAAGACAGAAGACCTTAGCTAACTTTTCTTCGAGTACGTCCGTTAGTCAAACTACGAGTATGGCGGTGTACTCAGTGAATATTCGTTCCCAGTACCTACCTACCCTGAACAGACCAACCAGAATCAAAAAACCGTACCGTAGCCGAGGTCTAATTACTACAGCAAAACATAGTCCATCTATAAGCAGAATATCCGAATGACATTGGCTTATGCAAAGCCCTATCAATAAAAACAAACCTCTAACAACATAACAATAAAAAAAATCTTTCGATAATCGTATACGCCTAGGTTTAACCAGCGGCTACCGGCTACACTTAGTGATAGCCGGCTAGAACTAGCTGTAGCCACACTTCGGGTATTAGCCGTAACATATACACAGAAAACAGCTAGACTTAGGACAAGCTTATGCTCGTGCGAACCCGAGGCAAAGATTTTATAAACACAAAATTAGGTCAGTAAGATTAAAAAAGCGTAAGTCAAGAAAAGGGGCCCCGAGAATTGCATTGCCTAGTGTCCCTGACAGGGTTAATCCGGCTCTGATCAGTCCAGTCCTGTTTGCTATTATAGCAATATATAGATATCTGGTAGTGATTGAAAGAAACAAAAATTGAGTGGGAATTAATCCTGCAATTTTTGTTGTCAACATAAATTATCATTACTGCTAACAAACTGTTAGATCATGCTTTTCTTTTACAGGCTGGAGCATTCTTTATAACTGGAATGGGACTCTTCTGTGGGACATGTTATTACCATGCTTTCACTGGTGAAAGGGCTTTGCGTCGTCTCACTCCTATTGGTGGTTCTTGTCTCATTCTGGGGTGGATTGCAATGGTACTGTAGAGTAATTTTGTTTACATAAATGTAATAAAATATGTGTTGTATAGGTGAATGGTGTAACTTAATCATGCCAATAATTCTGTAATATATAATTGTTATTAACTTTCAAATCACACTAGCTTCAATGATTCCCATATATATATATATGAGTGTTTTATATAAATTATTATATTTTGTGATTTATGGTGGCAATTTTTGTTACACAATATTGTTTCAAAATTAATTATTATCCACTTGAGCAACTAATGTTAGTTATTTTCAACTACCTGAACTGTCTCTGATTAATTTGTAACTATCCATATTATTAGTTTAATTTCACATAAATATTACAGAATTATTTATTCCATTAGGTTTTATATTCTTGTCATGGTATATAATTTTAATAAAAATAAGAAATACTTGAATTATTGTTAGACAAAATGTTTATTAATTAAAATATGTTTGAAAAAGATCAGTTTATACATTTAAGAACAAAATTTACCTTTCTTTGCCAGGTCGAATGTGAATATTGGATGGATGCAATATTACTTTTAATATCAAGCCTACCAGTGTAAATAACATTTGATTTAAAGTATAATTTGAAAGGAAACTAAAGTATTAGATCAATATTGTTTACATGGTTTTATTGAATTTGTTACATATTAAATTTTGCACTTTCTCTTTACATATTTATGATCTTAAATTTTAATCAAAACATACATACATGGTTTGGTATTAAATGCTATATTAACGCATATGGGCTTGAAGGAGGCTTAATGGTCCTTCTTAGTAAAACTTATGTAGTAAAATATATTGATATAATATTAGTGGTGGAGAATTGAGCCCTCGGTTACAATAGACAGGATGATAATGTCTTTTTTTATGTATATATGAGGACATAGTACATTTCACACACCATAAACTACCATATTGAGTTTTTCTCTAAATAAAGAAATATACAAAGCTATCACATAAAATTAACACAAAATATAATTATTAACATATCTCTGTAATCTTAGAAAAAATCAAAAAAACAAATTTGTAGAACACAGCACTTTCAGTGTCTGTAAAATAACACACTGTGATTGCACATAAACAACTGTCGTCCGGAGCTTGCGCACCACTATTATAATAAAATTGTTAATAATATCACTAACTGCATTCACACATGTATATGAGATTAGTTAAGGGTCGAACGCACAAGGGAGAAATGAATGATTCACGATAGATGGAAAGAGTGCTGTCCCTCAGAGGCAGCAAGACGTAGCTTGGCACGCATGACCTCAGCACTGCTATAGTCCGGGAGCTTGAGATAGTTTACACAAGTCATCACTGACGGCAAGTACTCATCGGGATCTAGTGATGACTCGAGTGACTTGCGCACTACTGTCAGTGGTGGATTAAGAGCCTTAAATCCTGTAACAAACATTTCCATCAAATCATATTGCACTTTTAAGTAACTTACAAATTATTACAGTTAAAAAAACATATATATATCTAAGTGGTCTAAAATAATTATGAATCAAATATTGTGACCAGCACCAGATGTACGTGGGTCTGAACTATAATCATAGGTAAAAAGGGTGCGTCGGCGTGCCTGCAACATTAATAGTAAATTGAAGATAGCTTTACAAAGATTACTAAACCATACTTTTTTTTTTGCAAAAGAAAAAAAGGACTGAAAAGACACTAATTAATTTGGATCTTTTGAGTTGATTTTTAAATTTATTCAGGTATATCATACCTCCAGTAGGTAGGCGAGGACTTCCAGTAACAAATTGCAGGAAGAGTCGTTGTTCCTCACGGTTATACGAGGCTAGAATGTCTATGAGCATGCGGATTGCTCGCGACTCCGCGTTATAGCCGTGATCTGGACGAATACACTCGGCGAGCATGCGGGGATCCCATCTTTGGTCACGACCACCTACAATTAAATGTAATTATTTAATACTGGGTAAGGAATTTTTCTATGATAGAAATTACGTAAAATCAAATCTACCTGATGGACTTCCACAGAACACTTGCTCTAGTTCTTCAGGATAAAATATCTTCAAATTATTTAACGGGAATACTGATTCGAAGCCTTCCTTAAAAGCTTCCATCTGCTTAGTTACTCCTGCACATGAGATCAAAACACAGTTAAAACATTTTAATTTCTTTAAAAAAACATTTTCAAAATTATTAGATGCATTTATATAATTACAAGTAAAATTTACCTTCATAGAGTAACCAGTGCGTAACGAGAGCGATATACTCGTGCAAATTATGCGCGGTGACGGGCAGGTCGCGACCGCCACGTCGTAGTTCCGTGCAACCATCTCCAGGTAAAATAAAGTCAAGACCCAATTCTTCGATAGGGCATCCGTCAAGTTCAAGGGCATTTATCTGTCAAAAGAAATGTTTATTATTTATTCATATTGGCACATAGAATAATAAGATGAGTTTCAACGCCTAGGAATTGCATGAAATCCAGCTATGCCATTACCGCAGGGTTTTTACTTTTTAATTTTATTCACCTTTCTTATATCAAATATGTGGTAGTGCATGTTTTTATTGCACTATGAACATATTTAGGAGAGAAAATAGAAATGAAATTGAAGTTTTAATAATTCGGCTTGCTTCTAATTTTAAGATAAAATAGTAAAATAGCTGAAATGGACATATTCAGCTATTCCATGAGGTTTAGTCTATCGTCTAGTCGTCTATTTCAGCTCAGTTTAAATCAGTCTATTCAAAATATTATTTTATCATGTATTTATATTTGAACAACAAAACACATCAATCGAAACCATGGGCACTTGAGCTCTTACCCGCCCCACACACCCATACAGGATTGCCTCATCTAGATATGTTCGTTGGACATGCATATGATATATTTTCTTTACATTTCTTAGAAGTCTATTAAATAAAGAAAAAAAAAACATTGATTTTACAACACGACAAAGACCTTCTGCTTCTCATTGGAAATTAAGCAATCGTACTGCAGATTGGCAATATAATTATGTCACTTTTCGTCCACCGATGAATGGCATTTTTTTTAAAATAAGTACATCAAAATTTGATTCCAGCAGCAGCAGAGAAATAGCCTGGATTAGATGCATATTCCATCTACAGAGCTATATCGTTTTAAATATTAAACACAACAAAATTTCTATATGAACAAATAGGACAGTTCTGTGCAAATGACCATGTAAAAAATTAAAAAATTCGAATATTTTAAATAAAAATTTGAAGCAAAATAGCTGGAGGCGGGAGGAATGAATGGCTATCTGTATAGTAAGAAGCTCTACGTTCGCATCATGGAGTATAGAGTAAAGGAGAACCGTCTTGTACGGGGGATTAGTTGAAAGTGTCCACTTTTTTTAGCAAATCATTGTTCGAACACTCACCGAAATAGCACTAGTGGAGCAAATGGAAATGATATGAAGTTAGCAGTTACAAACAGAGTGCTGGGTTGCTGGGTTGCTGGGTTGAAAAATTTAGTATTTCTTTGGACTTCTATAGTTAAGAAATAGTCGACTAAATCAATCCTTGTGATTTTTTAAAATATTTAATTGATATTATTGATGTTTATATTACATTATGTCTTTTACTGTCGTTAATTTATATCGTTTATTACTTGTTCAGTCTGTGTTATGACTGCTTTGTTATTAGGTGCCACCCTAATTTGATGCATTTCGACAGACACTTTTCGTGACACAAGACGGTCCTTTAAGTCTGTAGTCCACGGTGCGCGTGTCTCACCATCTGGCTGCGCTGCTCGGGCGTGTGGCGCGCGTCGGCGGCGAGCGCCTGCGCGCGGTCCGCCACGCGGCGCAGGCGGCACAGCGAGCGCCACAGCTCGGGCGCCACGTGCCGCACGTCGCTCAGCCCGAGCCACGCCTGCTCGCTCACCACCCAGCGGTACATGCTCACCGACAGCGGAATGTCCACCTGGAAACGTTTATTAAGTCCTTTATATTTAATAATGTTTTATGATTACTGTCATATAAAAGTCACTAACGAAAGTTATATTGCACATAAAGAAGCAAGTCAAACTCATGTTTTTGTTCCAACTGAAATATTATATTTTTATTTTTCTAAATATTATTATTTTTCTACATATTATGTAATAAACCCCTTTTTTTGTAAATAAATACGAAAAATAAATAATTATATAATTGTCAATTTTTATTTACCATTCGGGAATCCATGACAGCTTTGGCCATAAATTTGCCAAGGAATCGGAATTTCGCTTTAACTCTTGACAAATGCGAAGCGCGAGCGTTACGGCCGATCGCTTGGGGGAATAGACCACAGGGCCAGTTCACGTAGGTGGCGTCGGGCGCCGGTGACGGTATCGACGTCTCTTTCTCTAGATCTGAAGGTTCGGGGGAACGCTCTTCGTCGAGATTTAGAGCATCACGCACCGATGACGCTAGTCTTGTAGCCGCATCAGCTGAACGATCCGTGACAACTGGCGGCTGACTTTTAACAATTTCCCCACCAAACGAGGTGGGTTTCTGTTTGAAATTTTCACTTCCGTGCCAAAGATCAAGGTCTGCTCGCTGTAGCTCTTGCGACACCAGTGCGTAAAACTCCAGAGTTGGTCCAAGGCCGGTGCCTACCTCGTTTTCGTACTGAATTTCAAGTAAGGCCTGAAAAAGAAATTTTTTCTCTGTTTACATTGTCAAATACTTAGCTCTTAAGCTTCATAGTATATTTGTAGGATATTGCGGTGGACTATGTTAAATTCTTTGCAATATTTGTCCCGTATGTTCTGTCAAAGTTGCAGTCACAGTTATCTCACTGTACCCCACCACATTCAGTATGACTGCATAGCATTCTGAGTAGACAGTGAGAGACGGAAGACTTAAGCCAAATTCGATGTGGAATTTTTTTAAACAAACCAAAAGTCATTGTATATAGGGTTGTCAAACTTTTATTAATGAAAAATTGTAATTCATCCCCAATTGTTTCCTAGAACTTAACCGCCAAATACGTCATACGCAAGAAAATTAGCTTATAACAAAAATTCACAAATTTTTATTACTAATATACATCTAACAACCCTAAATTTTAGCACTGAGGGGAAAATGTCGCAGATAAGCAACATTTGGTCTTTTTTTGATCAGTCGTTATATTGTTGAAGATAAACTGTAATTGATTTTTATGCACAACTTTAAATATTATAATTATTATGTTTATTCAACGTAAGTGAAGTAAAATAAATAATAAAAGAGAATGAGTGTCTGAACATAGATTTTTAATCATAATAAATCCATTTTAAAACAAATGTCTCAAATGAATGCTATTCAAGGATAGTGCAGTTATTTTTAATATAAGCATATACATATTTATGAAAATATTTAGAAATCATTCATGAAATTAGTTATAATTACGTTAACAAGTAAATTTTACCTCTATAACAGATAATTATAGATAATATATAAATATATATAATATAATATACTACTGTGTATAAATATTAAACAATATAATTATTATAATTATGCCTATGGTTGGATGCTAAGCAATGGTTTGTTGGTAAACATTCCATATCGAATTTGGCTTAAGTATAGATGCATACATGTGTAGTGTATATGTATTCCAGTTTGCTTCTCAGTCCATTTACATACAGAAATTGTATGAGCTATGAGATAACCCATTGGATAGAAAACCACATGGCAAAATTAAACACGACTCGTAAGTCAATAACGCAATATTCGTTTGTTTTCTTCATTAAAATAATTTTTTACTCATAATATCAATCTTTTGGTGGCGGTGCGCGCCCGTGACAAGCGACCGCGACAGGAGAGACAGAGACATGAGGCCGCGACAAGTTATATCACCGGTCGTCTCGGTTCTATTGTCTCTTTCTCTCCTGTCGCGGTCGCCTGTCACCGCCGCGAGTCGCGGGCGCGAACCGCCACCACGTGTCTTTTAAAGAACAAAGATAGTAAGTGAGCAGCAGTGAGCAGTGAGCAGTGAGCGGTGAGCAGTGACCTTCGAGTGCGCGAACTCGTGCATGACGTGCTCGGCCTGGCGCAGCACGGAGTGGCGCTGCACGGTGCGCTTGCGGCGGTCGAGGCGCGGCGCCACGCGCTCGTCGGCGCCGGCCGCCGCGCGCTCGCCGCCCGCCTCCAGCAGCCGCTGCAGCGCGCGGTCGCGGTCGAACGACACCACGTAGAACAGCAGGTGCCGGCACTCGAACGGAAACACGAACGGACTGCGAAACGAATCCATTATTAGAAAACTATTTAGGATGACAGATACACACCGACGCCGATAAATCCCACCAAATCCTATTATGTCCTGTATCGTCTGTTTTTTCGACCGATGGTGGCGCGTTTCACAAAATTTAGTATAGGAAAAATATGAAACAACTAAATTTAAAATTTAAATTTTAAATCACTTTCATATTCCCTATTGTCCTAATAGTAATATATTTTTGTATATGTATATATTTTCGACAAGGGTTCTGCTGTAGTGCTGCGACTAGTCGCCTAAATATCGACGACGACGCGGGTTCGATTCCCGCTCGGGGCAGCTATTTGTATTTGTACAAATATTTGTTTCGAGCCTGAGTGTATGTCCTTGTGAGTCGCCCCACCGATCATACACACCTGAGTGCAATCGTTACTCATGGTTAGAAATATTATCCGCCAACCCGCAGTGGAGCAGCGTGGTAGATTAAGCTTCAACCCCTCTCCTATATATGGAGAGAAGAGGCCTTTGCCCATCATTGGGACGTTTACAGGCTGATTCAGTTCAGTTTCTTGTATATATTTAACGTTTAAGTATGTATATCATATAGTTCTCTATTAAATTTGTTTAGCATTTATCATTATTATTTTGACGTGATAACCGCCGAGTTGCACGAAACAAATTTTAAATTTAAGTGTTTATTAAACTAATTTAATCACAAGAATTGTGATTATCTGTTGTATGAAACCTACATCTGATTAAGTTAACAAAAAAATTTAGTTTAATTAAAGACCTATCTAACGGATGATTAATTCCAACAGCTTTAAATTAATCATGAGATCAACTAATTTTAAGATTAATTGCAACTTAACTAACGGAAAGTTAGCGACGGTTTCGTGCAACTCGCCGAACGTCTAGTAAATTGATGAAAGGGTGCCCGTTCGAAGAAGATGACGTCATCATTGTCACAATTAGTGAGCGAGAGCGCGGAACAAGCGGTAGAGAGGTACGATCGGCTCGGCCTAAGCGTTCGGCTCACGATCGGCGGTCGGCCTAACTTACGACGCGTCCGAGTAGAAATGACAGCGGCAAATGGCGGGAAACTGTTTTGTCAATATTGAAGTAATGTCAAATAGTGAAAAATTGATAATATAATGTAATGTAATAATATAAATTAATAATATATAAGTAAATAAATGTAAGTTAATAATATTAAAGTTAATAATAAAAGTTAATAAAATCATAAAATGGTTACCATAGTTTATTACAACAACAATTGCAGCAAAAAAGGTAATTAATTCTTGCATTTTAAGAATCCGATTAGCGATATAATCTCATATATTATATTTGTTCATACATATATATTATATTTGTTCTTTGATTATAAAATAAGTAGCATCGGTGGGCGAGTGCAGTAATATTAGGTTATATTACAATTTTGACTAAAAAGTTATTAGGACTCATATAATTACGATCGTATAAAAAGCAAACTGTTTTTATTTAGTATATTTTTACAATTTTCATAAGTAGTTAATGATAATCTAATTTGTTTTGCTAACTTTAAGTTATTAAACTTAGCTTCTTTATTAAACTTGATTATTTCTTGTATTACATATCAAAGTATTTAACTTTATTTCGCTTTTATATTAAATACAATTAATTACCTGTAGCTTATATATATATTATACAAAATAATGATAATTCAGTGATAATAATTCAATTCCATTCATGTTTTCTTATGACGTTATCACGTAAAAATTATCGTCCGTAAACCGACTTTACAAGCAACCAATTTTTTTTTTGTACACTTCCTAACCGCTGCTACTTTATCGTGTCATATGCCCAAAGGTTGTCTGGGCAAAATTACTCGTTTAGCGATACATTCGCCTGTGTACATCTTTAATTGTAGGTATATTATTTTGGTGTACAATAAAGAATATTTTTACTATTGCTGGATTCTTGAAGATATTTACTACAGTACAACCTTGATATAACGAGCCTCAATATAACAAATTCCTCGATTAAACGAATTTTTCGAAATCCCCTAGAACTGCCCGTAAGAGATAATACAAAATATACCTCTACATTACGAATAACATTTATCAAAAACCTCTTTATAACGATTTTTCAATCATTGCAGAATATAGGTAGGAGGTATTTTTACATCTATTTAACGAATTTTTTCAATTTAAAACCTTGATATAACGTATCCTATTAATTATTTCCACTTAATTCCAAGTTCTTACCTCGTTAAAACGAATCGCAGTCCAGTCTAACCTCTATATAACAAACCTCATTATAGCGAATTACTTGGTATAACGAATATTTCCTAATTCCCTTCAGTTTCGTTATATCGAGGTTGCACTGTATATTATTTTATGACATAATTCACCAGCTTGCCAGTCAATGATAATTGCAGTAAGAGATACGATTCATATTTGACAAATAATACATAAATATTACCAACCTAGTAGGTCGTCGAGGAATAAATAATTACCGTAAAACGGGGTGAATAGGTACAAATACTATATTTGTAAAATAATTTATACTTGGAAGTTCTGTAGTCAAAATCATTAGTAAATTTCATTTCTAGTTTTATGCGATCCCTATTCACCCCGTTTTACGGTACCAAAACTAGTGACATCGGTCATAAGAAGCACCGTCTATCGACCAAATGAGCCTTTAATTAATTAGCCTTGGATATAATTCATAACTTAAATAAATTCTACGTGGTATTTAAGAAAAAGTATTTAAATTTGAAGGTTATAAAAAATTCTTTATTGTTGTTATTTCAATCAGTGGGTACGTTCGCGGGCCCTCTTCTAAATGATTGCATCACTTTTTTTATCTATGCATTCCACAGACCACATGCGCGGAAATGATACTTTAAAAATCAAAAACTGAATTTAACTGTCGAACTTTAGTAAATAATTGTTTACTGTTTTTCATAAAAGATAATAAACAAAATTATCTTTTTACATTTATTAACTACTTATTATTTTTATTTAAAACTGACAAATAAAAACTTATTGCGCATGTCCCATTTCCTTTTGCGCGCATGTGGTCTGTGGAATGCATAGATAAAAAGTGATGAAATCAATTAGAAGAGGGCGCGCAAACGTACCCAGTGATACCAAAATTTCCTTGACTTGATATTAATTTAAATTTTTACGTCTGTTGATGTTGTAGAGCATAATGTATTATCTTAAATAAGAAAGGGGTAAGAAGTGGCAAGCCGCTGATATATTTAATTATACAACTATTTTTGTCTTGAATAAAACTGACTTTCAATATAATAGTTATACTTTATATTATAAAAATACTAACATCAATCTTTATTTTTTTTATTTATTTATTTATAAACTTAAGCCCGAATTAAATTATTAACTGTTATTTTATTTTTGTGCTCATAAAAATATTATTCACTTATAATATTTAAAAAAAAATCTTAATTACAGTTTTATCAATATAATATAAATTGTATATAAATTAAACAACTTACCACGCATATGCTATCTTTTTCAACCATGGAGGAAGATTTCCTGTCATTATAACCAATGGATCTTGAAGTTGTCTATTAGCTTTGGCAGCAAGCTGAGAAAAAAAAATTATATTGTTTTTTGTTGACTCATACTCTGATTCTTATGATAGTTGTGAATTAAATATGCCTACGTGCATTAGTGTTTTCATAGTACGAGGGAGCGTTTTTATGTTCGCGGAATGAAGGGTTGAAATAAAAAACTAAATTATTTTTCCTTTTCAATATAATCACCTGCAAGACGGACACATTTTTCAGATCTTTCAATTAATTTATTTATACCCTCATAAAAAATGTTTTGTCTTTGTCCTCAAAATACGCTGAAACTGCCTCCTTAACTTCATCATCGGTGGTAAATTTTATACCCCTACAGCTCTTTTTTCATTTTTGGAAAGAGGTAATAATCACTCGGGGCCAGGTTGGGGCGTTAAAAATATCGAAGCCCACTTTAAGCAGGGCAGCCAACGCAACGCGGCTCTTGTGGACGGGCGCATTGTCGTGCAAAAGCAGCACACCTTTCGTCAATTTTCCCCGTCTTTTTTGTTTAATGGCTTCTTTTAGTCGCTCTAATATTGAAGCGTAGTATTCTTCTGAGTCCTTCTGAGTCCCAAAAGACCGTTGCCATGAGTTTCCCAGCTGACTGTGACACCTTAAACTTCTTGGCGGGTGCTGTGCCCTTTTTATGCCACTGCATAGAGTCTTGTTTCGACTCAGGTTCATAATGATGAACCCAAGTTTCGTCTCCAGTAACAAATCGACTCAATACACCATCCTTGTCTTCATTCAAAAATGCACGTGAACACTCTACGCGTTGTTGTTTTTGCGGCGGCGTGAGCATTCTCGGTACCCATCTTGCGCTGACCTTAGTCATGCCAAGATGATCGTGCAGGATTTTAAAAATGGTTGTCTCGGACACTCCAACCATTTCTGCGAGTTGTTTCTTCTTTAATCGAGCCTCGTCGAGTACAAGTTTTTTCCATATTCCACTTTTCACTCCTGATTATGTTGCTTGGTTGGCGATAGCTCAAATACTAATAGTCTAATAACAATGAAATCTCGTATTTATACTAATTATGAGTCACTAAACACGTTACGATCCTAATGAACCTAATTACCCCCCTCCAACCCTCTCATTCCGCGAACTTAAAAACGCACCCTCGTATACAGTGTACTAATAGCACTGAAAAAAAAATCTTATTGAAGTAATATTCGCATTTAGTTAGGTGAGTAAGAGAACCAGAATGCAATCTCCTTTCTTATTCCTAACTTAGTATGTAACAAACTTAAAGCTCATCTGACTATTGCGTTGCATAAGGGAACCTGTCCGCTCCTTCGACGACTGTTTTCCAAAACAATAAAAAGAAAGAAAAAGAAGAGAATTAGATATTAATGGAATCAGAAGAAAAATGAAGTTACTTCAGGCTCGGCTCCGGGCTTTTGTTATACCGGAATGAAATTTACAAATTAAGACTAGGCCATATGGACTATAGTCAGAATGATACCTTGGCGTTGATGAAGTCGAGGTGGGGCACGAGCGGGCGGTGGTCGGGCAGGCAGGCGGCGCGGTAGAGCGTGTGCCAGTGGCGCGAGAGCGCGTGCAGCGCGCGCAGCAGGCTGAGCGCCGGCAGCGCCGCGTCGCGCACGTCGGCGCCGCCCTCGCCCCACAGCGGCGCGCGCAGCGTCGCCACCAGCGGGCTCGCGCGCGCCGGCACCACGCCCTCTGACATCACACACGGGCGCTTATTTAATACTGACGACCGTACTGGTGTTGTGCTGCGAGTAGTCGCCTCGCCGCCACGCGCCGACGGTCACGGATTCGACAGATATTTATATATGTACAAATATTTTTTGTCCTTGTGGGTTCCCCACCGTGCCTCTTAGAGTACGTAAAACCGTCGGTCCCGGTTGTTATCACAGGTACCTGATAACGACCGTTACTCATGGTAGGGAAACTATCCGCCAACCCGTAGTGGAGTAGCGTGACGGATTAAACTCCAACCCTTCTTCTATATGGAGAAGAGGTCTTTGCTCAGCAGTGGGTGGTTTACAGGCTGATACAGTACAGTACAGTTATTCAATAGCTATACATTTTTCAACTTTCCTACTTATGTTCCAATTATTACCAAGTTAAGACGCAATAAGTGTCAGTCAATCCTCGACTTACGTCGCATCGATTTACGTCGTTTCAAGTTACGTCGAACACTGTTTTGAGTTTATTCGTCAAGCATACACAGTTTTACATGTAAACATAATATGAAAAAATATGTATCGACTTACATCGTTTCGATTTACGTCGCGTATTTCGAGAACCTAACTTGCCGTAAGTACGAGAACTGCCTGTACCCTATTTGATCCGCTTATAGTCTGTCTATTATATATTTAGTACCTGGATGACCGAGCTTTGATCAGTTAAATTATATACATACTGATTAAATATGAATAATATTTTCGATCTTACCGACACAATAATAAAACAATAGGAACTGGTTATTTAAATATAAAAAAGAGCTCTCAATAATATTTTTTCTCACAAAAGATGAAAATTGAAAAAAAAAATGGAAGAAATTGGTCTGGAGACACCTGGACTCGAAGCTATTATGAACTTATCGATGATAGCGAAATTTACCTTCGTATTCAATTGATATTTTTTAATTGCCTGAAAAAACGGATAATACGACTTTCTATAAATAAATCCTAACTATACTTGAGCCAAATTCAATGTGGAATTTATGTAAACAAACCAAATGTCATCGTGTATAGGGTTGTCACACTTTTAGTAATGAAAAATTGTAATTTATCACCAATTTCCTAGTTGTACATTAATAATTTTACTTTAACATTGTTTCCTAGAACTTAACCGCCAAATACGTAATATACAAGAAAATTTGCTTATAACAAAAATTAACAAATTTGTAATTACTAATATACATCTCAATCAACAACCCTAAATTTTTGCAGTGACAGGAAAATTTCGCAGATAAGCAACATTTGGTCTTTTTTTGATCAGTCGTTATATTGTTAATGGTAAATTGTTATCGATTTTTATGCACAATTTCAAATATTATAATTATTATGTTTATTCAACATAAGTAAAGTAAAATAAATAATAAAAGAGAATGAGTGTCTGAACATAGATTTTTAATCATATTAAATCCATTTTAAAACAAATGTTGTTTTATTTTGAATGCTATTCAAGGATAGTGTAGCTATTTTTAATATAGGCATATACATATTTATGAAAATATTTAGAAATCATTCAGTAGGAAATTAGTATACCCACGTTAACAAGTAAATTTTACAGATAATTATAGATATTATACCTATAAATATATCTAACTCCCTGGCTTATTTATTTCAAGTTTTATGTAGCTTGAACTACTGTGTATAAATATTAAAAAATATAATTATTATAGTTATTTTCCAATAGGTTGTTATTATCTGCCTATGGTTGGTTGCTAAGCAACGGTTTGTTGGTAAACATTCCATATCGAATTTGGCTTAAGTAAAGATCGATTTATCGCCCCCGAAACCTCCTGCACACTAAATTTCATGAAAATCGTTGGAGCCATTTCAGAGATTCAGATTATAAATATATATATAAGAATTGCTCGTTTAAAGGTATTAGATGTAGTCGGTATCGAAAACTAATCGTTTATGCGCAATGATTGTGTACTTAAACTATAAAAAAAATTTAAACTATTAATGTAAATAGCCTTTTTTTAGCTTTATTTTTTAACATACTCTGAAACGAGAGCTAAAATAATGCATTTTGGACATTTTCAGAGGCACAAATGGCACTGCACTCCTTATCTTTAACATATAAAGTAATTCACTAACGGTCTTACTCATAAACGTTTCTTAATATTTAATCCATTGCTTAACAACTGATCAGCAAAAACCTCACTCATAAACACTATTTAGCGTTAAGAAGTCGTTAAGTAATGCGTAAATCGCTGTCAAAATTAAACCCTGCCGAGACATAGTTTAACCCTCGTTGAGCGGCAAGATGGCGGATTTCACATAAATCAGCTGTTCTATGACGACGTCTGATCTACTTACTTGCGTTTGTTTGTTAGTAAGAAGAGATTTAGAATGAAATTTCCTCTATATAAAAATTAATATATACTAAATTAGCGTTATCTGTCTGTTTAATACAGATATTTAGAGGTACCTAATTTTAATTATAATAACATAATTTAAATTAGGTTATATCTGAAGTAAATTTATTAATTTAATATTTAATAAGCTTTGTTGAATTTTGTAATTGAGGATCCGACTACTACCCATCAAAATAAAAATGATTAGAAATTAGAATATTGATCCAAGTTCCTGTCAATAGAGGTCACTAGTAGTGACTCACTACAATATCGAGCTAGAGTTTTCTCTATAATGTTAATAGATGTCGCTTGAATATTATTTTTAAAAATTTCGTTCATTCAATTTCTCTATCTAATCGATTATTTTGGCTATAATCTGTGCCAACCATCTATGTATCGTTCTTTGTTCGTTTCTTAACTAAGTAACAGCTAGTCAATGTTTATAAGTAAACAAAAGTTAATCCTTGATTTATAGCTTATGAGTGGATTAACTAAACGGTGGCTAAATATTACTTAACGTGATTTTTATAAGTAAGACGGTAAGAAGTTGAAACTAAAATGATTGTAACGCTATGACTATTGTAGATCGATCAATATTTATGAAATAAAATGAAATGAAATTTTTTTTTTTTTTTTTTTTCTCCGTGTTTATTTGCAATCAGTGTCAGTCTATGAGCAAATCTTTTGTGTGATGTTGTCATGCGGAGCTGCTTCCCATTGGAAGCATATACTCATCTGCTGCCCAGGATCTACTGTCGGTCTTCTAGTTCTAGTATGTGATGACGTTTTAATCGTCTCACATAGTGGTCAGTGGTGAGTTGGCGAGCAAGTTCGTTAGGGTGATGGATTAACCGCTCTTTATATTTAGCTGCCAAACTCCGAATTTCCTCTTTAATTGTTCTCATTTTCAACTGTTCGTGAATTTCGTTATTGGTTATGTACCATGGTACTTTTGCAATTGTTCTTAGGATCTTGTTCTGTTGGCGCTGGATTATGTTAATGTTTGAATTGCTTGCGCTGCCCCATAGTTGCAGACCGTATGTCCAAATGGGCTTTAGGATGACTTTGTAGATAAGCAATTTGTTGTCCAATGAGAGTCTCGCGTTCCTTCCAAGCATCCAGTATAAGCTGTGGTATTTCAGTAGGAGTTCCTGCTTTTTACATTCGATGTGGTGCCTCCAGGTTAGTCTACGATCAATGTGCAAGCCAAGATATCTTACATGGTCACTGTGGGGTAGAGTACACTGACCTAACATTACAGGTGGGCAGTCTCCCTTTTTAAGGGTGAATGTCACCTGTACTGACTTTGCAGCACTAGCCTTTATTTTCCATTTTTGGAGCCATTCGTTTACTTTGTTAAGGCTCTTCTGTAAATTCTCTGATGCCAGTCTTGGATCCTTATTACTTGCTAATATAGCAGTGTCGTCTGCAAATGTGGCTGTGGTTATCCCCGGCGTCAGCGGTAGGTCTGCAGTGTACAAAGTGTAGAGCATGGGGCCGAGGACAGATCCCTGTGGCACTCCGGCGTTGATCTCATGGAACTCAGATGTAGCATCACCTTCCTTCACATAAAATATGCGATCCTCGAGGTATGATTTAAATATTGGAAAGTATGAGTGAGAAATATTCTGTTTGATCTTGCAGAGTAGGCCTTTGTGCCAGACTTTGTCAAACGCCTGTTGGATATCCAGAAATGCTGACGAGCAATATTCCCTTTGTTCTAAGGACTTTTTTATAGCATCGCATACTCTGTGGGCTTGTTCTACTGTGCCATGGTGTTCTCTAAAGCCAAATTGGTGGTCTGGTATCACATTGCGCTCCAAGAGGCTTGGCATGATTCTGCGGAGTATATCTTCTCTAGTACCTTGGATAGAGTAGGCAACAGACTGATTGGCCGATAAGATGTTCTTTCAGTCATTGATTTGCCGGCCTTGTGAATCATGATTATTTCTGAGACTTTCCACGCACTTGGAAAGTATCCTATTCGTAACACAGCGTTGAAGATTATACTGATGAAGATGATAGCCTTTCGCGGTAGCTCCAGCAGCACCTCTTTAGTTATCAGGTCGTAACCTGGTGCCTTTTTACTATCGAGCCGTTTGATGGTTTTTATGACTTCCGCGGGTGATACAGGTCTAGGTGGAAGATCCATTTGAAGGTCTTGTTTGAGGACGAGATCGACATCTTCATCTGACGAGTTGTCTAGTGTCATATTTGGTTTGAAGACGCTTGTTAGATGATCCGCAAATAAGTCCGCTTTATCCTTGCTTGTTCTAGCCCAGCCGTTTTCCTTTTTTATTGGGGCTTTTGGTATATTAGGTCTGTCACAAGAACGGGCGACCTTCCAGAGCGAATAGTTGCTGGCTTTAGTAGCACTTAGAGACTCCAACTTTGCTTGCAATGTTAACTCATTGGCCGTCTTTATAGCCTCCTTCAGTTCTACAATGGCTTTATTAAGGGCAGTCTTATCTTGTGGATGACGGCTAAGCTGCCAAACTCTGCGCAGTCTGCGTTTTTCCTGGATCATGATCTTTATTTCGAGTGGTGCGTTTGTGAGCTGGCTTCTATGTTTGATAGTGGGAGTGCTTCTCCACGCCGCAACTTGTAGAAGGTTAGTGAATTGCACTACTGCTGTGTCTATTTCCTCCGGTTCTTTGAGTCTGATATTTAGCTTTAGGTTTTCTTCTATGTGTTCCCTGAAGGAGGGCCAATCAGTATGCCGGTTGCACAATATTGTGGGTCTTTCGACTTCAATTATAGTTGAGCTGATAGTCAGTAAGACTGGGGTGTGATCAGATGACCCATCAGCGCATGACTCTATCTTCATGTAATGTTTGGAGAGTCCTTTTGTTATGAAGAAGTCAAGTATGTCCGGGATTCGACTGTGATCGGCTGGCCAGTTGGTAGGTTCTAAAGGGGCAACTGTACTTAAGCGATTTCTATCGATGCTTAACTTTAATTGTCTTCCCCTAGTTGTTATAAGCCTTGAACCCCAATGGACATGTTTCGAGTTCCAATCACCTTCTGCGATAAGACGATTGCCCAGGCTTGAGAAGAAGTAGGAGAATAGTTCGGAGTCTATCCGATGTTTCGGTGGACAGTATACAGCCGAGATATTAAAGTATCCGCATCTGTCTTGTATTGCCACTGTGGTAGCCTGTATTTGCTCGGTTTTATATTCAGGCAGTAGATGGTGCTTTATTTTGTCCCGTATAATTATGGCTGATCCTGCATGACCTGTGCCGTCTGGGTGGTTGGTAGTGTATATCTGAAATCCTTTGACTTTGACATTGGTTTTATCTGTGCAGTGTGCTTCGGATATTAAGACTATATCTAATTTGTGCTCGGCCATTAGTATCTCGAGCTCATCTTTGTTGGGTGAGAGTCCATTTATGTTCCAAGTCGCCATTCTTAGCCCAGGACCGGCTAACCTTGTAGTTTGGTTATGAGCGTAGTCATGAGACTCATAAGAGTACTCATTTGTTGTAAGAATATGTCAAATTTTTCATTTTGTTTGGTAAGAAGAGTTTCTAATACTGTTAGGTTGTGGTTTACATTAGGAATGGTATTTTCTGTGATTACTTTATTAGGCGCGTTTCTAGTAACTCTGGCGTAAGAAAGTAGTTTATCTTCTTTTTCAATGGAGGAAGATTGTTGAGCAGTATTTCTTCGAGGGCTTGTATCTCTAGGCGTGTTTTTGGCAGCAGCACATCTATCAGCTCTTCGATGACCATATTTGTTATTTCTTCTGGCAAGTATTTCTCTGTACACCTCACAACCCTTGTAATTTGCCGGGTGGGCGCCTTGGCACAGTGCACATTGGGCTGGTGTATTTCTGTCGCGCTTTGGACAGTCGGAAGTTTTATGTGCCTGCGCGCATTTCACACAACGGAAAGGTCTCATACAGTAATTCTTTGTGTGCCCATATTGCTGGCACCGTTGGCACTGTACAATTGAATTTTTCTTTTTGGGATCCTCTATGGTTACAGACTGATGGTAGATATATTTAATTTCTTTAGCTGCCTTGTTGTTCTCGCTAGGCAGGAGATTAACAAAGAACGTTGAGGTAGGTTTCTTTTCTGGACCATATCTGGAGTTAATGATTTCCCCGACAACAGTGTTCCCAGTTTTTTCAATTTCTTCCTTTATCTCGCTTTTAGGTGTTGTGTAGTGAAGGTTCCGAATGACAATACGGCATAGTCGTTCTTCTTTTCTTTTGAATGTGTGACCAATTAAGCCACTTTCACGGAATTTAGTAATGATTCTTTTGTAGGTCTCAAGATCTAAGGTGTTGATTCTCAGTTGGTTTTTGTTTGCCGTCCGATATGTGAATGAACTTTTATCTGCAACTGTTTCCACAAGTTCAGTTAATTTATTTACATCTTCTATCCCATACAATATTATGGGCGGAGGCTTGCTAGGTTTTATTTTTACTTGTTTCTTAGCTGCCGTGGGCTCTTCTGTTAGATCAATTGGTAATTGGCTAAACATGTTGCTGGTGGTAATGTTCTCTGGAGAGTCGCTGACTTTTTTTCGTTTCGGATTTCTGGGGCCTGGTACTCTTTGCCAAGATGGGGGGTTTACTGTGCCTTCCTGGCTTGAAATTTGCTCGGCTGTGTCTCTTAGTAATTCTGCCGCGGTTTGTATGTTTTCTGGTGGTTTACTTCCCAGGGAGTTGCTTCTAGGTCTGGTGATTAGCAGGCTGCGGTGAAAGGCCTGCTGAATAAATTTTTTGCTGCCAGTAGCATTCACTGTAATGGAAGCCTGGTTGCCTACTTCCATCAAGTCTTCGGTAGCCAATTTCACACTCTCTGGCCCGGATACCAGAGAGTGAAATGAAATGAAAATATTTATTTCGTCATAAGGTGATTTTACACACTTAACGAATGTCAAAAAAAAATTCATTTAAAACAAATACGTCAAATGATTACAAGTTAATGTCTCGGTAGACATAACATTACTATTATATCATCGGCTTTATTAAATGTTACAATAAATAACTTAATCTAATGTCCCTAGTGTTGGCCGAGAGGAAAAAAAGCCGGAGGAAAAAAACTCTCGGTACTCTTTTAAATAATTAAGCGTCATACAAAATAAATGAATAATGCACAGTATGACCATGAAATGATTAGGACAAACACGAGACAGCCAATCGTATATGCCGAAATCACCACATGCCATCTGCTCACAAAATTGTATAACTATATCTAATGACAAATTACATATTGATAGCCTGGCCGAGTTATATTCAATCCCATGCCTTTTTATCATTTAGAAATTCATTTATGTCATAATAAGCTTTTCGACACAAAGTTTGCTTAATAGTTTTTTTAAACTTCTGTAAAGGCAGAGATTGGACCGCAACCGGTATTTTATTGTAAATTATAATAGACATTCCAATAAAGGAACGACTTTTTTTACTGAGCCGACATTTAGGTAGCGCTAGTTTGTGGCCGTTCCGGAGTGTTACATTATTCAAGGCATGATCACTACGGCTAACAAACAAATGCCTATTTTTACGTATATACATTATATTTTTATAGATATATTGCGATGCAAAGGTCAGAATATTGATCTCTTTAAACTTCTCCCTGAGGGATTCTTTACATTTCATTTTATATATGTAACGGATAGCCCTTTTCTGCAGAATGAAAATAGTATTAATATTCACCGCATTGCCCCATAGCAAAATGCCATAGGACATTATACTATGGAAGTAACTGAAATACACTAATCTAGCTGTATCGACATCCGTTAGTAGACGTATCCTTTTAACCGCGTATGCTGCAGAACTCAGTTTAGCCAATCGACAGATATGGGGTCCCCACTGCAACTTTGAATCAATAGTGATTCCAAGAAAAACCGTTGAATTAACTAAATTCAGTTTATCACCATTGAGTTCTGGTTGCATATTGACTTGTCTTACATTAGGTGATGAAAATTTGATACAATTAGTTTTTTTACTATTAAGAAGTAAGTTATTTACACTAAACCAGTGTATTACTTTTGAGAGAGAATTGTTTACGTCGTCATAGTTTGTCTCTTGTCTATGTAATTTAAATATTAATGAAGTATCATCAGCAAACAATACAATCTCATGAGTATTCTCCACCAAATATGGTATTTATCAAAACACATCGCACCCTTAATAAAACAAAGATGTAACTCAAAAATTACAACTTGTGGGAATTAACGTTTGAAGTTTAGCACTTTTTCCGCATTGTGTTTGATTAAAAATTACCGATTATTTGTAAAGCTCTTCATGACTTTTACTATTGATATAATTAGTTTAAACTATAGAGATTTATATAATAATAGAAAAAACACTGTGTTAAAATCTATAATAGCTGTAAAATGGTGACGAAAAAAAAAATGCCGGCTTAAATCTCTTTATGGCAAAAATTACTTATTAGACGAACAATATTTTAGGTAGTAACCGAAGTAAATCCAAATGTTACACATCATCATCAAACGCATTTTCTAAGAGAATGAAGTATAACAAAAAATCATCTTTTTATTTTTAAATAATAAAATATTCCATACTTTCCTTTTAATCCAATACCGAATTATTTGATGTTACTCAAAACCACAGCACTTCAATCTCCGCTCACTGCCGGTGCATCCCTGAATCACGCCACTTTATAAGAACTGACTTGTCAGTTCCTGTTAATTGAAAAGAGATTGAAAGAGAAAAATCTTTCTCCATATTATAGTTAAAACGCCGGAGTCGAAGTCTACCTATTCTTTACGCGACGAAGACGCGTTTTATTGTAAAATCTCCAAATCCACAAATTTTGAGTTACATCTTTGTTTTATTAAAGGTGCGACATATTAAACACAATTTATGATTTTTTATTTCCTTTAACATAAACAGTTTAACTAATTTGAATATCTCACCGTTCCACAGCAAGTCTGGTTTCCGCCTGGAGGATAGTTTCGTTGGTTGGCCCTTGCCTTTGCGCGAAGATGAGGAGTCAGTGCGGGGAGGCTCGCCCACCTCGACAGCTCGGTAGTAGATCGTGTGAGTCAACACCCATATACCCGCGTTAGCTAGTGAAACATTTAATATATTATATTATTTATTGCACTTTCAAACATTTCTTTATAAAGTAAAATATAGTTATTTTTTATAAAAATAGCTAAAATAAACGTTGAAACTTACATATACATAATTATGTTAAACTAAGAACTATGATTGCAAAATAATGTTTGGTATCGTTTTTAGGGTTCCGTAGCCAAATGGCAAAAAACGGAACACTTATGGATTCTTTATGTCTGTCTGTCTGTCTGTCCGTCCGTATTACACAGCCACTTTTTTCCGAAACTATAAGAACTATACTGTTGAAACTTGGTAAGTAGATGTATTCTGTGAACCGCATTAAGATTTTCACACAAAAATAGAAAAAAAAAAACAATAAATTTTGTGGGGTTCCCCATACTTAGAACTGAAACTCAAATTTTTTTCATCAAACCCATACATGTGTGATATCTATGGATAGGTCTTCAAAAATGATATTGAGGTTTCTTATATCATTTTTTTCTAAGCTGAATAGTTAGCGCGAGAGCCACTTCCAAAGTGGTAAAATGTGTCCCCCTCCCCTCCTGTAACTTCTAAAATAAGAGAATGATAAAACTAAAAAACAAAAATATAAAATTGGTTTGAACGAGATCTAGTAAGTACTTTTTTTTAATATGTCATAAATCGTAAACCGCCTTTCATTTAATCAACTCAAATATAAAAAAAAAACAAGAACTTTTATATGATGTTACTTGCTGCTACGGAACCCTTTATGGACGCTTTTTATTTTGATCAATAAAATCTTAAATATAATATGAAAATAAATAAATAAATAAACCTAAAGGAGTTTCTGTATCGGTATCGGCGTCAGTCTGTTCTCCAAACTGCCGCACAGCCTGGTATACTGTCATATTGTATGGCAGCACTGTGTCTCCAATCAAAAATTCTAATTTGTGGTCCGAACTGAAATTAAAATAGGTTCAATTAGATAACGGTCGGATAATCTTAACACCTGCCAAATTAGCACAAAGCATGTATAAAAATGTAATTATTATTGTAACAATTTTGAACATCTGTATCTGATTACATCTATTTGGATTTGCAGCAACGCAACTGTTTCCGTGTTTGATTTCTTTTTTTTTCTTCCTGATTGACTGATTTGATTAGACGACACCCGCGATATGACAAACGGTGTTGTAACGTAAAAAAAAATAATGAAAAATTGAAATAGAAAATACCAAGATTTTTGAGTTCAAATAAATAAACCAGGTTTATTCTACAAGTATCTCTAATCATACTAATATTATAAATGCGAAAGTAAGTTTGTTTGTTACTCTTTCACGCGAAAACTATTTAACTGATCGTCATGAAACTTTTTACACATATTCTTGGAGGTATTAGAAGTAACATAGGATACTTTTTATTTTTTTGGTCGCGCTAACCGATATCCACGGGGGCGAAGCCGCGGGCGAATGTTAGTATGTAACAAATAGTGAACAATAATCGGATGTTCGTATAAAGCGGCACTGACTCGGCGGGGTGGTGCGGCGGCGAGGCGAGCGCGTCGTCCACGTCGTCGTCGGAGGCGGGCTCGTCGTCCGACTGCGCGCCCGCTCGCCGCGCGTACCCGCGCTGCGCCAGGTACCTGCGCACACGGCACAACCGATACCTTTATAGACAACTTCTAATCTATTGTATTATTATAATTCTGTTCCCGACGTGACCGTGGCGACCGTTCTGGTGTAGAGGTGCGAGTAGTCGCCTCGACGCGACGCGCTGACGATCGCGGGATCGATTCCCTCTCGGGACAAATATTTGTATTTGTACAAATATTTGTTTCCAGTCTGAGTGTATGTCCTTGTGGGTCTCCCCACCATGCCTCGGAGAGCACGCGAAACCGTCGGTCTAGGTTGTTATCATAGACACCTGATATCGATCGTTACTCATGGTAGGGAAATTATCCGCCAACCCGCAGTGGAGCAGTGTGGTGGATTAAGCTCCATCCCTTCTTCTATATGGAGAAGAGGCCTTCACTCAGCAGTGGGTTACTTACAGGCTGATATAGTACAGTACAATTCCCTACCCAAGGGATGCTAAATATTACCACAGTAAGGAGCCACAGCTCCATTGCTATAGCTCCTTCACAAGTAAATACGTAAAAAATTAAAGGGACCTCAAATTACAATCTATTTTAGTTTTCGAGTATCTACTATTGGTTGAGAAATAAATTAAAAAAAAAAGTAAGGTTAAATACTACGATGATACGAATTTCATTGTGTATGAGTTCGACACTTATATTGCACTTACATAGACATTAAGGACCTAAACAGTAATTATAGTTATAACGCCTTGCACAGGGCAAAATGGTTAGCAATTTTTGAAGCACCACCAAGGAGTAAATTATATTCTATGTCATTTATGAATATTTTTGAAATAAAATTTGAAAACAAGTACCAATCAAAATCAAATAGAAAACCACTTACCTCTCAATAGCTTGCACTAAAGCTAAGGGGTCTATCCGAACTACACCTCCTTTCCACTGTTTTAAATTGGTGCAAGTCGGATGACGTTTGAGATCACACTGAAATTTTTAATATAATGAACCACACAACCCACATTCAAAATTTCTAATTCAAAAAATCTAATTTTATATATTCTATGTATCGACGACGACCGTTCTAGTGTAGCGGTGCGAGTAGTCGCCTCAACGCCGTGCGCCGGCGGTCGCGGGTTCGATTTCCGCTCGGGACAGATATTTGTATTTGTACTAATATTTGTTTCCGGTCTGGGTGTATGTCCTTGGTATCCCCACCGTACCCCGGAGAGCACATAAAGCCGTCGGTCCCGGTTGTTATCAATAGACACCTGATATCGATCGTTACTCATGATAGAGAAATTATCCACCAGCCTGCAGTGGAGTGTGTAGTGGAGCAGCATGGTGGATTAAGCTCCAACCGTTGTATATGGAGAAGAGGCCTTCGCTCAGCAGTGGGTCGTTTACAGGCTAATACAGTACAGTACATTGTGTATTTATAATAGATAAAATAAGTGAGAAAATATTAAATACGATCACATCGAGTCGGCATTACCATGAGCTGATGCGTGTTGAAGAACTTGAGCGCGGAGGTGGCGGGGCGCGCGGGCAGGTCGTGCACGCGCACGGGGAACTGCTCCAGGTGCGACACGCACGCGTTCACCTTCGCCACCAGCGCCGCCAGCGCGCCCGCGCCGCCGCCCGCCGGCACGCCCATGGTCGCCTTCTCGTTCCACTCCTTGTCGCTGTTTAACACGCGTCGATACAATCAATGTGTTCTATTCTATATAGACAAACGTTAAACACGCAAACATTCATGCAAATAGGCGACTTTTTGCTGTTATCGTGTAGTTTTGACTGAGGAAAGAATGAAGGAAGAAGATTTTGAATGAGGAAGAATATGAAAAGAAAGTTGGGTGTGTATTTAGACAGGCTATACATAAATATGTACTGAACAATAAATTCAATATGTATAAGATGCAAATAAATAATAAAATAAAAAACATGTAAATGATAATAATATTTTTAACCATTGACTAGGTTTTTTCAGTAATTATGTTATTATTCTTACAGATGAGGCAGTACTCACTCGGATGAAAGTGGCATGTCAGCGAAGACGTGTAAGAAAAGTCTGAGGCGTTCCTCGCATAATGCTATCTGCTCGGACGAGTCACGGGATTCGTTGTCTACTTCACGCTCGGCGTCAGTTCCGGTGGCTCCACTGCTAGCCGCTTCTGGCTCTGGACCCGTACCCGTCAAAAATTGAAGTAACGCACCAAGTACGCCTGAATGATTCACCTAAGAGAATTTAATGTTTTTAACATAATTTTGTTTGAGTTGTGTTACAGAAATTACAATAACAATCATTTATAAAGCTTATTTTCCTTTAACAATAAAACTGCTTAATAGTAGATAACTATCAGCCAAGGCTATGTATGTTTCACTTAAAATCCTCATTGAGCGGAGTGCTATCTAGCCTTGTCTAGTGTCAACACTCTTTTTATTTTTATTATTACAGGTTTTTATTTTTTGATTTACAGCTAAATAACATTAATTTAAATATACAAATAAGTACATAAAGGCCAATTAAAAGTTTCCAGATATAGGTTTTAAGCTTAAAGGACAGACACATGCACTAATGCGTTAACAAAAACGTCCGTGAAGCTAGCCTCAACAACCCAGCCCAATAGGCAAAAAAATTGGTGTGGATTTAGTGCTTTTTATGTGCTAATTATAGTTGCTCTAATCAGGAATTTGTTGCTAATGCCAAGACCGAAATATTGCTGACAAAGCCAACTTTTTTGAAAGTTGTCATTGCCATATGGTATTTTGCCATAAAACGTCTAAATATAATCAGAAAAGGGGAATGTTCATTCTTGGTCCTCGTTTTTCTCATGCGCCTAAATGAAAATTATACTATAATTCATTTCTCGATTTTTGGGATGTATAAAATTATAAAAATGTATGTTTCGAACAGGGGATTTCATTTAAAATTAAAATGAAATTAATATTGTTTCAATTCCATTCCGGAAACTAGTATAGAAAGTATATTTCAGTGTTGCAACAAAAAAAATAAAACTACATGATCGATAAAGGTTTTTTACTGTCATTAATTAATTTCTTTTTTTACAGTAGTTTAAATTGATGTGTTTTACTGGTGTTTTTTTTTTAAGAGAGTACTGACTCTTCTCAAATCATGAACACCTTATATTGATTTATTGAACAATTAATTACAATTCGGAATTATTAAACTGTAGATTTTTATAAATATTAAGCCTGGCAACACTGCTGTCTCCCGCGTAACTTGTGCGACAGCAAAAGAATATAAGTATAATAATATATAAATTATAGCGTTATGAGCGTTTGTTTCGTTGTGCCGACGCCGCCATTGTTATTGTTTGTTTTGTTGTGTTGATCGAGTTTTATTATATCTATATTATTTATATTTTGTTATCTAATTAATAACTGAAGGAAGTGTTTATAGCTGAATTAAAATAATTTCTTGAAATGAATTGTATTTTATACCGAACTATGTGATTAAGTAACCGAACTGTGTGAGTAAGTATGTGATTAAGTATAAGGATGTCTTTCACAGTCGTAGTTGAAATATCTTTTTAACTGTAAATGGCTACTTAATATATGCAAAATGATAATTAGTCAGTTTATAACTTAAACTAACAATAGATAACTTTAATAGTTTAATTAATTACGATAAGTAGGTACCTATTGCCAGTT
Organism: Euphydryas editha; assembly: GCA_036937285.1. Lineage (NCBI taxonomy): Eukaryota > Metazoa > Arthropoda > Insecta > Lepidoptera > Nymphalidae > Euphydryas > Euphydryas editha. The sequence continues at coordinate 9,040,588 of JAUPFZ010000004.1, forward strand.
TGAGGTTATATCGCATTTTTCAAAATATCTTCCAAACCCGGGTTCTGATAGTAAAAATATTAATATCGGGCAGTCTTGAGTTAATTACGAATCGTCTAAAACCAGTTTGGATTAGATGCAACTCTGGACGGCGGTCCATACATTCATGAACATTCTCCTTTGTTGCTAATTAGTTGCTCAATATATAGTGTGTCCAGCTCCGGTACCCCAACTGAACAAATGACATCAACACAAAAAATAATCAGCAGGCCTTGCCCTAGTAAAAAAAAACGAAAAAGTAAGAAACCTCAAAAGGCGATACGTCGTGGTTGAGGAGCGTGTCGCGCAGGTGCTGCAGCGCGGCGCGTTGCTGCGCGAGCGCGCGCGAGGGCAGCGCCGCCGCCAGCGCCGCCAGCTGCTCCAGCGCGCCCGCGCCGCCGCCCAGCGCGCCCCACTCGCGCTGCAGGCGCGCTGCTCGCCACGACACCCACTCGCGAACCTTTTCTCTGTTTTACGGGTCAATGTAGGCATCAGACATTACACGTTACATTGTTAGCGTATCGTTCATAACACTATAATTGTGATTTGATACATTTTAAATAGACCCGTCATTACGTAAAAATGAAACTATCGACTTTGTAATATTGATCTCAAAGTACTTTAAAAATAATTTTGATAAGATTATTCTTAGTCAAAACTAAATGCCAATTTTAGGCAAATTTTCATCAAGTTAGACTTTAGTGACGTCACTGTAATGCCATGTAAAATTAATTCGTATTAAAATTTCCTACTATTGAACTATATGAATAAACAAATATATATATAGCGTTACTTGTTCTGCACGGTGAGGTTGGAGGCGTGCGGCGCGGCGAGCAGCGCGGCGTCCTTGTGCGCGTGCGGCGCGCGGCCCCAGCGCGACGGGTTCAGCGACGACAGGAACGACGACGTCTTCGACGCGCCCGCGCGCGCCGCCGAGCGCGCCGATACCACTGTCGATGCTGGGGTAATTACCATATTATTCGTTACTACTCTTTATTTTTTATGCAGAAATTGTACAAATCTGATCGTTTAATATGAGTGTCATTTAATTTCTAAAATATGAAACTAATCAAATATTAAACTAAGTAAAAAAAGTATGATTACCGATGGATCGAATGCGAAAGCTGTCGATATTAATGTGAAGCAAACGATTAGGCGTGAATTTTTGAGTTGTCCTATCTGACATTCTCAAATAAAGTCTTTATAAAAAATTTAAATGTTAGAACAAGTCCGGCGACCACAGTACATGAAAGCTAGAACACAAAGCATACGAACAGTGCGCGGCGACGGCGGCGGCGGCGGCGGGCGCGGCGGCGGGCGGCGCGTGCGCGTGCGGCGGCGCGTCGTCCCGGCGGCCGCGCTGCTGGCGCGCGCCGCCCGACCTCTTCACTGCGCGCTTGCGTTTCAACATTTCCGCTAGCTGAAGTGGACTGCCCGATCTGACGTAACATACATGTAGAAATAATTAAATTTCTAACAAAACAAATACTGACTTCAACTGGCATTATGTTATATTGTGTTGTGTAAACTATGCATATACATATGATTGCAGCAACCACGATTGAGTGCATGTCTCCAAAGATATTCATCAGAACATCAGCACACAAAAAAGCTCTTCAAAACCATCCTATAGTTTTTTTACATCGAAAAGTAAAAAAAAAAAGAGAACATCATCAACGCAGTCGAAGTCAATTAACTAAAAAAGTATAATAATAAACTATAACTCAAACATAATAGGTAACTCAAAAACTTCTAGTCAGATCTCGCTCAAATTTAAATAGGACCACATGACAAGCACCAAAAATAAAAACAATACAAACGAATTGAGATCATCCAAGTCAGTTAAAATGAATGACCATATAAAAATTATGTCCATTCAAAATTTTACTTCTATTGTCTTCTACATTTTTTATGAAAAAAAAAAAATGTCCATTTCTCAGTTAAGAATTAAATTTAAACAATCAATTTGAATATTACCTGTGTACTGTAGTTGTCTGTTGATGTGTCGATGCTGAGGTTGCCGGTCCAGCCTCTGAACTTCCACTTTCACTTGCAGCCACTGTAATATGTATGTAATGTATAAATATCTTATTGTTATAACTTCATTATTAGAAGCGTTTTTTCACATATAAATACATTGTACTGTACATTAAAAAATGCAAAACTACACTAACTAAAGGCAATTAATATTTTTAAATCCAATTTTATCTTTCATCAACCTCAATCAATCTTAAATATGTATTATATTTATATATTATATGTATTGTATTTATATATTACATATGTGTGTATAATATAATTTTTATAATTACATTTAATATATATATTTCATGAAAAGTAGTTAGTACTAACTACTTCTCATGAAATATTTACCTGTTTTGTTTAGCGCACTCTTCCAGACACTTTCCTAATTACTGTTACTAAAGATTGCCTTCAGTGCAACTGTTCAACCTAGTTTAGTTTTTATTTCAAAAAGAACCATCTGGTTGGAAATTATTTTAATTGTTCATATTTGTTTGTAGTTGTACACTATAACATATAATAGACATATAAAGTACTTACATAACGAGCTGGCAATGAATGACCCAGAAGCAGAGAATGCCAGTGACAAGTTGTGATGATCTAAAGACGACGCCGATGTGGATGCAGGGGGTGAAGAACCTTCACTTGAACGCATACTCGTTCCACTTGGGCACTTAAAATAATGAAAATGATCTTTGTAAAAGTCTCTTTAACTCTATAGTTTGACAAAATAGTCTTTTAGGTAGTAACTATAAAGTAACTTGTAAGGTCAACTACAACGTTTATTTAATTGTTTTTTTAAATTGATGTTAGTTACAGAGTTATAAAAAAAAATGTTTGATAACGCATGCAAAAAAAAAATTATTCTTGAAACGAATTTAAAAACGAAATTTTATTACAAAAAGGATACCTTTTTGTAATAAAATTTTGTTTTTATTTGTTTTGTACCCATGATATAATAAAGGGTTAAAACTACGGGCAACAAATAATGACTGGCCCGTTAGCGTAGTTGGCAGTGACCCTGTTTTCAGCTCCAGGGTTGTGGGTTCGATTCCCACCACGAGTCTGGGTGTAATATTTATTTATATTTATATATGTATTATTTATATCGGCTGTTACCTTAAAACACAGGTATTAAATCGCCTACCTTAGGAACAGACAACAGTGTTAACAAAATTTAAAAAAGGGAAAAAAAGAAAAAAGAAAAAAAAAACAGAATATGTATCGTCTCTTACTTTAATTTTGGTTTGTCTGGTCGCGGGCGCCGCGGGCGCGCGCTCGGCGAGCTGCGCCACCTGGTGGAGCACGCCCTCGCGGCGAAACTGGACGCCCATCTCCTCTGGCAGGCGCTGCATCAGTATTTCTGCGAGTTGTAACGAACCGACCACGATTCGTAGGTCACTCGAAGCCATCATGCCCGCAATGTGGGAAGAAATCACCTAAAATTTAATACATAAAATTAATATTATGATATATTATTACTATCGTAACAATTTACATTAAAGGTAGTGACATATTTAACTTTCATATTTCTTTTTGGGACATAAATATATATTTTTTAATTTAACATTTAAGAAAATACATTGAAGTGGCAAAAATTTTTTGGAATGTAAGTTTTCATGTATTTATTTAAATTAGAGTAGAAAAAAATATTGAAAATAAATAAACACCTATTTATTGGCTGCTAAATTCATATCTTAAGGTAGTTCCAGCATGAAACCACTTTTCGACAGATTCGGCAAAAAAAATTTTCACGGGTTCAGGATAGCTTTATTTATGAATTCCTAAAATTTCATAATTGTTGACGTTTTAGATCGGGAGATATTTAAAAACAAAGTTCGCGATTTTGAGAGTAATTTCCCATTTATGTATCTAAAATTTCCGATTTTTTATTATATTAAAAAATTCTCAGACAGAATTGGAAAAAAAACTAGGAGTGTTGAAAAATGTTTTTAGAATAAACTAAAAAAATAAAAGTAGCACTTCACGGTTTTGTTATCGAGATATTAAAATTATAAATATTAATTTTAAATTTATAGTGATCTGGCAACACTGTGCACAACGTACTCATCTTTTTAATTTAATAAAACTATTATTAGAAAGTGCAATACTATTTGTATATACTAAGACCATATAAACAAAAATATATTAAACACTCAGAGCAATGTTGCCAGATTACTATAACTAACGATATAAGGCAGAAGGTATTAAGGTAGGACTACACTTCACCACGCTGAAACTACCTTAAGCAAGTAAAACAGACAGAATTTTAAAGAGTAAAAGATCTAAAGTAATGTCTCGCCTGTGTCTTAAGCACTTGTCTCAGTAAAGGTGCGTCAGCATAGTAAACAGCGCGCAGAATAGCCTTTAGCGCCTGCGCGCGAAGCGCTGGGCCGGCGGAGCTCCAGTACACCTCGTGAAGCACGCCCAGAAGTGCACGTACTAGTGATGGGTTACAACGCACCATAGCTATGCGCGGATCTGAAGCACACGTGTTAGTCCATCAGCTCATTGGTGACTATACTAAAATAACAGGTAGCTAATAGATACGAGGCTTGCAATTTTCAGAGAATGTGTACAACTTACATTTAGTGGGTTTATATTGAGTAGAGTGTAATCTCAAGAGTTATTTATCTATAGGAAGAGAGTTATTTATTTATAGGAACAAAAATAGCTAATTTCATCCCGAACGCCATAACGCTTTGTTAGTAAAAGGAATTACAAATTAATAATAAAAAGAATACAAACGACAATTAACCTCATATCTATAAATGAACTTAATTTTTTTTTAAAGATAAAATTAACTTTTATTACGAATTTTTACAATGGTCTATCATTCATCAGTGTACGGAAAAATCACATACACACATTTATGAATAAATATAATTGCTTTATCTCCACTGATATAAAATACGTGTTTTAGATTTTTGAATTAGTTATGAGTTTTCACGGAAACTTGAGAGACAGCTATCGGCTAACTTCATCATGTCGCTTTTTGGATGTCGGTGTGCGCGCGCATCGTGAAAATTTTACTCTCATAATTTTTTCCCAAATGCGCCAATTGAAGTATAACTTCAAAAATGGACTATTAAAGTTAATTTGGAATCTAAAAACAATAATTTCCAAAAACAAGGAAAGAACATGAAATGAAACGGTAATTTAAAAAACTAAAAAACCTGACTGTTTCTGTGTAATTTGGAAATGAAATGAATTTGGCGCTAAAAATTTGCCTTTTTTTTATATACCCAGCATCATTGTCACAATAAAAACGAATATAATGACACCTCTCAAGCTAAAATCCATCGAGGCGTTCAGGCCGCAGAGCGTGCCAAACAATTATACATACTCTCGAAAAACATAACCCTCCTTCTGGCGCAGTCGGGTAAAAATGAGGCTCACCGGGCGCGTTGGTTCCGGGCGCGGCGGCGTCGGCGGCGACGGGCGCGGACGCGATGCGCTGCACGGAGCGCGCGGTTCCGGTGTGGTCGTTGTGCTGCTGCATGGCCGTCAGGTCCACGGTGTAGGAGCGGCCCAGCGTGCTCAGGCACACCTCCTCCTCGCCCGCCGCCGCTCCCGCCTCTAGCGCACGACATTCTGCCCATGAGTACGACCTCCATACGCCTATAAAGTTTGGTGTGACTAATGAAAACGATGACGACTGTGATGTTCACTCGTCTCGTCTGCGACGTTACGGCGAACGCGCGCGATGTCCTCTATTTAATGTCGTCGTTCCCGCACTGCGCGATAAGTATTGTACTTTATATATCTAGAGAGAATTTAATGTTCGACTGTGAGTCAAAGTGACGTGTAAAGAGTGAAAGTCTATAGGAAGTATAATAAATTTTAAAATAATTAAATTAATAAAAGATAAATAAAATATTTAAAATTTTCAAATGGAAAAAATGAAAAAATATATATTCTAAATTTTACAATATTATAAATATTTACTATGTAAAACTTAAAAACTAATTATTTACAGATAAATGTGATATAAGCCATGTCCGCGTGGAATGGTACAAAGAATCCTGGTAGAGATCACCATTGAATCGCAATTCCGATTTGATGGGCAAAAAATACTCCAGCACTCCTGTCACCAGTGGAGGTTAAGAGAAGTATTTACTATTTTAGAAATATTTTGCACGGCTATTCCAGGTCCAAGTGTTTCGACTGCAAACCGGACAACGACATGATTTGGGAAAAGTGACGCATATTTGTGCCGTTTAGTTATTTCAGCCTTATCTGAAGCGGCTCCCGCTCTTAAGGCTGTCTCCCTGACATAAGACGGAGATAATGTGTCGACGCAGGTTGCGTCCCACAAAAACACCCGTCCCCTTTCTCAGGGTACCAGTGTTAATGCATGATGCCTTTTGCCATCATCGTGACTGATATCAGGAGGCTCAATGAGGGTAACAAAGTCGATAGTGGCAAAAGATCATTTAATGCAGGGGTGTCAAACTCAAATACAATATCTAAACTTTTAGAGATTGTATTTAACAGAATTGGCCACATAGTAACACAACTAGCCTTGGTCTAACGGTAGATCTAACTAGTTTGCTAACTAGATCTTTTATCTAGCAAACTAGTAAGATAATAAATAGCTAGAATCTAACTATAAATTGATACGGCCCGCAGGCCGTATCTTTGACATCCCTGCTTTAATGGTTTCATTCAGGAAACCAAAAAAAGATAAAAAATCCTAATATGAGCATAATAAGAGAATTTATTTAGTTACCCCTATCGTCTCTCCACTGCCACTGCGCGGCCCGGTCCGTGGGCGCCGACCAGGGCCGCTCGAGGTGCGCGTCCACCGCGAATATGCCGTCCGTCGGCAGTCGCGGCATCAGCTCGCCGATCAGACACGTAATTTCGTATAATTCTTGCGGAAGACGTGGCAACAATTCCACTTGCTGTAAGATATGTAGGCATAGATCTTTAATATATATATAAATATATATATATTTAATCTTATAGCACACATAACACGTTTTATCTCGAAAGACTTAATTAATCTTTTTTCTATACAATTATTTATGAAACAAAACATATAATAAAAAGTACACAACAGTGATGAGCAATATAAGGTATAAGCGAGCGATACCTCCTGGTGTAGCGTGGAGCCGGTGAGCAGACACAGCAGGGTGTCGGCGATGGAGCGCTGGTGCAGCGCCAGCGCCAGCTGCGGGCACGCCGCGCACATCACCCACAGCAGCCGCAGCACCGTGATGAACGTGCTGCCCGATATCAGCGGCGGCTGCACCACCAGCTGGAATATGTATATATTATTTGAACATTTAGACCAAACCTAACCAGACCGAGATTCCACAGAGACGGAGCCGTGGTTCTCGTCGTTATTATAATATTATTTACATTCCAATTCACTTTCCACTTTGGCCACTATCATATTAGCATATGGAGAATTTTTGGAAGAAGGTGCACGCTCTACAACTATATTACTAGAAAAAGATTAAATTCATCATAACTTCCAAAGCTTGTCTATGATCTTCTCATCTATAGTAATAATATACTGTCATATACTAAAAATAAAAATGTTAGATTAAACAAATCGATAACACAATTAAATTGTATTATAAAATACCATGTATAACTTCTAGGCTGAATATTTAGTAAAATAAAAGTCTCATAATTAAATCGTATGGAAATAATTACCATAAAAATATAAAAAGTTAAATAGTAAACTTACAAGTTGTTGCAAATTAGTGAGTAATTCAGGAGTGGCAATCTCCTGCAGCCTTGCGGGATCATGCTGGAAGCTGTCTACTAGCCGCGAGAAGGCCAAGCAGACACATTCCACTGATTTCTTGTCTTGAATAGTAAGTCTGTGAATATTTTTTTTATTATTTAGAATTAAAAAATTTACACCTAATCGCAGTTATTTGGTAGTCTCCACTTGACATAAAATGACTTACCTGTTTGCAAGTAATTGTAAAGAGTCTCTGACAAGATGAAACTCATCTGGAGTGAGATTCTGACAGCAGTTGGCTGTAATCGACAGTGCTGCACGTTGAGCGTTGATCGAGAAGAAATCCAGGTAAGTTAGGCAGGCAGACACACCTCTCTGTCAAAATTACACAACTTTAACTTTTTATACTGTCAGGAGGTAAGAGAAAAAAGAAGGTAAATCATTTAAAAACGAAAATATAAAATAAGTGTTTGAACCAATATTCATTTTTTTAGAAAGGAAATGGAATTGCCATTAAATAATAGCAATCACCTAACCCCTGGACTGAGGGAAATAGAATTTTTTGTCCAAAACATAAGTATTCATTATTCTTATATCTTTCATTCTATTTGGACCCTGAGATAAACGTCCGTTTTTAACCAAAACTTTCTAAAAATCGCTCCCAGAGACAAAACGTGTTTGTATGGCAATCAAAACTATTCATAGCAAAATTAAATATCTTGATCTGAGATAAATCATCAAAATTGACTATTTGAGCTATTACTTACCGCTTGAAGTATGGCCTTAGAGTGTCTACGAGATAGCATATCGAGTGCTGTCAAACTCTGTTCAGCAACATCCATGCAGGTGATGGCCTGCAACTTGTCGAGGAAGGCAGGAACCGCCAAGGCCACTGCACCACTACTGCGGGGCAGGGCCTCCAGCATGTATGTAAGTGCTCGACAAGCATGGTTCATCTATGGAGATGCATCACTTATATCATATCTATTTTACCAAGATTAATTTAGAGCTAAATTAAATATATTATGAGTGCATTTTATTGCAAATGGAGACAATACTCTGAACAAAGATGAAAATGGTTTTTACCTTGGAGTTATAATTAGTAATATTTAACAATTTAGAAAGAGTAAACAGAGTGTATGGTACAAATATATACGACTGCTAGCAATTGCGCAAAGTACAATTTATTATTATAAATATGTACCTCTTATTAAGAGCTTTTAAAATAAAAATTATAAATTATAGTAGGTATAAAAAAAATATTACCATATCAAAATTGTGTTCGGCGGCTAACAAATTAACGAGTGCAGGAACGACTTGGCGAACAGGAAAGCCGGCTAGCGTGTCCTCGTTGCCCATCACCAGCAGCTGGCACATTTCTATCACAGCCTGTAATTGCTGGCCCTCGTCCCCGGTGGCTTGCAGCCCTGCTAGTAGCTGTGCGGCTTTTGATGCAGCTGTATATAAACAGTATTTTAAAATATGGAATTGTAATTTCTCTTAAATAAAATTAAAGCTTTGATCCATTAGTGCAATATTTATAGACTTACAGCACTATAATGTGATTCCAATTTATTTCCTAAGGTTGCATACGGGCTGTATATTCCAGGATACAAGTACATAAGTATGCACAATCTATACATTGCTTTATAGTTTATACATACTTCATAAAACTCTAGTTTTATTTCATATAATGTTAGAAAAAGACATTTTTTCTGACAGAGAAAAAAAGTTTTCAAAAGGCAAAGAATGTAATTTTTGGGTTTAGAATATGATGATACCATGCAAGGTCCGGCCCGAAATGATGTAATATGAATAATCCTTAATTTCACGCTGTGCTAAAACAATGTGTCGGGTCGGTGGCTCACCCGAGTTGGCGGTGACGGTCCTGTGCAGCAGGTGCTGCATGCGCGGTCCGAGCGCGCCCAGCAGGTGCGGCGGCAGGCCGCGCGCCTCCAGCAGCGCCTGCAGCCGCCCCACTTCGCCCTCCTCCGACGAGGACTCCTCGGCGGCCGCGCTGCCGCCCGCCGCCGCGCCTCCCCCCGCGCCGCTCGCGCCACCCGCGCCTCCCGCCGTGCACTCCTCCGCCGATGACGAGGCTTAGAGATTATAAACGTCAGTTAGCGACCGATATTGACAACTATCGCCATAAAAGCAAGTATATTTTCCCGTTTCGTTCTCGATCTAATAAAATATTATAAATAATAGCACATAACATTTTTTCCTCGCAAAATTTAGACTAGTCTTGCGAGACCAAGGTAGCATTCCCTAATAGTAAGAGTTTTGGGGCCAATCAGTTCCAGTCACGAATCGAAAACGAACTGTGAGTTATTGTAGATTATGATATTATCTACAATAACACAAACACTTTTACTTTATTACACGGGGATCGAATTGATTACGAGCACTATGGCTGCGTTTACACGGTGCCGTAACAGTCACACTCTGCGCAAGCAGTTAAAGAAAAGATATTTTACAATTACTACCTTTGCCCTTAGGCTTTCCATCACTGGACATGTTGTCAGGCATCGAAGCGGCGGAAGCTGGCACCGGCGGTGAAGACGAGGTGGATGCAACGGCACCCTGTTATGCAAATATATTAATAGAAAATGCTTGTTACTTCATTCAAACTATTTAAAAACAAAAAAAAAAAGTTACCGTGGTTAAAAGTTGAGGATGAGATCGGCTCGACGCGCCACCGGTACTAGCACACGAACCCAGGCTGCTTTTCCCTGCTACAATTGTATAAGCAATAAAGTAAATATATCTATTTCCTAAGACAAAATCTATAAATAATAACAACGATTTATCTTAAGCATTTGATAAATAATGAATTTTCAGCTAAACTAACATCGTAAACTTAGTGTAAAATTTTAAATAATCAAAAGTCATTAAATATAGCGTGTCATGTGGCATCAGTTAATAAGAAAATTGCATGCATTAGACATTCTCTAAGAGTCGTCACAATGGCTATTGTGAAAAGTTTGCACAGTAGAAAGGGAGTTTTCAATTTTTTTTTTTATAGTACTAATTAAGTACACCATGTATTCCTATTAGCCAGAACATTTGTGTAAACTTAATATGTTAGTTATGTGTATTACATAAATTAAAGTAAGTTACACAGTCTACATAATGGAAACTCAGTTTAGTTTTTTTTTTTTTCTTTGCTATTTTCAATAAACTATTAATAATTTAGGCTATCATAAAATAAAAATAAAAAATTACATAGAGTCCACATAAATTATGTCAAAATTCTACTACTTTTATCAAAAACCGCACATAAGATGTTATAAGTAACAATTAGTAAACTAAATTCCACTTGACGGACTACCATTACCCAATTTATTGAAGCTGAACAAACATGATTGTGTTCAATTTATTATTTTTTCCTTTTATTTGAAATGATTTAATTGCATAGAAATAAGGTGTGTTTCGCTTGGACGGTTTTTGAAAAAGCCCCTCAATAAACCTCTATTATACTGTACTGTATCAGCCTGTAAACAACCCACTGCTGAGCGAAGGCCTCTTCTCCATATTGAAGAAGGGTTGGAGCTTAATCCACCATGCTGATCCACTGCGGGTTGGAGGACAATATCCCTACCATGAGTAACGATCGTTATCTGTTGTCTATGATAAAAGCCGGGACCGACAACTTTACGTGCTCTCTGAGGCACGGTGGGGAGACTCACAAGGACATACATCCAGAGCGGGAATCGAACCCGCGACCGTGAGCGCGTAGCGTCGAGGCGACTACTCGCACAACTACACCAGAACGGTCGTCGAAAACCCCTATAAAGTAGGTCGAGTCGCGGAAGGCTCTCGAATCGGAGGGACGGCGGGTATACCTCGCTTGTCTCGTCGCGTGGAGGGCGTGTGCGGCTGCGGCATGTCGCGCGCCCGCGCCCGCCGCGCGCCGCCCGCGCTGCTGCCCGCCTCCTCGCCCGCGCCCACCTGCTTCGCACAACACTTCGCGTTACCATCATCATACTAATATTTAAAATGCGAAAGTAAGTTTGTTTGTTACGCTTTCACGCGAAAACTACTTAACCGATCAACATGAAACTTTGTACACATATTCTTGGAGGTATTAGAAGTAACATAGGATACTTTTTTTTTGGTCGCGATAACCGACATCCACGCAGGCCAAGCCGCGGGCAGAACCTAGTATAATATAAGCGCGGTTTCGCCCGCGTTCGATTTCCATATTTTTAGTAAATCCTCAAAAAATATGTTTAAAGTTTATGAACTTATTAATGTATATGAATGAATATGAAGGTTCATGATCATTCACAATTACCGTACTAAAATCAGTTTAAATACTAAAAACCTACTAATGTAGATTTTGATATGATAATAATTAAATATTGCTAATAGGAAGGCATGAATGCAACAATTGTTTTTTCTCAGAATTGTGAAAAGAATACAGAATCAGCTTGTAAACGTATAAGAGTATGATCACGTACGATACTACACTGCGGTTTTGCAGACATTTTCCCTACCATGAATAACGAACGCTATCAGATGTCTATGATATCAATCGGGACCGAAGGCTTTACGTGCTCTCCGAGACACGGTGGGGAGACCTGCAAGAACCTAAATCAGAAAAAAATATCTACCCCGAGCAGGTGCTATCGCGCCAGCGAAAAGGTGACTAATTGAACCACTACACCAGAACATGTGTTAGAAATTTTGAATACCTACACAAAAATACTGACAATATTGCTTGACAACTACATGAAATTTCATTCCAATACTGTCTAATTTTTAAAGCAAGACATTTCTTTAAGATATTTAAGAAATCTTACATGTAGTACATAAATAATTATGCTATAATCGAACCTGTCTTTTAGATACAGTATCCTGTCTCTGACGCTGCGAATTACTGGCCCCCCTCGTCAAGCAAGCACCCAGGGTCGCACCCGTCGCAGCAGCGATACTCTGTAAATAAACAATAAATAATCATTTCAACATATCTTTTAATTATCATATTTTTATGAATCAATTTTTAAAATACCAAAAAACGGTAAGTAAAATAAACGAAACATACCCTTCTTGCGTTAGTTTGGCGTAAGTATGGGAGATCACGAGGTACTATTAGTAGTTTGCTGTCAGAGTTGTGGTCTTTTGAGGAACTAGCTTCTATAGGAAATAAAAAAAAATAGTTTTTTAATAATATACTTTACACCTAAGTAATTAATGTTGTTATTAAAATTTTATTACCTTGTAAATCCCTAAACAGTGGCGGAGTGGTGGTCCTTCCACTATATTCTGTGAAACTCTTACGTTCCGCTGCTGTTAGCGTGTGAACCACGTCGCTTGTGGACGGACTCGCTATAATAACACAATTAATACTTATAGCTATTATCTATAATAATGGCTGCACTTGATGGATGATAAGAATGTCTGATAAGGAGAACATAGCAAACCTCACTTAAATTGCAATAAATTATTAATGTTTAAATGTGAAAATTTAAATCAATTAATACTAATATGTTTTTAACAACCATCAATCTGGGTGCTAATTACCTGTGCTGTCGCTAATAACAGTCGAAGTTGGGGGCCCAAGGTCGCGATTATATCGATTACGTAGACGATAAGTGCAGGAAGCTTGTGCAGAAGAAGTTGCTTCTATTCTGTCAGTTTCGTAGTCCGGAGTCCGACTTTCTGTAGCTTCGCTTTGGCTGTTTTCCTCGACCTCTTTGTGTGAGTCTATTTTTAACTTCTTTCTGCACTCTTCTAAATCAATAAAGCAATTGTTTTTCCTGTGTGACAGTGAACGATGTGTCGAACGTTTCCTCTTTTTTCCTTTCCTACGGGTCACTGTAGGACTGTAAACAGAGTAATCGGAATCGAGTAGCTCGGTGATAGTAGAGGAGCTGAAAGGTGAATATGCGTAGTCTCTTTCGTCTAGAGGAAGTAAACCTCCCTCTGTCTGGTTCAGCGGCTGTGGCTGAGTAGAAGTATCGACAGGGCTTGGATTCGAAACGTTGCGCGTGAATGAATGTGGTTTTACACTGCTGGGAACCTGCTCACAAACACTCTCACTCGATTTAAGAGCAGTACGTGAGCGTGTGCAATAGGCGACGCACTCGTCTGTCGTATTGTTACTCGACGTGTTATGATTTTTCTGTTTTTTCCTGTCATGCGACGACGTCCGTCCACGTTTTTGGTAATCGATAGAAGATTTGATCGTATCGCCGTGCTTGTAATCTGTGGTATCGTAGCGTGTTTCGTAAACGTCGGTTCCGTATGACCAACGTTCCGAGAGCGAATAATCTGATCGCGGTAGCGTATTAACGAGACGCGAACTCCGCCGAAGTTCAACTTGCGCCCGCGGTTCGGCGTCAAAGGTTCGGCTGGAAGAATATCGGCTGGTGCGCGGCAAGGGTGAAGTCGCGTTGCGTCTGCTCCGACGACTGCGACTTGCTTTACGCACTTGACGCAACCACCGACCGCCCACCACCCTGCTAGGAGAAGACCTGCACCAAACACAGAATTATCATATTTTAATTCAAACGTATTTAATAATAATTATTAATAAGTATCAGGGTTCGAGGATATATATCAATGGATATATATCATGATATATATCGTGATATATATCCGATATATATCAAATGATTTTTTATGATATATATCAATACAAAATTGGTTTAAATTTTTTATATTATTAAGTAATATTTGGCGTTTGTTACTGTATTTCTAATTTTCTACTTCCCAAATGTAGAAGGCGTTGGAGTAGAGTTAAAACAAACTCCCTAATACGGAATTATTTTATTATTTTATTTTGAAAATTAACAGTGTATTACGAATGACTGATAACCGATTTGATAATTAAAAGACTTATTTGATTATATTCTAGAGTTATTATTTGTAATGTTTATTGTTTTATAATAATATCCTTTAATTCAGGACTAGCCCATATAGTGTTAGTTACAAAGTTTTCTTAAAACCGTTAATAATAACAAATTTAAATCGAAATTAAATCAACGACAAAATTCAATCACCTAAAAATTAAAAATCATCATACTCAAAATTAATACCAAAATTCATTGAAAATTACAAATTAAAATTAAGAATTCAAAATCAATACTAAAATTCTGTCAAAAACTAGAATTACTTAAAGGATCATGGCGAACTCTCAAACAAATTTTTGCTGACAATTTTTTTGGGCGTTCTTAGATGAAAAAAATACTAAAACATTCAGTGTGAATTCCTGAATAATTTTGTCTTCAACACTACTATTGTAGGAAGCCAGGATTATAAGATATTCATGGTTTAAAGGGATATTAGGGACGTACACATTTGACAGCTACATAACCTATGTAGCTGTCAAATACTACATATTGTGCTAAGTAACTGGATGGATATAGTTTGGATATAGGAACTACTCGCTTCCTGGCTTACCCGTGTCGTGGATGAACTTCACATATTTTCAACCTTATTAATGTACATATCACTTCATTTATTGATAAAATCCGTACAGTAGTTTTTGAGAAAATCAATTACATACTGACAGGTTTTGGGGACTTGATTTTATAATATGTATAGATTTTGTGTTTATTATAAAAAATCTATTTATCTACATAATCACTGTGACTACGGTAATAAAGAATACACCCCCTCTCTTCCCAGGCGTGTCGTAGTCGTACAAATACACAGACGGAAACCGGGAGCAGCAGCGTCTTGACTAAGGTTGTCTCAGCGTTGTGACTAAGGCAGAACCCTCAATTTGTTAGATTTTGGGGAAGCCTATGTTCAACAGTAGACTACAACAGGCTGAAGTGGAGTGGATAGATTTTGTGTTTATTATCTATAATAATTCTAGAACAACTCCTAAGGGAAGTGATCTACTTGAAAGTTTTTAAGCAAATCTGGTTGTCGCAAATATAATATATTTGTACCGTTGGATTAAAAATCGAATCTTATACATATTAATTAGACTTATTGTTTATTTTTAGGCAATTAGTCTTTAAAAATAAAACATCTTTTTTTTCAATTATTTATTCATCATCCTCTCTTACAATAATATTATCTAAGTAACCTGCCGGTGCCGATATATTTTCTTGATGTCTGGCCCATCCAAGATACCATACTAATGTCATTGTGTGCGCACAACACCCTACCGTTCGCCTTCCAACCAAACAATTGCAACAATATTCTAAAATCCCAGGTCGACCAGGCACATTATTTTTAATTAAAATATAAACATAATATTGTTTTCTTGCAATATGACGAGATTTTATTTTACCTCTTATTAATATATTATTATTATTTGAACTGCATCTAAGATCATATTCAGAGGAATCATAATGCTCACTGGATACTTCAATTTTATAGCCCCCGTGTAAACGCACATGCTCGCCATAATATGAACAGGCTTGACGTATTTGATACGTTCCCAGGGCAAATAAAAGGAGGTCTCTATACTCTAACTGTGGAAAGTAAGTGTTATACCTGTCTGCTGTTATGTTTTGAAAATTGGATGTTCGTCTATTCATATTAAGAGCATCAACCATACAGGCCAGATTATTTTCTCGGTTCATATTTTCCCTTATAATATTGAGGATTTCATTTGCATTAGCATTGTCATGCAGACGAACACCAAACTTATTTAACAAAGCCGCTGCGATTTTAAAATATTGCATTAGGTGGGGAAGTGATCTATGGCAATATTCTTGTCTTAATATCTTATAATCTCTTTTGAAATAACCATTGATCACTTCTACCACCCATCTGCAAATAGTAACACAGCGGCTTCTATTGGCTTGAGCTGTTGTTAATTGATGTTCACCTTGCAATAGTGATTCTGGCATGTATGGTCTATAGCCACATCCTTCTAACAAACTTATACAATCTCTAAAACCTCTGTCCAAGATAAAAACATCATTATTTCTAAAATATGTTCTTAGTGCAGAATTATCACGAGAAAACAAATTAGTCATTATAGTAGAGTCTGATGTTGTCGCTTTATAAGGGCCAAAACAATCAACAATATATCCATCACTAGCCACAATTAAAAATGGTTTTAAAAGATTTCTATATTTGTGAAGCGAATATGTTTCTTTTTGGAACATATAATTAGCACTTTTGTTTATGTAAATATATGTTCCATCACAAATAACAACAGCATTAGTATCGGTTGTATTATATAATCCATTTGGAATAGTTAAATTATGTTGTACCAATTGCTCATGTGTCAAATGGTTTATTCCAAGATAGAGAGGAACAAAATCTTGGCATAAAATCTTTCTGACTTTATCCATAATTGGCTCGAGTGTGCGACGTGGCACTTGAACTAAAGAAGAGATCCTCTCATCAGAGTCTCCAGTTCTCATTTTAAGAAGAAGCGCTGCCAGGCCTAATCCACCTCTACGTATTTCAGAAATTCTAGGTAATTCCCCTAGTAACACATTGAATTTTTCCTTGGATAATCCTATCCAGTATTGAAATATTCTTTCATCCATGTCTGTGATATTGTCAAAGTCAAGGGTGGGTCTAAACTGATTCACAAATGAAAACACATGTTCTACTTGGTCCATGGTAAAAGACTGAATGCTGTTCTCGCTTTCATATAATGTGTCCCAAGAATTGTTGACTAAATGTTCACTACAAACACGTGCTAATTTGGGCAAATAATATTTGTGATCATGTATTACTGTAGCTCTTAGCTTATCAGAAATATTGTGCAATGTAGTTCCAGTCCCACAATGTGGAAAGACACAAGTTTGCGTAGAATTTGCAGCACGTCTGTAATTAGACAGCACTATTTGCTGTGGCATTACCTCCGGTTCTGGCTGTTCAACTTGTTCATCTTCATTCTCAACAGCCTCATCCAGTTGAGTTCTGGCCTCATCTTGTTGGTTCATTCGAATAACCTCTCTTTTGGTGCGTAGCCAGCAAGCACAGCATATACGGTCTGTTGAAGATATCTAAAAAAAAAAAAAAACTAATTAATCATAATATAAATATTTAAAAAAATATGATAGAAATATTTATGTAAGACTATAATAAAACTCTAAATATTCAAATATAGATTTTATTCTACTTAATCTAATTTTTGTGCCATATGTTATTAAAGATTATTTATAATTATCATCATCTCATTGTGATTTCACATTTAGTTAGTGTCTCTATTGCATCTCATATCTTTTTCATCACTAGTATTAAAATAGTCAAAGTCATTTATATTACTTTGTTTTCATTATCAGTAAGGTTAAGTATTGTTTGTAATTATTAATAATCATAGTATATGTCAATCTAAGTACTAAAAAACTAAGTTATTTATAAATAAATAAATAAAAAGTACAAACCTCTCGTGGTGCTAATCTACTTTCTACAATATTAATTATAGATTGTTGCAAGTCACTAGGATTTTCTCTTAAGACAAGATTACTTCGTCTGTTTTGTGTAGAACAACCACATAATAGGCATACATTTGTATGGCCCCTGGTAGAAGGTCCCGCTTCTACATTTCCAGAAGACTGTGTTAGTAAATTAGAATTTACTGCAGAAAATGCTAGATCTCTGCACGCCTCACACACATAGTCTTCTTCCACAACCTGATGACAAAAAATAAAAATGTTCACAAAGGTCGTTTTAAATTACAATACCAACAAGCATTATGATTTTTACTCTCATCACATGTTATAAATTATAATACAAGGTATAAATAATACAATTATGGTACAAAGTAAAATGTAATCAGTTTAAAAAAAATTTTGTAATATTCAAATAATAATACTTACGAGTTGTGGGTATACCCAGCTGCAGATCAATGTGGTGGCTCTCGGATCGAGTTCCAATGCGGGGTACCGACGCAAAGTATTAATGCATATGTGGCAGTTGACACACATAATGCGTGTAGGATTTACACGACTTCCCATAGTGTCGAGAAAAGATCACTCGAATTAATTTATTCGAATTAACTACAATATCCAGTACGTTAGGTAGAATCGGAGTTCAGGTTAGTCGCAGCAAATGTCGTCGTAAATGGCAGATAATCGGAATCCGTAAGCAAGCAGAAGTCACACAAAGAAATCACAGAATCTATAAGCGGTCCAGGTCAAGTAAAAATCAAGAAAATTCACAGAAAAAACAACGAGTCGCACGCACAAACAAGCAACGAACAAAGTGTGAAATAATGGTGAAATTATGAAATATAAGATCAACTTGTCAGTTGAAAGACAGATTGTTGCCATGTTATATTATTTATGTTTGAAGTATTTTTTTATTTTATTTTCCACAGCTTTTTACCACTAATATATTTACACGAGAATATAGCAAGCATTTACATATTTAGGTAATTCTGATCTTTAAACACATATCTAAAGTAAACGAAATCGTTAATATTCAAAAATAAGTATTGAAAATTAAATGTTTTTAATACATTACATATAATTTTATACATATAGCAACAATATTTATTCAACAAACATACTCTTTCCGTTTAAGAACAATTGTGCTTCCATTTAAAATGTGATTTTATTTCTGGCTTCCTCAAGCTTTCAGCATAATATGAAAAATCTCAAGAAATTACATAATACATATTTCTATTGATGACATTCGTGAACGCTCATTAATTCTGTCAACAACTATTTCGCCAATGTTCTTTAATTAAAGTCACAATTAAAATCTAAATCCAATCAATACCTACTAAGTTTAAATTACAATTCAATCAAAATTAAAATTCAAAATTAAAACCAAAACCAAAATTAAAATCAAAATCAAGACGAAAATCAAAATCAAAATTAAAAACCTGTTTTGTTACCTAACTCTGATTAGAATTTGTAAAAAGGCTTTATGTTTTTAAGTTGATTTTTTAATATATTAGATTTTATGTTTTTTAGTTGATTTTGCCTGATCTAGAAAAAGATTTTATGTTTTGGTTTCATTTGTCAGATTTTAAGTACCTAAATAAATAAAACATTAAAAGCATTTTAGTTTTTGACGTGATAACGTCTAGTACATTGATTAAAACTATCGGGTATTTTTTTTAAAGATGACGCCATTTTGTCACGTTCCGCGAGCGAGCGAGAGCGCAGAACAAGCGATAGAGAGGCACGATTAGCCTAAGCGTTCTGTCTTACACTCCATCGGACCGCGTTCGAGTAAAAGAGACAGTGGCGCCACGCAATCTACACGCGAACTGTTTTGTAGGGATGTTCATCGGAAAAAATATCGATAATTTTACCATCGATAATTATCGAATCATTTTATCGATAGTTATCGATAATTATCGAATGAACAGCTATCGATAATTATCGATAAAATGATTCGATAGTTGGCGACAGTTATCGATATTTATCGAATGAAAAATTATCGATAATTATCGGATCAAAATTATCGCAAAACACTTATCGATAATTATCGAATGGAAAATTATCGAGTATTTACGAATTATCGATAATTATCGCACACCCCTACTGTTTTGTGATTTGTCAATTGTTTGGTAGAGAGTACCACTTGAAACACTCCCCTTGATTTCCTACTTTTCCTATCATCTTCCTATCCTTAACAAAATAACTCAGATTGGAAAATCTTGAATATCACACTATCATATACATATATATATATATATATATATATATATATATATATATATATATATATATATATATATATAAAGTAATACACACTATCATTGTATATGTGATAATAATTCAATTCGATTCATAAAAGTTTACAATTCTACATCTATGTATTCTTATGACGTTATCACGTAAAAATTATCGTCTGTAAACCGACTTTACAGACAACCATTTTTTTTTTTTTAATAATTAATTATGTTTATGTAACACGTATGCAAATAGTATACATAAATAATAATAATAACAATAAATTAATAATATGGCTTTCATACAAATATATAAATATCCGATATATATCAAAAATTTTGATATATATCGGATATATATCATAAATATCCGATATTTTGATATTTATAATAAATATCGGATATTTTCGAACCCTGATAAGTATATAATAATTGAAGCTGTATATTTATTTATTAATTTTAGACAAATGTCTAACATATTGCCTAAAATTAAATTGTCTAAAGTCAGAATTTGTAACTGATATAAATCATAATCTTTTATAATAACTACAACCCTTTCTGTAATTTACTTAATAATTCATAATGCTACTATTTACCATTAGATAAACTATCAGCACCAATTTCATATCACTATTGAATACCAGGATTTTAATAGAAACATTTTAGTTGTAATTTTATAATAGCTTCTTAGTAAAAGAATTATCACTTATAGATATGTTTTATTATGTAATGTGTATTTGAATACTATGGTTATTAATGAAATCTCTTTAAATAACTATTGGGTGTATAACTTAAAAATGCGAGATTGACAACAGATGACGTATCTTTTGAACTCGATATTTGTCTTTAATAACTTACAAGTCCATTTGAAAGATATACAGTCAAACCTGGGTAAGTGAGAACTGGATAAGTGAGAGAACTCTATAAGTGAGAGTAATAGCCAGGAACCGTCATTTTAAGCTCCCAAAACCTCTATTAGCGAGAAACAGAAACCTCTGTAAGAGAGAATCATTTTTCCCTCATGGACCTCCATAAGTGAGACTGCTACTTATCTATACCTCTATAAGCGACAGTCGAGCTTTATTTATTTATATTATTTAGGAGGAAAAATAGCTACAAAAAAATACATAAAAGATACACATTTACAGTAGTAAGCTTGTGTCTCAGATATCCAATATGTTAATGCCGAGCTTCCGAGTTAGAGAAAAACATTCAAAATACAAAAACATAAACCCAAACGAAATTGACAGATTTTTTAAAGTGTAAATAAGTTCTAAATAAAATAAAATTACATAGTGCATGAATTTTTGTTTTGTTTTCGTAAGCATCTTGATACCTACCCTTATAAACTACTTATATGTCAGAATCCAATGAACGTAACATATACACACTATTAAAAATATATATGTACATAGTATATTATGTTGTGCATATTATGCACATAATGTTATCATATTACATATTTACTACATTCGTACTTGCTGTGACTTGTTATTGCTGCGTACCTCTACAAGAGAGAAACGCTACCCATGTACCTGCATTAGCGAGAAACTCGGGTTAGTGAGAAACCTCTATAAGCGAGAATGAGATTGTGCTCCCTTGAACTCTCGCTTATCCAGGTTTGACTGTAATTATATTCTCATTTAAATAGTTATTGAACATTATAGTGTAAACAACAGTTTTTTGTTTACTTCGAAAATGTCGAATTTTGTGTCAAAAAAGCGTCATATACGGGAAGTTTTGCTTTTCTTCTTTAATTTGAAAAAAGTGCAACTGAAGCACACCAACACTCCGGTTTCAATATGTGAGGGATAGTTAGTGCGGTTCAGAACTAGTAATTTTGACAAAAAGCTTTAAAGACCAAGAATTGTAGGCATTACTCCATGAAGTTTGTTGTTAAGCTCAACAAGGGCTGAATATCATTGGGAGCTACTAAAGCAGCAATTCCAAAACGTTTGCGAGCAACAGGATTAATCCAAAAGCAGGAAAATTCATACCATATGAATTGAAGCTGAGGAACCTTAATAGACGATTTTGCATGTCAGAAATGCTGCTTGAAGGCTATAAAAGAAAACCATTTTCGCACCGAATTATTACTTGCGATGAAGAATGGACCCATTACGATAACCCGAAACGTAAGAGATACAGAGTATGTGAAGCCCGGCCAACCAGCCGATTCGACATCAAAGCCAAATATCCATGGTGCTAAGGTTATGCTCTGTATTTAGCAAGACCAAAATGGTCCTATCTAGTATGCTGAAATCTGGTTAGATCATCACAGGGAACCTGTACCCAACGCAACTTATTCGCTTACAGAGAACATTGGCCGAAAAACACCAGAATATGCGACGAGACATGAAACCGTTATATTCCATCATGACAATGCTTGGTCACATGTTGCAATACCTGTTAAAAACTATTTAATAAGAAGTGGTTGGAAATTTTACTTCACCCGCCTTTTAGTTCAGAGCTTGCCCCATCCAACTACTATTTATTTCGATCGATGCAGAACGCTCTGTCTGGCATATGCTTCACTTCAGAACAGGGTATGCGAAATTGGTTTGATTCATTCTTGGCCTCAAAAGATGAGCACTTCTTTTGGAGCAGAATATGGATACCAGCTATTTATTGTTGCAAGAAAGATAGCAAAAGATCATAGCTAACAAAAGTCAATATTTTCAATAAATTAATATTGTACAAATGTTTCAAAATAAAATTTATAAATTTTTAAAAATTCTGAATTTTTAAGTTATACATCCTATAAAAAAAATTAAGTGAGCCAATATTATTTATTAATAATGCACAAAATACAATATAAAATACATTAACATAATTCCTTAAACTTTAATTGCATTTTAATGAAAATTAAAATTAACATTTTAAGGCAGGTTTTAAAATAAACTTGTAATAAACTATGTACTCATTACATCAAAATTTTGGGATATTTATTTACTTACTCTATTAATAAAAATTTGCATTGCATCATATTGCATCATATTATAAGAGAATATAGGAGAAGCCGAAACTCAGTTAAATATATTATTTACATTTATAAACACAATAAACATCTTAATTGTATTTAAAAATATTACACTAATATAACACTAAAGTGCACATGAAGTTCTAAAAACTTTTTACTTTTTTAGTAAAAAATCTTTACTAATAAAAATTAATCATGAGAAATTATTCAAAATCATAGTCAAGAACAACATTATCTATCATAACAGAACTATCATATCAAATATGGTAACAACGGAGAAGCAGTTATAGTGAAAGCTTACTTACACTGATTCCCAAAAATATCTTATACACTAATAACAAAAAATGTTAAAAAGAACTAAACCACAAATGATAAGTAAACCAAGTTATAAAGCGTTTATTAATATAATACCTACATTTTCAACAAAACTATTTTTAATTAACTTGTATTAAGTGAAATGTATGTACTTTGTAGATAAAAGTATTGCTTACTATGTATAATGAATGTGCTTATGACTAAGAGGTGACTTTTATACGCTAAATATTCGTATTGAGTAAGAGAAATTAGAAAATGTCTAGTAACTACAATGGTTTTGTGTCCAATGTGATAAAAAGTATACTACTTTTTTATAAAGATGCAGCAATGTAAGCAACATTTTTGATGTAAAATTTGTGCTCTTCCTTAAATGGCAGTAAAGCATGTTCCCAGGGTGCTTAAAATGCCCTAAAATATGATGATACACAGTATTGTAGCCTTACCTGCTGGACTCTCTCGTGAGTGCAGAGTGCGACGACGGTGTGATGTGTTGCTCGGCCATAGACGACGCTGGGAGACACACGCGGCTGCTTGTGTGGGGCCTGCGCAGGCCACCCGCGCCCGCTACCTATCCGGCACCATGCCCGGACGAGCGTTATACCGCTGCCTTTGCATATACCTCCTTCAGCGGTATCACAAACACATCAGCACGAGCACTACTGATCACCTTCACACTCACTGAGTCCCGCTCGAACGTAACACTACTGTTATGCACTCTCCGCTTAACTGAAACAAAGATAAAACACAAACTCAGCAATATGAATAACGCTGCGTTACATAAACATTTCAACAATAATTAGTACCACTAGCTGCCACCGGAATAGGTTCCTTATATTATTTTTACGAACTTGTTTATAGTTCTTAATTAAATTATATTGAATATTTTTATAAAATGTGCTGTTTCGGTTAGAGCTATAATAATTAAAACCACGTTTCATAAAAATTATCACGATAGATGACACATCAAGGACAGCTACACTCTTCGAGTTATTTTTCAATTCTCATACAGCTGGCTGCCTGTCAAAAGAGCGTGATGTTGCCAGACTGACGCAGCAAAAATTCTACCGCAAACAACTATTGATTTTATAAAATTCTAACTGTATTACTTAAACATGACACATTTACTGTTTAACAAACATATTTTTAATGACAAATTGATGATTAGAAAAACTTGGAATAAATATTAAACGTTATGTACAATGTTACTGTTTGTTTTTACAGCTCATAATGTAATATTTTGAATTTTTTTCTTTTTTTAACGCTGTTTTTTATCATGTTGTTTTTTATACTCTGTAACAATGTTTTAATTATTAATTCTTTAGGAGTTTATTTCACATCACAAAAAATCCCTTGTAATATTATGATAGTAGAAACTGCCACATAAGTTGAAGTTAATAGATACTAGCAACATTCATTTGAATATGACAACATCGCTGCTCTGATCAACAAAAAGATACGAGAACAATAACATGTATAACATGTATAACATGATGTACGTATGTATGTTACTGTAAAAGCCCGAATATTTGTAAATCCTTGATTTTACTAATAAATCCTAAAATTTGCGAATATGAGTTTAATAATAGATAAAAGTATGGATTATTATATAAGAGATAATTTTGCAAGGTGTTTCCATCAGAATTCGGAAAATTCTAGTTTTTGCTGAAGAGGTTTGGTAAGTGTAAGATACTGTGTCTTAGCTAAAACCACAATTTAGCTTTACGATTCCGCATGATGAGCAGCAAAATATATCTACGAGTGTGACAGTAAAGTATCATAAATGGTGTAAGGCAGTAAGGGCTCAACTATTTCATCGTTATTTTACCTTGTCTCCTAAATAAAACCTAAAATATCAAGTGATTACTGTTAAGATTTTGAAATGATAGCTACAGTAAATCATAAAGGAGATGGATACGATTCCATACATTCTTGGGCCAAAATGTAATGAAATGAAAATGGTATCAATTAATGCGTTTAGGCTTGTGAATCCCTTGCTGAAAATTCTCTATATTTTGGCTATCTGAGAGCGGAGTTATTAGACGTTTTGTAAAAGTGAGGTTATGTTACAATGTCAATAAAAAAAACCCGATAAATAAGTTTTAAAGCACTAATGTTTATTATATTTAGTGAAGAATGTTTGAAAATTCACAAAGCACTAATGTTTATTATATTTAGTGAAGAATGTTTGAAAATTCATTACAAATATAACTTGAAATAATAAATGAACATCAGTAATTGATTTATCGAAAAGGCGCCCAGGATAATAAAAAAAACTTCGAATTTATATCATACTTTATTCTTCTTCTATTATTATTAATATATCATCTAGGAAATGTGCAGGTGGAACTATATTTTCCTGGTACCTAGCCCAGCTAAGATACCATATAATAGTCATGACATGAGCGCAGCAGCCCACACTTCGTCTGCCTACAATGCAATTACAGTAATACATGAGAATGGCTTCCCTTCCTCTCCGAGAGCTGTCAACTAAAATATAAACAAAATAAGTTTTTCGACTTATATGTCGGGATTGTATGCGACCCCTAAGTAGCCAAGAAGTACTAGAGCCCGACAGCTCTCTAAGAAGGCTGCTGCTGACCTCCCTGCACACTTCTATAACAAAACCATCACTTCCTCTAACATGTTCACCATAATAGGAACGTGCCTGCTTTATTTGGTATGTTCCTAAAGAAATCTGTATTAGTTCACTATCGGAGAGCTGTGGGAAATCATTAAGATTATCATTATGTATTGTAATCATTTCAAAATTAGCTCGATGCCTATTATAATTATTTCTTATAATAAAATCAGCTAATATATTTTCTGTATTCATACATCTATCTATTTCTTGTATTATTTCCCCAGCATCTACACGATCAACTATAGGAGGGTGAAACTTATTTAAAAGTGCAGCAGCCACCTCAAAATCTTTCATTAAACTTTTACTGGCTATATTAAAATAATTTTGCCGAAATAATTTAAAATCACGTTTAAATCTCCCATTAACAATTTCAACTACCCAACGACATATGGTGACTGATCTAGATTTATTTGCCTCGCTAGTTGATAGCTGTGTTTCACCCTCCTGCAACGAAGCAGGCATGTAAGTCCTATATCCACATTGGTGCAACAAAGGTAATGCATCACGAAAGCCTCTATCTAATATAAATGCATCACCTCGTTGAAAATATTCCTGTAAAGGTCTTCCATTTGCAAATTCGTTTTTCATGATGTCAGCATCAGACATTGTAGCTGGGTATGGGCCCAAAACATCAATAATATGGCCATCAGTACAAACAATTAAAAATGGTTTTAATAGATTTCTATATTTGTGCATGCTATATGTTTTTTTTTGATATAAATAATTAGCACTCTTTTCCACATAACAATAGGTGCCATCAAAAATTGCTATTGGCTTTTCAACGCCCTCAAAGCTTCCAAACAATGAACTGGGAATTGCAAGATTTCTTTCTATTATTTGTTCTCTATTTATGTGGTTTAAACCTAGATTTGCAGGTACAAAATACTGTGTGAGTAATTCTCTTACATCATGTAACCACTTTTCTATAGTTCGCCTACTCACTTTTAGCAAAGTTGCCAACCTTTCATTGGAGTCCCCAGTTCTGAGTTTTATTAGATAAGCGGCCAAAGCTAAGGTTGCATTTGGAATTTCTGACAACTGAGGAATTTCAGTGCACATTTGATGGAACTGAGCTTTATTTAACCCAGTCCATGTATGTACAATATGGTCTTCCATGTCATTTATTTTTTCAAAATGAAGTAATCCACTATATACTTCTTTTAAAGACATCATGTCTTGAATATGTTTTGCAGTAAAAGACTGTATGTAGTTGGACCTTAAACTCTCAAGAAAATCCCATGCTTCGATAACCAAATGTTGATCACAAAGACGGTTGTTTTCAGGGATGTAATATTTATATTGGTTGAGTAACATTTTCCTAGTAGAAAGAGGAACCCTGTATCTGTCTGTTCTCCTGCATCCTTCGATAAAGCATCTACTTTCAGTTTCAGAAGCTCGCATGTATTCTGGCAATACAATAGTAGGTTCCGGTTGGTTGCCTCTAACTTCTTCATTGAGGAACACAGGAGCAGGATTGTCTTCTTGAGGCCTATCTTGTTGAGATGAAGTAGACGGGCCTGAGACCATATGAACAGCAGCTCTATCTGCAGCCACCCAACAACCATGACATACATGACTTCCTGCTTCTATCTGTAACAGACATACTTAATCAAAATTGGGGTTTATTAATTAATTTTTGGTTTTTTATTTTTTATTATTTATATCTGACATCTACAGGCTTTATCCCCGGGCCTTTTATTTATACATTAATAAGTATAATATATATTTTTGTGCTTGCTTAATTGGCTAAAGTATTTATTAAATACTTGGTTACATCCACTTTTTTATTTTATTTAATTAAAGTAAGTCTTAAAAATTGTGTGAATAATGTGAATTTAATGTCAATACATTCAGTGTTACAAAAATATACAGATACATAATTGATAATATTAGTAGGTATAAAATGATTTAAATTCACTACAACATAATTATGAGTGTTTCGGTTACTGTGGTATTCCGATTCCTCGTGGCCATTTTCATATTTTAGTTCATAATTTCAAAGTCATTTTGTGTATAGTCCATGCCTATTATAATGAATTTCATTTGTCTGATTGTGCTTAGATTTTACAGAAAATACAATACAAACAATGATAATTATTGTTCTATGGCTAGTGACAAAATCATTTCACTTGATATGACTTTTAATAATAAAAATTCGGTGGAACTTCTCTATGTATTTAAAATATTGGAATAGACACATTGGGGAATTTCTCAACTTCATTTGGAGTCATATTAGGTTATTCTTAAGTTCAGCATGAGAGTATAGTGTGTCAGCAGACCCAACTTTGCGACTAATGGCTCACTTTTGGGCCCCGTTAATGGAGAAGTACCCAAATATTTTTTGACTTGCAGTAAACAACATTTTAAATTGTAAGTTACTACTTACAGTTAATGGTATAATCCACTCTTGTATGACATTATAAATTCTTGATTCACGAGTTGAGTTGGTATGCAGAAGATGACTGGCTCTTGTTGCAAGAGAACGCCCGCAGCGAATGCAAACATTACGGTGACCAAGTAGTCTTCTTTGGACATCAACATCTGCGCTTTGAGCCAAGTCCCAGCATGCATTGCAAATATAGTCACTACTATTAACCTACAAATTGAAAAATATTTTAAATCATCACAATTACAATAATCTTTTTAACCATTTCAATAATCAGCCACTTTGACTGTGCCTAATTAATTAACTTAAGTGTACTATGACATTAGGTATTTTAAAATTAAACATTTTACAAACATTATAATTATTATATATATACATATATATTACAAACCTGCCATTTGGTTAGATTGGTAATAGGTTTTATATACTTACAGACTTATGTGGAAGCCACTGTCGTATCACTGACAGAATTGTTTCATCATTTAAGCGTCGTCGGCTTATATTATTGCAGTGATTAGTTGCTATACCACAATTTATACATCGATCCATACTTTGAAGAATATCCAATTCAAGCCGGTAGAAAAATCCAAAATAAGAATTAAAGTCAAATATGTAAGCAATCTTCGGTGTCCAGTGTGAAAGCAAGTGTCGTTCAAGGTAGGCAGGGTCAGAATCCGTAATAAACAATGCGGTGGTCGTTGAAAAAAAAAAGCAACAAAGAAAACACTCAGAACGCATCGGAAAACACGAAACGAGTGACGAAAGCAAAAAATAAACGGCTAGGGCTAGTACACATCAGTCAGCTGTCAAAGCTGTCACTAAAATATGATTTATTTTTAATCAATACGAAATCGATATTATTATCAAATATTAATTGATATTTTCGCTATTTATGTAACTTTATTTAAATGAACTTTATTTTTTACAACTTCAATTGTGCATCTAAATACTTCGAGTTAATTAATTAGTGCAAACCTTTTTTTTTAAATTCTGTAATCGATTTTAGTTTAATCGATACCCAGTTAATTTGACGAAAACGATCTTTTTCATTTTTCTCTGCTCCCAGATTCAGAATAAATCTGCTTTTTTATATTTTAAAATAAAAAAATATGACCAATTTTTTAAACCATATGTCTACTTGTTACATTTTGGCCCAAAAGTCCCCATCTCCTTTATAAGTAAAACCTGCGATTTAAGAATATTCGTGATTCAACAGGAACTTATACTTAAAACAAATTTATTTCATCATATTAAGGACGCGTTTGCGATTTGGACAAAATTATGCTGTTTTTCGGTACATATTTTGACAAAACTAAACAAAATCATATAAAACGAATAATTACATCATATAGATTGGTTCTTTATCTTCAAACAATAGTAACTTTTTTTTAAAAAAAGTAGTTTTTTAATATCGTATTAAACGTTCTCCCATTACCATTTTTCACAAATTAACGAAATCGGGTAGACTTTAGGTACATTTTTGTTCTATTATCTACATATATAAAGATTTCTAAAAATAGTATGAGCAAGGAGATATGTTTAATTCTAAATCATATTAACAAAATAATACAAAAGTGCCATCAATAGTCGTAGAAAATATAAAAACTGGACCTGCTTTTTTTCACATTTTGCTATTAATCATGACTCTTATCCCATTGCAATAAGGTTTATTTTATCGTTGGTATTTGTTTTGATTTATTGCACAAACATTTTCATTTTTCGAATGAGACCTCAGTCCGCGCTCGGCCGCTGTCAAGGGTGGACGTTGTGTCGCCTGCTAGCAGCAATTCGAATTGAAAAACATCGCTGCTCAAATACAAAATATTCGATAAACCAAATTTGATACTTGACAAAGTAAGATAATTTTATAATCACATATTTTTATTTTATTATTTTATTTCGCAAAAAGTACATAGGTAAGTAGTTTATATATGCCTTATCCTCTCGGACTTGAGTAAACCTGAAGTTGTACTTCTGTGACTGCTACTGGAACTCCTCGACGATTTGAACTAGGTGTGCCAAGTTTGGATTCGTTTTGTTAGTTATGATGAGACTTTACCACCGGACTTGATGTAATGACCTGAAGGTGTACTTCGGAGACTGCTACTGGTACTCCTCGACGATTTGAACTAGGTGTGCCAAGTTTGGATTCGTTTTGTTAGTTATGATGAGACTTTACCACCGGACTTGATGTAATGACCTGAAGGTGTACTTCGGAGACTGCTACTAGTACTCCTCGACGATTTGAACTACGTGTGCCAAGTTTGGATTCGTTTTGTTAGTTATGATGAGATTTTACCACCGGACTTGATGAAATGACCTGAAGGTATACTTCGGAGACTGCTACTGGTACTCCTCGACGATTTGAACTACGTGTGCCAAGTTTGGATTCGTTTTGTTAGTTATGATGAGACTTTACCACCGGACTTGATGTAATGACCTGAAGGTGTACTTCGGAGACTGGTACTGGTACTCCTCGACGATTTGAACTACGTGTGCCAAGTTTGGATTCGTTTTGTTAGTTATGATGAGAATTTACCACCGGACTTGATGTAATGACCTGAAGGTGTACTTCGGAGACTGCTACTGGTACTCCTCGACGATTTGAACTACGTGTGCCAAGTTTGGATTCGTTTTGTTAGTTATGATGAGACTTTACCACCGGACTTGATGTAATGACCTGAAGGTGTACTTCGGAGACTGGTACTGGTACTCCTCGACGATTTGAACTAGGTGTGCCAAGTTTGGATTCGTTTTGCTAGTTATGATGAGAATTTACTACCGGACTTGATGTAATGACCTGAAGGTGTACTTCGGAGACTGGTACTGGTACTCCTCGACGATTTGAACTACGTGTGCCAAGTTTGGATTCGTTTTGTTAGTTATGATGAGACTTTACCACCGGACTTGATGTAATGACCTGAAGGTGTACTTCGGAGACTGGTACTGGTACTCCTCGACGATTTGAACTAGGTGTGCCAAGTTTGGATTCGTTTTGCTAGTTATGATGAGAATTTACTACCGGACTTGATGTAATAACCTGAAGGTGTACTTCGCAGACTACTACTGGTACTTCTCGACGATTTGAACTAGGTGTGGCAAGTTTGGTTTCGTTTTGTTGGTTATGATGAGATTTTACGACCGGACTCGATGTAATGACCTGAAGGTGTACTTCGGAGACTGCTACTGGTACTCCTCGACGATTTGAACTAGGTGTGCCAAGTTTAAATTCGTTTTGTTGGTTATGATGAGACTTTACCACCGGACTTGATCTAATGACCTGAAGGTGAACTTCGGAGACTGCTACTGATACTCCTCGACGAGTAGAACTAGGTGTGCCAAGTTTGGATTCGTTTTGTTAGTTATGCTGAGAATTTACCACCGGACTTAATGTAATGACCTAAAAGTGTACTTCGGAGACTGCTACTGGTACTCCTCAACGAGTAGAACTAGGTGTGCCAAGTTTGGGCTCGTTTTGTTACTTATGATGAGACCTTACCGTCGAACTTGATGTAATATGTATCTTGTTTATAAATTTTAATAAAATGCATTTTTTGTAACTTTCATAACTCAAACATAATTGAATTGAAAACGTCACGATTATAGTTGAGAACAATTATTGTCATAAGTTATTTTTTACAGAGCTTCTGAAAGTATTCACAATCCTCGTGATACATCAAAGGTGTATCCAGAAAAATGTAATCAAACGTGTTGTAGTACTTCATGAAAATATTTTGGAGACGTCCAACGTAAGTTAATAATACATTTCAAATTACATACTATTGTTTTATATTCACTTTATCACAAACTTTATTTAGCATAAAAAATAACACTTGTAAAAATTTTTTTTTTAGAACTCCAAATATGAAGAAATAAAACCGCTACAGGTTTCAGGACGAAGGATCATAGAAATGGCATATTTTATTAAACAACTTCATGAAATTGCGAATCATACTTCGATGTTCAATTGTAATTTAAGTACTGTTACACACAGTACTCTACCACATTTTCAATCAAATATTTTAAAAATAAATAATTGATTTCGTTTTATTTGTGGTTTTATTAATCGATCGATGTTTACCTTTAGCTCACTTCATCTAATCCAGAGGTAAGATCTTATGATAAATATCAAAGCGAGAAAAACTCGGGACACCTAGTTCTACACGTCAAGAAGTTCCAGTAGCAGTCACTGAAGTACAACTTCGGGTTATTCCATCAAGTCTAGAAGTAAGGTGCTATCATAACTATCAAAACGAGCCCAAACACGGCACACCTAGTTCTACACGTCAAGGAGTTCCAGTAGCAGTCACTGAAGTACTGTTACACACACCTTCGGGTTATTCCATCAAGTCCAGGGGTAAGGTCTTATCATAACTATAAAAACGAGCCCAAACTCAGCACACCTAGTTCTACACGTCAATGAGTTTCAGTAGCATTCACTGAAGTACATCTTCGGGTTATATCAAGTCCAGGGATAAAATCTTATCATAACTATCAAAATTAGCTCAAACTCGGCACACCTAGTTCTACACGTCAAGGAGTTCCAGTAGCAGTCACTGAAGTACACCTTCGGGTTATTTCATCAAGTCCAGGGGTAAGGTCTTATCATAACTATCAAAACGAGTCCAAATTCGGCACACCTAGTTCTATTCGTCAAGGAGTTCCAGTACCAGTCACTGAAGTACACCTTCGGGTTATTCCATCAAGTCCAAGGGTAAGGTCTTATCATAAAAATAAAAACGAGTCCAAACTCGCCACACCTAGTTCTACACGTCAAGAAGTTCCATTAGCAGTCACTAAAGTACAACTTCGGCCTACTCCGTAAGTCAAGTGGTAAGGTTTTATCATAATTATCAAAACGAACCCAAACTCAGCACACCTATTTCTACTCGTCAAGGAGTTCCAGTAGCAGTCACTCAACTATACATTGGGGTTACTCCATCAAGTCCAGGGATAAGGTCTTATCATAACTATCAAAACGAGCACAAACCCCCTGTCTCTACTATTGGAGGCTTGCTTACAGTGCCTAGTAAATTAGCAGTGACTGAAGTTTGTATTATATATTATACTATTGGCATATTTATAAATAGGTATAATTTAGTAAAAACAAACAGCAATAAAATATATATTTGTATTGTATATTGTATACTTATTACAAAGAAAAAAAAAAACAAATTGTAAAGTATCAAATTAGTTCATTTGACTACAATTCTCGAACCTAACCGTGCGTACTGCGTCGTACGCTTGTGTGTGTGAGTTTTGTCAATGTAGTAGTTCGATTCTATACCCATCAATTTTGTAAACGCGTCCTTAAGATAGAATTGCTTTACGATATAATTTTCAGCGTAAATTAATCCGAGACCTTGAAAAATATATGTATTATAAGTATTATTTACTTGTCGTTTAATAAGTTCCAAAACTTTTAACATTGATTTTAATTTAACATTGTAGTTATTATAAAACTGCTCAATTCTCATAATAATTACCTATATATTTAATTCCTTAAACAATTATAGTCTAAACCAAACAAAGTAATTAAAGCCGTCATTGTTCGTGTTTGGCCTCCTAACCGTAATCTCCATAAACCTTCGTTAAGTTATAATACATGTAAAAATGTTAATATGGCTGTAATATATGCTTTATATTTAAACAGCTAGGTTAGGGCCGCCTTCGCAATATGCATGCATTTGTACAAGTGGAAATAAATTACCTACGTACACAAAGGACGTGTTATGTACGTGTACTGATTGCGTCTCGAAGGACGCAGAGGAGAGCATCTAGCCATGGATAACGATAATATAGTATGGGTCTAGGTATAGGCCTACTAGGTTTCATTGCTAATAGAAAATATAAGACTTAAACGGAAACAAGCAGTAAAATAGCAACGATACTAGAGGAAATCATAAATACTGATAGTCAAATTTTATAATAATTAGTTTGCGTTTATATCTGAAATATATATACATATAATATATTTACTAACCCATAGTTTGAAAATGTTTTAAAAAATTTACAGTAGAAAATAATAAAGTATAAAATATGTTTGGCTGATACGATTTTCATAATAGATACAAAATAATATTATATTTTAAAAATTTTAGAATAAATATATTGAATTAATTACTAATCTATGATAATGTAGGTTAAGGTGATAAATTAGACAAACATGTAAAGACTAATTTTTATCGAACAACGGTATCGGAGAAGCTAGGAGAACAACTTTAACCTGTTTAAAATAAACTTGCTTACAATTCGATCTTGGGTCGATAGTGGGACGAAAAAGAAACCAGAATGATAAACAGTCGAATGCAGGTAGATCAACATAAGGAGGTGTATGTCTTTTGTTATACGTAAAAAATGGGTAGGTAAGGAATAAATGGATAATAAGTAATTGAACAAGAGCCCACGACGGCCAGACCTTCAGTCTATAAGAATGCGCTATAAGAATTTCTACAATAACTAATAATACGATACTTTTTTTTTGTTTTGAATTGAAACTAAGGTATCCAGGAATTACTTAAAAACTACGCTACTGATATTATAATTCGTTATAACGACGCAAGCGCAACTTGACTCCTTTACACTTCGAAAGTGTACCCTGAGAGAAAGAAGTGTCTGTTCTTTTTTTTTTTATATAAATATTAACCAACAATCACACCACGTTAACCTAGCCCCGTGCTAAGTTCGTAAGAACTTGTGTTACGGGTACTAGGAACGGAAATAAATTTAAGATATAAATACATATATACATAAATACACATCCATGACCCGGTGCAGACATCTATATTCGTCATACAAATTATCTGCATCAAAAGGTAAAAATTTAAACTCGAAGAAAATAATTAGAAAAAGAGCTAACTCTCTTCTAATTTTACATAAGCTTAATCATGTCAAATGACCTACGTATGTTATATATTATAGAACATCAAATGAAAGCTTAAAAATTTAAATATATAATTATAACGTTTTTCACTTCGCAATGTAGGTACTCGTATTATTAAAATTAAAGCGTGTAAAATAAATTAATTTCGACAGTTTTAAAAGTATTAAAAGGAGATAAGCCGAAGAAATGGAGCCGAAGAATTGAGAACAGGTAGAAATTACTTTATTTCTAAAGATTTCATATCCTATCAAGAGTTAGGGACTTCTCTTGGGTAGTTTCATTTCAGGTAGATATTTTCTTATAACGTTGGATTCTTTAAAGTTTAACGGTATACGATGCGTATATGTCGCTTATGTTCCGATTCCAGATGGAACGAAGTCTCGATTTACTCGGGTATACAGAGGGTTGATGGAGAGATTTTTTTCATACGTTTTGACACTGAAAGACAGTTCGACAATCACTATATGATTTTGGGTTTGTTTGTTTTATCCACGCTGTTTTTTTTAAGGTCAACGACTTTATGTTGTTATTTAAAATAATTTTAAACGTATGATTATACTAAAAATATACTAAACTTAAATATTTAATTTTGGTTTTAATGAAAAAGTAGACATCTCTAAATAGCACAAGTTGAAAACATTAAATAAATAATTATATAATATTAATAAATTTTATATACCTATTTAGTTATTTGTAAAAAAAAACGAATTATGTATTTACTTTGCCATTTACTAATTAGCGTAGAGCAATTTTCAATTGGCCACACTATTTCAGTGATGTTTGGCAAACGTCTTAAAATATGAAATATTAAATTATAACATAAAAAATAAAGCTATTTTTCTCACATCTGATATATATTTGAGTATCAATACCTTTAACGAAACGAGAATTATAGACATTTGAATGCAGATTTAGCTTAACCTTTTATGAGTATCACGTCAGCTATCGAAAGTTATACTTTGTAGTAATAAATATAAGGTAGGTATTAATGCTGTGTATTTCGAGCTGCCAAGGGGCTGCACCCCAAGGCCGACGGTCGACAACCTGACTGCTGCAGACACGTGTGAACCCCGCTTACCTCGAGATGAAAAAATCACTGACACCCTGTCACTAAGCGTTAAAGTAGGTATCGTTCTTTAAACAACACAAAAAGAAAAATTGTTGCTTCATAAAATGAATTAATTTTGCAATAAATAAATCTTCACTTGAATTCAGTATGTTTGGCATTAAATAATATTTTCTTGTAATAGTAATATACCAATTGCAAGCCGGATTCCCAAACAAAGGCTTTTTTAAAATCACGCTATAAAAACGTCGATAAAATAAGTGTTTTGTGTAAGGACTTAATAAATTTTTTGACACTTATTTTTAGTATTATAAGTTATAGTACTCGTACTAATAATGGCTGGCCTGTTGGCGCAGTTGGCAGTGCTGTGCTTTCTGCTCCAGGGTTGTGGGTTCGAATCCCACCCCGAATCTGGATATCATATGTATTTATATATTATTTGTAAGTTTTTTTTTTTAAATAAAAAAATGTATTTCAATCGGCTGTTACCTAAAACACATGTATTAAGTTGCCTAGCTTAGGGCCAGAAGAATGTGTGTATATTTATTTATTTATATTTAAACCGTATTCTGTGAAACTCTGTGTGACGGTTTTGGGGTACGGGACATAC
Source organism: Euphydryas editha (assembly GCA_036937285.1). Taxonomy (NCBI): domain Eukaryota; kingdom Metazoa; phylum Arthropoda; class Insecta; order Lepidoptera; family Nymphalidae; genus Euphydryas; species Euphydryas editha. The sequence continues at coordinate 9,077,766 of JAUPFZ010000004.1, forward strand.
TTGTGAAAGTCATCTATGATGGTAAGGAGGCACCATTAATTGCGTGAGATCAAAATATGGTGAGCTCCAATAAAATATTATTAAATCTCATTTGACTTGTATAATCGAAAATCCTCACGTTAACTCTGAAAAAAATATAAATTATTTCACAGATAATAAAAAAATTGCGTTCATTTTGCATGCTTAAATGTTTGTTTAATTGTCCTCTGTTTGTGATTTTGATTTTATTAAATTTAAAAATATTAATTATATAACACTTGAACATCATTAATTTTCCAATTTATAAAAATAAATTTACTCCTTTAACTACTTTAGCGTAAATCTTACGTAAGGGGGAGAGAAGTCCAACTAAATCTTACTAAATCTCATCTAAGGGAAAGGGGATATTATTGGAGATAATTATGGATGGCCCCTAATGTTTCTTGCTGATTTTGATGATATTTAAGATTAATTGACAGGTTACAATTTACAGGACAAACTCTTATTTTGCTACACAAAAAAAATATTTAAATAGGGTCATTTCCCACCTGATATATAGCTAGTTAAAATAAAGGGCTACAAAAGTCATAAATATTAGTTAATTTAAACTGGGACCACGTAGTGTTACGAGATAACTAGATATGACTAGACTTCGATTAAATGAAAGAGAATTATTTAAAGCTTGTATAATTGTAAAGTTCACTTGTTTTTATTATGATTAACATTATGTACACGCAAAAATTTTTTTGGAAATTTTGTCCCAGTTTCTTTAATCAGGGTTTATTTACCTCGGTAACGCGCTTGCGGTTACACTTGCGGTTTGAGCTACCATAGTTGTCTTTCCTGGTTAATATGCGAAATGCAATCTTTAACTAACAGTGCTGCTACGTATGCATCGTTTTGCCATCATTTCTTAAACCGTTATATCGGTATTTACGTAACTATCGCAGCATTTCTTCTGTTCTATAAATAGAAGTTAAAGCTGCGATTAAGAAATTATTATAACGGTGTTATTGTGATGAAATACCTACAGAAAACAGTGGTCCGAAGGGAGATCGGGAATATAACAAAATCAATCTGTATTTCACGAGTGCAGTAAGGGGGAGTCAACGACCGGCCCAGTGCAGCGCCCGCGCCCCCACCGACGTCGAAACACACGCGACTACGGATCCCTACAGGTTCATTGAACTCTCAATCGACCCTTCTATCGAACAACTGCAAATAATAATGAAAAGCAAAAATCTATCTAAGTTTCCCCCTAAATTAAGTGAATAGGAAAATTATTTTCATTGATAATTGGACGTTTCCAATTTATATAGTGACTGAAACACGAATTAAGCGTTCGCAATAGATTACGACAAATAAAATTACAAGTACGTACCTACTAAAAACCAAATCCGTAAACGCAAGTTTTCGCAGTGTATCATATTTCTTATACTTAGTTATACGAATACGCTACACAAGAAATAAAACGGTGCTGTTCATCGTTGAGTGCTCTATAAACCAGTTTCCTCCAAGTCTTACCGCTGGCAAGGTCGCGTCGTTCAAACAGCATGCAATACATTGTTTATACATACTACGTGCCATATACATTTAAAAATACGTCAATGTATAACATATTTAGATTTGTTTGTGTATAACGATTTGTTTAGCGATGGAAGAAGCAAGTTTTGTTCTTTTTGATTTACGATTAAAACAGCGTTCACTGCTCTATGTTCATTTAAATCAATTGGTGAATATTAAACGCCATGGCTAAACAGTCCCGCAACAAATAATAACTATTTAAAATACTAAATTAAAATATGTAAGATTAAAATAAATTCTCTTACCAATTTACGTTTCAGGACCTTTTACAAGAAACGATTTATTCTTGTGTGTTTTATTTTTAGTATGGCATGGCATTTAAAGATTAAATTTAAGCAACATTTTAAGTTTTTAGACGTCATAATACCGTGTTTGGATTTTAGGGCTGAGCATTTTATTTTGTAAAATAAACGGAGGTGTCCTAAATCTCGGTTAAAAATATACTTTGAGAGATGTTAGAACAAAGAAACAAAGTAGTAAACGAAGAGCATTGGGGTGGCTCTTATCTTTACGAATACATGCAGCTTTATATGTCGTAGTCGACAATATAATGCAACAAAGTAGGAGCCTGCTACATAGCATACTGGAATTATACAAATAATTATAAATAGAAGTAAATTACCTATAGGTACTACCAGTGATTACCGGTAGGTAGATACCAAGTTATAGAACTGTAGTTAGCAGAAGTAAAAAGATAGTAATAAATGAATAAGTCCTACTTTTACTTTTTAAGCGTTGACTACGCATCATTTGCGCGAACCATTACATGTTAACTCTGACGACATAATATACCTATATACTCTGACTTTTAGTTAGCTAAATTTAATAATTTACATTCACACCTACACAAATAGGCAGAAACAATAACACGGAAATATACATATAAAAACCTGTCGAGAGTTAATTTTATTTTCTGATAATGTTATCACACACAAAATAATACAGATTTAAAAGATCTAGTAACATTGTGATGAACAGCGTAACCGAAATAATAACGGTAGGTAGATACCAAGTTATAGAACTGTAGTTAGCAGAAGTAAAAAGATAGTAATAAATGAATAAGTCCTACTTTTACTTTTTAAGCGTTGACTACGCATCATTTGCGCGAACCATTACATGTTAACTCTGACGACATAATATACCTATATACTCTGACTTTTAGTTAGCTAAATTTAATAATTTACATTCACACCTACACAAATAGGCAGAAACAATAACACGGAAATATACATATAAAAACCTGTCGAGAGTTAATTTTATTTTCTGATAATGTTATCACACACAAAATAATACAGATTTAAAAGATCTAGTAACATTGTGATGAACAGCGTAACCGAAATAATAACGGTAAGCGTAAAAAGCCTTGAACTATAGCGAATGGCAAATAAATACATAATCGAAAAGCTCAATTTTGTCGGTGAACGGAGAAAGATATGGTGTTGTAACGGTGCCGACATGATGCCAAAGGTTTCGTGACAGCTGGTTGTGCCTCTTGCTCAACCCAATGCTTCGAGCTCGCTGCTACGTAGCGCGGGTTACCAATCAAACCACAAAAACATTTTATCTTTCTTTATAGAATGATAATCGAAACGTATTTATTTCCAGCTCCATATAATTATTTATCTCGTTTCATATCGAGTACGTATTATCGTGTTCGCAAAAAAATATTCAGTTCAAGTCTAGGGTCGTTACACAATTTGCGTAAGTAGGTCAATAATGGTTTGCAATCGATGGAGTGGTACGTTTAAGGTATAAGTTTATGCCTATAACAACGTACAACCGTATAGTATTTTCATTTACTAGTGGTCGCCCAGTGGTCGAAATTCGACCCAATCTATAATTGACAGTTGATTTTCAACATCATAAAAATATGATTACGCATAACATAGTGAGCACATGCAGCAGTCATTGGACCTGATCTGTGATAAAAAATTTCGATAAAAAATATTCGTTGCAAGACCTATTTAAGACCGTGTTGACAACAGACTTTGACAAGAAACAAAATTTGTGTATATTATATGTCACTGTACATATATGTGTGTATGCCGGAGTGTGTAGTATTTTTTTTTATGAATTTAATGTATTTTTTGAGCACTATTATAAAAAATATTAGCATTCTGCACTTCTTTTCCATATAAACTTTAACTGTGCAAAATTTCATACTTCTCCGTCCGGGTAATTTTCGTAAAAAGGGGTAAAAAGTTTTTGCTTCACGTATTAATATATAGATTTAAAAATAAAGATAATAATATATTTATATAACAATAAATCTTAAAAAATAATGACAAAGCAAAATTACAAACTTTGAAACACTACCGAAGTCGACTTTACGACGTTTCAATGATTCAGTGGCCCAATTTACATAACGGTAGGTCTTGCATGCAACAAAAAATAAAAATAAAAGTGTTGTTACTGTCACTGGTAATGTTTTTTGATTGTTTAACATTTATAACTCTTTAAAACTACGTAATGGTGTGGTTGTTTAGTTTAGATAAATTAAACTATTAAATATAGGTGATTCGATAACAAATATGAACGAAGCATTTTAGACATATATATACATCAGATAAGATAAATATCATCTCCGGCGGTAAATGTTATATTTGCGTTATGCGGACAATATTAAACGATGCTGGTGGGAGACAGGTGGTGGCCTATTTCGGTCGAGTGTCAAATTACCCGCATAGTAAGAACATAACGGAAATCGACCGATACAGAAGTATCTATACGAAATTAGTTAAACTGAACTAAGTTGAATAAGCCTGTATACAATCTACTGCTGGGCAAAGGCCTCTTCTCCATATAGAAGAAAGGTTAGCGCTGAATCCACCACGCTGCTCCACTGCGGATTGGAGGATAATTTCCCTACGTAGTAACGATCGCTATCAGACGGGACCGACGGCTTTACGTGTTCTCCGAGGCACGGTGGGGAGGCACACAAGGACATACAACCAGACCAGAAACAAATATTTGCACAAATACAAATATCTGCCCTAGCGGGAATCTACCCCGCGATCGCTGGCGTTACAGCGTCTACACGCACTACTACACCAGAACGATTGTCATTTTCACAAATTACTTATTCATGCGATAATAATAGTGAGATAAACAAAATTATTATTGAGTTTTACATTGTAGTATTTTGTTGTTATTTAAAAAAATACTAATATGTCGCATCTTTTTAATGGGACAGTTCCTATTTCTGCTGTACCTATATAAATATACTACCTATTAATTCTTAACAATGTTACTGCTAAATTAATCATTATTATAAAATTCTAGTTAAGACATTTTATAAACCTGCAATAATTGTTAGTTCATATTACGGGTTCGATTTACTACTACTACTTTTTTTTTAAGAATATATAAATTTTCAAATCTAAACTCAAATTGAATACAATCAACTATTCTTCCCGATACCCATTTGCATAATTGCTCTTTTGTAATTAATTGACATTTAAAATAAGTCAATAGGGTGAATTCAGCTTATGTTAGTGATTTAAAAAAAAAAAACGAAAGTTTTATTATACTTCGGGCCTGTTCACTGATTGTTGATAAAATTTATCTCGCACATAATTTACTGATAGACTATGAGATACTTAATCAACAGCCCTTAAGGGTGCTCGTCCATTGAAGCGGAGCCAGGCTGCGGAGTGGAGAAACGGAGAAATATTAACCAATAGGATTGCAAAAAATCTACACTCCGCTCCAGTGGACTAGGGCTCTGCAATCCTATTGGTTAATATATCTTCGTTTCTCCGCTCCGCCGCCTCGCTCCGCATCAATGAACAGGCACACTAAGGCCTGTTTCACCTGAACGAATAAAATACACCTATTGCTTTCACAAGTTGCGAATAAAAATATCTGACCGATTATGTGGAATTTGATGGTGAAATAAAAAAAAACATATTAAAACCTTTTATCTATTGTATATAGTTATACGTCAGATAAGTAACTGAAACTTTATCAGCTACCGGTCAAAAAGATCTGTACTGTACTGTAGGTATCAGCCTGTAATCAAACTACTGCTGAGCGAAGGCCTCTTCTCCATATAGAAAAAGGGTTGGAACTTAATCCACCACGCTGTTCCACTGCAGGTTGGCAGATAATTTCCCTACTATGAGTAACGATCTGCACGTTAAAGGTTTCTATTATAACAACCGGGACCGACGGTTTTAAGTGCTCTCCGACGAACGGTGGGGAGACCCACAAGGACACACCTAGACCGAAAACAAATATTTGTACAAATGCAAATACCTGTCCCGAGCGGAATTCGAACCCGCGAAGGCCGGCGCGTGGTTTGAGGCGACTACTCGCACCTCTACACCAGAACAATCAAAAACTTATGTTGGCCTATATTATACGGCACTAAACTCCTGTGATCGTTATAGGTATGTTTTCACATCATGAATTAATATCTAAACAAGACGTCATTATTTATAGATGAACCAATGGAAAGATCTACATTTGCGCGCATATTTAAGCGGTATATTTCTGTCTCAACCATATTTAAAATCACGATTGAATTAATCACACGACTAGACGTGACTGAATCAACAATGTCGAAAGCAATGAAACTATAATCAAATTGAATTGTTACTCCGTTGCTTTACGAATGTAATAGGTTAAGGTATATTCAAAACAAGTGTACAGTGAAACAAAACTACAATACATATTTGACTTAAAGTTGTAAGAATTACATACCTATACTTGAGCCAAATTCGATGTGGAATTTATGTAAACAAACCAAATGTCATCGTGTATAGGGTTTTCACACTTTTAGTAATGAAAAATTGTAATTTATCACCAACTTCCTAGTCATACATTAATAATTTTACTTTAACATTGTTTCCTAGAACTTAACTTCACCGCTAAATACACAATATACAAGAAAATTTGCTTATAACAAAAATTAACAAATTTGTATTATAATTACTAATATACATCTAACAACCCTAAATTTTTGCTCTGACAGGAAAATTTCGCAGATAAGCAACATTTGGTCTTTTTTTAATCAGTATGCACAATTTCAAATATTATAATTATTATGTTTATTCAACGTAAGTAAAGTAAAATAAATAATAAAAGAGAATGAGTGTCTGAACATAGACTTTTAATCAAAAATTAATTTTAATAATAATAAAATGTTTTTTTTTTATTTTGAATGCTATTCAGGGATAGTGTAGTTTTTTTTTATATAGGCATATACATATTTATGAAAATACTTAGAAGTCATTCAGTGGGAAATTATTATACCCACGTTAACAAGTAAATTTTACACATAATTATAGATAATATATAAATATATCTAACTTTCTCACTTATTTATTTCAAGTTTTATATAGCTTGTAATACTATGTATAAATATTAAAATATATAATAATTATAATTATTTTCCAATAGGCTGTAAACATCTGCCTATGGTTGGTTGCTAAGCAACGGTTTGTTGGTAAACATTCCATATCGAATTTGGCTTAAGTATAAAACAATTTCATTTAATTAATACCGTCTACATTATGTTATATTAAAACACTATCCACATAGACTATATTCATATCCGCTGTTCAAGTAATATATCAACGAATCGACTCATTCGCGGTTATATTAATAATTGTAGGTACCTTACTTGGTAGCAATTCAACTCTTAGGGTGTGACTCCACCAGAGCGGAGATGTGCGGTGTTTTAAACAACCAATACAATTTCGTTCAGTGGTATACACTGAAGCGGAGGGGAGACGAGGTGTGTGAATAACGAAATTCTATTAGTTGTTTAAACACATCTCCACACATCTCCGCTCTGGTAGAGTCCGGGCCTTATGGGTGGCACACACGCTGCAAGAAATCGTTACGATCGCACCGTTTAAACTGCACCGATAATCGAAACGTATTTGTGATAAAAACTGTACAGTTTTTACGATTTTTACAAGCAGGCTGGGCTGTAGGGCGTATTATTTACCTGTACAGTTCGACTGCAGTTTTATCGCACAGATAAAACTGAACGTGTGTGACACCCATTAGATGTACTAAATTCTTGTTGTTATCTCCAAGCGAAGTCTCGTGGAGTTTTACGAATAATTCAAATAGGTTATAGTATTGTTTACGCCCGAGTCAACTCGGTGTTAAAACATAGACTAAAGCCACACTACCTGGATTACCTGATTCTAAATTTTCCTTGAATGCTCGTATTCATGAATGCTGGATGTAGTCCTGAACCTTTAGCTATTTAATACGACATAAATGTTACTTTGTCGTCGGCGGCCTATAGATTCTTTATAACACTCCTTATCATCTAAACAATATAAAATTTATATCTAAAAAATTTGTAAAACTCATCATCTCATCATCATTCATCCTAAATATTAGCGATTAATGTATACTAAAAACCAGGTGTAAGTGTCGAAATCATATGGAGACCGACAAAAAAAAGAATAATGATTGGGCCATTTCTCTCTAATCAAAATATTAAAACACATAAATATTGCAACTACTTGGGCAAATTCTTCTTCAAACCTATATTTATAAAATAGTTTTACAGATTAATTAATATACATAACAAAAACATAACGGAGTAATAAATGCGCATAGAGAAGATAGCAAGAGGTGTCGAGCCGGGCCCGGCCGAGACCCGATCGATACAGGCGCTGTGATGCCCTGCCGTTGTATCCGCACAAATTTAATATCACAATTTGTTGCTTTTTAAAATTTTAAGCGTAGTTTTTTTATTACATGCTGCAACAGTTACTTTTATTTTTGCTCAGTGTTATGATAAAATAACGGCTGGGTATATCGTTTATATAAAAAAAATATTCAAACATTTTTAATTAAAAGAAAAAGTACAAAATAACCGAAACGTGTATTACTTCGGAATAATGTTTTTAATTGTAGAACATAACAAAATTTATAATCTCGTTTGGACGTCATGCTTAACCGAGCTGAATAATTTGTTTTGTCGTTAAGATACAAATATAATATAAAAAACATGTCTACAGTACTCGCGTACCTAGCCTATAATTTAGTATTTCAAAGGACATTTTACGTACTATTTTTTACCTTAGGTATCTTATTTTTCTATCATCGTTTCCCCGCTCCGATTATACTTCATGTTGTCGTCGGTACAGTAATTTATTCTCTGCCTTTTTCTTCTACTAGCCGTTATTTAGACAGTCACTTCTTTTTTATTCGTTTTATCTTTACATGCGCATTAAGATCTCTTTGAAGTAAAATTTCTTTATAGAAAAAACTTCCTAAACATCTTAGTTAAGAGTATGATCATAAAACAGTGTTTTTTACTATTCAAAAATAATCATTTTCTAGTCTAAAAAAATTACATCTTATTAAAAAGTTTTACAAAATAAATAATTAAGTGATAAGTTATTTCTTAATTAGTTAAAGAAAAAATATGCAGTAATTCTGCAAAAATAAAAATATACCTACAAATGTAATTAAAAGATAATTTTATTTTACCAAATAACTAATACATGATACAATAACCATATTGTTTTCTAAAATAACTTTTCCTACACTTATTTATCTTTTATCTTAGTAAAATATGAAGATGTAAATTTTTTATACACTGTTTTCTAAAATATTTTTAAACAATTCATTTTTCATCATTTATATATCAGTAAACTTAGTAATATCTTGAAGATGTGAATCATTAGAAAAATGTTTCTATAATTCTTTGACAGTTTAGGAGTTGCAGGATTAGTTTTAGGATTTGAAGGATTAGGTTTAGAAGTTGTAGAGGAAGTAGGATTGAGTAAAAGATACAGGTATGTTGCTAGGACTAGGAATAGTGTTAGTAACTACCAACAAAGACCAGGGATTGTAATTTCGACCACATTAGGCAGATGGATGTTGGTGGCGAGTGCACTGGGCAGACTTCTCCCGAACCTCGGAGGACCCAGCGCCGCCTGCAGGCAGCTGTACTCCGGAGTCTGCCGGAGTATGGCGACGTACGGTGCCCCGGTTTGGGCGGATCGCCTCACCGCGAAAAATAAGGCGGCGCTGCGCAGCGAACAATCGCGGTGAGGGTGATTCGGGGGTACCGTACGGTATCGTGGGCTGCAGCTACTGCTCTAGCCGGCGACCCCCCGTGGGAGCTCGTGGAGGAGGTTCTTGCCGAGACCTACTCATACGTCTCGGGTAGGAGGGCTCTTGGTGAGAACCCTACGTTGGACGGGATCCTACGGGTGAGTGGGATAGGGCAGGAAGCGCTTATGCGGAGGTGGGGGGAGGACCTGGCGGGGCAGCAGTACGGCACACGCGTAACGGCTGCCATTCGCCCGGTCCTTGAGCGGTGGATGCGTCGAAAACGCAAGCCCCTCACCTTCCGTCTGACGCAGCTTCTCACCGGGCACGGTTGCTTTGGTGACTACCTGTGTCGGACGGCCCAGAGGGAGCCGACGACTGAATGTCACGATTGTGGCGCGGCGGTGGACTCTGCCCAGCACACCCTCGAGGTGTGCCCGAGATGGGCGGTGCTGCGTCAAGGTCTGACGTCGGTCCTCGGAGGGGACTTGTCGCTCCCGAGCCGATGACCGTGATGCTCGGCGACGACGAGTCCTGGAAGGCGATGGTCTCCTTCTGCGAGACCGTAATGTCCCAGAAGGAGGCCGACGAGCGGGTGTGAGAGGAGGCCGCCGACGTGGCCTCCATCCGCGGGCGACGAATGGGGGTGCGTAGGAGGCACTACTTAATGCGCCTTCAGTAACGCCCCTGTGCCCGTGTCGGGCCGGGATGGGAACTCGGTTTTGCTAGACACGGCGTCGTCGGGACTGTTCAGAGGTAAGCCGGACAGTCCCCATGGAGGAGAAGTCTGGCCTTTTCGCCGAGGCCAGCCTGTCGCTGGAGGGATCCTGTTGCCTGCAGATCCGGGACCCTCCAATTAAAGCGGCTGAAGGCTCCCGCAGGGGTTTAGTACGGTATTGCACTACCAAAGTGCCGAGTCCGACATAGGTCTAGGACTGCCGACCCGGGCATCCTGGATATCATCCGTAAATGGATTCCCCTGCGAAAAATTATACTTTTCTCGAAGCAATTCAGGCCATTTTCGACCCCCTATACCTTCGTTGTGGATAAAACTAGAAGTCTGAATTTTCAATACCCAAGCAGGCATTGTATAAACACGGTATATTTCAAATTTCATTCAATTTGAACCAGTAGTTTAAGAATTATAATTAGTCAAAGTTTCCTTATTTTGTCACTCACTGACTGACCGATCATCAAAACTCTAAGGCACTTCTAGCAGACATAGAAGCTTCAAATTTAAAATACCATTAGTGTTTGGTATAATAAACCAAGGAAAAATTCAAATATTTTGCAATTTCGGTCCAGTTTTCTAGATACACCAACTGCATAAATAACTTTGTAATCTCATATAAATATATAGGATTACAAAGTTTCATATGCAGTGGATGAATCAATGTAAATAAAAGTAAATAACTTTTAAAATGGTCAACGGAATAAAAAGCAAGAATGAAACATGTCTTATGAAATTGTACCAAAATCTCGAAAAGAATTAAACTAGACAAAATTGAAAAAAAAAGAAATAATAAGCACTAATAATAAGTATTACTCAAAATAACTTTTGTATTTTGAAGTTATACTTCTTGATGAGAATAATTTTTTACGATACGCGCGCACACTGTGACAAAAATAATAAAACCGACAACATGAAGTTAGATAGTAGGCGCCGCGCAATTACACTAACTCACTTCATTTCGCTGATGTTCAGCTCAACAAGATTTTATTTGGTTTCACCTGTCCCGATGTTTATCATCAAATCTTGCAAATTAAATTTGATCCAAAATAATAATAATAATAACCGTGTGATAATGCAATATTATGATGACATGGTGCTAATCTGATGGAGGAGCTAGAAGGTGGCCATAAGAACTTCGCAATGCAACGACACAAACTCATCGAGTGAGCTCGTCTGAATCTTCTTGACGAGTAGTTTTTGACGCGGACCTTCACATCACACAGTACCCGAAACTCACCACGACCAAAATCGAAGTGGTGAGGATCCGAGTCCGCAACTGGGAGATCATCCTGGTCTCATTCTACTTTGAGCCCGACCTGCCGATGGACTCGTACCTAGCACACCTGCGCCGGGTGCAGCGCGAGACAGGAGCTCGGAGTGTAATATTAGGGTACTTTCGGTAGTGAAAAATAAATTATGAAATTTGATAAAAATTAAAATTTATGTAGAAATATACTTAAATATTCTGATTTTGAGTCATAAAAGCACATGATTGTTTTATTATTTTGAAATTAAGACCCAGTTTCACCACTTGCTATTAAGTTCCGGCTAACCTAATTGGCACTTTTTTGACAGGTAATTGTATGGGTTATCTGTCAAAATAAGTACCAGTTAGGTTATCCGGAACTTATTAGCAAGTGGTGAAACTGGCCCTTAAAGTCGTAATTTTTAATCAGTGTATCACGTGATCTAAAACACGAGCCGCCATGGTGTGACGTCATACAGACAATTTTTTCCGATGTACACTGCGAGCATTGCTCAGTGCTCTCACTAGTGAAAAATTAATTCCTTTATGGAGTACCAGTACACTGCCGCAATACCATAGATAAATATATGACGTCATAAATAGCTGCCATTTTTATACTGTCAGCACTGGCGCTTTCAAGGTAAGGTGCTCTCAGTACTTTGATCACGTGATCAAAAAATATAACAACGAGAATGATTGATATTATTATTAATTACTATTGTTATTCAAAAATGTCAATAATATTCAATTTTTTTGTTTTTTTGTTGAACAGAAAACGTATACTTACGTATATGATAAATATTTTTATTTGAAAACAATGTCGAAAAATGAGGATGATAGTATATTGGACTGCGTTTCGTTTTATCAGTAACCAGTATAGAATAGTATAGCAAACTAAAAAGGAACGGCTTCGCAGTATACTGAATTGACGTCACACCTCAGAGTACTCTCAGTGTATTTCGGAACTGGGACCACGGCCTTTACACATATTACGTCACCAAAATAGCTGACAGCGTTTTCGCGAGAATTAAAAAGATTTAAAATTTAATTTAATTTTATGGCAAGAAAGCGTGTTTATTTTTCCGAAATATATTTTTTGTGGCTTTTTATTAAAAAAATTAAAATTTTGAAGTACTTTTTCAAACATAGTAGAATACCCTAGTTGGGGAGTACCTTGAGGCGAAGAAGCGCTACGAGACCGAGGTGAGGCATGCGCAGACACGCAGCTGGGTCTCCTTCTGCGAGCGCCAAGACGGGGAATCGGTGTGGGGGAGGCATTTATCGGGTCCTCGGCAGAACCTCCAGGAGAGACGAAGATCCACCGCTGGTGGTAAACACTATGGAGCTAGACACCAAAGGCTCGGTGAGGCTTATGGCCGAAACCTTTTACCCGGAGGACTCTGAAGAGGACGACTCCGAGGAGCACCGAAGGGTGAAGGTACAAGCCGAGCTCTTTGACGTTGAAACTTCTTTGGATGTGACGGACCCGCCTTTTACTCCCTTAGAGTTGAAATTGGCCTGCCGGTCCTTCAATCCGAAGAAGGCTCCAGGCGCGGACGGTTTTACCGCCGATATATGTTTGCACGCGATAGAGTTTGACCCGGAACTCTCACTGGCTCTTTTCAACAGATGCCTCGAACTCCGGCATTTTCCTGAGCCCTGGAAGGTGATCTTCCTCCGCAAGCCGGGGAAGACCACTTACACGACACCGCGGTCGTATCGGCCGATTGTATCCGATGTATCTCACAAGTAATGCATACGAGTATTGTATTAAATTTGTTTGTTTAGTGCGATTGCCGAGTCAATCTATTTAGTTAAAACAAAAGATTTTTAATATTAGTATGGTCACTTTAAGATGTTGTTAGGTTAGCTAATTACGTAATAACTTAAGACAGAAGAACCCTTAAGTAGGGATTGAATAAATTAACCGACTTGGTAATACATGGATCTCACAACTTTTTACGGTAGAAGAAACTGAGTTGCGAGACTTGGATTTTTTACAAGTTATGTTTTTGATGGCATTAAATTTTACAAAAGTAAAAACTTGAAGTTACATTTACTACATCTTAAAATAAATAATATTTATTACTCTTTGTCAAAATAATCAATATTTTTATGAATATACATATATTAAAAAAATATAACTATATTGTTATGATATTGTAAGTATATCTCTGTTACTAAAATAATTTCAAATGGAGACTCTTTCCAATATCATAACTACCAGCAAAACTTTTTATTCAAAGGGTAAATACACTTACAATATGTGCAGCGTTACTCCATATTGTTATCAAACTGTCAACCAGTGCAAACGATCAAGTGGTGTCAACATTATTTCATTGACAAACTTTTTTAATGGCAAATGCTGAGATGCTAATTCTTCTACACATGTATGATAAATGAACAATTTACTTAAATCAGTTTAAAAAATTTGTAGATATATTTCCCATTTTAGGCATACTCCCAATATAAATGTCATTTCAATGGTGAAAATGAGTTTCTTAATTACTTGAACAAAATCATGTGAGATCTAGTAAATGCAGATTAATATTAAAGATAAGCTGTAGTATTCGCATCTTTTGTTGTTATGAAGTATTTACAAGAAGTTCTTATAGGTTGCATGGGGGTTGATGACTTATCTGTAAAACTTAATTTCCTCTAAAAAAATTCGACAGAACAGAACAAAACAATTTATTTTACCCTGTAAATAATAAAGAATACAAATATACTATAATACAAATGAGATAAAGTAAAACTAAAACAAGTATTCTTTAAAAGTAGGTAATTAGATAAAAATAAAAAAAAGATAATGGCATAACAACAAAAAATAAAAAATTAATGTTTATTGCCATCAAAAAATGTAAGATTTTTTTTTAATTAAAATATTGTTTATATATTATAATGGTCATTTTCAATACAATGTCTTTTGTGTTAATTTTTTTAATAAAAATATGGCTATTGATTATTAAAACTGTTGTATTATTTTACTAGAATCCGCTATTTGAGAAATATATCAATAAGAAATGTATATTTTATTATGAAAAATAATTACCATTAAATATAAACTAGACAAAAGACATAACAGCTGTAATTATAGTTTCAGATAAAAAGTATAAAAAATATAAATAATTCAAATTAATAGTACATTAGTCAATGAATGGCCTAATTACATTAGTGATGTGTCACATAAAAACGTGTTTTTACTAGTATTTAGAGTAAAACATTCATAATAAGCAATTAATATTATGATTGATATGTACTTTTATAATTTTAAATGTTACTTATTTACATTATTTATTCAAGATAACAACAAATTATTTTCATAATATACAAAGGAATAAAATTAATTGGAACAAATTTGAGAACAAAAGATTACATTTGTAATCAACAAAATGGTAGATCAGATTTGTGTACGACAATTATCAACGTTTTGTTATTCAATAAACATAACTTTAGTACGCTTCTATTAAACATATGCACATTTTTTTTTAACTTTTCAAACATGAATAAGTAGGATATAATAACTTTCAAGGCTTATTACCAATACTTGGCCTTCATATATCGTGCAGTAAAATCAACAAAAATATGCGCAAAAATCCTTACCTTGTTCTGTTTTAGATATTTTTCTTTAAAGTGTCCAATATAAAGTGAAACACAGCTTGAATGAATAATTTAAACACATCGGCACATAACTAAACTGCGACGTAATAATTACTATAAACGTAGTATTGTGAGGTTTGACAAAACCTTAGATCGATTATTTTTTAACACTGTATAAATTTCAGAATATGTAACCAAACACCTTCAGTTCACAAAATGACACCTTTAACGATGACTGACACTGTTCAATTTTGATCCACATTGATTTAAAATAATTTTTAAACAATCAGAATAAATACAGCTGGCTGATACCAAAACTTTTTTTTTTAAGTCTACATAGTCAAAGAGTACATAATAATATACATAGTCTACACCAGTCTACACAAAGACAAAATTGCAAACAAACAAAGAGAATACCAGTTTACACCAAAGAACTATAACCAATATAAATCGTAAGGCTATTACCGGTTTTTTTTATTGATTAAAATATTATTCATACATATACATTATTTCTCTCTTAGAATTTTACATTACATATTACATATTTATTTATTATTTATTTATTTATATATTTGTTTTTTTGGTAATTCGATTGTTCGTAATTGTTCGAGAAAAAATATTGTTTGTTTGTTTTTTTTTTTTCAATTCAAAAATTTGGCCTTAACCTAGTTCTTGCTATTAGAGGGCGTTAAAGTATTACGAAACGCAATTTTTGAAGATTTTTGACCCACCCTCCCCCCTATGTAACGCGCCGTAAAGTTTTTCTGTAACCCCCCTCCCTAAGCGTTATGTAACACACAAACTACCTTTTTTACCAAAAAGACAATTTTTTATCACATGGAGAACAAAATAACAATGATGTTAAAGTTCGCGCCAGTTAAGCCTACGCGCGACTGGTGGCTTAGCTAATATTGCTAGTTATGGGAAATTGCTTTCCGATCATAGACAAATGAAAAATATGAAAAACATAATGAAAAAATATAACTGAACCAAGTGAACTATTTTAGAACCAATAGAAATATTATAGAAACCAATTTATAATTCTAATAATAAAGATCGGAAAATGAAAACACATTCAATATTTTTCAAATTTTTTATTTTATTATTATTTATTGTTAAATTTTGTATAAGTATGGTCCTCAAGTGGTTCAACGCCTTCCATTGTATTATTTTCTGGATCTTCACTCATTTCGTCGTCCGAAGAGTCTGAGCTACCATCGTCACTTGTTGGATCAATTATAAATTTGTCCAATTCTATATCCAAAAGCCTGTCGGATTCGAAATATTGGTCTTCAATTTTTTCCACGTGTTGACACACATTAATCCATTCCTCCGTAGTTATAGTACTAAACGCTGCTTCAGTTATTGAGGATATTTCACTTGCAGCTTGAATTACATTTTTCTCTGCAACACGTCTTTTAGCTGTAGCCCATATTTTTTCAATGGAATTCAAATCACAGTGATAAGGAGGTAAGCGTACGACCTTATGTCCATGTTGATTTAATAAATATTCCACTTCATACACTGGTTCTCCTTTCTGTTTTTTTATTAATTCGTACAACTGTGGCTTAATCCAGTAATCTTCAAATGGAATACTATTATTTGAAAGCCATTGCTGCATTTCTGAATTTAAATTGGTCATTGTAGGTGCTTTATTTGTTTGAGTGCAATGGTATGGTGCATTATCCATAACCACGATACAGTTTTTATAAGTGGCAAGTTAGGAATAATTTTTTCAGTCATTCATCGCATGAAATTTTTCGCATTCATGTCATCATGATAGTTGCTCGATTTTGATTGTGATTTAAACAAGAGGAGTAAATTTTCGATAAATGCTGTTTTTTCACCAGTATGAGCTATCCATCTTGCACCGGTACTATCCGATGAAAAAGCACCTGGTTCTTCATTCGATTACCAACATTTTTCAAGGTGATATAAGACATGGATATATGTTTCGTCAAGGTAGATGACAGGGCGCTATTCTTAACGGTTTTTACGCACCCTTCAAATAAATTTAGCTCCCCCAGACTACAATATCATAACGTTCCATTAATATTTTACGTTTGAACTGGCACTTTTTATATTTGTATCCCATGCTTCTCAAAATACGCCTTAATGTTGGTTTGCTGTATTTGAAATCAATATCAGATTTCAATGCGAGCCAAAGCTTATGCATGGTCGGAATTTCTTTTTTGACAACATAAAATGAGTGTATCATATGCCTTATAGCACACTTAACAAATTCGTCTATTTCCAAAAAACTTTCTCGATTTCTATTGTTTCTTGGGGTCACAATTTTTGAAGTTGAAGCTTCACCTTTTTACCTTCTTGAGTTATTTGAATGACAGAGTGTTCCGAAATACCTGAAACGAACATATCTATGAATATCCAACAATATACAAATAAAACAAAAATACCCCACACGAATGCAAAATACTAAGCAATGGTCACCCCAAAAATTATCTATCAAGAAAGCAGCCCGTGCTTTAGAAAAATGTACAATTAGTGCGTTATTGTCCCGTTAATTATCGATAATTGTTTTTGGATCCGATAAGTATCGATAATTGTGATTCGATAATTATGGGTATGTGTCAACCGATTATTATTGAGTAATAAGTTTGAGAGGGAGAAGCGGCTACCTTTTTTTAGGTATTCGGATAGGGTACTGAGGTAAATGTGGATACGATTTTTAAGTATTGGGATAGGGTAAATGTCGGTACTGAATGAAATGTGCGGATGACCTTTTTTTTTTCATCGTCACTTACGAAACAATTATTGATACTTGTCATCCTTCATCCGATAAAATTTTAAAGTCTATCCGATAATTATCGAATCGCCCGATAACTGTCTCCAAGTATCGATAATTTTCTTCCAATAATTATCAATAGCTGTTCATTCAATAATTATCGATTACTATCGATAACACAATACGATAATTATCGATAGTAAAATTATCGATAATTTATTCCGATGAACATCCCTAAGAGTTATCTGGCACTCTAAATCAAAGAGTATATAATACTCTAAATACAATCGAGGGACTTGCCGTACACCATAAACGAAAAGGGCAAAGAGTAAGGGTCAAAGAGTATATAATAGAAAAGGGTTACAACTTGAGAAACCATAATTTCCTAATTTTTTATATAAATAAAAAATAACAATGTTACATAAAGCGTTGTATGAACCTGCCCTTGTAACGCTTCGTAACGTTTTACAAGACCCCTCCTCCCCCTAAATTGCGTTAAGTAATACTTGAATGCCCCCTTATAGTATCTGGGCTTTTTTGCTTTTTTTTCCAATTAATCTAAGCTAGTTATCGTTTATTCGATCAAAAAAAATGTTTGTTCAATGTTATTTACGCTGATGATTACTAATTGTTCAACATCATTACACTTACTTTACTTCGGTATATTTAAATAAATACTGCTGCGTATGCGCGAAATCTTAACTGCTGCGTGGGCTATTTACTTTAAATCTTATTCAAAGACAATAATTGTTATTATAGACATGTATTTATTTTAATGTTACAGTTAAAAACCGTTTTTAGTCAGAACGCGTTATTCCTAATTAGAACTAGTCCTTAGTAAATGCCTTTGTTAAAACTAGAATTAACTAATGCTGTGGCGGAGGTTCTTGCCGAGAGCCGGACAGTCCCCAGGGAGTAGAAGTCTGGCCTTTTCGGCGAGGCCAGCCTGTCGCTGGAGGGATCCTGTTGCCTGCAGATCTGAGACCCTCCAATTAAAGCGGCTGAAGGCTCCGCAGGAGTTTAATATGTTCTTGCCGAGACCTACTCATACGTCTCGGGAGGAGGACTCTTGGTGAGAACCCCATGTTGGCCGGGATCCTACGGATACGCCGGATAGGGCAGGAAGTGCTAATGCGGAGGTGGGGAGAGGACCTGGCGGAGGTTTGTGAATAAAAAAGTGTCTATGTACTTGTTTACTCACGTAAGAAGTTATACTTATAATAAAACGATGCGCCGAGTTAATGGGTAGTGCGCACCATCTGTAATGAGACCCTAATAACCATCTAAAAACACAGTACTCGTCAAGAAGAATCAAACGAGCCGAAACTCGATATGGTTGCGTCGTTTCATTACAGAGTTCCTATGACCACCTACTAGCTCCATCATCAGACCTTGGTTACCATTGAAAAACAAACTACTCGTCAAGACGATTCAATCGAGCTCGAACTCGATGCAGTTGCTTCTTTTCATTACAGAGTTCCTATGACTACCTTCCAGCTACATTATCAAACCATGGTTACCGTTAAAAGACAAACTACTCGTCGAGACGAATCAATCAAACCCGAACTCGATGAGATTGTGTCGTTTCATTGCGAAGTTCCTACGCCACCTTCCAGCTCCAACATCATATTAGACCCTGGTAACCATCTAAAAACAAAGTACTGGTCAAGACGAATAGAACGAGCCGAAACTCGATAGACTCGGACTCGGATAGAGACTCTAGACTCGGTTGCGTCGTGTCATTACATAATTTACATATATAGTACGGAGTACCGAAAGGAAGTTAGCGTAGAACTTTTTCTTTTTTTAATAAATTACATGCCAATTAATTGCTCCTTAAATGCTCCTCCAGAATCTGCATTTGCTCCAGATGTATCATTAGCTTACAGCATATTTAAAAAATATATACATATTTTATTTGAGTTATAAGAATTTTAATTTTTCACGTTAGTAAGTTTAAAAAATAATTATTAGTAATTTTAAAAATTAACTATTAATGATACATCTGGAGCAAATGTGGAATGTGGATTCTGGGGAAGCATTTAAGGAGCACTTAATCGGCATATAGTTTATTTTAAAAATATACCTATTTTCTTTTTAAATAAATATTAAATAAATATTAACCAACAATCACACCACGTTAACCTAGCCCCGTGGTAAGTTCGTAAGAACTTGTGTTACAGGTACTAGGAACGGAAATAAATTTAAGAAATTTATATAAATACATATATACATAAATACACATCCATGACCCGGTGCAGACATCTACATTCGTCATACAAATTATCTGTACCTGGCGGGATTCGAATCCGCGACCGCTGCGTAAAGTGTCTAGTTGCCTGACCACTCGACCAGCCGGCCGTTAATTCTATTTGAATTATAAGAATTTTAATTTTTCACGTTAGCAATAAAAAAAAAAGACTAATAATGATACATCTGGAGCAAATGCGGATTCTGGCGGAACATTTAAGAAACAATTAATTAATTGGCATACATTAAAACAAGAAAAAGTTCTACGCTAACTTCCTTCCGGTGTATGGGACCCCGAAATACAGTACAATATCATAATTATATGGTCCGAAAATGTAACGATCGTAGTGTGACGATTTTTGATTTTAACATCTAAGTATAAGATTTCTCCCATACGTCGATATAAAAGTTTCACTTCAAAAACCTAATACACTGCCAGCACTCCGGGAGTGCCGGCAGAAGTGAAAACTTGTAGATTAACGTTGTGATTTTTTGATATTTTGGAATGGTTAGGGAATAATTTTGCATGAATTGCTTTATGTGGTAAAATACAATATTCATTTATTGCGCTATCGTACATAAAGATGACAATTTATATTACATTAAACATTTAACACTTCAGAATTGTAATACAATTATTTTCAGGGCCGGATTTAGAGTTGTGGAGGCCCGGGGCAACGGAGGAATGGAGGCGACTTGATCTGAAATATCTGAAGTTAAATTGTTTTTCTTTTTTCTTGCAAAAAAAATGCGCCGCGCCGGCCGTCAACTCTCCCTCCGTCTTATGAATTTTCGTATCCTGACGCGAGTTTAACATTTTTTACCCATCACAAAAAGTGCACAACGTCGCTAAAGAAGTTTTCACTTCAAAAATATCTTTCGAAAAGCTTATGAATAACAAAAAAATTATTCGTACAATAATCGTATGAATATCAAAATTACGATGAACTTTAACCTCGGTATGAATAGTTTTAACTGACTCACTTCGGAAAAATGCGTTTGCCTACCAAGATATAGGTACTTTTAACTGATACTAAATTTTGAGCATTAGTTAATTCTAGTTTTAACAAAGGCATTTAGTAAGAACTACTTCTAACTAGGAAAACGCGTTCTATCTAAAAACGGGTTTTAACTGTAGCAAATATACCGAATGTGAGTTAATTGATATTGAAAAATTAATTATCAGCCTAAATAACATCTAACAATCATTTTTTTGTTTTTGATCGAAGAAACTATAACTAAGTCAGATTTATCGAAAAAAAAGCAAAAAAGCTTAGATACTATCAAACTATCATAGCAAGAGCTAGATTCAGGCCAAATTTTTAATTAAAAAAGAAAAAAAGAAGAACAACGAACAAACAATAATTTTTCTCAAGCAATTACGAACAAACGACGAACAATCGAATTATGAAAAAAAGTTGCAAAAAAATTATTTCCCCCGCCAACGATCGCCACAGCCGCAACCTCCAAGAACTAGCTATGAGATTATGTGATAATTCATTAATTAATTAATGTGATATATTCAATATTTAAATGACTTACAATATTGTGCGTAATGTTCGCACGTGTCAGCTAGTTATTTTTAATTTACAATGAAATAGATTATAATCTATAATATATCGATAATTATCGAAGTTGGAATAAAGCTAAAGTACAAATAAAACAAATAAAATATAGCATTTACGTATTTTATGTTTAAAAAAATAAAAATATACTAATACTTAAATCACTATGGGAAATTAATAATTTAATATAATTAACATAACAATTTTTTTTTGTAATCGGTTCGAAAATAGTTATATTAACAACCACAGATTTTATTAATAAGTATTATATATAGTACTATTTCGCTATATATAGCTATTAGCATTTAAGTATAATACATTTAGATATTTAAAATTCTACATCAGTGTTAGTATTTATAATTATCGGCTTACTCGCTTGTTTTTAAATAATATTTTATTTTTTCAAGAATTATAGATTTTAACGATTTAAAAAATCATTGAAATCTTTATTTATATCAAAATCTTCCTCGTTAGATAGACATAAATTTTTAAAAATATCCGAGGGAGATGGTATACTTTTATCATTAACAGTTACTGTATCAATAAGATCATCTATATTCGGTCTCAATTCATCGGTAATTTTCTCATCCGATGCGGTGTTGACCACCGATGTCGGATAATTAGAGCATATCATACCATTTTCACTTAAGTTTTCTGAAATTATAGTGAAATTTTCAGATTCCATATCTTCCAACGACAATTTCGCTCCAGTTCGCACTAATTCCGCATTAACTTCTGAAACCTCATAACTAGTATTTTCGTATGTTTTCTTATTATCTATATTAGTGGTTATAGTAAGATCTTCTGATCCCTGTTTCTTTTTTAGTTTTTCTACTAGTTCTCCCACTTTTCGTACGACAGTACCTGGTGGTTGGACTAAGCATTTATGGGTTCTCTGAGATACCTATAATTAATAAATTTTAGTTTGAAAAACTGTTTGCTATTTTTAAATAAGAAATACTTTCGTGAAATATATAGGTACTCACTTTGTATCTGAAACTTTTATTACAGGCAGTGCATTTATACGGCATAGCACCAGTATGTATGCGCTTATGGACGAGATAAGATACCCTTTGCCTAAAACATTTACCTGTAATTTATTAAATTTTGTTCAATTTTATTTATTTGTTTATTTAGATAAAAATATATCCAAAACTAGTATTAACTACATTTTTAGTATATTTGATTTCGATTCTTAGTTTAATAAATACCTACCACAAGTTTCACAGGCAAAAGGTTTTTCGCCTGTGTGAATTCGTTGATGATTATGCAAAGTCGAGAGCTCCTTAAAAGCTCGACCACAAAAATTACACGTGTGAGGTTTTTCATCATTGTGGTACAAAAGATGTTTATGGTAAGACTGTTGAAACGTAAACGTTTTATTGCACTGGGTACACGCATAAGGAGTTTCTCCTGAAAGTAATTTTTTTTTTTAAATAAGCATAAAGACACGGAAATACTCGTATATTCATTGTCATTAAACAATAAAACACACTATGTTTTTTTCTTATCTGGCTTTTTGGGGTTAGGAGTTAAGATATTTTTTAAAAATGGATTTTGTTTGCGTAGCGATATTTTGTTAGTATAATTTACCTCCCAAATTAACACCAATAATTTTAACCTGTATGAAGTCGTTTATGTTTCTTGAGAAAATATTTTGTTGTAAAGCACTTTCGACATACATCGCATTGCCATTGTTTACCATCATTTCTCTCTATCTCTGAAGTTTTATCCTCTAAGAATTTGCTTCCGTTTATTTCTTTTCTATCTTTGTTATTACTGTGCTCTGGGTTATTATTTGAAATAAATCCATAATGTGCTACTCGTAAATGGACCATCAAAGATCCTCGCATCTTAAAATGTTTTGTACACAAATGACAATTATAGCGAGTAAAAGTATGATGTAAAGTATCGTCAATGTTGTGAATTAAACATTTGTGCATCCGTAGAATGTCAGTATCAACAAAGTGTAGTCCACATATATTACATTTATTATTTGGTTGCAAAAACGTTTCTTCCGTTTTAACAGGGGGTATGAAAAGCGAGTTGTTGTTATGGACATTATCATTTGTATTATCGGATAGTTCTACAACTGGTACAGTGTTTAAAGTTAAAACTGGTAGCTTCGGATAAATTTTAACATACTTCATTGGTGTCGTCACTGTAGTTGTTTTATTTTTGGATACGGATTTCTTTTTGCTTTGCTGTTCTGACGTCGTTTCCTTACTTTTAGGTGGAATCGATATCCTTTTTTCAGAGTGTTCAGGTGTAGATACAGGCTTCACATGACTAAATAAATGTATTGTTAGTTTATCTAAGCCAGAAACTTCTTCTTGACAAACTGGACACAAAATCTTATTAGTTGATACGAAGATGAGTCGATCTTTAAGAGATTGTGCATTATCAAAAACTCCTGTATGCAAACATAAAGGACACGGTAAAGTTGCAGCGTCAGCACTCATAGTAATAAAGAGTTGAAAACTTATTAGAACCGGTATATAAGCAATGTGCTACAGCGTTAGCGTGAAACTAAACTGTCCGAGAGTTATTTTTGGAGGATTGTGTGCTTATTCTTTTGGCTGAATTTCAAGAAATTTTACATCGTAAACTTTGTTTGTAGGAATGAATTAGGTGTTTGAGTTTTGATACTTATATAATGGAATATCGATAGAAGACTCAATAAAAATAATTTAGGATAATTATGTTAATTATTATCATTTTTTTAACTAAGCGAATAAGATAACATTGTTATATCTAATTGAAACTGTAATGGACTCAGCTTTTGTAATAGTGATTTTTCTTAAATTCGGACTCTAACTAACATAGAAACACATAAAATTAGGACACAGGATACTTCATATCTCGGAATTCATCACAGATCCCTTAGGAGAGGGAATGTAAATTAAAATATATACTTAGTTGTAATTTATTTATAATTAGCCTGATTTCCTTCTTTTTTTTTTTTTTTGTTAGACAGGACATATTTTAAATTTTGTTTCGTAAATATATCAACGTCTTTGGTGCGTTTCTTCAGAAATTATAGACATTATTACCCTAATATCTATTAGGTTATGTCCAAATAATTTGAAACCTAGAATGTACCTACTTTCTTTATCTTATTTTTTCTTTATCTTTGAACAACAATAGTAACAAGCTGCCCATATATATATATATATATATATATATATATATATATATATATATATATATATATATATATATATATATATATGGGTCCATTATGGATTCGTCATGTCTGTCTGTCTGTCCGTCCGTATGTCACAGCCACTTGTTTTCGAAACTATAAGAACTATACTGTTGAAACTTGGTAAGTAGATGTATTCTGTGTACTGCATTAAGATTTTCACACAAAAATAGAAAAAAACAATAAATTTTGGGGGTTCCCCACACTTAAAACTGAAACTGTAGTTAGTACTGTAGTTTTTTTTTTTCATAAAAATAAAACACTATTATTAAAATATCGATCAAAGTTACAACGAACTACAAAAACTTTTATATATGATGATATATTAAATATATGATAATATTAATGATTGATGATATTTTATATATATGATGTTAGGTACTTGCTGCTACGGAACCCTTCATGGGCGAGTACGACTCGCACTTGTTTAATTTTTTATTCATTATTTCTTTCGCTCGCACAGTAATTTTTTTTTTCGAAATTTGCTACTCAATTCTTTTAACAATAGTCAATTACCTTTAAAAAAAATCCAGTGAGACAAATCTGTAAGTTGAATTTTTTTTTTTCACAAATCGGATTCGTCGGAAACTGAATTCTTGAGAATTTAATGCTTTGAGTAGCTGTACAAGCTAAACTGTGAGTGATACAGAATAATGAAGAGCACAAAATTTCCTACAAATTTGTTCTCTAACTTTTTTTCTACCATTAATTATTTAGTCACAAAATACAAATTACTGCTATTTTTGAAAATTTTCGGATGGAACGACGATAAATTAATAAAATTTGATTTGTTAAACAAACACAATTGTTAACCTTTCTATGTTTACTTGTGTAATTCGTTTTTGGTCTAAAAATTATCTGCCAATCCCTACCAAAATTATTTTGCAAAATCTCTTCTATCTGTTCTAGACTACGGAGATGCAAGCTGTTCTAGTTTGGGCGAGGACCAACTCAATAAAGTTGAACAACTCCAAAATCTTGCTATCAGATTTGACTATATTTCTGAATTTCGCTTTAAGCTCAAGTGACTGACTCCCTCTTATTTGAAGGATAAATTTGAATACATATATTGGAGCTGCTTCAGAAGGATTAAAGAGATATTATAGAGGTAGCCAGGGATGCCGCTTCCTTGAAGTTCCCGCCCCGGACTGTGACCAGAGTGTCATCAGCGTGACAAATTAATCCCAGCCTAGGAGGGAGCCGGCCACGGAGGACCCAGTCGTACCCGATGTCCCACAGGAGCGGTCCGAGAACAGAACCCTGTGGGACGCCGCATGACATGATCCTTCTGACATGACGGGACTTCCTGGTTCACGAAGAGGACATTGCGGCCGACAAGCTAGTCTGCCACCAGCCGCCTTAGACAGACGGGCACTCCATAGAACCGGAGTGCCTCCGTGATGCAGCCGAATGGCAGCATGGGGCTACGTGGGGAGCTTGTACAGATCCGCGCGATACGGGCATCCCCAGGACACATTAGATACCCTAAAATAAAAACTAGTCGTAGTAGCAAATTGACTACAGATATTAAGCATGGACCTTAAGAAAATAACAAAACAAGCAATTTATCCAAATTGAGAGAATTTTTTACGAAAACATTACACAAACTACAATCAATCTTCAAAACTACAGATAAACAAATTTACATAAAAGGCTCTTGATCCGTATATTTGAAGGAAATATTGGGCAAAGATATGTGAAGACCCTGTCCAACACAATGATCAAGCTGATTGGATACAAACCGAAATATCAAATAACAACTTAAGGCTACAGCCAATGACATTTAAACATATTCCCTTGCACACATTTGAAAAACTTCTACCTAATTTACATAATTGGGAGTCACCAGGATCAGACAATATCCATAGTTAATGGGACAAAAACTTACACATGTCCTAAATACCTTTATTATTACTTAAATAACTTTATTCAGAACCCAGAAACAATTCCACCGTGTTTAAAAGCAAACATAACATTTGTGATACCAAAAACACAAAAATGATATCTCTAACTCAGCAGAGTACAGACCTATCACATGCTTGCAAACTTTGTATAAAATATTAACTACCTGCATATCCGAGTTATTATATATGCATATAGATGTACAATGATATTTTAGATAAACAACTAAAAGTTTGTCGAAAGTACAGCTAAGGTTGCAAAGAACAATAAATTAGTAATAGATTCCGTCATTCTTAAACATTTTCGAAAATCTTAATCTAGAAAATATATAAAAAAAGCTTATGAATCAGTTCCTCACTCATGGCTTATTAAAGTTTTGAAAATTTAAAGAGTAGGTATATAATAGTAAAAGCCGGCTCATTCTTCGTGGAGAAGATTTTGCAACAAAATCAAAAATTTCTTTATTTAGATAGGCTTTCAAAGGAGTTTTGATTTCTTATTTTACACATTTTATAACGTTTTCAATTAATTAATTATGTGAAACTACTACCGATTCAACAGTTAGGTACAGTTAGGTGTTTACATTTTTTTACAGTTTAGCTTTAGCTTTTACAATTTTAATCCTGGAGGTTTAGGTTTGGTGCAGGTTTCATCAAGATATACTGTCTAGAAGTAGATTTTTTACTCTATCATTACTAAGACAAAAGATACTTTGTCTTAGTGAAATTATAACATAATATGCATATCGTGCTTAGTGATGTGTGTTACCTTACCGTGGGGAACCTATAAATGTTGTATATAGTTTTGTTTCCGATTTGTTTGATGGTTTTTCGTCTGCACATAAAGCACATTGTACCTAAATATTATAAGCAACGGACATGAATTCGAAGGTATCGTTAAATGTAAAAATTAAAAACCGGCTTTCCGAAATAAAATACTATAATAGGATATATTATCTGCGCAAAAACCTCAAAACCAAAGGATATTCGCCCTCTTCTAATTGATAATTCATCACTTTTATACGATTTTTTAATCTATGCATTCCACAGACCACATGTGGGGAAACGGAAATGGGACATGCGCAATAGTTTTTTATTTATCAGTTTTTAACTAAAATAAGTAGTGAATAAATGTTAGAAGATAATTTTGTTTATTATCTTTTATGAACAATAGCAAACAATTATTTACTAAAGTTGGACAGTTAAATTCAGTTCTTGATTAAAGAAGTATCATTTCCGCGCATGTGGTCTGTGGAATGCATAGATTAAAAAATCCTATAAAAGTGATGAATTATCAATTAGAAGAGGGCCCGCGAACGTACCCATATTTTGAATTAGGTAGTTCTGAATTTTTGAATTTTGGCGGTGACTGTCAAAGGGCCGAAGCTAACTTCGATCTAATAATACATGGTTACATTATTAAAATCGTTCCTTTCGTGTTTAATGTATTTTTTTATTTAGGTTTAAAATGAGTGAACAAAGTGGGAAAGTGCCTAGATATATGGCACAACTTTTAGAAGAGCTTGGGTGGAATCAGGGCACAAGAATTCCGCTAGCCAACTCGGATAACAAAAGCTTGGAAACGCTTTTAATTGAAAGGTTAAACTCGTATTTAATACTTTTTGCTTTAATTATTAATACATTCTTTAAAGACTTCATATTTCTACGTTTATAGGCAAAATGAGATACAACGCCTTAAGGAAGTTCTCATTTTACAAAACCAAAAACGAGATGACCTCAACAACTATAAGCACCATGTCCACACAGAATATCAAGAAAATACTGTATGTACTATTTTATTTAATTAATATTTGATATAATAAAAAAATAATAATTGATAAATAGTTTTTGAGGAATAAACCCTCAATAGTTTG
This sequence comes from Euphydryas editha, assembly GCA_036937285.1. NCBI lineage: Eukaryota > Metazoa > Arthropoda > Insecta > Lepidoptera > Nymphalidae > Euphydryas > Euphydryas editha. The sequence goes on from JAUPFZ010000004.1 coordinate 9,106,480, forward strand.
TGATCTATAATAGTTTACGTATATTTTAAATTTTAGCGTCTACTTTTTGCGCACAAACAACAATTGGAACAAGAAGTGAAATTACGTCAGCTGTCTTTCAATGAGGCAGACAGGTTGGATCGAGATGTTGTTGACTGCAACAAGCAATGCGGTTCCATTACTACTCGCATAGATAAACTTCAAAGTAAAATTTTGTTCCACTATGAAATTTAATTATTATGTAATAATATATAAGAATCAACAAAATGTCTAAAATTTATACCATATTATTTATAATTATAATTGTATTTTTTATTTATTGATATTAGTAATATTTTTTCAAAGCTTTAAATATAAATATTCAATTTCAGACAACATTTCCCGATTGTTAAAAAAGGCTGATTCATTGAAAACTGAGGTCTGTGGTGAGCGTGGAGCTCTGCAAGAGTGGAGGGCAGCTCTTGAAAGAAGTTCTGGAGACATCTCAGCTATTGAGCAGTTCACTAAGCAAGACCTTTCTAAGGCCAAAGTAATTAAATATATTAATCATAATAATATATAATTAATTATATAGTATGTACCAGTTCAAAACTCATTATAATAGACAATAATACCTGCACAATACAATACACAAGTATTTTAGGTCAGGAAAAAAGTCTTTTAGTATTTTGTATGTATAAAATTGAAAAAAAATCTCTTTGGTTGAACTGTTTGTATCTGGCTGGTTTTAATATCAATAAATGTAGGAAATTAAGAAAAAGAAAAATAAAAAGTAAACAAAAAACTTTCCTGTAATAATGGGTAGCCAGGGATTTGTATAGTGTCTGTCAGAGTTTAATACTCATATATAAGTTACTCAATAATAGTTTGACAATTTTTTAAACAGTGTTGTGGCTCTGACAACACAATAAACTTCATTTAATTTTGGACTACTCCTTTTGGATAGATTATAGTCCTATGAATTGGGCCACTCATCTACTGAGTACCTCAATTGTTAACTTATTGTTAAATGAATACTATGGTCATTTATAACTGGATGATTTGAGATAAGATTGTCGTTATTGTTATTGTAATAATGGCTTTTAGTAGTAACATCATAGTTTACCATATTAACAAAAATATGGTGTAAAACTTAGATATTAATTATCTAAGTTTTACACCATATAATTTACACTATTATTCCCTAACTTGGTTTTTACTTCTGAAATTTCTCTTAGAAGTATGAATATGATCTTTAGGAATTTATTTTTGAATTCTAGGCTCTAGAGATAAAACGACAGAAGTTGAAAATAGAACATGACCATGTGCAAGAGCACCTCAACCAACTGGTGTCTAACCTTAGTGCTGAAGAAAGGGCTTGTGAAAGAATTTCCATGCAGGTATAACTTTCTTGTATTTTTTTTTTTGTTTTTTTTTTTTATTTTTTTCAATAAAGCTTTTTACATTTTGACTCTAGTAAATTTGAAATAGTAACTAAATTAAGTTATGTAAATGTAATCAATAGAATCTGGTGATTGCAAACATGCAAAGTAAGATCCCAGACCACTTCTGTTTTAGTTTTCCGTGATTTGTGCCATATGTTTCAATTTTTGATAATAAGTGTATGAACAAAGTAAAGATGGATCCTCCTTTTGAGAAAAACGAAATTTCATTTCAATAAAAAAATTACATGACATTACTATTTCACAGTTTTCCAAGCGAAAAATATAATCATGTATTAAAAATTGTTAAATCCTGACATGTTTTTGATATTGAAGTTGGGATTTTATAGACTTGATCTGTAAATATCGTGGATCAAGACAATATTAATCATTAATACTAAACACATGATAATACATTGTATACGATTATTATGTTACATAGTACGTATTAGAATTCCTACTCCTAAGATATGTGAGAGTGTAAAATTAGTAAATAAAACGTCATTCTTGAATAAATTAAAATAACAGGTGATGGAAGGTATGGAGCAAAGAAAGCAAATGATGGCAATGTGGGCTGGCGCTGTTGAAAACTTGCGACAGCGAGACACGGACATTCGACATATTAGAGAGGTGGGTGCCGTTTGTAATTTAGGTTCGCTTGATATATCTCACAATAAGAGTTAAAAATTGAAATATATACCTAGATCTTGCCAAATTTCATCATAAACGGTTAAATAGTTTTAGCGCGATAAATAAATAAACGTTAATCTTCTTATATTTCTGCATTTACAACCTGTGAACTGCTTCGTCCGTTACAGGACTACGCAGTGCTAGAGGCGGAGGCAAGCACGCTGGCGGAGCAGTGCCGCGAGCAGCAGAGCTTCTGCGCGCAGCAGCGCGGCAACAACGCGGACGCGCAGCGCGACTGCGACGCGCTCGCGCAGCAACTCGCGCAGCTGCGGCGCGCGCACGCCGTCGCCGTCGAGCGCTGCCTCAACCTCGACAGCGAGGTGAGCCGTCCGCACACATATTGTGCATGAAATACTATTTAAATATAAGTTAATATTTTGCTGTGTGGTGACTGGCAGAGAAGAATAGTCCCGACCCCTTTATTGCCGAGGTCTCGTAAAAGGCGACCAAGGATACAGTATTGCAAACAACTATGCACCAACCGGGGTGGTGATGAGCAGCAGCGTCATCATATCCTAAATAACACACTGCGTTAGCCAACACGCATGCCAAGCACAGCAAGTATTGGCAAATTCCTCCCATATGACAATAAAAAATGAGCCTAGGCCCCGCAGTAGCCCTACTATTCGTAACGGTAGGGCAGGGGGTGCTAAGAATCTCCGGGTGTGATTCCACTGCCACCCACGACGACACCTGGCCCTGGTCACACACAACCTCACCTTGCGATCACCTTGAGGTCTGATGAAAAAATTATTGAGCTGGAAGAGAAAATGAACAGGTTACAATGGGATATACTTGGTTTTTCTGATGTCCGAGGAGAGGGGGGAAGACACGATAACACTGAAATCTGGTTACCTGTTCTATTACCGGGAGGGGAACTAGTCCCAAGGAGGTGTCGGTTTTGTGGTCCGCGGGTCCCCTCATTGCCAACATTGTGACCATCAGAAGTGTGTCGAACAGGGTTGTGTACCTTATACTCAGAGTATCTAAGAGATATTCGCTGAAGGTCATACCGGTATACGCACCGACCTCGGCACACCCAGATGATGAAGTAGATGCTATGTATGAGGACATCAGTAGAGCCATACATACGAATAAAACCTATTCTCTAACATGAAGATAGGCAAAAGAAGAGACTATGAGCTGAGAGTAGTGCAATTTGGATATGGACAGCGGAACCAAAGAGGACAGAGGCTGGCCGATTTTCTGGAGAAGGAGGGACTCTTTATGATGAACTCCTTCCAGAACCCGTCTCACAGGAAATAGATCTGGATAAGTCCTGATGGTTCCACTAGGAATGAAGTAGACTTCATCATTACCACCAGACAGACCACAGACAGATATTCAGTGAAGTCTCCGTGATCCATAGGGTGAAAACCGGAAGTGATCACCTGTTGCTTAGAGGCACATTGAATATCCGTGTTAAACTGGAATGATCACGCCTGATGAAGTCTACACTGTAACGATCTAACGCACATATCCAAAACCCTGAGATCCCTCCCCTTTCAGCTCGAATTATCTAATCGTTACGATTGCCTTGGTGGTTGGTGAACACTGTCCATGCAGTCGAGAGTCGATTATACAGACCCGGCCGTAAAAGCGGCCCCCGAAAATTCTGACCAAACTCAAAGTCTCATGGAAGAACAACGCTTATTAATCCTGCAGTCCTCTGGTGACGCTGAAACATATAGACTGTGGTTGCCTGCAGATTCGGGACCCTCCAATTAAAGCGGCTGAACGCTACCGCGGGGGCTTAGTACGGTATTGCGCCCCCAAGTGCTGGTATTTCACTGTGAAATCGAATGAGTAATGTTGAGATCTGCAGACGAACGAAGGTTGCCGACATAGTCCAACGGATTTGCAAGCTGAAGTAGCAATGCGCAGGGCACATAGCTCGTAGAACTGACGGCTGATGGAGCAGAAAGGTTCTCGAGCGGAGACCACGTACCGGCTAGCACAACGTCGGACGGCCGTTCGCGAGGTGGACAGATCACGAAGCAATTACAATAGTAGTAATATAATAAAAGTAATTGCTTCATGGGACAGACGACTTGAGGAAAGTCCTCGAAAGTCGTTGGAAGGAGGCTGCAACCGGTCACTCTGAAGGTCGGTGGGGGGGTTCTACGTTCAGCAATGGACATCCAATGACTGATATGATGATGATGAATATTTTATAGCCTATTACTTTACACGCCACGAAGAGTATGAATTTTATTATTACCTAATCGAAAATTACATTTATTATAAGTAAACAGTGATATATCAACGACATATGAATCATAAATATATATATTTATAACAGGCCCAAAGCCTACAGCGCGAACTAAGCAATTTGCGTATCGCGATCGAGAAGTTACACATGGAGAATAGACAGCTACTTGACGACCAGCATAAAAAGGATATGGCATTAACTGCACTCAACACAAAGGTAATTCTAGAATATTTTTAAATTATAATCAGTTCTTACCATTTATCTAACATTAAAAAAGCATGAATTATCTGTGAGGATAACCCCAAAACAAAACTGATGGGTAAATGTTTAATGGGCAATTTCTCTTACATTAATAGTTGTTTTGTGTTCTTTTATTGTAGATAAAGGAACTGAAAGAAAAACTCGTGGACTCCACAGACAAATCAAAATGTTCTGATAAACGGGCTAAAGAGTTGGAAGAAATGTTAAATGTAAGTATCCTTATTTGTTTCGCAAATATTTTACTTTTTTTTACCCGACTGCGACAGAAGGAGGGCTATGTTTTTCGAGTGTATGTATGTCCATTTCCCTACAGCCCAAACGGCTGGACGGTTTTTGACATATGACATGTCGTTGGATTTGTTTAAATTCTAGTAGTGACATAGGCTATATAAATTTTCAAAATGGCGCCCGCAAATGGCGGAATGAGGGGGGGGGGTGTTTAAATTTTTTTTTCTTACTGTAGCAATATGGTTATCAAATGAAAGCTAGTAAATTATTTTATTCTTTTTAGTTTATAATAAGAGTATTTTACGCAGTCGGGTTTTTTGAATTTTTTAATTAAGTATACTTGTTTTAAATATATAAATGATTTTTTTTAAATGTTGGTCACCAGCAATTAGTATCTTAGGTGGCATAAAATAAATAGAGTTTTTAAGGCAGGAATGCACTAGCTCTGTAGAGAATTAATACATCATAAATATAATTGATTAATTGAACTGAACTGATCTGATGCGGAGGTGTAAGTACAGCGGTGGATATCCAACGGCTGATGCAGTGGAACTGAACTGAATCAGTTCATAAACGTCCCACTGCCGGGGCAAACGCCTCTTCTCCATATACGGGAAGGGTTCGAGCTTAATCCGCGACGCTGCTCCAATGCGGGACGGCAGATAATTTGCCTACTTTGAGTAACGCTATCAGGTGCCTATGATAATAATCATAGGTTCTGCTAGGCACAGTGGGGACATTCGTAAGAACATACACCCATAGTAGGGATGTAACATCGCTCATAAAAAACATCGATATTTTTAAAAGTGAAACATCGATGTTAAAAACATCGAAGTTTATGAACGATTTATCGATATTGGAGAAAAATCGATGTATCGTTTGCATCCCTACCCAGGCGAGAAACAAATATTTGTAGAAACACAAAAGCTTAATCCCTGGAAGACCTCAGCATTATGCTCAGTGACCTAGATGAAGTTTCCCGACGGATGGGCCTTAAAATAAATATGCGCAAGACAAAAATCATGTCGAATGTCCATATCGGGGTGAGCATCCCGATGTCGGTTGGAGATTCTAGTCGCGAAGTTGTTGACGCATACATCTACCTAGAAAAAATGTCCAACTTGGTAGGTCCAACTCCGAGAAAATCGTCAAATCTAGCTAAGATGGGCAGTGTTCGGGAAGTTAAAAAACGTTTTTTCATCCATTATACCTCAGTGCCTGAAGTCGAAAGTCTTCGACCAATGTGTGTTAACAGTGATGACATACGGATCTAAGACGGGGTCTCTGACTATGAGCCTTTTAAACAAGCTCCAAGTCGCACAGCATGCAATGGAGAAGGCTATGCTTGGTATTTCTCTGCAAGATCGAATCAAAAATGATAAGATCCGCAGACAAACGAAGGTTGCCGACATAGCCCAATGGATTTGCAAGCTGAAATGGCAGTGTGCAGGTCACATAACTTGTAGAACTGACGGCCGATGGAGCAGAAAGGTTCTCGAGTGGAGAACACGTCAAGCGCAGCGTCGGACGGCCGTCCGCGAGATGGACAAACGACTTGAGGAACCTCGCCGGAAGCCGTTGGATGGAGGCTGCATTGAACCGGTCGCTATGGAGGTCGATGGGGGAGGCCTACGTTCATCAGTGGACATCCAATGGCTGATAGTATAATGATGATGACAAATATCTGCTCCGAGCGGGAATCGAAGTCTCGGCTGTTTATTAATTAAATAGTATCAATTTATTAATTAGGAAGAAGAGCGATTCGCGAGTCAGTTGACAGTGAACCAGCAGCGCGCAATGCATTGTTCATTCGTGGAACAACAGAAGCTGTTAGCTCTCAAGAACGAAGAGAAATTGTTTCACATGCAACTCAAATGTAAGTTTTTTGTTTTTAAATCTATTCACACAGAAAATTATAAAGTTGAATGACTGCCAGTATCGTCCTTTCGTTTTAATTATATAGGATATATTTAATTATAATGGATTTATCAATATTCATTTATCTATCCTTTAATGACCCTAATATTTTTTTCGACTACCAAATAAAAAAATAAAAAAAAGCTGTAAACTGACTTTAACACTGTCACCAGCATATCCTGAAATCCATTATAAAAGCTTGATCTTTTTGACAGATGTAAATTTTTCTGATCGACATAACTTTGCAATGACGAACATATTATTTTCATAATTTAATGATTTTAAAAATTGTTAAATTAATAAAAAAATACATATAACACAAAAGTCCCTAAAGATTCAAACGTTATCCGAAAATTTTAAGACTTTTTATTGCTTCAAAGTAAAATTTAAATAGGAACACTGAAAATAATAGACGCTTGTACAATGTTACATCGGTCGGACGGATGGGATGTGAAAATAACGTGTTCGTCATTGCAAAGTTATGTCGATCAGAAAAATTTACATCTGTCAAAAAGATCAAGCTAACTTGTACAGGGATAGTAACAATTGTTGTGATTAAAACACATATTGTAGGAAATGTAGTGTTGTATCTAAACCACCCTTCTCCCATTAATGAATAACATTGCAGCGTCTAAGGCCGTCCTGAGCAAACTAGATACAAAACAGCGTACCGTGGAAAGAAATTTACAAAGTCAAAAGGAATCACTGTACGCGATTGTACGTAAATTGTTTGAAATATAAATGTTGCATTTTATTATTGGTAAAAAGAAGAAAAATCGTAAGTTTTGACTTTAAACTGAAATGTGAATAATAATATCCAAAATTCTTGCACTTACACTTATTAAAAATATTGCTTCTACCACAAATTGCACTGCACACTTATAAAATTATTTATATGAAGCTACTACATATTTTATATTTATCTGTGTGTTAATTCGAATAATCACAAAATATATTTGTTCTCAAACGGTTTCCATCATAAATGAATTTTCTTCCTATTTAATATCGCGAACAAAATACTAGCTATGGTAGCGAATTATCGTATGTTAAAAATGAAATAAAAACACGAAAAGTTACCCAGGTACTTCAAAATTGTATACATATATACTAGGAACTTCAAAATTTGGTGACATATTTAAACATTATATTATTAATTTATTTTTTAATTTGTCTTCTTAACACAACACGCTTATGATATTCCATAAAAAATGTCAAGCACCAAAATTTTGAGTGGTCACTTTATTACATACAGGAAAATTTTTAATTGGGTGTGAGTGATTGATGAATTTTAATTAGTGATGCTATCTGATCGTGCAATTATATAAAATTTGCTTGAACTTCGACTCCTGGTTAAGTAAGTTATGTTTTCAAGAATTTATTGGCATTTTTCCCCGTAGTTTCAAATTTGGCTATCCAAGTCTATTTGAAAAATTCAGTATACTAATCTCCAATAAGTATAGTAATGAATAGTAATATTTAAATTTGTTCCCAGTGCTACCAAGTGGAGTCGATCGGCGCACGCGTGTCGCACATGGAGGGCGCGCAGGCCGAGCGCGACTGCTCCGCCGAGCTCGCCGCCAGGGAGGACAGGTGAGGGACGAGACCGACTGTACTTATTATTTAACTAGCTTCTGTCCACGTGGATGTCGGTTATCGCGACTATGTTACTTCTCATACCTCAAAGAATATGTGTACAAAGTTTCATAATCGGTTAAGTAGTTTTCGCGTGAAAGCGTAACAAACAAACTTACTTTCGCATTTATAATATTAGTATGATGGCTGCCTGAGATCGGACGCGAAGCGATGGTGATCTGCTACCTCTGTGGCGCGGAACAGGATATAACCTAGTATGTGCAAGAGGCGTGTTAATCCTTGTCTGTGAGATCGGGCAAGATTTCTCTTTCTCCATATTTCTCCCTCTCCCCCCATCCCCCCGCCACACCTCTCTCATGATGATAGAGTTAAACGGTTATGGCAATCTGTAAACTCCTGTGATATCAACATGGTCCAGAAAGAGACGACTGAAGGTGACTGGGAGAGGGCTTATTCAGCTCGGCGAGGACGACGAAAGTGTCGTCGTCCCGGCCAACGTTTTTCTCCAATGTTCAGGGTAAACCCTCGGGTCGTGAACATATTTTTTTTTTTACGGTCTCCAGTAGGATGTGAATCCTGTGTCGGGGCTGCGGAGTCACAAGCAAAAACGCCCAGACCACGACAAATATCTGTATTGACCTATACAAATAATTGTCATGTGCGGGGATCGCACCCGAGACCGCTAGCGCATCAGCCAGTTGCCGTGACCACTGCGCCAACGCGTCGTCAAAGATAAGAGTGGGAATAAATACATGATTTCAATAAATTGAGATACATAAAATATTTTATTATATCCCTATAAGGTATTGCTATTTCATCTTATATTACCATATTAGAAGAGGAACAAAATAAATACATCAATTGCAGTATGTTTATGTAAGCCGATAGCTAGATTAATATAAGATTTGATGCGACATTACACAATAATTTACTGTCGAGTCGGCCTTCAAATTTGAAACGGATTCCTTCGACTTTATTTGCCACTAGAGCAGTTAACCATACTTGCATTATAGTCTTCTCATATATTTTTTTAAACTTTTTCAATGGTTAAAAAAACGTTGCAGGCTGAATAAGGTTCTCGGTCGGCACACGGCGCGCGTGGCGCTGCTGGAGCGGCACGCGGCCAAGCTCGGCGACGACATGCGGCGGCTCGCGCGCGAGCTGGACCAGCGCGGCGCTGAACACATTCAACTGGTACCGTCGTCTTACATACGACGTACTGGAACTGAACTAGCCGGTATGGGGTCGTTCAAGTATTACGTAACGCAATTTTTGGAAATTTTTTTAATGTAACACGCCGTAACGTTTTTCTGTACCCCCCTCCTTCCCTAAACGTTACTTAGCACCTAAGTTACCATTTTTACTTAAAAGACACAATTATATTGCGCAAGGTACAGGAAAGTTGCTTAAATACCTTTGTTATTGTTTTAATCGCGTTTGCAATATAAAAAATAAGAGATTTCTAATTCGTAATACATGGAGAACAAAATAACAGTTATGTACATTACAATCGAGGGACTCGCCGTAAAATATAAACGAAAAGGCTTGCAAACTTGGGTGACTTTAATTTCATAGTTTTTTTATTTAAATAAAATAAAATGAAACATTACATTACGCTTTGAATAAACCCCCCAACCGCCCTTTTTACGCATTGTAGCGTTTTACAAGATCCCCTCTCTTCTCTAAATTGCGTTACGTAATACTTGAATTCCGCCTATTAACTGGTATTTGATCAGGTATATAATGAACCTATCTGGGTGTTGGACCACATCCAGACAAAACTGTTTAGGTGATGTAGGTTTTTCTCACCGAGCTATAACCCGTTTTTATAATTGAGATGCCCATTGGAGTCAAAATGAAAGAATCATGCGTTTTGTTGATACTCTATTTGTAAACTAAAAATTTATTTGGTTCCCTATACTGACGGTCACCCGTTAATAAATAAATTTTAATACAATCTTGTAATGATTGAGGGTTGACTTAATAAAAAAAAACGCTTTTGCATTAATTGTTTTTAAGCATTTTTAAATTTACTCCTGGGCTAGTAATAAAAATAGTTACAAACGAACTTCTTCCACCGATAGGTCAACATCGACAGGCCTTCTTATGTCTAACTTGTAAACACCCTAGCAAAGTCGGCTGAAGACGTCGATGCTGAACGTGGAGGGCGGCGACAAGGAGGTGCGGGGCGCGCGCGACGCGTGGCGGCGCGTGCGCGTGGAGGAGGCGCTGCTGCGCCTGCGCGTGGCGCACGCGCAGCGCGCGCTGGCCGGCCTGGGCGACGCCGCCTACTCGCTCGACAAGCAGCGCCTGCAGCTCGACGCGGTCAGTACTGCACGAGTCCACGACCCACTATCTATCAGCCTGGAAACGACCCACTGCTTAGCGAAGGCGTCTTCTCCATATTGAAGAAGGAGGAGGTTAATCCACCACGCTGCTCCGATGCGGGTTTGCAGATAATTTCCCTACCATGAATAGCGATCGTTATCAGGTGTCTATGATAACAACTGAGACCGACGGCTTAACGTGCTCATGACTCAACGTGCTAACGTGCTAATGATCTCTTACTTTTAACCTTAAGTGTGTTTCAAGTTTCACATAATGCAATCGATAATAGTTTAAAAAGGTGTAATTAAATTAAAAACTCATCAAACAAAAATAAAAAACAACGTAAACCGAAACAACAATATAGATCGAAACAGTACTATTAAAATAAAAGCTATAGAAAAGTATTTTGTCTCGGTTCTCTTTGAAGCATTGTGATACCAACCCTCTCTTGGCCGTGCGGTGACCGATAGATAAGAATAGTCCCAACCTCTTTCTTGCCGAGGTGTCGTAAAAGGCTACTAAGGCAATAGTGGTGCGAACAACTTTACACCAACCAGGATGATGATGAGCAGCAGCATCACCATATCTTGCTACAACACACTGCGCTCGCCAACCCGCCTGCCAAGCGTGGCGAGTATTGGCAATCACATCATGAGACGATAAGGGAGGCCTACGTTCAGCAGTGGATATACAACGGCTGATGTGGTAGACACCAACTCTATGGCCGTGTTCCGATATACACGAGCACTGCTAGGTATGACGTCATTGCAGTATACTGCGAAGCCGTTCCTTTTTATAATAGTTTGCTATACTGTGATATACTGGTCACTGTTTATAACGGAATGTAGTCCAGTATACTATCATCCTCATTTATCTACTTTTGTTTCAAACAAATATATTTATCATTTACATGTTTTCTAATCAACAAGAAAAAATATTATTTGAGTATTGTTGACATTTTTGAATAATAATATTAATTAATAATAATAATAATAATCATTCGTGCTGTTATATTTTTTGATCGCGTGATCAAAGTACTGAGAGCACCTTACCTCGAAAGTGCCAGTGCTCTCAGTACAAAAATGACGGCGATTTATGACGTCATATATTTCTCTATGGTACTGCGGCCGTGTACTGGCAGTCTATAACGGAACGAATTTTCAGTACTGACAGCACTGGCAGTGTTCCCAGTATATATCGGAACACGGCCCATGTTTCCGATAAACTAATATATATACGGCAGTGTATGCTTGCACCCGGTCCAGGCGATGAACGAGCGGCTGGTGGAGATCAGCGCGCGGCGCGACATGTTCGGCGTGCAGCGGCGCGCGCTGCTGGAGGCGTGCGGCCGCCTGCGCGCCGACATCCGCGAGCGGCAGCAGCGGATACTGCAGCTCGTTAAGAGGTAACCGCAACTTGGCAAGTGTCTATACTGTGGTTTTCGTTTGTCTGTGGCTTCTCTTCGGTTCTTGTCTCGATACGGGCAACGGCTACGTTAACGTTTTGATCGAAGTATAATTTTTATAAACTATACTAAACGGTTGGTTATTCGTTCATCTAAAGTTGTTCGGCCTAAAGCGGAAATATCTAATGCTACCTATCGTGCACTGCAAATAACAAGTGACTTGCGGTAATTCTTTATCAAGGTCCGAGCTGCTTAGTCTTTCCAACGGCGATTGAATAAGTTCTTCTAATTGAGAATAAGAACATTGAATTTGTAGTTGAAGTAGTGAGTAATAAAAATTATAACTTTCGAAAGACAAATTTATGATGTAAGATATATTATGTATATTGTATATAGGTTTTTACAAAGTTAAAGTCGCCCTCGCGTGTAACCGTGTGATAAAATTTGTTTTTTGCTGCATACTCCTCTATCTAATAGTACACTTGTTACATCATTTATAAAGTTAAAGGTGTGTTTACTTGAATAATCTAAGTGGGCGTTCGAGATTTGCTAACTTGGGAGACTTTCATTTCCTACTTTTTTATTTAAATAAAAAAAAAAACTATATTACATAATGCGTTGTATGAACCCCCCTCTCGCCCTTGTAACGCATCGTAACGCTTTACAAGACCCGCTTCTCCCCCCTAAATTGCGTTACGTAATACTTGAACGCCCCCTAATCTCATGAACGCACACGGTTTTGATAAAATGTATTAGCATTAAGTAGCTTTATGCTTCTATTTATTCATTCAATTATTTATTGTTGAAAAATTCACACAAACTTAAATAATTCCAGATATGACATTTTCATCGCTTCTTTGGGAAAAGACGACACAGGACAAGAGCTGTCAGTGACCTTCTTTAAGATAAAAGTAAGACTTTAATATGTGTTCGCGCTCAAGTTTTCGTTGGTTATGTGAAAACGGCTATGTGTTTTGGTTTATCGATATGATATATGATATGGGGACGCGTAACCAATATTAGTTACGTTTTGATATATCGGTCTTATGCCTACAATAGAGTCAAAAAAACGTTTAAAACGGGTATTCAGTCTGAATCTAGTTGACCAGTTTTAACGATTCATAATATAAAGCTGTTTGTTATAATAGCTTTATAAAAAGAACAACAAAAACCAATTTATATTAACTAATTAATATTAACAGCAAAAAAAAAATGGGATACACTATAAAACGGGATACGATGTATAGAAATAAAAGCAGTACACATAGTGGGGATAAAATGCACTGGGACGTCTTATTGATATTTGATTGTATTATTTTAGTTCGCAGCAGAGCGCGCGGAACTGCGAGAACGCGGCGCGGCGCTGGACGCGGACATCTCGCGGAGCGAGCGCGACGTGTCGGCGCTGGAGGCCACGCTGCGGGTGCTGCACGCGGCGCACGCGCACTTCCTGCACCACATCGCGCCGCTCAGCGACGCAGGTCTGTGGACACCGACGTGACGTGACGTGACGTGACGGTCACGAGCACCTCGCGCTAGAGCGAGCGCGACGTGTCGGCGCTGGAGGCCACGCTGCGGGTGCTGCACGCGGCGCACGCGCACTTCCTGCACCACATCGCGCCGCTCAGCGACGCAGGTCTGTGGACACCGACGTGACGTGACGTGACGTGACGGTCACGAGCACCTCGCGCTAGAGCGAGCGCGACGTGTCGGCGCTGGAGGCCACGCTGCGGGTGCTGCACGCGGCGCACGCGCACTTCCTGCACCACATCGCGCCGCTCAGCGACGCAGGTCTGTGGACACCGACGTGACGTGACGTGACGTGACGGTCACGAGCACCTCGCGCTAGAGCGAGCGCGACGTGTCGGCGCTGGAGGCCACGCTGCGGGTGCTGCACGCGGCGCACGCGCACTTCCTGCACCACATCGCGCCGCTCAGCGACGCAGGTCTGTGGACACCGACGTGACGTGACGTGACGTGACGGTCACGAGCACCTCGCGCTAGAGCGAGCGCGACGTGTCGGCGCTGGAGGCCACGCTGCGGGTGCTGCACGCGGCGCACGCGCACTTCCTGCACCACATCGCGCCGCTCAGCGACGCAGGTCTGTGGACACCGACGTGACGTGACGTGACGTGACGGTCACGAGCACCTCGCGCTAGAGCGAGCGCGACGTGTCGGCGCTGGAGGCCACGCTGCGGGTGCTGCACGCGGCGCACGCGCACTTCCTGCACCACATCGCGCCGCTCAGCGACGCAGGTCTGTGGACACCGACGTGACGTGACGTGACGTGACGGTCACGAGCACCTCGCGCTAGAGCGAGCGCGACGTGTCGGCGCTGGAGGCCACGCTGCGGGTGCTGCACGCGGCGCACGCGCACTTCCTGCACCACATCGCGCCGCTCAGCGACGCAGGTCTGTGGACACCGACGTGACGTGACGTGACGTGACGGTCACGAGCACCTCGCGCTAGAGCGAGCGCGACGTGTCGGCGCTGGAGGCCACGCTGCGGGTGCTGCACGCGGCGCACGCGCACTTCCTGCACCACATCGCGCCGCTCAGCGACGCAGGTCTGTGGACACCGACGTGACGTGACGTGACGTGACGGTCACGAGCACCTCGCGCTAGAGCGAGCGCGACGTGTCGGCGCTGGAGGCCACGCTGCGGGTGCTGCACGCGGCGCACGCGCACTTCCTGCACCACATCGCGCCGCTCAGCGACGCAGGTCTGTGGACACCGACGTGACGTGACGTGACGTGACGGTCACGAGCACCTCGCGCTAGAGCGAGCGCGACGTGTCGGCGCTGGAGGCCACGCTGCGGGTGCTGCACGCGGCGCACGCGCACTTCCTGCACCACATCGCGCCGCTCAGCGACGCAGGTCTGTGGACACCGACGTGACGTGACGTGACGTGACGGTCACGAGCACCTCGCGCTAGAGCGAGCGCGACGTGTCGGCGCTGGAGGCCACGCTGCGGGTGCTGCACGCGGCGCACGCGCACTTCCTGCACCACATCGCGCCGCTCAGCGACGCAGGTCTGTGGACACCGACGTGACGTGACGTGACGTGACGGTCACGAGCATCTCGCGCTAGAGCGAGCGCGACGTGTCGGCGCTGGAGGCCACGCTGCGGGTGCTGCACGCGGCGCACGCGCACTTCCTGCACCACATCGCGCCGCTCAGCGACGCAGGTCTGTGGACACCGACGTGACGTGACGTGACGTGACGGTCACGAGCACCTCGCGCTAGAGCGAGCGCGACGTGTCGGCGCTGGAGGCCACGCTGCGGGTGCTGCACGCGGCGCACGCGCACTTCCTGCACCACATCGCGCCGCTCAGCGACGCAGGTCTGTGGACACCGACGTGACGTGACGTGACGTGACGGTCACGAGCACCTCGCGCTAGAGCGAGCGCGACGTGTCGGCGCTGGAGGCCACGCTGCGGGTGCTGCACGCGGCGCACGCGCACTTCCTGCACCACATCGCGCCGCTCAGCGACGCAGGTCTGTGGACACCGACGTGACGTGACGTGACGTGACGGTCACGAGCACCTCGCGCTAGAGCGAGCGCGACGTGTCGGCGCTGGAGGCCACGCTGCGGGTGCTGCACGCGGCGCACGCGCACTTCCTGCACCACATCGCGCCGCTCAGCGACGCAGGTCTGTGGACACCGACGTGACGTGACGTGACGTGACGGTCACGAGCACCTCGCGCTAGAGCGAGCGCGACGTGTCGGCGCTGGAGGCCACGCTGCGGGTGCTGCACGCGGCGCACGCGCACTTCCTGCACCACATCGCGCCGCTCAGCGACGCAGGTCTGTGGACACCGACGTGACGTGACGTGACGTGACGGCCACGAGCACCTCGCACTAGAGCGAGCGCGACGTGTCGGCGCTGGAGGCCACGCTGCGGGTGCTGCACGCGGCGCACGCGCACTTCCTGCACCACATCGCGCCGCTCAGCGACGCAGGTCTGTGGACACCGACGTGACGTGACGTGACGTGACGGTCACGAGCACCTCGCGCTAGAGCGAGCGCGACGTGTCGGCGCTGGAGGCCACGCTGCGGGTGCTGCACGCGGCGCACGCGCACTTCCTGCACCACATCGCGCCGCTCAGCGACGCAGGTCTGTGGACACCGACGTGACGTGACGTGACGTGACGGTCACGAGCACCTCGCGCTAGAGCGAGCGCGACGTGTCGGCGCTGGAGGCCACGCTGCGGGTGCTGCACGCGGCGCACGCGCACTTCCTGCACCACATCGCGCCGCTCAGCGACGCAGGTCTGTGGACACCGACGTGACGTGACGTGACGTGACGGTCACGAGCACCTCGCGCTAGAGCGAGCGCGACGTGTCGGCGCTGGAGGCCACGCTGCGGGTGCTGCACGCGGCGCACGCGCACTTCCTGCACCACATCGCGCCGCTCAGCGACGCAGGTCTGTGGACACCGACGTGACGTGACGTGACGTGACGGTCACGAGCACCTCGCGCTAGAGCGAGCGCGACGTGTCGGCGCTGGAGGCCACGCTGCGGGTGCTGCACGCGGCGCACGCGCACTTCCTGCACCACATCGCGCCGCTCAGCGACGCAGGTCTGTGGACACCGACGTGACGTGACGTGACGTGACGGCCACGAGCACCTCGCACTAGAGCGAGCGCGACGTGTCGGCGCTGGAGGCCACGCTGCGGGTGCTGCACGCGGCGCACGCGCACTTCCTGCACCACATCGCGCCGCTCAGCGACGCAGGTCTGTGGACACCGACGTGACGTGACGTGACGTGACGGCCACGAGCACCTCGCACTAGAGCGAGCGCGACGTGTCGGCGCTGGAGGCCACGCTGCGGGTGCTGCACGCGGCGCACGCGCACTTCCTGCACCACATCGCGCCGCTCAGCGACGCAGGTCTGTGGACACCGACGTGACGTGACGTGACGTGACGGCCACGAGCACCTCGCACTAGAGCGAGCGCGACGTGTCGGCGCTGGAGGCCACGCTGCGGGTGCTGCACGCGGCGCACGCGCACTTCCTGCACCACATCGCGCCGCTCAGCGACGCAGGTCTGTGGACACCGACGTGACGTGACGTGACGTGACGGCCACGAGCACCTCGCACTAGAGCGAGCGCGACGTGTCGGCGCTGGAGGCCACGCTGCGGGTGCTGCACGCGGCGCACGCGCACTTCCTGCACCACATCGCGCCGCTCAGCGACGCAGGTCTGTGGACACCGACGTGACGTGACGTGACGTGACGGTCACGAGCACCTCGCGCTAGAGCGAGCGCGACGTGTCGGCGCTGGAGGCCACGCTGCGGGTGCTGCACGCGGCGCACGCGCACTTCCTGCACCACATCGCGCCGCTCAGCGACGCAGGTCTGTGGACACCGACGTGACGTGACGTGACGTGACGGTCACGAGCACCTCGCGCTAGAGCGAGCGCGACGTGTCGGCGCTGGAGGCCACGCTGCGGGTGCTGCACGCGGCGCACGCGCACTTCCTGCACCACATCGCGCCGCTCAGCGACGCAGGTCTGTGGACACCGACGTGACGTGACGTGACGTGACGGTCACGAGCACCTCGCGCTAGAGCGAGCGCGACGTGTCGGCGCTGGAGGCCACGCTGCGGGTGCTGCACGCGGCGCACGCGCACTTCCTGCACCACATCGCGCCGCTCAGCGACGCAGGTCTGTGGACACCGACGTGACGTGACGTGACGTGACGGTCACGAGCACCTCGCGCTAGAGCGAGCGCGACGTGTCGGCGCTGGAGGCCACGCTGCGGGTGCTGCACGCGGCGCACGCGCACTTCCTGCACCACATCGCGCCGCTCAGCGACGCAGGTCTGTGGACACCGACGTGACGTGACGTGACGTGACGGCCACGAGCACCTCGCACTAGAGCGAGCGCGACGTGTCGGCGCTGGAGGCCACGCTGCGGGTGCTGCACGCGGCGCACGCGCACTTCCTGCACCACATCGCGCCGCTCAGCGACGCAGGTCTGTGGACACCGACGTGACGTGACGTGACGTGACGGCCACGAGCACCTCGCACTAGAGCGAGCGCGACGTGTCGGCGCTGGAGGCCACGCTGCGGGTGCTGCACGCGGCGCACGCGCACTTCCTGCACCACATCGCGCCGCTCAGCGACGCAGGTCTGTGGACACCGACGTGACGTGACGTGACGTGACGGTCACGAGCACCTCGCGCTAGAGCGAGCGCGACGTGTCGGCGCTGGAGGCCACGCTGCGGGTGCTGCACGCGGCGCACGCGCACTTCCTGCACCACATCGCGCCGCTCAGCGACGCAGGTCTGTGGACACCGACGTGACGTGACGTGACGTGACGGCCACGAGCACCTCGCACTAGAGCGAGCGCGACGTGTCGGCGCTGGAGGCCACGCTGCGGGTGCTGCACGCGGCGCACGCGCACTTCCTGCACCACATCGCGCCGCTCAGCGACGCAGGTCTGTGGACACCGACGTGACGTGACGTGACGTGACGGCCACGAGCACCTCGCACTAGAGCGAGCGCGACGTGTCGGCGCTGGAGGCCACGCTGCGGGTGCTGCACGCGGCGCACGCGCACTTCCTGCACCACATCGCGCCGCTCAGCGACGCAGGTCTGTGGACACCGACGTGACGTGACGTGACGTGACGGTCACGAGCACCTCGCGCTAGAGCGAGCGCGACGTGTCGGCGCTGGAGGCCACGCTGCGGGTGCTGCACGCGGCGCACGCGCACTTCCTGCACCACATCGCGCCGCTCAGCGACGCAGGTCTGTGGACACCGACGTGACGTGACGTGACGTGACGGTCACGAGCACCTCGCGCTAGAGCGAGCGCGACGTGTCGGCGCTGGAGGCCACGCTGCGGGTGCTGCACGCGGCGCACGCGCACTTCCTGCACCACATCGCGCCGCTCAGCGACGCAGGTCTGTGGACACCGACGTGACGTGACGTGACGTGACGGCCACGAGCACCTCGCACTAGAGCGAGCGCGACGTGTCGGCGCTGGAGGCCACGCTGCGGGTGCTGCACGCGGCGCACGCGCACTTCCTGCACCACATCGCGCCGCTCAGCGACGCAGGTCTGTGGACACCGACGTGACGTGACGTGACGTGACGGCCACGAGCACCTCGCACTAGAGCGAGCGCGACGTGTCGGCGCTGGAGGCCACGCTGCGGGTGCTGCACGCGGCGCACGCGCACTTCCTGCACCACATCGCGCCGCTCAGCGACGCAGGTCTGTGGACACCGACGTGACGTGACGTGACGTGACGACCACGAGCACCTCGCACTAGAGCGAGCGCAACGTAACACTTAAAATTACGACAAACATTACGCTAAGTCGTCGTTGGTCAAATGATTTTATTCCTAAATGGGGAATTCTGTCACATTTTATTTCTTGTAATAATGAAATAGACATTGACGCTTTACTTCAATAGGTTTTTTTAAATATTTATTGTTCTATTTTTTTACCAGCGCCCGAAATGGAAGAGATCTCAGAATTAACACGCCAATATTACTCAAAGAGGGATGAACTGAAAGCGTTAAACGCAAAAATCGCTGAAGCTGAACAAAATTTAAACGAAAACTCCTCTAGACTCACCATGATGTACGACAAATACAAACAGCTCACAATGAGGGAGTGAGTTTATTTCTTTTATTTTAATATAATAAATAATGCAAGTAATAAAGGTATGAAAGTATTTTTGTGTACATTATATTTATCAAACTTTTTAGGCTTAGATACAGGCGGTTTTAAAACATGCTTTATTTTTAAATATAAAAACCGTACACATCACGATATAGTTTTTTTTAATGATTTTGTCGATATTTCGGACCAGTTACAGGCACAGCCATCAGTCAGTCAGTCAGCCGGCTGACAGTTGATATATCGCAAAACAGCAGAAAACGCAGTCTTGTCATGCATGACCACGGATCGGATGTTTTTATCTTAAAAATAAAGTAAATTATATTAATATATGTTTCCTTAAGTTTTGTTTTATACAAAATGAGCAAAATCACATTTAAACACTTTCAGCTTTAGGCCCATAATGTAGGCCCAAATCTAGAGGAGGAGGCAAACTGGGGCACTCACCCCAGTTGGTAATTTCAGGGAGCGCCAAAATCATAATATAATGTGTTAACAAAATAACTTATTTCAAAACGCGCTTAACGTTCAGCAAAAATCTGGAAGAATTATTATATTCGTTCTCCCATAACCTACGATAGGCAGTAATTTGTACTTACTCAGTTATCTGTTAGCTATCAAAGCCTATATCTTTTCGTAGTAAATTATGAATAGGGGATCGGACAGAAATCAGATTAAAATCTAAAATGTGCTTAGATAAAATAAATATACTGTTTTACGATTATTTATCTAATAATAATTTAATATAATTCATTTAAATATTTTTAAATGAAGAAATAAAATGTTGCTATTTTCAATATTTTTAAACTGTACTAAAACGCCAATCACAGTGCGTGACGTCATCTGTGGCCAATCATTGACTGCATGGGTACTATCTACTTAGTTTACTCAGTTATTTCCAATTTTGTTGAAATTATAAAAGTTGCTAAAAGATTACTGATAAATTAGGATACGCTAATCGATTTAAAAGCTGTCACGCGGTGTTTAACCAGTTTTTTTATAATGAAAACAGGATTTACGAAAGCCGACAATCGAAATCTTCCCAGAGTGAATATGTTTATGATTTGCAATTTCTTTGCAAGTAATTCAGACTTTTGTGACACTGAATTTCTAAATGTGAAAACTTCTCTATTACTATTCTAACTATATAATAATATATTATTTGACATAAATACCAAGTTACTTGAAAAAATACCTCCTTGAAAAATAATCTCTAATATACACAATATACATATGTATTGTACCTACTGTACTGTACTAGCCTGTAAACCACCCACTGCTGAGCGAAGGCCTCTTCTTCTTATAGACGAAGGGTTGGAGCTTAATCCACCACGCCGTTCCATTGTAGGTTGGCGAATAATATACTGCTATGAGTAACGATCGCTATCAGGTGTATATGATAACAACCGGGACCGATGGCTTTACGTGCTCTCCGAGACACGGTGGAGGACATACACCCAGATCGGAAACAAATATTTGTCCAAATACAAATATCTGTCCCGAGCAGGATCGAACCCGCGACCGCCGGCGCGGGGTGTTGAGGCGACTACTCGCACCACTACACCAGAACGGTCGTCACAAGTAGAATACTGTCAACACTATATCACTTTCTTTAGTGTTACAAAAAGAAAAAATCGGAAAACGATCGGAACGATTTTTCACTTTACATGTTATAAGCCAATGTCAACCTTATGTCAAATAGCCCAAGGTGCATATTCGAATAAACGATTTTATTAAGTCAGCGTTCCAGATATGATATAAATTCCTTCGATAGACCACACATATCATACACTTGTATATAGGATTAAACAAAATCATGTACACTTTTAACCGAATTTTAATGTATAACGCAGATCAGAGTGTGAAAACGAGCTAGACAGTGTGAAAGAAAGGATAGAGAAGCAGGAGAGCCGGCTGCAGAAGGCGCAAGAGCTGGTGCGGAACAACACGCGCCGCGCCAAGAAACTCGTCGAGGGGGTCGACGACTGGCGGACGTTTCAAGTTACTATCTTTATTGTCATATGGGTCTTATTAGAACTGATTAGTACAGCGCAACTCAACATGAACTATATAGTCTTGCCTTAAATATTGTTACAAAGAAAAGACATTGTGTCTATTGTATTTATTACTATTACAGTGTGTTAGTTTAAAACATTAATATAAAACCAATTAAAATATATAAAGCTTATCCGAAATGGTTTCCATTGGCTGCAATACAATCCTTTAAACGTTGAGGCCAGTTATCAATAGAAGCAATCACTTTTTCCATGGGAAAATTCTTCACTGCCAATCGTATGGTTTGTTTTAGGGACTCCAAATTATCATGGCACTTAGAGCAAGCCATACTCTCTGAAACTGACCATAAATCATAATCCAGCGGATTAGGATCGGCACTAGATGACGGCCAGTCTTCAGTTATGATGAAGTCCGGAACGTTGGTTTCTAACCAAGATTGGCTGGATCGAGCTTAATGACCCGGCGCCGAGTCTTGCTGAAAGAACCATTCTTGGTTATTGAACATGGTGTTTTAGGAAGGGACTTAACTACCTTCTCAAGAATGGTATCTTGATACACTTGTGCCGATGTTCTGATACCTTTTTCACAAAAATATGGCTCAGTCACTCCTTCATAGCTAACACCCCACTAAACCATCACTGAAGTCGAATAATGCCCACGTTGTACTCTGTTGACTAATTGGGAAGCTTTCTTAGAGCTTTGAGCATAAATACGGTCATTTTCGGTCAAAAACGGTCAAAATCTTTTGCTTTCGGACAGGATTTCTTCGAATTCTTTGACTTACTGCTTTGATCGCCTTTTCGTAAGAACATTACGTGGACAGCCACATCTTTTTCTGTCACAAGCAGAGCAGGTTTCATTGTACCTATCAATAGCCCGGTACACAAACATTTGACTAATACCAAGCGTATGGAGAGTTTTAAAAATTGTATTTGGCTCCATACCTACTTTGTGTAATGCGATTACACCGATTCGGTTCTCTCTATCACCCCACTCCATTTTAATATCACAATACATTTTACAATGTACGCGAAATTGAGAAAACACAATTAACAATCATATAAAAATGAAATATTCAAAATTCAAATGTAATATTTTGTTTATTTTTAATTGTATCAATTTTTATGGCCAGACTATGTATATATTGTCCAAACTTCTCAAAAAAAAAATATCAATAACTTTTTATATTTATGAATAATTCATGCTGCATCTAATATACATATATATATATATATATATATATATATATATATATATATATATATATATATATATATATGTGTGTGTGTGTGTGTGTGTGTGTGTGTGTGTATTCGTACCTAGATTCGAACCCGGGTTTTCTGATTCCGAATCCACTCGATTCCTATCCGAGCTACTAGAAACGAAAATAATTGTGGTCGTACTCATAACCTTGTCGATTGAACGGCAAAGAGTACCTTAGAATCCCTTACCAAATTATTTTTAATTATGTTTCCTGCTCCATCTTCACATTCTTGTTATCTGTTTATAAACTATTGATTGAAGCAAATCCCATGAGCCCAAACATGGTACTTGCACTGTATCTTGTAGGTTTTAGGTTACATTGTAGCATTGTCAAACTAAGATATTATAAATAGTATTGATAACGCAGGAAGACTAGTAGTAGAATACCAACTTTCGAATTCAACAAACTTGGGTAACTCGCTCAAGTGCTTTCAACACGAAGAGTTTCTTAAAAAAGTTACCTAAGAACTTTCACCTTCACCGCCTTTGTAAGCTTTCTAATGTACGTGGGGCGTTCTATGTATTCTCGGTATCGGGGTGATTTGATATTATTGTGGGTAATTAAAATATATTATTAGCTAACAACATTATCTGAGGGTATTCAAAGACGACTAAAATGACTAACGCGACAATGTTGAAGAAAATCGAGCATCGTGCGGTGATTAAATTCCTTACTAAACAAGAAAAATCTCGAAAAACTATCCATAAAGAAATTGTAGCCATTAATCAAGACTCTGCTCCTTCATTATCGACCGTAAAGAAGTGGTGAAGTGAATTCAAAAGATGCAGGGAAAGTATCGAAGATGACCCCCCACCCAGATGGGCCAATTACGGCGGCTACCGATGAAAATGTGAAAATTATCGAAAAACTTGTATTAGAAGATGCACGTGTAAAAATCAAGATGTTGGCAGAAATAGCTAAGCTAGTAGATTAAGCGTAGGGACTATACACACTATACTACATGATTATCTCAATCTTACAAAAGTCAGTGCAAGATAGGTGCCTCGCATGCTCACTGCGCTTCAAAAGCAGGCGCGGGTTGACACTTGTAAGGAGTTTTAGAGCTGTGTGGCGACGATTCAGCTAGTGTTTTCGAAAGGATAGTTACAGGTGATAAAACGTGGGTTCATTACTATAACCCTGAGAGTAATCAGTAGTCTATGCAGTGGCATAAAAAGGGATGAGACCCTCCGAGAAGTTCAAAGTCACTTCATCGGCTGGCAAAATCATGGCCACAGTAGAAAACTGTGGATTCTAAAGGAATACTATTGATCGAGTACACAAAAAAAAAGGTGAAACTATCAACGTAGAAAAATACTCAACCATTTTACGCCGTTTGAGAGAAGCAATAAAAGAAAAAAGAAGAGAAAAGCTGGCAAAAAAGTTCTGCTTCTTCACGACAACGCAGCAGTTCACACTGCGTGGCCCTTAAAGCTTGCTGAGAGTGCGGGTTCGAGGATACTAACCACCTACCCTAAGCCCAAACCTGGCCCCCAGTGACTACTTTTTATTCCCAAATTTAAAAAAAGACCTCCGGGGAAAGCGATTTGCTGACGATAATGAGCTCATAGTAAATGAGCATTTTTCGTGCCAAGAAAATTATTTTTGTAAGGGAATAGAAAAACTTATTTCGCCATCAAACAAATGTACTCGTATTGATATCATGGGCGACTATATTCAAAAATATTTTTTTTCAAGGTTTTTATCTGTTTTCTAACATACCCATACCGAGAATACATTGAACGCCCCTCGTAAACTAGACCCAAATCGGCTTATTCGTTTGGAAACTAAAATGTCACGGAAACAGATAACGTACCTTAAACAATCCTCTTTTTTGTCGGGGGTCAAAAGCCAATCTGTGTAGTGTACAAGTATAGAGTGCAAGACATACTGTACCGGCACAGTTGTCGCTGTGGGTGCGCGACTACGCGGAGGCGGCGCACAGCGCGCTGCAGGCGCTGGGCGAGGCGGCGCGGGGGGCGCCCGCCGCCGCGCCGCGCCTCGCCGCGCTGCTGGCCGCCGCGCACCTGCAGCGCCTCGTCGCCGCGCCGCAGCGCCGCCTCGACCTGCTGCTGCAGAAGTAGGTCGCGCCCGCTCATTCTTTACTCTTACTTTTATATATACGAGGGTCATTTGAAAAATTCGTAGCCTAATATAGTTAGGAGCATGCTGTTTTTATGAGACTACCCTCATTTTGAAGCTACATTATTCTTGACCAATTGCATAAATTTCATTTCCTTATTTGCATTCGTTACGGTTTCTCACACTATAACGTCGAACAGTAGTAGTAGTAGTAGTAGTAGTGATAATTAAAAAAAATGGATAAAATCTTACATCGTGCTGTGATTAAGTACTTAAATAAGAAAGGTTGTACAACAAAATAAATTTATGACGATTTATCTCGATTCGACGATTGACCTCTCTTTCGAAGTTGGACCTGCCAAGTTGGACATTTTGTCCTAGGTACTTATACTCGTCAATAACTTCGAGAGTAGAATTTCCAACTGATATTAACTGAACTTGTTGTGACCCAACTGAATTTGTTGAGAGATTTGTGACTATGGATGAAACCTGGGTGCACCACCATACTCCAGAGATATAAACAATGGAAAAGATCAGGATCTCTATCTCCGAAAAAAACCTACTTTTTACGTAAATTAATTAAAGAAACATTTCCTGGATTGTTACGAAGAAAAGTTTTGTTTCACTAGGATAATGCGCGAGTTCATGTCAGTCGAGGCTATGGCAGAAATCCATCAGTGTGGCTTTGAATTGTTACCCTATTGCTCCGTATTCTCCTGATCTCGCTGCATCTGACTTTTATCTATCCTCAAAGCTCAAAAACCACTTAGGCTGTCAAAAATTTTCTACAAATGAGGAGGTTAAGTCTGCTGTCGACGATATTTTGGAGGTATGGACGAATTTTATAAAGCTAGTATAGAAGCTCTGCCCGGCCGATGGAAGAAGTGTTTAGAACTTGGGGAAGAATATGTTGAGAAATAAATAATTCGTATCTTTTCATTTTCCTGTTTAGGCTACGAACTTTTCAAATGCCCCTCGTACTGTATTCTACTGGAATTCACAATTTTACAGATCTATCTCCAATTTAATCTACGAACTTGCTAAGAGCCAAATGTAAAATAATTGTTGTGTTTTTATCTGCAGGATAATAGCAGATACGACGACATCCCTTCCGAGAGAAACTGCTGAAGTAGAAGGTACCTTGATATATTATTAATAATAATCGCTGTACTTATGTAGAAATATCATTTATGAGGTATGAATTCAATATTATTCTCCTGAAATATAAGAATTCTGTCCACTAACACCGTTTCGTACCATTACCGTTCTATTACCATAATCGTACCATAGGACTAATATCTTACGCGTATATAGAATATATTCGTTTGTATTGGACGTTGTTGATACGTTTTGAATAGGAATAGCAGTTCATTCATATCACAGTCTTAGTGTGGAAGGAAGTTCTGGATAGTTTTTTAACATCTAATGCATGATAAAATTTACGTATGGCATATAAACATAATATTTTTCCGTTGGCATCCTGTAGGTACGGAACCTTTAAAATAATTTTAGTTTTACAATATTAGCTGAGATGAATAAGTGGGTAGTAGATAATCCGTGAATTCTAACCGAATGAAGAATACATAGATAAAAAAATAATATATTTAAACTTCAGAGAGCGTGTTCTCGTCGTCGTCGTCGTCCAGCGGCGCCGGCGAGAGCGTCGCGTCGGCCTTCACGCGCCGCCTCGCCGCCTTCCGCCGCGGACTGGCGCCGAAGGTGCAGGAGAAGGCGGTGAGATCACCTACCACCTGCCACCTACACTTCTTATACCACTCACTCCACTCACACCACTTATACCACTCACTACACTCACACCACTTATACCACTCACACCACTCACTCTACTCACACCACTCACACCACTCACTAGGGGCCTTAAGTAATAAAAGTGACGTGTAATCATCATCACCATTCGAACCGAACCGAATCATCCTCTAAACGTTCCATTGCTTGGCAAAGGCCTCTTTTCAATATAAGAGAAGGTTCGGAGCTTAATCCAGCACGCTGCTTCACTGCCGGTTGGCCTATAACTTCAGTTCCACGGGTAACGATCGCTATCAGGTGTCTATGATAACAACCGGCACTGATGGCTTTACCTGCTCCCCGAGGCACCGACGAGATGGGGAGGAGACCAACAAAAAAATACACCCAGACCAGCAACAAATGTTGGTAAATACAAATATCTGCCCCGAGCGAGAATCGAACCCGCGACCGCCGGCATTAAGACGACTACTCGCACCACTACATCAGAACGGTTCTCCTCATCACCATAATTCATCTAAAATATTTGAACTATAACTGTAAACAGAAGTTCATTACAGTTTGCTAAACGGTGTTCCAATACATTTTTTTTATTTTTTTTTTCATATTACAAACTGTATTACCTGATATCGGGAGCATTGTGAAATATATGTATGTAAACGGACAATATGAGCAAATCTTTCGTTATATGGAGTCTGGTATCTGGTAAACAAAAAGTGCATCTTTTTAACTGAGTTTGTATTGGGAAATCGGAAACCATAAGAGATACAATGATATTGATATAAGAAACATTAACATTTTGGTCGTTTTTTGTTTCAGTTAATAGACGATATCCGGGAACAAGGTATGTTTACTTTCAATTGTGCTAAAAAAATTGTGAAAATAATCTGAATTACTCACACGTTGTCATGTCTATGGCGTCCTTAGTCTGAGTATGATAAAAAATTGGCTCGTTTGACTTGTTATTAAACTACGTCAATACCCAAAAAGTAAACTATGTATTTTACAATTTAAACAAAAGCCCTTTTTCTTATTTTGTTTTAGTATATTTACTTTTGTCCTATGCAGTTTCGTCAACCCTATTGTAATTTTTTAAACTGATTTTAAAAAATTACAATAGGGTTGACGAAACTTACCCAAATATTTATTTTGTATAGGGGAAGTACGTACAAAATGACATGGTGTTTTGTTTTTTAATCATATTTATTTATTTAACGTAATTATAATCAGTCTCATTTGTTTTTACTCATCTTAGGTTCATTGGCTATCAGTAACACAGTATTTTAATTAAGTAGGAACTATAATAAAATATATACTAAGAAAAAATGTAACCAATGACAAAAACCATTTTGTCCATATACTACGGACAAAATGACATACAAAGTAAAGACATCATGACATACTAATATTTTAAGAACACAATTCACAAATAAATCGTTTGGTCTTCTTTGGGACATCAGCACATGAAGCATGAGCCCAAAGAGAACAAATCATACATCGTAACCAACTATCACCGGGCTTACAACGGGAAAAGAGATCATTGCAATAAATGCAAGCCGCGTTGCTATCGTCGTCTTCTGTCTCTCATAAGAAATCTTTACTTCCTGAGCTATCATCTATCGAAGCAGTTGTACGCTGCCTCGAAGCTCCCAATCTCTTCTTTGATGGTAAAGTGTTTTTGGATGCTGGAATATGGAGTGACGTACGCGTCAATCCAAAAAGTCGTGTTTCTAAAAACTTTATGTCTTCCACTAACTCCTGCTCAATTTCAGTTGAAAACGTTTTTTTGAATCTTCCTAATCCTTTAGAGTTAGACTCCAAATTATTGTTCGTATTGAGTGCATGTCTTCTAAGCGTTGCCTGAGGACTACCAAATGTTTTTGCGGCCAATTCCCATGCCATTTTTTTTTATTCCACGCTTCAATAGCCTTAATCATGGATTCTTGGCTCCAAGACTGCCGATTTGTTTTTTTTTCATAGTTTCTCGGCATATCACCTAAACAAAATGATAAATATTAATTAAAAGAACCTTTACGGGAAAAATGACATACCATGTCGTTTTGTCCATTGTATATGTATGTCATTTTGTCCAAATGTAAACAAAGACTAATTAAAAATCATAATTCTATCAAACAACTAATAATTGCAATAAAGTTAACTGAAATCACTGGATACTGTCATAATTCATCGATTTTAATAGAAATAATTACAAAATAGCAAAAAATAACTCACCAAAAAACAGGAGAAAACCAATGTAAAATAAACTTTTGTAGGCACGAAACACGTTCGAATCTGTTAGTCCTGTTAGAGCCGAAACACATAACGGCGTTGCGGCGCCGCAACGCTAAAATCGGCGGTGGCGTCACCGCCAATTTTAGCGGCGCGGCACCGCCAATTCCGGCGTTGTGACGTCATACTTGTTGACCATGATGTATTGACATTTTGTGTCTATTTTTATATTTTATTTTTTTGTGTCTTTATTAGACATGGGTATCTCAATGAATTTTTATGAACTGCAGATAAGCTCATGAGCCATATGCTTGAACCAGATCTGTGAACCGGCTCACAGTTCAGCTCAATTGTTGTTATGTTGTTACTTTTAACTATTAGATTTACAGCTAATTTAAGACTCGGTTCAAACCAGTGACATGTATGATGTACCTAAATTATAAATATGTACATTAATTTTATGCTAATTTCATCCATATGATAAATTCTAAAGTGAGTTTTTTTGTTTGCTACGCTTTTACGCCTTAACTATTAACCTGAATCCCGATCATCATGAAATTCTGCATACCAGTTTTCTGGGGTACAGAAAAGTACATAGAGTACCTACTTTACGTACCGACTACCGTTGGTGCCTGTACCATGCGAGCGGAGCCGCGGACGAAAGCTATTTGTTTATATTTAATCTATGAAACTAATATAAATGTAAGATATTAATTTATGTATCACTTTGATTAAATTTTGTTTAGGCTTTATGAGACAAAAGTTGTTTAAAATCCTACCAGCATAAAAAAATTGATTCACAAAATTATTTCCGGTACAAAGGATTACTTTTTATGCATTCTACTTTAATAACAACTTCAAATATTTACAAATTTCACGTGAATTATAATATTTAAAATAATTAAATTGATATCCGCAATCAAAAATCACGAAGAACTGGTTACCCTACAACAACGCTCTTTTTCGCGACGCCGCAACGCAAACTGCTGATTTTAGCGTTGCGTCAACGCAACGCCGTTATGTGTTTCGGCTCTTACTGTAACGCGACTGTGGCAATGGCGCTCAACATCTGACAGGATTTTAAATATGGCTGCCGTCACATGGTATAGTGGCGGGGACGTCGCTAAAGCCCACCAATTTTGAAATAAGGCGACTACCTATGTCATTTTGTCCATATATGTCATTTTGTACGTCCCAACGTCCCCTACCTACGCTAGAATAGTCAAAAAGCATTTTGATTCGGGTAAAGGATCTTAAAATGTTTTGTACTGTCCTAACATTGAATAAACGTATTTTAAAGACTTAATAATAAGTGGCTTTAGTAATTTATAATTTATTTATTTTAGAGTTGTTAAACTCAAGTATAAGTAAAAAGGGTAATATCCGAAACTAAGATAATTTGGTATCGTACACACAAAAATCAGTTCAGTCAGGCCTAAAAAGCTTAAGATCAATTATTTTTAACATCCCTCGCGGTATTCACGGTTAAAACACTGTGTAAACCACGTAGGTTCCACATTATTTCTAAGATGTGTTTGTTTCATTCAAACACCGTGATTCCACAGTAGTTTCTCGCAGAACCAGACCCAACACGAATCAAACGACGATCAGAACGATCTCTGTAGATGGCGTTGTAAGCCGATTGAATTGCGCTATGGTTTCGTTAACAGAAAATAATATCGACGCCCCCGGGGAACAAAGTCGTAATAGAGAAAAGTAAATTTTACAGGAAGAGCAAAAAACCGTTTTTCTGTTATATCGCGTGTCCTAAACGGGCTATAATATTGTATTATACATCATTATTTGCAGCATTTTTAACGTAACATGTAATTATAAAAATAAATTAAATATCACGTATACTTTTAAAGACATTGCCAAAAATGTGTAATACTGATTTTTATATTTAAGTGTATACTAAGTAACGGCACATAACCATTTTATTCCCGTGAACTTGTAATGTAATGAAAACTATTTGCATGCATTACGATACTCTTTTACACGAATAAAATGAAAGTGTAATAAACTAATACAATTTTGTTCTTGTAAAAGTTACCACCAACTTTTTTAGTATAGCTCTATAATGACTATGTTTATTAAATTAGTAAAATGGTATAATATAGGCTTACCAGCTTATTAAGATAGATGTTCGTTCCATTTTATATGATTACGATATTATTATGGGTTATAATTGTGACATGATTTCCGGAGAATAAAAATGTAAATTGTTATAACTTCATGGAATTTTTTGAAAAAAAATCTAAAAAAAAATCAGAAGATGTATTATGACCTATAGATGCCGAAAATGGAAAAACATTAAAAAGGTGGTAATAGCACTTTACGACTTTATTCCCCGGGGGCGTCGATATAAGGTGGGTGAATTAGTTAATATCCCTTCGCCGACAGCCCGTCGTCCGCTCTCCATCCCCTTGAGTGAAGTCACTGTGATAATTCTGTGCAAATACCGTGGAAACACTGTGTAGACTGTAGTGTGTACCGATGGAACAAAATACACAGTGAAAACCGATTGTGGTTACACAATGTCTCCACTGTGTTTTCACCGTGAAGTTAAGACCGCGAGGAATGCTAAAATAATACTTAATAGTTGTAATGTTTTATCCACAATTGAAATGTACCTACATTATAATCTGCATTCATAATAATTGATGGAAAAATTGTTTCAGCACGACGGTCATCAATTTCGCTGCGTGTCGTGACTCTGGGGTTGGACGACTGTCCCGCCATGACATTGTCCAACTTGTCGTCGCGCAAGTCATTGAGATAAACTTTCTCCATGTCACAGATTGACGAAAACGACTTGTTTCGTTATAAATCACCTAAACAAATCATCGACAAGAATTGGTAACTCTAATTTCAACACGTACTTGTAGAGTTAGATCGCAGTTGCTACATATTATCCTTTGCTAATACGTGATATAAAATTAAAAACACGTTTTATTCTATGATTTATTTAGATTACTTATTACTACGAACTTTACAAATCATAACAGTGATGTAGTTTTTTATTGATTGTTTTGTCTGTTCAAAATAAAATAAAGCGCTATGTGTGCAAAATTTAAATAGCTATCACGGCTATAAAATACATTCACATTTATATACGTATTATAATCAAATTATACTTTGCCTGCATTTTTAATACATGGACAACATTTGACAAGATGCTCATAAGGTATACACGCCACAAACACTTATACAAATACAATAGTTAATATTACAAAATATCGCAGGGTTCAATAGGGATAGTTCGAATTGCTTTTATAAGTTTTTTCTTTTAATCGGTAAAAGCGAAAACATTCATATTAAACATTCTATAAATACCCACCTAATCGTGCCTGTCGTGGTTTTGTGAATATTCAAATTTATTTAAATTATTCGTACTTTCTCGAACGCTGCCTGTGTATTTTTTTGTTCTAGCATATTGCTGTAAATTCCTTATTAAAGTTTGAATATCAACAAAATTACATATGCATCAAAATATATTGTTACGAAAACGGAAAAAAAAAAGAATTATCGTTTTTCTTTATACATATTTCTTATTATGTTGAATATTATTTTTTTAATTTAATTATTATTATTTTTTGTACAAATCTATATTGATTATTTTGTAATTTAAAGTTATATATAGTATATGTATATATACTATGAATTCTAGACCTTTGATTTACGAACTAATAAAAATTGTGTACTGTATAGTGGTTTTTATTTATTGGTACCTACACAAAAGATGATATACAAGTCTCTGGTGAATTACTATCAATATTTACGGAGAATACTCGGTACATGATTCTCATTCAAATTATGTAAAAAAAAATTGGTATTTAATTTTTGACCAAATTTCCATAAATTTCAATTCAAATAAATGAAGCGTGGACACTTCCAGTCATGGCGGCGACACGTGCGCAAGTGTACTGTGCCGCATTTTAACATCTAAAAATTGCCAAAGTTCACATCATTTACCTAGTCAACAAATTTGTTGCTTAAACGAGTAAAATATCTTAGTATTTTTGCCTATCCTAAGCCAGGATTAAAGTATTAAGGGGGATTGGATCATGCTTGTTTATCAAAGGTAGCCTGCTACCCTGTTAACACGTGGCGGCATTTGGATGTAGGTAAACTACCTGTTTTGTGTCGACAGTGCAGCTAGCTGCTAGGGTGTCCAGACGACGCGTAAATAATTAGATAAATGTTGAGTAACTTTATTTCAAAGTTTATTAATATTTATGTTATATTTTTACATAATTCGAATGAGAATTTATGTACCGAGTATTCTCTTTAAATATTGATAGTAACTCACCATTCAGCCTGTATATTAAAATTATCATACCTTTTGGTGTTTTGATTGTAAGATCTCAAATATTAGACGGATACAATATAAAGTCATAAATTAGACAAAACAAGTCGAATTCTCATAGTCTCTTCTAAAATATTATCTTATACTATATTATACTATTAATAGTGCTATATAGGTACACATATACATCGTCGTTTATATGAATTTTGATTGTCGACAAAATTTCAACAATATGATTGATATACCTACATGTACTCGTACTTTTAAATATGCAATGTACAATCGTTAGGTTTTTTAATTTCTTGGTAAAAGAAAAGAATTTTTTTTTTATTTAAATATAAAACCAACCAACAATCTGTCTTTTTAATGTAACTGAACAACTTTTGACCATCATAGCTCTTACATACAATCACGCGACTTTTTTATTTTTGTCTCCTAACTACTCTTGATACCTGAAGTCATATATATTTATTTTAATTTGTCAGTCATATATATTTAGTTTAATTCTAATTTGTTGTTTTGTGTTTTGATTACGACGAACCATAAATATTGTTATATAAAAGCTAAACCAATAGGTCCTGATGACATTAAAAACCCATTTCGTTTTAAATTTTTGTATCATAACTATGTGTATAGCTAGTAAAACCATGATCTGCATTTTACGATATATTGCAGTTTCATGACATATCATCATACTCGTCTATCACCTATAATACTTATCGTTTCTTAATAAAAATAATTACTAAAAACTCATTTTACTCACCTACGATTTTACGTTATATTAGTCTACCCTACGACCGTTTCTCGACCGTTTTCGACGACCGTTCTGGTGTAGTGGTGCGAGTAGTCTCCTCAAACCACGCACCGGTGGTCGCGGGTTCGATTCCCGCTCGGGACAGATGTATTTGTACAAATATTTGTTTCCAGTCTGGGTGTATGTCCTTGTGGGTCTCCCCACCGTGCCTCGGAGAGCACGTAAAGCCGTCGGTCCCAGTTGTTATCATACGCCTTTCAACGCCTTCGTTTAGTACCTAATAAAGAATACACATTTTGCTCGTTAACGAGATTTTTGACTAGGTTACGCTGTAGAAGTCCAAAGAGAATACTATACCTACATGCTACGTTTTATTGATCAGGGAGATAACAAATTTTAAAAGTGTTCTTTTAGTTTCGATGTCTTCACATTCGTATTCATAGAACGGACAAGTTTGATTTGAGGATTGAGCACTAAAAGAAAACAACGTCAAATTAAATTATAGAGAGTTCATTAACGAAGGTTTTCGGTCAACGTATGGGCAAGTAGGTATAGTTAAAATTCAACTGATTGGCCAGCAACTTCTTTTCTTAAAATGTAAACGTTGAAAACCACAGTTTTAAGGGATGTTAAGAAACCAGATATCTGTTAAAGAGCATCTTTTTTGTGAGCATGATGGTTGTCCAGTTCATATTCAGAATTTTTTAAATTAACTACAAGTCTATAAAATAAGCAATATCCACTTGGGTTGAGTAGACGCAGCGGACCTATACCTTAGTCAGAAAAATTCCTTATCTAATATTTTGTGATTTTTACCTTTTGAACCACATAATGGTTTATGTAACTCCGTTAACTGCGGAACAAAGCTCTAAGAGAGTAACTAAAACGAGGGCGAAAACAATGTTGAAAAATAACTTCGGAAGCAAGAATTAAAATTGCGTGATACTCGAATAAAGAATTGCCTATATCAAATTATAACTTATTTTCTATATACCCCTGAAACATTTCTATGTTATTTTATTGATTTGGTTATCACTAAACTATAAAATATGAAATTTTGAATTCATTTAAAATATATGAAATAATTAAAAAAAAAATAATAATTTAAAAATATTGTTTTTACTTGTTTTCGTAAAATACCTACTATTTGATTTATTAGCCTTAAAAAGCAGATATTAATGAGTCATTTTTGTAGCTTATTTAGATTGACTTTTGGTCGTTTGCATATCACAAAAAAGTCGATAAACATTATACTGTATATGGATACGTTCTAACTAAAAATTAGGGTTTTTTAATACTATATTTGTTTGTAATCATATGGCTAAATTAGCTAGAATTGCTTCCTACTCTAAATTGTAAAGAATTTACCATATTTAAATAACAGCAAAAGCCATTCTAGTAAACATTTATTTTTATTACACTGTCGACCTGGAGCAAGGAATTATTTTAGAGACAGTTATCTATAATTAACTTTACCTACTACAATAGTTTTATTTCTAAACATTCAAAGAACTTTTAGGTTTGATAAGAATTGAGTAGTCTGGTTTAATATCGGAATGAAAATATTTTATAGAAATATATTTGAGTACCTAGGTATTTACCTATATGAATAAATTCAAACTTTGGATACTATTACTCAAGGTATGATCGTACCGATTAGGTATATTTATTCTATTATAGGGCCTTAATTATAAAATGTCTTACAACTTTTACATTGTATATAATAATTATTTGTCTAAAATATTTCAGTCTATCTACAAAAAAATTAAGTACTTAACCTTAGGTATGTAATAAATAATGTACATGATTAACTTTTCAATAAATTTAAGAATTAATCCAAATTTTCTATTTGTCAATAACAAATGTATAAAAGGATAGTCCTTACTATGTTTTAATAAAAAAAAAAAAAAACTTACAACTACCTTTGTAAGATTTATTGCAACATTTCAAAATTCTTAATACCATTGAATTTATAGCATAAATACCATGGAATTATTATGTACTGTGTACAACTGGAAGGTTCACTCAGATTATAAACGCGAGCCGAAAGAGAGGTTTCAAAACTTCACCCGTCCTTGTCAACACTTAGAACAACAAAGGAGACGTCATTAAATTACAAAAGCTGACATGACAACCATATTTACCGGTATTGCTAGTAACAAATTTATAATATTTACTAATTACCTACGGCGCTATTGTGAGAAATGTTTTTGTTCTTAATAAGTAAAACTGTACGCGAAAGTAATTTGTTTTAGTATATCTGCGTTACTCACATAAGTTTATCATATTATGCAAAAAAGTACGTTTTAATTTTCATTTCTTAGACAATATTATTCTACTAAAGGGATCAAATATTTTACATGGCAATCGTGCGAAAGAGACACAACGAAGCTTAAATTGTTCTCTGTCGAGACCGTTTTTTACTCTGTATTTTGATATTCTAAAAGCAACAATATCGTCTTACATATAGAGTTCAATTTTATTTGACAGGATTTTACTAGTAAGCATTCCAGTTGTACCTAGTACATAATAATTCCATGATAAATACAAATATAATATAACCTTTTCAAATAAAATATGCCTATATTATTATATTACAGGCAAGCAAAATATATCATTAAAATGGAATTTTTTGGTGGGATTCATATATTATTGTCGAATAGCTAAGATGTGGCTTTGTACATAAATATATCCAAAAAAACAAAAAATAACGTTATCAGTTACACAGGTACATTTATATGAGTCAGTTCTACTTTTTATCATGTGCTAATTTAGATATGATATTATATTCAACATTGATAAATAACTTCAAAAGGTTTTCTTTTTTTTATATTAGCAACATTCCCAAAAGACCACACACAAGAAATTCAGAAGGCACAAGGTCTTTGAAATTATGGGGACTACCAGTGGCCAACTTTCCAAAAATTCGGCGAAGTAAACATCTAACACTGACAAATACATCATATTAAATTCCATTTACTACTTCTAATTTACCTAATAATCTATTATTAAACCATTATTTGAAACGAGGAAATAAAAAATATTATGTGAAATTCATGATTTTACAAGCAAAATACAGGAACTTTCAAATGAGGAGTACCTATCTGTTTTTTTTTTAATTTATGGTGTGCAAGTTTAACATGACATTGTTAAGTTAAACATCACATATAAATCTTTTATGTAAAACTATAAAACATTTTTTAGATTACTTTTATTTTAAATAACAGTATGTAACTGTACTTGTAACTGTTATTGTATATAAACAAAATTTAAATTGACACTACCTAGGTGAAATAATTTAAATATTTTGTCAAGAGTCAGAGTGAAATTTTTGATTACAACTCATATAGGCCTAGTAAATGTTTATTAAGATTCAGGCCAGTCCTTGTCAGGGTGACAAGATATTCTAAAATTATTATTTTTTTGTTTACCATTTTCAAATATCCTAAAATAAAATACATTGAATTAAAAAAAAAAAAAAATTACAAAAACAATGAAAAGAAAATTAAATCAATTAATTTAAATAAATTAAATTTATTTCACTATTAAGCTGATTTAACTAATAATTACAAATGGTTAAATTGTTTTAGAAAAATAAAATTACATCTATTAATAGAAAATAAAATATTATGGTCACTAAAATAGGTCAAAACGTTTTCAGATGACAATAAAAAAAATTTACAAACCAACATTATTTTTCTATTCAATAAACAGAACATAATGGCTAGAATAAGAACTACCAAAGCCAAATAACATAGGAATCTCAATAGTGAGAAGGCCATGTGTTGACCTGTAGTGCTTATCACTAAGGGTGCGTCTTGCTCTATTGCACTTAGTTTCACGTCTCCAAATAGGTCTTTCACTAATTTCAAACAGTGTTAGAACATCAAAGCGTCATAAATCAGGAAAACGTAACGGGTCTTCTACATAGTCTTCCGGTATAACAAACAACTCATCGGGTATATCATCACGAAAATCAAACTTTTGAAATGTTATCTTTGCTGTAACGGTTGGAAGAATTGGGATGTCTATTTTTACTGGAAATCCTTTGGGTAGTTTCATTGCAACAAATTGACGTAACTTGGAAAAGTGTTTAAAAGGAGCAATCACTTCCAGCACATTCAGCAGCATATCTACGCTCAAGGGGAAGTCATCACTCATTGCTATTGTGGCTCTAAAATTTCTAGATGATTCCTTGTACACAAGTTCTCTGCCTAGGCTAGGATATTGACCGACAGGAGATGATATGTATGTTTCCCAATCAATGCCACTCTCTGGAGGAGGATTCAATGAAGCTCTTCTCACTGGCTCACCATTTGTGTCTAAATGTTGTGTGTTACCTTTAGTCAAACTTTCTATAATTGCTTTGTTCTTTTGTAAATCATCAGTAGACAAATGCTCTCTCCTTTTCCGTGACTCTAAAACGAGCCCTGTAATGGTGTAAATATCACTTTTATACAAACCAGCCACAGTTTCTTTACGGTCTTCACGGAAAATCCAACCTGACTGGGCTCTTGCAAATGAGATAGCCTTTGTGGACATCTGAGCAGCTAAAATATCACTAGACATTATTATGTCAACCTCATCTTCAATCTCATTTTCAGTTTCTTCATATCTGACTCTTTGATAGACTTTGACTTTGTTATCAAGTACAGTCAGTGACTCACTCGGAGGCTTTTCTCCTTGAAAAATAAAAGATATGTCTCCTCTTTCCCACTTCATATCCGTAAAATCAACTAAAGTTGTATCCAATCTAATTCCTGATCCAGATTTATAAATTTTACATACATCTGAAGGCAGTATTCTGGAAACCAGTGGCACCCATGAATGGAAGTCCCATTTCAATTCCATATAGAAATTCTGAATCTGAGACAATGCTTTGATAAGATCTGGTCGTCTGCACTCCATCTGTTCTCGAGCTTGTTGCTTGAGCTTACGAACAAGAGATGATATTGTTTGGCGATCTCCATAGCTAGTAGCTTCTGCTAATGGTGACCAACCAGCAAGATTTTTCACTTTAACGGGTGCACCATGAGCTAACAATAATTGAACACATTCCTTCCGCCCTAACATTACTGCTAGATGTAAAGCTGTGTTACCATGTTTATCTTTTCGAGTAACATCGTTAAATCTCAGTAACGAAGACAGCTTTCTGACGTCTCCAATAAAAACGCATTCATGAAGTGGAAATGTTTCATCTTCACCATTACATATAACGGTAGACATCTCGCAAAAAAAAAACCCTTAAATCATCACTACTAACTTGTAATTACTTAAAAACCAACACAAAGGCTAATTTAATCGATCAGATAAGATTAAAATGAACAAGATTGCACTATTACATTTTTGGTTCTTCTAATTTAAGTTTAGGTTTGTATCAGAAAATAAGATTGTGTTTTTATTTATATTACTTCCTAATTTAGAACAGGAACATTAATTTGTAATAATGAAAAAAATAATCAATTAAATATGTACATCAATAGAGGGTTTGCAACAGTTTGACTGACAAATTGACAATGACGTATTGACATTTATCGAGCGTAATCTACTCTATGGACAGTATGGACTTGCTATGGACCATTGGAAACAAATAAGTGCAAATAAGCCGTGGGTGTGAAACTTGCGTCCAATCGACAATCCGAAGATTACAATAGAATCATTCTAAATATACGAATTACATTATATTTTTGAGTATAAATTGAATAAAAGCTATAAAAATTGTAGATAGGTTTTTTTTGCTTTTTCTCAGTTCTCGTTTCTAAGACGTACCTGTATTACAATTATTTCTCGTATTATTTTACTCATTTTCGTTATTATTCATTTATTTACTTATTACATTTTTAATCGAATGAGGTCAATAAGGTCTAAAAAGATCACAACTGATGTGGTAGTGGATTTTTCTATTCTATCCTCAAAGGTTTACAAACATTTACATTAGCAGTTTGAATCAGTCAATTAAATTAAATAGTACCAAGATAATATATTGGTTAAACTGCTTAAAATTTCATTTATTTGGGACACTTCAGGTTAATCGTTATACATTACTTTAACTAAGGTAAAAAAATGTGATAGGGCAAAATGAATATAAGTTATTCCCAAAGACAGTGATTTTATATCAGATGCAAATCTTTTACTTGTTTCAATTATTGTCCCCATCGGACTCATTAATGAAAAAACTAATATTATTATTTGGAAGAATGAAACTTGCTGATCAGTAAGATATCACAAACCATTAACATATTTTGCAAAAGAAACTCCTTAAAAAGTGTTTGTGATGGTCGATATTAAGGTCGGACTCACACATCCGGAATGCCTCTCTAAATTCATAATCTGAATTCCGGACTTTCCGAGTTATTAAGTCAGAAAGCCCGGAATTCCATACAATTTCACTATTCTCCACACACATTCAGATTTTTTTCAGATTATGAATTTCTCAGATCGATCTGTAAGAGCGTTCTGAATTCCGGTTCTGAATATTATTAATTCATAACGCTCGCATTCCCATACATTTCAATAGACCGGCACACACATTCTGGAAATCAGATTATGAGTTTTTTCAGTGCTGCCAACTCGGATTTTGAAAACGGCGTAGGCCAGATCAGAAAATGCTCTTTATTAATATATAACGAGTATTAAAAATATTATTTATTAATTATTATTATTTATTATTTATTTACATTTATATGTAGTTGTAAGCATGGGCGCCGGCAGGGTGGCAGGCCGGGTGCCAGGGGGTGCCATTGCACCCGTTGGGAATCTCGGGGTCAACAGGAATTATTGAAATAAAAAGCCGTCCGCGTCTATTGGAAATCATTTTTTTATTCACAATAATTAGTAGGCAGTAATTACACAATTCTTATTTAAAAAGCAACTGCAGTCTGCAGCTGGCGGGCTTTTTCACCGAACTTATTAATGACGTTTTCTATAAAGAAATTCTTATAATTTATTATATAAAATAATAAATAAATTAATTAATTATATTTCTAAATCTTTATTGTCCTTGGTTATCTTGCCTCGGTTGACACTTAACAAGCATAATCCAAACAGTCGCTCGTCACCTGTTGTGGACCTATTCCAAGTTTTAACTCTTCTCAATGACTTAAACCGTATTTCATCACTGATAGGTACGTTAGAATCCAGATATAAACCCACATCATAAATATTAACTGAAGTTTGTTGTGTTGTTAATTCAGTTTTACTAGTAATTTGCTGTGCCGAAGTACTTGGACAATCTTTAGCATTAAACTGTTCATTTTCAATCTTTTTTCTCTTGCACGAAAATCGCCTTATGTCACTCATATTTAAAATTATAAAGAAAAGAAACACACATTAGCTCACTTATCACTGCATGCTTGCACTGATTACTTAATTACGGCGCGCACTGACACTGACTAATTAGCTCGCTCTCGCACATGTAATCAAGCAATCATTCTTGAACTATTGGACTGTATGAATTATCTATATATTTTCGCAAATTAAAATACGGCAACACTATAACAACACTAAAAACACTTATCTATGCAAACGAATATGGCAGGAACAAGGAATTTATATCATAACTGGAACGCTCACTTAACAAAATTGTATATTCAAATATGCACCTTGAAATATTTGATATAAGGTTGACATTGGCTTATACCATGTAAAGTGAAAAATCATTCCGAGCATTTCGTTGACAACCGGTATTTTGTCTCTTTCTTACGAGAGTTGCCTAGAATCCATGGTAGAACGAGATGCAATCCCGGCTGTAGAAACATTTTTTGAGTGCACGTGAGCATTCCAGTTTGTATATAAATTCCTTGGGCGGGAACTATTACTACTCGCGATTTGACGTTTCTGAACGAACTGTTCGAACTTCAATCGAAAACTGACTGACTCGGAACGCGACCTAGTCACCTTATATATCAAAATGTAAGGAAGGTTCCAGATTCCCAAACGTTCTCGACGTAGCTTTGTCCCTGTCGTCTATAATCTATCTCTCTTTCTCATTTATGATCTTTCTAGTTCGTTCGCGATTGACTTTGACAAGAGTCGGTCTCTTTCGCACTGCTTAGAAACTGTATTGCGCTTTCTCTGTTTAGTTCATCCCATTTAGGCTGGTGCTATCTGGTGTGGAATAGCGGTACTTTAAAGTGTGCGTTCAGATAAGTAATGGAAATCGATTAATATCGATCTCGGTACTCCTGGCCCACCAACTTAGAATTCTTAAATTTTGATCGTCGTGAACAAATAGGTGTGAGCCGTGACGACCTATAAAATAAATTCATAATGAATAGTCAGAAATTTGTAAATGTCTCGAACATTCCGATTAAAATTTCATCTTATTATTAAATATCATATACGGCAAAGAGAAAGATTGTAAGAAAACTAATATTTGCACCACCAGGAAATTATTTCTGTCGGCGCCCATGGTTGGACGTGTGTTGTATATTATATTATTTAATTATATGTATTTTAATAATAAAATAATAATAATAAAAATAATTTATTTCTATAATCTTTGTTACAATTTAACACCGAGTCTTCCCAGTAAGTTGTCAGAGACACTTGTATTGGGAATGTATTTTATATACTATTAAAATTATCTATTTGCTTAGTTTTTTTATATTATCATTATTAATATTGTTTTACTACCTGCCCATCTGCAAATGCAATATTTCTGTCACCCTCAGGTTGTCTGGCAGAAATTGCTATTTAGCAATAAGACCGCCACAGACACACATACAGCGTAAATGGTGTTAGCTTCTATTTTTAATTTTGTTCTCTGTTTTGGTGTGCAATAAAGTACATTATTATTATAATAAAGTATATTATAATGTATAAAAATATAAAGAGTAATAAAAAACATTACGGAATATTATTTATTACTATATTAATTTTTATTTTTACATTATATTATTCCATGTGAATTATATTATTTTAAATTAATAAATATGATTAGTATTTTTTAGGAAAATTCTATTAACGATAGCCAAAAAGTAAATGAATTAAATTTTAAAACCCAATATTTACATAAACTTTTCAAAAACATTCCCACGGTTGGATTTTTTCTATCAATTTTGAGAATTCAGTGTAATTTATGGCCTCAAAAAAGATTTTTGATGTAATTCTCTCCTTTATCGCTGTGAATTAAGGGACAATATTGTTTGAAAATATGGAGTTCTATCAAAATGCATCATTGTACAAAAAAATTATTACGGGTGCGTCTATTTTTTTGACGTGATAACGTCTAGTAAATTGATGAAAGTTATGGGGTATTTTTTTCAAAAATGACGCCATTTTGTCACGTGTCGCGAGCAAGCGAGAGCGCAGAACAAGCGATAGAGAGGCACGATCAGTTTAACTTATGACGCATCTCTCTTACACTCCATCGGACCACGTTCGAGTACATCAATTTTACATCTATGTTTTCTTATGACGTTATCACGTAAAAATTATCGTCCGTAAACCGACTTTACAGATAACCTTTTTTTTTTAAATGAATTACAATAATGCGTAAATTATTTCACGTGAATTATATTCTTTTAAATTAATAAGTATTATTAGTATTTTTAAGAAATTTCTAAAAACGATAGCCAAAAAGTAAGTTAATGAAATTTTTAAACGAAATATTAATAATCTGAATTTTTTAAGATATGACGTGTGAGGCGATGTGTGAGGATTATGAATTCAGAGAGGCATTCCGGATGTCTGAGGCCAGTCTAAGAATTTCTTTAGGAAGTGTTTGCCTCATGCGCACACTAGATGGCTCTTCTAATCTTTAGACATGTTTTTGAGCCACAAAAACGTAGTTTTACTGAGTA
Organism: Euphydryas editha; assembly: GCA_036937285.1. NCBI lineage: Eukaryota > Metazoa > Arthropoda > Insecta > Lepidoptera > Nymphalidae > Euphydryas > Euphydryas editha. Next base: position 9,150,362 of record JAUPFZ010000004.1, read on the forward strand.
CAATTGACAAATAAGCGGAGAAGTAAATTAAAGTTCCTGTTAGTATTTTTTATTGAATTTTTCCTGTAAAGTACGTTCAAAACTCTCTTGTATTAACATTGTTTAACGCTTACTTGAGTTTATTTAACATTTAACAACTAGCGGACATAATTTTCTTTGTTTTATTGTAAATAATTTAACCGGATTATTGAAATTCGATTATAAAATGATATATTGATTATTACTATTTTACGGATAAAAAATAATAATTTTGGATTGAATTATGATACTGTCATTATAAAGTGATTTTTATCTGTTATTGATATAAAATATTTTATTTATCATATGAGCCGGTGTTAGTGCAAAATGATTTCGCCTTACTGACTTTTTATTATTTTTTTTTTGTGATTGTTAATGTGGTCAACAGTTCCTGATTTCTGATAAATCATGTAAGTATTATTTTTAATTGAAACACAAAACTATTTTTATTATTGCTGTGATATTATAAGGAATACGAACAAACTTAGACAACACGAGTTTACAAAGCAAATATTATTTTTAAAAGTTAAAGTAAGAATACACACATACAAACTTAAATTTTTTTTTTATATACAAAAACGAAAATAGTATAAATAATATTTAGAATTATCATGAATGAAATACATAAATACAGAAAAATATAAAAAAATAATCATTTATATTTTTAAATAATTCTAAAATTTTTCTTTTTAAATTGTACACAATTTTTTTTAGCAAACATCAAATGATTTTGTTTAGTTTCTAATACAAATATTATTTCTTGTAAATAAAAAGAAAAAAATAATGTGTTTATTTGAAAAAAAGATAGGTACATGAGATACTTTAGCGAGCAAATTTAGAATTGCGTGAGAAGTACTTGAACTGATTATCTTATATGATTTTATTAACTTAAGTAAATCTGCTAAAACAATGTTTTAGATAAAAATTGAGCGTTTTGAACATGTGATTTTATAATAAACATATATGGAACTACCATTTGTTGCGTTAAATCTATGTACTCAGCCTCCTAACAGATGTTTGTCACATTACAGATAACAGTTTTATTTTTGTTTGTTAAACTTGACTGATATGAGTGTTTCATTATCTCTTCATAGAATAATACAATTTAAGCATTAACATTTTATTTAATAATATTTATTTGTTTAAATAATAATAATTAAAAAAAGGTGCCATAAAATGTTTGTTCTTTAGTAAAATTTTTGTTTAGTTACTATCAACACAGTCTGTCTTAATTTATTACAGTTAAATTAATATATTTTGGTATCTTAATAATGTGTCCCATTAGTGGGATTATGACAATTCGAGAGGTTTTGAGTTGTAGGAATCTGATAGTAGGGCTTAACTGTTCGTTATAAGTTATAAAATGTTTAGGAGATTATTATTATATCTTCCAAGTGTAACTTCGGTATTACGAAAATAGTATAAATATATAATATATATATTTATAGATTTTTAATTAAGAAAAAGAAGTTTTTTTTTTTAATTTAAGTATAAAACAGTATTTTTCTTATAAGTATTGTAAACACAGTCATCATCTTCGTTCCAAAGATTCTCTTCACCTGTCTTTCCCTTCGCACCATTCTGGTTTTGTCACAAATTCTTTCTCTGTAGAATCTGTCAGACATTTTCTATTCATTTCATATTCAGCACAAGAACGCGAAGAGTAATGTAAAACAAGTTTTCCTTTAAAAAATATCTTCTAGCACTTTTGCTTAAAGCAGACTTCTAGACTTAGACCTTTCTACTGCATGTCTATTATAAAAATTTCTAATTGATGTTATTCTTTAATATGTTTATATTATATCGACTATATCAATATATGTATTTACTATATGGACTGGGAAAGAATGCCACTATGCATTAAAATCAACTGGTTTTTTTTTCAATTGGTGGACAATAAAGTATAAATAAGTTTAAATAATAAATAAATAAAAAAAACATATAATTAAAAAAAAGAAGAATTATAATATTGAATAGAAGAATATTTAAACTATTGTTTAATATTTCTTTAAATTTTCCCAATGTTTGAAAAGTTTTAACATATTGACTGTGTCACATTTAGGAGTTATAAATATTTGTAAATTATTAACATATCGTCGCTGTGAAATCAAACCAGCATATATGCAAAAATTAAGTTTTTGAGGTCTTGATGTCAAAAAAATGTTTTTTTTTCTATTTTTATATCGAAATCATATAGTTGAATAAAAATCTGTTCAGGTGGCGTTGGGCCGGTGTGCATTTATGTGGAAATGGCCATTTTTTAAAAACTCAAGATTTCATAGTGAAGATATGTGTTTTGTTTTGCATACTGATTACATACTGATACAAAACACATTTAGATGATCTTTCTGAGAAACATGTTTGTAAATAAAGAAAAAAAAAGTCTTAATTGCTGGAATTAGAAGGTTCACAAATTGTTTTTGTTTTACAAAATGAGTAGGAAACGTGAATTGAGAAGCAGGTTTCTGTACACCTTGAATTATCATTTAACCATTGTTGGTTGTAATCACATTACTTAAAGCAGTATTTGTTTTTTCTTATGAACCTTAATAAATTTTCATTACAAAGTAAAAATGGTTCTGATATACTTTAAGTATCTTTTTCCTTTTTTTATTATACCTACTCAAAATTATTTTAGTTATTTTATTAAAGAAAGTGTAATTGTTTTTTAACATACACATTGTCATCTGCTCTTAATGTAAGCAACGTAATGCCTGTCTTTTAGGTAACAGCCGACTGATAAACTTTTTTTTTTTTGTAATATCCCAGACTCAGGGCAGGAATCGAACCCTGGCGACAACCCTGGAGCAGAAAACAGGGTCATTGTCAACTGCCTCAATGGGCCAGTAAATTTGGTGTATCTTACAAGTGACTATCAATTTTTTTCATTTTAGTGGCTGCAACATTGTCGGAATTATTAATACATAGGACGCTGATAATTGCTTTTACTTATGATATTATCCAAATATTGCATTCTAGGCTTAAGTGTTACATATCAAAGAAGAATTGGTACTTGTGACTAACATTGCCAGAGGCCTCATGACATATTAAAGCTGTGATATTATTTTTATTTCAATGTAATTTAAAGAAATTCGAATTTACAAAATTAAATAAATAAAAGGACAATGTTCAAATCTGCCCCACATGTACAAAAAAGTGATGTATTAAAGTATCCTTTATTAAGTCAAACTATATTTTAATGATAATCTTAAAGCGATTAAAGGTTTACAATTTAAAAAAAAAAATCTTGTTTGTCGTCTCGATTGCGTCAATACGATCAGTATTGCCAGACAGGTGAGTTTAAAAGGAGATTATTCTTTTTTTATATCTACTACGAAATACCTTTTTTTTACGTATAGTGATTAATTGAACGTATCCTAATTTTAAATTTTTAGATAGATGATATAAAAATATAAAATACAGTGCAACCTCGATATAACGAAACTGAAGGGAATTAGGAAATATTCGTTATACCAAGTAATTCGCTATAATGAGGTTTGTTATATAGAGGTTCGACTGGACTGCGATTCGTTTTAACGAGGTAAGAACTTGGAATTAAGTGGAAATAATTAATAGGATACGTTATATCAAGGTTTTAAATTGAAAAAATTCGTTAAATAGATGTAAAAATACCTTCTACCTATATTCTGCAATGATTGAAAAATCGTAATAAAGAGGTTTTTGATAAATGTTATTCGTAATGTAGAGGTATATTTTGTATTATCTCTTACGGGCAGTTCTAGGGGATTTCGAAAAATTCGTTTAATCGAGGAATTCGTTATATTGAGGCTCGTTATATCAAGGTTGTACTGTATGTATAAAAATGACGCAGTAGGTATCGAATTTCGTATAGGAGATCGAAAAAGAAACTTCATTTGCGAGGGTATGTTCCTTGGGGAAAGTTTTTCAATTTGATAAGTAGATCATGTGGTTAAATTATCATCGATTATTTCAGATTCACCCAGTATAATGGAGTAGATTTAATATGGCTGTTTTACTAATAATTATACATACTTATTAATGATTTAAAACAAAGTTAAAAACATTATAAATATTTGTTTCAAACATTATTTTTTAATTTTTTGTTTTAAACGAGTTGTTTTGTTCATTAAAAAAAAATATTTCCAACTTGGTCCAACTTTCTTCCAACTTTCCTTGGTCGATTGCATTACTCTCGATAGTATTACTCAACTTTCAATAATATCAATACTATCGACATGATTGAGTCCATCGGTAATACTGTGGTCTGTGGTACTATAGTATCAATACTATTGGTTGAGCAATAGTATTATTCCTTTTTAACAATCGATTTTATCGATAGTATTGTCACGTGCAAAAAGTATCGATAGGACTATCGATATTATGACTGATTTTCAAGGTAAACTATGGATTCAAAACAAGTAATGTCGATGCAGTCTAAGATGAAGCGGTATATATATTATCCATCCCTCTAATCGGTTTCTACACTGCATTGTAGCAAAACGCTTAATCTCTTGACGGCACGTCTTTGCCAATAGGGTAGTAACTAGCTACGACCGAAGACTCCCACCAGAGCAAAAAAGAGAAAAAAAAATCTCTGCTGGGGATTGAAACCGGGACCTCTCACCGCGGTACCAGGTGGTCATCATTTTCTAGTTAATATACAGGTGACTGGTGAATTAGAATAAGTATTTAAGGAGAATACTCGGTACAGGATTCTATTTTGAATCATGTAAAAAAAAATAGATAAATATTAATAAACTTCTAAGTAAAGTTACCCAACATTATCTAATTATTTACGCGTCGTCTGGACACCGTAGCAGTTAGCTGCGCTGTCGACTCAAAATAGGTATGTAGGTCCGGCGTCCAAACGCCGCCACCAAAAATACTCAGATGTTTCACTCGTTTAAGCAACTTTGTTGACTAGGTAAATGATGTGAACTTTGGACAAAACTCAATATGAACTGTTTACCTATCTTGGTATTTACGGCTATTTAAAAATGGAATCATACTTATTACAAGGAATGTCAATCATTAGACACGTGCGTTTGGCAAACGGCACAGTACAACACCGCGCCGCACGCGCCGCTGGCATGCCTGGAAATGTGTCCACACTTCATTTATTTAAATTGAAATTTATGGAAATTTGGTCAAAAACTAAATACCTATTTTTTACATAATTCGAATGAGAATCATTTACCGAGTATTTTCCTTAAATATTGATCCTAATTCACCAGTCATTCAGTATAGCTTGTTATTATTACAATAAACCTAATTGATTAAATGAGTCATAACATTAATAACTATTAATTAATTTATAAAACAAAAAAAAATACAGATATTATATATTCAAAATGACTTTAGTATTTTTTATATTTTTTTCAAAAGTTTAGTTTTTTGAAGATTTGTGGGGAAAAATCGATAGCAATTTGACTACATTGTTTCCGGCTAAACACGCTTAATTTCATTCATCTTTCTTGTCATGACATTGACATGACAATCAAATATATATATATATATATTTATTTCATTATAAACCGCCGCTTTGATAACTTCTAGACTATTATTAAAATCTAGTTTCAATTAATAAAGGATATTTTAAAATATAAATTCTCTGTACAAGTCATGGAAGATTTGAACACTGTCCATCGCAATGTTTGACATCACAATCAAATAAAAGACTTTTTTTTTTAATTTAATTATAAACCGCAGCTTTGATCACTTCTAGACTATTATAAAAAATATAGTTTCAATTATTAAAGGATACTTTAAAATATCAATTTTCTACATGTCTTTCTGTACAGTCACGTACTGGAACACGGTTTCATAGAGAAATGGTCATTGTACTTTATATTCTTACTTGACGCTGGTTATACCCTAGGTACTTTCTTATAAATGCAATTTAATTAATTTTTCTTACCAAGTCAAATGTTAATTAATATTGTTGAGTATTATTATATGTCCTGTGCCAGACTATAATACTAGTTCAGTGCTTAAAGTTGTTTTGTTAGATATTATTATGAATTGAGATTTATTATATAAATAAATTGAGTTTAATTTTATTATTGATATATTTGGTGACTTAAACATAAATGTCATAGCTTATCTTATAAAGACATACGCTGTCACAGTTGGGAAATATATAATCATGATAATAGATATGAAAGTTTGATGTCAGTAGGATTTATCTCTTTCTGATGGTTTCATGGTTATGTATGTTCAGTATATTTATAGTCAACTGGATGTTCCATGTGGTTTCACCTACAACTGTTCCATTGATGTCAAGTATAGCTTTTATGTTATTTTCTATATTATTTCGAAGTAATAAAGTTTTCTAATGATTGAAGTATTACTAAAATTAGTTTAGTCGTTTCTTAGTAAGATATGTGACTAAATTTTTAGGTGATATTTTTTTTAGAGATTTATCTTAATTTATAAATCACACGTAAGTCCGTAACTCAACATAACGATGTAGGTACATATCGATTTTTACCAATCTTGATTTCGAAATCTAGCTAGGCTACTTGAGTAGGACTAAAGTTCAACATGAAGAAAAAAAAAATGGTTTTCTTGTATCAGACTCCCTGAGATTTATAACTTTTTCTTGTATTGTTATCAATATACTCTTTTTATAGTAATCAATTTTAATTATACATTGGGTACTCGTGTTTAAATTAGATCGAAATACGGCGGTAACGTGAAGCTAGAAGACGGGAAATTATGGATAGAACAGCAAAATTTCTTTTGTACAAAACTATGGAGGCTGGAGGTAAGAAGAATCAGCTGTGTATATGAAAAACTAAAATGTGTCCATCGAAATGCATCAAATTAGGGTGGCGCCACATTAGCTTCAGGGTAAATCTTAAAGGAAACACCAAATAACAAAGTAGTCATAACACGGACTGAACACGTAATAAACAATATAAATTAATAACAATAAAAGACATAATGTAATATAAACATTATCAATAATAAATTAAATATAAAAAAAAAAACATTTAATTAAAAGTCTAAAAACGGATTTTATCGCGTTTATTTAAAGTTACTGTTTAACAATATTTAATTTAAATTATTTCTCGACGTTTCCCTATTCGGACACCCGCCACCTCAGTCCCCCGAGATCATGGACGCTGTAAAGGGTCCGAAACGTCGGGAGTGGGTATTGTACTTTTGTATTGTTTTTGTGTGGGTATATTACCCAGGTAAAACCACGAGGCACATAAAATATTCATCTAACTTAAAGTATAGAGAACGTGTATTTCCAGAAAAATTCTTAATTATTTACACCCTTGAATTAACACTTAACATACAGAATGATATTCACCCCATAATCTCTTTTCTGATTCCATATTTTTTCAGTTGTAAAATCGTCTAAATATGTTTATTTCATAACAAATGATAAAATGGTAAATTATTGTTTGGTTTTTTGTTCAAATCTTAGTTCTCTTTAATAAGATATATGATACTAGATTTCATATCGATCAACTTCACGTAATGATATTGAAATAGAATAGATAGTATTTCTTGTTTCGATGAGCTTTATTCTTTTTTTTTTTTATATACACGAAGTCACACGAAGAAAACTGAAGTGTATATATTATGAACATTGTACATATCGTCGTCCCCAAGGAATAATCACGTAAGGCGCTCTTACGGGGTTCGTGCTTTTATGTCAAATTTGGCATCTACAGGTCCTATTACACCTTGTGATTTTTTTTCAGATTTTTACTAATGTCCTTTACGGAGATAATTTTTTATACCGGCTTTTTCCATTACTTTACACAGACGATATTTTACACGTAAAATACTATAGCAATATTATTCGCGGGAGAAATATTTACCCAGTTAAATCGTAAGAGCGAATACGATATTATTCTTGCTGTTACTTGATATTCTGGTATTATTTTTTTATAAATTTTCACAGTATCATAGTGACAGTAATTGTATAAAATACTTTACGAAAAAGCAAGTTACAATCCATTACCAGTAACAAATTTTTCTGCTCAGACACTAAAAAAACTAACGTGTTACAGCAGTTGATGGAAGAAAAATAAAATCGTAATACAATCTTACTGATAAAGGTCTCTATATCATTTCACACGAATAGGATCGTAAAGGACATTACTGTGAAAGGTGTTTGCTTTTAATTTCCGTAATAATTTTGTTTCTTAATAACTCTAGTAACTGCATGAATAAATTAAAGTAAATTATATACAATAATAGCAAAACTAAATAGCTTTGTTTTGGTATATAAATTATTTTTGTAGATTAAAAACATTTAAAGTTATTAAGGAAATACGGTTTTTTGCTTCTCCTGAAAAATTTGTTTTTTGCTGTTACGGGTTTATTCCTTAGGGACGGCGATATGTGTGTCTATCGTGGTGTGTGTAGTTTTTTTAAAATTAATTAAATGTATTTTATTGAGCATTTTTATAAAAAATATTAGCATTCTGCACTTATTCTCCATATAAACTTTAACTGTGCCAAATTTCATACTTCTCCGTCCACGTAATTTTCGTAAACAAAGTTTTTGCTTCACGTATTAATATAATATAGATATAATGTTGTGCTATATTATAATATAATATAATTATATTATTTTTTGACGTGATAACGTCTAGTAAATCGATGAAAGTCGATTGCACTTCACAAAAAAGCATGACTCATTGTCACGTTTCGCGTGCGAGAGCGCGGAACAAGCGATAGAGAGGCACGATCGGCCTAAGCGTTCGGCTTGTGACGCGTCTAATGGTGGCAGTTCGCGCCCGCGACACGCGACCGCGTCAAGCGACCGCGACTTGAGTGACAGAGACGACATCGACACTTGTCGCGATCTCTCCTGGTCGCGATCGCCTGTCGCGGTTGGGTGTCGCGGGCGCGAACCACCACCATAACTCGGCGCATCGTTTTATTATAATGGCGGCTCTGCATTAGTGCCATGAAGCCCCGTAAACAGGCGTGAACGTGAATGTGGATGGTTTTCGCGGGGTTCACGCGCATTCACGCCTGTTCCCCGATCAGTGTCGGTATTTTGTTCCACGGCAAAGGTTTCGCGCCCTCTTCGCGCGGCTATCACGCGTACATATCCACATTCACGTCCCCATATACCGACTAAGTAAATTCAAAAATTCACTAGGTACAACAGCAAACATACCTAGATTGGTTACGATGTATTTCAGTCAACCACCATCTTCTTTTTTTCAACGCTTTCTAATAAGTTTCTTGTTTTGGACGTCTAAATAGTTATATATTGCCACAGCAAACAAAGTTATTGCAGCAGCAGCTTCTACGTCCATTTCGCGGCTGGTTTCACGAACGATTGAGAGCATCCCTTGAATGTGGAGGGCACGACTTGTGCCGTGAATTCTCCGCGACAATTTGCACGTGAATTCACGGCACTAATGTGGAGCCGCCATAAGTATAACTTCTTACGTGCGTACATAATTAAACCGACTTTACAGAAAATTTTTATTGAAGTACACCTACACACTATACTTTCTTGCACATACCAAGGTTGGCTGGTAGGAAATGAATTAGCATTAAGCCTGCCTTTTGTACACACTTTTTTTTTTTTTTTTTTTATTATTAATTTTCCTCTACGAGCTTACAGACGCCCGTACCATTTTTTACTGATTTTATAAATTGTTACACAGGCATTATTACATCAGCAGACTATATTTTATCATTATTTGAATACCTATGAACTATACTTAGGATCTCTAGTTCTGGAAACATGAGTCCACATTGACCACTTAATGCTAACACTTATTTCTACCACTTAATTCTACAACTTGATTTTACAATTTAATTCTACAATTTAATTCTACAACTTAATTCTACTTTTTTTTTTTTTTTCTTTTTTTTTTTTTTTTTTTTTTTCAATTCTCTTTACATGCAATATAAGTATTTACTATTTCTAATTCTTCACCAACCACAATGCTCTTCTCTTCTTGCATACTCATGGTATGATCTTTTCGACACCGGCTCCTAGCTGTGCGAGCACATCCTCAATGATGGCGGTATCTCTATGGTGAATCGCCATCTTGAGGGTGTGCTCGAGGATCTCTTTGGTTGAGGCTTCCGACGCTCTCCCCACGAATCGGCCGATTGCGTCGTCCCTGTCGTCGGCGTAGTAGACGCAGGTCTTGGTGTGCCTACTTACCGCGACCACCGCATGCGAGACGCTGTCGTGTATTTTTAGTCTCTTTGCCCTTGTCTGGATGACGATGACCTCCTCGCTCGTCTGACCCTGCGCCTCGTGAATGGTCATGACGCTCGACCCTTCTCCGGTACCATATCCCTGGCCTATCAACACCTTCTTCTCCTCTTGTGTGAAGACCAGGTATAGAGTTCGGTCCTGTTTCCCGGGTATTTGAGCGCCGGTGAACCTTTCTGCTCGCAGTGAGTGGACGATGGGGCTTGAGCTGTAGATCCTGTTATAGACCTCACTGATGGCGAAAGCGACATCCTTAGGATTCCGGTGCGTACAGGACAACTCACATGTTGTACTTACTGTCATATTTGGTCTGCTATACCGCACTTCAAACAGGTTTTCCCTGTCGATGTACGGCAGCTGATTTATGTCTCCGACGAGAACCACCTCTTTTGCCTCCGACAGTCGGGCGGCCATCACTATGGCTCCAAAGTGGTTCATGAGGGCTTCATCCACCGTTAAACGGCTTATTTTAGTACCCTCATGAAAACATTTGTACACACTTGTATTAGTGCATTTATTGTACAATAAAGAATTTCAATAAATAATAATAAATATATTATAAATAGAACTGTCTAACAGAACCTGGTTTTATAACGTTTAAATAAGGAATTTATATACAAACTGGAATGCGCACGTGCACTCAAAAAACGTTTCTAAGAGAGGTATTGCATCTCTTTCCACCATGGATTCAAGGCAACTCGTAAGAAAGAGACAAAATACCAGTAGTCGACGAAATGCTCGGAATGATTTTTCACTTTACATGTTGAAAACAAATGTCAATCTTATGTTAGTTATTTCAAGGTGCATATTTGAATATACAAGTTTACTGACCATTCCAGTTATGATATAAATTCCTTGCGTTCAACTCTTAAATAATTATTTTTCTTTAAGGATGTATTTTGTTACTATAATAACTACTTAATATATAAGTAGATTGAACAAGATTGATTAATTTATATTAAATATAAATTCTCATTATTATAATTGGAAATAAAGTTTCTATGCTATGTTTGTAGAAATTTTATATTTCATTGAAACTTTTATATTGTACTACTTAACCTGCATTTCGATTTGAAACTTCATAATATTCCAGACATCTGAGTTGCAAAATTTAAATCAGCGCATGTGCATTTTCCATTTAAATGTTCGAAAAATTATGTATTCGTCCCGCGTGATTCTTGTTTTTTGTTTATTTGTTTTTTTACTAGCGGCTCGCCCCGGCTGCGCTCGGGGTATGTCCTAATCCTACCTAAATCTTCCTCATGAATCACTCTTATCTATAAGTGCATGTAAACCGCATGAAAACCGGTGCAGTAGTTTTTGAGTTTATCGCGAATAGACAGACAGACAGATGCAGCAGAGGATTTTGTTTTATAATATGTAGTGATATACCATTAAAACATGGGTATTTATGTATTGGTTTATGACACAAGTTAAAATATGTGAACACAATGGTGTACTGGAATATATTGTATTTTTTTTCATCACAAACTTCTCGTTTCTAACGAGGTGCATGGTCTTGTACAAAAATAATCTGATATACTTACTAACATTAAGAAAAAAAATAATCAAGAAATACGAGCTAAAAGTTACAATAATGAAATTTAGATTATTAAAATAGGTCATAGAATAATAGAATTTATCAGAAATATATCTACAAACGTTAATTTTTAAACAAATGCGATACAAGATGTGTAAATAGACGCTGTTTCGACACATAGATAGTCTAAAAGTTTTTCAGTATTGCGCCGTTGCGCCTGCCAAATTCCGTATGTGCATTTTTTTATATTTTGTTTTTTGTACTAAACTTAATTTCCGCTTTCTCTATGAATTGATAAAGTTCTTTTTGTGTATATTTATATTCGAACTGTAAACAAACTTAATAAATTCCATATGTATTTTAACCGTTAATATATAATTAAAAAATATTTAATAACACATTTTATGTTTTTTCCCAAAACCTTACAAAAACCACGTATGAAACTTGTCAGGCGCAGCGATGATTGGCGAGAAACGCTAAAGCTGATATAATCCAGGTTTATAAGATAATTCCCGACCTATCCGGAAATTCAATATAGACATGAATTATCTTATAAAGCTGTAACATCAATAAATTGACAATGATCGCACAGAGATTTCACGTGATAAAAGTTTAATCGAATCTTAAGAGTAAAATTTGTGATCTATAAATGACAGGTTTTATATATAGAAAAAACGTTTTTGAATTGATTCTTATGTATGTTGCAAACTTCAACTGGCGTTCCGAACAAATTTGTTTTTAGGGTTTGGTAAATTTGTCATAATGTATCATAACAATGTTAAATCATTCGCATAATAATTTTACTTTCTTTTAGTTATATCTATAATAAATATTAAAATTTTCATATTGTCGATAAATCGTTTAATGATTATAAAGAGGAGGCAAAAGGGTGAGGCCCACGTCGGGCGCCATCGTCATGCGCCGCCTACACCGCGCTCCCCGCTCCGCTCTTCTCTTTCGTACAGTTGCACGTTTCCAGTCAGCGAAGTAGACGTGTGCGCGATATGCCGTTTAACCCACCGTCAGCGCTTCTTCATGCGAATTTCGCACTTTGGTTCGTTGCATCGATGCATGGACCACATTAGATGCTTCTGCACATGATCAGTCATCTAACATGTTGAAGATATTTTCATTACCATTTATCGTTTCAATCATAAAAATCGTCCCATTGTTGTCACTTAGAATTGTGAGAGTCATTTCTTTAGTTAAACATACATTGTTCGATCATGATGCAACTCATAGCAAATAAATAGAAGCAAAGAAAGTATTAGGCGTTTATGTTTTATTTTATGTAAAGTGGTTAAGCGCAACATGTGGAAGTTTCGTTTTGCTAATTTTGTTTAAATTTTGTTAGATAAAAAAAAAGTAAATAGAAATATGTGATGCGTGTATGTTTGAATATTATTTCAATTTAAGTAAAATGATATAAATAGTAAAATAAGCTGAAAAAATCTATAAGTGATATATGATATAATGATTACTTTATGATTTATGATATACTGATGGCCACGTGACAATTTGATAACAATTTAAGTCGCCATTACGTTGAATTTACGTTACTCTGTTGTAGTTTTAGAATTTGTTCAATTTTATGTTTCAAAATTCAACGTTAAATGTGATTAGTTACGCTAAAACCTATAAACAATATATTGTATAATGTTTGGAATTTGTTGCGTATCTCTAGCTAAGCTAATGCGTGAATATTATATAGAATCATATTTATAGATTATAATAACAAAAGCCAGTTCTTGATTAAAACGTAGTTTGAGGACGCTTTTTCTATCTTCAGTTTTCATTTTATTATTTTCAGTTAATATTATATTGTCGATAACATTAACTCTAATAATGAAGAATAAAAAGCAAACTTTTTATCATAATAATACGTGTACAATTTGTTTTATATTATTTATGAACATGAAATTTAACATAACGAATTATGTAGCATCTGTATTACAAATCAGGATCAGGCCATGAGTATAAAGTATGTTTATTACAGTGTTTTAGGTACTGTAACATATCCAAATGTGTATATATAGGTGAGGGGTAAAATGAAAATTAAGTATTATACATATTTAATTAATTATTATGGTATATGTTAGGCATTTACAGTAATTAAAATATCTACAATATTAAAATAAAAATAATTTTGCCAATGAAGTAACGTCGATCTTTAGAAAAGTATTTGACTATTGAATACCTTGGAGAGGAATGTTTTCAGAAGTGTACAAGAGCGCGTACAGAGCTCGTTGCCAAGGTTACAGGGTGGGTGCGATCAGCTGGACTTACGTAAGGCAAGCGGGCTGGCGAGGGCGGGGGCGCTACGGGCTGAGGTTAGGGCCGATCGATACCTGCTTTCTCCTCTTGCTGTCGCCCTGTTTATACTTTATTCGTAAACGTTACTAAACCAAATTGTACTAACTTGACTTTTTCTGATAGGCGTCGATGTCGTTATATTAATGTTCTCTATGAATATTTAACTGTATCTACAAACCGCAGTCAAATCTTTAATATAAATTAATCGATCTTTAAAATATTCACATGGAAGGTTATGACTTATCTGACTGAAAAACCAAAAGTATGCTTTTAGGAAAAAAAAAGTTTAGAAAATTATTAGATTTCATTTCTCAGAAGTATAATTTCAAATGGGCTAAGTCGCCAGAGCAAATTAGTCTATAATACGACAGTCAGAGCTAAGACGATCTCAATTTGATTCCTCTCATCGAGAGGAGAATTACTTAAATTGAACATCTTTAGATAGATCGTCATATATCGCAGTGACCTCGAAGATTTGATTATACACATGTAGTATGTGATATAAAATGCTTAAGTTGAGATGGAAATTCAAGAACATTGCACACGAAGGGGAAGCGGCGACAGATAATGGATCGTCGCGGGCGGACGTTGCACAATAGTGTGACGACATCATAAATTTGTACGATGAATGTACCGTCCCTAATATGGCTGGCGGACGACATATTTTTTTTTTAAATATTGATGAGTTTGAATCATCATAAATAAGAAACCGTTTAAATTATTGTTATCGAACTAGCAACTTCTATTCAATTTTATTTAATTTTAATTTGTACAATACAAATTAAAATTTTTTATTATTAAAAAAATTTTAATTTGTATTGTACAAATTAAAATTATTTTAAATTTTTTTTTTATTATTATTCATTGCAAAGCTGTGTATATATTGTACCGTAACGACCTATGAAAGCCCCAATGCAGGGCAAAGGAGAAGAATCTTCCATCCCTTATTAGCGGATAAACATGTCTCAGAATTTCTCCCAAGACATGCAAATTTTCTCGCGATGTTAACGTCTTTGACGTTATTGTTCTAGACTTTGCCATGTCCTTCTATAAAGAAAAACACTAGGACAACAGCGTGGTAACTCGGGCTTTAACGTGCTCTACTTATTGGGAACACCTCGAATATAGACTTAATGCATACTTACTGTATTTTAATGTTTTCAGAAAATATTTATACTTTACAATTATCTACATACATAACATTGTAGGGTTGATTCTTTTATTTTATATTAACAATTAAAAAATTAAAAAATTTCCTCGAGTTTTAGCTTAGAAGTACTTACGTAAATATACCGACCACGCTTATTATACGTACCTGAAACTTTACATAGAACGGACCTGTTGGAGCATAAATGCGATGTCTCGTGTTACGACCGAGGAAGTAATTAACTATTCCGTATTAACTTTTATAATAGGATAATATTCGCAGAGGAAATTTTATTTAGTTTAGTATAATATTAGGTTGGTTATTGTGAATATAGCGAAGAAGGATAATCTGAGATATTATAATATAGCGAGATATTGTTTAAAGATATTCTTTTTTTAATAATAAACGTTTAATATTATAACTGTGATTATAATGTCTGCAATAATGTGATGATATTCATTTAAATATTTATAATAAGCAGAAAATTGCTTTTATACTACTTAATTCCCACGCGAACTTCTATGATATTTCTAAAATTCTTTGGTTTTATTGTCTGCAGTCACATAATGTTTTGAAATTATAAGTCACGTCAAAAAACTAGAAAAATGAAGCGATTGCTATTGAATAACTTCGAATTAGTTCCTCACGGTCATAACAAAAATATTATAAATACATTCCCCAATCTAGTTTATTCATCATGTTTAATATAACTTTATGTTTGCTCATCAGTATTTCGTTAATTATATCTCTATTTTTAAAAGCTGTAAGTCGTCTAATTATAAATAATTATATTTTTTATAAATCGTCTAATACATTAATTTTATAATGAATATATAAAATAGTACAACAATATAAAAGTTTTATATACATTATGTAAAACATTAAGCGTTAACTATTGTACCAGTAGTAGTAAATATGAGTGAACAGGCTTAGCATATATAAAATATGATGTCGGTTTTGTCGTTGAATGTCAACATGGAATGATTGGTAGAGTAGATATCTGCCTCGAAACCTGCGATTCCGACATTTATATGTAAAACGCCTGACATTATTTGACTACTATTTGATATAGATTTTCTGTTACTCGTCTTTGCTATAAAATAATTTAAGGCGTACTTGATACCAACTAAATGATTAAATTACGTTGACTACGTTGTTTATTGTTATGAGACAATATATCGTTTTGACGTAAACAAGCCTAACTTTTTTTTACAAAAACTTTGATTACAAACGCTTTGATATAAGTTTATTCACTTTCATATCAAGTGCTTACCACGCCTTGTTTGTTTCTTTATTATTAGTTTTTGTATAATCAATTCGCTTATTGTATTCGTATATGATTTTTGTTTTGATGCTTCGCTTTATTTATGTGGCTTGGGTGGTCTGTTATGTTGCAGCGCGCGTTTGTAATGGTGCTTGGCGATTCAGTGATGTCATATTAATGTGCGAGCGGGTGTAAAGTGCGCTGGCGCAACTATTAAAATTTCGCGATGTCATCGCCCGCAAGAGCGCCTTCCACCGCGGTGCCGCCTGGGGCAGGCACGCTACCTCCCGGCCCCGGTCCGTCTCGACAGAGATCTCTCAAGGATCGACTGAAGGAGGGAATCACCGGGCCCTTTCACTGGCAGTAAGTGATCTTTCAAATTGTACTAAAGCTTTTTACGCAGGAATAAAATAAGCCACTCGAGTTCATTGTACGTTCTGTGTAACTCGCATGATTGTTTCGTAGAAAATGGCTAATAATTTCTTTCTTATCTGTACATTCTAATCTTGTATTAATTCTCTAAAACATCGCATTTAGGAAAATTAATTAGTGATAAAAATGCGAAATGAGATAATTCTTTGATATATATTCTAAATAAAAAATGAAAGAATTATCTATATCTCGATCTGTACGCCTTCACTATTGCGTTACACTTTTGATAAACATAAAATGTGTGCGGGGGCAATATCTATATAATAATCTGTCAGCCAATAATATTATTTCAGTATAACGTAAACAACATAAGTGCTTTTGTTTTAAGAAATTCAAGTTGAGATAAATTATCAATAGTACAATATAGATTGTTCAAAATATTAAATTAATAGCCGTTGCCCGTGGCTTCGCTCGTGCAAAAGTTGAGCAAATATACATTTAAAATAACTTATAATAAATATCGCTAATTTTATACAACCCATGGAGGGGTATAATTTAAAAACACGCTGAAACGAGCACTTATTATTTTCTTACACCCTTTTAATGGAAACTTTTTAATTTTTTTTTTTAATTCAAATCAAAGGCTAAAAATAAAATTTTAAAATTATAGTTAAAACAAAAGATCTCTCATAGTAATTTTCATATTCTATTTATCTCCTTAAGACCGAATCTTCCCAAAAAGGTTAAAAAATATTTTCCTCCTTAGGAGTACAATTTCCAAAAATCCCTTCTTTTTAAGTGTAAAACAGCCCTACATTACAGGCCAAACTTAAAACTAATAGTTAAGACTCGCGATATTTAGGCCGTTAATTCAGTAGTGTGGCTGTTAAGTCAGTGGTCAGAATATGTGTAATTTTCTAACTATGAATGAAAATATATTAACACTTGTGAAATACTACTATAAAGTAGAAGACGATGCCTAGAATAGTTTCTTTGATTTGGTAGATAGTTTATATAAGAAATATTTTTAAAATAAACTTGCTTTATATTGAATTTGCACAGCGAAGAGCTCGAATGCTGCTATAATTTTTTTGCGACGGTAGGCGTATCGGCCGACGGAAATCTGATGTTATGAGGCCAACTTCCTATTTCTATGTTTTTAGAATATTATAATATGTGTATAACTTGAAACTATAGGGTCTTTTCTTCTCCTTGATTTCTTTTCTCGTCATCATGTTTAGCATCTTTTCATAATAATAATAATAATAATAATAATAATATTCTTTATTGTACACCATAAAATAAACAAATACAGTAATTAAGCAATAAAAGATGTACAAAGGCGGTCTTATCGCTAAAAGAGCAATCTCTTCCAGACAACCTTTGGGCATAGGACACGACACAGTAGCAGCGGTTAGGAAGTGCACAAAAATAAGAGAAAGTAGACATAAAACAATATAACATAAGTAAACATACGAAGTAAAGTAAATATCAAAATATACATGTATACACAAACACTTAAATATACATAAATATATACATACATACACATATATATATATATATACATACAAATATATATACATACATATACATACAAATATACATACATATACATACAAACATAATGACTAAGAAATTCATGGTGTATTTAGCGACAAATAGTGCTGCTTAAGACAGCTCTTAAAACAAGCAAGCGATGAGCTTGTCTTATTGGAATCGGAAGAGAGTTCCACAGGCGGACAGCTTTGACGGTGAAGGAATCAGAGTAGAAGGAAGTTGAGTGGGAAGGAGTTTTTAAAAGTAAATTTAAATCTGACCGTAGGGAACGTTCGTGGGAATTACAAAGAAAGGTGAATCGTTCTTTAAGGTATTTAGGAGCATCAGGATTAAAAAGTATGTAATAGAGAAGTGAAAGCACATGCGTATTCCTGCGAAGGCGAATTGGGAGCCACTTGAGTTTTTTGCGAAAGTCGGAGATATGGTCATATTTGCGCAAACCAAATATAAACCTTATACAAAGATTCTGAAGGCGCTCAAGCTTATTTAGTTGCTCCTCTTTGAGATCCAGAAAACATGTATCTGCATAGTCAAGGATTGGTAAAAGTAGCGATTGTGCTAACGCAATCTTAGTAGGCATAGGAAGGAAGTGTTGAAGTCGTCGGAGTGAACTTGCAGCTGCAAACAATCTCCGGCTAAGCTCAGTTAACTGAGTTGACCAAGAGAGATACCTATCAAATATTACACCTAAATTTTTCACATTGTCACAAAAGTTCAATACAGTATCATTGAAAAGTACAGGTGGAACTAGTGACCAATCTATACAACTCACCAGTTTTGGACTACTCACAATAATAACTTGAGACTTTGAAGGATTCACTTTTAACCCGAATGAGCTGCTCCATTTAAAAATATTGTATTGTATCATAATATATATATTGTAGTATTTGTGTATGTATATATACAATATTTATATATAATGTATAAATGTGTATTTACCATACGTATGTACGTACTTTTATTTTATATATTTACATGTATATATAATAATATTGTATATGTAAGTATACAGTATTATATAATATTTATACGTTTATAATAATATCAATTATTCTCAAGCCACGCTTTAAAGAATATGTACTTTTTGTACACTTCCTTACCGCGTTTTTTTAATGCCGTGTCCAGGTATCCAAAGGTTGTCTGGGAGAGATCGCTCTTTTAACGATAATACCGCCTATGTACATCTTTTTAATCTTTAATGAATAATTCATATTTATTTCCTTGTTGTGTACAATAAAGAGTATTATTATTACTTTTTTTTCGCCTTGCTTTAAGAATAACACAAATTCAGTTCCTAAAAAATATCGTTCAATTTCTTTTAACTTTAATCAAACTGAGCTGTCACAAGAAATAATGTATTAGTGTACCTATTGACATTAGTGATGCCAGCGTGACACGCACAGATGTGATAAGGTGTAATATTCAAGGAAAAGAAGAAGTAGGTTATTACTAATATGCCGAAATAATCATATCATATCATTCACGTAAATTATCTGAATAATAAAAAAATAAAAAATAGGTAAAAAATCAACGTATTCAAGTGATACTGCTAAATATAATTTTAAACTCAAAATAAATTTAAAAAAAAAAACGTGTTATTCTATAATTATAATTAATTAATTGTACAAATATTTACCAAGTGCAACCTTTATGATCTTGTATGTACATTAACTGCGACACCACTACACGCTTATCTCCGTGAACAGTCGTGCCTGAGGCACTACTGGTATAAAATATAATTTAATTAAAATTGCTACTTCCGATTTCTGAGACCCTGGTATTTATTATATGTGCAAAATATGTCAAAAGTACAACTAGTTTTTAGGGTCCCGTAGCCAAATGGCAAAAAACGGAACCCTTGTAGATTCGTCATGTCTGTCTGTCTGTCTCTCCGTTCGTATGTCACAGCCACTTTTTTCTGAAACTGTAAGAACTATACTGTTGAAATTTGTTAAGTAGATGTATTCTGTGAACCGCATTAAGATTTTCACACAAAAATAGAAAAAAAAACAATAAATTTTAGGAATTCGGCGATACTTGAACTAAAACTCAAAAATTTTTTTCATCAAACCCATCCGTGTGGGGTATCTATGGATAGGTCTTTGAAAATGATATTTTGGTTTCTAATATATTTTTTTCTAAACTGAAAAGTTTGCGCGAGAGACACTTCCAAAGTGGTAAAATGTGTGTAACTGTAACTTGTAAAATAAGAGAATGACAAAACTAAAAAAAAAATATATGATGAACATGCAAACTTCCACCAAAAATTGGTTTGAACGAGATCTAGTAAGTAGTTTTTTGTTTAATACGTCATAAATTGTAAAACGCAATTTACCTTTCATTCAATTAACTCAAATATAAAAAAAAACAAGAACTTTTATATGATGTTACTTGCTGCTACGGAACCCTTCATGGGCGAGTCCGACTCGCACTTGTTGAATTTTTTTTTAAATTAGTAGTATTAATTATTATTGGTTATTATTTTTTGAAATCATATAATTTTATTAGAATTAGATAGGAAATGTTTTTAAAGATTTACTTAATTTTACGAATTTGGTTTTAAAATCAGTAAATTATTAAAATAAAACCTTGAAATTATTTTTGGTATTCTATTTTGTACAGATTTGATTTGATGAAATTGTGAAATGATGAAAATTTATTTCTCAAGCATGCATTAAAAATTTAAATCAAACGAAAAAAATATTTTCAAATTATTTAAAAACTACCTGTTTTACTTTAGTAGTTAGTTGTGTAAGCGATTGAAGGTACTAACTATAGCAACCGCGTTTCAGAAAACAACATCAATGCCATCTATAGTCATAGTGTCATACTTCAAACTGTTGTAAAAATAAATATAATATACGACAACTTGTCGTTTTTTTTTTTTTGTTTAGTCAGTTTTGTCTATTAATATTAATTATTTATTATTACTTAAATGCTATTAAACATTATTTTACACAAAGTTATTACCATTTTTCGGATCACATGTACTTATTAACTTACGTAATCTTTTCTAACGCCCTCATTCAAAATAGAAATTTCAAGTTACTATAAATTTTTATAGAGTTAAGCGATTTTGATGAAATAAAAATTAAATGTTACCACAGGACATGCTTTATGACTGTCATGCTGATTTTTTAATCTTTATCAGCCTGTGAACCACCCACTACTGAGCGAAGGCCTCTTCTCTCTATATCGAAGATGGAGCTTAATGCCCCACGCTGCTCCACTGTGGGTTGGCGGATAATTTCCTTACTATGGGTAACGATAATTATCAGGTGTCTATGATAACAACCGGAACCGACGGCTTTACGTGCTCTCCGAGGCACGGTGGGGAGACCCACTAAGACAAGGACATACACCTATACCGAAAACAAATATACAAATACAAATATCTGTCCCGTACGGGAATCGAACCCGCGACCGCCGGCGTGCGAAGTTACCTCAACTTGTCGCAACACTACACCAGAACGGTCGTCAATTTTTTAATCTATACTTAGTAATTTGGCAATGATTCGTGTTCAAACAAACAAACAAACAGACAGACAGAAAGACAGATATTTCAAAAAATGATAGAAATGTACTTTGAGATTTAAGACCCCTATAGAAACTTTCGTCAAAAAATTCTGGTAAAAAAAAACAGACTCGTGAAATTTAAAATTTTCCTATGTGTATTGATTATAAAGTAGTGTAATTTTTGAATGTATCAACCTACTCAAGTGTTTTAAAGTAGGATAGTTGGTTTTAAGTAGGCTAGGCTTAAAACTGTACAAGAACTATTCGCTGCTAATTCCGTAGTGCTAGTCGCATCGCTTATCATGCCCGAAGCGGTCTTTGTTGCTGAGCTATGCTACGCGGTTCATGTGCCACACCGTCCTTGGCCGACATAAAATGTTTAGACACAAACCGTCGCGAACTAAATGGTAGGAAGAGGGTGAATCAACCGCCATTGTTTCCTTTGTCCTATCTTCCATGTATCTATATAACAAATGAGCTACGTTTGTGGTAAAAACGTGTAATGTCGGGTCTTTATGGTTGCTCACTACATTCGCAATTCAGGCTATATTGGTCGTCTTCCGCTCTAGGTCTAGTTCCTTTAAATTGTAGTCTATCTTAGAGATTATTGTCTACCATGATGGTACCTTTTTATTTATAAATCTAATTGCCATTTGTAATATTTTTATCGTCATGTTTTTATTATCATAAGAACAGTATTATATGTATTATAACGAGTTTTATCTACTCCCATGCTTTAAATCCTCTATAAAAAATTCTGAAACAGTTAGCTTATTGCCAAAATTAAAACACCCAATGTCCTTATAACCATTATATCATCCAAACGGATGATATAATGTCGTACTGGATTTCATTATAACACTCCTTTGTTTTTTTTTTTCGATTCCTTTTGCGCAAAGGGTTAACAACAGACAGTCACATTCTTACTGCTCGATGCATCGTATCTGTATTAATTTTAAAAAAAAGATCATCGGTATGAATTAAAAAAAAAATAATAAGAACATTGTCATTCACGCGATTTTCACTATCAGAAAGTCGCGCAATGTATTAAAAAAAGGAAATTTGGACTAGGCTGTATGGACTATATTCCTTTGCCTTTCCATATTGGGGATACATTTTAAAACAACAACAACGTAAAAACAAAGTACTATCCGTGCGCAGAAACTTTGCCGATGACCACCCCTCCCACCGTAGTTGACTGCGTCCCTCGCTCGTCTGAGGTGTACCGTTAGCAACGCAGCCAATACGTGCGTGTAATTTTTTGCCTTCGCTACAAATTAATTAATTGTTGTTTTCTTAGGTTTTATTTGTATTATTTTTGATAGTTATTTGTTTTCGTTGTTTGGAACCATTAAACTTTTATTTTACGGCTACGTTTCATTCATTCACTAAATATAAATACATAAAAATATAGAATCTACCTAATAACAACACCGTTTTTTATTTAATATTTATAATTATTTTTTATTAGTTTGATGTAAAATATATACAATAGTAATTTACATTTATTTGACCTTTTTTTTTCAACCCTACTGACTATCGACGCGTGACGTCTCAAGGCCATCGGCAAAGTTTCTGCGCACGGATTATAGGTTATTCGAATCCCCGCCATTTTTCTTCGATATTTTTGTTGTTTTGTTTAAGCATTTAAAGCATTGATAATTAGATATTAAAATACTCATGTGATACCTACTATTATTACACTCGGTTTCGCCTCGTGTGATAAATCCAAATTCGTGTTTTAATATCCCTTTTTATATAAGAGTTGCATAAATAATTATTAAACACCTGTTACCTGATGTTTCAAACGAATTAAAATTGCAACAAGGCCTAACACTTATTACTACATACATAGTCTTGCCTTAAATATTGTTACAAAGAAAAAAAACATTTTTTCTATTGCACGTAAAATTTATTACTATTTCATTGCGTTAGTTTAATACATTCATATAAAACCATTAAAATATATAAAGCTTATTCGAAGTGGCCTCCATTGGCGTAAACGTTGAAGCCAGTTATCAATAGAAGCACGCACTCTTTCCATAGGAAAATTCTTCACTGCCAATCATATGTATTGTTTTAGAGACTCCAAATTATTATCGCCTTTAGAGCAAACCATACTCTGTAAAACTGACCATAAATCATAATCAAGCGGATTAAGATCGGGACTAGATGACGGCCAGTCTTCAGCTCTGATGAAGTCCGGAACGTTGTTTTGTAACCAAGATTAGGTGGATTGAGCTTTATGACCCGCCGCTGAGTCTTGCTGAAAAAACCATTCTTGTTTATTAAACATGGTGTTGTTAAGGGACTTACGTACTACCTTCTCAAGATTGGTATCTTGATACATTTGTGCCGATGTTTTGATACCTTTTTCACAAAAATATGGCTCAGTCATAGCTAACGCCCCACTAAACCATTACTGAAGTCGGATAATGCCCAGAAGTTGTACACTGTTAACTAATTGGGAAGCTTTCTTAGAGCTTTGAGCATAAATTACGTAATTGTGTTTGTTAAAACATTGTTCAATTGTAAACATTTTCTCATCCGTAAACAAAATTTTTCTATAACCTCCCTTTGCATACCGTTTAAGTAGTTGTTTTAATTTGACATCATATTCTTTTTTTAATTATCAGTTAAGAAGTGACCAGTGCGTCTTTTAAAATACGGGACATGGTTATAGGTGCTATCTTGATTTCACGAGGTAAAATCTTTTGCTTTCGGACAGGATTTCTTCGAATTTTTTCCCTTACTGCTATGATCGCCTTTTTCGTCTTCGCCGTTTCGTACGAACACTACGTGCACAGCCAGATCTTTTTCTGTCACAAACAGAGGAGGTTTTATTGTACCTATCAATATCCCGGTACACAAACATTTAAATAAAACCAAGCGAATGGAGAGTTTAAAAATTGTTTTTGGCTTCATACCTACTTTGTGTAATGCAATCACAGCGATTCGGTTCACAAAATATTTTACAAGGTATTGGCGCGAAAATGAAAAAACAATAATGACAGATTCCAAATTCAAATATAATATTTTGTTTATTTTAAATTGTAACAGTATTTACGGCCAGGCTATGTATAATTACGAAGCAAGGCAAGAACCAACCAAAAAACAGTTTGGTCATTTTTTGTTTTCCTTTCGAGACAAGTACATATAGAAGATATTTCAATTAAACTCGGTGGACTCGTTAAAATGCCTATCGTTTTTAAGATGGTTAAAGGTATTTAGCGGAGAGGATGGTAAAATCCTTGTGATCTTAATGATCAGCCCATCAGGATCATCAAGAATATTGCAATATTAATAACTAACACAATTAATAACTAATAATATTTTTATAATTATATTATTTTTAAAATACTAATATTTATTTTTAATAACAACTACTAGGGGCATTTGAAAAGTTCTGAGCCTAACCAGGAAAATGAAAAGGTACGAATTAATTTATTATTTATTTTTCAACATATTCTCCATACAAATTCTATACTTTTCTTCCATCTGCATCGGCCGGGCAGAGCTTCTATTCCAACTTTAAAAAAATCTTCGTCCATATCTTCAAAATATGACAGTAACCTTAACCTTCGAATTTTCAGTAAATTTTTGACCTCTCTAAGTGGTTTTTGACCTTTAGGAATAGCTAAAAGTTAGATGGAGCGAGATTAAGAGAATACGTAGCATGGGGTAACATTTCGAAGCCACACTGATGCATTTTTGCCATATTCTCGACTAACGTTTGAACTCGCGCATTATCCTGGTGAAACAAAACTTTTCTTCGTAACAATCCAGGGTGTTTTTCTTTAATTCATGTAAACGTCGTAGGAGGTTACAATAATAGGCTGAGCTAATTGTTTGACCCTTTTCTAAGTAGTCTACCATGATTACACCCATCGCATTCCAAAACACTGATGCTATCACATTACTAGCCGACAAAACACTTTAGCTTTTTTTTTGTCTTTTCCATTGTTTACTCGTATATTGATTTTTTGTCTCTGGAGTATGGTGGTGCACCCAGGTTTCTATATCTATATATTTATAGTCACAAATCTCTCGACAAAAGTCTCACCAGAGTCAGCCTCAAACAGCTCCAGTCTCTAGAAATAGTCGAACGCGTTTTTGTTCAACTGAAAGCAGCCAAGGCAATCACCGCACAGACTACTTTGAAAAATGCAGCTCAGTGGTAATTATGTGGTGCGTTCATTCAGATGAGATGCCAATGGTGTCAGCTATCTTTTTAATAGTCAATCTCCGTTCAATTAAAATCAAATCACAAATTTTTTCAATGTTTTCATCGGTGGTATACTTCGATGGCCGACCGCTACATGAGTCATCTTTGACATTTTCTCGACCACGTTTGAATTCTGCTACCCACCTTTTTACAGTAGCATATGAAGGTCCAGATGACACTAATGTTGCTATCATGTCTTCATCCTTTGTTTTTGGTGTTAAACTTTTCTTATTCAAGTACTTAATCACAGTAAGAAGTTAGATTTATTTCCATCTTTTAAAATTATCACTACTTGTTCGACGTTATAGTGTGAGAAACCGTAACGAATGCAAATAAGGAAATTAAATTTTACGTAATTTCTCAAGAATTATATAGCTTCAAAATGAGGATAGTTTCATAAAATTAACATGCTCCTAACTATATTTGGCTACGAATTTTTTAAATAGTCCTCGTACGATGTCAGCTATATTAATATTAAACTTTTTTAGAGATTATAATTTATAGTCTTTTTTCCATATGATAAGCCTAGAGTAGTGTATACTTTTTTATTTCGCAAATGATTTCTATAATATGATAAAGTTAATTCTATGATCAATGTATGTTTATTAAGAGTGGTTATAGACTATGGTACAACTCATTATGTACAAAAATAAAATCACGACACAAATTACGAATGTGAAAGTATTACATTATAAATATAGTATGGCTAAAAAGGCGGCTCTCACGAAAAAATCGGCCCCTGACTACAACAAAGTCCCAATATCGTACGTCAGGAGGCAGATACGGGAAGAGACTGTCCGATTGTGGCAGGACAGATACAATTCTTCACAAACTGGTTCGGTCACGAAAATCTTCTTGCCAGATGCAAAGACCGCTTGCAAGCTGGTAAGAAAAGTGACATTAACACCCGTCGATACACAGATTCTGACCGGCCACGGAGGATTTGCGGCGTATCTGCACCGGTTTCACTTGAAGGAGAGTCCTTCGTGTGTCTGTGATCCGAATTGCGAGGAGACAGACAGTTCTCCACATTGTGTTGGAATGTCCGAGATCCGGTAAAGGAAGGCTAGATCTGGAGATTAAACTCCAGAGAAAACTAGACCAGCCTTCACTCCATATCATCATGGAAAACGAAGCCAGAAGAAAAGACAGAACGTCTTTCCTCGCATTCGCAAGACATGCCGTCGTGATAGCGGCGAAAAGAAATGGATCAACCGCTCTACCACCAGCTCCATTGTCTGTACCACAGGCCCAAAACATCACAGCCACCCCGCATCTACAACCAACACAAAACCCAAATACACAGACAGGCAGCGCAGCTCCTCTTCAGGAATCCCCGACTCGAGCATCGCTGGGTCTCAGATTACAGGCCATACCGTCCGCTCTGCGGAAACTGTTTCAAGGTAGGACCACTCAAAACACACCTCCGCTACCCACCCAAAGCAAAACATTAGAGTCTTTGCTCAGAAAGGGAAATGGGAGCGGGGAAGTGGGTATAAGAACCAGATGCGTGGCCCTCTTCATGGATAGTGAAGCGGAGAGGATCGGAATAAGCTTTTGTCGCTCTGAAGGACTGGATCGGCTGGTGGTCTCGCCGGGGCTCGCCCTGCTGATAAAAGGCAGCACGCAAAAAACAAGCTTAAAGCGTAAAAAGATCGACGCACTTGCGCAGAAACAGGACGATGATTCAACCTACCGTCTGGTGCGGTTGCATAATAAGGCAATTGCTCTATTCGAGTGGGGAGAGGAGTCCGCTTTTGCGCAAGCAAGCTCGTGGCTGCAGCGGCAGAGCGAACTCCCCGGGGCGACCCCCGGAAGAATAAGCGTGGATTGTATGAGAGTCGGTTATGATAAAGGCGACGTAGCTGATAGATACGGTTGCCTAATGGCCTCGAAAATACACGAGGTCATAGTCTACGAGGATAGGGGGGAGGATCTGGGATATCTAAAGGCTCAGATTCGAACACCTTCACCCACTAAAAGGCCGGCTCTTGAAGAGACTATGCTCAGTGGATCGGAGAGATTACAGGCAAAGGTGGAAACCCAAAGAGCGGAGCTCGAGTCGCGTACCTCCAGGGATGGTAATAGCAGCTCCAAGTCCCGTCTGACGGCGATTGCAACAGTGATCCAGGCAACGATCTCCCCAAAGAGAGGCACCCGACTGTCCCACCTTGCCCTTTGGGGCAATCTCCTGTTGAAAGACAATCGGGGGTACTGAGAAGGTTTATGAGAGACGAAAGTCCGAAGCTCCCTCAAGTGCCACCAGCCAATCGAACGAGAGCTGACAAGGGGCAAGTCACACCACCAAAGCTTCGACCAGCGTCTACACCACAACAACATGCAGAAAATGCATACATTGAGTTCCTAGCCATCACAAAAGCGAACCGACAGGTAAGCCTGGCTATCTGCGAAAAAATCATGCAGACCTACCAGTACGGACATGAAGGCCTGCTGGAGGTGGAACTCGATGAAGCCGAGGCAGCCATATACAATAACGACACCTGCCAAGTAATTAAGGGCAACATGTCGGCATTGTATATGGCCGCTTATAACACCACAGCCGGCTTCGTGGGCGCAGTCGAGGCTGAGGGACCAAAAGAAGGACCTCAGAGATTTAACACGCCTAAAAAGGGACCCAGTGGTGGTAGTGGCCAGGTGCACGAGAGTGATGCTAGGCGACCGGATAATTGAGATGGCAAAAATCATCACGAGCGGTCCGGAAGTCGGCGATGTCTTCGGGGCCTGGGAACTGCCGGCACTGAAATGGATCAACGGGGTTCCCGGGTGCGGCAAGACAACACATATAGTCGGGAACCTCGACGAAGATGGTGAAATAGTAGCCACCACGACACTCGAAGCTGCCAAAGACCTGAAAGAAAAGCTAGCGCACCGCTATGGCAAAAAAGCCAAATCAAAGGTGCGCACTATGGCCTCTATCTTAGTGAATGGTTTTCATGAGAGCATAAAAATAAACGACGAAGCCCTCATGAACCACTTCGGGGCCATAGTGATGGCCGCCCGACTGTCGGAGGCTAAGGAAGTGGTCCTCGTCGGAGATATCAATCAGTTACCGTATATCGATAGGGACAACCTGTTCATAATGCGGTACTGTAGACCCAACATGACCATACACATCACATGTGAGTTGTCTTGCACGCATCGGAACCCCAAGGATGTTGCACTCGCCATCAACGAGGTCTATAAAAACATCTATTCCTCAAACCCCATTGTCCGCTCTCTGAGAATATAGAGATTCACTGGCACTCGAATCCCTGAAAGACAGGACGGGACCCTATACCTGGTTTTCACACCAGAGGAGAAGAAGACGCTGTTAAGCCAGGGATATGGTACCGGGCGGGGGTCGAGCGTCATGACTATCCACGAGGCGCAAGGACAGACACGCGAGGGAGTCATTATCATCCAGACCAAGACTAGGAGGCTACGGATTCATGACAGTATTCCGCACGCTGTGGACGTGGAAGACCTGTGTCTACTACATCGACGACGGTGGTGATGCAATCGGTCGTTTTGTCCAAAGGGCGGTGGAGGCTAAATCAAAGGAAATACTCGAGCACACCCTTAAGATGGCGACACAAAAAAGAGACACCGCCGTCATCGAGGATGTGCTCGGACAGCTGAGAAGTACCCCTGGGAGGGCTGAGACGGAATCGGATAAATAAATAAAAAAAAAAAAAATTAAAACAAGAAACGCAAAACAAGACTGGTGGTGAAGATGTGATGGCTGGAACGTAGACTTAAAGCATGTAAGTAATATTTTAAGGAATGGATGTAAATAGAAGTTAAGTTTATTATTTAAGTTTTAGTTAAGTTTTATATTTATAGATTAAATAAGTAAATTTGTGGTCAGTGCAAGGACTCGCGATATAGAGATCCTAAGCTTAGTTTAAGTCTCGTTGTCTAAATAAGTACGCACTAACGATAATAATAATAATATTCTAAAAATGATCATAAAAAAGGCATGGGCAAATAAAGCCTGTGGATGTACAGTAAAAATTAAAAAAAAAATATATAGTATCATATTATGATTATAAATGAGAACCTATTTGCAAAATATCATAATGTGTGATGAAGCGTGCGTCTAGTTTATTATAAAGCTGACAAAAATTATAAAAAAAAATGCAATAATTTTATAATAATATTTAGGTATCACGTATATTAGGTAATCTATGTAGATTAGTTGACAAAGGATACGAAGGATTGACTGTGGGTTAGAGTCGTGACGAATTCAAGTACGCGAGGTCATGTCACATTGAGCACATAACAGAGCAGTCACGCGCGTCTTGTGTCGCACAAAACACCGCCTCATCGACCACCTACCGTGACCGATCGATTTCACACCTACGACTTTGTGGCATATCTATCTATTTTCCCTTTTCCTATTTGCATATCAATATTGTATCGGATTGACTACTGACTGTATACTGATTAGCATCTCTTTGTTTTCTATGGGTTTTCTACGTGAGACGACATAAACAGATTCGTGTTTAATTGTCACTTTTATCGGCTAGATTTTGCGGTTGATGATATCGTTTCAGAGAAATGGTGTCATAGTTTATTTTTGATGTCTCAATTTGACTTAGATTTAATAATCATTTCCAATGACTTCTTACTCATACACACTCGAGTTTTAGTTTTCTCTAAAGTAATCCTTATCTTCTTCGAGACAATAATTTATCATTTCACTGTTGAAATTGCTAATATAGACAGATAGTTTATGTGCCGTGAGGAATCTAAACCTACTTTCAAAAACTGCGTTGTAAAATAGACTATATAATATGCTTCAGCTCAGATAAGTGAATTGCTACTGCGTATTACAGTCAAAAAGATAACAAAGAGAGCACAAAGATAAATGTAGGCGAGCCCCCCATTTTATGTTTGCCTGATATTACCTGCTCCCATTGTTTAATTTGCAAAGATAATTGATAAGATAACTATATAATTATTTTGCAAGGCTGACTCTTATTGTAGGAGAGCGTGTATTCGCACTGACGGCAGTTGACAGTGCTTTTAGTCACGTACAAATATTTTAAAAACCTTAGTTTGCTGACATATTCTTAAGAAATTTTGTATGATACATCTGAAATGATAACTTAAAAATGTTTAAAGAATTTTCAACGCAAATATTGTGTTTGAGTTAAAATTGTTTATGCGATGTAATAATAGTATCTTATTTTATATTTAAAATTTGGAAACCTCGTATGTTAGGTGGTGCTTTTAAAGTTGATAATTTTACAACTACTGCATATGGTTTATGCGATGTAATAATAATAGTATCTTATTTTATATTTAAAATTTGGAAACCTCGTATGTTAGGTGGTGCTTTTAAAGTTGATAATTTTACAACTACTGCATACATTTCATACACGTATAATTTTTATAAAACTCAGTTTAAATTATCCAAGGATAATATACGGACATGTTTGCTGCGCGGCTTAAAGTGTTATCTCAGGATGATTCGAGTTCATTCTAATACGAGTAATTGATGCTTGGAGCGGTGCAATGAGAAGTGTGTAATTGAATGATTGGCGGCGGCGCCATCTGGACACCTCTCGATTTGATGTTCGGCAGGCGCATCCGCCCAGATATACGTCATTGCGTACTAGGTACTGCTGCTTATGAGAGTATCGAGGGGATTTTCTTGTACTTATTTAACAAGGTCTTAGTTCTATGCATTTACGTCATCATCCAACGTCGATTCTCATATTAACCTTATCGATGAAATCGTTCATTATACAGTTCGAAATATAATATAAATCAGGTTTTTGTTAATAAGTTTATTCACTTACTTTTTCTTAATAATTAAACAATTTTTTCTCAAAATATGTAAGTATCCGCACGATGTTTTTCTTCATTGCTGAGCACGATATGAAAAGCACTTTATGATTCAGTAGTCATCCGTCAACCCGTATCCTTTTGATTATACCCACGTATTCTATCCACTGACCATCACATGCTACATATCTAATTAAATATATTTATTTTTTTATTTACTTTTAAAAGCATGTTTACAATATACATATAAAACATTTACAAATTAAATAATTTAATAATAATAATGCATCTAATATGCATGTCAATTACAAATGTACATAGCACTGCTGGATTCCTAAATTAAAGTTACAAAACATCACAATATTTTTCTTTTAAAAAATGTGTAAATCAACATATAAATTAATAAAGATTTTACAATGGACATCATTTTAAAATTTTGATGATTTGATTTAATTATTAGATATATAAATAAACATAAATAAATAAACGTCTCACACTCATCGGCCCCCAGTAGGATGTTTATTCTGTATCGGGGATCTGGAAACACACAACACACAAGCACTAACGCCCAGACCACGACAAATACTCGTATGGCCTATACAAATATTTGTCATGAGCGGGGATCGAACCCGCGACCGCTAGCGCATAAGCCAGTTGCTGTGACCACTGCGCCAACGCGTCGTCGCTCGTATATTCGACAGCTCTTAAGAATTTAGCAGTAGTTATATAAAATGATAGTAATTAAATATACCTACAATAGTAATGATTCATAGAATTCATGCAGTCAATTATTACTATTAACTTAGTTCGATATTTTTGAAGTTTGAGCAAAAATACATAAGTATTATATATAAGTATACATAATTTTAGGCTATGAAAAAAGTTATTAAAATATAGCTTAACTATTAAGTAAAAACCTTGAGTGGTGTTATTAGAATTTTTTTATTGAATTTTATATGTAGGTAGGTATTTATAGTTTATGCCTTTAAATGTTTTTATTTTATTTTTTATTTTTATTTATTACACTTCTAGAGTAAATAGCTTGTTTGAATACTTTCTTGTCGTGTTTAATACACTCAATAAGGAAATCATGAAAAAAAAATATAAGAAAATCAAAAAGTTGGTGAATTTGACCTCATATACTCGTATCATAAAAAATACATTTTACACGATTAGTAATTTAATTAATTTATTCTCATTTTGTTTTATATTAATAATTGTTATAAGTTCGGAAAATCCTTCAATAAAATAAAATAATATTTTAATTATATACTTTTTTTTTATGACAAATAGACAGGCATTTGACCGCTATCTCACCTGATGTTAAGTGACGATGCGGTCGAAGGTGGAGCATGCCTGCCTAATAGCAGTCTATTCACTCTGGCCTTGAAGGCACCCAGGTTGTATCGTTCGGGAAACACAGACGCGGGCAACGAGTTCCATTCCTTAGCCGTGCGCATCAAGAACGTAGTGCCAAAGCGTTTTGTGCGCGTAGGTGGCATATCAATGACATAAGGATGGAACGATCGACCGCGCCTAGTGTCCCGATGGCGGAAGGTTGTTGGGGGAATTAGATTGTGCAATTCCTTCGCACACTCACCAAAATATATTCTGTAGAACACCGACAGACGAGCAACCCTACGCCGATGATCGAGACTCTGCAACTTGGTGTCTGTCAGAGTCGGGTCACCTATGAGTCTACATACAAATATACAAATGATATATAAATGATACCATATAAATAAAACCGATCGTTAACTAATAAAAGACCTTTTTTATTATTTAATAAGTCGATGATGTAAGTATATCAAATAAAAAAAAATATGTTAAGATAAATATAATGTATTTAAATTTACATTATATTCGCAATAAATTTTAGATATTAAAGTGCTTTTTATATATAAGCCATTAATTTTGTCAATAAACAAGAGGCGAAATCAAATAAACAGACTAGAGCCATATGCGATTCGAATATATTTTATTACTTCGTCTATTTACTAAACAAATCCGTGTTACATTAAAACAAATCTCTCATCTCATCAATCGGTCCATTTTGTCGACTTTAATAGTTTCTTCATTTGCCTACTAAAATTGCGTTAGCACAATCACTTCTTATACCAGTTCTTGATTATGCACATACATATATTCTAACTAACTAATTAAGTTTGAGCGCCTTCAGAATCACTGTATACGCATCATATTTGGTCTTCGCAAAGATGGCCATGTCTCTAAATTTCGGAACAAACTCAAGTGGCTCCCAATTCAATTGCTCAGGAATATTCGCGTACTTTCACTACTCTACTGTGTCCTTTTTAATCCCGATGTCCTCCTGAATCCTTTCAATACCTTAAAGAACGCTTTTTGTGTCTTTGCAATTCTCATGAACGTTCCCTTAGATCTGACTTCAATTTACTTCTGAAAACTTTTTATGCAATTCTCTTTCTACTCTAATTTCTTCACTAAAAGATGTCCACCTGTGGAACTCTCCCGCTTATTATAAGACGAGTTCCAACTGAAGCATGTTTTAAGCAACGTTTTAAGAAGTATTATATGTAGCTCGATACGTCATAATTATCGTAATTTATATTTTTATATAATACTAGCGGCCCGCCCTGGCTTCGCACGGGTATTTAACTAAAATTTTAAAAATTATAAATTTATATTTTTTATCACCTACACCTGCGTCGATACTGGAAATATTTTATAATAGACGGATTGAGTTGTCAAATCAACTTCGAAGCAAAAGCAATCCCCTTTTAACCCCGTTAGGAGATGAATTTTGATAAAATACGAAACACGTCTTCAATCAATTCTGTTAAAGAATATTTTATGCAAAATTTGAAGTAGATTGGGCCAAGGACTACGTTGTCCCATACAAACTTTGCCCCCCTGTTTTGCCCCCTTAGGGGTAGAATTTCGTAAAATCCGTTCTTATCTGACCTCTCCTCGGCAAAAGAAATATTCCTACCAAATTTCAAGTCTCTGGATCTTATAGTTCCAGAGATATCGTGATGAGTGACCTTTCGCTTTTATACATATAATTGTTGAGTAACTTTAATTAAAAGTTTATTAATATTTACCTTTTTTTTATATAATTCGAATGAGAATCGTGTGTATTCTCCTTAAATATTGATAGTAATTTACCAGTCACCTGTATATTAAGATTATATACCGGACTCGTTAACAGATTTATTATATGTATAGATAGTACGGATGAAACATTTGAACTGATTTTTTTATTAATTATTTTTTCACTGATGAATATCACATTTTAATAAGTATTATTCCCGACGAAGACAAATCCAAAAACACAAAAATCATAAAAATCGGTCCACTCGTTCTCGAGTTATAAACGGTGTAACTAACACGACTTTCTTTATATATATAGATTACAACTTAAATAGCTATAACCATCCAACTTTGTATAATCAACAAATACATAACGACCAAGACCATGGTACACTAAGGTACTAAATGCAAAAAAAAAAAAAAAAACATTTTGTTAAATACGGGCGAGTCTCATTCTTTTGGCCGAAGTTTTGGTCAGCGCGATTCAAAAAATTATATCACATATTCTGCGCCATCTATCGTATAATGGTAGAATATCGTTTTTATATTTAGACAAACATAATTTAACATAATTGTATATTAATTGAAAATGATGTTTATCTAAAATATTAAAACGATTTCTATTCCTATCCGACATATTTAGTAAACTTTTAAGTTTAACAAAATAATAACTCAAAATTAATTGCGAGTTTTTAAGATTCGTTAGACCAGATGGCGTCTATGTCGCGTAGGCGTATTTCTATTTTCTTTAATATTTATGTTTAAATTTAATTACAATGAAACAAAAACTTAATTATACTGTGAGTTATGTATAATTTTTATGTATTAAAGTTATTTACATTGGTTTTGTACTTTTTACGTGATACGTGCACAACCAATAAATGATAAGAGATGGCGCTGATTGAAATTAAAGCGCGCTATTAAAATTTATTCTTGATGATATATAATGTATTAATGAAACGGAGGTTTTAATGAAACGGAGGTTTTAACCCCCCCCCCCGATAGGTACAGTACACAACCGCACCACACACCACAGTGCACAGTGGTGAGTAGCACCTACACCGTCTCCGCCGACGGAGACGAAGTAATAGGGTTCAACGGCTCGTACGCGCCTAGGCACGTAGAGCAGTAGTCCGTTCACCTCCGCGCTCCGCATAGCGCCGCCTAAGCCGGCCAACCGACGCGTATAGTACTTCAGAGCCGCCCATAAGGAGGCTCTACTTTCTAGGCTGGACCTCAAAGTGTCCGCCCCCCCGCCCGGTGTCGCTGTAAAGGCCAGTAAGGCCAACAGCATAAGTCCTTCCGAAAAAAAAAAAAAAAAAAGGAGGTTTTAACAGATTTATTATTAGTATAGATGTATATAATTACCCGACTGCGACAGAAGGAGAGTTATGTTTTTCGAGTGTATGTATGTATGTATGTATGTATGTATGTATGTATGTATGTATGTATGTGTGTGTGTATGTGTGTATATGTATACGTGTGTGTGTGTGTGTGTGTGTGTTTGTTTGTGTTTGTGTGTGTTTATGTGTGTTTGTGTGTGTTTGTGTGTGTGTGTGTGTGTGTAAATGTCCATTTCTTTGGCACGCCCTACAGCACAAACGGCTGGACGGTTTTTGACATATGAGTTGTCGTTGGATTTGTCTAAATTGTAGTAGTGACATAGGCTATATAAATTTTCAAAATGGCGCCCGCAAATGGCGGAATGAGGGGGGGGGGGGGGGTTGAAATTTTTTTCTTACTGTAGCAATATGGGTATCAAATAAAAGCTAGTAAATTGTTTTATTTTTTTTAGTTTATAATAAGAGTATTTTACGCAGTCGGGTTTTTTGATTTTTTTATTAATTTATGTATGTATATAATATTTATTATTTACGTATGTATATATATCGTGTTTTTATTTTTATATCGATTTTAATTCGTATCTGATTTTTATATATCGTTTATTGAATACAGTAAATTGCATATCGAGAGTTGCAGATAGTAAAAATAAATATACATGTGTGTTGCAACTTGCAATAAAATAATTTATGAAATAAAATTATTAATATAAAATGTAGGAAGTAAGTGATAAGGACAATTGTTCTCGGAAATAATTACACTTTTATCATTCTTATACATGATTTGTCATGTTATATAATTCAATAAAACAATATGCAGTGAAAATAAAGGAATATCTATTACAATATCGAGTAAAAAACTGTTTAAACAAGTAATAGGTACGTATTTTCATAAAGGCTTGAGACGAGATATTTTTGTTTTTTGTAAAGACGAGCTATTGTGTGCTTCTTCGTTTAGACGTTGATGAAAATACAACCTTTTGATTATATGTATACTAAGAACTGTCTGGAAGAAAAATATTGTATAGCGCTGAGCATAGGTCAAGTTTAGGTGACTGGCAACTGTTCCCAACTTGGATATGACTTATATATGACTTATTTCTTTTCTTGTATATGACTTCTATATGACTTATTTTTTGAGGTTTTGTGCCTACTATATTTACGTCCACTTAGGATAATCCAGTAGATAGAAATCGTAAATCACTATCAGATGATTGCGGGTTAAAATTCGCGAAGGCTTTGCTGACATTACAAGTGATTTTGTTTTTCATGACGCGGTGAAGATAACATGAATCTCTTGAAAAAAAAAAAAACAAAAATATTTATATTTCTCAACAATTATACAACTTGCGCTGCTTTGCCTTCGTTGACATCATTGACCGCTTTTATGGAAATTAGCGTGATATGTATAAACCAGATATTCCGCCAATTGTATAGACTTTAGTTTTTTATGTTCATGTAGAAACAGGAACATTATAATAATTAAAAAAATCAAAAAACCCGACTGCGTAAAATACTCTTATTATAAACTAAAAAGAATAAAACAATTTACTAACTTTCATTTGATACCCATATTGCTACAGTAAGAAAAAAAATTCAACTCCCCCCTCATTCCGCCATTTGCGGGCGCCATTTTGAAAATTTATATAGCCTATGTCACTACTACAATTTAGATAAATCTAACGACACCTCATATGTCAAAAACCGTCCAGCCGTTTGGGCTGTAGGGCGTGCCAAAGAAATGGACATACATACATACATACATACATACATACACTCGAAAAACATAACCCTCCTTCTGTCGCAGTCGGGTAAAAAACTTCTTTCGTTTTTGGTTTAAAATAAGATACGAGTATATTTCATTCGTTCATTCTAAAGCAAAATTTTTTCTAAATTGGACCGATATATCCTGTAATTAGCGAATTAATAGTGTATTAATTACACTCAATAATACTAGATCCATAAAATAATAATATCTTCAAGTATATTATAGTTTTATTGTATTTTTATGTTGTTCTTACGTTCTTTGCCGGAGTAATTAAATAGACGCACTTAGCTTTTATAGCAAAACGCAGTAATAAAGAGCATCGTTCTTAGGAGATAGAACTGACGAAATAGGTCAAACCTACTTTCCACTGAGATTTATTATTAGTAAATATTACTTTAGCCAAAATGTTATTCTGCAAATCCTCGAGAAGGATTAAATTAGGGATCGCCTTAACCGGAACCTGTGTAAACGCGTTTATCTCATGTGAAAAGATAAATATGTAGAAATAAAATGAACAATAGAATTTACTAATAAAACAAAAAATCTATCTTAACATTATGCAGAATTATAATATTCCGAACACTTGGTCTTATGTAATTTTATTTTCTTTTAATGTGTGTGTAATAATTTCTTTTCTGGCAAGGTCTTTTTTTTACAATTTTGCTTCCTTTCATTCGTATAGGCAGTTTTGTAATCCGACTCGGCCCAACAAATCTCACGTGAAATTTTTTGATGTAAAAGATCAAGAACGGCTGAATAAGAACGAGGTTTTGCAAGAATTAACTTTGAAGAGCATGCGTGGTTGGATCTAATCCTCACAAATTCAGGAGATGTAACTAGTAAATTTAGCGGTATGGATAAAGAGTGGAAACTTCTGCCAATTTTTTTATTTCCGAACTACAGATATACAATTATGAATAACGATAACACCTTATAATTACTATCTCGATTCCTTGGTTACGTGTGTTAGTGATAAAACTCGAAATCACTCGATAAAATTATACTGCAAAAGATTATTATAACGTTTCATTTATTTCATTTACTATTTAAAAACTGTATT
The DNA here is from genome assembly GCA_036937285.1 of Euphydryas editha. Lineage (NCBI taxonomy): Eukaryota > Metazoa > Arthropoda > Insecta > Lepidoptera > Nymphalidae > Euphydryas > Euphydryas editha. The sequence continues at coordinate 9,189,542 of JAUPFZ010000004.1, forward strand.
ACATATTATACTACTGTGTGGTTTCATTTTAATATTACTGTGTATTAAAATTATATAAGTGTTAAGTGCTAGTTTAATGAAAAACTGCCTCTGATTTCACGGATGAATTTTTTCAGAATACTTGGGTATGTATTCAAATGAGCATATATTTTACAGCTCTCATAGGATTCATACAAAACTTAGACATTTTTGTGCAAAGAAGAATCGGGGAAATGTAATTCTGAACTTTCAAGCATTTGGTAATGTTTCAATTGATTTTGCTTTTAAATTGTTTTGTTTATTTTTATTTTAATGTAAATGTGCTTATTAATGGTTATTGTTCTTGTGTTTTTGATGTGTTCATTAATTAATATACATAATAAAATTGTAACTAGCCAATGTCGCGATTGCTAAGTCTAGACGACAGTTGGACGAATGTAAGAAGGACTTCTTTAGATTGTTAATGGAATCCCTTTTTGTGCCGTTTGGATACGAAACTTAAAAAAAAAGTGGAAAATTGTTATCACTTAAGCCTTATTTATTAAAAAAATGTTTATTTCGTGATTTTAAACCTCCACGTCTTATAACGTAATTAAAATATAGCCTAGTTTACCTCCTTTGTATCGATATTTGACAATAGATCATTATGAAGAGTCGTTAAAACACAATATATGAAAGTTTTATTAATTCTTCATCAATCGTTATTATTTTTGAATAACAACCTAAGTCATTATCAAGGTTCCCGTCAGCTATAAGTTATCTTTTACATTATAACCCAATTAGAATGAAGCCAAATGAAAGCTAAACTTATCCGCTACGTAATTTGTACGAGTAAATAGTTTGTTTGGACTAAATTACGTTTGACTGAAACAATTTAAGTTTTGACTTGGGAATAAGAATGTCTGGATACTCAAATTTTTTTATATTAAAGTGTAGCACAGCGCAAATCGTAAAGCAATATACTTGAATTAATGAAGTACTCGTTTAAGGAGATTAAACTTTTGTTAACCGACCGTTCTACGTTATGTGCCATTTATAACATATCTGAAATACTTCGTATATTAATTTAAAGTTTTATTTCCATCACGCTCTTAGGATATTTACAGAATAACTATTTTAAGAAACCTATAAATTTTACTCAATGTAATAAACGATATTTCGATTCATTTCATAGTTTTAGGTGTGAACCAATTTCCCTAAAGTATGCTTCATATTCTTAAATAATAATTTTTTTCCAAATACCATCTGTCAGTTCAGTTATATCGCAGCACGTAGTGATCACATCTCTAATGGTCGTGTTATCAATATTTTTACCTAATTACGTCTAAAAATTCTGCGTATTCATTGTTGTCGTGACAAATCTAATTTTGTTTGTTGTATAATGGAGCTTACACGGTTACTGTCGTGTCGTTAACATCATCCACTTTGTTAGCCGTTCACGTCAACGCTAAACTATCTTTCTTCTCAGAAGGCATGTTTGTTGTCACACTGGGAGCAAGCAAACCTATCAAGATAACGTGAAATGTTTATTCAAACTGTGGAATTAACGGTGTCATGTACGTTGTAAGGTTCGATCATACGATAGAAAAAGTTAAAAAATTATATAAAACTAGCGGCCCGCCCCGGCTTCGCACGGGTATTTAACTAAAATTTCAAAAATTATAAATTTATATTTTTTATCACCTACACCTGCGTCGATACAAGAAAATATTTTATAATAGACGGATTGAGTGACAGATTTATTATATCTATATTGTATAGATAGTATGGATGAAACATTTGAACTGTTTTTTTTTATTAATTATTTTCTCATTGATGAATACCATATTTTAATAAGTATTATTCCCGACGAAGACAAATCCAAAAAGTAAAAACACAAAAATCATAAAAATCGTTCCACTCTTTCTCGAGTTAAACGGTGTAACTAACACGACTTTATATATATAGATTACAACTTAAATAGCTATAACCATCCAACTTTGTACAATCAACAAACAAATAACGACCAAATATTTTAAATTTTAACAACAAACAAACAATCAAGACCGTACCCTAAAGTATTTAATTAAACGCAAAAAAGAAAAACAGTTTTCTAAATACGGGTGAGTGTCATTCTTTTGGCCGAAGTTGTGGTCAGCGCGATTCAGAAAATTATCTGCGCCATCTATCGTATAATGGTAGAATATCGTTTTTATATTTAGTGACATTTAACATAATTAATATTTAACATAATAGTATATTAATTGAAAATGATGTTTATCTAAAATATTAAAACGATTTCTATTCCTATCCGACATATTTAATAAACTTTTAAGTTTAACAAAATAATAACTCAAAAATAAGTTTTGTGAGTTTTTAAGATTCGTTAGACCAGATGGCGTCTATGTCGCGTCTAGGCGTATTTCTATTTTCTTAAATATTTATTTTTAAATTTAATTACAATGAAACAAAAACTAAATTATACTGTGAGCTATGTTTAATTTTTATGTATTAAAGTTATTTACATTGGTTTTGTACTTTTTACGTGGTACGTGCACAGAGAAAAACACGATAAGAGATGGCGCTGATCGAAATAAAAGCGCGCTATTAAAATTTATTCTTGATGATATAAAGTGTATTAATGAAACGGAGGTTTTAACAGATTTATTATTAGTAAAGATAGTTTCATTTAACCGTAAAAATATTATATATAATGCTTAAATTTTTATAGCGTGCCAGATAGATCTACATATAAATAATTTAGTTAAAAAGTCGGGAACTTGACAAAATTGTATCGTCAGATAAGAGCCCTGTCAAGAATATCATTTGTCCAACTTGTTGCTCGTGTCGATGGAGTTAAAATTAATATTCTGTCGTGACAGTTCATATTTATTTTATATTTCATATTTAATTGAGTATTAAAAAAAAAAGAATATATGATTGAATACGTTGACCTTATTTAAAAATTGAATATTAACTTTGCTATATAACCAACGATATTTCGCCTCTTTACACTATATTTATAAGTGTCGAAGACAGCGGTCACACAATACTATTAATCGTTTATTAAAGTAGCTAATTGGCTAAGAATAATAACCACGAAACGTCAATAAAAATTAAATGATATAATTCAGATAAATCATCGGTGAGCTATTAACGTGCGTACATTTTAACTGGGTCGATTATTTTGATTTGCTCAACTCTGATTACTGACGGCTGTTACATAACGTGGTTTCCGTTGATATTTTGACATCCTGATAAATTCGCACCGGCCACCTTTATTACTACTTAACCACTCGATACTCGGGTATTTGTAAAATTTTAAGATGCAAAGGTCGATGAAGGTCATAAAGATATGAACTGTCGTTGTACCACTCTGGCTGCTGACCTTGGTGCTGTAATAAATGGTAAACAAATGCATCGGAGGGGGCAGATGACTCGCAGCTGGATGCTGTTTATTAAACATTATCCTTCATTACTTTACATTTACGTTACGCGAAGTAATGAATTTATAAATAGAACTGGATCGTTTATTCCGCATTTTGTGTGTTCACTACGAATATTGGACATATAATATGTGAATGATAAGGAAGTTGTATTTCATTATATAAATAAATCTATTTATCAGACTTGATCCTTCTTTGTCCTTTTTAATGCTATAAACGTGTCTTGTTTGTGTTCTTTTACATATAAATATAAATATTTGTACGTTGTAACAAAACGCTTATGATAACATGACATAGAATGTCAGCAACATTCTAACAAAGATTGTTTTGACAATTATGAAAAAAATGAAATAAAAACACCGTTGAAGCGCAAGTCCGGTCAAATGAATTACGCATGCATATGAAGTGAAATGCTGCTATGCAATTTAAAAAATATTTTTTATAACACCTAGATCGCAAGATCGATTTTCGATTGTCATTTTAGGCATGAAAGTGCCACGCTGCCTCCCGGCCAATTGATGAATAATTTTTAGAGCGCATGCGTTAACTTTCGTCCTGATTCAAATATATTGTTTTTAAGAGCCGATTGCACCGTTGGAAATAAACTCGATTAGTTCGACCTAAACTCAGTTTACACATTTAACGGAGTTTGCATTTTTGCATTTCACCAAGATAAACTAAAGAAGGTGAAGGTCGGGACCCTTTTTCTTTTTAGAAGTGTCTATTTATACGATATATTAATTCATTTATTCCTTTTTTTTTTTTAATAGGTTGCTAGGATTTTTTTTTTTTGAACAAGAAATATTATTTCATTTATTTATTTTTGACTTTATTTAATAATTATTTTTTATTCATACGATTATCGTATAAATATTTTTTAAAATTTATTTTTGTTAAATAGTCTTACGAATAAATATTTTATTATTCATATTAATGTCGTATGAATAGCAACAGCCTTCGTTTTACCATTATGTTTACGCTTTATATTTATGTCACTAACCTTCGTTTTCGTGAATGCGTTCGAATCGTTGCTGGAGAAATCCGTTTCACGAAAACCAAGATTAGAATCGAACTATAAACTCGATTAAGCAAAACGTAGATTTATTAAACTTGGTTTTGAATACAAATGGTGAAATCGGCCCTAAATAAACATTCTATTGCTTAGTTACGCGACATCATCGAGAATATCAAATGTATGAATAAATTAATTTTAAAAAAAACTTATAATTACTATTTTATCACCACCACATCAGCCATTGTATGTTGACTGCTGAACGTAGGTCTCCCTTATCATCTCGGGGAGTGATTGCCAATACTCGCCACGCTTGGCAGGCGGGTTGGCGAGCGCAATGTGTTGTGGCAGGATATGGTGACGCTGCTGCCCATCACCATTCTAGTTGGTGTAAAGTTGTTCGCACCACTATTGCCTCGCCTTTTATGACACCTCGACAAGAAAGAGGTCGGGACTATTCTTCTCTACCGGTCACCGCACGGCCAAAAAGAATCTATGAATTTATTTATTTATTAGAATTACCAACAGAAATGACAATAGTAATACTCGTACAAAAATATTTATATAATAAAATAAGGAGAGTATAATTGTATTTTTTTTAGGGGTAATTACAACATGCATTAATTGTTTAATATTTAAACGATGATAAGAAAAAAAAATACTGAATTAGATAATGGATAAATTAATATAGATTGTTAAAAAGAAATATGATTATTTGATAATATTGTGTTTAAACAGTTTTACTTTTATATATATCAATAAAATTAAAAATGACACATACATCTATCAATTAATCACTCAGTTATTATCAAAGAAATCGACTTATTTAAACTTAAAGTTTAGTAAGCTATCGCAAAAAATATCGAGGCCAGAAATTTTCGAGAACAGATCGTTAAGCGCGTGCCAGTCTGGCTAACGGGGAATATTTCTCCAAGTTGAATCTGTATAAGGAAACATTTAATAAAGCTTGCGGTTGCCTAGGTAGTCTTGATAATATAATATGAATTAAATAATGTCGTAATATTTACGAATTTATTTTTTACAGTTTTCGAAAAAGTTACATTTTCTTTTTTGTTACATTAATTATTTTAACTGTTTAATTTGGATTTCATGATTTATTTGTTAGATTATTCATTGCTGCTATGGTACCACATTTTCGGTAATACGTCGCCATTTTTAAAAACACCTTAGGTTAATATTACCAGAAATACATTATTTTCTCTGCATAGTTGTTATTTTCTTTTTTCGAACCTATCATACTAAATTACACGATTGAAAATAATTTTAATAATTAATAAGTCTTTAAAGAGAGACTTAGTCGCCTAAATGCCAGCGCTGCCAGGTGCTCGTATCGTCCAGCATCTCACGTGCGTCGGCCCCGATCTGTCCGACGCCCAGTTCGGGTTTCGGACTGGTCGGTCGACGGTCGATGCCATTCTGCGTCTGAAGGCCGTGGCCTCGGAGGCCGTCGCCTCGAAGGGAGTGCTGTTGGCGGTGTCTCTCGACATCGCCAACGCATTCAATAGTCTGCCATTCAGCTGCATCACGGAGGCACTCCGGTTCCATGGAGTGCCCCTCTACTTAAGGCGGCTGGAGGCGGATTACCTCGACGGCCGCAACGTCCTCTTCGTCAACCGGGAAGGGGACGTTGTCAGGAGGCCCATGTTGTGCGGTGTCCTACAGAGTTCTGTCCTCGGACCGCTCCTGTGGGACATCGGTTACGACTGGGTCCTCCGTGGCTGGCTCCCCCCTGGGCTGGGCGTAATCTGTTATGCCGATGACACACTGGTCACAGCCCGGGGTGGGACTTTCGAGGAGGCGGTATTCCTGGCCACCTCAGGTACCGCGGAGGTGGTCAGGCGGATCGAGACACTGGGGCTTAGGGTGGCCCCTAACAAGTCTGAGGCCATGCTCTTCCATGGGCCTCGACGGTCCACCCGCCGGTGCCTCGATAACGGTTGACAGTACTGTGGTCGGTATCCGGGCCCACATGAAATATCTGGGCGTGGTACTCGAAGGAAGGTGGTGCTTCGACGAGCACTTTCGCCAACTCGCGCCGAAGCTCGTCGGCACGGCGTCCGCCCTTGGTAGGCTAATGCCGAATATGGCCGGACAGAGTCTAGCGTGCCGGCGACTTTACGCCGGGGTGGTCCGGTCGATGACGCTGTACGGCGCCCTCGTTTGGGCGGAGTCCCTGACTGCCCACAATAGGGCCCATCTGTGGCATTCACAGAGGGTCATGGCGGTCAGGGATATACGCGGCTACCGCACGGTACCCCCCCCGGCCGGCCGGAACCCCCCCCCCCCCGGGACTTGGAGGCGGAAGCGCTCGCCGACGTTTATCGGCGGGTATCGGTGGCGCGAACGAGGGGTATTAATCCCCTTCCGAGCGGAGCGTACGCGGTACCCGTGGTCCACCTTGTAAGGGCGGGTGAGGGCGCACGGCGGATTATTTTAGTGGGTGAGGGCCCCACACTACTCCGTTGTCCCCCCGGACGACGGGGTGTGCGTTCAGGTACATTTTTTCCCGCCAAAAAAAAGGCAGATATTTGTGTTTACACAAATGTTTGACCAGAACAGTCAGGGTATCTTGCGGGTCTCACCACCTTACCTCGGAGAGCATGTAAAGCCGTCGGTCCCGGTTGTTATCATAGACATCTGATAGCGATCTGTTATAACCCTAATATGTTAGCTTTATCCCTTACGTATCCTGCCCTGTCAGCACTTTCCCTCTAGAACCCTCAGTCACCTGCTCCTCCCAGTCAGTCCGATTCCTACCTCCGACTCCGACGGTCGCCTTAAAATTTATTTCAAGTTCGTTTTATTTAAAGTCTTTAAATGTTACTATTTTCTAGTTTTGTGAAAATTCCTTTTTTTAAAAAGAGGCTTAGTTAGTTTCCTATAACATTTATGGTGGCAGCGGTGGGATCCGGATATTCTAGTGCCCGACTCCGTCTCATCAGTCGGTGATCCAGATCCGGATTCCTAACTAAGAACTCCGTCGTAAAATATATATAAAAGTGAAAAACAAAAGTGCAAAAGTGTAAAAGTGTTTTGTGCAACATCCGCCTGTGTTGTGTTGTGAAAAGTGTGTAAAAATCAACCTGGGTCTGTCCTGCTAAAGGGCCATTGTTACTCCAATTGCACCATAACTAGCTCATCAAAGACCTGCATCCTTCTGTGTCTGCAACCTACATTCTACATCCGCTGTGACTGGCGCCGTTCCTGGGATCTACCTACAAGCCTGACGAGGCTCTTACCTACTACGGGCGACACGACGAAATGAAATCAATCCTTATCGCGTTCTCCGTATTCATGTGAGTGAATTCCTTGGCAATAGCGATTCTCAAACTTTCTTTGTTATTTTGTGACATACATTTTTATTATTTTTATTTTATTTTATTTTACTGTGTGTTTGTTTATTCCGTGTTTTGTTGTTAATATCTAAGTGTCTAAATTTAATTTATGAAAATGTCCGAAAGTAGAGCTCAGAGCCCAAAATTAGAAAAACCCGAAACCATAGTAACGGACACAGAGGACGATAATTTCTGCCCTCCTGGTCCAACCACTAGGTCACAAAGTAAAAAAAAGGTCACTCCTACCATTAAAGTAGAATTAGAATTAACAACACTACTAAAATTCATTAAACCCTACGATGGGGCGAGAGAAACATTAAATTCTTTCCTTGTCAACTGCAACAATGCATATGATTTAGCGACAGACTTACAAAAAGATATTCTTTTTAAATATATTTTGTGCCAACTACAGGGCAAAGCACAAACAGCTTGCTCGATTAAAGAGTTCACCAATTGGAGTCAACTCAAAGAGTTTCTTAAAACCCAATTTAGTGAGAGGAAGCATTATGCTCACCTGCTCACCGATCTCCAGGAATGCAAACAACAAAATAATGAAACAGTAAGCCAGTATGCTCTTAGGATCGAAAAGTGTCTCTCCCAATTGCTCACAGAGATCTCTATATCCCATAGTCACAAGAGTAGGGAAATACCCGGCCGAACAGCTGCTATGGAAGAATTAGCTCTCCATCATTTTCAAATGGGCCTTTTGACACGCCTATCTAATATTGTCAGGTGCAAATCACCTAAGTCGCTCAATGAAGCTATAAATATAGCGATTTCTGAGGAGAAAATACAACAGTATCTCTTCAAACAGAACTCCGCTACTCCAAAATCGAACTTACCTAGATCGACTTTCCAAAATTCACGTCGTGATCAACCTCCTGCAGGGCCCAACCAACCCAGGACGACCTTACATAACCGACCTACTAATTTTAACAGCTCATATCAAAATTCTGGCACACCTATTTGTAGATACTGCAAACATCCAGGTCACACTATCGAACAGTGCCGCAAACGGCAATATAATAATAATAGATTTAAAGCCAATCAAGACTCATCTAGGACCCCTCAACATGTCCATTTTACTTCTGATGTCCCGGAATTCCAACATCTAGTAGTCGAACCGGAAGATGGTTACGATACTGTCGATTCCAAAATAAAAAACGAGTAGAAGTCTCGTCCCAGTGTCGTGCGGGACCTCGTAATCTAAAAATCGACACCCCAAGCGTTGCGCATACGACTTTGCAAAAATCTACTAAATCCACTGTATCCTCTGAATCTTCTAAATCTACGAAATCTGCAAAGTCCACCGTTTCTACTAAATCTTCTAAATCCACTGATTCTTCTAAATCCACTGAATCCACAAAATCTACAGAATCGATTAAACCTACTAAATCTACTAATGTATTTGAAATAATTAACAACCCTTCAATAATGTTATTACCACATGTACTCGTCGAATCCTCCGTTTCAGACACTCCTTTAGCCTTACTTGTAGACTCAGGATCCTCTGTTGGTTTGCTGAAAAATACCTGCATTTCAAAACAACCCAAATTAATCAAGGATAAAATCCAATTGAAAGGTATCGATTCTTCAGGAGATCTCATCGAGACCCGAGGACATTTTCAATTAAAGTTGCTTTTATCCAAATTTAGCATAATACATAAATTCCACGTTATCGATAAAATACACCTGCCTTATGATGGAATCATAGGCTCAGACATGCTCAATGCACACAGCTGCAATATCGATTATAATAACGATTTGTTACACATTGGTAAATCATCTCTGAAACTTCATTTCAATGACCCTGCTTATCTGATACCTGCAAGAACAGAAACTATTATAGAATGCTCCGTAAAGAATCCAGAAATAAAAGAAGGAATGATATTAGACCAACATATATCAAATGATATTTTGATAGCTAATTGCTTAGTAAAAGTTAAGCCCAATAATAGAGTAAATATTTCTATATTAAATACCTCAGAGCTTCCAATCGAAGTCAAGTCTAATTTATGTCTGAAAATTGAACCTTTTAGTAATGAATACAATTTCAACTCTGTTAATAATAATTCATTAAGTAGAACTCAAGAAGTTTTAGATAATCTTAGAACCTCTCATCTAAATCAAGAAGAATTGGATGACCTTCTAAACCTTTGTTCCAACTTTTCCGACATCTTTCATTTGCCTCAAGATAAATTAACTTTCACTCCCGCTATTAACCATCAAATAAAAACAAATTCCGATACACCGATTAATACTAAGTCATATAGGTTTCCACAATGTCACAAAATGGAAGTACAAAATCAAATCCAGAAAATGTTGGACCAAGATATAATTGAACCATCCTTATCACCTTGGTCTTCTCCAATTTGGGTTGTCCCCAAGAAGTTAGATGCTTCAGGGGAAAAGAAATGGCGCGTAGTAATAGACTACCGCAAACTCAACGACATTACAATAGGCGAGTCTTATCCTATTCCACAAATCAACGAAATTCTAGACCAATTAGGCAATTGTAAATATTTCAGCACGCTAGATCTAGCTTCCGGTTTTCACCAAATTCCAGTCGAAACAAAAGATGCTGAAAAAACAGCCTTCAGCGTCCCAGAGTGTCACTTTCAATTTAAAAGGATGCCATTCGGACTTAGGAACGCCCCTGCGACCTTCCAGCGGTTAATGAACACCGTACTTTCCGGGCTACAAGGTATACATTGCTATGTATACCTTGATGATATTGTAATTTACTCATACGATCTCAAAACTCATATAGAAAAACTTGAAAAGGTATTCCAAAGGCTACGTCAATTTAACTTAAAATTACAACCGGATAAATGTGAGTTTCTCCGAAAGGAGGTAACTTATCTAGGTCATATTATAACAAGTGAAGGTGTTAAGCCAAACCCAGAAAAGGTTAAAGCTGTAGAAGACTTTCCTATACCCAAAACCGCAAAGGACATAAAATCTTTTCTTGGCCTCATTTCTTACTATCGTAGATTCATTCCGCACTTTTCAAAACTCGCTAAACCACTCACAACTCTTCTTAAGAAAGATACCAAATTCAACTGGGGTAATGAACAACAATTAGCGTTTGAGCTGTTAAAAAATAAATTGATAACCGCACCTATTCTTCTTTACCCAGACTTTTCAAAACCCTTTGTACTTACTTGTGACGCCTCTGGATTTGCAATATCTGCAATACTATCTCAAGGCGAAATCGGAAAGGACCGTCCCATTGCTTACGCATCCCGAACCTTAAACAAAGCTGAGACGAACTATAGCACAACGGAGAAGGAATGCTTAGCAATTATTTTTGGGACTAAAATGTTTCGCCCATATCTATATGGAAATCGTTTCACCATAGTTACCGACCACAAACCATTACAGTGGCTTTTTAACTGTAAAGACCCCGGCTCACGACTCGTAAGATGGCGCCTCAAGTTGGAAGAATTTAATTATGATATTAAATATAAAAAAGGCAAAATTAACGCTAACGCTGACGCTCTTTCCCGATACCCTGTGAATCCAATTCTTCCTGAAAATAGAGATAGTTTAAATCCAAATGTTATTAATGATGATAACCCGGTAACTGATAGTCAAATTCCATCGGAACCACTGCTTCCCGATATTTCCCAAGAAAATCTCGACGAAATACTTGGAACAGATTTATCTCCTCTAGAACAAATAGAATTAGATTTCATACCGTTGAATCCTCCTACACCCGTAGAAGCCGCTACTAATCCAGATCCTGACACTATTCTAGCTCCTCCTATTCCCGGAGATCCTCTCGCTGTACCAGCTGAGCAGCTCCCTGAAACGGAATTAGAGATCCGTTCCTCACCACCCATAGATTCGCCTTTAAATTTTGACACCCACGATGATCCTTCAAGACCCTCTACAAGCTCAGACCATGTCACATCCTCGGATAATTATCCTAATTTTCTAAAAACTATCTCTAATAAGAATAAAGATTTTAATACGGAAATTGTAGAACATAATGAGAATCTCATGAAATGCCCTGCTAAAACTATCCTTATCCCTACGTCTATAGATTTAGATGAGTCTAACCCGTACATTCAAGAAATCCTAGACGATCCAGAATTGAATACTTCAGTACTCAATATAGAAAGACAACTTTACTCATTTCAAAAAATTGAAAAGGGTAATAAAAATTACTATCTCTTGTTCATGAAGGTCCATCATTTCGATCAATCATCTTACCCTGAAATCTTCCAAACTCTAAAAGCTGTTAGGGACGAAATAGTATCCACAGGGGATATATATAATGTTGGAATTTCCGATATGAGGAACCCATTTGATAAGCATTCATTTGTCAAAATTTACAACATGATTTGCTACTTATTTAATAACACCGGAATTAAAATCGATATTTATCATAATAAAATCATTTACCCAGCTCCTACTGAAATAAAGAAAATTTTATTCGATAATCATAATATACCAACAGCTGGTCATTTAGGATCATCTCGTATGTATAATAGGGTTAAAGAAACTTTCTATTGGAAAGGTATGCGTAGCGACATCGAGTCGTATGTAAAACAGTGTAAGGCATGTCAGGAAAACAAAGCATTACGAAAAATAAATCGCGCCCCCATGCAAATTACTAGTACGTCGACTGAACCGAACCAGCGAATATCCCTAGATATTGTTGGTCCCTTACCCGAATCTGGTACCGCAAAATTAAGATTCATCCTTACTATCCAAGATGATCTTACTAAATTCTTTATCGCATACCCTATCCGTAGTACGACTGCCGAGGAAACTAGTGAGTGTCTTCTACATTACATATCTATATTTGGCATACCCAAAATAATACTTACCGACCAGGGGACAAATTTCACAGCAGATCTATTTAAGAAAACATGTGAATTCCTAAAAATCAAAAATCTCTGGTCCTCTCCCTACCATCCCCAGACTCAAGGGGCCCTAGAGAGAAGTCACTCTACATTAAAAGAATACCTTAAATCTTATATCGATGAAGAACAGACAAATTGGCCTCGATACGTATATACAGCCATGCTCGCATATAATACGTCAATTCACACAACAACCCATTTTACACCCTACGAACTAATGTTTGGCAACAAGCCATTTATTCCCAATTCTATTTACGATGAACCTCCTGGAACAACATACCCTGAATATGTACGAATGTTGCAAAATCGACTAAAACATTCAAGGGAGAAAGCTTTAGAATTTATTAGAAAGTCCAAAGAATCGTCCAAATCCTATTATGATACTCGTACTCGTCCTGTCAAATATAAAAGCGGAGACTATGTTTACCTAAAAAATCACTTAAGACTGCGAAAGGCTCTCTCGCCACTCTGGAAAGGTCCTTACAAGGTCGTAAAGGTAAATGGTAATAATACACTTACCTTACTCATAAACAGACGTCACGTCACTCACCATTTCGATCAGGTGAAGCCGGCAGCCGACGTAGACCGTAGACAGTAGTACGTAGACCTATAATATAAATATAATTTTAGATATAGTTCATTCAATACTTACCTAGAATTAAACCCAGCTCCTGAAAAGAAGGAATTAGGATTAAAATTATTAGTACTAGCTATTTAGTTAATTAAGCAGATTATTGTAAGAATATATTCCAAAGTAACACTTACCTTTCCATTTCTCGAGATCTTAAGGAATTACTTAGCTTACTTATTATTTACAGGGCCTCGACCCAAGGTCAGGTGCATCAACCCTTCAACTCGAGTCCTGGAATATACTTTGATCCAATTGGTGAACTCAAAGCAAACGTTGGTCACTTAGATGTAGTTACATCTTACGACATTTCTTATATTGCACCTCATATCCAAAATATTAATGCAGTAATAGGCACAATTCGTTTCTTTTGCAATCATTTCCATATAAATATTACATATCAACTTGAATGCCATAACGTTCTAGAACCATTAACTATTAGATATAAAGACATTAATTCCGCATATTCATCTATAACACATTTAGCAAGTACCAATAAGTTCAAGCGTAGTCCTTGGTTAGGCGCTGTAGGTACCCTATCCAAGACAATATTCGGTACTCTTAACGAAGATGATGCTGTTAAGTACGATAACGCCATACGAGATTTACATGATAATCAGAAAAAGCTAGCTTCCCTAATTAAAGATAATATTTTGGTGACAATATCCACCTTTTCCAAATTTAATGAATCCCTACAAACAATTAAAACCAATGAAATTATACTTAACCAAGGGATTGAAGATCTGACATCGAAATATAATAATCTGTCACAATCATATAATGACGTAAAAATTAAATCAAATATTAATTCTATATTGCAAAGTTTGGAAGCCGCTGTCCTCACTTTATCATTTCAACTAGAGGACATCGTAAATGCTATCGTACTCAGTAGCCAAAACATTCTACACCCAGCCATGATAACGCCCACACAATTGTTTCAAGAACTTATTGATAATCATAGGTACTTACCTGCTAACCGTAAATTACCAATTACATTAGAATTAAGTAATATACATGTATTAATGAATGTTTCCAGTGTAATGTGTTTTAGTTTAAGTAATAAGATTATTTTTATTCTAAGAATCCCTTTAGTATCCCCTAAGGAATATAGTTTGTACCATAATATACCATTACCTACGCCGCATAATAGTCTTAAGCCTAACTCATTTATTTTTATTGTACCCAATAGTAAGTACATCGCATTGGCCAAGGACAAATCAGAATATTGTTACTTGAATTCACTCACTGAATGCAAAACGATTAATTCCCGCGAGTTCATTTGCGACGTAATTACAGTGTATTCGACAAGTGCCAACCCTAGTTGTGAAAGTGAACTTTTATCTAACGTTATAAGCGTTTTACCAACCCAATGTAAGATAGATTTTATTTACGGACAATTAGATTTATGGAAACCACTTAGTAATAATAAATGGATTTATGTGCAGTCGCAAAGTAACAAACTGTTCTTCGAATGTAACAATAATAAAAACTCAGAATTAAATATACTAGGTACAGGAATTGTAAAGGTCCCTATGAACTGTTACGCATATTGTAAAAGTACCAAATTAATACCTAAAGCTGTTAATATTAAGATTAATGTCACTACTATTCACCCCGATTTTAATAAAATTCAAGATTCATGTTGTACTTTAGATAAGTTTGAAAATGTAATGAGTAATGGCCCCCTTATTAAACTACAAAATGTAGACCTTGACACATTTACTCCAGAAACGAAATATAAATTAAAATCACTAGTAGAAGAAACACAAAAAATTATAAATCAACAGCCAATAATAAAATACGGGGATCACTACTCAATAATATTAATAATTATTATTTGTACCATTTTAACGTATGTAATGATTCGATTATTTTTGTACATTAAATCGCGTAACCGTCTTACCCATCAAATCCCTATTGTTTCCCAACCAGCCCTTCCAGATCCACCTAAACCAAACCCACCTATTCCAAGCTCTATACCTCCTACTCCAATTAATGAAGTTAACCAGACCCCGGAGGCCATTCCACCAGCCAACACCAGAAGGCATATATAACTTTATCCTCCCTAAACTTCGAAATCAACCCCGAAGTTTAGTCTACCCCGGGGAGGTGTTATAACCCTAATATGTTAGCTTTATCCCTTACGTATCCTGCCCTGTCAGCACTTTCCCTCTAGAACCCTCAGTCACCTGCTCCTCCCAGTCAGTCCGATTCCTACCTCCGACTCCGACGGTCGCCTTAAAATTTATTTCAAGTTCGTTTTATTTAAAGTCTTTAAATGTTACTATTTTCTAGTTTTGTGAAAATTCCTTTTTTTAAAAAGAGGCTTAGTTAGTTTCCTATAACAGATCGTTACTCATGGTAGGTAAATTATCCATCAACCTGTAGTGGACCAGCATGTAATCCACATTAAGTTCCAATCACAGATATTTGTTTCTATGGTTCCAACTCTTCTCCTATATAGAGAAAAGGCCTTCGCCTAGCAGTATGACGTTTACAGGTTGATTCATTCAAGTCTCTGAAGGAAAATATAAGATCCCAAAGGGGAATTTTTTGAAATTTCGGGTTTCTCACAATCATTAATACAGGAGCTTAAAAGAACATATTCATAGGTTTTCGTTCGGGTAGGGGTTGATTTTTGTAACCTTAAATATTTCTTTTCTTTCTTCGCCGTTCAAGCACACACATTAACATCACTATCCTTTAAAATATGGAGATATATAGTTAATATGGAGAAGAAGTGCAGAATACTAATATTTTTTATAATAATGCTCAAAAATACAGTAAATTAATTAAACACTAGACACACCACGACACACACACATATGTACAATATACATATATATACACAAATTTTGTTTATTGTCAAAGTCTGTTGTCAACACGGTCTTAAATATAAGTCTTGCAAATAATTTTTTATCACAGATCAGGTCCAATGACTGCTGCATATTATGTCGCTCACCATGTTATGCGCAATCATATTTTTATGATGTTGAAAGGTTGATATAGATTAGATGTTGTAATAGATTAGGTCGAATTTCGACTGGAAGACCACTAGTTAAATATAAATAAATAAATGAGTTGATTACATTTATCATCCGTATACTTCTCACAATTGATTACAATATTTTATGTACGAGTA
Organism: Euphydryas editha; assembly: GCA_036937285.1. Lineage (NCBI taxonomy): Eukaryota > Metazoa > Arthropoda > Insecta > Lepidoptera > Nymphalidae > Euphydryas > Euphydryas editha. The sequence goes on from JAUPFZ010000004.1 coordinate 9,205,958, forward strand.
ACTTATACTACTTGCAATACAAATGGATTATTATTGGTAGCGTGGTGAATTCGACCAGATCTGGGATATCTGACATATCCAGCTTATCTTCTCTAAATTGTCCTCAAAAATACCATCAAATATATTCCCAGATACCTAATGAAAACTCTGCTTTTTCGTCTCCATGTGGACCTGTCTTAAGGTCTATTCTGCGTTAAATCTGATGAATCTCTATTTCATTAAGCTAATATAACGGCTAAAAAGTAAAGTAGTAAATCTGTTGCGTTATATTAAGCTAATATAACGCAACAGATTTACTTTTTAAAATAAGATTATCGCTTGCCAGGTCGACTACATCCAAGCTAAATTGCCTGACGCAAACAAAGAGTAATTATTGCAATTATAACATAATGTCGCATCTGATCGTAGACCAATTTAATTATTTCTTCAATCTGCTACATTTAGCGCTAACCCGTCTGACAAGTGTGGCTGGTCTTGTCAAATTCCCGAAGAGATAATGGGGGGGAGGGGGCTACGTTCAGCTGTGGACATTTAACAGCTGAAGTGGTGGTCCAGTTTTGAATCTAGTCAACCAATATATACCTTCTTTAATGAAAAAACATGAAACTATCTGCCGTTAACCAACTCTTTTATATATTGTTAGATACAATACATAAATAAATTGTGATTAAATTCAAGTATGTTTAAATACAGGCTAATTGTTAGAACATCGATAAATGATAAAAAAGGTGGTCTCTTTAGTTAACATTTGGCACAGTCGAAGTACCGTTGCGAACACTTTCATTCTTTACTCGACGGGCCCCCGTTACCTATTCATAAATGAGTGTACATTGTTCATAATAATACAGACGTTTACCACAAACTGGCACTATTGGCCAACACAACACAAAGACACTGACCTTATATTGTCTCGACTTGCTCACATTCGCATGGTTTGATTTTGTTTGCTTCGCTTATAAATTCATTAATGGCTAAAGTATTGAACGTATGCAGTTTTAAATTAGCAAATAATGTCACGTGTCGTTATACGAGTGAGTGATAAAAATGGTATTTAATAAAATTAATGACTTTACGCATTTTATCGTCTAAGTAATATTCAATACTAGCGTACCCGTGCGGCTTTGTCTGCGTTGACGTTAATAACTGACGGGAATCTTAGTAATAACGTCATAAATATAATATGTTATTTTAGTAACACTAAAAATGAACGTTTCGGTCTTGTGTTGTATTCCATTACCTTGATATTACACAAGTTTATGCCTTACATTATGTTTAACAGTTTAAACTTTATTATTTTCTACCTTATTCGATGATGGGAGTTTTATACGGAATCCAAAATCATAAATAAAGTGACTCACAAAAGAGCGCTTCCTTGCAGCGACTGTTCATGAATAGAGTAAAATTAAAGTTATTCATTATTTACATAATAAATTACAGGTCTTTTATCAACATTGTAATAAAATGACTAAATTAATTAATATATGTTTGAATTGTAACAATGGGACTTGAAATGACGATTATATCGGTTGTTGCTTATGAAAGATTGTGTAGTGAGATTGTTAAAGGTCGGTGCGTGTTATTAATGTATTAACAGCTTACATCATTGATTTAATAACATGTGTCAAGATCAGAAAAAAGGGCACGAGTTGAGTAATTACTGAACTGGTAATTTAACATATTAAAATACACTCGTTGTAAGTAAAATTGTACTTATTACATTCTAATTCAAAATAATAAAAAAAGTTTTTTTTTAAAATTAATAATCTTGTACATGGGCGCGTGTGAAAGGAATCGCTTAAACAAATTGTAACTATTGCTTAACAGTGTAAATGACTTACACATTGACCATATATGTAATTACAAAAGTGTTAATTGCGTTATTAAAGATTGGATTATTACGAAGTAACTTTTTAAGTTTTTAGAGTTCATGGTTAAAATGCCGCAACGAGATTGAGTTTTTTAAGATTCCTTTGTCGACATTTGCGGTCAGATGATTTTAATTTACATGCATAGTACACGAGAGTAAACAGTTGTCATGTAGTATTAATTAGAATACGTGTAAACTAACGAGCAATCAGCGATTATTTACAATCAGTCTTGTGCTCGGAAATATCGTGAGGAAACTGCGTGTGTCGGAAGAAATTGTGATCTATTCATATCCGCTAATAGGTGATAAAGTATCGTGATAGAATTTCTGCCTTAATAGTAGTACGACATCGCAGTAATGGGACAATAGTGACGTATGCTATAGTGAGAGAAGTTATTAGATACTATAAGCTATTAATTTATATAATAAGAGTAATAAATAATTTCTATCTTAGACGTGTGAAATATTAAAGCGTGAGCCGACATAAAACGAGCTAAGGATCACTCAAGTACATGGTCAAAAACGCACTTGACCTCTTTAAAGCTGTTGGATAATTTAGCAATGCACTCAGATAAGAGCTGATGGAGTGAATACACCGCCAATTACACGGTCTTACCTTTTGGACGGCATTATCTGTAATCAGTAAGATATCACCTGTTTTATATTAATGAAATGTGATTGAAATTAACTAATTACGATAAGATTTAATTATCGAAATGTTTTTAAATATTAATGTGACTTAATTATTGGACAATTATGTTTTAAAACATTTTAAAAGAATTCATTGAATAAGCTATTTTCTTTTGTACGATTCGTCAAGATGAAGATAATGATGATGGAAATTAGTGAACGCTTTATAAAAACAAATGAATGCAAGACAGACGTAAATGGAACAATCGCATAAATAAATAAAAGACGGACACGTGTTAATTATATTCTTTTTGTTTTTGTTAATTTCCTAATAGGAAGAAGAGAGAAAACAATATTTTTAATTATATAGTATATCAAAAAATTGTATGTAATAAAATCACAATATGAAATAATGTAGGCGAGATAGGGGAGCATTGGGCACTTTTTTACATAAATGTTAATAAAACTGTTATTTTTTATTTGAATCAAAATTTTATTCCAATTATATCGAACACACATATTTGGCAGTCATTATTGCTAAGAAAAGTTTTGGTATTATAATTAGTCTCAAAGTTATTCAAGATCTTCGAACACATGTCCAAAGTGCCCAAACCTCCCGGTGGTCGGGAGGTTTGGGCACCTTTGTAGGGAGGTTTAGGGCACTGTATTTAAAATGCAAGATATTGCTTTACTATACTACTATGCTTAAGTATTATATGTATAACATTGCTATAAAAATATTAATACAATCATTTTTTCTTATTATAGAGTTTAGGAAAATTAAACAATGTGACGTAGAATCAATACTGCACGATGTTGGACTTAATTAAACTTATCTTATATTATTTCTATATATCTTGTACGGAAACATTTTCGATTTCATTATCGCTGCTAATCTTTCTGTTTTTCTTTGGTTTGGAAGTAAATTCATCAGCAAGCTTCGGAATCGTTTTCTGTCCTATATTTTTACCTGCATGCCCAATGCTCCCCGTAACCTCACTTTTTAAATAGATTTGAATAAGTTTATTTTTATCAAATGTTGAATCCTAATTGACAGCTAAATATTATGTTCATTAAACGCAAAAGAAGAAGTTAACACAGATACACGTTCTTGCAAATTTCTTTGTTATGTTTTTTCAAATCACAAACAAAATATTTACTTCTGTACACGACAAACCGTTATGCGCATGTCATTTGACAACCAAGTGAAATGACAGCTGACACTTTTGATATGCGATGTTGCCAGTTATTAAACTATAGTGCTGTGGTAGAAAACAAAAAATATCTAGAATAGATTTTGAGAAATAAGGGGGTGCCCAAACCTCCCGTCTGCCTAATGCTCCCCTACCTCCCATAACTATAACGACACGTTTCGCATGTTTGTAAGAATAGCGAATATATAATTCCATGGTAAATTTTTATTTTATATAAGAAATATAAGCGCCCGAAAACAACCTCTGTTTTATCTGACGTTGTAAAATGAGGAGATTATGTTTTCTACCGTTCGGTTTCATTTCTGCGTTAAATGATTGTAATATGTATCTTATTTACCAGTTTTTATAGAATAAATAATGGTTTTAAAAAAGACTATTTCATCCAATTATGGACTGTTATGTAACATTAATGATATTACTGCATATAAACTTGGTCATAGTTTAGGTTATAAAAAATCACGTTATGACAAATATAAGTGGATTATTAAACATTAACGTCAACGTGAGTAAAATCGTGCGGGTCGACTAGTAGAAAATAAGTAGATATTCAAATTTGAAACGCTCGATACCTGAACACTTTAGAAATTGCTTTGAAGAGTATGTAAACATTACATTGTACATTTACCAAATCGCAATATGTTTAAATATAGGAAATTATAGGTTCATGAAGTAACAAACTAGGTAAATAAAATATATCAACAATTAAGTACGTATTGAATTTATTTATCACAAATAGAAAGACGCGTTTTTCTCGATAATTACATATATTTAGAAATATTTTTCATTCTATAATTATACGAATGATTATAATATATAAAAATCGATTCATTAAAAAAATATATATATTTCGGTTATGATTATTTTTTTTTTTTGTTTATCTATTTCCGTAGTTATTAAATATTTCAAAAGTATCCGATTTTTTCATAATAAAATTTATGTTTTTTTCTTATTTTCCCTACTGATCTACTTAAATTCTTTTGTCAATAAACATTTAGTGATAACCGTATTTAATACGGCCTTTCAATCTTTGGATCTAACGTTTTTCCGCGTGAGTGACTGATAATTTGATCTTATTAGATGAATCTTAAATATCATTATCACGTTGAATATTTCAGAGTATATTAAATATAATATATTTGTAATAAATAACAAGGACAGTAAAATTTAAGAACATCTATCATTTTAACTCATAATAAAAACGTTTAATTTTATTCGTATCTCTAGGCGATTAAATAATTTCAATAATCATTAGTGGGTAGGATGTAATATTAATTAAAATATATTTACATACATGACAATTTTTTTTAATTATTTCGATCACCGTTTACAAATAAGGTCTTGACGTAAGATAAGAAGAAAGAAAAGGACGAAGGGGTGGATTTCAGGCATTTTATCAGGTGATGGCGTTATCTCTGACAGGCCGGTGGCCCCTCCATAGCGGCAACCTACCAGCAGCCAGTACCTCAGTAGCATTCAAAGCGCCGCGAGGTTTGCACGCTGTGTCGAGCGCGCTTACGAATATCGCAGTGAAAGTCGCACGCGCAGTTTAAGCTACGAATTCGTGGGCCCGACGTCTTCGTCTAGTTATTTTGTTTGTCCGTTGCGCCAGTGCAGCGGGGAAAGGAGGTCGGTGCGTGGCCACAACCCGTAAGAACTTAGAACGTCGCGATTTGTGTTAGCAATGTTTTAAACAGCCTTTGCACTTGTGTTGTATTATCGAATAATGAAAATAATCAAACTTCACGTCTTGCATCGGTTTTATAGTTTTGTGATTTTTATAGATTTAATCATAAACTACCTTCAACGTAAAAGTATTCTGTGTTTTGTATTTTCTATCGAATGTTGTTGAGAATTGCAGTACCCTCCGCATTGTTATTAGGTATGCTACGACGGTCTACGCGGTTCGTAGATAGTACATTGGTTATGTAATGTTCATAAAAAATGTAACAGTAAGCTAGTAAAACTGTCGTAAAATATCGAATGGTCGAGTTCTTTGATACATTGTAATTATGTCAATAGTACCTACTCATATTCATGTTCGTGAGACAAACTGTACGAATTCATTCATAACTCATTTCGTACTAATGTTAAAAATTCATTTTGTTTTCTTAATTATTTTTAGTCTAAAATTATAAATATTGACGCGTTTCGTATCAAGATAAATTGACAGTGACTTAGACTTAAGATTTTAATAATTAATAAAAAAATTGATTGATGAAGCTACAATTATGTGTAGTATTATTATTATTTAAGCTATACTTTTTTTCCAAATAATAATGTTTTATTTCATTATATTTTCTCATAAAGATATTACTTTTTTTTTAAATCAGTTTTTGTAACAAATTTTTTGTTTAATTTGATATAATTATCATTAAAAATATTTATAATTTATTGTTGTAACTACATAAAATCTTATTCCTATTTACTTACATAATATGCATGAGAATTATAAATAAAAAATGTTATAATTTTGTGGTAAATCCACATGATAAGCTAAATACTTGTACTAAATTTCAAATTAATTCATGTATTTATTCCATGTTTATTAAAAACCGATGTATAAAGAAAATTGTATCGTTTTTTTTTTTTTAAATTAATATACGCGGTTTTGCGATACGTGTCAAAACTCGAATAATAAGCTAAACCTCACCACATTTTTTTTATCTATTTGTAACGATTTCAGAGTATCACAAGAAATCGGAAATAATGAAAGAACCATATCATCCACCTCATATACATATAATTAGGATCCTGCAGACTGAAAATTTCTGGTGCTTAAAATCCATTTTGTTAGGGAATAAATAATCACTTATGGCAAATATAGAAGTAATTTATATAAAAACTAAAAGTTAATTTTTATTTAAGATTTGATTTTTTAACCATATTTCATGACCACTCCTTTAATATACTATGTGGTACAACTTGCTAACACACATATCTTAGTTAATTCGAAATGAAACTGTAGTCTTCTTTTATTTGTAATAAAGCATTTTATCACGACAGATGCTCCATACGTTTCGGAAAAAGGCTATAAATACAATATATCATCGCGAGCCGAGAGACGCGAAAAGCATCATGATTTGTGACCGAACAGGGCAGTGGGCGATCCCATTCGTTCGCTCCATTAAAAAAGGTTTTACCCCACAACAATACATACCTATATTGTACGATCGCCAACGTACTCGTACGTGTTTTATATTAACTTTTAATTTAGGTAAAATATCACGTAGTTTCTCGTGAATTCGTTTTAGGTGCAAATAATTATCTAGACGATTTTGTGGTATCAGCTTGAATCACACATAATTAATCATTAATATTGATTATTCACAAATTATAAAAAGAGTTCTTTCAATATTAGGTATTTCAATTGGTTCGGCGTTATCAAAAAATGGGGATAAAAACATATAATATGACATTGATAGATAAAGCACAGTGATTCAATCGAAATGTGATTGAAATAATATAACCTTATCGATGAAATATACTTATAATAAAATAGTGGTCGATACGGTAGACTCAATGTCACTGAAAGTCGCGTGTACGACGAGGCGAGGCGAGCCTCGAGTTATGCAAGTCCCGCTGCGCATTGAAATCGGACACGACCTACATTTTTCTAGCAATAGACGTAACTTGAGAATTATGTTATGTCAGGGCTGACCGCAGCAACATCTGCTGATTCGACTTTTTGCCTCGAAAAAAGGGTTTTTTTATGAGTCGATTACAATTAATTTTGCATACTTATCGTATTAAGGTATTTAGGAATCAAATAGTAAATTTTCAATTACCCTCAGGCATTGGCTAATAGCTGTATAAACCTAAGTTTTGATTGTTTACTATATAGTATATAAAGTTACAATTGAGTTGAAATTTATCATATTTTGTCTATTACTAGCGTTTTGTCTCAATGATTTTTAATCGACAGGCAACCTTAGGTATCTATCTAATCCATGTAAAACCAAGAACTTTGACCATTTATGTCTACCATGAAAAATGGGGCCAAAGACTGTAATAATCGTTTAATGGGGAAAAAACACGAATGGCAAACAACAATGTTGTCTTTAAGAACATAATCTAGATACGTTCCTACTACGTTTTAATTTAATAACATTTCTAAATAACAAAAATTTGTACATATATCTCACACATATATATAACACACACATATATAAGTTATTATAATAATCTATTTATAATTGTCTTTGTAGCGGATACGTATTAACACCAGTACTGGCTAATAAATACTCTAGTTGACCTCCCAAGTACATGATAGGCATTTGAACCTCCATATTAACAAAAGGTATCTTGGCATCTTAATTATTTCTATTGATCCTATTGCCAAGACAAGTTTAATTCATGATAATTTGCTTCAGATTCGGTTCATTCTCTCTGATGTAGTAGTTGAGTTTATCATAACAATTGTGAGATAGTTTTTTATTAGCCTTTTATATAGAGCCTTGAACATATTAAATTCTAAAAATATAAATATCATGCAAAATAATAATAATAATTAATTTATTTATAAAATTTAAAATTAATTTATAAAAAAATAATATTAACGAATCTAATATCGTCATAATCTTTAATTCCCCGCGAAATGTTATTCTTAGTAGGAAAATAGTTCATAGTAAAAGAAAAAAGAAAAAAAAAACTAAAAATAAATGTTAAACGCGTAGTATTCGTGTACTCAAAAACTAATTTTATACTGAACTTAGTAAAACATTGTTTGCAAAGTTTTTTTTTTTTTATGAGAGTTAATTTGAATTTCCTCGCATTCATTTAACGGATTCGGGACAACATGACTTCAGAACGCTTTCAGTAAGATTTATTTGTGGCAGTTGCAAATTTGGGAATATTCCCAAAGAATTGTACATAATTTTCCTCTGCTTTATAAATACCGCAATATTATACCGGAATACTGTTCTTTAATCGAACTTTCCTTGAATTGTGATTTAGATTCACATGTTTTGCGCAAAAAAGAATGTGTTTAGAATCTTTAATAATAACTTATAGTGTAGTTAAAAAAAAATGTAACGTCGAAGTTTATTGACATTTTTCTTTAGTAGATATATTGTATCTATATACATAAAAATATTTGTATAATTGTTTAATGATCACGCTAAAACTGCTAATATAAATATTTCGATCAAATTGGTCGAATTCGTGGACAGAAACTAGACAAGCTATAAAATTGCTTCCAATTATCAAGTTGTTCGAAAGTATGAATATTAAAATTTCAAGTACCTAGTATGAGTGTTCTTATTATGTTAATGTACACTCGTAATAAATATAAAATCGGTAAAGTTTTTAAACTTTTTACCCGACTGCGACAGAAGGAGGGTTATGTTTTTCGAGTGTATGTATGTATGTATGTATGTATGTCCATTTCTTTGGCACGCCCTACAGCCCAAACGGCTGGACGGTTTTTGACATATGAGGTGTCGTTGGATTTGTCTAAATTGTGGTAGTGACATAGGCTATATAAATTTTCAAAATGGCGCCCGTAAATGGCGGAATAAGGGGGGGGTGGCTTGAATTTTTTTTCTTACTGTAGCAATATGGGTATCAAATGAAAGCTAGTAAATTGTTTTATTCTTTTTAGTTTATAATAAGAGTATTTTACGCAGTCGGGTTTTTTGATTTTTTTAATTAAGCATACTTGTTACAGGTTTTAGTTGCGAACAGAGTTTACTAGGAATAAAATATAAGTCCTAAGTTATTTTACTGTCTAAATAATTCGTTGTAAATTTGCGTGTATTCTGCTTTTTTTTAAACCAAAAGCACTAAAACAAAGATGTAGTAAAATCCTGCTAGCTACTGCTGTTTCCTATTTTCAATAAAATAACTATATGATCGCCCCGCGTTAATTTCCTACTCATAATATACGTGTTAATGAGATCGATTTTCTTTGTCCCATGCTAGTTTATTGTCGTAAACAATTAATCAGTATTCAGTTCAGCTCCGAGCTGAGGACTTGTTGGTTTCTCATTAAATATTCGTTGTTTGCATTTGCCGACTGTCTTTGTTTGTGGACATATTATATTGTACCTATCTCGCTCTACATAATGCATTTGTTATATTTCAGACAGAGAACCTACCCATACGCGTTTTTAAAACTTTTTCAGTATTCTGTACCCAAAGAGTCGAAACGCATAATTTACTAATTGTAAGACTCCTCTGTTTATCCGGTAGACACAAAATTTTCTTAATGGGATTGAACTGGATCAGCCTGTAAACTTTCCGCTGCTAGGCAAAGGACTCTTCTTCATATAGGAGAAGGGTTGGAGCTTAATCCACCACGCTGATTCACTCCAGGTTGGCGGATAATTTCCCCGCTAAGAGTAACGATCGCTATCAGATGTCTGCGATAACAACCGGCACCGACGGCTTTGCCTGTTTTGTGAGGCACAGTGAGACCAACAACGATATACACCCAGACTACTGACAAATATTTGTACAATACAACACAAATATTTGCCCCGAGCGGGAATCGAACCCGCGACTGCCGGAATTAAAGCGACTGACTACTTTTGTCACTTCACCAGAACGGTTATCCATATATATATTATAGAATATTCTCAAAACATATTATAAGCTATGACTGTTATAATGACAAATAAAAAAAAAATGTCATTAAAAATTTAAAATGTGGCTTCCTATACAGGAAATTTGTTCTTTGGCGCTTAAGGTAGACATTAAAAATATGATTTAAGCAAACATACTCGTAATATTACGGTTATATGTCTTCACATATCTTCTCTCTACCACTTGTATGCAGATGATCTCCAAATTTACTGCCATTCCAAATTGACTGATCTACCAACATCTATTACTAAAATCAATAATGACTTGAACAACATCTATAGTTGGAGCAGTTCTTATGGATTAAATATCAATGCTTCCAAATGTCAAGTTATTATTATTGGCAGTCCTAAACTAATATGTCGGATAGATTGGTCAATAATTCCACCAGTTATCTTTAATAACAATGTCATCCATTATTGCGACAAAGTAAAGAATCTCGGAGTAATCTTTGATAGTCATCTCTCATGGACACCTCAGTTGAGTGATTTGAGCCGTAAATTATTCACTGCTATCAGCTCACTTCGCCGACTCCAATATTTTCTTCCCTTGCCCACTAAAATTGCGTTAGCACAGTCACTCCTTTTACCAATTCTTGACTATGCCGATACTTGTTTCCTTGACCTTAAAGAGGAGCAATTAAATAAGCTTGAGCGCCTTCAGAATCTTTGTATTCGGTTCATATTTGGTCTTCGCAAATATGACCATGTCTCTAATTTTCGCAACCATCTCAAGTGGCTCCCAATCCGTTTTCGCAGGAATACTCACATCCTCTCGCTATTATACTGTGTACTCTTCCACCCCAATACGCCCCTCTACCTCAAAGAACGCTTTGAGTTTCTTAGCGATTCTCATGATCGTTCCCTCAGGTCTAGCTCTAATTTTATTCTTAAAACTCCTTCTTATTCTACTTCATTTTATTCTAACTCTTTCTCTGCCAAAGCTGTTCGACTCTGGAACTCCCTTCCCCTTCCTATAAGAAAAGCTCAATCTCTCCCTTGCTTTAAAAAACATCTTAAAGAACATTATTTGTCACTAAATATGCCATAATCTTCTTTTTTTTTTTTTTTTAAATATAATTTACGTACGTATTTTATGTATGATATATTATTACCTAATATTTCTGTATGTATTTCTATAGTATTATGTGTGTATATGTGTATGTGTATGTATGTATATATGTATGTGCATATGTATGAATATGTGTATGTATGTGTATATATTATATTATATATGCCATTGTACACTTCATTATCCGCCTTTACTTTACTGTGTCCTATACCCAAAGGTTGTCTGGAAGAGATCGCTCTATTAGCGATAAGACCGCCTTTGTACATCTTTCTATATTTGTTTTGACTTTTGTTCTGTTCATGGTGTACAATAAAGAGTATTATTATTATTATTATTATTATATGCGGAAACTTCCACGTAAACGGAACGTCTCGCACTTATTACTTTGTAGGTGTAATTATACTATAAACTTACATACAAATATTTATGTACCAGTAATTATTTGTAATATATACACAGTATTATACAATACATATATGTATGTCACTCCATTTACATATATTGACTATTATAAACACAAAAGCTAAAATGAAATTAATATTTTTTTTTTTTTATAAATGCATGAGTGGTTCATTGGCAATAGGTTTAAAACTTATAAAATTTCGTCACATGAACTGTATAACTACATACATATATTAAGCAAATGAATTGTATTGAATAAATATATTTATTACAAATATCGTGTATAGCATATTAACACTTTAGCTTAGATTCGTGAATAAATATAATTTGTAACGAAATGTTGTTGAATTTATTTTACAAAACAAATTCAAGTTAAATTATCCCATTATACAGTGAAATATAATAGTAATAAATAACGCGAATCAAAAATGTAAAGAGGATCTTATTACAATCGATTTGAGCATAGTTATAAGGTGTGATAAGAAAGAAAAAGACAAGACGAAGGGCCACAGCATTTACGAGCGCTTGTGCGTGCTCTATCAAACGTCCAGCTATTACCATAAACCGCGTAACGTTTCAGCAGATATTTTCCACGATTATTTCAAACAATGTATTATTACGGCTAGCTATCTCAAGATATACTACTTATGGTGGACACAAAGTTGTAAACATATATTTTTGCTATTGTTTTGAGCTATTGTGTTCACACCAATAAAGTTAAGTAGCTAGGCGTTAAGTGCATTTGTCATATAAATATTTTACATACATATATCAAGAAAATATTTAATAGCATCATAAAATAGATTGATTCTCTTAACGAGAAAAGGCCAAACAGATATATCAAAAACATGTGTATATTCTTACGATTATTATGATTATTATGATATTTTTCGTTATATGCTAAAGACTAAATTAATAATATAAATTAAGCATTCGAAAACCCATATCTAAATGGTTAATATAATTTAAACTTACTATATCAATTGAAATTCGCTTTTACATTATATTACTTATAATCACCTAATCCACAAGTGTTAGAATTTTTCAATGCGGTGTCTATTTTGAACTGTTACAAATTTACCATGAGGTTTTAGACAAATGTACGATTAGAATGACGTATTGGATGACGTATTAGAATCGTGGAAAAAGGTAGAGTAAGTTTTAATATCATTGTAATATACTTGTTTGCTTTATAGAGGACATTAACCGGCTTACCTCAGGGGAGAAATATATAGTATTTTTTATTTAATGCGAATTCAGTTGCCCTTGATATTTATTAGCTAATAGTAAACATTTACCTTTTACAAACTTTCCATCGGCATGTGATACGTTTTTAATTTACATGTATATCAATATGTGTTTTAAAACTTTCTAAGATTTTCACTATTACTTTATTTAAATATTCTCATTTAATTGTACGTTATAATTAATAGAGTGCGCAATTTGTAATGAAACGCTTTATAAAGTCAACTAGAGACAATTAATAAACTCAATTGATGCACGACCTTGGTGATGTTATATGTCGGACGCTACATCTGATTGTTTTTCTATTTCAAGCGAGCACATGTCATACAATGAGTGCAATCACCGACGTTACCACAAATACACACACTTATTCGAATGTAACCGACTACATCGGAATTACCCTTAAAAATATAACGGAGTGACATCATAAGATCGCCTCTGTTCTTGTCAATCGTGTGAGCTCAATCACCGGTAAAATCAAGTGATAATGAAATCGACCTTAGTAACGTGAGACAGCAATTTATACAAACCGGTGGCAACTTTCCCCTCAGTGCCGCGCGTGAGTCGATGACGACTATGCAGTTACGAAAGCTGCACCTGCGTATATGGAATAGCGCCGGCTCTTGTTAATAGTAACGAGATAATTCCCGTGACTATCGCTGACTTGTAAACTGTTGTAATTAGATATAAAGTTTTAGATTAGAGCAGTGTTTCCCAACGTGGGGCCCACGCCCCACTGGGGGGCAATTTGATAGTTAAGGGCTTAAGGGTTAATTTAAAAATGGACTCGACACGACTTTAACCCTTTCGCTTTGGGTTATTTAAATGCAATGCTATACCTTGTCCAACCGTTTATTATCTTTTTGACAGCTTACGTCTATAAATTTCAGTTTTTTTTTTTTCATTATATGTTTTGAAATTTTACTTACGATGTTTTGATAACAATTTCATAGTGATTTCTTCCTAAAACTTATCATTTATATTTATTAAGGGAACAAAACAATTTTAAAGGTTAAAAGTTATGCATGGGGGCATAAAAAATTTAGAAATGTTAAGGTGGGGGATGGCCTAAAAAAGGTTGGGAAACACTGGATTAGAACGTCCTTGAAACGTTGAACAGTCCTCGAGTCGTGTAAATACGCAAACTTTTTCGCCGTTTTCTAATTAATAGTCGATGATGAAATAATAATTAACCTGTATTTAATGATATGAAGCTAAATCGTTTTGTTCAATATCTTTATCTAATAGCATACGAGTATAGGTATGCCGTCACAGTTAATTGTTTACAGATTCGTTTGTTTAATTATGAGTACCTGGATGACCGAGCTTTGCTCGGTTAAATTATATTTAGATACAATTACATACTAATGAAACATAAATAATATTTTCGATCTTACCGACATAATAGTAAAATAATAGGAACTCGTTATTTAAATAAAAAATACTAGAGCTCTCAATAATAGTTTTTTTCACAAAAGAAGAAAGTTGAAAAAAAAAAGGAAAAAATGGTCTGTAGAGATCTGGATTCGAACCCGTGTTTTCTGATTTCGAATCCGCCCGATTCCCATTCGAGCTGTTATAAGCTTATGAATGACAGCGAAATTTACCTTCGTATTCTAATGATATTTTTTAATTGCGTAAAAAAGGGGATAAAACGACATTTTCTAAAAATAAGACCTAGCTAGATCGATTTATCGCCCCCGAAACCCCCTGCATAATAATTTTCATGAAAATCGTTGGACCCGCTTCCGAGAATTAGATTATATATATATACAAGAATTACTCGTTTAAAGATATAAGATAAACTTCAAAAATCAATAATAAAAGTTGTTGAGATCCTCTTCTTAACAGAAAATTGATGCTACTGAAAATTTAATAAATGGTCGGACAACAACAAAAATATATTTTTCTTTAAAACTGGTTGCAAGATATTTGGATTTAAATGAACATAATAACTCACTCACTATTCTAAGAAAAATATGATGCATTATTTTCATTTATTCCTTGTTCATAATTGTGAATTATTTTTTATTATTATACAATACAACACAAGTGCAACTACCATTTATCTATTAATTATTTAAATTTGTAGTAAATTCTATTTTAAAGAAACTCAACGATAAAAGCGACATATTGTTTTTCCTATCGGAATGTTAGTCACTATGACAGATTATTTTTTATCAATGGAATTAATAAAAAGAGGCTGAATTGAAAAAAAAAAGTTTCGTAAAAGTGGTTGAGTGCACTAGTGACAGTGAGTGACAATGAGTGCTAGCGAGCCAACACTAACTGAGTCGCCGGTGCCGCTGGCTCTGGCACGCCTTCAGGGCCGGCCGGGACGAATGCCGCGCGGCTTGCGCACGCACAGGCCTAGCTTGCCACTGGCAAGCCTGCAGGAGGCCATAGATGAAACTCCGCGACGTTACAGTGAGAAAAATTACACGCGAGATACCGATGACGAGGAATCGTTTACCGACCCAATTGTCAGCAAACCTTCTCCCTCGTCTTCTAATGGGCGGAGAGCTTCCGACGCTACATTTGCTGAACGATATAGAAAGTTGACCGAATTCGATGGTCCACCGCTGGATACACCTCGCCGAGCCTCTCTGGCCGTTCCCGTCGGAGACGGTTTCGGACCTAGCGATAAAGGCCGCAGGCGCTCGTGGGCGGCACGTCTTCAGTTAGAACGCAAAAAGAGACGAAAATCCGGTGGTACCGACACCGATGAAGAAAACGACATCCCAATTTATAACTTGCGTCAAAAGCGACTTTCTTGGTGGAATGTCTTCGTTCCTGATAACATGCTGAAACACAGGTATTGTCAAAACTGTAATGTCAGTTAAAATGACGCTACAATTTATCATGATAATAAAAACGAAAGACTATAGTTGGGCCGCTATAAGAATTAGTTCCTGACATATGAACACACATAACACACACAGACATTTTATTCTTAAACGTCACTTTAATGAAAGTTACTAAAATAAAATTGAATTTAAAAACATGTTAATTTCATTAAAATATAAAATAATAAGTACTTTTAGCGTTCCATGTTTTTAAATGCGTACAACATTGTTTCAAAGTTGCTACATCTGTCTTTTCTGTTGTATTTTTATAAAAATAGTTCGCGATGAAATAAGTTGGATATATTATGGAATGACAAAGCACAAAAACCTAGTTATTCAAAGGTCCTATGATAATATAAGAGAATATTGTTTCTGAAGTGAAAATTCTATACTTACTATAAAAATGACAAAGGAAATTGTTCAAAAATAAAGTAGTATTCGTAAAAAGCATTACATCAATATTTATTTTCAATACAATAAATAATTAATATAATTATTTTATTTCGTCAGTATACATTTGAATGCAATTTTATGTATTAATGATTAATTAAGCGTTGTTTGTGTTTTCTTTTACCGTCTAAAGCGCGCTCTACACTCCTGCCGAGACGTCTTGGCCAAAGGTTTTGCCGAGACACGAATGTAGGGCGAGACCACGGCGAGACTTGCCGAATAGGGCCTCTACACTCCCGTATTCGGTAGTATAGTAGTCTCGTGTAGTTTTGCCGAGAATGAAGAGCGCGCTTAACCGGGGAAACGGAAACTAAGTACTGAGACGTCCAGTACATTTTAAAATCTGTACGTCTTTACGTAATTTTATCATTTTTATAATTATTTAAAATGTATTGGAAACTAATATCTGAAAAAATAATAGTTAAAAAAAAATGCGATGTCGTACTATCCAAATTAAAATATTCGATTTAAAATTAGAAAAAGAATGTTACCATTGCACATACACTGATAATAATTATTATTTTGCACAGGTCTAATAATATTGTTTTGATATAAAATAATTTTCTGTATTCATTTTGCAATTTTATTTACGGAGTATACTTAAAAATCTTTGAACAGACAATGGAGCAAGTAGTATGATTTACGAAAAATAGTAAAGTTAATACTAGTGTCCCTTATTCACTATCATTACTGATTATATTTAATAAAAATGTTGTGCCTATTGGCAAACTACTCGTAAGTCTCTTAAATTTTTTTTTTTGTAAAATGACCATTTTTACGGCGGCTCAACTATAGTTATTTTTATTTTATTCATGAAAACTCAAAACGACTTTTAAATAATAATTAAACTCTAATAATAAATCAACCTTAGATAGAATAAAAATCGACTTTCTATATATGTGTATGGGATTAGAATGGTAATGTATAAATGTGGCACCATGACACTCGATCTCCTTGACGTAGCGCTTAGCTCTGGTTCTTGTTGTCGTTCTTAAACTCTGTGTCGCTTCAAGGTTACCATTGGATATTTTCAATTTTCATTTGACATTAGTGCTATCAAGTATTTAAAATAATTAATATATTTTTTATTGTATATCAAATTATTATCAAAGTCGCGTTCAAACAAAAACCGAATACACACTTATTATTCACTCTTATCTTTTGGTAATATTTGTTCAATTTATAACAGATCTTTGATATAGGATTATGTATAACATTGTTGTAGGCCGAAAAAATTCCACGATCAAAAACTCCGAGGTTAATATATACATAGGAAAGTATATTTGTGTACTTTCATGACAAATTTATGATTTTAGTTAGTTATCTATCAAGACTATATATATTTTTATGTAGCGTGTCAGTCACTGCTTCTGATGTTATCATAGTATTTTTTTGGCTTAAAAGTTATAAAATTTTATATATGTTCAACACTTTATATTTATTTTCATTATATACAATTATGTTTATAAACTTAGTTCATAATGTATTGCGTCATTCTGTAGGTAAAGAAAACTAGACATCATACGAAAATTTTTATTCGTTTAGTGTTGTTAATTCATTTATTATTTATAGTCAGCAAATTTAAAATAAATTGGTACTTAGTGTATTATTATATTTTTTCCATAAGTACGTAACATGTACCTACGTTAAAAATGCATAATAATAACATCTCTAGGTTTTTGCTATTTATTCAGTTTACAGTGACACATAGATGAGAGAGGAAATACAATGGTGGTTATCTTTATATACATAATATTATTTAACTTAAATATGTAATTTATTATATTGGAAGAAATGACCAGTACATACTTTGTTGTACATCCACAATTGTGGTAAGGAATGCACTCAATACCAACGTTGCATTATTTTATGGACAACATATTTTGATACCTATGCTCTGTACATAATTATATTACGAAGTAAAAACTACACTGTATTACAGACGCGTAATGATATTCAAATACTTTAATATGCAAAGGAAACAAATTGAAATGAACGATTGTTAAATGTTTTGTTTATCTTGCTATTTTGTTGTACAAAAAAATTATAATATGTATACTTAAGCCAAATTCGATATGGAATGTTTACAACAAACCGTTTCTAAGCAACCAACCATAGGCAGATGTTAACAACCTATTGGAAAATAATTATAATAATTATATTTTTTAATATTTATACACAGTAGTACAAGCTACATAAATTTGAAATAAATAAGTCAGGGAGTTAGATATATTTATATATTATCTATATTTATCTGTTATAGAGGTAAAATTGTACTTGTGAACTTAGTTATAACTAATTTCCCACTGAATGATATCTAAATATTTTCATAAATATGTATATGCCTATATTAAAAACAGCTACACTATCCCTGAATAGCATTCAAAATAAAACAACATTTGTTTTAAAATTTATTATGATTAAA
Organism: Euphydryas editha; assembly: GCA_036937285.1. Lineage (NCBI taxonomy): Eukaryota > Metazoa > Arthropoda > Insecta > Lepidoptera > Nymphalidae > Euphydryas > Euphydryas editha. Next base: position 9,224,687 of record JAUPFZ010000004.1, read on the forward strand.
AATCTATGTTCAGACTCTAATTCTCTTTTATTATTTATTTTACTTCACTTACGTTGAATAAACATTATAATTATAATATTTAAAGTTGTGTATAAAAATCGATTACAATTTACCTTCAACAATTTGTTAGATGTATATTAGTATGTTATTAAAAATTTGTTAATTTTTTGTTATAAGCCAATTTTCTTGCGTATTGCGTATTCGGCGGTCAAGGTAAGTTCTAGGAAACAATATTATAGTAAAATTTTTAATGTATAACTAGGAAATAGGGTGATAAATTAAAATTTTTCATTAATAAAAGTTTGACAATCCAATATACGATGACTTTTGGTTTGTTTACAAAAATTGCACATCGAATTTGACTTAATGGTATCGTTAATGTCTATTGGTTAATATTTGTTTAGCTTTATTAATTTTTTTACCCTTTCCTCTGATTCCTTCTCAATACAAAATTCTAGCTAATTTAAAAATTCAAATTATACTTTTTAAGTGAGATCCCATTAAATATTTTATATGGTGGTATGAAAAACCTTTGTGTGTAGGTCAAACTCACACTTATTGTTAGTAATTTTTAATGAAAACACAACAAACACAGAATTTTACGGAAATTCAAAATTAACATGTCATAAATTAGAAATTTTTTAAGATATATTTACATTAGAAGTCTTCCGGTTAAACACGTTTGACGGTTAAGGTAGCATGGAGGTTACCTCAGCTGGCTTGTGATGGAATCATTCTTGTTAATCATTTTTAAAACTGGCTTATTACAGTAGTTTGTTTTAAAACCGTTTGATATAAGTTTGTTATTTATGTATGAATATGCCTTACCTGTGGACGTCGGGACGTTTAGTTCACGATTTCTTTAGATCGAACTTACAAAAACGTGTTTAGCGTTTTAACACGCTGATTTATACAATATATAGATACATTATTTTCTCCTTGAATCGATTGTCTCCTAATATATGGCACGTACAAAACTCGCTCTTAGTCACGTTCAGAATGTTTCTAGATTTTTAAGTTTTTTTTTTTATTATCTTACTACCACCATTTTTAATATTTATTTCAAACAAAATTTGTATTTAAACATTTCAAAACATGTAATATAAAGATCAGTAAGTTATTGTGACGTAACAGTTCAGTTGTTGGTCGGTTTTCCTCACACACTTTCACATCGCAAGTACGTTAAGCATAGAAGTTTAATTTATTGCACGTCAATTCTATCATTGAATAAATTTTAACATTGTACCGCTTATTATTATTCCTAAACGTAAAGAATAGCTAATATGTTTGTTATGTATTAAACTTAATTGTTCCGCTTTCGATTAAAAAATTCTTGTACGAATTAGCTCCGAGTTAGTCAGCTGAGGCAAGGTCACTGCAGTCACAAAAAGACGTTGATTAACAATTTGCATAAAAACCTCTGTCTACCTAATTGTAAAAATCTGTTCGGCAAATATTAAATTGATTTAGAAGAGATATAACTATCGTAGGTGTATAAGACAGGAAGGAATGTCAAGAAATATAATTGCTTTTTGTGGTCTGCTTGCACAGAACGGTATCTGTGACACGTCATGGGACAAAACTGTTTCATCGTTCGTGACGTGGCCTTGGAGTTTCTTTCCGCAATCGTACGTTCACCTGTTTCCTTTGTGCTGTAAATTCTTTTTTTTTCGGTCTCAGCAGGTGACGATGAATTAGGTCGTCTTTCCTTAAGGATTTTTTTGTTATCCGGATATATCTACTTAATGCTTTTGTCATATATTTGCGTGTCATTTTATAAAAGTACTAGCTGTGCCCCTTGGTTGTACCTGTGGTCCGGATCCACCGGAAAACCACGATTTTGGGATATAAAGCTTATGTGTGTGTTACGGGTCTTTACGTATTCGACGTAACTTGTTTCGTCAAAAGCGTTTTCATCATAAATCATACATCCTCACAAACATAGCGTTTATAATTAATATTTGTACGGATTATTTTATTACTTAATTTTTTTTGTTTGTCATTGACTACTTTAGATGCCGAATATTTGAGCCGAGAAATCAAGCAAATTTATTCTCTTGTCACTCTTTAACTTTATTTAAAACTCGATCATCAAATACATTTACAAAAGAAACTGCAATTAATAATAATAATCTGTTCATGAATTATAGGTCACTTACGTTTACATTCATTAAGTGGGATTATTGATATCGCCGATTCTGAGGTTTTGCAACCGCGGTGTAGTATATCAATAGTGCGACGGTCGTTATTTGTGTACATCAGTATCAGTTATATCTCAGTAAGAAGTGGGAAGTGTGCCAGCGTTATATACTAAAGCCAAAACTTTTTCATTGATGACTCATTTGAATTGTAAACATAGCACTTAATTAATGCTTTTATGTCCTTGCCAATGAAATGTTATTGCCGGATTCGCATATAAAAACAGAGTCCAGCTAATTTCTAAATTAAGAATGAAGCAAGAGAAACCATTTTGATATAGATTTAAATGATAAATAATAAATTAAATATATAAATTCTAATGAGAAAAACCGGCAAGAAACTCCAGTGAGTCAGTTGTTTGGTCACTAGACCAACGTAAGTATAGAGAATACAGGTTTCATTATTTTCCGTAATTATGTAATTATGTAAAGAATAAATATGTTTTGTTAGTTAATAAGTTCTAATATACACTTCAAATGTATATAATTGAAAATGTTGAATTATTTATCAAAATTTGCTTACTGTACTGTAACGCCCTGTGAATGATCCTCTGTGACCTATGGTGGGTAAAATATTCTGGCTGGAGCCATCTTGGCTTCTTCTGTAAAAATAAAAGATTGGAGTTAAACCCGCCGAAACAGTTCACTGCGGATCAGCGAATACTTTAGACCCGAAGAAATAATCTATGTTCAATATTACTTGCTTTTGTAAATACTGATATATCTTATAAAAATTAAAAAAGAAAATAATAATTAAAATAATTTAGGTTAGACTCTACGGAACGGTATAATTGGTAGTTGAGGAGATGTAAGTATGTATTCTATAAGAATAAGCTGTGAAGATTTAATTTTGGTGTGTTTATTTCGTCTAGTAACAGTCGTTTAGAGATTTAGTTTTCGTGAATAGTGTTAATGTGTTGGCCGTCTTATCGTTTGTTTGGGTGTCGTGAACCGTAAAATTCATTATTTTCAAGCAACTTGTTCTTCTAAGTTTGGCCGGTGTCCAGCGTGGCCGGCACGCCGCGCCTGCCGCGACGCCAAGACATGCCCACGACGCTACTAAATCACTCATTATAGATGCAAAAAACTAACGTAAAAACATAAGCATGTCGTAGTGGTCTCGCTTGTTTATACCGTCTGCTCCAATGGCACCAATAAAAAATATTATTAACAAGGTATTTCTTAATTGCAAATATAGTCAGTACAAAAAACTGCTGACATCGCATTTTTTAATTAAAATTGAATTATTGATGTTTTATTACGTAACTTGCTGCATTATCTTACAAGAATCCGTTGGAGTTTATATTAATTTTTTTTTTTGAAAGTAGGAGTCGTGTAAATATCGATATTACTGGAATAATGCCGAGTGTTAAAGTTGTATACGTTAAGGTTGTCTATGTTTACTTGTATTTTATTTTTTAAGGTTAAATAACATATAAAATCATATAAAGGTTAAATATTTTATTTTTAATAACTGTTTTACAACTGTTACAACTTTATCTCATAATGTAAAATTCAATACTCTAAATTAAATTCCTAAGCGACCCTAAAATTAATATAAACATTAATTTATACTTTTTCAACTTTACTCTGTAGCTCTATGTCTCTCTTAACTCTAAAGCAGTGTTTCCCAACGTGGGGCCCATACCCCACTGGGGGGCAATTTGATAGTTAAGGGGGCAATTTAAAAATGGACTCGACACGACTTTAACTTTCGCTTTGAGTTATTTAAATGCAATGCTATACCTTGTCCAACCGTTTATTATCTTTTTGACAGCTTACGTCTATAAATTTCAGTTTTTTTTTTCATTATATGTTTTGAAATTTTACTTACGATGTTTTGATAACAATTTCATAGTGATTTCTTCCTAAAAGTTATCATTTATATTTCTTAAGGGAAGAAAACAATTTTGAAGGTTAAAGTAATAATGCATGGGTGCATAAAAATTTTTAGAAATGTTAAGGTGGGGCATGGCCTAAAAAAGGTTGGGAAACACTGCTCTAAAGCATATACATATGTATAATATAGAATAAATAAATAAATAAATAAATAAATATTAACCAACAATCACACCACGTTAACCTAGCCCCGTGCTAAGTTCGTAAGAACTTGTGTTACAGGTACTAGGAACGGAAATAAATTTAAGATATAAATACATATATACATAAATACACATCCATGACCCGGTGCAGACATCTATATTCGTCATACAAATTATCTGCACCTGGCGGGATTCGAACCCGCGACCGCTGTGTAAAGTGTCCAGTTGCCTGACCACTCGACCAGCCGGCCGTCATATAATAATACTAGCTCTGCCTCGCGGTTTTACCCTCGTTAATTTGAGAGATTTTTTTTCCCGTTTTTGTAATATTTCTTATTATTGCTCAGCCCCTATTCATCGTAGCGTGATGTTATATGCGTGCGATTCCGTGGATTTGACACGGATATTTTCTTTGCGCCCTATATTGGAAAACAAAAACATTACTCCGTCAGCCCATATTTATTCCTAAAAAAAAGGTCGTCAAAACTCCGGACCTCTGGTATTGACTCCGTCGGGCTATATGTATACCTAAAAAAAAAAAACAAGGTCATCTCTGAATTTAAATTTCTGTCTCGAAGTCTCTATTGTGGGAGCCCCTCTTATGTGGAAGCCCTCCCCTAAATCCGGCCCTGCCTCTATAAACAAGTCTGATAGTCTTTCATGTCCCTACACGTTCGGGGCCCCTGTAGGCCGGGGGCCCCGTATCATTGATACGGCTAATACGACGGTAGCTACGCCTCTGATTTAAATTTTATAAAATTTAAAAAAAAAAGTCGACATTTTCGTATATTTTTATATTTTTAATTTTTATCGTATAGTTTTTATAATTTTTTGAAAGATTATACACTTTTAGTTTTTATTCTATTTTTTTTTTAAACATCTTAAACTTGTTCGTTAGAGTAAATCTCATGAAAAGAATTATTCCAAACTGTATATTATATATAGTAATATAAAAAGGCTTATTTATTTGTTTGAACACGTTAACCGATACTAAATAATATAATATATAAAAAAAAATGCGTTAGAAAGCGTGTGTTAAGAAAGGCAAGATTTTCGCTATGACTTACGCAAGTGGAGCAGAAGTCACTGCTGACAACCAACGGATATTTATAACGACGCGAGTGAAACCGCAAGGGACGTTAAGTACATATACATATATGTAGTATCGTAATGTTTAGACATGAGAAAAGTAACTCTTTGAAATCCGAACAACCTTTTAATTTCGGATTTTTTTTTTGCGAATACAGTATTTCTTACTTATTTGTCATAGCCTTTAGCTAATAGTTTTTTATTGGGAATATTTTGCGTCACAACTCGTTTCAAATTAAAGGGTTCGTAACCAACATGAATCGTTTTCTGAATGTAAGAACCGGGCTTTAACTTACAAGAAAGTAAAATAGTAATGGAGCTTGTGACATAAAATCTTTTTGTAATAATCATTACTTTGTTTTCGTAATTTTTGTGTAACAAGTACAACATTTCAGATATCCCAGTATTGACGTTTCCATTAATAAAATTCTAGAGCGAACTTATTAGGTATTTTTCCTAGACCCTGAAGAAAATTTTCTTTTATGCCCGTTTTCACTAAATATGTGTTTTGACTGTAATAGGCTATATATACCTACATAGGTACGTTTTTTATAGTTAAGTGTTTTGTAATGTTCTTAAATACTGTCGCCCGTATTTTTGTGTACTTAGATTTAAGGCAAAAATTGTCTCTTTCAAAGTTATTCATACGTGACTACAAAACTTACTAACTATTGAATCACGAGATATTTAGAATTTAGAATATGACTGAGGTTTGTCTGCGGATAGGACGTATCTAGCGCTAGAACCTGACCCACGTGTGCAGTGCGGTGACAATGCGGTTACGCAAGGACGGCTGCATTCATACTCTGCTCACAGCATCATGTAGAATTCACGCATTTATTTTATTGCGAATCGATTTGCCTTGAGTTTAATCTGCAGTCATGGCGTATTTATTTACATTAATGTTAGAGTACTATATTTTTTAAGCTGATTTTCTAATGTAGAATATGTATATTTTAGGTTCGCATATATACTCGTTAATGCTCATTGTAGTACTTTTGTGTTAATGTTCAGGGATAGATGTACATTTCCTCTCCATTGCGCCAATTGTGCTCGTTTGTGGACGACACTGGACTAATTGCGAAACTCCGCAATTAGCAGTCGCCTGATGGATGAATGCGCACCTCACGATATTCGTCCGTGGCATTCAATATAATGAGCCATGGAACGTTTAATAAGACTATCTGATATCGAACTTTTACGAGTTTCGATCAAAACGATTTAGCTCATTTATCACTCAGCTACATTGTCACTTTATTTTTGTTACGACTAAAACTAGCGTTCACAACACTGGTTAACAGTTCTTACGAGAAAATACTACGTCACAACCTAAGTGACAAAATAGTATGTATGTAGGTGTTTGTAAGTGTGTTAGTATTGCAAATATTTTCCGGATCATACAAATCACATCATACTTATAATACAACAACAATATTGGCTGTTTATATAAATGTAGAAGTATTTACATTCAGGACCTCTTAAGTGGGTGTAGACTGCAACAGAACACGAACACTTTCATGGAGCCAAATTCAACTTTCACAGTCATCATTTAAGCCAAAATATATATAAGCGATTGTTCTAATGACATTAACTATTATAAATTTTGTTATTCTATTTAATTAGAAACAATAATTGTCAAACGATATATGAGATGTCACTCACTAATTGACTCATCATTGTAATTTGTACAGCCTAAATGACAAAAGTATGAATTTAATCTGTTTTTTTCTTTCAAATTAAGAAGTGATTTCTGGAAATTCGACTCCCAAGGAGGTTATGTTTGGCACGAGCAAAGAGGTAGGCGGCAACGGTAAAAAGGCACGAGCAGGTAGCAAAGATTGTAAGAGGGACAAACTAAATAACCTTAGTTGACATAAAATTTAATTTTAAAAAAAAAAAAATTTTTTTTTACTTTCAGAAAATGTCAAAAATATTAATTACTAATAAATGATTAATAAGCACTTTTAGCAAAATTATAAAACTTTTTACGACCTAGTTACATAATTATATTTTTAACAAGAATATACTATATAAAGTATATATTTATATAGTTATAAATATTATAAACATAAAGTTAATATTTCCCTTCGTAATTCAATAATGAGTTTATTTTTATCTTATTATAATAAGTTATATTTATGTAATCGTAAACTAAAATAACAACTAATGATTCACTCACATTTCAATAATTTTTTACTAGGTATGTCGATTTAATATTTGAGGTAACATCTTTACACTGATTTAATTTTTTATCTTATGTTTAAGTTGAAGAAACAATATTTATATATTCATCTTTTAAATATATATTTATAATAAAATTTTTAAAATATATAGGTCAGTGAAGTAGTTTCTTCAAGATAAATAGTGATGAAATAACTTCTATTAACATGAGCGTAGTTTCATATGATATCATAAAAATATTTTGAATATTCCAAGTTTTTAATATGCACAAGAACTTAATCAGGTAAACGGTAAGTCCCGATTTTCAATTTGTACCTAAATGACTCAAAATGCGGTATTACCTTGTAACAGGATTAGGTACATTTACGAAATATCTAATCATATATTTGTCACTAATAAAAAGATTTATATAAGACATAATATATAACATTAAGCCTATTCAAGATAATATATGTGACATTAAATAATTATATAGGACCTCAGTGTACGTTTAAATGAGGTGCGGCAGTTATATCCTATTGTCTTTGTAAAATGTTAGTCCAGTAGAAGGACTTTGTTGTCATTAGGGTCAACTGGTTTTTTTCTCGAGTCACTTCGATGAATGTTTACGCGCTGTTCTTTTCATACAACGTATATAACGCAAGAATTAACGTAACCTTCCGGTATTTCGAACGGCTTAATTGGTGCTTAGCTAATAAAATGTTTACATGAGAAGTTATGTATGCTAACAAAAAAATATTCTAGGAATTTACTTCCAAAGCTTCAAAATTACGGATTTGTAACCATTAGACCATATTGTATAAAGTTGTATAAAATATACACAATTTTTTTAAATACTTCCTAATTATAAATTAAATGATAATTAGAGTTATTTAAACCAATCATTTGCAAACTTTTTCAAGTGAGTAGTTAAATTTGAGGGTTATTTTAGTGAAACGTGTCAAATTGTTAATTAAAATTACATAATATTGTAATTGACTTTGTAGATAACACATTTCGTCATATAAATGTGAGTAATTGAATATTGCACCAGCAAACGTATCCGTAACACCGAACAGATTGTAATCATTAACGCGTTCCACATTGATGAATTGCGGACTCGACCAGGCGTCCGTCAGTGTTTCTAAAACTTACTTGTAACTAAAATATTCCCTTTTACGTCAACCTGTCAACATGTTCCTAAAATAAGTTGCCTTTTCGAGAAGACAAGTTATTTTTTTGGTATTTTATGCCATACGTTACGTTCCTATACTTTTAAACTTAATATTTAAGAATTAGGCGTCGAGCAGTCTGCCATTTTAAACTTATTTAAAGCTTTTATGGTATCTTAAAATTATTATAAAAAAAATATTTATAATTTTGTGGCAACTTTTTAGTGACATTAACGCAAATTAATTAATAAACTAAGTAAATCTAGGGTACTCATGTGTCATGTCCCAAAAGTAAAATGAGTAGAGACATGCTACTTATTAGTGCATTTTGTCAATAAGGATTCAAACACTAGTGCCGAGGTTTACTAGAACTGCAAAGGATTGTGGATAAGTCCAATTATTAATAAATTAAATTCATAACTATAGAAATAACAACGGAAAATCACCACGACTTTCTCGTCACTTATTTTTTTTAAATTTTTATTTTGTTTTTAATTTTTTTATATGTGTTAAATTAAGCACGGGACTATTTTCAAATTGAATGTGGCATTGAGGTTGCTCTAGGTTTCTATAGCAAATTTATTAACGAATTTCCATTTAAATACTGTAAATTGCCAGAAGCTTCGTCTGTTAATATAAACAATTGAAACGTAATCTTAATGCTAATCTGTTAATTAAAGTATTAAAATTAAAAACTGTATTAAGTACAATAACTATTTGACTTGCAAAGATTAAAAAAGGACTAAAATATTTTTTCCATTAATATGCTTGTTCTCACGTCTGCATTGTTTCTGCGATGAAGATTTTTAACCAGACGGTTTATCCCTCGTGCTATTCGCCATGTCGTGATGTTGTGTAAGAATGAAATATTGTGAATATTGTGATCGCCCTCCGCGTGCGTACGATTGTGCGCGTAGGCAGTTTCACAATAACCGCAGTCCATTGACCTCGCGTTTCTGTAGGTTACTAGATATTATTTAAATTTCCGTACGTACTCGTAATTAAAATGCACAGTCAAGATATTATACTGTATCTTTAAGTGTTTTGTTTGTTAATAAACGGTCGAGTAATAATTAATTACAAGAATATTACCTACATTTCGCTCGCTTTTTATTTTTTCCCTCGTGTAATTTGTGTTAACACTGCGTTAAAAATAGACGAGCTGATTGTAATTTGTATAATGTTTACAATTCTCGAATGACCATCTGCATTAATATTAATTGGTGTTACAATTGGTCATTATTCAAGATTGATAATGCCGGTTTTTTTCCCCTTTATATTTCATGATATTGCGTGTGGTTGATTGAGTAATGTGTTTTCTCATGGCCTGTCGATTGCTTCATAATATTATGTCTTGCAGATGGAAACATTATAATTATTGTCAATATAATTTAAGTATAACATTTCACGGACCGAATGGCGAGTAACGGCTTATAATGAAAAGATTTACAACAAATTTTAAAACATATTATCCTTTAAAATATTGTACAGTATCGAGTAATAAGATAGAAAAGAAATACATAGATAGTGTTTGCGGTGTGGTGACTAGCAGAGAAGAATAGTTCCGACCTCTTTCTTGCCGAAATGTCGTAAAAGGCGACTAAGGTAATAATGGCGCGAACAACTGTACACCAGCCAGGATGGTGATGGGCAGCAGCTTAATACACTGCTCTCGCCAACCCACCTGCCAAGCGTGGCGAGTATTGGCAATACCCCCTAGTCGATTAACTGCCCGCGTCAACTACTAGTTGACAAGAGCTTACAATTTAACCGCAATAACCCCAAGTGCCCGTATCAAGTAATGGTCGCTATGGCTATATTACCCATGTCAACTGCTTTTCGACACGAGCATTAGTACGCGAAGTGCACCTGTCAACTACAGGTTGATTAACGTATATTACACTATCACCGGTGGGAAATTACGTAACAAAACGTGAGAGGCCTTGGGCAGTTTTGTGCAGTTGGTAAACTAAAAGGTCATTGCCCGGACACGCAAGCGGCTAGAGATCATGGGGAGGCCTATGGTCAGCAGTGGACATGCAACAGCTGACGTGGTAGTAGTAGCAATGATAGTAACCGAGTTTTTTTTTAATGTTATTTGGATAGGCAAACTGGCAGACGTGCCACCTGATGGTAAGTGGTCGACGTCGCCCATGAACATAAACTAGTTTATCTGGAACTAGCCCAGCCAACTCATTTATGTGTTGCCTATCCTGAGACATATGATGTTAAGTCTCGGTGCCAGTAATTACACTGCCTGTCTTGCCCTTCTTTCCGAAACACAGCAAAGCTGTTTCACGGAAGAAACAAGCAAGATGGTGGTACCCATGCAGCCGAGAGCGCGGCACAGCGCATCCCTCCCACCGGTAATATTATATATTCTTTATTAATGAGAATTATCTCTGTAACACGACCATATTTTTCTCGTTGTGGAAAACATTAATAATATTAATGAAAATGTATTCATTTCATTTGTTTACTTATTGGGTACCTTTAATTTTGTATGAAGTCTATGCGGTCAATTATTCATTTATTGCACTTTCTAAGAGCACTCGGTTAGTAAATCTTTAGTTAAATGAACGCCACAAAACTGGTTTCCCGGTTACAAGTATGCGATGAATACAAAAGTTACGATGGGGAAAGGAAAACACTGTAAAGTTGGCTTTGTAGTAATAGCAACAGTTTATGTGGACTAGTAGACCACTTCCATTTAACTACTTTTTTTTATAACAATATGAAATTGTTCTCCTCAATTGTTTAAAACTACAAACATACATACTAGTATATTATGACTATACTCGCAACATTTTAATAATCGAGTAGATTAATTTTATTAATATGTTTTAGGTCAAGACTAAAAACATTAATCAGAAATATAATGTGCATACGAGCTATCTTAATGAGAATTAATAACCTACGGGAGATAAATAAAGCAGGCGCTGCGTTGCTTGTTTGTAAATATAGGAGTTCGAGCGGCCGTCAGATGTCAAGGACGTGCCCTCCATCCTCCACATGTGAGATTAGCTCGAGCGAGTCTGCTCTACCGAGATGCTCACTTAAAACATGAAGCGAAACATCGCGTATCACTTTTAAATGGTTAATTTTACCCCTCAAGGGTCGTGTTCTAGTTAAAGCGGTCGCGCGCATTTATATAACGCGGAGTGCGAATCGTTGACTTTAAATTAATTATTCACTTAGTGCGGATTACTTGTCGAGAAATATTGTAATAAATAAAATTAATAAGCAACTTTGCATAAGTGACGTGTCGTTGAAAGTTAATATTAGATTCATGACAGCTATATTAGAATATTTTAGAATAAATTGGTAAATATTTTCTAGCTATGTGATAAATATATTTCTTAGTACTGTGTCACAAATGCTGCTTAGCTAAGTGTTAAACTTATCATGATATATCTTGTAATATCTACGTGATTAAGTATAATAGACACATCCGGCACAGACGGATAATCATAGATACTTTTTTTTATAAATCTTGATTGTCGAATCTGGCAGAAATATTATTGATAAGATTAATCATAAAAAAATAGTCAAATCTTTATTTATTTTAACTCCAATAGAAACGTTTTACTCATAACCTTATTTACCTTATTAACATAATAATATTTTTACTAGTAATAAACGATCTTATAAACAATTTGGAACGTATTTTAAGTGTGATAATAGGTCAGATTTTCTTTTATACTTAGATTTTTGGCAAATATAATCATTTGTAAAATGTTTTACTTCTGCTTTGCGTAAAAGGTAGCTAGCTATAAATGCTATAGTTAATTAGTACGTTGATAAAGTAATTAGAGTACTTTGTATTGACTGTTATTTTTTCCTTTATGAAGAAAGTTGCGAATTCAGGGGAAATGATTTTTTTTTTTAAATAACTGAGTAAAAAATTCTTATTATTGTCAAAATATCTTTCTATTTAACAAATGCGCATTGAAATTTTAATCTCATACACATGATAATCGAAAAGTATTTCTAGAATATATATATATATATATATATATATATATATATATATATATATATATATATATATATATATATATATATATATATATATATATATATATATAGACCCCTTTTCTCTACATTGTGATAGTAAATCAAAAAATAATCATGTACTTTTGATATTTTAAATTAATTTAGTTCCCTACATTTACCTCATTACAATATATTGTGCATGTCTTTAAACCATCGCATGGATCGATGTGGTATTTTTATATTTGCTGTATTTTTTATTTATTTATGTAATGCCAAATAGTACATATTAAAGAGGTTTTTGCATCCAAAAAAATAAGATATATTTACAATCAATATTTCCGATGCAATCATTCTCCTAATCGTTATTCAGACAGTTTAAATTTTATAAACAAATTGAATTTTTAAGAGAAACTTTAAATCTAAAATACTTATAATGATTTAATATTGAAAACTGTCTGTGTAGCTCGATCACATGTATTTGCATGCATTGCCTGTGCTAGCGAGTGGTTGTGTTGCATGCAGGTCTAGGCGCGCTTCGCAGCAGCTGTCAAGGAGCGCCGAGAGCATCGACCAGGCGTACAAAAGGTAACACATTGTATAATTTTTAAACAAATCAAAAAATTTGCGAGCACCCAGCTTGATGTTTGTGTCATATTATTTGCTATTTTTCGCTTCGATAAAAGCGTTTGATAAAATCAAGAGCTTAATTCACAGAAGTATTTATTAGTAGAAGTAAATTTTTATTCAATAGATAGATAAACAAATCATTGATGTTGTCTGTACATCTCGTCATCACGTATATTTATGTAATTTTGCAGTACATTTGTGTCGATGTAACATAAACTTAGGAAATTCTGATTGATCCCGGTTGTTTGCATTACACGAGTTCTGTGAGAGTTATTCGGGACGTTTTCTTTTAACACTTGCCAATTATTCGTACAGTCACACGGAATATTTTTCAGTTTCGCGTCGTATGCGATCGTCATACTGGCCATTACGACAGAGAGGCGATCTGGGCGATTAATGTTTGTTGCCGGCTAATTTTAATATTTCTTATATTGAGGACCACGTTTTTTTTCCGTTAAAACATTAAATCGTTTATGAAGTAGATATTATTATGAAAAGTATTATTATATTTTACGAGGTAATTTCTGTTTATAAGTTAAATTTTATAAATGATAAATTAACAACATTTGTACTCGAAATGTTCAAAACATGTTTTTGTTGTTTTTTTTTTTTTTTATTTTTATATCTTAACAAATATATAAAGGTTAAGAGTTTTTTGTTTATATCTTGTGCTTATCTTAGGATTTAATAGTCCTTTTTAAAAATAAATTAGACGTTAGAAATTTGTTTATCTAAAATACTAAAGGCTATAAAGAAAGAACTACGCTACAACTTTCAGGAGCGTGGCTCATTATGATAATACAAGGAAAATATTTTAAACTAATCACTTTGTGTTTTCAAAATAATAACAATAATAATATTTCAATTAATTGCACTTATCTAAATCAAAAGCATAAAAAGCTTATGTACAACAACTTTAATTCAATTATTATAAATTTTTAACTGTATAGTATTGTTATATGCTTAAAGTTGGATTTAATATTGCAGGTCGAAAAGTCGCTCAGTTGACCATGGCTTCGCTACCCCCTTTGACCTGGAATCCCTCCGCTCCAAAGTGGAGGGAAGATTTGACGCTGTGAACAGAGGTAAGGATACGTATTGTATTGTATTTGTTATTGTAGTGTATTATAACAATAAATAAGTGTCTTACTTCTGGTAAAATACCTTCCTTCTTATATATATACGAACTAATTAGAGATTATTCTACTTACTTCTCCATTATAAATTTGCTGTGTTTAGTTGAGCTTCAAGTCCGGATTTGAACCTATGATCTTTAGTTAAGATTTACGTGTTCTGTACAGTATACACAGATATTGCGGACTACTAAGCCATATCAGTGAAGGTATAAAAACCTTATGTTGTAGACATGATATAGCAGAGGTACAGTAGGTACAGGTGTTTTCATTACAGCTCTATGTTTTCGTATTTTATTAAACGTCGACTCAAAAGTCAAGAAACGTTGTAACTACTCGTAATGTTATAACTTTTATAACTATTAACTTCCGAGTAACATAGGTCGGTAAAAATTAAAATTTGTTGTGGTAGCCGTGACATAATATAAACAACATTTTTTTTATTTTATAAAAAATGCGCATGATATCATCAGTAAGAAGTTGACGAGTAGATTACAAAAATATATGATACTATTAATACAAGCCAATAAAACATAAAATACATGGACGCTGTAAAGGGTCCGAAACGTCGGGAAATCGTTTAAAATATTGTTAAACTGTAAAGTTGTAAATAAACGCGATAAAATCCGTTATAGACTTAATTAAATGAGTAAAATTCGCGTAAATATAAATAAATATAAATAAATAAATAAATAAATATATATATATATATATATATATATATATATATATATATATATATATATATATATAAATACATATATATCAGTAAAGTGAAATAAATATTATTATTACAAATATGTTTAACACATACACAAGGTCGTCTGTTCCTAAGGTAGGCAACTTAATGCCTGTGTTTTAGGTAACAGCCGACTGATATACGTTTTTTTAAATAAATATACATATAAATAATACATATATAAATAAACATATTATATTACACCCAGACTCGGGGCGGGAATCGAACCCACAACCCTTGGAGCAGAAAACAGGGTCACTGCAAATTTTTAAATAAAAGAAAACAGTATAAAATAATAATAATAATAATAAATCTAAAAAGTAAAACGTCGTTTTTATTATTTAATTTAATCTTATTACGAGTATAAAAGAAAGTGCAATCCAACCAACCTAGATCTTATCTTTGATTTCTATCTGAAAAGATTCAATTTAAGCGCAAATTATTTTATATAAAAAATGTCTAAAGAAATTCGAATCATTGCATTCTTTTAAACAAATTCTAATCTAAGGGGTCTCGGTTTCCAATCGAAGAGATTTTTATTTTTTGTACTGCGATTTTGATATTTTTTCACGAAAATACCACATCTTACGGAAGTTATCTATATCTTTTTTCGTTTAATATCATAAATTAACCTTTATACATGTTTTTGAACCTTCTCGACGTTTCTCCACGACTCGAAAGCCATTACTCGTTACTTTTTCCACATTTCGTGTTCGTCTTTTTTATAGCAATTCGTCCGTCAGACCCGGCAAGAAAACTCGTAACATGTCAGTCGTTAAATAGAATCCGACTACATCAATATAAATTAATGTTGTGTATTCATTCAGTCAACGTCTAATGTTTGCTTATTTTGCTTCAGTTTTGCAGGATGGATGGTTATAATTATTGCGTTTAATTCAGTGATGATTTATGATTCCGTCAATGACGAAAGAGTTTATTTAGGAGTTATATCCAGATGTGCTTTAAGACTGATGTCATAAACAGATATACGAGAAATCGTTGCGAGTACGTATTATAAATACTTTTGTGTGTAGATTGAAAGTAAACCTTATCTCTTTTTTCCTTTACAACTTTATTACTGACTTGAACTTGTTGCTAACTTTTATTATAATCGAAATCTCAATACAGTAGGTAATAAAAGAATCGATTATGCGTCATTGTGCAAAGATTTTGAATGCCTTTTTTCCTTTACTTCATTCAGATTATTATTTTATAATTTCCATATAAATCCCGATTGATATGTGTGTTTCTAAAGCGTCGGTCGGTAACTGTTGAAAATCACTTGAAAATATTTTATTGGCGTCGAGTCAAGATTCAAGTGTAATAAGAACACAGGTAACCTATTTGGCGTTGCATACTATTTGAGTTGCATTTGCAAATGACATTTTGTTTATTAAAATATGGGACAAATTTTCTTATTATGCTGTGAATGACTATTGCATGTGAGAGAAAAATACTTACATGGTCTTGTATATAAATAATATAATTTTAATAAGAAAATTTATATTTTTAGTTTTGTTTCGTTTGTAACCGTAAAATATAATTATCAGTTTAAAACTATGATCATAATATTTAAACTTTATCACAAATTAGTCATAATCAATCATAAACTTTCGCTTTATTCTCAAAAAAAAAAAGACAATCGATTACAGTTTTACAACAGTGTGATATATTTTTAATTTTCGATCGTTAGCTGAACCGAATCGAACATCAACAGCCATGTATTGATTTAACGCCATTATTAGTTGTCCCGACTCAAACCGTGACCTTTAGCCCAGATGGGATATTAATTGCTTTCAAATTAGTTAACTAATCGTTTCGAAATCGAATACACGTTGGGAAATCAATCATTCCTATATCAGTTTCTGATGTGTCACCAAACAGTCGCAATAATAATTTCACCTTGTTGATAATGATATTTATACTCTCTTCATATGTAAATGATTAATATAAATGACAAGTTTATTGTTTGTCTGTATGCTACTTTATAATTAGATACCCATATAAATATGATTACGACGAAGAGTAAACGTCCTACTCTTAGAAATTAGGGTGTCTGTCCATTGATACGGAACGAGGCGGTGGAGCGGAGAAACGGAGGAATATTAACCAATAGGATTGCAAAAAATCTCTCCTCCGCTCCAGTGGACAAGGGCTCTGCAATTCTAGTGGTTAATATTTCTCCGTTTCTCCGCTCAATGGACAGGCACCCTTACGGGCTTGATTTGAAAATATCTTATTCTATTAGTTAGTCTGATTTTATTAAAGAAGTTATGCCACCTTTTTATAAAAATGAGAGATAAAATCGTTTATTTGTAACTTATCGGTTAATTAATTAATAAGTACTGAATTCAAATATGTTAATTCAAATATTTTCAAATATGTAGGGTACGTTTATTATAAACAATTAAAGCATTTCATTTTAATAATTTCAGTTTCTAAATTCCCAGAACGTATCAAAAGTTGTCAATATGAATAGGAGATATGATAATAAATATTTAATTTAATAATTTAATTACACTGCCTTTAACATACGAGGGATTTTTAATCATAAATGCGTTTTTACATAATTTCATCATCCGTGTAATTGTAAATCGTCCCAAATTAGTGTAAGGAGGAAATTTAGTACAATTTTAAATCACATACATTCCACCTCACAAGAATATTTTGATTATTTGCATTTGGAGACTAAAAAAAGACAATCAAAGATGGCGGCGCGGGAGATGCGACGTTCGACTAATCAGTACGTCAGTATATCATAGAGCGTCGGATGCAAGTTATCAAACTTCTTGTTATCAAGCTCCTGATATAATGTCTCGTGATGGCCAGATTATATCAGAAAATAGTATTATAGCTAAAATTTTAAGTGTAAAAAAATGTTGCTTCATAATTTATATAAATATTGATAATATTTTCGATAATGTATTATCTCACGAAATAGGTTATATAACTATTTTCATGTTAACAATACGTTGACATGTATATAAATTAACAATACCTGTGCATTGCCAAATGTAGGTATCTTTTGTAGATAGATTTAACCGACTATGGTTAAATATTATTTCATGAATATCAAAAAATATTAATCATGATCCTATACAACTTGTCGCTTTTCAAACTACGGTCATTATATATAATGCACTCATTTGTTAGGTACTTGGTCCATGGTTACATGTTAAATGTGGATTTTGACAGATTTATAATTTTACAGCCGCAATTACTTCAAATAGAAACATAAAATTTTAATAGTTGACTCTGTTCGTGACGTAGATACCCACAAGGATGCGATTTTTCGTAACTCCTAAGGGAATGGTAAATTATGGCAATGGGGGTGACAAAACTTGTAAGGGGAAAAAATATTTTTATTTTTATTGCCTTAAATTGTGGCTCATTCTTCAATAAAAATAAAAAAAATCATTCGATGTGAAAATGTCAACAAGAAGCCGCGCGGGTCAGCTAGTAAATATCACGTTACGACACATAAGATCCGCGGGAAACACGGGAGACATTTTATAATTATTATTATTACGTATATTTACGTCAGCAAAAAGGGAATTATATTCCCTTTTTGCTGACGTAAAATCTTAAATTACATTTACTTTGACATTGATTAGCCCTTATATGCCGATTTTTAAGATTGATTACGACTTTTTCTCTATTTATTTATGTGTTTTGCGCGTTACGGCTAAATTGATGTTGATTAGATATGCAACAATATATGAACCATATTTATCATAATAATGATCATAGGAATAACCTAAACATAGATCTATAATCTATACAAATAATAAATCTGTTAAAACCTCCGTTTTATTAATACACTATATATCATCAAAAATAAATTTTAATAGCGCGTTTTTTTTTTGAATCAGCGCCATCTCTTATCGTTTTTTGTTCGTGCACGTATCGCGTAAAAAGTACAAAACCAATGTAAATAACTTTAATACATAAAAATTAAACATAACTCACAGTATAATTTAGTTTTTGTTTCATTGTAATTAAATTTAAAAATAAATATTTAAGAAAATAGAAATAGGTACCTACGCCGCCAACGCCATCTGGTCTAAGGAATCTTAAAAACTCATAAAACTTATTTTTGAGTTATTATTTTGTTAAACTTAAAAGTTTACTAAATATGTCGGATAGGAATAGAAATCGTTTTAATATTTTAGATAAACATCATTTTCAATTAATATAGGTACTATTATGTTAAATGTCACTAAATATAAAAACGATATGCTACCATTATACGATAGATGGCGCATGTAGGTGATAAAAAATATAAATTTATAATTTATAAAATTTTAGTTAAATGCCCGTGCGAAGCCGGGGCGGGTCACTAGTATAAAAATAAGTCGGGTTTTCCTTCCTGACACTATAATTCCAGAACGCACGAACCGATTTCTACTGTTTTGCATTCGTTGGCAAGGTCTCGGGCTCCGTTAGGTTTATAGCAAACAAAATTCAGGAAAAATTTTAACAGAAAAGCAGGAAAACAGGGAAAATCATTTTTCACATACTGCGCCATCTCTGATACATAGCATGTACTACAAACCAATATGGTTTTGCATGGTAATGGAGCAGATGGCGCCAGTACGTGGTGTGAGTATCCCTCACGAAAATAAGTACGTTTCATTTTTTTTCATCTTTTAATCGCCAAACGAAATGTTACAAAAAACGAAGCCATCTGGTGGCGAAACGGAGTTCGCCGGGTTTGCTAGTTATTATATATACATACTCTTGCCCTAAATATTGTTACAAAGAAAAAAACATTTTTTCTATTGTACGTAACATTTATTACTATTACAGTGTGTTAGTTTAATACATTAATATAAAACCATTAAAAATATATAAAGCTTATTCGAAGTGGTCTCCATTGTCTGAAATACAGTACTTTAAACTTTAAGGCCAGTTATCAATAGAAGCACGCACTCGCTTTCTCTGGTAAAATTCTTCACTGCTAATCGCATGGATTGTTTTCGGAATTCCAAATTATCATGGTACTTAGAGCAAGCCAGATTCTCTAAAACTGACCATAAATCATAATCAAGCGGATTAAGATCGGGACTAGATGACGGCCCGTCTTCAGCTCTGATGAAGTCCGGAACGTTGGTTTCTAACCAAGATTGGTTGGATCGAGCTTTATGACCCGCCGCTGAGTCTTCCTGAAAGGACCATTATTGGTTATTGACCATGGTGTTGTTAAGGGACTTAACTACCTTCTCAAATGGTATCTTGATACACCTGTGCCGATGTTTTGACACCTTTGTCGCAAAAATATGGCTCAGTCACTTCATAGCTAACACCCCACCAAACCATCACTGAAGTCGGATAATGCCCAGAAGTTGTACTCTGTTGACTAATTGCGAAGGTTCCTTAGAGCTTTGAACATAAATGAGGTAATTTTGTTTGTTAAAACATTGTTCAATTGTAAACATTTTCTCATCCGTAAACAAAATTTTTCTATGACCTTCCTTTGCATACCGTTTAAGTAGTTGTTTTAATTTTACCACCCTATTCTTTTTTAAATTATCAGTTAAGAAGTGACCAGAGCGTGTTTTATAGGCTGCAAGTCCTAAGTCATCTTTTAAAATACGCGACATGGTTATAGGTGCTATCTTGATCTCCCGAGATAAAATCTTTTGCTTTTGGACAGGATTTCTTCGAATTCTTTGCTTTACTGCTTTGATCGCCTTTTTGTACGAACACTACGTGGACGGCCAGATCTTTTTCTGTCACAAGCAGAACAGGCTTCATTGCTATCAATAGCCCGGTACACAAACATTTGACAATACCAAGCATACGGAAAGATTTAAAAAATTTATTTGGCTCCAAACCTACTTTGTGTAATGCGATCACAGCGATTCGGTTTTCTTTATCACCCCACTCCATTTTAATATCACAAAATATTTTACAATGTATTGGCGCGAAAATGAAAAACAATAATGACAGATATATAAAAATAAAACAATACAGACATATGTGACATAAATTTTCATAGAATATTATATATAAAAAATATATTACTGTATAACAGTCGAAAATTTGTTAATATTCCAAGATGAACTCGAGGGTCTCATTTATATAAAGTATTGAGTAGACTATAATAATAATTATGATGTAGACTTTTTTCCGATTAAACGTTACCATATACAAAATGTTTTCATTGTTTCTGTCAACGAAATATTGACGACGTATTATAATTTCCATCAAGTTCAGAGAGGGCTATTCATTATAACGGTAACTTTACCGGATTCAGATATGAGTTAATATCTACGCTGAATGATAAAATTATTAAATAGATAATATGTACCTATATCAAATATCTGTCGATGCAAGTATGATGAAAAGCAAATAAACGATGTTGATAACCTTTACCGTTACTTGTTTATAAATATGTAATATGTAATATGTTTTTAAGTATCAGTCTTTTCTGATTACCGTATTTAATTAATTTTGTATATTTTCAATGTCTATGGAATATGACGCGGAAGCAACATCTCGTCAATCTATTGCGGAATTGACACCAAAATCGTCAAAACCGTTTATAAAAATATTAATTACGGTCGATAATTGCAAACACATAAATATCTGATATATTAAAATGTGATACATAAAACACTTTAAAAATAATTTGTACATTAATTATATGAAGTGTGAAGTTTATAATTATATATGAATATACATAAGGCTTACCTAATACGATACCTAATTTTTTTTTCAATAATTATCTATAATTGAATATTTCATGTAATTTATGGATCTCTCATGGTCCGTTTGAAGTTTTAACCAGTAGTCGTGGCCTCAAAGCGCTTTTAGTTCAAGCGCTTTAATTCATGCTCGGTTCTGAAGGAAAAATTGTGAAAAAACCATTATATTTCAAGAGTAATCCTGAGACATGAAAAGTACGTCAGTGCTTAGTGAAGTTAATAAATAAATAAATAAAATATACTTTATTGGTAACACATTATAAAAAACAACAATGTTTGAAGTTAATATTAAATTTCAAAGGTATAAAAGATGAAATATAAAACTTGTTATGTCACCAATCGGACGCCCATCAGTAACGTTGTGACATCATTGCCCCAACACTGATTTTCAGTGAGCTCCGTGTATACGATGAGTGCAGCACGGTCAGTGATAACATTATAAACCATTAAAAAGAAATAAAAAAAAAATTAAAAAAAAGAAAGCGAGTAACAAAAAAAAAAAAAAAACAAAATAAAATTCTACGCTTAGTCTTGACTATAATACATCTTTACTAAAATAAAATACTTAAGGTAAGAAAAAATAAAAAAATAACAATAAAAAAAAATCAATTAGTACACAATTGAATTAAGTAGTGGCTTAAACTTTGATTATCCTTCCTCTTACAGACGTAAAGCTTTTTCTCCTCCAGGGGCATATTAAGGATTTGTTTCCAACAGCTACCTTACCTTCTGTTTAGTAAACAACAATTTGATCCCGTATTTAGGCATTGTATATGAAAATATTGTTCGTTGATTATTCTGTAAATTCTTTTTTCTTTTTTCAGGTGTACAATTTTTAATGACTTTTATTTTTGTTGCAGATGAAGACGAGCAAACCAAGAGGCTTCCACCTCCGCCACCGATCAGAACTATGACGTATACGGTAGGCGCTCTTGTACTAGAAAGTAGTATAATTTCCCATTTTTAGGGTTCCGTAGCCATTTGGCAAAAAACGGAACCCTTATGGATTCGTCATGGCTATCTGTCTGTCCGTCCGTATATCACAGCCACTTTTTTCCGAAACTATAAGTTGGAGTATACTATACTGTTGAAACTTGGTAAGTTGATGTGTTCTGTGAACCGCATTAAGATTTTCACACAAAAATAGAAAAAACACAATAAATTTTGGGGGTCTCCAATACTTAGAATTGAAATTTAAAAAAAAAAATTCATCAAACCCATACGTGTGGGCTGGTATCTATGGATAAGTCTTCAAAAATGATATTGAGGTTTCTAATATCATTTTTTTCTAAACTGAATAGTTTGCGCCAGAGACACTTCCAAAGTGGTAAAATGTGCCCCCAATTTTTCAATAAGAGAATGATAAAACTAAAAAAAAAATACAATGTACATTACCATTCAAACTTCCACCGAAAATTGGTTTGAACGAGATCTAGTAAGCAAGTAGTTTTTTTTTATAAAAAAAAAATACTATTATTAAAACATCGATCAAAGTTACAATGAACTACAAGAACTTTTATATGATGTTACTTGCTATTACGGAACCCTTCATGGACGAGTCCGACTCGCACTTGTTTAATTTTTATTATATGCGGTTCGTATTTTCAATTCTCTGTTGAACCTAAAATTGAATAACGTGTTTTTAAGTCTGCTACTTAATCTGCTATTAACTTCATTCTAGATTTTACTAGCATATGATTTAATTTTTATTTCCAATATACCGAGGAAAACATTGAAAATTCAATTAACATTATTATTGAGACTGTTCTTACAGTGTAACTTGGATACGTGAGATCTCATGGGACGTTGAATTATTTATCACTAAACGAAGCCTAATTAAAATTACCCAGTTTCTAAAATAGTCGGTTTTACAATTGTCCCATTCGTTTAGGACACTTAAGAAAAATAGAAATGTATGGTACATTTCGATTTTTCTTAAACGTATTTATTTATAGCGGTAAAAATAAATAAATATTCGATTAAACCAGCATATTAATAAAATGTATATTATAAAAGTTTTAACATTACTAATAGCAGAGGTATTGCGATGCAAAAGTTTTGGGACCTTATTGTAATAATAATCCACTTAATTAAGTTACACTGTATTATTTAAGGTACGCATATTTTAAGGACTTTATAATTTTTGTTTTATATTCAACGTTATTATTAGAAATGGTGGAAAGTTATGCAAGTTATTCTGATTTCTGTAATAACTTTACATCAAATCAAATAAAAACCTACTTAACCTCGTCGTTAACCATTAGTATAAACATCTACGGTAAGATTTCATTACAACCGATCAACACCTCCCTAATCCCTATACTTTTTATTTAAACTATTTACGTACTAGTAAATAAACTAAAGTTTTAATTTTTTTACCATTCATTATCAAAAAATATTTATATATATATATTTTTTTTTGTAAATCGCTGCAACACCCATAAGGTTAAATATTTTAAATGTATTGTTTCGTGTGTGTGTGATGTATTGAATAAACACAATGTCCCCATAGGTCCGCGATCGAGACACGCTACCGTCGGTGGCCGCCCGGTTCGACACGACACCCTCTGAGCTCACGAAGCTCAACCGGCTCGCCACGCAGTTCATCTTCCCCGGGCAGACTCTGCTCGTGCCCGACAAGAGGAAAGGTCGGTTCAAATATACATATACTTAATATACTGATATAATAATGCGGGAGAGGCTATAAGTCGTATTTGTAAGAGTAAAAGAGTCGGTGAGAGTTATTGTTTAAAAACAATTTTTTTTTGACGTGGCGTGGTAATCTTGGGATTTAACCGACAGAAGCATTTTTATTTATTTTGAAAATCTATTTTTCAAGGAACTTTAGCCACAAGTAATACGATATTATCTATGGCCTAAAATCAAAAAGGATGTTGCGGCACAGGTCATCTGGAAACATTAAAAAAAAATGAAACAGTACAAAGTTAGCAATATCTGTGTCGTAGCCATATCGTAGAAATTATCACATTATTAAGTGGTATATTCTGCGATTCGTGAAGGTACTGTATTGTATAAGTATATTTTTTTAAATGCATCTCAAAAAGACTGTAAACAGCGTAGTTCCAACTGGCTAAGTATAGTGAAAAATATGTGGTAATTGCGTTAATATTTATTAACTAAATATACGTAAAGTTACGAAACAGTTTCTGAATTAATTTAAAAAAAAAATGTAATTAAAATCATTAACCTAATTTGATTAGTATTTTTTCATTCATTCATTTAGAATTTATGTATTTATTTCATATTTGGTTTATGAAAATATGGTCACATCTCCTATTGTTGTAGTAGCTTATACACTGTTAAAAATTTCTATAATAATTTTATTACATTTGTGTAGGAAGTTTTTACGCACCACCGTTTTAGAATAAAGGAACTCAGTGCTGTAATTTTACTACAAAATTTACAACAACTCAGTTTCAAAATATTTATTCATATACAAATCATCTTTAACAAAATTACTAATCAGTTAAAACCCTGTGTAGTAATCTAACTATAGATTATTTGTAATTTCACTAAACAAAATATATCAAATAAATTTAGTTATTTTACAAAAATCTATTGTAATTTTACTACACAACAGTTTAAAAATATTACAATGCATTCGTAGTTTTAGTTCATTTAGTAGGTACATACCTATTAGGCATTTTTATTAAACCCTTAAACTTTACACCTTATATTAAATCTTTGCGTTTTTATCACATACCCAATTTTTTATAAATAAAAGCGTGTTACATTGTTATTGCAAAAGAAAAATAATGAAGGTGTAATTATGTTAAATTTCCTTTAATATTCCGTCAAAAAATGGATATTTTTCTTTTAATTTTTTTTTTAAATTATGTGCACATGAGAACAAATGCATCTTACGTATATTGGATTAGGTCAGGTGGAATTAAGTACAAACACAGTTTTATTTACTTATTTATTGTAATTCAGCACTTCACGGTTTCGGCTTTTATAACAATTTATGATGGAGTCAAATATATTACTATCATTCATAATTGTTAATTATTGTTTGATTCGCAGTATTGATACAAATTATAAAAATAGTAACAATTTTAACAATTATTAACAATAATAAAGGATTACATATTTCTATTATAATTTATATTAAGATAATTACACAATATCATCAATTAGCTTATTTCCGGTAAGAACTATATTCAGCAGTAAATCAACTATAATAAAATATAACTTACACTAAACATTTAAACATCTAGACAAGGTTAAACCTTACACGTACTTATATACACTTTTACAAATAATTTATTTTATTGTGAAAAATGAGATTATGAAGCGTGCACCTTTGGATTTTCCATATTATTTAAAACTACAAAGCAGAATTGTAGAATCATAATATAAGAAATGTAAATGTAACAAAAACTAATAAGAATTCAAATATAAGTTATAGAGAAAATATAATGTATATATATTTTTTTAAATATTTCTTGTAGTTCAAATAGCAAATTTAGGTTAGTAATTTTATTGATTATCTTAGTAAAATTAAATTCAGAATATGTATAGAAAATTTACGAAATTTGAGATTCAATTCTACTACACAAAAACCATTAAATTGCTAGAAGTAACTGACAAATTCTAAAACATTGTGAAATTGCAACCTGTTTAGTACTTTGGCTTTAAAATGTAACTAATATTAAAACAAATGCGTATTAAAATAGCAATACAGTACAAGATTTTGTAATTTTAGTATGCAATTGCTTACTAAAATGTAGTAAATTTACAAAAAAAAAAATAACAGTGTACTTTACACATAGGCCGATGTGTTATTCTGCATTTCCAGCTCTCGACGCGACGTACCAATTTTCATTGCAAACCGTTCAGTCGTTTTGCCATGGAAGAATAACATACATCCATACAGACTTTTGCATTTATAATATTAGTAGGATATTATTAAATTTTATCACTTCTACTACCTAGAAGAGCGGTTAACTTTTTTTTAATAATTCTCATGAACTTAGCTTACGCTGTAATTGCATTGTACTGTTTGGAATTCTTTCCTACTCCTCTACTTTCTATATTAAACCTTTACTGTTCAAGCTGCCCAACATTAGAACTTAGCCTTCTCCATTAGAAGTGCTCAATCCTTTTAAGCAAAAATTTGAAAAAATAAATACATATATCCTCATTCATTCGTTTTAAAAAAAAATAATTTTATCACAGTTTGCAGGACAACAAAGTAATAAAAAACCATGTTTGCCAGCCATTTAAACGGAAAAACTTTAAGTTCGATGGAGAACCTCTTAGAATTGGAATTTTGAGCTCCGCTTTTAACAGGAGCTTTGTTGAGACATCTTTGAGATATTTCGGGCTGAGAGCAAACAAAAAAATATCGCCGTTTTTTTATCACATCCAAATATATATAATATGTGTGTAATAATTAAAATATACGCCTCTGTTATATTTTCTATAATTATGTGTCCTATATAATATTGTCCTACTTGTGCCTATTTATGTATGTATACAAATTAAAACATTAATTTCTACCATTCCTCTACGTTACTGATTGCCCGAAAGTTAATGTTCTTTAGTGATAGGGAGCCTTTTGTACTTATTTCTTATTTGTTTTAGTAATTGCTTTTTCCTGATGTATAATAGTACTAGCTTCTGCTTGCGTCTTCACCCGCGTGGATGTCGGTTATCGCGACCAAAAAAAGTATCCTGTGTTACTTCTAATACCTCCAAGCATAAATGTGTATAGTTTCATGGTTATCGGTTAAGTAGTTTTCGCGTGAAAGCGTAACAAACAAACACAATTAACATTTAAACATTTAAACATTTCACATTTATAATGTTAGGGATTAATTAATATTAGGTTAGAATCATTTAAGTTCTCTCAAGGTATATGTGCCTAAGGTATATATAAGATATATGCGCCTATAATATTTTTAGTTACTTTCACGAATGGGTAACGTTAACGTTATCATTTTTATAACTGAAACTGTTATATTGTTTTTTGTTTTTCATAACAATTTCTTTCGCTGCTGATTTCAATCTTTTATACTTCGTTCTTGCTCCCTTTACCTCGTCATCCGTTGCCTTTTGAGCTTTTTGGTTAGCTTTTGTTGCTAACCAATCCAACCACGCTTTCTTCTTTTCTTGCAAAGCCCTTTGTACATCTTTATCCATCCATACATTATAGTCCTTTCTTCCTTTCCGTCTTTTAGCTACCCCGCATACCTCAATAGCAACATTCACGACCCCATTCTTAAATGTCTCCCACAAATCTTCAATCACACCTATCTCTTCTATGTCTTTAAAACTTTCTTTCAGTTTCTTTACATACTCGTCTTTCTTTTCTTTCTCTTGTAAATTTTCCACTATTATTCTGTCCAAAACACTCATAGGCTCGGCCCCTCGATGTCGCCACCGTTTAAAGAGGGCATTCGGGCTATGACCAGGAAGTGGTCTGTGTCGAGGCCTACACCGCGGTATGCCCGAGTGTCTAGCACTTTCTTCCTCAATCTTTCATCCACAATTACAAAATCGATCATACTTCTAGACTGACCTTCATCTCTTGTATACAAATGGATCTTTTTGTGGTCAAACACACAACAGAAACTGTGTCTAGAAAGAAAGAAGAACGAAACGCAAAGAAAGACAAAGAAATTGTGTCTAGAAAGAAAGAAGAACGAAATGATGATTTTGATAGGAGGCTCACTGAAGATTTCCAAACAAACATCAAGTTTTTCTGGAAATCCATCAAAATAGCCAGAGGAAAAACTTCTACTTTGGAGCTAAGTACAATCAGGAGTCAAGATGGGAGTATTATAAAAGGAGAAGAATGTGTGTTAAAGAGATGGAAAGAGTAATTTGAAAGTTTGTTTGAAAGAGAGGAAGTGCAGGTACATCATCCGGCACCTTCCATGGAAACTAATATAAATGTTGATGAAAGTGAGATAAGCATGGATGAAATAGTGAAAGCGTTGAAAAGTATGAGATTAGGTAAGGCTGCAGGGTATGACAGGATTACCTTCGAGATGCTGAGGGCTGGACAAGGCATAGTGGCTAGCCAGCTGTACCGCCTTTTCAATCTGTGCTGGCGAAATGGGCAAGTACCGGGAGACTGGTGCAAAGCAGTAATTGTGCCATTATATAAGGGAAAAGGGTCACGGCAGGACTGCATAAATTACCGCGGTATAAGCCTTCTCAGCGTTGTCGGTAAATTGTATGCAAAAGTGTTGATTGAAAGGGTTGTGAATGAAACAGACGAAAAAATATGGGATACACAAGCGGGATTTAGAAAAGGAATGGGATGTACGGATCAGGTCTTTTCTTTGCGGTGCATAGCCGAAAAGTGTTTGGCTAAAAACAAGAAGGTCTATTGCGCATTCGTGGATCTAGAAAAGGCCTATGATAGAGTGGTGAGGAATGAATTGTGGTCAGCATTGTCCGTGTACGGTGTGAGCAGTGTCCTCATACGAGCATTGCAATCTCTTTATAGGGATTCTAGTGCTTGTGTGAGGATAAACGGGGCATACACTGAATGGTTCAATATCGAAAAAGGTGTTAGACAGGGATGTGTAGCGTCACCGTGGCTGTTTAATCTGTTCATGGACAATTGCTTGACAAATTTAAAAGAGAATGAAAGGGGGTTGAGAATGAATGAGTTACTCGTCAAATGTTTTCTCTATGCTGATGACCAAGTATTACTTGCGTCTTCTGCCGAGGAGTTGCAGGAGATGGTAACTGCTATGAGTGGAGCTTTTGTTAGAAAGGGAATGAAGATGAATGTAAAGAAGACGAAAGTGATGGTGTTTGAAAAAGAGAAGGCAATGACAGACTGCAATATCGTGATTGGAAATGAACAAATTGAACAGGTGAATGAGTTTGTGTATCTGGGTTCAAAGTTTACAAGAGATGGAAAGTGTGAAAGTGATATTGAAAGAAGAGTGAATGCAGGAAATATGGTGAATGGAGCTTTGCACTCCCTTATGAGGAGTCGGAAGGTGTCTAACAAGGCTCGTTTGGCTGTTCATGAGGGGGTGCTGGTGCCGACACTCATGTACGGAAGTGAAAGTTGGGTATGGCAGAAGAAACATGAAAGCAGAATAAATGCAGTTGAGATGAGAGCGTTAAGAAGTATGATAGGAGTTAAACTGAGTGACAGGATAAGAAATAGTGAGATAAGGAAACGTTGTGGTCTGAAAGAAGATGTAGTGACTAAAATTGAGAAAGGTATGCTAAGATGGTTTGGCCATGTCGAGAGAATGAATGAAGAACGATTGACGAAAAAAGTGTATAAGGCGAGTGTGAATGAAAGTTCAGGAAGGGGTAGACCTAGGCGAACGTTTCAAGATCAAATCAGGGACGTCTTGAAAAAAGGCCAGGTCAAGAGTACCCTAAACCGAAGAGCATGTATGAAGGGAATAATGGAAGTGGACGAAGCGAAACAAGTATGTAAGGATCGTAGCAAGTGGAAAGAAGTGGTCTCTGCCTACCCCTACGGGAAAGAGGCGTGATTATATGTATGTATGTATGTTTTTCATAAACAATTCATGCTTCTTACTTAATATTACTCTAAAGACCAAAATTAAAAATAACATAAATTTAAATGACATCTTTAACAATTGTCCTTGAATATCATCAAAACCTGCACTTGCAGTTTTCATTAGTCAACAGTCGTTACAAAGTAACAGATAAATCAAACCGTGACGAATCGTTCAAACTAGAAAACGCCTTACGAAACCGGCCTTCAATCTCGATGTTTTGCTAACTATACAACTAACAATGTAAATCACACGAATTACTTAACGTTTAAGTTAAAATTAAACGTTTCGAAACGGAACATGTAAAAGTGAGAGTGGGACAGTCACTTTCATTGGTTTCAGTGCAGTTTTAATGACGTATTTTAGGCTTAGTTAAGCTTAGATAAAGTAGGACATTGTTTCACAATGTCCTTTCCTATAATACTCATTACATATTATATACTATTTGTTACACGCGATTTCTTCCGTGTGAAATTTCACTTGCACGTGTATTATGTACTAATAAACATGGGTATTTCTCCCAATTTCATTTTGGTCGTACAAGCATAACAGATAAACAAAGAGACAGCGAACAGAGTTAAGTTCGTGTATAATAATAATCAGTAAAGATTAATTCATAATTATTTTAAATTATCATAAAATCTCATATGTATGTGGTTGTTTACTAGTCCTGTTTCATGGAACTTCGGATTACTTGGCACGAACTAAGCGCATTTAGTTTCGTATTAACAAATGAGCCCGGCGAATATCTGTCTTCATGTATGTTCTAATTTTATAATACATTGGATTGTTAGAGGAATAACACTAGGTATTACAAATACGGAGGAACGTCGCCGATAATTAATTCTCGACTATTTAAAATTTTGCTTATCACTCTTGATTACGGCACTTTGTACTCGTTATATTATTATTAATTTACTTAATATGTATCAGATAATAGTAAGTGGATATACAAGCATTAATAATAATTAATTAATAAAAATGAATACTCTATCAGATACAGATACAAATAATTTATTTTTAACGAAATAAATTTATATATTTATGATAGTAAAAATTACTATAAAATATGCAATAATTAAAATACACGTAACTGACTATTTTATATTCCTTAAGAAGATAACCTAACCCGCTCCGGCCGTATTTATTGTTCGGTTATGGTGTTCGCGTGTGACGTTGTCGTGAAATTATTTTTCTATTTGCACGTCGAATAAAATTAACAACAGTCATTGCCGGCAAGTCGCAAGCGCGGCCGCATTCTCGCGCTGGCTAACTTCTATTTTCATTATAACAAACTGTACCGCCTATAATTGTGCCTGCATTGGTTTAATTGTTCGCCACCGTCACCGCCACTTTTTTAACGAACAATGAGGCCCTAATTGATCCGATATGACTGTTTTATCACCCGCGATAAGTGAACCAATATAATGGACATTGTATCGACACAACTGTTCAAGAATGTTCAGTTTTGAATTTATGAAGCGCTGGTATCACGGTGTGTTTAATTACTGTGACGTTTTTAATATATTTGTTTACGCGCGTAACATGTGACCGCTAAGCATTCGAGTCGAGAATACAATGGTAATATGTGACCTGATTTTGATAAAGATTTTACAATTACCTTTTCAGATGGAGATAAAGACTCGGATGGTCCGTCGGAGAGCGGCGATAACACGTCCGAATCGACGCAAGGAGCTCCCAGCGAGCCGGCACAGGAAAAAGGTACACATATAATGTACTATGTATATAACACTTATATAATATTGTATATTATTAATTTCACAAGTTTGAAAGTAGTATGAATCTTATACACTTCTGGTCTTTTTAGGATTTCTAATATCATTTTTTTTTAAACTAAATAGTTTGCGCGAGAGACACTTCCAAAGTGGTGAAATGTGTCCCCCGTAACTTCTAAAATAAGAGAATGATAAAACTAAAAAAAAAATATATGATGTACATTACCATGTAAACTTTTACCGAAAATTGGTTTGAACGAGATCTAGTAAGTAGTTTTTATTTATTTATAAAAAAATACACTATTATTAAAACATCGATCAAAGTTACAACGAACTACAAGAACTTTTATATTATGTTACTTGCTGCTACGGAACCCTTTATGAACGAGTCCGAATCGCACTTGTTTAATTTTTTCTCTTTTCTTTTTCAGAAAACTCTTATTGCTCAGGATTTAATTAATTTTTACCGAGTCTATTTTCATTAAAATTCATCTAACGATTTCCGCATCGTATCAAACGCTTAAAAAAGTGTTTTGACCTCGTTTGAATTAAATTTTACATTATGTTGATGTAGCATCAGTAAATAAGACTTAATCCATTATATTACTTTACGTAACACTGTGTATGTAACGAGTCAACATGCACTGTTTGTTTGTTGTGCTTGTTTGTTTAGTTGTTTTACGTTTAACCTTTGTTCCGTATTGTTATACATTTCATATAGTAATAATTTACTACTGTTCAAGGTTTTATGTTGTATACGATGATGATGGTAAAACTAAGCGCTTGTCAGAGTTTAGGTATTTCCGAACAAAATAATCTCAAAGCAATTTTACGTGATTTAACTGCCTCTACACAAATGTATAATTTCAAATATCAACAATAGTGGGAAAAAATACCAAGTCTGCTTTGCCATTGGAATGTAGGTACCTAAGACGTTAACGTAGCATTGACATGTATTGCACGTTATCGAAATATGTAGAAGTTGTAAATAATGCGTACTTTTATTTATTTGTTTTTTTTTTTTTTTTTTAAATACGCGATAGACTTTTTTTAACCTAAAATAAATAATTTTTCATATGATAACTAATATATTGTAGGTATATCTCTAACGGTTAATGTTTGTTTTACTCGACGCCCTTCATGGTTTATTCCGCATTTAAAATTAAGATCATATTTAAATTCTATTTTGTTATCAGATAAAGGAGTTTTATATAGAAATGTCGATAAGGGCGCTATGATGAACCATAGATATTATTTCTAATTTTATGAAATAAGAAATAGTTAGTAAAAGAGATTTTTTTTTCTAATAGTTTAAAAGAGGCTTTTTCATTCAAAAAATAAATAATTTCTTACGTAATAATAGTTAAATGGAATACGTATATGGTAAATAATTATGTTGCTGATGTTCGCAGAGATCCTCGACAGCCTGCGGCCCGGGTCGCCCGAGGCGCCCACCAGCAGCGCCCCGCAGCGCTTCCTGAAGATCAACGTGCGACACATCACCGATGGACAGGTATCACAAACATTTATTATTTATCTATACTTTATCTGTTTTATGATAATAGTAATAAAATAATTTAGTAGACATTCGGTATTAAATTAGATTTTTTAAGGTATATAAAATATACAATAAATGACTTTAAAACAAAGGGTCTAGCAGAGTAAGGTATGGTCAGCGACCCCAAAAATATAATTTAAAAATAACTTGTGTGGTAACATTGGCGAGGTACAAACTTACAATTGAAACATTTCCAGCCTCTCATTTCGCTGTGTTCTGGATATAATAGATCAAATAGACACTAGAGCGGGTATTTTTCAAAATTGTGTTTTTCAAAAACTATTACAGCTACACTAATGATACAAAAACTATTCATTAGGAGAAATATTATTCTACATTATATATTTTTATATCATATTTACTACTAAAAAAAAGAAAAAAAAAATTTTTTTCATGGAATTATTTAAAGTTAACGCAAGGTGCAATCACAGAAAAAATAATTATGTAGCTAACTATGTCTAGTATTACTACCAAAAAGTGCAAAATTTCAAAATGGGTGCAACACTTCAAAAAAAAAAAACCTCTTATGACAGTCATGGGTACTAATGACTTTATATTTTGATTGAACTCTTTATTATTAGAATAATTCGAATAAAATTAAAAGAAAATTTTATTTATTGTACCTAATACAGATTATATTTTTAAAATATATGATCAATCTTCATCGCTTTCCCCATTAATAACTGCGTCTCTTCTGATGTAAATATCTATTCTAATATTATAATTTTAAAGGTTTGTTTGTTTGGACGCGCTTATCTCAGGAACTACTGGAACTACTCGAATTGAAAAATTATTTATGTGTTGGATAGTCTATTTACCGAGAAAGGCTTTATAACATAATACTACGACCGAAAAACATTATTTTTTTTGAGAGCTTCCGTTGCGTACGCTGTGTAAACATTTAAAGTTACGCATATCATGTATGTATGAATGACGGAATTGATTGACACTAAAAGTTCAAAAAAAAGTCCGCGACAGCATATATCTATCTCTTAAAGTTGACCATCGTTATAACCTTTTTTTATGGTAATTAAGTTTGTTCTAAAATAATGTGTTATTTGCGAAGGTGGTTTTAGAAACATGATATAAATCCATATCCAGTTAAATAGGTTTATTAATCACAAGTATTTCTTTTTTAACAAAATTGTCCTTAACATCATATGATTTCAATGAATATCTTCGAAAATATCATAGTTATAAAATAACTCCGCAACGAAATAACAAAAAAACGAAAAGGTGATTTTATTGCATTATTATTAGCCAGGCATATGAATCCTTCCGAATTATAAATACTACATCAACGAGGCAACTTTATGAAAATAAACTTTGTCTTTTATAGCACTTAATTTGGACGCATAATTTAGGAGAATGTAAAATCAAATGTAAAGATGTGCGTCGCGCCGCGCGCATGTCTCCCGAGTTATCGTTTGCTGTAACAAATTAATAAAGTACAGGGGCAAAGGGTCAAGACTGCTTTTTTTAATCCGTTCTTTCTATTGTTGTTTTTCTCTGACTATATTTATTTAAAAAAAAGAAATGAATGTGTGATAGTCCTAGGCAAATATCACAAACATAAACGCTCAGAGAAGACAAACGTCTGTTTGCCATGTATTAAAAACATTTAATGTGCGGGGATCAATCTCCCGACTGTGAGCCCAACAAACAGTTTCACCAATACGTCGTCACTTGACATGAAATTTGTAATAATAACATTCCTATTTTAATATCTCCAGGGCGTGGTATCCGGCGTGCTGCTCGTGACACCGAACGCGGTGATGTTCGACCCGAACGTGTCCGACACGCTCGTGATGGAGCACGGGCCGGAGTCGTACGGTGTGATAGCGCCCATGGAGTACGTGGTCAACGCCGCCATCTTCTACGACATAGCGCACATGCGTACGCACGGCCCCGACCATAACCCCTACAAGTACGTACCTCTCGTATCTACAGTAAAATAATAAAAATCCAAAAAAATCGATATATGGCCCGTTGGCGCAGTTGGCAGTGACCCTTCTTTCCGTGCCATGCCGTCGATTGTGAAAAGTTTTGTGATTAACCATCTCTTTGTCTAACCATCGATAGCGATAGACACGGTAAAAAAATTAAAATTGATTAGGTACTTCTTATCGAGAGTTCTGTTCGTATTGCTTGAATGATCTTTTTCTTTTTTTGAGATTTTACGATGATTACGTTTTTATCTTTACTAATTATTTTTTTTTAGAGCGGAGCAAGCCGAAATTTACTATATGAATAAAGCGGAACACTCACCCGGAAAAGATTCCCTTCTAGTCAAAGTAAGTAACGCCACATTTATTATTGAATGATGTTGATTATTATTTATATGATATAGTATGCAAATATTTTGGTAGCATTATTTGATGTATGCTCTTAATTTATTCTTATTTGTACTGATATTGTATACCTAGTATGTTTTGTCGATCAGCATTGAATACCTGTTGTTTAATGTTGTGTATAATTGTTGTTTAATTTTATATGTCCATAAAACTGCTTGATTGAGTAACGTTAAAGTCCTGAAGTAAAGTAATGAAGTTGGATCAAAAAAAAAAATTAAACATGTCTATATTTATTTAAAAAAAAGCAGTTAACGTCGTTCAAATCGAGAAAATTTCCTCACATCTTCGGATTTGCCGTATGTAATATTATGTACGTACCGTATTTGATATTTAATGACTCGACGAGCATGTGTGACATTTAATTAAAAATAATGTAAACCAGGATGAAACCTTCCCCGAGCTGCAGGCGGCCGGCGAAGAGGGCGCGGCGGGGGAGGGGGGCGCGGCGGAGGAACGTCCCGCCTCTCTCGACGCCGAAGAGAGGGGAGGTGCCGCCTTCCCCAAGGCTTTCGAGAGGGACCTTGTCACACCCACGCCTCTTCAGGTACTTATGTACAAATACCTACATAAATTTGAAGTATTTGTTTTTTATTTCAAAATAGATTTTTACAAATTGCGTGTAAATGCTTACCCGGTACTTCAAAAATAAAATGTAACCGTCTATGTCTATTTATTATGGCTAATTCTTGTAATAGTTGTCTTATGTTACGGAACTTTTATTGAAATAAAGAAGAGTAATTTAAGCTACTTTTATTTTATAAAAAGTTTAAGGTTCCATCATATTCATGAGGTTCGTTAACAAAATTCGATTCAGTAACCTGTAATAAGCAAATAATATTTTGATGATGTCGCGTGGGTCAAAATTTCATATAATATTATCCTATTTCTGATAGAGCTAATTTGATTAATTCTGTATTTACAATAAATTTATCCACAATGTTCCAAAAAAGCGTCGAAAAAACTAGAGCTTGATTAGGTCCCTCATAAGTTTGAGAGCTACGAGCCTATACAATATAAAATAATCGAAAAATCATATTTTTTATGTAGCAACCGACAACAGAAGAAAGGCGAAAGTCGCTACTAGACCACCACTGGGCAATTCCGAGCAAGGATAGGATGTCAATTGACCAAGGAAGTGAAGTAAGTCGTACTAATATTTTAAACAATTAAAGACCATTTGGACTACTTTTCCCAGATTGGACTACTTTTTATGAAGGAGAACGGTGGACCTCAATCTGTCACTACTCTACTACTTGTAATATATAATTTGACGACAGATGCAAAAAGAAAATTCTTTGTTCTGGACTTTCTTCTTTAATATAATAGTATAATTCTATTTCTTAATAAAATAATAAATATTACGATACGATGTTACAAAGAACTGGTACAAACAAAATTGATATATAGTAGAGGTATAGTAGACGTAAATAAATAGATTTAAGACAAAAAAATATATATATATTAAATACGTAAATGTGTGGTCAGTGTAAGGACTCGCGTTATATAGAGATCCTGAGTTCGTTTTCTAAATAAGTACACAATAAAAAGAATGATAATAATTTAAAAATGTTAATACAAAAAGGCTCGGGCATAAAAAAGCCCGTGGATGTTTATAGTTATGTCAAAAAAAAAAGAAAAGAAAAGTAAAACGTCAGTCGAAACTACAAAATAAACATTTGGCCAGGTATCTTCAAGTGCCGATCCCGGCAAGGAGGAGAGCCTCGAGGCGTCGATGGCGGAGGGCTCGGAGGCGGAGCGCTCGGGCAGCGCGGCGGAGGGCGCGGAGGGGGATGGGGAGGGGGACGAGGGTGGACGCGGAGACGCCGCGCATCTCGTCAAACTGTCCTACCACGACTCGGGTATCGACATCCGCGATCCGCTGCTACACGCCAACCCCGCTAACTCAAAGAAGGTGATTGGAAAAGAAGTTTCACTAATAATAATAATCTTTTTTATTATTTGTTATTGCGTCCATACTATTATATATGTTGTTGGTTAGCAGGAAAGAGGACATCAGGTACCAATCAAAAATACCTGATGTCCTCTTTCCTGCTAACCAACAACATATATAATCTTTTTTTTTCCTACCTCCGCCGAAAGTTCATTTCGTCTCGACTAAAATCGAACTTTCGGCCCAGGTAAGAAAAAAATTATACTTTTCCCCCGCTTCACAGGGACAAAACCCGAACTTTCGACCTAGGTAGGAAAAAAAAGTATGTGCAACATGAGACGAAAGTACTACATCCTTTTGCTGTCCCAATTTTACATACGGGACAAAAAGTAGTACTTTCGTCCCTTGTGACATAAAATACTATTACACTGATTCGGAGTCGCACGATTGGTTTATCATCGTATAGTCGAAACTTAGTAGTTTATTTAGTTTACTTAGCACCTTAGTAGGTGTAGACATTAAATTTAGACAGTTGTCTCTTTTTGTAACGTAGGAGCTTACTAAGATCAATTTGAAAATAATGATTCCTGAACGATGATAGCAAATATTGTACGGGGGACAAAAACATCACCAGCTGTAAGTTAGTATAACATTTTTCCATAAAAATGCAAAAGCAACCATAGCAACGTTTGCCAAAATTTATCTCCAAATTAGCTTAGATTTGATTATGAAAGAGTAGTAGAGGGCTGTTAATTTGAAACAATGGTGACCGTCGTGTAGAAAATAAATGGACTTACATAATTTGAGTACTATATAATGGCATGTATTTAATGTTACAACTTTAAATCTACGTTTTTCTATCAAAGTATTCGAAATTGCTAACAAAAATACTGAATTGCACACTAAATTTGCGCATCAAATAAATCAAATATACTATACTCTTTGATCTTTAAAGCTCAACTATTTTACTGAATGACTAACTGTTAACTTATAGTAAATCTAATTATTATTTTAGTGCAACAATATATTTAATCTGTTTTTTTGGAATCCATCACCTATTAAATTTTAAAGAACATGAGTTATACTAAATAAAACACCAGTTAATCAGTCATGTTTATTAAATTAACCTAACCTAACCTAACCTAACCTAACCTAAAATATGCATTAATTGTTATGCAATATTTAGATAATGATGTTAGTAATTCGGTTGTAATATTGGATAATTTAGTGTGCAAATCAGTATTTTTGTTATGCGGTGAGTAATTTTGTTTTAGAATGCTTATATCTGTGGTTTTAGCAAGATTTTCGTAGCAAAGTTAGATAAAAAAAGTCGCTAACTTTGATTTATTTTAAACATTTTCTAATAATACACGTTTAGTTATACAATTATTTAAATTAATATACAGTCATTTATTTGATATGCAGGTAGATTATTAGTCCAGAAATGTTGTTTGCTTAATTTTTAAATAGAGGTGCAATTAAAAATTCCCCCTATATAATATTCAGTTTTTTTTTTTAAGTTATAGTACAATAAAAGTAATCATTATTTTAGGGGCAGGATCATCACCACCACCATTATTATCACCACCATCATCACCACCACCACCTTTTAGATCACCCCGACTACTACCACGAAATAGAGACCATTTATGAGATTCCTGAGAAGAATGACTCTCTGTACAATTGGCATCGAGATTCAACATATGAAGCGAAATTTTTAAATTGCTTCAATATTGAACATCATGATGTCGATATGGTCTCCTGCCACTTCTTGGATGAGGTGAGATAGGAATTCTCCTAAACTCGTTTGTGCCATTCTTCGGTCTACAGTTCGTTGTTCAGTTATGATATATGTTCTTTGGTCTCAGAACTTTGTTGATTGTAAGGAGAATTTGGTATTGGAATTTTCATGTGTCATTTTATTCGTTTCTTTTCCTTCTTGTCGTTTCCAGCTCACTGCGCCGCTATATTTCGATCTGTTTTGTGTTGTCTGAAAAAATCTCAATTTTATGTTTGGAATTTGTCGCTACTCATTAGTTTCTTACCTTGTTTTGACTCAAATAAAAATAATATGTTAACAGGTGTATAGCGACGCAGACATAGTATTGTCAGCTGACTGGGTTCCTCCCGTGTGCTTGCCTCGCTCCGAACCTCCCCTCTCCGCTCCTCCGCTGGGAGAGAACGAGAGAGCACCGCGCAAACCTGCCTCTGTCTCTTTCTCCCTCGATGGCAACCAGAAAGAGGATCCAGGAAAACCTGATAAAAAGAATAAGGTGATATTAGAAAAGAAAAACAAAAATTGTAAACCTTTTTTATCACATATATAAAAGTGGTAACAATTTCTATCAAAAAATATTTTAAGCGTTGTACATAAGTGTTTAAGGCTGAATAATTAAATAAGCAATTGTTTTAGATGCTTAAACGCCTGTCATACCCACTGTCCTGGGTAGAAGGACTAACGGGCGAAGCACCACATGGCGCACATAGTGAATCGCTTCCGTCATCGGCGGACACGCATAATTCTACCTCGGTCTTTTCCAAAGTTTTCAACAGGTAATAATTAAGTTCCAAATTATGCTTATAATATACTAAGAGATCAAAATTTGTTACTTTGTTTAACTAATGTTTTTTAAATATTAATTCGTGTTTTTTTTTTCCTTTTGTAAATAAAGCGGCATTAAGTTTGGACTTGTAACGTTAAATTGTAAAAACAGATTTCAAAAAATTTTCCATTTATTATAAATACATAGAATACAATTTATTAAACTTGAAAACGCAATCAGCCATCCTCATTTAATTATAACACAATCATCTAATTCAGGGGTGTCAAACTCAAATACAAATCTAAACTTTAGAGATTGTATTGAACAGACCTGGCCACATTGTAACGCAACTAGCCTAGGTCTAACGGTAGATCTATTTGCTAGCTAGATCTTTTATCTAGCAAACTAGTAAGATAATAAATAATTAGCTACAATCTAACTATAAATTTATACGTCCCGCTCGCCGTATCGTTGACATCCCTGGTTCTAATTATTGACCATCACAGAATAACTAATCGAATTAAGTTATTCGATTTATTTTTCCTAATTCGTCGGAAAAACTATTCGATATTCTGTACCCATGCATCGTATCACACCCAAGTCCGAGCGATCACAGACCCAGTGCTTTGCGACCCCCTCAGACACTTGTTTACAGACAAACGCACAAATGCATGTGATAATAATAATGGTGTCAATCTAAATTTTTCCTCTGCTACCGTGGATTGCTAACCGGACATACGATATCGTTCCCTTCGTTCATTGGTACAGTTCGCCAATGAACCTAGTGGAGTTCGGAACTGGTTTGTTCCTGAGTAAAACCCCTTCGGAGGAGGCGCCCGGTGACGTCATGCCCGGGTACGTGAGCCCGCTGCAGAATCGATGTGCCACTCCGTTATGTGTTGCCTTTGATGACTATGTTAAAGCCATTTTGACACATTTCTTTATAATATTATAACCATGCAGTATAGAGTTAAAGGAGTACCATCTTGTATGGGGATTAGGTGAAAAAGTGTCCACTTTTTTTAGAAAATTATTATTGTTCGAACACTCACCGAAATAGCGCTAGTGTAGGAAATGGAAATAATATGAAGTTAGCTCATTTAATTAAAAGTCTATATCGGTATTTATCGCGTTTATTTAAAACTTTACAGTTTAACAATATTTTAAATTATTTCCCGACGTTTCGGACCCTTTACAGCGTCCATGATCTCGGGGGACAAATCCGACATACGACGATAAAATCCGATATAGACTTTTAATTAAATGAGTAAAATTCGCGTAAATATAGGAGAACAGTATGAAGTTAGCTGTTATAAACAGAGTGAAGTGTGCTGGGTTAAAAAAAATAGTATTTCTATTAACCTCTGTAGTTAAGAAATAGTCGACTAAATCAATACTTGTGATTTTTTTAAAATATTT
This sequence comes from Euphydryas editha, assembly GCA_036937285.1. Lineage (NCBI taxonomy): Eukaryota > Metazoa > Arthropoda > Insecta > Lepidoptera > Nymphalidae > Euphydryas > Euphydryas editha. Next base: position 9,266,579 of record JAUPFZ010000004.1, read on the forward strand.
AATTTATTATTGATAATGTTTATATCACATTATGTCTTTCATTGTTTTTAATTTATTTTGTTTATTGCGTGTTCAGTCCGTGTAATGACTGCTTTATTATTTGGCGTTTCCTTTAAGATTTACCCTCATGCTAATGTGGCGCCACCCTGATTTGATGAATTTCGACGATATTTTTCGGAACAGAAGATGGTACTCCTTGAATTCTATACTCCATGATTATAACAATACGTTAACGTATAATTAATTATTTTGAATTAGTGCTGTATTTGTGTCAGAGTGGTTGAATGTGTTTTGTTTAGTCTCCTCTCTGTAACCACTTTACTGTATCTAGGACCCACTGAAATGTGATTGTTATTGTCTCTGATCTGTTGGATTTTGGATTTAATTATTTCTATTCGGATTGCAAAATTAACAATTAAATTTTTTTCGATAAGATCCAGTTAAAATTCGTTCATTTGAAACCGTAGATGACAAAGTAAAATTTAGTATTTACGTAATCCAGAATTCAATAAATACTTTCTTGTTACTATAATAAGTAAAAAATACGCTAAATAGCATGATCTACTCGTATGTATGTATGTGTTAGGAAGTTTAGAAATTATGGAGAGTTAGAAAGTTAACTAGTGAACTCTATGTTTGTTCTATTGTTAATGCACTGGCGGTGTGCCGATTCGACACGCTTTTTCTAGATTAGACCGAGCTATTGTTCTTATTGAATAATCGTTTGTTTGAAATTTTCCACTAAAACAGACTCATATCGCTCTGATACAGACAAAAATAATTTCATATGAAATATTCAGGGTTGTCAATTAGAACTTAACATGTGATATGGGTCTGACTTAAAGAATTTTTATACATATCTCTACATAAAACCCCGTATTGGTTTCCTACCGCTGTGGCGTGCCGTCCTGCGGCTTACCGCTAGGTCCTGCAATGGATATTGACATCAGTTGTGTATCATCTTAGTACGTAATGGAAATCTCACTTGGAATTTATGTTATCATATTCACTCATAAACATCTTATTGGCACCTCTGTTGTTATATTTAAGGTATAGCATGATTAGTTTCCTGTATCCTATAGGTAATAATTTTCTTTACAGATGCCGCTATTAATATTCTTATTATATTGACTTTGTTACTCTTTGCTGATATTAAAAATTAAATTGATAATGTTTATAACACTGGAAAATGACGTTTTAAAAAATGCTCATGTGTTAAGGCAATGTATTTATTTTTATATGTGACTACAGACGTAGCTCGCTCGGCGGTTTCGGTCGCTCTCACGCCAAGCCGAGCAGCGCAGTGCAGCCGAGGCTCGACTATCGCAGCATGGTATCGGTGGACGACATGCCCGATCTATTCGCCTCTTTTGATAGTACGTGGGAACATTTTATAAAAAATATTTTATTTTATTTCTATAGAATTTGCACGGTTCGCGCCAGTGACACAACCGAGAAACAATAATAATAGAACACAACAATAGAACCGAGACGATATTTGTCGCAGTCTCTTGTCTCTGTCTCTCCTGTCGCGGTCGCCTGTCGCAATCGCGAACCGCCACCATTAGGGTACAGTTACACATGCTCATTACTAGCACGAAAGTCGACGGCCGTGCGATTTTCGAGTATGCTACCTGCAGCACGGGTGGAAGGAGGCGTGCTTTTAGCACATTAGAACAAGTTCGCTAATTGAAATATATAAAAAAAAGTAATAATAACAAATAATAACGCTAAACAAGAGCAGATGTGTCAGTTTGAAGCATGCTAGTAATGAGCATGTGTAACAGTATGATTAGGCTAGGAGCAAAGTATAAGTGCGCGTCGCGCCCGCAGAGCTGATCCCGCGGCCGGCGCGGCCCAGCGACGACCCGCCGCTGTACCTGCGCCTGCGCATGGGCAAGCCGGCCGGCCGCCCGCTGCCGCGCTCCACGCCGCTCATGTCCTACGGCCGCAAGCGCATGAAGCCCGAGTACTGGTTCGGGATCCCGCGGAACAGGTGAGCCCCCTACTCGCACGTTTACCCGGGCCCGGATTTAGAGGTCCGGAGGCCTCGGAGCAACGAAGGAGTGGAGGCCCCTTGGCCCCAAATTATTTTCCGAATAAAATGGATAATTTTTTTCAGTCGAGTTTTCCAATAAATAATTTATTGTGAAACCAAGCATAGATTATTTTATTACTTAACAAACATATAAATATAATTGGAAACAAGATTTATCTGAAGTTTACTAGTCTGAATTTGAATTTTTTTTTCCGAAGTCTATTGTGGACGCCCCTCTTTTGTGGAGGCCCCTAAATCCTGCCCTGCGTTTACCCTCTCGGTGTATATTGAATAGGGTTGGCTTAGTCTTTTAAAGTGTGCAGTCTAATAAGATCCCATGTCAGCTTTCCTAAACATACACAATACGTTTGTGTCGCCTGACCGCAGTAGACATGTAGCTAGTCTATAAAAACGTTTTTCACGAAATGGTATCCAAATTGCGATCCTTAGCCCAACAACCAATCGCTGTAACCACTTTACCGACCAGTCTTGGACGGTATATGTATCGTACACATACAATTATTTAATAGATTATGAATCTTATTTTTTTTTTACTGATAATTATCGAAATCAATCGATAGTCACAACAACGGTAAAAATGTGAAAAAAAAATCCCCACGTATATTATGCCGAAGACAACTTGTCTATTTGGTGTAAATATTAGAAAGTAGAACTGAAATTGAAGTTGCTTTTTTTTGAATGCGCTTACAGTACGATTATAAAGTTTGTTTGTAATTTACACAATATATTCGTTCAGATAGGTTTATAAGTTATCACTCTGCGACATACACAGAGAGGAATTAAAATATTTTTCGTAACATATCATTTAAATTGAGAATTTGCGATCCCAAATAATATTACAATAATAAATTTAAATATATATATGTTTAACATACACACACGGTAGTCCGATCCTAAGGTAGGGAACGTAATGCCTGTGTTTAAGGTAACAACTGTAATGAAATTGTAATGGAGTGATGGTCATAGATGTATTATAGATAGAGTAAGGAAGACATACGGCTGCCTGTAAGCGGGAACGTCCAACGGTCAGAAAGAGAGAGAAGATCGCGGTACCCCATTGGCCTTGCGGTCTCGAGTTCAAATCTCGATATATTTTTTTTTTTGTGAATATCAATTATTTACTTCTAATTTAATTTTTCGACTACTAACAAATCATAGAAACAGCTCTAATATGCACAGTAATTTTATATTGGTATGTAATTCGACCGGTACCGCAATCGTCTCTCTCTTTCTAACCGAGTGACAGCTGGAAGCCTGGCTCCGCTGCTCTGTGTATAATACGTGTATGGTGACGGTGCGTGTCGGTGGGCGCAGGGTGGACGACCTGTTCAAGTTCCTGACGCACTGGGTGCCGGAGCGGTACGGGCCGCTGCGCGACGTGGCGGCGCACGGCTACGAGCTCATCGACAGCGACACCGAGTGGGACGACGACGACGCCAAGCCCGGACAGAAGGTACTTGTCCCCTGCGTCATTATTTTTTTTGAGTTTACTCCTAAAGAATTGATTTTCATATAAGGTATAAAAAAAAAAAAAAAAAACGAGTGTGTCTCGGGACGCCCGACAGAAGTGATAACTTACTCTAATTCAAGTTGATCTATTTAATATTGAAATTGGTTGACATAAAACATAATTATATTTTTTCTCTTAACTACGATATGGTTGATTCCCCGTAAACGATACGCCGATGACGTCGCAATGACGATATTGTCGGTAGGCGAAACGAAATATTAATTTAGATAATTTTTGTATGCAATGATATTTCATTATGATTATTAAATTTATGATAAAATTTACTGACAAAGACCGTTGTGCGTCGAAATGAACGAATTCCAAATAAAGTATGAACTTAATACGTACAAATTAGTTCAATAATTTTTTTTTTATAACAATTTAATTAATCTTTGGTTGAAAATATATAATTGTAAATAAAGACCTTTAAGATCGCGTGATATTTTTAAACAAAGTGTCACATGTTCTTTTTTTTTTAATATAAAACACGTAAAGGAAGAAATTGATTGTTAATTTATATAATACTAACTGTTGCTCGCGACTTCATTCGCGTAGAAAGTTTAATGTTATCCCATTTGTTATGCGATCCCTTAGGGACTGTACATTTTTACGGGACAAACAGTAAGCCTTGTTTTATTTTTATTGTAATATTTAATAAAGCCGATTGTAGAATAGTAATATGGTATTTACCGAGACATTAACATGTAATAATTTGATGTACCTATTTATTTTAAATTTTTTTTTTTTGACTTTCGTTAATTGAGTTAAATCACCTTATGACGAAATAAATATTCTCATTTCGTTTAATTTCAGACTATAATCTATATCTATGCCAAATTTCATCCATATCCTTTCAATGGTTCTGGCGTGACTGAGTAGCAAACATCCATCCAAACCATCGCATTCGTAATATTATAGTGAAATCAGAGCTTAACAGTAATATATCGATAATAAATATAAAAACATAAAAAAATGTTTTACATATCTCCTTTTTTTTATTTGAAGATGAGACGTAAGAAAAACCTTCAACAGTTGATAAGTTATTAGACAAATCGCTTTATATGGTATAGTAATATGATAATTGCGGAGTTTCCACAATTATCATATTACTGAAATATTATTTTGTACGTACCTACCATTGAGATACATACTTGTAAATCGATTGCGTAACAAATTATTATTTTTATCTCATAATCAGTCATCGAGATAACGGAATTAGGTTTACATAGTAATTACTGTAGAGTCTGTTCATTCGGTTAGTCGATGTGATGCTGTAAACATCTATGTATGTACACGTAATTATATCACTACATATTATAATATAAAACAAAGTCCTCCGCCGCGTCTGTCTGTCTGTTCGCGATAAACTCAGAAACTACTACACGGATTATCATGCGGTTTTCACTAATACATAGAGTGATTCATGAGTGAGGTTTAGATACATATACATACCAACGGGCGCAGCCGGGGCGGGTCGCTAGTAGTTTTATATGATCGAAAACGTAACTTGTAAAATTATCTTTCTATACATATGTGAATCGAATACTTTGTATTCACTTATCTTGTATCATCATCACTAATATCATTAACTAAATATTAAAACATTTTATCACGGAAAACAAAAAAATATAGAAAACTTTTTAGGATAAATCCAATATTAAACTAAAAGAAAATGTTTATATTATTACTAATTATTACATGTAACCTGTTTTTGAAACTCGATATTCTCATACACACGCAAAGGCGTTAAACACACATAAATGAAAAAAGGGAATTGTTAAATATACACGTGTGATGTCATGTCTTGATGTTCTTAATTATTCTCATTAATAACGACCAAGTAACCATTACGTGCGTCTTAACGCAAACTGTATTCATACTTTATGTAATAAAAATAAATGATAAAGTATATCATTAATAATTATTTTGTTTATAGGAACGCACCGGCAGCACTGGCGATGTCTCCGACATTACAAGGGAATCTTGGGAGGTAAGTTACATATATTTATTTTTATATGTCCCTTAAGTCTAAAACCCTCTTTATAATCAACGACAACTTCACATATCACAAGTATACATTGATCATAACATCCAACGAGATAGACGTTAGACAGGTATTAATAAATCTTTAACACTAAACCTACCAGAGCGGTCAAATGACCGCTTTTAATACGTTAAACGCCGCCTTGATTTTTTAGTTTTTCTGTTTGGGCCATGGGGGACACCATGTGGCCGACACACGATTGTTCCGTTGGAGCCGTGGGGGACACAATATGACCGCGAGCCAGACTCGACTTTGGATGTTTCTATTGAGCCGTCGGACACAGATATAAAGCTAATACGTATTATACGTGACCCCCACGGCACTGCAGACGAATTAATTGTGCTAGGTTTTTAGTAAAAAATATGACAGAAAAATATTTCAGATAAAATGTTCGACATAAGGTTCTTTAAGCTGGCTCCATCGGCTATATTAGTGAGGCCCAACTGGTGTCCCCCATGGCGTTCAACGTGTTTAGCTTTTTATCTAGTTAAGTACTTTATATATTATAGATAAAGTCGTGCAGTAAGTTCAAGAAAGTATAAACGTAGAATTTAACAATTTTAATTAAAGTATCAAAAGCGGTCATTTGACCGCTCTGGTAGGTTTAATGTTAATTATATCGGACATAATTTCAAAAAGCTTAGAAAATACTACGAAATAAAAGGAAGGTAAATTATTTTTTACAGGAAAGTATTTAGTCCATGATAGTATTTTTGTTTACATACAGTACTTTCTTGTTAAAGTTTTTACCGATTCTATAGCTGGCTTTAAAAATATTGGTAATGGTCTTAATACTTATCGTCCTGCCACAAATGTAGTTATGTTATATGGGATAATTGATTAACTTATAAATTATAAGTTTCGATAACTTATAAAGTATTTATATGTATTAGTCTCGAATAGTATTTGTTATTTTATTTCTATTATTCAATAACTTTTGGCAGGCCCAGACTTCACTCCAGTCCGCTATGTCTATCCTTCTAAAACTGCCCATATTGTCAATGAAATGTCACTCACAAAAATGTCACTTCACAATTTCAGTTTACTTTCACATCTATATATAATACATCTCAAGATTATTTCGTCTTTTTTCATTTTGTACAAAAATAATTTGTAATAAAATAGAAGCAATTTCTTTATCTAATTAAAAGGCTGGATATTGTTACCAGTCGAACAATTGATTAGTTGAGATATTTTTAGTATTTTACGGTTAAAAATAGACTATATGAAAACCAAATCAAAAATATATAATATTATATTGTACATATCGCAAGTCAATAAAAAAATTACGCTACAATCTCGATCTAATTCAATTACCTATATTATTCAAATAAAGACAATTAAAAATAATCGGTTATTTTTGCGTTTCTTTTGTACTTTATTATTTATTGGTATGTAATAGTGTAATAAAATATGATAAGATGTTATCGAATTCGAAAGGGATAGTTTTATACAAGTATAATAGGGTGTTGTAAATTATATTTCACGTAATCGAAGTTACGAACGATAAAATCTATACTACGTATTCACACACGATTCACAATACATTCGCAACAATGGGTCAAGTTTTATCGAGTAAACATTGATATCGGTTAAAATTTCGTAACCTTCGATATAAAGACGTTTATAATTAAATTAAATGAACTCCAAATCACTCGTTCGATATAAAATTTATTTGTATAGATAAGATTTGACCAATGAATATTCAAAAAGTATGTATAAACTGTTAATGGTTACGCGGTTATGCATAGCTGCTGAAGGCGCCGTATGTGAAAATATATTCTATAATGAAGAGTCAGGCCGAAGCCCTGGGCGACTCTCTCGGCGAGGAGCCCCAACCCGAGGTATTCACCTGACCTCATCGAACCTAAACCTTAGCAACATTAGCGTAACTTGATAAACCATACGTCACGAGTGATAAGTTACGCCAATGAATATTTTTCATAGACACAAAAATATCTGAATGTGTAGACCACAAATGCATGTACCGCTCGGTCAACCGACGCCAGTAATACTAACGTGACTTAGGTATCGTTAAATAACTACGTTTTTATTACTATTTTATCGACAAGGAAATTAAACTAAAAAACAATTATATTGATTTAATCGATTTTACGATTCGTTAACTATACTATCATTATTTTACTCTAATTTGGAAAAGAGAAAACAAAATCGTTGCTAACGATGTTTTTAATATATAATCATTTTTAATATTCCATTGATAATTGTATTTTAATCGTATTTCTAATTAAATAATGAAATTTTTATTTTTATTTTTCCTTATTTTACTGAAACAAAAAAAAAAACGATTAAGTTATAATTAAGTATGGAATAAAATAAATCGTAATTTAATATCTCGTTTTATTTTGATAATTTTTATTTATTATTGTTCGAAAATTCTTGTGAAACAAAAATGCCGAGTCACGTTGAGTATGTGAGCAAACTCCCGTAGTAGCGCGAATTATGCACCTATAGTGATTCACGTTTGCACAACCCCTAGGAAACTGGATGACTAGCTATTTGTCTTACAATTAGATTAAGTATGAATGTTTCTCGTTTTAGTTCGTTTTCATTTTGTTATTAATGTTTATCTCTGTCGTAAATATTTTATATCTCGCCTGCAATGTATTGTTTTTAATATTTGAATAGCTGTTTTAACTTTTGACAGATTATTTAGTGGCTTGGTTAAGCAACTGAATAGGTAGGTACAGTAACGATTTCACTTTTACATTAAAATAAAATGGTATAATATTTTCTTATATCATACTATAAAAGTGGATGTTTTTATTTATTTTATTTATTGAAAACACTAAAATAAACAGGAAATAGTTGAAGAGTCGGCGTATGGCTATAAATGTAAAATTTATTGTACCACATTTCCTTACAATTAACGCGTACAATACATACATTATAATATATGAATAATAGCATAATATTTTTTGAAAGTCTTCATATCAACCGTTCAATTTATATGGAATATATTCTTCGTCACCAGGTCCCTGGTTACGTATGGTAAAAAATAAAAATAGTAGAACAAGACTTGATACGTTGTTTCTTATGACACAGCGTGTAAAATACCTTTTTATGTCAAATATACACGAACTAACGTATATCGTATGACACGGTTGTTTGCATTTTAATTGTCATAATAAATAAGGATTGTTTACCACCTTAATGACGGTAAAGATCGGTACGTGTTGTGGTAGAAAATGACAATGCAACACAATGGTAGGGAAGAGCGAACAATGGAAATCATGTAATACAGGCCGCCGTGTAATCATCTCTTGTTAGGTGACAGCCCGCCGCTATTACACAACGACATTGTGCCGCGAGCTGTGACTCTAATGGCGTTCGCTTTAATCCTTATCCGGAGTATCGGAGCTGAAACATGTAGAGTGTGTACCTGTACTAACCTCCTTTCTTTACTTATGTGGGTACTTACTGCTTTTGTTGTTTTCAAAATATCGATTTTAAAAATAGAATTGTGTTTTTATCAAACATGATGTTATAGCATGGTCTCGTCTTATTGTGAGTCATAGTAATTATTGCCGTACAATTTCGCAACAATTTGTCAATTTTCTAGTATTATGCGGAAAATATAAGACGATGTTAGTAAAATTTTGTCATAGTATTTTTAATACGTCCACAGTTCGCTTGTGGAATGCTTTACGACTGACCCGTTGGCGCAGTTTGCAGTGGCCCTGTTTTCTGCTCAAAGGGTTGTGGGTTCGATTCCCGCCCCGAGTCTGGGTGTAATATATGTTTATTTATATGTATATTTATTTAAAAAAAAGTATATCAGTCGGCTGTTACCTAAAACACAGGCATTAAGTTGCCTACCTTAGGAACAGACGACCTTGTGTGTGTGTTAAACATATTTATATTTATATTTTTATTTAAAAAAAAAGGAAACGACGCACAAATTTCTCAATTGCTGTTTGCATATTTTTAAAATAATTTTTTTCTTTCAACTGAACTTAAACTGGAGACAAACATTGTTGCAAAATTAATGTAGTAATAAAAGTCATGTTGCCATATGCACTTTTTACGTATATGAAGACCTTTAAAAGGACACATGTGGTTTTCTAAAAACAAAAAACAAAAAAAAAAAAAACAATTAGGTACTAGCTAATGAAGCCGTACGTACGTGTGACATATTGAACTTTGTTGTTGTACGTCACGAGTAAACTCATGTTATGCGGGTCGACCTTTAATTGCTGCCTCGACTATGTTCGTACGGATTTTTGTCATAAGGATATACAATTTCGACACGTTTTACAGATGCCCTTTAGATCAGGATTACTGGATAAAAACTGACACAAATCATGTATTTTTTTATTAACGTGAATAAAATGAAGTTCGTGTCGAATGTCGAATTTAACTAAAAAACACATTAAAGAAACATTGACCACTTTATTTGATTGTTTGCATATATTATATATATGTAAATATAATCGTACATAAAAAGTTCGTATTAATACTCTGTCTTAATTCTGTCATATTATATGAACGATTAAATAATAATTCTGTCAAAATTTTTCCGTTGATATACCGTTTGTATAAATTTATAAAAGATAACTCAAAAAAGTCATATTAAAATGAAGCACACTACAATAGCTGGATTAGTTTCGGTAATATAATATATTAAATTTTACTTTTTAATATTAATTTATAAATAAATTTTAGAATAAATATTACACTCGGTTTTATGTACTATCATCATATAATTTTTTATATATAACGTGGGTTAAACAAGATTATATGAAACCAGTTTATATATCGTCCCACGAATACACTATCAACAATATTTTTTTGATATTTTTTACAGTTGGTCACTTTACATATTAAATTATTGTAAATATATAAATTTTCCATTTCTCTAGATGTGTTGAACGATTACGATTTATTTATAGAAAATGACAAATAATGCAAATATTCATATAATATAATTCATATTTTTAAGATATTTGAGTTTGCGTCTTGAGGTTGTAAACAACATAATGTATAGTATAAAATGTATAGGTATACTATATATATAATATTGATTACTAGGTATCAGATAGCAATATTTTCTACAAGAGTTAGATCTTATTCAGTATTAAATATATTGCTTCCGCAAGATAACCGATAAAATTGTGCAGATATCAAATATCCGAGTTTCTACTGTTAAGTGAAAGAGAAGTTTCAAAGATTTGTATCATTATAGAAACACATATTAGAATGAAAATAAATGTAATAATAATGAAATTAATTTATAAAATAAGATGTTATTGAAGTAAGAATGAAATTTTGTGTTGATAACGTTTCTTTCCTAAGGCGACTATTAAAAATATGGAGGTGGCTCCAGGCGAAGTAATTTAACGAATTGTGAATAATATTATAAAATCCGCGTTAATGTGTGCACCAGAGTGGAAACTGGTGTAATAGCTCTAAATACCAAGCTATAGTAACTGGGTAGATCTTATTGTACCTAGCACCGAATCGTAATTAGTATGTTAAGTTTTTATCATAAAATACTCAACTCGCGTTGCATTACAAATGCTAAACATTTATTTAAAATAACCGTGTAAATACTCACTAAAAGAGTTCTGCATATATATTTTTTAATTTGTGTAATATGGGTACATAATCCCTTAGTAAATGGCCTTTAGTTGCAAGCTAATAATGTAGAAATCAATTTGATACACAGACGTAACCTTGTCCTTCTTTCTGGGATTATTCCGCTATTTGTTTACCATTTAAGAAATATTCATTAATGTTAATGTAAGCAGTATTAATATAATTTATGTATGACTTGAATACACTTATATTGACTCATGTTATGACATTAAAACTGCGTGAAAAGCTTATAGAAAATTCAACTGCGTTCTAGAAACATAAGCTCCGTGTATAAGAATGATTACAATAGCATCTATCCCTGTAATAAAATATGTATATTTTCTCTGTCTATTCAGACAGAGAAAATATACATATTTTATTACAGGGATAGATGCTATTGTAAGTGACCCTTTAGTCTTTATATAATTAAAATTAGAAAATTCTATCGTATTGTGATTTTAAAGAGGGCATGAACTTATTCGTTGACGAAGCGGGCATAGTTAGTTATTAAATATTAATTGGATACACATTTTTTTATTAATGCAAAGCTTAAGGAACCCGCTTGATGCAGTTCGCTCAAAGCACTTATCATTATTATCTCATATTATCATTTATCTTTGGGATGTTTTTTTTTTGCTTTTCAAACTATTTGCATTTGTGTCCAGCAGAATATATAAAATGAAACTTTTTATGAAAGGGTATTATTAATTGTCAGATTCTCGTAAAGGTGTGTGGTTTTTGAAGAGAAGACAGTCATATCACATAGAACATTTTGCGCTTCATTTCTACTGTAAAATATGTTTACTTCGCCAACTGTTTTGCATAATAAAGTGCCGAAGTGGTATTTAAATGTAGCCGGTCAAAAATGAAAATTAGAAATCTTGATCTTATCAACAAATTCGGCTTAACAAGTTAACAACGAGATAAAGATAATCTCTTTTTTAATCTCATTCCGTAGTCTTTATAAAACGTATTTTGCTGATCAGGATATTGCTGATTAATTTTATTTTTTAAGAGTTTGATCAACATTGTACGTCCTTACAAATCTGACGAGTTTTTGTCTAGCGCTGTTTGTCATACAGAAGCTGTTGTCCTCGCTTTGAATTCTAGCATCTATTAAGAAAAAAAAATTGGAAATTAAATTTTTTGTACAATGAATAGAAAAGGACAATAACTATAATAGTGTCATTTTATAAATTATGGTGCAAAATACTACAAAATACATTATGAGATGTAAACTTTATTACAAAGTAAAGTTTGTGTCGTGTCTATGAGGTTTCAAATATTTTAAGTAGTATTAAATAATTGATCTTGAAATGAGGTATCTTTCGAGCGTTCATTGGCTACTCACAAACTTGCCGTGATTACGTCATTCATTTTTATTCTCGGTGCACTGAGCTCTGTTTCGAATGCTAATGGTTAATTAATTACATTATAAATAATATTTTGTAGTACTTGTTTCGTATGTTCTGGAAGTACTACCAAATCAGTATTACTGTATCCTGACCTAAGTGTTACAAAAACAAAAGCTCTCCGCTCAAATGTATCTCTGATGGTTATTTAAAGAGTTAAAAGTGTATACGGAAAAAAAATAAAGTTTTGTAATGCGCATCGTATGAATGGACGAGTTTCCAAGCACTCTAGCAGTCGAGCACGTCCGGATATTATACGCGAGTCGACGTTACCTTCTCGCGTGGGTCAGTTGGGCTGCTACTATGCATTATGATTATATGATGCATTATTCGCAATGTCGAGCGCCGCGTCGTCACCGTCACCCCACTCTGTCGAACGTTTTACATTTTGTTTCGATTTAATTATAGAAGTCTCGAAAGACCTGTTTTTATACATATACTTACATATTTTTTTTCATTCCCTTGTTGTATATTATTTCCATGTTTAACGTCTGTGATTAAAATATTATTTGAAGTAGCAGTTAAAACTGTACGTTATTTGTTTAGATTTTATAATGACTATAATTAACTAAAGTGCATCGTCTAAAATTAAAATTAAATGGCTTGTTTATCCGCGCCTAAATTGTCAAAATTACGGCGGGGTCGGCTTGGTAAAACCGCGGTCTTTTCATTAAACTCTAGCTAGTTCCCCAGTAGCGCGACTCCGTTGTAGTCGTCTATCGGTCGCAGCAAATAAAAAGAATTCGTAAACTACTTCGTGGCGCTACTAATCCACGTAACTGCAGTGCCGAACGATTTTCGCCATTATTGTACATAATATAAACGAGCGTTGTTTATAAGCAAACCCACGAAGTGAGTTCTCTGTATCAAAGAATTTTAAAACCACGTAATCATTGTAGGCGATCTAAATACGGAGTTGGCAAATGTTCGCGCGGCGCTGTTACAAATTTTATAGTAACACGTTATTCTTTGATGTGGATAAACTTTTTCGACACAAATGCAGACTATGAAATGGATAGAGATGGTGGGATTCGGTCCTACGTCACCAGAAAGGTCTTCAACTTTCGACAGCGATAAGGTGAGACTGCATTCGGTATACCGTTAACTGATCAGAAGTGGGTTTGTAAAAAACCAGCCGATGTTTTATGGAATTTCGATGTTAAGTTAACTTTAAACAAACCACGCGATTCGAAAATAATAGCATGTTATTTGTACGTGGCTGCATAAAATTTTTATATTAAAATTCACGTTCCACACGCTGCACAATATATCTCTACATTATGTACTATTACGATCGAGATTTTTTTAATTTGGTTATCTTTAGTTATTTTAATTGGTCCATTAGATTTTGTATAATTATTAACTTCGATATAGATGTTACGATAAAAAATATATACGCCTCGTTTTTATGATTCATTATAGAAATCTAAATCGTCTTATTCAGAATTGGCTCAAATAAATGTATTTTTTAGTTTTGCTTATTCTTCAAAATATTATAATTGTTCTGTATTGTACGAATTTGTTGTTTTTTTTTCAAATGAATTAATGATATAACATACATATTAACAGTGGTAACATAATAAATAGACTTTCTCTTGTATTGTCCATTATATTTTAAATTCACGTTTTTCACACTACTAAAGCTTTTTTTTGTGTAAATGAAATTTTCAAATAATAGTATAAAGTATTTTTTATTGTATGAATAACACAATTTATACGTTTTTTTTTAGTATTAAATATATATAACATGTAAAATTTTGTAACGAGTTTGTCAATATAACAAGTTTTTTACTGGATATAAAAATCCGACAAAGTAAAATATTAATTAGTATTATTGTAATAAAATTATATTTCATTCGAGCGTATTTTTTATTATTTTATATTAATGAGCTTATAAATATAATTTAAACAATTTAATAAGAGATTGTTTTTCAGTCTTATTAGTTCTTATGACCTTGACTTTTCTTGTGATAAAAATGAAAATATCAAAATAACTTTTTTATATAGTTAGGTTTTGTAATGGTACCTAATGTCAAATGTAAGCTAAGAGTTATGCAAAAAGTTTCAACAAATCATTGTTTTTGTAATATTTTAAAATTAAGTGCTTTAAAGAAAGTACTGATTCGAAAACTAAATTAAAAAAAAAAACGATATAACAAAAACAGTAAATATTGTTTTAAAATTTAAGTAATTGTATATTTTAAAGTAATTAATGTTGAATTTAGTTAAGAAACGCACTGTAAACAACTTACTGTTCAAATCCAATCAACACTTAACACTTTCAAGGTCGGAGCTAGAAAAAAATATTTACTAATAAACTATACATATATAATTATATTAAATTAATAACAAAACTATTACGAATATTTTGCATATGATATCAATGTAAATGTTCTTTTAATTTAAAAATATTGATTGCGAATATTTCTTTATAAGTTGTAGGTACGTTATCTCTTCTTTTTGATAGTAAAATAGGAATAACTGACTGACCCGTGCGAAAATTTCGCAAAATATTGTAGTCAAATAATAAATATCAATAAAATGTGAAAATAAGTAAATGTATGAGTTTTTGTCTGTTGATGTTCTAAAAAACATCACTTAGAAATAATATATTATAATTATGATCGTTCGTAGTAATTCAAAACGTTAACGCTTTTAAGAATTATGTACCTATCTCGATATTTATTAATTTGCATGATGGATCTAAAGTAGTCGCATTATTACAAAAAAAATTCATAGATGGCGCCCCCATATCACACAGTCAACAGGTGAAGCTCGTAACATTAAAAAAAAAAAAAAAAAAAAAAATATATATATATATATATATATATATATATATATATATATATATATATATATATATATATATATATATATATATATATATATATATAATTATGCAGCTTTATATTATTATTATATTATATATAATATACAGCTTTTTCAGTTCAATTCAGTTCTGCAAGTTTATAATTGCAACTTATATCTGCAACTTAATTTATTTTTGTTTCTCGCGTAATATGTAATATTTCGACTATGAATATTAAAAATGTCGGACATTAAAAAAAACAACTTTTCAGGAGAGCGATGCAAAGTGTAAATTACAAGCGTCTTTTTACATATTTTATTTTAAATACCGACATTTATAAATTAAGTAATTAAAAAACTATGCATAAAATAATATTTTTTTTTTCAGCTGATGATAGATTTCGTTATTTAGGAACGTTTTATGAAATAAATAAAAAAAAATCGATTTTGCAGTTCCGACGATGTTAATAGTCACTAGCGATTTCTAAATATATTTTCAGTTTATTTTGAAGTTATAACGATATTACAAATAAAATGTTTGCATGAAATATTTTTTGTCATAAATATAGCATTATTTAGTTTGATATACGAATAAAGAAGGGGCTTGCTAGTAATTTATATTGATTAAAACGAAAGTAATGTTGTAAACTGTTTATTATATTTCCAATCCTAATATAATCCATTTGCTTGTTTTGGATATCTTTAAGTCATAAATGCATTATGATAAATAAACTCTGTGATAATGTGTTTACTTTTTAAATAAAAGACAAGGTACTTGAAACAGTTAAGTGTTGCCTCTCCGCGAGACGCGACATATTTAGCAGTCGACTATTAATTATAATATGTAACTAATTAATAATACAAAAACATTTTAAAATAATTCAATTAAAGCAAATAATATATAAAGTTTAAGTGTGAATTGTGTACTTTTTTTATTATTTATTTATTTACAAATTAATCAAAAAATGTGGCGTACAGTCGTTCGTAAAGTTATAAAAAAATTGAGAAAGGTGGATAAAATAGCGTTTAATATTGCGAATAAAAGAGATTCTATACCATCGATATGCAGGAGAGGAACTATGCATTGTCTTTGTAAGGTGAGACTTTATGTAAATCAATAAATTATCTTTTCCAAAAGAAAAAAAAAACTTAATTTTACAATAAACTAGTTTTCATACGGAATATTGTTCCTTAAAACTTAAGGTTAAAACTTAAGGTTGTCACTAAAAACTGACATTTATCTATAATCAGGATGTAAAATTGTAATATTTATATTTACAGGAAGTGATAAATATTAAATATTCACTTTCATAAGTGAGTTTTCATACTTAAAAGATAAGTTTAAAAATTACCTTAAACTATCTTCTAAAACCTTGTTCGCTAGCATCTATTTCAGCTACGCGACGTCACTTTCAAAGTACTGTTATAATATTTTATCTATAGTATTTAAATTATAATTTTCTGCTATCCTTAATCCTATACATACACTAGTTGTCTTGTTGTTAGAGGAAGTAGTGCTCACGCGCACGCTCTGATCCGATTGGACGTTGAATGTAAACCGTAGTGATTGGGAATGTTTTTCATTAGCGTCACTCATACCTCTACTTGTTATGTTATTACCTTCATTAATCAAATTATTTCAATCGCATTACCCACGACCATCAGATCATTGAAGTGTCATTTATCATTTTTGTACATTTCGAGTATAGTGCACATGTGCAGTATACATGTGCTTGACGTTACAGCACTGAATGTTTTATATCGATCGTAGACTTCAAAATAACCAGTTTCATGAGCCTTTTTGTATACGACTTTAAAACATGTATATCCTTTTTATTTCTATTAACATTGCGTTTATGCGATAGGTCACTTTACGAGGGAAATGGTGTGGCGTACGTAATACGTTGAACGCTTAAAAATTCTGAAACTGGTTCATTTTGGGAAAGTGCACTTGGCTACCGGTTCGAGACGACATATTTTATTGTAAATTAATTTATAGTGTACGTGTGAGTCGAGCCGTGCTTAAGTCATAGGTGTTCTTTAATGATCCTTCTTAATATATTACGGTGATCTAACGTAACATGTGGCGTGTCGTAGGTGTTGTCGATGAGCGATGAGCTACGGCGCGCGTTGTATTCGTCGGGCGCGTCTGTCGACATGGAGTTCTCGCCGCCCGACCTCATCGGAACCTCGGAAATATTCACTATGGAACACAGGTGAGTGAAAACTTTTTCTTAACGACGGATTTGTTCGACTACCGTTCTGGTGTGTCGCGGCTTCGATCCTCACCTGCATAGTGTGGCGGATTCAACTCTTCTCCTATATGAGATTTTACCCAGCAGTGGGACAATAAACAGGCTGTTTCAGTTCAGTTTTGGGCTTAGTTTATATTAGGTTATCGGAATTACGGGTTCCCACCGGTTTTATCGGCTCCACGGAATAACATTGATCCTATAGTCTGTAATATTTAGTGGTAAAGAGATATAGGTATTAATAATCTGCTAGCAATGAACTTATAATCTGTTTTTATCATACAAGTTGACAATTTATGTGTTGCTTATTATAACATTTATATTATTATTTGATTTATATTATTTTACAAATAGGTGCAGAACACTTAGAAACTTGAAAAATAAAGAGCACAATTGTTCTTGAGGCAAATTCTTTTAAACTCATAAACCACATAGTTTTATTACTTTAGACGCAGATTCATATAATTATCGCAATATAATATAATTATATACAAATTAAAACTTAATAATATATTAATTAAAATATATAATAAATTATACATAAATTAAAACTTTCTCGTAACGAATAATACTACGCGAATCACTTAGTTTAAGAAGAAGTGCGATCTAGAGTACCTTTAGTCTTAAGGAATAGTTAGAGAGGAAATCAGTGGGATGAGGCGAACATTTAGTTTACTCATGTGAAGAGAGATATACAAATTAAGATTTGAGGTAAACTGAGGGACTCAATATTGTTAAGAGTGAAATAGACATCGTCTTTAATCTGATTGAAAATCACTTGATTGATGATTCTTAAGATTAAACATGATGAGAAATGTTTATGTGCATTAGCCTTAAGTATTTTCAAAAGATAAGAATGAATATTGGATTAAGGCAGCTTAGATGAGAAACAAGGAATTTTAGAGATTAAATGGACATAGTTTAATGAAGGCAAAAAATTAATAATTTGTGACATAAGGTCTAGAAGATACTTAACAATGTTAATGATTAATAGCTGACTAATTCCATCGCATCATGTAGCTTTGGTCTCAATGACGAGTCTTGATTTCCTTGCCTCTTAACGATTTACTAGTATGAAATCGTTTAACTATTTTACAATAAATTACCCAAAAAGTGAAGAGTCTAACTTATACAAAAATAGTCGCAAAGAGTGTACTGTGAGACAATAGATATAATTATAGATTGTTGAGCATTATTTTATTTTTTTATTTTATTTTATTTTCTTTAATAGGGATAATTTAATAACTAGGGAAACAAATAAATGATTACAGAATTAATTGTAATATATACTATTTTTTACAAATAGATTCATAATTTTTATACCCCACGCAAACCCTACGCATCTTTGTCTTCAATCCTTCACAAAATAATACGCTTTATCGTTTAAAGACCCTTAATGTTATAATTTAATTAAGTAAAGCAACAGTAAATATTTCTCTTGGATTCTATTTTAGTAACGGGTACTTTGTCCCACAAAGGAGAAATTGTCTTTGAGAAACCCTAGCGTTTTATTATTATCTTTTATTCTCGTATCTAAATTTGAAAAATAGATAATCTAATTTATGAGTAAGAACATGAGGATAATGACGAATAAATATATTACAAATCAATATTTTAAAAACTTTTTATATATCTATGGTATCGTTGAAGTCGTTCGATTTTTTAATGCAAATGTTTTATTGGTTCACAAAGATTGAGTTGAAAAATATTAACAAAAATTACCTTCATGTATATTTTATAAGAGTGATCTGATAGTAGCCTGTAGTAGTTCAAAGTAGCCAAACCATCACTAAATAAACAGTAGGTAATGGTTATATAATTATTAAGATTTTAAACAATTGTTTTTGTAATATTTTGTATTTTGTTTTTATTGTTATTTCATAATGCTATTTTTTAAAGTAAGTAAATTTAAATAAACTGATTATTAAAGAAATAATTCGCCTATGACTATTAAAAATGTCAGATATGAAAAAAAATAACTTTATAGTAGAGCGATGCAAAGTGTAAATTGCAAGCGTCTTTTTACATATTTTTTTAAATACCGACATTTATAAATTAAGTGATAAAAAAACTATGCATAAAATAATATTTTTCTTTTCAGCTGATGTTAGACTTGGTTATTTAGGAACGTTTTATGAAATCAATAAAAAAAAATCGATTTTGCAGTTCCGACAATGTTAATAGTCACTAGCGAATTGTTACGAGTTAGTTTTTATTATTAAATATATAATGTAGAACTTTTTTTTAAAATTATTTATTAAAAGTAGGTAGTTTTAGTGATTTAACACATTACATGTTATTGGTTACTAATTCACCGCTGTAAGTATAGCGTTGAGCGTTTGATTGCTAAAGGCAAAAATTTTTATTTTTTAAAATCAAACCGATATATTCTAATGTTGCCATGTTAAAATAAATAAATCCTTCAAATCTTATTAAAACAAACTTTTAATGACGTCTAGTCTAGCTAGAACATATCGAACGTTTATAACTAATGGCTTATATTTCAAGAAAGCTTATGTCTTATCTTTACAGGTTGTAATACTATTAAGAAATAATATCAACTATCAAGATTATTTTACTATGTGATTGTTTTTCCTTTAAATAAAA
Organism: Euphydryas editha; assembly: GCA_036937285.1. Classification (NCBI taxonomy): domain Eukaryota; kingdom Metazoa; phylum Arthropoda; class Insecta; order Lepidoptera; family Nymphalidae; genus Euphydryas; species Euphydryas editha. The sequence goes on from JAUPFZ010000004.1 coordinate 9,286,869, forward strand.
AACGAATAGATTAATACATCATTCGACTACGTTTTTTTTTTCTCCATGAAAAAAAATTATGTAATATATTATACATATAAAATTTAAATTTGATATTTCGTAAAAAAAAAGCGATTCAAATGTCAATAATTTTTTGCCACATGCGTAAATTAATAACAAGTTTTTGTACTCTACAGAATATAGAATGGTCCAAAAGATAAAAAGAATTACTATCGGTATGTGAAGAGTATAATTATACCATCTTTTGATTGAGTGAATGAGAGAGAGATATGTACGTAGAAATCATTTTTATCTAAATAAGGATTACAAACAATGAGGAGATAAATACGGGTGAATAAAACATTCCAATATTTTTCTCAAAGTCAAGGTACAATAAATTGTTATTTAAATTATTCTTGCGTTATATCGTTATAGAAGTATCACGTTTCAAACAATAATGTTTTTTATCCGTCATGCAAGTATATGAGAGTTAAGGATATATCGCTTAAATGATTTTAATTGCATTGACATCATCGTGACTTGTACCTCGATTATCCACTTGAATAAGTTTAATTTTATCCCTATTAATACAACTGGTATAGCCTTACCATGATCCTTATACTCTTTAAGAATGTGAAGAAATACTTTTTTCTTTAAGTAGTTTAGATTTAGTGATATATATTAGAAATATTTCTTTTGATACATGTAAACATGTAACAGCTGAATTGTATTAGACAAGCGGTCCGCCCCGGCTGCGTGGTATGTATATGATTGTACTTAAACCATCCTCAAGAATCACTATTTATTGGTGAAAATCGCATGAAAATCCGTGCAGTATTTTAGACAGACAGATGCAGTGGAGGTCTTTGTTTTATAATATGTAGTGATTTATTTCTGCTAATGCGATTATTATGTCCTGAATGTAATTTGTCAACGTTACAGAGAGAAGTTGTGCGGCGTGCTGCCGGCGCGCGCGCAGGGCTACATGTGGTCGCTCGCGTTCAGCACGAGCCAGCACGGGTTCTCGCTCTCCTCCATGTACCGCAAGATGCAGCGCGTCGACAGCCCCGTGCTGCTCGTCATACAGGACACGGACAACAACGTGAGCTAGCTAAATATTCTCTCAGACTTCAACAGACAGTGACCGTCGCGGGTTCGATTCCCGCTCGAGGCAGAAATTTGTATTTATACAAATATTTGTTTCTGGTCTGGGTATATGTCCTTATGGGTCTCCTCATCGTGCCTCGTAGAGCACGTAAAGCCGTCGGTCCCGGTTGTTTTTATAAACACCTGATAGCGATCGTTACTCATGGTAGGGAAATTATTCGCCAATCCGCTGTGGAACAGCGTGGTGGATTAAGCTCCAACTCTTCTTCTATATGGAGAAGAGGCATTTGCCCACCAGTGGGACGCTTACAGTCTGATTCAGTTCAGTTCAGATTAAACTTTAGTTTTACTTGTTAGAGTTATTCATTCTCATTTAATTCACAAAATGATGTTCACGAATACGCGACGCAAACATGGCTTATGCTTCTATTCTTCTAGTCTTTTAATATAGTAAATATATTATATAGGATATTCACTAACTACTTTATAGCACGTGCTCGGCGGTAAATGAATATTTAACGAAAAAGATTGCATATTTAAAATATATTCTGTAGTAAATAAAATAGCGTGGCGAGTTAAGCTTCAATCTTCACAGAAGAAGAGACTTATTCAGCTGTGGGACATTTGGGGGCGGTCAAGTATTGCGTAACGCAATTTAGGGGTCGAGGGGGAGTCTTGTCAAGTTGTTACGATGCGTTACAAGGGCGGGAGGGTGGTTCATACCACGCGTTATGTGACATACTACGCGATATGTGACAAAAAAAAAAAAAACTAGGAAATTAAAGTCTTCCAAGTTGGCAACTATTTTCGTTTATGTTTTACGGCGAGTCCCTCGATTGTATTGTACGTCATTATTATTTTGTTGTCCATGTATTACGAGTTAGAAAACTCTTGCTTTATGTATTATTACCGCAAACGCGATTAAAACAATAATAAATGTATTTTAGCGACTTTCCGGTACCTTAGGCGACATAATTGTGCCTTTTAGATAAAAATGGTAACTTCAGTGTTACGGCGCGTTACAGGGGGAAGAGGGAGGGTCAATAATCTTCAAAAATTGCGTTACGTAATAGGTACTTGAACCTGTTAAAGGCTGTTAAAAACAGCATGTAATTAAATGTTGATCTTGCTGCAGGTGTTCGGAGCGCTGACGTCGTGCGCGTTGCGACCGTCTGAGCACTTCTACGGAACGGGAGAGTCGCTTTTGTTCTCCTTCCAGCGCATTGATGAGAGGCGTCCTTCGCACCCCGTACAGCACTCGCCCGAGGACGGACAGAAGGACGAGAAGGACAAAGAGGACACCAAGGACGATAAAGAAGGTGAGTTGACGATCCGCTGGTGCAACAATTTTTTTGACGACGACAAACTTTATACATATTTCAAACTGTTTTAGGGATATTAAGACCGATAAAAAACCAAATGAAGTAATAGATAGCTATCACAATCATACGTGCGATAATTTCCTTTCCGTTTAGAAATATTATGGTTGCTAAAATTTTGCTGTTCCATTATTTTATAGGCACTCGTTCTGTGCTTCCCTTTCATTTTGCAAATAAAAAGTACTAAGTCTCAACTAGTTTTAAATACTGCTCGTATTTATAATATTTCAAAATATGTAATATCGGGACACACAATATCAATAATTCCTTATTATTTATTGTTACTTTTATTTATTAAGAGTGATATTGAAAAAGGCTTAGAAAAGATTTTTTTTATGATTTAGTTTTATAAGGTGAATGTTGAAAACCTTTTAAAATTTTTAATACGAAACTTAAATTTAACTTTCATATACTTTATGAGTTACAGAAAGAGTCTATATAGCTTATGTTGTATATGTTATTTAAGTATCGATTATCTTTTAAAATTTCAGAAGCACCCGTTAAAACGAAATTCAAGTATTGGGGATGGACAGGTGACAACATGTATTTCATTCGCGGAAGTAACGATAACATCTCAATTGGCGCTGGAGAGTGAGTGACTTTGTATAATATACATTAACATCTTTTTAAAACTTCTATACATATAAATATTGTCTTGCTATTTTCTGGCTAATATATTTTATGTCCTTTTATTATTTGTTTTAAGTCTTGCATTAAATGAATTACTTTTCATAACAGCTGTTTGTATAGTTATAGTTTTACACATTTAAGAAATAGACTCCTTTGAAGAGATGTTTAAAAACATCACATAACCCCATGAGAACAATATTTGTTATGATTTCAACATATGACATTAATTCCGAGATGAGCGTTATGTCCATTTCTCCTTAGTACGTATAAAAAATGTGATGTGAACGAAAACATTCCTAATTATAATATTATAAATGTGAAATGTAAGTTTGTTTGTTACGCTTTCACGCGAAAACTACTTGGCCGATCATCATCATGAAACTTTGTACACATATTCTTGGAGGTATTAGAAGTAACATAGGATACTTTTTACTAAAAAAAAACAAATAATATTTTTACCAAAGATAAATAAATTGTTTGTCAAATAATCTCAAAATCTAGTTATTTCAACGCCACCTGGCATTCCAGTAATTGATTCATTTTTATCAAGTTGTAATGACATTTATTTAATGGCTTCAATGCGAGCAAAGCCGCGAGTAAAAGCTAGTAAGCAAATAAAGATTTCTTAAAATATCACCGGCCCTAAGCCGAACGCTAAACAGTGAGTAAAGAGAACCTCGTGTCCGCAGCGGCAAGTTCGGCCTGTGGCTGGACGGCGACCTGTACCTGGGCCGCACGCAGCGCTGCACCACGTACGGGAACGAGCCGCTCACCACGCGCGAGGACTTCATCGTCAAGATCATGGAGTGCTGGACCTTCATCTGAGCACCGAATAAGCTTTACTGTCCCTACGATATTTGCTACATTCGACACATTTACACGTCGGTTCGACTCTGTCCGCGCTCGCGTCGGCTCGCGTCCGAGACGATGCGAGTCGCGCATTTCTAGTCAAACGTACTGAATTACCCGACCAATGTTTTCACTCTGCGAATCTGGGCGCGTTCGGATCGACCCGCGAGCGAGTGCATCAAACCTAGTCAATTGTCGTTCGTTTAGTCGCGACGGTCCCGCGAGGGCCGTCCGTAACGATTACGTGTCAATTCAATTAATACTGTGCATTGTTTGTTAAGGAAATAAAAAAAATAAAAAATAAAAAACATATTTATATCGAAAGAGTAAAATCGATGTTACGTAGATATTTATATTTAACGAAACGTTTGTGTTTAGCGACCGTCTATCGGTGTTGCCAGTTGTCGATGTATCAAAGTAATCGCGTCGATTTAATATATATCGCGAGTCCGAAGAAGCTCTTCGATGAAATTATATGTGCTGATAACGCTTGCCAGAAGAATAGATGGCAGTTGACGTACTGTTAAACAAATTATAGTCGGTTTGGTGGCACCATCAGTATAAAATAATAAATAATATAATTTCCACATAATATTTAGTTTGCATACATATTCGTTGTCATGTATTTTAGTCGTAATGTTAAGTTAGTGAGCATAATTTATGTTTCTTTTACTGTGATTTCATTAATATAGCTGCATTTTATTATAATATTGAAGTGTAATTATTAATGACTATTTAATATCGTAACTTTTAGTTAACCCGTTCGATTACAAATGTTATTCTTTATTATAATCACAATATTCATTAGTAGGAATGTATGTTAGGAAAGTACATTTGATATAAAGCAGAAATATTTGTTGAGTAAACAAAGCATTATTAAATTTTATGGTGTAACGCTTCAGTACAGAAATGAGTAGCCGATTCAATATAAAATTAATTAGTAAAAAAAATTATTAAATAGTTATCTTAGAGCTTGATGAATATAATCGTCATTGTGCTTAGCAATTGTGTAACTTAGCATGATGTTACTCAGACTTTATCTGATCATGTAATGTTATTTATTAATTATATTTTATTGCGTTACAATTACGAAATCTATCTCTGTGGGAGGAAGCTTACGAAAGTTGAGTACGGTACTGTGGCCGACTTAAATGTATTTCAGGATCATAAATAATGGAGAAGTGCAATATATCCGATAAATTTTTACCACAATTACCGATCTCGACGAAACTGAGTGTTGGAATCTTACGTGTACAACGAGGAATTCATAAGCCAGTCCTAATATGCTTATTTACTAGCAGCATGAAATTAAAAAAAAATATAGATCCACCTATTGCAGAGAAATGTAAGTTATCGTCGTATTTACTCAATACATATGTCTCAGTTAAGACTTCATCTAGCTTGTATCGTTTAGTTGCTAGGCAGAGCGTGTATAGGTTGTTATTACATTAAAATTATAGCCGGTGTTTGAGTAATCCTCGATTTATTATCTTATATAATGTGTACACAATATAATGGCTATATGAGATTACTATCAGATATATTTTTGTGAATAAATATGCAGCGAATTACTGTAATTATTACTGACGGTAGAAAAAGTTAAAGATAGAATGGATTGAATTAAATACCTTAAATGTGAAGTTATTGTTAAGCACCTACCTATCGCAAGTGCATCTGTCTGTCCATGCAACGCATATTGTTGTTTGTCATCGGAAAGTGATAGACGAAATTAGTTTTCAGGAAAATATTTATTGGCGTAATAAAATGTTACAAATATAATTATAATCACTAATGACTTGTTGAGTAGCAGTGAGATGTTTAATATTTATTTATTCTGTTGTAACTTCAGTTATTCGATTGATGCTGTAGCTGTATTGATTTATGGTGATATATTATGTAATTTTTAAGTTGTTAAAATGTAAATCAAGCCATAATAACTGAGAATATATTCTTTTGAAGAAAAATAAAAGTTGTTTTATTCTTTTCAACTATGTATTTCTATGTTATAAATAGAAAAATAAACAACCATCACCTAAATATTATTAATAATTTGAATATCTTGGACGATGAGGTCCATGTGATCCGGGGTAATCATTATACCTCCTATGGTCTGAGTATCCTTGATTCCTATTGCCACCCTGGTAAGGATTATATCTGTTGTGACGACGGTCATTTCTACGACCGGAATTAAAAGGCACCCACCATCTTTCTAATATTGGTGGTGTGGAGGATTCTTTATTAAAAACTTTCATAAATTCCTCATCTTTATCTGTAAACCTGTCTTTAAATTCTTCTTCACACTTTTCTAAGAACTCCTTGTCCTCAGCAGATAATCCAATTTCATCCATATTTATAATAAACTGCCTGGGTATTGAATAAGGGAATTTGTATCTGGAAAATGACATTAATAATGAGAAATAATAATTTAACTCCCAAATATTTCAGAATGGTATTAAGCTTTTCTGAACTTTAGATACAAAAGCACATTACAAATTTTTAAAATAGTGCCAGTTAGAGAACTATCATTTAATTCTCCACAGCTAACCTTTTTATTTTAAAATTTAATCAATCGTTATCTACTTAGATTGTACTCATAATATCAAAAATGTCAAAGAAAATAGTAACAAAAAGGCATAATATCACATGGCATATATCATATATTATATTTAAAACTTAAATTTAATAGATTAAAAGTGTTTTATTAAAGCAAAGCAGACACATAGACAAACAATTTATTAATTTTGTTTAATCTTCCCAATAACAAATAATTGCAGACAAGCACATCCCTCCAAAATCACTCATAAAAAAATAATAATTACTATTTTCACTAATTAAGTGGGGCAAGATAAGACCAAAGAATTGGTCATGAGCTGGAACTAGTTTTGAACTATCATGTTCAAAAACCCATCCAATAAACATTCCACATTCAGAACAAAAACATGGTTTCCATTTATAGTCCGGAAACCAAAGTTCATCTTCTTCCCACTGGAATTTAATAAAATAACCTAATTGTTTTAGTACAAATTTAATTTATTTTTTCAAATATTAATATTTTGTTTTTAGTTATGAATTAAAATATTAGAAATGATACAGATCATCTGAATGTATATACCTACATATAATTCTATCAAATATACAAAATCTTTGTAACAAATTTTTATAGCTTCTCATTATTCAGATGTGGTGATGTTGACCGGTGGGAGGGATGCGCTGTGCCGCGCTCCCGGCTGCATGGGTACCACCATCTTGCTTATTTCTTCCGTGAAACAGCTTTGCTGTGTTTCGGAAAGAAGGGCAAGACAGGCAGTGTAATTACTGGCACCGAGACTTAACATCATATGTCTCAGGATAGGCAACACATAAATGAGTCGGCTGGGCTAGTTCCAGGTGAACTAGTTTATGTTCATGGGCGACGTCGACCACTTACCATCAGGTGGCACGTCTGCCAGTTTGCCTATTCAACTAACATATAAAAAAAAAAAAAAAAAAAAATACACATTTTTATATATTAAAACCTAATAATTTTATCAAAGTATGCTGTAATATGTACAACATTTATAATAATGTTTTTTGATTAAGATTTTTACTATACTATTATAAAACCTCTTAAGTGAAGAATTAGATTTGTTTTTACAGTGTAAGTGATAAATTTTACAGAAGAATCCACTTTTTTTTTCTTTAAACTTAGATGTAAGCCGGTTTTATTATTTATCCTTGAAATATATTTAATGGTATAATCTAAAATTAAAAAGTAAATTTTCTAAATCTAAATAATAAATACAAAAGAACCAACAGTAATAGTATTTTATTCATGTTCAACAGTATAGAAAGTTAAACTTTCTGTCTTATTTTGAAAGAATTACCTCAGAATGTACAAGAACTAAACTATTTTTTTTTTCGCTAAATTGTATTAGTTGTATTATTGTCTTTATGTATGGTAATGGCTACGTTCCACTTAACGCCCGCAACGCCATCGACCACGACCGCTGAAATTGCCATTCCACTAACGTAAAAAGGCCGCGGGCGTTGAAGGCGAATGTTATAAGTGGAACGCACATCTTGAGCGCTATGTGCTCGTAATATGGCGGCATGTAAAAACGTGCAGCTGTGGGGGTTTTGTGAGTAAATATTTCGCATGGATTGGAGTAAAATTTAATTCAAAATGGATTCCCGTGAATTTTTTGACAAAACGAATAAGAGACAATTCCACTGCAATGTCAGTTTCAGGATCGTAAACAGTTATTTGTCTCGTCGCCATCGTTGTTTTTTAAAATTCCCGCTTCGTTTTGGTGAAAGCCCACTTTGACCCATCAATATTTTGTGGGCGAAGTGGGCGCGATGTGGTCGCGAACAGTGACGTCATCTATGACGTCGAACGATCGCTCGCGACGACCACGGACCTTAGGTGGAACGATACAGAGGATGTTACAATAGTTGCGGGCGTTAAGTGGAACGTAGCCAATGTGTAGCCAAAGAAAATAAAAACAAAGGTAAAATTATTCATAACTTTTGACTCAAGGTAAAAAAATACTTAGTACATTATAACCTAAATACTGACTTAATATCTTCTGTTAAGGTACAACAATGCATCAATTCTTGTAACTCATTTAAGACAAAAGGATATGGTCAAGAGGATATGGTCAGCCGCTTGAACGTCGCCCTCCAGGCAGTCTCCGAATGGGGCGATGCCAATCTGGTCACGTTCAACGCTACAAAAACACAGGCGTGTGTGTTCTCCTCTAAACGGAGCCCTTTGCACCTGGCTCCGACTTTCCGAAATGTTTCTGTAGAAATTACCGACTCCCTTCAGCTCCTCGGTGTAGAGCTATCGTCCAATTTGAACTTTGGACAGCACATCGAGTCCAAAGCAAAAACTGCAGCAAAAAAACTAGGTATTCTCTCTAAGGTCAGGCGATACTTCACTCCAGAACAGCTGCTTCAACTATATCAAGCACAAGTTCGATCTTGTATGGAGTATTGCTGCCACCTTTGGGATGGATCCGCCAAATACCAACTGGCAACTTTGGACTCGGTGGAAAAACGAGCTAAAAGACTCATAGGTGACCCTACTCTGACAGACACCAAGTTGCAGAGTCTCGATCATCGGCGTAGGGTAGCTCGTCTGTCGGTGTTCTACAGAATATATTTTGGTGAGTGTGCGAAGGAATTGCACGATCTAATTCCCCCCACAACCTTCCGCCATCGGGACACTAGGCTCGGTCGATCGTTCCATCCTTATGTCATTGATATGCCACCTACGCGCACAAAACGCTTTAGCACTACTTTCTTGATGCGCACGACTAAGGAATGGAACTCGTTGCCCGCGTCTGTGTTTCCCGAACGATACAACCTGGGTGTCTTCAAGGCCAGAGTGAATAGACTGCTATTAGACAGGCATGCTCCACCTTCGACCGCATCGTCACTTAACATCAGGTGAGATAGCGGTCAAATGCCTGTCTATTTGTCATAAAAAAAAAAAAAAAAAAAAAAAAAAAAAAAAAAAAAAAAAAAAAACTAGAAAAACCTATACCTACTTGGTATGTGAATTGTGCATGGTAGCTTCATAGATCATTATTGCAGCCTAAATGTATCATCAATTAAAATTATTATCATCAATTTAAATTTAGAAGTTTATTATGACAATTATTCATCATACAGACACTTGAACTTTAAAATAGAACTAAATGCTGTTAATCAACATTTTGTAAATGTTTTCAATTTTGTTTAATAATATATAAGCTTATTTAGTGAACAATATGATTAATATTTTTGTTAATATTCTGGACAAATATTCATCCTGAATATTATTTATGACATATAAACATTTGTGTAATATTTTAAAGATCTAACTGTAGTAAGTTAATTATTATAAATATTAAAAAAAATATCTTTTATTAGCAATAGATAAAAACAATTTTCATACCTCTCCTGTACCAATGCAACTCGACTGACTGGATGTTATAACAGGAAATCGGAAAAAAATATTTTGGGATAACACTTGCACTAATACTTCATTTCTATTAAATAATGTATCATTAAATCTATATTGAGCATAAGGACTGACTTTAGCAATTATTTTATCAGACGGTAAAAGGTGACTGCCACAATTACGACACAATATATTATCTGAAATAAGAAAAAATATTAAATTATTTTGTTTTGATACAAAATGCTAATTTTGAGAATTGTCTAAAACCTGTAGTATTATGAAATTGTTCGATGTTCCCTAAAGAACACGATATATTCACAAACAGTATAAATAAAATTGTAAACATTACAATTTTCAAAACTTCTTTATCTTTTTACGATAATGGGATAACCACGTACTCCTTTGGTACTCTTACAGTTTGTTTGTCACCATAGATTATACACTTATCAAAAAGTAATACACGTCTTATTTACTGGTTTTGTCACTCTCTATCTCTAATGACAATAAAATGAATGCAATTATGGGTACGTTCGCGCGCCCTCTTCTAATTGATAATTCATCACTTTTATAGGCCTTTTTTATCTATGCATTTCACAGACCACATGCGTGGAAACGGAAATGGAACATGCGCAATAGTCTTTTATTTATCAGTTTTTAATAAAAATAATAAATAGTAAAGAAACGTAAGAAGATAATTTTGTTTTTTATTTTTTATGAACAATAGCAAACAATTATTTACTAAAGTTTGACAGTTAAATTGAGTTTTTGATTAAAGAAGTATCATTTTCGCGCATGTGGTCTGTGGAATGCATAGATAAAAAAGTATGAAGTAAGCATGCGCTCCTATAAAAGTGATGAATTATCAATTAGAAGAGAGCCCGCGAACGTACCCTATGCATTCACAGAATAAGTAAAAGTTGCTACATAGCATTGTCAAGTTTTTAAACAAAATTAAAATGTCTTTGCAGTTTTTAAACAAAATTAAAATGTCTTTGCAAGCATGCAAAATTGCTTTAAAATAATCAAAAACTGTGAAATAAATTTTTATTAAAATATTAATCTTAAAAGGAAATGTAATTAATGTAGTGTAATATTATTACAATTAAAAATTAATGTAATGTATATTCTTATCGTTCCTTATGAACGTAACCAAATTTTAATAATATGAAAAAAACAATAATTTAATTTTTTGTTTCCTAATTATTAGATTATTTAGACTGGAGCCGTTGTTTGAATTTTTTTAAACTTTATTTAAATCAAAATTATATTATACAATTTAATATGAAAGTAAAACGCAACGTACCTATTTTTTTATTTCGTCAGATCGCGCGCATTTGCTACTGTCAAAGTTGTTTATTGTTAGGTTATTAATTGCAATTTCTATATATTAAAATTATTTGGTTAAAAATAATAAAACAAAACTAAATTGAAACTAGCTAGTTTTAGTTCTTGAAAAAACATTCAATACGTATATGATTTGAAGGAAACCAGCTGGATTTATGTAATAGCTGTCAAAAAGTACGCGAACATTTGTGCACTTGGATTTTTTGCATAATGTTCTCACACAATGTATGAAGATGATAACATTACTTCTACTCCAAAGCGTTATGCCTTGTCTGAAGTCACAAATGCAACAAGCTATGTGTCGCCAACTGCTAATTTGAAGCTATTGACGAATGTTGCTTTGCAATACCCCACGCCGCCTCCAAGTACAGTACATCGCAAAGAAAAATCCTTACAAATATTATGTGATAAGTGAGTACATTTGAGTTCTAATATTTGTCTCATACATCGGAAATTCGTTGCCTCATTGTTCTATCTTTAAAACTTAAAATATTGTCTACAGGTTTCTAAATTTGTATCCTCTTAATGGAAATGGCACGGTCGAAATACAATTGGATAGCACTGCAGCCAGATTAGGGGTTGAAAAGCGTAGAATGTATGATATAATAAATATATTAGAAGCCATGCAATGTGCAGTACATAAAAGAAAGAACACATACTTATGGCATGGTGGAGCTAGATTGAATTCTTTTTTAAAAATGTTAAAGAAACAAGGAGAAAATCTTAGGTTGTCTGAGGCCCTCAGAGGAAGAGCTGCAAAGCCACCTGCTCCTAAACATAAAACCCTTGGTGTTTTAGCTCAAAGATTTTTGATGCTTTTCTTAGTGGAGCCACCTGTAAGTTTAAATAATTTTTTTCTCTATATAAAACATTTCTCATTATTGTTTATAAATGAAAAAAAAATGTCTCAATATGATTTGCTAAACAATAATTGTACCTTTAGATTTTGGTTTAGTTGCAATTTTTATAAATATTTTTTTTCAGAACACTCTTATCAATTTAGAAATGGCAGTTAGTGTACTTATCGACTCATCAAATAAAAATAAGTCAAACCTCTCACCAGAGCAGTTAGATCGTCAACACAAGTCTAAAGTGAGGAGACTTTATGATATTGCAAATGTATTTATTTCAATTGGTCTCATTGAAAAAGTATCAGGTAATTTGATATTAAAGAAGCCAGTGTTCAAGTATGTTGGGCCATTTAAAATGAAGAAAACTGATAAAGTTGTGCTTCACACAGTATCACCAATCACCCCTCTTTCAGTATTAGACACACAACATCAAATGACGCCTTGTCATGTGTTTCCGGGAAAGTCTAAACGGAAATTGGAGTTTACAACACCAAGTACAGATAAGCTAGGTGTTACAACCCCACCTCACACTCCGTCACACAAGTGGGATGAAATTTTACTTGTTGCTGACATGGAACTGAATAGAATTAACAATGGAGTTATAGTGTGACTCTTTTTAAAGGTGTTAATATGACACAATGTCCACAAACATCCAAGACACAATGCTTATTACTCCCATGTTTATTGATACACCTTTAAAAATAGTAATTTAATATATCAAAAATGTATTTTTAGTTGTAAAGAATATTACAATAATTAAAACAAATTTAGGGATATTAAAATTTTAATAAAAATAAAACATGAAATATATATATATATATATATGTATATAACAAATAAAACATGAAATATATATAATATATATATATATATATATATATATATATATATATATATATATATATATATATATATATATATATATATATATATATATATATAATGATAAAGATTTTATGGTTCCTTTGATATATTTAGTCTAGGGTGTATCAAGAATATGCTTGCCATTTACTTTTATTCTTTGGTAAACAGTAAAATTAAGTCTGATTATGTGTATGTATGTGGACTTGACTGAATGTTTTTAAATAAGTCAAATGTATACTTGTCTTCCAGGGGATATTTCAATATCTTATGACTAGAATATACATAGATATATTAAATATTCTCTTTATTATAATGTATAAATTTTATTATATGTTGTTGAAAACAGAGGTTTATCTGTGTCACTGACATCATAGTGCAATTAACAATTTTATTTTCTATTTTAAAAATTATGTAATAATGAATTTAATAACGAAATTACAGATAATAACAAGAAAATGTAAAAACACTTTTTTCCTTTAAATGTATATTATGAAGCAAGGGGGCGTTCAAGTATTACGTAATGCAATTTAGGGAAGGGAGGGTCTTGTAAAACGTTATGATACATTACAAGGGCTTAAGGAGGTAAACATATTTTTTTTTGACGTGATAAAGTCTTATAAATCGATAAACGCCGGCTGTATGCACGAAAAAGCATGACTCATTGTCACGTTCCACCTGAGCCGAGTGTGCAACCGAGAGCGCGGAACAAGCGATAGAGAGGCAGGATTGGCCTAAGCATTCGGCTTGTAAAAAAATCTTCAAAAATTGCATTACGTCAATACTTTAACGTCCTCCAAGCAAGCAAGCTAGCATCATCAGTTTTGAACTAGCTATTATGGATAAAGAACAATATACTTTATTGTATAAATAAAATGTGAAACAATAAGTACTGCTTGTAAAAATGATGTTTAGATTATATAGTGGAGAAATGTACAAGTCTGGACCCCTGGAACCTAGGACTGAGATGTAACAAAACTATATTAGAATATTATAATAAGTAATATTTATGACTATGTTATCCTATATAGTATATTTTTCGTGATTTTATACATAAATAAGTCTATTTTGTGACGTTTTGACAAAAAGTATAGAAATTTATGCATTTATAACTTATCAACTTTGATAGGTAGTTATTATGACGAATTTTATATATAATAATGAAGTTGCTTTTATTTTATATTAATTTTGTTAGAAGTTACATGTAATATTAAATAACTTGAATTTTTTTTTCTTTTATTTTACTACAAGTTTGGGCCAACAATTTCACACGCCTAAAATCTGTTTGAAGATGTTTTATAGGCACTCTCCCATATTAATGGGCTTCCTAAAATGATTTTTTTAAATATGACTTGTGTAGTTTCTGGTACGGATCTTGAGCACTCAGCGACAAGTGGGGATTGATTTGCTCTTTATTGTAAAATCAACTTTATAGACAACCAATTTTTTTCTAGATACTTTATCTTAGCTCTCGAACGGTGAAAAGAATTATTAAAATCGTTTTAGTGGATTTAGAGTTTATGTACTCTTTATAATATTAGTATTGGTAATACAGATTTAACTTCATTAAACAGGCTTTCTAACTTTAAAAAAATCTCAAGCTAGATTGTGAAACTAACACTTCGAAACAAAAACTATATAGGCAGGTATTATAATATTAATAAAAGATTGTAATAATTAATTTAAGAAAAATTTATTATTTTGAATAACTAATATACATTTAAATATATATAAAATATTAAATATATAGCAGTCATCCTGCTTTCCGCTCCAGAGTCGTGGGTTTGGTTCCCGCTCCTTGTCTGGATGTAATATTTATATAGTTATGTATTATAAATAAATGAACGTCTCACACTCAACGGTCCTCAGTAGGATTTGTAGAATATAATATTTTTTATGTAAAAAATATATCGAAGAAAATAATTATTTTTTTTTTTACATAAATGAAAAACACACAGGTACTTGAAATAGTTATCTATGCTATAATACCTAATTATGAATATGAAATTAATTTATTATAAATATTACAATAATTACGAATTTGTCTAATATTACATTGTAATATTAAGAATGTTTCACACAATAGTTGCTAATTGTTATAAATGATTTATAATATATACATTATATCAAATAATATTTACAAAATAAGTAATATATAAATTATTTTATTTTATTTATATCTGTAAAATATTTCTTTTAAAACAGCATTAAAATATGATATACATATAAATTGACTAAGTATAATAATATAATTATTATATTAATTCACGACATCGTTTTGATTGAGAATTTGATTATGCTGATGCCAGTCTGTCGCGAAGCCGACCGGAGGTGGTAGGAACAGCGGCAAGTGGCAGTGTCACACTTGCTCGACCAATGGAAATTGTTCCGTAGGAGGCGGCAATGTCTCGGCATCAAAGAAACTTGCATGTAAAGCGACTACGGTAACTGTAGCTCCTGAAACAATAGGGGATCGGACAAATTTTCAGAAAATGTTTTAAATTAATCTTTATGGATACTTATTCCCATAAAAAATAAAACTTTATTTTTTTATAGCCGTTTAGGTACTCAAAATCATGTTTTAATATTGTCTGTTTAAAAATCCCGCCAAAACGCCACGCTATATCATCTGAGAGCGCGTGACGTCATCTGGGTTTATAACAAAACAGCTGCATGAGCATAAGTTCACGAGAAGTTTTGTTTCGTGGAGTAGATTTTTTATTTGTTCTTATGGAACGCAAAAAATATCGTTGGTTTGCAGTACCTCAATATACGAACACATTAAAAAGTACTCCAAATAAAATATTCATTTGATGTGCCAAGAAAAGCAGATAAACGAAAAAAACATGATTAGACTTAGCATGGACTTAGCGAGTAGAAAATGCAACGAAATGAATTTCCACAAATTTACTTTTGTGAAGATTATTTTGACGTAAATGTAAAGTAATTAGTACAAATAAATAGAATGAAATGTGCTTAAATTAATTTTTAATATATATAGGTAGTTTTCTCTCTACGTTCAACTACTATTATAGATTTTTTCTTTTTGTAATTTTTTTTTGTAACACTAAAGAATCGTATATAGTGTTGACAGTATTCTACTTGCGACGACCGTTCTGGTGTAGTGGTGCGAGTAGTCGCCTCAACACCCCGCGCCGGCGATCACGGGTTCGATTCCCGCTCGGGACAGATAATTGTATTTGTACAAATATTTGTTTCCGGTCTGGGTGTATGTTCTTGTGGTTCCCCCACCGTGTCTCGGAGAGCACGTAAAGCCGTCGGTCCCGGTTGTTATCATATACACCTGATAGCGATCGTTATTCATAGTAGTATATTATTCGCCAACCTACAATGGAGCGGCGTGGTGGATTAAGCTCCAACCCTTTGTCTATATGGAGAAGAGGCCTTCGCTAAGCAGTGGGTGGTTTACAGGCTAGTACAGTACCTACAGTAGGTACAATACATATATTGTGTAATATTAGAGGTTATTTTTCAAGGAGGAATTTTATCAAGTATAATATTAATAAATAATATATTATTATATATTTTTAATAGTAATACAGAAGTTTTCACATTTCAAAACACAAATTTTGTCACAAAAGTCTGAATTACTTGCAAAGAAATTGCAAATCAGAAAGTATTCACTCTGGGAAGATTTAGATTGTCGGTTTTCGTAAATCCTGTTTTCATTATAAAAAACTGGTTAAACACCACGTGACAGCTTTTAAATCGATTACCGTATCCTAATTTATCAATAATCTTTTAGCAACTTATATAATTTCAACAAAATTATGGAAATAGCTGAGTAAACTAAGTAGATAGTACCCATGCAGTCAATGATTGTCCACAGATGACGTCACGCACTGTGATTGGTGTTTCAGTACAGTTAAAAAATATTGAAAATAACAACATTTTATTTCTTCATTTAAAAATATTTAAATGAATTATATTAAATTATTATTAGGTAAATAATCGTAAAACAGTATATTTATTTTATCTAAGCACATTTTAAATTTTAATCTGATTACTGTCCGATCCCCTATTAACATTATGTGGTGCATAAAAAAAAAAGTTTAAAATGGGTTTTTGTATGATGCCCATTTTTAGAACTTTTCCTACCCTTACTTTTAATCTCTGATCCTTGTCCGCTTGTATGAAAATTATAATTAATACTGTAATATATTTGTTTTTATAACATAATCACTACATTTTATTAAAGTTAAGTCACATGGGTAATGTAAATAATTTTATCTCACCTAAGACCCAGAACAGGACAGCCCCGGCGCCTGCTAACCAACAAAGTGCCATAGAACTAGCCGCTGCCACTGCATACTGTTGAGTTTTACTCAATTCCCATCCACCAATCTATTTTATAGGATAGATTTTAGTACATTAAATAAAAGTTTTAGAGTAAAAAGTAATTATATACAGGTAGGATAGGATGTTAAATAGATTGCATTTTTTATAATAAAAGTGATTTTTTCTTACTTGTGGCTGAAAATTTTAATTTATTTTTTTATTAATTATACGAGGCTAAGTATAATTTCGTAACAATAAGGGTAAAATGTGTTTTTACCTTCCAAGTATTAGGTCCTGAGGTAAGTTTTTTGTATCCAAAAAAGCTTGCGACCATGGCAATCAAAAGCAACGGTGATGTTATTCTGCAATAATTTTATTATAAATAATAACTTATTAATGTGTTGTGGCGACATATATATACATATATATATATACATATATATATACATATATATAATACATGATTTAAGTTCAATTAAGCGTCAAGTTTGTATAAATAATATTAGGTCTTTACCTATGAAATTGCCGTTTCGTCGCACTGGCTATTTAAAAAAAAAAAAAAAAGTTTGCTAAGAACTCGAATTTCAAAAAAATTTTTTATTTTAAAATTTCGTTCGTTAGTCGTAGCGTTCTGTTTACATCGCATTTGTACGTTTTTCGTCGTCATGGATATGTAAAAAATTCGAGTGATTATGGAGTATGAGTTCCGTCGTGGTTACAAAGCGGCAGAAGCGGCACGCAACATCGACGACGTTTACGGTGCGAATACTACTAATGATCGCACCACCCGTTATGGGTTTGCTCGCTTTCGTTCCGGAAATTTCGACCACGAAGCAATTACAAAGAGGAGGTGTTGTAATCAATGTAGTCTAGCGTCCACCAATATAGTCCACACATCAAACCGTAATAGATCTACTTACCACCAGTTGTCGCTTTCGTCAGTACAGCTGTCGTTGCCGGACAATTAAGTTGCTCTCGTGACTAACTCCTTTTTATATATTTAAAAAATATTCTCGACCCGCGCACGTTGTGAACATGAAGTGCTGTGTTGTATCGTGTAGAAGTTACACGAACAAATCAAAATCAAATGGAATAAACATATCTTTCTTCTCGTAAGTAATATTTAAATTAAATATATTATTTATTTTGTCTAGAAAGTTCGGTGATTACCATGCCTCTATCGGCAAGTAGCAAAACTACTGGTCTAGCCAGGGCCGTACTTAGAATTGAAATTTATCTCTACAATACGATCCCAGATACTGTTCAAAAGCTTTCAATTAACAAAGTTTAAAAAAATTGTCAATGAGCGTATGTGATGAAGGTTATTACAAAATAATTATTGAAGATAGCTCACTCACTCAGCGAATAACCGCTCAACTGTCCGTCTCGACTACTAGTTGACAAGAGTTTACAAGCTAACCACAATAACTGCAAGCGCCCGTGTCATGTAATGGTCGCCATGGCTATATTGCCCATGTCAACTTTTTTTCGACACGGGCATTAGTACGCAAAGTGCACCTGTCAACTGTGTTGACCGTGTTGATTAACGTATACTACATTATCACCGGTGGGAAATAACGTAACAAAACGTGAGAGGCCTTGGGCAGTTTTGTGCAGTTGGTAAATTAAAAGATCATTGTCCGGACACTCAAGCGGATAAGGTGTTCTTCCGAGGAAATTTCAGTCGAATTGTTGTAGTGAAAATTCTAATTATGTAATTTTATATTCTGGGCTAAGGTTCGAACCTATAGTTTTTATTATAGGTTTATATATTATAGGTTTTGACGTTCAATATTTGAATTTGATAATCTGATCTAATAAAAAATATTCTTTCTTGCTATAATAAGAAATCTATCAGTATCTACAATTTATAACTGTTGTTTATGAAAATAAAAGCATGTTATGTATCATATTATGCAGCATTATTCCATTTTATTTACACTACGTCTGGCTTGGGAAAAGGTTTACCAATTTTGGTGTCCTTTCCGTTTTTTTTTTTTAATCACTCCGATGATAAAAACTTTATTGCATATGCAAAAGCAAACTGACTTTTAGTACGCAATTATCGACCAAAAGGTCGATAATTGCGTATTGAGAAAAATCTCAAATCGATATTACACATGGCTACATAATATCAAGCTTTAATTTTCCAGCATAGGATGATGACCTTTCATTGTACTAAAATCCTACAAAGCGAAATCAGCTTATCAATACAATAGTAAATCATGATAATATTATATAGCAGTGTGTGCCATCCAACTTCAAATTACATATATGCTTAACTAAAAAATTCTGAGTACGGCCCTGGCAGACACCTAGTGACATATAGTAGAACAATTATAACGTCTGTCAATTTAGTCAATTACTTGTTTTAGCTACTGGTCGCTAGATGGCTTGTCGCTATTTGAAGCCCCTCGCACCCCCGCGCAGTTGCGACACTACATTATATGAATAAAGTTTCTTATGGCACCTCCTCTTTGTAATTGCTTCGTGATTTCGACCTAAGAAAGGAATCACGTGGTCAGCCGAAAATGTTGGTCGACAATGACGAATTAAAGGTGATTGTGGAGGTTGATGATTCTCAAACTACAGCTGAATTAGCAGTAGCTTTCGAAGTTAGCACTAAAACAATATTGGTCCATTTGCGTCAAATTGGCAAGGTAAAGAAGCTCGACAAATGGGTGCCTCACGAATTGAATGAACGCCAGCGCGAAATACGCGTCGAGACGTGCCTTGCACTGCTCAACAGACACACAAACGAAGGCATATTGAATCGCATTGTTACTTGTGACGAAAAATGGATTCTATTCGACAATCGCAAGCGCTCAGCTAGTTGGTTAGATCCTGGTTCAGTACCTAAACAATGCCGTAAACGAAAAATGACCACTAAGAAAGCGATGGTTTTTTTTTTTTTTATAATTTGATAGGCTTGCGTTTGACCACTATTTCACCTGATGATAAGTGAGAATGCGGTCTAGGATGGAGCACGCTTACCTAGAAATAGCCTATTCACTCGCGACTTGAAGATGCCCAGATTGTAGCTTTCGGGGAACACAGACGCTGGTAGAGAGTTCCATTCTTTGGCCGTACGCATCAAGAATGTACTAGCGAAACGCTTAGTGCGTATAGGGGGGATGTCAACCGTATAGGGGTGACGTAACGCAGAGCGTCTGGTTGTACGAAGATGAAAGGGGCAGGGGGGAATCAGGTCGTGGAGTTCTTGTGCACACTCACCGAAGTGTATCCGATAAAAAATCGACAGACAGGCCACCTTGCGTCGATGATCCAAGCTTTGTAACTTAGCAGCGACCAGTGAATCATCGCCGATAAGCCTCTTGGCTCGCCTCTCAATTGACTCGAGAAGCTCCAGCTGGTACTTGGCTGAGCCATCCCAGAGATGAGAACAGTACTCCATGCACGAGCGAACTTGAGCTTGGTAAAGCTTTAAAAGCTGTTCCGGAGTGAAGTACTGTCTAACCTTCGAGAGGACACCGAGTTTTTTGGCAGCTGTTTGGGCCTTTTCTTCTATATATGAGCCAAAATTGAGGGTAGATGTTAAAGTAATGCCAAGAAGCTCCAGATGGTCGGCTATGGGCACGGATACACCCCGGAAAGAGGGAGTCAGGTGGAAAGGACTCCGCTTTGCTGAGAAGAGACACGCCTGGGTCTTAGAGGCGTTGAACTTGACCAGGTTGGCGTCACCCCAGTCAGAGACAGCTTTAAGGGACAAGTTCAGACGCTGGATCATGGCTTCCCTCAGCGACTGGATCTCAGACCCACTCGCTCGTGCGTTGGACACGTAACGCTCAACAACGGTGCTGTCATCCGCATACCCAAAGATCCCAGGTTTGAGCAGGTCATTGATATGCAGCAAGAATAGCGTTGCCGAGAGTACAGACCCCTGAGGGACCCCGGCATTGATGGCCAATTGATCAGATTCGCAGCCGTCTATGACTACGCGGATCGATCGATCCCTCAGGAAGTCAGATATCCAAACACAAAGCGAGGTGGGTAGGCCGAATGAAGGAAGTTTGCTAATAAGGCCGTCATGCCAGACTCTGTCAAATGCCTTCGAAATATCGAGCGAAACCGCAATGGCTTCCCCGTGTCTATCGATAGCTTCATTCCATATGTGAGTGGCATACGCTAGAAGATCACCCGTGGACCGATTGCGCCGAAAACCGAATTGACGGTCGCTAAGAAGGTCATGCTCCTCTAGGTATGCCAGGAGCCGGTTGTTCAGTATACGTTCCATACTCTTGCAGAGTATGGAGGTTACGGAAATGGTAACTGTTTGGTGGTCTAGCGCCGGTGTAATTCATCACAGCTTCTTACCAAACGGCATAAGCATTACTGCAGATGTGTAGGTACTGTGAAGAACTAAACACAATGATGGGGAAGCTCGCACGTTTTCAACTAACTTTGGTCAACCGCTCGGGACCACTGCTCCTGCACGACCACGCGCGACCTCATACTGACCAGCAGACGATCTCCAAGTTACAAGAGCTGAGGTTGAAAGTTCTCCGTCATCCACCGTACTCACCAGATTTTGCCACTAAAGACTTCCACTTTATCCAGAACTTGGATAACTTTTTGGCGGGAAAAAAATTCAATATCGGAGAGGCAGTACAAAATGCCTTTGAAGAGTTTGTTACCTCCCGTCTAATAGAGGTTTTCAAGAAAGGCATCAATAAGTTATCACTATTTTGGCAAAAATGCATTGATTCCATGGGTAGTTACTTTGAATAATAAAAACAAAAAAATATAGAAAAAAAGTGCGTTAACTTATTTCATCAATAACGGCAATTTCATAAGTAAAGACCTAATATAATTACGTACTCTTTATAACAAAGCGATAAATATATCTACACACTGACACACAAATCAAAAATTAAAAGCCAAAAATAAGTGTATTCTGTAACAAGTTAATAACAACTGGCAAAAGATTACTATAATATTTATTTAAATAAATACAAAGAAAAGTATTTTTTTTTATTATTTCTATAAGAAAGCAATCCTTTTTCTTTTCATTGATCACGATAAAAAAAAATTAAAATGTTATAAAATATTGTTACTTACAAGCAATAAGCAAATAAACCTAAAAATATAATTAGGTAATTTGCTTGAAAATATTCAACATTTCGGTAAAATCTTCGTGACAATCTCGGTATTGAAGGGGGCACCTGCGAGAATTATGCACAATTTTAAATATTAATTCAATATATATGTATATATATATATATATATATATATATATATATATATATATATATATATATATTAATACAGTTAGCAGACAATCTTATTGATAATGCAACTTTGTATAAAATAATTCATTGTTAAAAAGTTATTTTTACTTAATATTTGTACATTATATTTTATGTATCTATTTTATTATTATCTTATTTACATAAAGGAACAGGCGCATTTTATATGGATATCTGGGCCATGAGCGAACACAAATGAAAGTTATGTACATGTTTAGGATTTTTCGTGACAAACAAGGTGTACATTCTCGTTGAAAAACATGGAGAAGGGGTTGATGCAATACTGGAATACTATTTCACGTGTAAGAATGAGTCTCGAACAGTAGGCTGCTGTGCCCATATTATGACCCTCATCTGGTTTTTGGGATATGCAAACTTTCACCAAAACATTTACACTCCATCCACTAAGCATGACAATATATTGTTCTCTTATATTTACGCGAATTTTACTCATTTGATTAAAAGTCTATATCGGATTTTATCGCGTTTATTTAAAACTTTATATTTTTACAATATTTTAAATTATTTCCCGACGTTTCGGACCCTTTACAGCGTCCATGATCTCGGGGGACTGAGGTGGTGGGTGTCCGAATAATGAATTAATTGTTACATACCCCGCTTTTTATACAATTTTAAATTATTACTGTTAACCGTTCCTATTCATGCAGAATGAGCTTATTGTGTCTGGAAGTCGTGCTGTGTTCTTATTTTCCTTGGGTTCAATTAATTTTAGTACTGGCTCCCAAGCTGGTGGTACGTTCCAACCATCCTCTCGATTGAAATTAGGATGTTTTTTAATTTCAATAGCCTCGCGAATCATCCTTGGTAGGAATCGGTGTTCTTTAGCGAGAATTTGTGGCTTATCAAATCTGATATAGTGGTTGGTACCTTGTTGAGTATGTTGATACACAGCAGACTTTGTCGACCGTTGGTGTTTCATGTCAGCTATGTGTTCTTTGACGCGTGTCTCTATACTCCGCTTAGTTTGCCCTATATATGAGAGACCACATTCACAGTCTAATTTGTAGACCCCTGCATCTTGTAAAGGTATTTGGCACTTGACAGATGGTAATAATTGACTTATCTTCGTTGGCGGCTTGTAGTAAGTTTTGATTGAAGCTCGCTTCAAGATGTAGCCAATCTTGTCAGTGACTCCTTTGACATATGGTAGTACGGCAGGCTGGCGCTCAACTGTGGCTGTCTTCTTTCTCCGGGATCTGTGACGCTGACGCGGTGCTCGGAGGTTGTTGTCTCGCAGTACCTGCTTGACGTGCTGTAGCTCTGCGTCCAGGTGTTTCTCGTCACAGATCCCGCGAGCTCTCTGAAACAGAGACAAACCAACGGCAGAGAGTTGTCTAGGATGGTGGTGAGAACAGCAAATAAAATACGCCGGTTAGAAGATCTCCAGACGAAGCGCGCAAGAAGTATTACATCTTTGAACTTCTTGAAGAGATGCCGAGATCACAGTCTCATTCCAACGTGTGTCAAGATTACCGCTAAAAAGGACATACTTGGAAGCGCTAAGATCTTAAAACAGGCAAGTCAAAAATTGTTATGTCAATGCATCCGCGAAAACCGTTACAACCTCTTTAAAGTTAATACAGCTATAGAGAAGGCATCCATTGAGTTAAAAAATATACTGACGACATTTGATTATAAAAGCTGCATAGATACATTAAATCAGCGTGAAACATCCAAATATATTGCGTGTAAAAACAGACAAATTTTAAAATATAATAAATTATTAAAAAATTCAAATAACAAAACCGGTAAATGGAACGTGAATGTACCGGCATCGACCACAGACACGCAAATACATACATCTAAAACGTCAACGTCAGTAGTAAATATTTCAAAACAAACTCTGGATGCAGCAACCGTTAAAGTACTTGAAAAAGGCCTAAATTTTGCAATAACACCACGTAGAATTCCCTTCGAAGAAATAATCTGCAATGTCGAAGACTGTTTGATAAAAAACAACTTACGTAAAGAGGATATGGAGGCTATGCGTCAAGATGTTTCTTCCGTCTTACGTCGAAGTAAATTGCCGAAACCAAATCTCTCTAAGGAAGAATCAATTGCTCTAAAAAACTTGCGTGCGAGGTCAGATATTACAGTACTTCGTGCAGATAAAGGGAACGCTACAGTAGTCATGGACACATCAGATTACAACACAAAAATAGAACAACTTCTGTCGGATAAAAGTACGTATAAAATCGTTAATAAAGATCCAACGAATAAAATATTAAAAGAAACAAATGATTTAATAAAGAAATACTCCGACAAATTAAAAATTGATGTTAAACTACCCACATGTGCAAAATCACCGCGCTTATATGGCCTACCAAAAATACACAAAATAAATGTACCTCTACGTCCAATTGTAAGCCAGATCGACAGTCCAACTTACAAACTGGCTCAGCACGTAGCAAAGGTACTGTCACCACTCAGAGGCAACACAACAGCGTATGTGAAGGATTCTTACCAATTTGTGAGTGAGATTAAAGACCTACAACTCACTCAGAATGAAACAATGGTGAGTTTCGATGTACAGTCTTTATTCACATGCTTACCGGTACAAGACTGCATTGAAATTGTACGAAGGAGACTAGTGGAGAACGACATGCCAGAGGAATATGCAATAATACTCAAGCACTGCCTTACAACTGGCTACCTGTTGTGGAACCACAAATACTACATACAGGTGGATGGCGTGGCTATGGGCTCTCCAGTATCCCCCATAGTGGCTGACATCTACATGGAGGACTTCGAGGATCGAGCTCTAAAGACAGCACCTATCTCTCCTAGATTTTACAAGAGGTATGTAGATGACACTTTCACCATATTACCAACAGACAGTACTTGCATATTCCTAGAACACCTTAACTCCATAAATAACAATATTCAATTTACCATGGAGTTAGAGGCAAATAACACACTAGCTTTCCTAGATGTACTTATAATCAGAAATCCTGATCATAGTTTAAGCCATTCTGTGTATAGAAAATCTACCCACACAAACAAGTATTTAAACGGTGCTTCTCACCACCATCCTAGACAACTCTCTGCCGTTGGTTTGTCTCTGTTTCAGAGAGCTCGCGGGATCTGTGACGAGAAACACCTGGACGCAGAGCTACAGCACGTCAAGCAGGTACTGCGAGACAACAACCTCCGAGCACCGCGTCAGCGTCACAGATCCCGGAGAAAGAAGACAGCCACAGTTGAGCGCCAGCCTGCCGTACTACCATATGTCAAAGGAGTCACTGACAAGATTGGCTACATCTTGAAGCGAGCTTCAATCAAAACTTACTACAAGCCGCCAACGAAGATAAGTCAATTATTACCATCTGTCAAGTGCCAAATACCTTTACAAGATGCAGGGGTCTACAAATTAGACTGTGAATGTGGTCTCTCATATATAGGGCAAACTAAGCGGAGTATAGAGACACGCGTCAAAGAACACATAGCTGACATGAAACACCAACGGTCGACAAAGTCTGCTGTGTATCAACATACTCAACAAGGTACCAACCACTATATCAGATTTGATAAGCCACAAATTCTCGCTAAAGAACACCGATTCCTACCAAGGATGATTCGCGAGGCTATTGAAATTAAAAAACATCCTAATTTCAATCGAGAGGATGGTTGGAACGTACCACCAGCTTGGGAGCCAGTACTAAAATTAATTGAACCCAAGGAAAATAAGAACACAGCACGACTTCCAGACACAATAAGCTCATTCTGCATGAATAGGAACGGTTAACAGTAATAATTTAAAATTGTATAAAAAGCGGGGTATGTAACAATTAATTCATTATTCGGACACCCACCACCTCAGTCCCCCGAGATCATGGACGCTGTAAAGGGTCCGAAACGTCGGGAAATAATTTAAAATATTGTAAAAATATAAAGTTTTAAATAAACGCGATAAAATCCGATATAGACTTTTAATCAAATGACAATATATTCCCTGTTCTAGAAACAAGCTCAGAGGAAGAAACATTAGATTAAATGATAACTAAAAAGGTATTTCAATACAATATCTATCAATTTCATTTAGTATCTATTTAGAAAACATCAAGAAACTTTACATTTTCAAGCAGATTTTATGGTACTATATAATTGTACCATAACTAAGTCAAAGAGTGGTTTTTTAGGAAGATGTCTTATAGCGGCATGCATAACTTGATAAGACCTACACTTTACTATAGGTGTCATCTTTGTTCGCTCGTGGCCCAAAATGCTCATCCTCCTTTATGTAATCATTAATATTAATGAAGCAGTCAAAAAACAATGTACAGATTACAGGGATAGATACAATAATTGTTATGAAATTTTGAATAAAATGTTTATATTTTCCATTAAATATACTTTACTTTAAAGTTTTCAGTAGCAACAAATTGTGTCCAAGCTCTGCGTGAAGATAATACTCCCATTACCAATGCAGGCCCTGCACCACTGCGCACATGTTGAAGCAGTCTACAAATTATACATAATTATATATTTTGCTCAACTGTTTATCTATAAACTTAAACACATCTTTTAAATATTAATGTGAAATGTCACAATCTAATAATGATTAGGTACCTACTAAGTGGTTATTCATTAAAATGAGAAATAGCACATGAGTCATTTACTTTAAAATATTAAATAAATTGTTTATTAGCCATAATGATTTTTCAAGTAAAAAATTCTTTAGCCGCATTGAGTGACTTTTGATAGAGGAAAAACTTATGGGTTCAAATCACCGATGACCTCGACAAGCTCGTGACATATTGCACTTCCGTCAGACAGTATAGCGGCCTGTGTACATGTATACACATATATACACTTATACATTGTATATACTCGACTGTATCATAATATGCATGTTTGACTTTTGTGAGAGTAAAACCTTGCGATTTTGCATCACGAACATGCTGTAATAATTCAGACTATGATCGATTTAAAAATGAACACAGTTATTCCATTGCTTTGAGTTTTCACTTCTGTCGGCAGTCCTTATAACTGCCTATTTTTTTAAAGTGAAAAGTTTGTATGAGTTTCTATTTTTAATGAATAACAAACAAAGTTTCTAAATGGCACAAGAACCAGTAAGACCAGTGAAAATGTATACCGGGTATCCCACGGCTATGACACATGGAGGCAAAGTACCTTAAATATTGTAGATGGAACATTTTACTGAAGGAAGACTTCATTTTAATTTAAAAAACAATTTAAACTGCATTTATAAATTTTAAATAATTACCTAGTTGAACCGGGACTCAAACCCGCTATATGAGAAAAAAATTATCCTGTAGCTTTATCATACCAATCGAAAGGCTTCATCATAAGGATTATTTTTTGCTAAATAACATAGTATCAGAAATAAAAGGAAGACCATGAATTTTAACATTTGATATAAAATTCTGTTCAAAAAAATAAAAAGCTGACATTGTCGTAAGGACATCCAACTGACATTTTATTACAAATAATAATTAGTAGGATAATGGCTTTTTACTCAAAATTCAACAATTTAATTTATCAAATGCTCAAAATGTGTCCCATTCTGTTGAATACAAAGTCCCACTCCTTTAGTGTCTCATGTTTAGCACAGTTGTGGACAAATTGGCAAAGTGAATGAAAGTTATTTTGTAATTTTTCACAAGACAGTTTTCTCAAAAATTAATATGTTAATTGAAATATAAATTACCTTATTTGTTTTTAATATAAATTTGGTTAAATTATATGTGAATAATAATCTTTACAGAAGTATATATTTAGTTTATATTTGAATAAAAATGTCTTGTCGTTGCTGAAATTCTGTCAATAGCATTCATTTAAGATCTATGCTTTTTTGTTAAACACTTTTTATTTAGTAATGATGAAATTTTAAACAAGAATAGAATAATTTAAACCTTCACACAGATTAATTTTGATTATATTTTTTGGTATAAAAGTTAAACATTTGAAGGAAGAATTAGAAAGAAATTCTACTTTAGCCTTAAAATAATCCTATGTTGTTTGTTACTACAATAACATATTTTTGATAATATACATGAAAATGTATAATTTGGTTTGTTGTTCGTTATATTGTAATATTTATATTATGAAATTAGCATAAATGATGAATAATAATACCACAAGTATTGTATGTTGTAGCATGCAAATGAAAAATATATTAATATTTTTAATAGGTCATAAAAATAGATATATCAAGATAAAATTAAAAAGCAGAAATAAAAATAACCACGTAGCACCGTAAGAATTTGTTAGTGAGACTTACAATTCCATTTCATTCACATACTTTTGTAATCCTTTTTTTTCTGTTGTAGCATTTATTTCACCCGAGAGATCAATATTTACATTTTCAGCCATTTTTTCGTATTGTTATAGTATATGTATGTTTTCCTTCTTTTGTAAATAGAGCTACAGAATTAACATAAACAAAACTATTTAACTACTTCCAAAGAGACTACTTCTCAAATGTCATATTTGACTTTAATTTACCATATCACTGTCACTGTTTTTAGAGCTCTGTTGGTTAACAAAAATTAAAGCGAAAATCATTTAGTTTTTTTTAAACATTAATATATAAAATACATTAAACTAAATTTATGTATTACTTTTCATTTTTCATTAGTAATAATTAGTAGTATTTATGTTCAATTTAACGGAAGTCTAATTCAGGAATGTTTTAATTGTCTATGGATTTAAGAAAGGAAGTAGCACTTTTGCGTCATATCATGGCTGCCATAAAGCTTGCTCTTGGTTGCTTTTCTTACGAAAGAGTGCTTGGTTTTCTTTGAAAGTGGCGAATTCTGTCAATCTGTCTTTTATTTACATGTCGACATGCTTTGTTTGGTAAAGTTCGAATAAAGTGATTTTAGTAGTGAGAGGAGGTGAGATAATGTTTTTAATTTAGAAGGTGTAAATTTCTGCCAAAACAAAATGAACGACGGCGATTGGATATGTAGCGACCCGAATTGTGGTAATATAAATTTTGCGCGAAGAAATTCATGTTATCGCTGCAATAAAGACAGGCCTAATGCAGGGAAACCTTTTAAAAAGAAGCTTGGCACTGAGATTGGGAAGTCGGCTGCCGAGAAATCCCGCGGACTTTTTAACGCAGACGACTGGCAGTGTAATAAATGCGCTAATGTCAATTGGGCCCGGCGTCAGACTTGCAATGTTTGCAATGCACCAAAATTTGGTGAGGTATGTACATTATAATAATTAATAGATTTTTATTATATTTACGTTTTATTTTCACGTTTTTTAATAACTGAAAATGTGTTCCAGGTTGAAGCCCGTACTGGCTATGGAGGAGGTTACAATGAGCGAGGTGTAGTCGAATATCGTCGAAGAGAATCTTCTTCAGATGATGAATATGACGAGTTTGGAAGAAAAAAACGAAAACGGAAATCAGATTCGGAAGAAAAGGTATGTGTATCTTTTTTTGTTTTTTAAATTATAAAAATTAACAAAATATTCATGATGGCTACAAGATATTTTCATTTTCTGACAGTTTTAACATAAACCAATGGTAGGACCATTGTATATTATTAAAAATATGGCAGATTATGGAATTTCAAGCTAAGAAGAGTTATGTTATAACTACTAAGTGAAATAAATTTTGAAGCACATCATCATAACATTAAAGTGGAGATAATTTTTCCTGCCTTCAGGTTGGCATCACTGAAGGACCTGTAAGCAAAAAGTTGCCACCAACAATGCTGCAGAAGGAAATAAATATGGACCTTGTAATGCCGGTACCAGTTTCGAATATATCATTACCAATCAACAATAGTCCTGAGAAAGTTAATGGCAGTCTTAGTGATGGTTCAGTATGTGATTTCCCTCCACTCAACAAGATAGCATTAAAACGAAGTCAGTTTCAAAATCAGCTTCCTTTTTATAGACGAGATTTAAACATTCCACCCTATAAGACTAATGGTATTCAGCGTAAACGCTTTACAAGTGTAGGTGATAAAGATCAAACGGGATCATCAGGTTACGATACCAGTTCAAAGAAAAGTAGAAATGAAAGTAGTGTTTCACCGGCTATGAAATCTTATAATCCAGTCATGGAAAATAGGGTTTCATCGACAAATAATGATGTTGTGTATAAGTTTACTGGATCAAATCCAGCAGAGGATTTTGAAGTGACTTATACTGTTGAAGAAAGAGTCAAGGCAGCAGCTTTTGCCATAGTATATAATAACTGTAAAATTAGTACAGATAAGTTTGAATCATTGTATGATAAACCAGCACCTGATTTTAAGACAATTTTTGCTTGGAGACAAAGACTTTTAACTACTGGCTGTTTGGTTGATTCACATTTAGAGATACTCAAAAAAGATGTGGAAAAGCCTATTAACAATCAAACTGTTGCTGCCGGAAATAACATCAGAAACAAGGTTTTTCAAAAACTCCCAAATCCAGATGAAATTGCTATTATATCTGACAGTGATGAAGACTCTTCTAAGAATCCTGAGGTGAATAATCAAGCTTCTTTTAATTTAAGACAGAAGAGTGTTAGCACTGATACTTTAATTATTGGAGGTATAGTAGACAATGAGACAAGAGCCACTGGTGGTTCTGTAAGTACTGTGGATGAGAGAATGTCACAAGGTAGAAGTCATTCTACTTCAACACATCATAGAACAAGATCTAGCTCTTGTGACAGTCAAGATTCTAACTATCCTGAATCAGAATTAGAGCACATGGAACCAAAAATTTTAAATAAAAAAAGTAATTCTGTAAAATCAAATAATACACGGCAGTCAGTTTGTGACTCTGACTCTGAATCAATTTCATATCATAGTGATGAATTAGACTTTCGATCTCGTGTTTTTGATGATAGTCGAAAAGTTAAACGTAAGGTAAAGAAACGACCTACTACATCTAATGAAATTAACTCATATACTTCAACAGAAAATCAATCATTTCCAGGGTATAGCACACTAAAATTATTGGAACAATCTCCATTAGTTACTGGAAACATTTATTTGTCTAATTTCCAAAATATGAGTGCAAATCAAAGACACCGAGATCTTCATACTGTAGAAAACGATGGCTACTCGAGTGAATATGTGCCTACAAAACTTGGAGCAAAAGTTAAAAATAATTATCAAGATTTTAAAAATAATGTAAAGAAAAGAGGATATTGGGCTAAAGGAAATGGGAGTACTTTTTCAAATGTACCTGCTATACCTGTAACAGCACCTGCGGACCCTAAAGATGTTGTTAAGAAATCTTCTATGAATAATTACATTGTTGGCACCCAATATGAAATACAACTTCCAGGTTTGGAAAATCGACTTGAAGATTTTACTAAAGACGAAATTGATAACTGTACCACAGCAGATCAATATATACCATTTGATAAACCACCGGAAGTTGCAAAAAAGGATATGAATTTGACTGAGAATTGCTCTCGCATCTTCGACATTGTACAATCAAATGCTACTGTAAAAAAAAGAAGTATAATGGACATCTTTGGAAACAATGATGAGAGTCAAGAGAGTCCTGATAAGAATAACGACTTGGATAATTTCGATTGTGTAAGGAAAAGGTATGAGACCGAATGGGATGAGGATGATGATGCTCTCTATAAAAACTCGGACTCAGTTGATATGCTGCCTGAAAGCTCGCGTGATGCGTGTAAGCGTACTCCATCACCAACGAGTATTGATCCAATTAGAGCTCCGAGTCCAGTAACAAATATGTTATATGGAACTAGTTCAGATAATCCAAAAGATATCACTAAAACAAATACGATTGACGTAAATATCATAACAGAAAAACGTGATATGCTATTAGGCTTACTAAAAGATTTGCAAGGAAATGAACAAACAAACAATGACATATC
Organism: Euphydryas editha; assembly: GCA_036937285.1. Classification (NCBI taxonomy): domain Eukaryota; kingdom Metazoa; phylum Arthropoda; class Insecta; order Lepidoptera; family Nymphalidae; genus Euphydryas; species Euphydryas editha. Next base: position 9,319,220 of record JAUPFZ010000004.1, read on the forward strand.
ATGCGATGTCCATAAACCAATAAATAGAGAATTCAAAGAAAATTTAAATGAAATAACTACGAATAATTTTATGACGACAAAACCAGAAGAAATCCCTATAGCAAAACCAGAAGCAATTCCTAAAGATGTTTGTGAAGAAATAAATTATATAGCCGACAACAATGACGATATTCCTTTACCCTCCGCGATACCTGAAATTAAATCTAAAGTAGTAAGTCCCTCCACAAGAGTACATATTTTAGAATCGATAATAATAAAACCAGACAATTCGAAAAATATATCTTCTGTTGTAAATAATTGTGATCAAATTGAATTAGATAAAGATCAACCTATTAATGAACAGGCAACACAGAAAAAACAGACAGCAGAAAATGTTTTACAACATAGCAATCAGGATGTCAGTAAAGCCCAAACATTATCAAACCCATTGCAAATTGACCTTTCAAACATACTATCTAATATAAATACAAATACACTTTTACTAGCTCTTCAAAACTTACAACAGTTTTCGCAACCAAATAATCCTGTGAATCATGATAACTCAGTTAATGGTCAAGTCAATGGAATCGACAACGAAAATGAAACATTAGAAACAATTAATTTAACTAATGACGAAGAGTGGGAGAAAGAATCGAATCAGGATGAGAGTATAGAAAGAGAGCTAGAAAAGTTAGATGGAAACACTGGAGACACACCTTTTTTAAGTGATATTTTCGACCCAGGTCCAGTGGTAATACCTCCTAGTGTTACCAAAAAATTAAATATTAATCTTAAAAATACAAATGATAATAAAAAAAGTCAAACTCCTCATTTGAACGAAAATGCACCGGTGATAGGAAATTTTAAAAGTTTTGCACTTCCAAAACCAATCTTGTTAAATAGACTGAAATTAACTGTTAAACAACCAGACAAGAATGTTAAGACTGCCGACGGAAAACGAATCAAACGGAAGAGAAAGGTTTGTATAATTAACTTATAATATTTGCATATGTGGAGATATATTATTAACTTGTCATGCTATCAAAGTAAAGTTACAATGAAATATATAGCATGAAGTTCTAAAAACATATCTTTACTTCCAAATTTCATGGAAGAAATAGATTGAGAGCTTTATTTGTTACAGACTAAAGCATCTGCTTCTCAAGAAGAGGCTGGAGAAGAAGAAGAAGATGAAGAAGAATCTGGAGATGACGCTGATCTTTCTAAGTATGATCTATGGGGCAGCGATGGGGAACAGGGCAACTCTTCCAAAATGGGTTAGCGGTGTTGATTATGAGATTATTTTGTCGCGAAAGAAAGCAATAATATCAATAATCACTCACGTCTTTAATTACAAATTAATTACCGATAAGATAGTGCTAGTTTTAAAGAATATGGCTTTTTACAGACGATGACGACAAACAAAAAGAGGAAGACAAATCTAAAGACGATACTTTAAATACTTTAGATAAAAATGGACGATCAGAAAATAAGAGTAAAAAAAGGTTCGTTACCATAATATTTTATATAATATATTTCTTAAAAAAAAAATAAAAAAAATCTATTTACATAAAATTTACAGATCTAGAAGCTCGTCTTCATCATCTAGTACGTCGTCGAGTTCAAGTTCTAGTCACAGTTCTACCCAAACACCCAAAAATAAGTAAGTCAACAAAAAAAAAAAATAATAATATTGACTCAGCTGCTTTAGGGGAAATAATAATTTATTTGTTTAAAATATTAATATTAAGTTTTAAATATGTATGGATATACTTGGAGCTTCTAACATTCAATATTTATCTTGAAATAAATTTTTACGAAACTAAAGTTTGATAAAAATTAAACCATTTCTCACCAGTATTTTTATATCGTTCTGTCTATAGTTTTATTACATTAATATAAGAACTGATGAACAAAACTTCATTACAAAATTTTCCTTTTCAACAATATTTACAAGATTATTTGATGTTATATTAAAATATGAAATACAATTTTCCTAAAAAACACAATTCAATGTTGGGCATTTGAAAAGTTCGTAGCCTAATCGGGAAAATGAACAGATAGAAATTTATTTTTCAACATTTTTTCCTTTAAGTTTCATACACTTTTTCCATCGGCCGGGCAGGGCTTCTATAGCAGCTTTAAAAAAAAAAAACCTTCGTCCATACCTTCAAAATTACAGTCGACAACAGCTTCATTTGTAGAAAATTTTTGACCTCCTAAGTGGTTTTTGAGCTTTGGGAATCATCAGATGGAGCGAAATCGGGAGATTACGGGCATGGGGTAATAATTCGAAGCCACACTGATTGACTTCTGCCATAGTCTCGACTGACATGTGAACTGGCGCATTATGCTGGTGAAACAAAACTTTTCTTCGTAACAATCCAAGACGGATTTCTTTAATTAATTCACGTAAACGTTGCAGGAGGTTACAATAATGGGTCGAGTTTATTCTTTGACCCTTTTTTTAAGTAATCCATCATGTCGTCAGTTTTTTGGGATGCGAAGGGTTTACCTTCGCATCCCAAAAAACTGACGCCATCGGCTGACAAAATTACTTTAGCTTTTTTCGGAAAAGAATCCTGGCCTTTTCCATTATTTAGATTGAGTTTTGAAGTGAAACTTCTATATATTGATTGTTAATGTACTTGTCCAAAGGTGTTAGCTATCTTTTTAACTGTCAATCGCCGGTCAGATAAAATCAAATTGCAAATTTTTTGACTGTTTTCGTCGGTGGTAGACGTCGATGGCCGACCGCTACGTGGGTCATCTTCGACACTTTCTCGACCACGCTTGAACTCTGCTACCAACTTTTTTACAGTAGCATACGAAGATCCAGATTTCCCTAAACTTTCTAACATGTCTTCATAAATTTGTTTTGGTGTTAAACTTTTCTTATTCAAGTACTTTTAATTATTGCACGATTTTCGATTTTTTCAATTATGTTTTTTGCGATGCGATGCGTTCGACTTTATAGTGTGAGAAACCGTAACGATAACGAATGTAAACAAGAAAATGAAATTTTACACAATTATTCAAGAATAATGTAGCTTCAAAATGAGGGTAGTTTCATAAAAATAACAAGCTCTTAACTATATTAGGCTACAAACTTTTCAAATGACCCTCGTAATACGAAATGACCAACAGCCGCCAGACAGGTCCTCTGACTCGACTCGACGATAAAATAATACAAGTTCACATTTGCTCCTTATCATACATCTAAGCTAGGGATGTCAAAGATATCGCTCCTCGAGCTCAAAATAATTACCCTCTTTTGTATGATATGATTTTTAACAACCATATATTATATACTACCTATATAATTGAATAAATAAAATGTTATAATAATTTAGTAATCATTTTTTTTTATCTCTCACCTGTAGAATGTGTATTCTAAATTGAATATATGGCCCCTTTTGAGTTTGATACCCCTGGTCTAGCGGTTCATTTCATTGTAGGTTCGATGACTTCAACCTAAACAGTGAGCGTGAATCGCAGCACGGTTCGCCGAAAGGTCGCAAGTCGCGGTCGCGGTCTCGTTCGCCGCGGTCGCGCTCGGCGGGCACGCCCTCGCGGAGAAAGTCACGTGACAGCCGATCAGCGGGTGAAACCAGGTCAAAAAATAATTTTTTTTTTTTGTTTTCTAGTAAATACAACTTGACATCATGAAAGCATCTGAAGTATTGCGATATCCCCAAATTAAAGTTTCATCAATTTAACTTCGTAAAGAGCAACGACATTCACACGAAACTTTCAGATTGGTCTCTATGGAAAGCTGTTACAAAAATTAAAAGTTGTTAAGGGAAAGAATGGTATTTTGATACATTTGTGCCAATGTTCTGATACCTTTTTCACAAAAATATGGCTCAGTCACTCCTTCATAGCTAACACCCCACCAAACCGTCACTGAAGTCGGATAATGCTAACGTTGTACTGTGTTGACTAATTTGGGACACTTCCTTAGGGCTTTGCGCATAAATATGGTCATTTTGTTTGTTAAAATATTGCTCAATTAGTTGTTTTGATTTTACCACCCTATTTTTTTAAATTATTAGTTATAAAATGACCAGTGCATCTCTTACAGGCTACAAGTCCTAAGTTATCTTTTAAAATAGCGGCATGGTTCTAGATGCTATCTTCATCTCCTGAGATAAAATCTTTTGCTTTCGGACAGGATTTCTTAGAATTCTTTCCCTTACTGTTTTGATCGCCTTTTTCGTACGAACAGTACGTCGACGACCAGATCTTTTTCTGTTACAAACAGAGCATGTTTTATTGTACCTATTAGTAGCCTGGTAGCACACAAACATTTGACTAATACCAAGTGTATGGAGAGTTTTAAAAATTGTATTTGGCTCCATACCTACTTTGTGTAATGCGATTACAGCGATTTGGTTCTCTCTATCACCCCACTCCATTTTAATGTCACAATACATTTTACAATGTATTGGTGCGAAAATGAGAAAACACAATGAACTACATGTGTCGTATAAAAATGACAGATTCCAAATTCAAATGTAAAATTTTGTTTATTTTTTTATTGTAACAGTATTTATGGCCAGACTATGCCATCCATTACTTAGGCCTACAACTACTATTTCTCTAATACTTAACATTGAATATTTGAATGATTTACCAATTACTTTTTAGTTTGTTTAAAAAAAATGAGTATATATGTTTATATAATACAATATAAAAAACATATATAATAAGTTATAAAAAATATATATAATAAAAAATAAATATAGTCAATAAAAATATATAAATTTGATAGTTGTTCTATAACACAATTTTTTTTTTTTTCGTAGGAATCACGATACGTCTCGTGAGAAGGAAAGATCCCGAGATCGAGATCGACGGGACAGGTCCCGCGGTTCCCGGGAAAGGAAGGAACGTCGGTACAGTCGGGAGGGTTCTAGCAATCACTACGGCGCCAGAGGACGACATCGTTAAATTGCTCCTAAATATAAAAAAAAAATTCTAAACTTTTAAAGAAACAGTAGTGTAGATTATTGTAATATCTTCAATATCCCTTAACGAGTGATGGTTGCCGGTTAACTGTCAGAATCAATAAATAATATTATTATTTTAAGTTTACGATGTGTTGTAAACATTCTATGACTTTACAGTGGTAATAATTTCCTAAGCATTTTTTTTGTTGCTATAATTAATATAAGAGAAAGCTTATAGACAGTGCGGGTTGCTCTACAGGTCGGTTAAAATTTGGAACCAATGTTAAATTTAAACTCACCATAACCCTAACTAAGATTTGACCGAATCTAATCTGAGGTAAATTTCATACTATTGACAAGTATTAGACCTAAAAATGCTTATATTATAATATTTATAATGGTACAGAATACTTAAAACTTGTGACAAGGGTTAAAGGATTGCTTAGCATAGTTGGTGCCAATGAAAAATATTTTTCTTTTTACAGAATATAAATTAATTTTGTTGTATAGAATAGCCCAATTTCCTGTAAAAACATATCATTATGAAGAAAACGTATGCGCTAACAGTGTGACAGTCAGCCAATCAAACAATTACTTTTATTTATTATTATTATATTCATATGATAATTTACTAAATCTCAACTGCCGTCATTACTTTAAACGATCTCACTCTATCGGTTTTGGTTTTATAGTTAAAGATTTTGTCAAAAATTAACTAACTGCTTTGTGGCAATCCCTTTTGTCATATTTCGTTGACAATTTTAATTATAATCTTCTTTGTCAATAAACTTAGGGCCTGTTTAACCTTTATGGTCCAAGATCCCAGTGCCCCCAGACCTACGTCATTTTAGCAAAGCTGAAATTTTGAGGATTTCTAGTCTACTATGTAGTTAAGACAGTATGCGTATTTACTACCTCGAAAGCGGGGCCCTTTCACAGGTAGCGCGAACTAAAGGTGTATAAAAACTTTACTCACCTACGTTAAAGTAGAAACGCTCATATTTAAATATGTTTTTAAGAATATTATCAAAAACTGATATTTATTATTGCCAGACCGTTTCCGTGGGCCATTACTTCCGCCAGACGTTATAAAGGTTCTTTAAAAATTAGGCAAACTACGTTATAGTAGCAAGGCTACATTTTACATATATCACTCCTGGTACTATTTCAAGATCCTTTGTAAGCAGCCAGACCAATCCGATGGGCCAATCCTTCTCCCAGACGCCTTAAAGAGTTTAAGCTTAAACATGTACGAACACCTCTATACTCATAAACTGCACGATTATTTATGTGTCTGTAGCGTGTTTTCTATTTAGAATAAGATCCCAGTGCCCCCAGACCTACGTCATTTTAGCAAAACTGAAATTTTGAGGATTTCTAGTCTACTATGTAGTTAAGACAGTATGCGTATTTACTACCTCGAAAGCGGGGCCCTTTCACAGGTAGCGCGAACTAAAGGTGTATAAAAACTTTACTCATCTACGTTAAAGTAGAAACGCTCATATTAAAATATGTTTTTAAGAATATTATCAAAAACTAATATTCAATATATTTATTATTTAATAGTAAACTACGTTATAGTAGCAAGCCTACATTTTACATATATCACTCATGGTACTATTTCAAGATCCTTTGTAAGCAGCCAGACCAATCCGATGGGACAATCCTTCTCCCTGACTTTCCAATTTATTGCATCTAAATATGCAATTTATTGCATAAAAATAATCGTGAGACACATAAATAATCGTGCAGTTTATGAGTATAGAGGTGGTCGTACATGTTTAAGCTTTAACTCTTTAAGGCGTCTGGGAGAAGGATTGGCCCATCGGATTGGTCTGGCTGCTTACAAAGGATCTTGAAATAGTACCAGGAGTGATATATGTAAAATGTAGGCTTGCTACTATAACGTAGTTTGCCTAATTTTTAAAGAACCTTTATAACGTCTGGCGGAAGTAATGGCCCACGGAAACGGTCTGGCAATAATAAATATCAGTTTTTGATAATATTCTTAAGAACATATTTAAATATGAGCGTTTCTACTTTAACGTAGGTGAGTAAAGTTTTTATACACCTTTAGTTCGCGCTACCTGTGAAAGGGCCCCGCTTTCGAGGTAGCAAATACGCATACTGTCTTAACTACATAGTAGACTAGAAATCCTTAAAATTTCAGCTTTGCTAAAATGACGTAGTTCTGGGGGCACTGGGATCTTACTCTATTATATTTAGCCTGTGTTCCGATATATACTGGAGCTTTGGAAGGTGTGACGTCATTGTCATGTCATTTCAGTATACTGCGAAGCCGTTCCTTTTTAGTTTCCTATACTGCGCTATACTGGTTACTGTTTATAACGGAACGCAGTCCAGTATACTGGACTACTATTATCTTCCTTATTTTATGACTTTTTCTTCAAATGAAAATATTTATCATGTAGAGGTTTTCTACTCAACAAGAAAAAATATTATTTGAATATTGTTGACATTTTTGAATTACAATATTAATTAATAATAATAACAATCATTTGCGCTGTCATATTTTTGATCACGTGATCACAGTACTGAGAGCACCTTACCTCGAAATCGCCAGTGTTCTCAGTGCAAACATGGCGGCGATTCATGACGTCATAGGGCAGTGCTCTCAGTATATATCGGAACACGGCCGATATATACTGCAAGCACTGCTCAGTGCTGTCAGTGCTGAAAAATTCGTTCTGTTATAGACTGCCAGTACACTGCCGCAGTACCATAGAGAAATATATGACGTCATAAATCGCCGCCACTTTTGTACTCAGAGCACTGGCGTTTTCGAGGTAAGATGTTCTCAGTACTGTGATCACGTGATCAAAAATATGACAGCGCAAATGATTGTTATTGTTATTAATTAATATTTTTATTCAAAAATGTGAACAATATTCTAATAATATTTTTTCTTGTTGAATAGAAAATGTGTACATGATAAATATTTTCATTTGAAAAAAAAGTTTAAAAATGAGGATGATAGTATACTGGACTGCGTTCCGTTATAAACAGTCACCAGTATATCACAGTTTGGCAAACTAAAAAGAAACGGCTTCACAGTATATTGAAATGACTTCACACCTTGTAGTGCTCCAGTGCAGTGTATATCGGAACACGGCCTTAAAGTCAAGTTTTAGAAAGTTATCTGACAATATTTCTCCTTAATATTTCTCCGTTTCTCCGCTCCGCCGCCTCGCTCCTCATCACTGGACAGGCACCCTAAAGGTCTGTTTTACATCCTGCTGATGAAGTTTCTGATAGTCTTTTAGGAGCTTATTTACTAGATAAACTTTATCAGCAAACGGTGAAATAGGCCCTAAATATAACCGCGTGTCGAGCAACTCGCCCATAAAACGTGTATATAGGTAGGTATCAAAATAAAGATTACATGTCGGTTGTTATAAATTATAATTAAACAAATACCTTTTTTCAGTATATCGATTTAGAGGACTAACTTAGTAACAGGTAACAGTAGTACAATAAGTACAGTAAGTTATATATTATTAGTTATAGCTCAGATTTGTAACCAAGCATTTATGGCCTCGAACTCAATGTAGCACATCTTTTGCATGCTATAGCAGAAAAGCTTTCTAATTCTGCTAATTACTTGAAGAAGTGAAATTGTGATCATATTTTCTTTTAAATTTGTAAATATTAGACATCATTATCGGTTTTGTTGTAAATTAGATCTAAGTTCATAACGAATACGGTTACTTTCAATTGAGAGTTACGTTTCGAGATGATTTTGTTACTTCTCGGGCGGGTTGCTCTTTCACGTCTATTAAAATTGTAACCGAAGCTAAAGTGATGTAAAAATTGCCTTGAAAGCTCAATGACCAATCGAATCGAAGCAACCGAAGTTGAATAGAGAAGATGGAGGTTCAGCGTCCTCTAGAGATATTTGAGGGAGTCGAGAAGTTTTATGGACAGTTGTATACCTCGTCACTCAATATGATCGTAGCTCGGTTAAAGATCCGAGAGCGGAGCTTAGAGCCGAGCTTTTCGCTGGATGTCGATGGGAGTGGGGGGGGGGGGTTCCGGTTTCAGCAGTAGACAATCGAATGGCTGATGTGATGAAACTAAAGTATAACGTTGCACAAAACATATTTTGATTTTCGTCAAAAAACCGTTTACTTTGGTTACTAGTGGAAATGTACTCGCTACACGGTTTTTCGTCAGTTATTCGTAGATTTTTTTTTTAACTAGTAACATTGCATCTATTTAATTAAAAATTTAAAGTTTAAATAAAATATTTTATGTCGCAAACATTAATTAAATAACATTAGTAGCTATTTAGATAAGACTTAAAATGCAGAACATAAATCAAATGAGTCATTCAAGTGGGCACATAATAATTATGTGTTGTTTCTTCTGTTTCAAATATTTGTTTTCTAATAACTAATTATACACATAAGAAATAAATAACACGAATAATTATCAATTCTTGTTTTCTTCCACGCAATTGAAACTCTTATTTCTATATTTATAAAAGCTGAATTTTATTAATGAGTTGGTTTTTATTAACGGTTGCTTCGCAACGAATTTTATAATTTAAATAAATAAAAATAGAAAATAAAAAATTAATGTTGTTAAATAAAAAGTCTCAATTTTATTTTCGTATTAACCTACTTTTATACAAAAAAATCCGCAGTTCAAATAACTAGTAATTTTTTATAATGTTGATTAAATAATTTACTAAATCTCATGCGAAATTTCGTAACTTAATTTTAACCGGCCAAAAAAAAAAGGAACCAGCCATCATTTAAGCAACACGTTGTCATTTTCAGTTGTCAAATTTGACTATAACCGTTCTCTAATTTTGACCCAAGGAATTTATGTACAAACTGGAACGCTCACGTGCACTCAAGAAACGTTCCTAAGAGAGGGATTGCATTTCTTTCTACCATGGAATCCAGGCAACTAGTAAGAAAGACAAAATACCAGTAGTCAACGAAATGCTCGGAACGATTTTTTCACTCTACATGTTGGAAACAAATGTTAACCTTATGTCCATGAGCGTTCCAGTTATGATATAAATTCCTTGCTTTGACCTTACAAACCCCGTTTCGAGCAACCCGCACCGTCACTGTCAATATTTTACACGACGTGGTAAATAATTTGTAAACTACCAATAAACGTAAAATAATATTTTTGAATTTTTATTTGTCTTTCTTAATAAAAATACGTTACATAAAAAATACAAGTTTATTCAAAAAATAAATGGATCATCCTCTTGAGCTAAAAAAAAATGGAAAAGAAGAATCAAATAATTATTACCCTCCATCCAGGCAGTGACACTCTTGCTGCAAGAGAAATATATATATATATATATATATATATATATATATATATATATAATAAGTTAAAACTAGTACAACGAATTATATAATATATTTAATGATTTACCGCAGTCATAGGTTTGTGGGGTATCTTCGGTTGGTCAATGTTTTTAGGATACTTTGGTGTGCACGTTTCTGTCTTCCCGTCTGCAGAAAAGGAAAAAGTGGTAACCTTCGGTTTCATATACTGATTAATTAATTAAAAAAGTGACACTAACCAGGACCAACTTTTGCTTCTTCTACGGTGCTGACTTTATACATCTGCAAGGAGGATTACTTTTAAAATAAATTAACCATGTTTTAATCCTGACCCACTGCTTTCTCTAAAACATACAAAAGTTATTGAATGCCAATAAAATGTAATCGGACTACTATTATAATTATCTATAATATGTGTAAACATGTATTAAAGGGTACGTTCGCGCGCCCTCTTCTAATTGATTTCATCACTTTTTTAATCTATGCATTCCACAGACCACATGGGCGGAAATGATACTTTTTAAATAAAAAACTGAATTTAACTGTATCGAACTTTAGTAAATAATTGTTTGCTGTTGTTCATAAAAGATAATAAACAAAATTATCTTTTTACATTTATTAACTACCTATTATTTTTACTTAAAACTAACATAAAAAACTATTGTGCATGTCTCATTTCCGTTTCCGCGCATGTGGTCTATGGAATGCATAGATAAAAAGTGATGAAATCAATCAGAAGAGGGCACGCGAACGTACCCGTTAATATAGCATTTGATAAAAAAGTAACGTTAAATGAAACAATTTTTCATAGTAATGTTTAATTGAATTTATTTTCTATTTTCCCGTACTTGAGAGTTAATTTTCATTTTTATGTTGAGATTTAAATATTGCGTTAGATACCTACGCTAGCCGTGTAAACTTCATAAATCCAAAAAAAATTGGTTGTCTGTAAAGTCGGTTTACGGACGATAATTTTTACGTGATAACGTCATAAGAAAACATGAATGGAATTGAATTATTATCACTGAATTATCATTATTTTGTATAATATATGTATATATAAGCTACAGGTTTATTGTATTAAATATAAAAGCGAAATAAAGTTAAATACTTTGATATGTAATACAAGAAATAATCAAGTTTAATAAAGATAGCTTCTTTTAGTTTAATAACTTAAAGTTAGCAAAACAAATTAGATTATCATTAACCACTTATGAAAATTGTAAAAATATACTAAATAAAAACAGTTTACTTTTTATACGATCGTAATTATATGAGTCCTAATAACTTTTTAGTCAAAATAATTGTAATAGGTATAACCTAATATTACTGCACTCGCCCACCGATGCTACTTATTTTATAATCAAAGAACAAATATATGAGATCGCTAATCGGATTCTTAAAATGCAAGAATTAATTACCTTTTTTGCTGCAATTGTTGTTATAATAAACTATGGTAACCATTTTATGATTTTATTAACTTTTATTATTAACTTTTATATTATTGACTTACATTTATTTATTTATATATTATTAACTTATATATTATTAACTTATATTATTACATTACATTATATTATCAACTTTTCACTATTTGACATTACTTCAATATTGACAAAACAGTTTCCCGCCATTTGCCGCTGTCATTTCTACTCGGACGCGTCGTAAGTTAGGCCGACCGCCGATCGTGAGCCGAACGCTTAGGCCGAGCCGATCGTACCTCTCTACCGCTTGTTCCGCGCTCTCGCTCACTAATTGTGACAATGATGACGTCATCTTCTTCGAACGGGCACCCCTTCATCGATTTACTAGACGTTATCACGTCAAAAAAAAATTATCTGTGTTACTGGTATCAATATATATACCCAATTATTATTGATGGAGCAGTTATGATTTCTAATCATCCCATATATTTATAATATTCCTAAAATAATCTTGTTTGATAAATATATATATTATATTTTAAAAAAAAAAATTATCCAGTTAAATAGGATCCTTACTCTGCCATCATCACCAGCAGCCAGTCCTGACGATAGCGGCACGACGTCTGGTCCCCATTGCTTAATAAAGTGTCCGAGACGCGCGACGCGTTGTGCCGCTGTGGTCACCGTGTGTGATCCGCCGCAGTACCGGTTACATATGTGTTTCCCTATATCTGACCTGGATAAGAAATACTGATATCTGAATTGAATAAGGAATTGGTAACTGATTTTAAGCTCTATATGACTTTATATGGTAAGTTTGCATAAGCATGTGAAATACGTAAACATAAGATATATGTAGGTAACATATTATAGTCTACTCGAAGATTCGATTACATGAAGAAGAATACCACGTCACGATTGTCATTATTAAATGATTGAATTAATAGGTTATGAAAACTATAAATAAAAAAAATTCAACAAGTGCGAGTCGGACTCGCCCATGAAGGGTTCCGTAGCAGCAAGTAACATCATATATGTAAAAGTTCTTGTAGTTCATTGTAACTTTGATCGATGTTTTAGTAATATTTTTTTTAATAAAAAAAAAATACTAACGATCTCGTTCAAACCAATTTTCGGTGGAAGTTTGCATGGTAATGTACATCATATATATTTTTAGATTTATCATTCTCTTATTTTAAAAGTTAAAGGGGGGGGGGGGCACATTTACTATTGGAAGTGTCTCTCGCGCAAACTATTTAGTTTAGAAAAAAATGATATTAGAAACCTCAATATCATTTTTGAAGACCTATCCATAGACACCCCACATGTATGGGTTTGATGAAAAAAATAATTTTGAGTTTGAGTTCTAAGTATATATTATTGTTTTTTTTTTCTATTTTTGTGTGAAAATCTTAATGCGATTGACAGAATACATATTATACTTACTAAGTTTCAACAGTATAGTTCTTATAGTTTCGGAAAAAAGTGGCTGTGACATACGGACGGACAGACAGACAGACATGACGAATCCATAAGGGTTCCGTTTTTTGCCATTTGGCTACGGAACCCTAAAAAGAACCTATGAACAGTATAATATACTCGTATGTATGTATGTGAATTAGTAGAATTGGTCTCGTCGCGCCTATAGTGATAGCTTCACCCGCTCTATCTTAAGGTTGGACGTGGATACCTGATTTAAAATTTTACCAATATAAATTGTAAACAGAATTGATTAATTAGGCATTTTTAATATTTGTTTACAGGTACTAGTTACATAGTGGCCAAGTTCAATATACTTATTCTATAAATTGCGATAACGTCTGTTTATTTGTTCCATCGTAGTTTATATGTATAACTACTAAATTTATTCATACCAACAAGTTCTTACTTAAATAATAGTAATTAGTAGGTATGACAAACCTAATTTTTTGTGGCTGTTTTTGTTGAGCCATTTGTTTTTCGATATTCTCCCAGTCGTGTAGATTTCGCTGCGGTACGTTTGTAGCTTGCGTCTTACGTATCGCATCTATCAATAAACAACATTTTTAATATATAGGCAAGAATTACTAAGTTAGATAACCTGACATTAATTATACTAGAGTACCCTACCATCCAGTATCATCTAAATTTTCCGATGGTGTCCCATACCTACTTACTACATATTTTTAGGAAGTAAGACTATAACAACTACCTCCAGGAAACATTAAATTCCGTATTAATTATGGGGTTGATTTTGACAAGGAAGTCAAAAATTCATTTATATAATTATCAAAGATGTAAAAATGTGAATGTGAAATGCCTTACCTAGTTCGTAACTAAGATAAGGTTTCATGGAAAGATTTGCTGGTAGTGGTCTGCTGACGGGTACAGTCGATGGAGCTTCCATCGGCATCACCGCATTGGCGTCACAAGATATGCAGTTCACGTCCCTATTTTGTTAGGCAAATAATAAGTTTTCGTAACAATATTTTGGTGGATTATGACGGGTTATTTATAAAATATTACGGGTTAATTATATAAATTTATAGATGGAGAGGGTTCTCTGTGCCAATTTATATCCCCTGTATTTTATCACGTGATGACACGCGACAATTCATTTAACTTTCAAATAACATCATGACGGAGGAATAGGTGTGCAATATAAGGAAGGTATATAAAAAAGCGAAACTTACCGCAATAGTGTATAATAGGTATTACGGAAAAACCATAAAAAAAAGCTACAATTGTGTTAAGGTATGTAAAAAGTTAGAAAATTTCAAGTTGTAGATTTCTTTCCATACGATTTACCTAAGAAGACGACGTTTAGTTCCAGCCGCCTCAGCCTCCCGTCGCAAGGAAGCCATTTGCTTTAGGTTGTCCTGTAACTGACGTAATTTGCTGTTGAAGAAGTCCTTCACCGGAGACAACTCCATTTTGTCAAGTTTCATTTCAATCTCTCGTTGAATGTCGTCCAAAGCTTGCTGCCATAGAGCTTCCTGATGAATATAAAATATTTATTAAATACAGGTAGGTACTTAAACTGACAACCGTTCTGGAGTAGTAGTGCGAGTAGTCACCTTTATGCCGGCGGTTGCACGTTTAATTTCCGTTCTGAGCAGATATTTGTATTTGTATATTTTTCCCCACCGTGTCTCGGAGAGCACGTAAAGCCGTCGGTGCCGTTTGTTATCATAAGACACCTAATAGAAATCGTTACTCATGGTAGAAGAAGAAGTTATCAGCCAACCCACAGTGGAGTAGTATGGTGGATTAAGCTCCTATATGAAGAAGCCTTTGCTCAGCAGTGGGATGTTTAAAGGCCCATTCAGTTCAGTTCATTTCAGGTACTTAAGGTGTAGGTATACAAGCGTTACCAACCAATAAAATTAAGGTTTTACTCTATAATCGATTGTAGGGAATGGATAATAAATCAAGTTGAATAACGAGCACAGTTCGATCAATTGTTATGTGACATGAATAGTTTATGAGGTTAATAGTAAATAATTTATTATTGAAATTCTTACAAGCTGCTTCAGTTAAATATTAATTATTATTGTTGCTTAAAGAAACTTAGCCATGTTGTAAATACTAACTTGCATATTAAGTTTGCCTAACGCATGTTCTAGGCCCCGTGAAAGATCATCACAGGCGAGCTCAAATTGATCATGAGACACCTTACGCGCTAACATACGCAAATCAGCCTTATCTGCCATTGCTTCAACCATATCTTCACGATCAAGTTTTATAGTTTTTAATAATTCTATCTGTTCTAGAAGGATCTGGAAATAAGAGAAGTAAATTTATTTTTATATTTATTGTTTAAGTGAATTTATATTATACTAGCTGTGCCCGCGGCGTGAGCTGTATTTATCCACATATCTACTACTAAACTGTGGTACGGTAATCATTAATTAACCGCGATTCAGAAAGCGCCAACTATTATGATTGTGCCGTATTTTAAACCGTTGTAGTTTGCGTAAAAATAAATCGCAATTCGATATTTGATGTTTTTTTTTCTCGTCATTTTTCGTAATCTGAGTATCGAAGATGAATAAGAATATGAAAAATAACTATCATCAATTACTTATAATTAATTGAATGCTATAAAACGTTATTGTCATTTTTGGATTAGGTACATTTAGTCGTGCCTACTCTTCTAAAACACCGTTGTTATCTCAGGATATATTTTATGACTTTGATACTGATTTTTTTGAACAACTCTTAGTATTTTAGAAGTGATGCGTGTTTAAACACCGACAGACTAAAAATGATAGAAATGTACCTATAGCTGTTATCAGACCCCATAAAAAATTTCTTCAAAAAATTCTAAAAAAGAACACATGAAATTTACAATTTTATTATTTAATATATTTATAGCTATATATATATATATATATATATATATATATATATATATATATATATATAGAGGTAGATAAATAAATGCCAGGATGATTATTTTTTATCTGGAAGAATTATAGTAATATTACACGTAGGTACATTAGAACATATAAATACTATTTAAATAAAAAAAATCTAAGTTGTTTGGCAAAAGAATACGTAAGAATGGTAAATATTTTACGTTCATATGGTACTGTCGATCTTCTTTTTCGTTCGCCAGCTGCAGAGCCGTATCATGTACCTGCTTCAACTGCTCTTGCATATCTTGTACCGTTTGGAATAATGTCATCAAACCTACAATTTAATTTATTTAATTAGAATCATTTCAATAAAATTCTAGTCCAATATAATTCGTACCTTGCAAATCCTTTACGAGATCGGGAGAGAGTTTGCCCGAAGCTAATTCCTCTGTTAATGATGAAACTTGTTTCATTAAATACTCCACTTGATCTTGGAAGGAATTTATCTAGAATGTATATTTTTAAATTTAGTTTTAGTTTTTTTATTTTTTATTTATTGGTTCATCTATACTTAATATTTTAAAGCTGAAGAGTTTGTTTGTTTGTTTGTTTGAACGCGCTAATCTCAGGAACTACTGGCTCGAATTCAAAAATTCTTTTTGCGTTGGATAGCCTGTTTAGCGAGGAAGGCTATGGGCTATATAACATCGCGCTACGACCAATAGGGATTAATCAATACTAAGGAATGTTACAAAAACGGGAAAAAAACTTTTTGGAGAGCTTCCGTTGCGTCCTTTATTATTTCTCTTCTCGAGACATTTTTAACTATAGTTCCACTTTTAAAGTAAATATAACATCACTCTTTTAGTAAGAATTTTCGAAAAATAAAAAAAATTCAATAATACATTGAACGACCCAGGAATCAAACCTTCTCCCTTACTCGGCGTAACGCTTGCGACCACTCGACCAACGAGGCGGGTACCTACTCTTAGAGTAATTGTTTAAAAACATTTAAGTACGTTTTTCCCTCAAATTAACGCGAGTGAAACCGCGGGGCACAGTTAGTTTATTATAAAATGTACGTTTTGTACCTGATCTTGTATGACACCGTCATTTTTACCGATGGTATCGCAACACTCCTCGAGATGTTTTTCTAAGTCGTTTATTCTTTGCATAAGTTCAGCTATCATAGCAGGTGATTGTTGTTGAGGAAATTCTGATTGTCGTCGATCTGACAAATAATTTAAACCTTATTAATTAATTATTTATTTATATCAAACCTATTTTATATAATATTTCTTAGGAAAATAAGATAAAATTTATATTAGTCTATGTTTCTTTAATAATTTTCAGAATATCATCATCACTATACCTTGTGGGGGTGGAGCCGGTGTTATTGTTGTTTTTGTATCCGATGATTGCAGATTTGGTAGTGCTTATGAAAAAATAGTAAGTAAATGAATATTTAAGTCTTGCAAAGATTATCGTAAAGAATATTCTGTACATTATTGTTCGTGTAAAGTCTAAATTAATAGTATTAAATATCTTGGTTCTTAAATTTTCAGACACATATAATTATGTATACATATAAAATTTTTAAAAAAGTTTCTCTGAACATACCTAATCCAGTTAGCTGATCTCCAAGAGCGGTATATAAGGTGTTGGTTAAATTGTCGAAGTCAGTTCTTAAACGGTTCAATTGTCGTTGCATCGTCTCTAAATCAGATTTGCTGTCTGTTTCATTATCTTCAGCTACAGTTTGTGATTGTGGGACAAATGATGATGGAATTGTTGATGGTGCTGGTATTGTTGAAGGGCGAGTTAGGGCTGAAACACTATGAAAATTTCATATTAAGCGTTGCTTTTATTTCGTAATCTTTGTTTTGACTATGTATTATTCTGTTAGATAGTGCAATAATACTGTAATGGCTCAACGGGTTAGAATAAAATACTGATAGTAATAGTTTATTACCCGACTGCGACAGAAGGAGGGTTATGTTTTTCGAGAGTATGTATGTATGTATGTATGTCCATTTCTTTGGCACGTCCTACAGCCCAAACGGTTGGACGGTTTTTGACATATGAGGTGTCGTTGGATTTGTCTAAATTGTAGTAGTGACATAGGCTATATAAATTTTCAAAATGGCGCCCGCAAATGGCGGAATGAGGGGGGGGAGTTGAATTTTTTTTTCTTACTGTAGCAATATGGGTATCAAATGAAAGCTAGTAAATTGTTTTATTCTTTTTAGTTTATAATAAGAGTATTTTACGCAGTCGGGGTTTTTGATTTTTTTAATTATAGACTAGTTTCATAGATTAAAACATAGGTTCTTTATTATTCCGTTAGAAATAAAATCTTCTAAGGTAAATTTAACAGTTAAGGCGCGGGTATATTTCAAACCGCGCGGTGCAATCAAACATTAAAAAAACCTATATAATAAATAACAAGATCGCAAATAAATAAAAATAAAAAATACGTTATTTTCACAAAACGTAAAATATTAAATTCAGTTTATTTTAATTCATTTCATATCTTACGCCATAGACGGTCGACTTTTGAGTTCATCTTGTAAGCCCGTAGTTTCTGTTATTACATCTTGTACTAATGAGCTCAGCTTAGCAAGGCCAGCTTCGGTTGCTTCCAATCTTGAAGAAACGTTTAGAGATGTCCACATATCGGTGATGGCTTTGAGATTAGTTTGTGATCTGTAAATAATTTAATTGGTAAACAATTATATAGATAGATAATTGCAAATGATTTCATCTTAAAATAAAATATCTTTCAGCTTTCTATTTTCTCTATATTTCTTATCTTGTAACAGCAATGGAATGTAGTTACTGCTTCGATCGTAACTGTATCGAAGGAAGTAAATAAAATATACATGGGTTATGGGGTCACTATCTAAGTCATAATTTTTATAGTAGGTATATTTGATACAACTACTTTGATATCGTAACGGTATATTTTAAGCCAAAGGTAATATTTTTTGTGAATAGTTAATGTACCAAATGTTAACAACCTCACTTCTTCTAAAATTTCTTCGTTTTTTGGTATGCTTCCATACACACGATTTCTAAGATCCTCTACAGCATTTTCGAGAATATTGAATTTGCTCATCGTCACCAGGGACAATTTTTCCGTCGAACTGACTTCACGTGGTTTTGAAAGATCATCGGGTGTTGTTGGTGGTAAACGAGTACGTTGAGATCCAGTAGCTGCTACAGGGGCTCAAAAGGTATATTATTATTATTGTTATTATTACTCATTAATATCACAAATAAAACTAAATATTAATTAGGTACTAAGTTAAATTATTTTTACTAACCTTTTGCATCCACAAACTTCTTTCGTTCCACTGAAATAATACAGAAGTAGAATTTTTATTTTAAAATTCTATCCTTACTGTCAATAAGTAAGTCGCAGTCGATCAATGTGTAGGTACCTAATACTCGTAGCTACCGTTGCTGCGTTTTACATTGTAAATGGTCTCAACCTTCTCATTTCCAGCTCCTCGTTTCTTTTCTTTACTTATTTAGACATGCTTTTAGGTTGATAGTTGATACAGATTTTTATGAGCGGCGTGATCAGATAACACCCATGGACGTAGCGAGATACGTGCAGGGGGCGGGGCAGTTGAGCTAGCTAGGTGTACAAGTCGACGAGTACAACTATATAAGAAGTAAATATAAAAAAACAAACTTGCACTGCATATAATTCGCTTCTCGATATGTGCGTTTATAGATTTATGTTGGGAAATAATTTCTTTTAACATGTAGGTTTTTGCAGCATGAATAATCTTGGTCTTCTGACCCAACCAAAGAAAATCCTGGCTACGACCATGATAAAACACCTGTATTCTCGCTAATGACTATGCTTACGATGATGAAATTAAAGTTTTGGGATCTTGCTTATGCTTGGCGTTACTATGAATACTTATTAGCAAAATTAAAAGTAATTATAGAAGTAGGGTTCCAAACAGGTGTCCCAAATTTCCAATAGGTATTTCTTTTTTTTTTGTAGTTATATTATGTCAGTATTTTTTATATTCACGCAAAGTAATAATTTCATACTCACCAACCAACAGTGTTTCTTTATCAGTAGGTCTTTCATTAGGGGCTGCAAGCAAATTGCATGCGATGATTATTATTAATTTTTTTTTTTTTTACACGAAAGAAGTGTTTGATTAGAATGAATAGTATCTAAAATGTTACCTAATTCCTGTTTTTTGACAATTTTTGCTGTATCCTGAAATCGTCATAAAAGTTAGCAAAAGTAAAAATTAATGTTAGTAAAAGCTATGGTTTAAACAAATAATAATTATAATTTTTCCCGTAATTCTTTATTTTTCCTATTGATATATTCACAGCACCCACAGAAAAAAAAAACATTCAATATCTAATATTGATGATGTCTGATAAAGTTCGACACAAAAAATCAGCAATAGAACAAATTAAACAGATAACTAGCCCCCCCCCCCCCCCCCGTCAAAAGCTATATTACATTTGACTATAAATATAATTACATAAACAAGTCTTAGGTCTAGCCTTATTTATATTTGAGAACAAACATACATAGCAAGCAATGCTTATAATAATCAATAAATATTGATAAGTATAGTATAAATATGTAGTTATGAAAGATTCATAGGGCCTGTTTCACCGGTTGCGGATAAAGTTTCGAATAGTTAGTGTAAGTACCTACAGTTAACCACCATTTAACCAGAGACAAACTATGCCATTTGATAAATTAAGCAAATAACTGCATGTTAATAATATTTAATAATAAACATAAATTAAAGGATTAGTTATGTTTTAATTTATTAACAACTAGCGGCCCGCCCCGGCTTCGCACGGGTATTTAACTAAAATTTTAAAAATTATAAAAATAAAGGCCCTTGCCAGATAAGCCGGGAAAAAATGCCCCCAAAGCAATCGGGCTAATTTTTTTTTCTGAAATACCTTATACTGTGGACAACATCTCAGCCCAGTTTCAACTCTGAAATATCACGCGTTTTTGAGTAAAAAAAAAAGTTTTTTTTTTTGAAATCCATTTTTCTTCGAATCTACTTGACAATATTTAAAAAAATGTTTATGGGTTTTAAGATATCACTAACTAGTATTCCTAGAAAAATTCGCTCGATAATCGGGTAAGTTGGTCATAGGTAAAAATGCAATTATATTTAAAAAAAAATTTTTTTTAAGCCAAAAACGTATGGTACACCTTAGTTTTTTTTTTCACGAATTACTCTAATATTGATCTACAACATATATTTTTTTAAGATTTTTAAAAATATTAGACGATAGTTAAAAAAAATTAAATATAAAAAATAAAATTTTGCCTTAAATTCCTTAAGTAGGTACAGTCATGTAATTTTTTTATACATTATCTCTTCGTCTCAGTTTACAAAATATTTTTTTTTCATACTTTAAAAAAATATTAGATGATTGCAAGGATCATTAAACTTGTTTTTTAATCAATTTTTTCAACTTGTTTGTACTTAATTTTTTTCTTCTAGAGTCATTATTTATTGCTCTGCTCTTGAATAATTATTTTATACATATATTTAACAATATTAAATCTTTTAAACAACAATAATAAATAAACAATCAATTAATTATCATCATCACTATCTTCATGGATTACAAAAGTAATACTTTCTGTGTTGAATGAACGACTCAATTTTTATGCAGGTCTAGGAATTTTTGAAAGGTATCGGCCATATGATAAATGATAAATAATTGCTAAAATAATAAAAATAAAAATAATAATAATAATAAAGTTCGTAATTACAATATTATATAACAATTTGTGGATAGAGAAGTATTATTTTTGCCTAAACATTAAAAACAATTGCAGAGTGATTGACATAAATCATATTAGACGCCACTGAAAACTTTTGAAGACTTAACAAGCTGACAAACCTGAAGTAAGTAAATGATTCACAAAGTGAGCTGATGAGTTTGCCTAGCAGGTAGCATTGCAAGCAGAGACGGGAAAATTCAATCTGGCACAATTTTTCGAGTAACAAGAATTTTTGGAATTTCGTTGTTTGAAAGATTTAATATTGAAATGAAATGAAATGAAAATATTTATTTCGTCATAAGGTGATTTTACACACTTAACGAATGTAAAAAAAAAAAATCATTTAAAACAAATACTTCAAATTATTACAAGTTAATGTCTCGGTAGACATAACATTACTATTATATTATATTATAAATATATTGTTAAATAAAAGGTAAAAGACCCAGTTATTGATATTGGCCTAGTTATTGACACTTGCAATTTTATTTTAATTTAAAAAAAAATACATTAATAAATATATTTTTTGAATTATTTTTAAGATAATTGATTTTTTGAGAACATTTTATTTTTTTAATTAGAATAAAATTGCAAGTGTCAAACAACTAGGCCAGTTTCAATAACTGGGTCCTTTACCTTATGTATAAAATAATTATTCAAGAGCAGAGCAATAAATAATGACTCTAGAAGAAAAAAATTAAGTACAAACAAGTTGAAAAAATTGATTAAAAAACAAGTTTAATGATCCTTGCAATCATCTAATATTTTTTTAAAGTATGAAAAAAATATATTTTGTAAACTGAGACGAAGAGATAATGTATAAAAAAATTACATGACTGTACCTACTTAAGGAATTTAAGGCAAAATTTTTTTTTTTTATATTTAATTTTTTTTAACTATCGTCTAATATTTTTAAAAATCTTAAAAAAATATATGTTGTAGATCAATATTAGAGTAATTCGTAAAAAAAAAACTAAGGTGTACCATACGTTTTTGGCTTAAAAAAAATTTTTTTTTAAATATAATTGCATTTTTACCTATGACCAACTTACCCGATTATCGAGCGAATTTTTCTAGGAATACTAGTTAGTGATATCTTAAAACCCATAAACATTTTTTTAAATATTGTCAAGTAGATTCGGAGAAAAATGGATTTAAAAAAAAAAAAACTTTTTTTTTAAACTCAAAAACGCGTGATATTTCAGAGTTGAAACTGGGCTGAGATGTTGTCCACAGTATAAGGTATTTCAGAAAAAAAAATTAGCCCGATTGCTTTGGGGGCATTTTTTCCCGGCTTATCTGGCAAGGGCCTTTAATTTATACTTTAGCCTCAACAACACGTGGTAATTATGCTGTTAAAATGTAGCTTATATGACACGTTCGTAGATTTACCATAGCAGCGCCATCTATTGATTACTTACTCAACCCAGTCGAAAGGTATCGACATCTGTTAGAATCATTTGGAATTAACAGATAATTGTGACTGTCAAATAATAACAGACCAATAATTAGCAATAAATTAAAATTGCGACTATAATTTGAGATTTAAACTATCCTATCTCTCAAGTTGGATCGAACTGCACATGGTGTGCGAATTATATTATAAACGGTTAAGTGGTTTAGGAGTCCATTGAGGACAAACATTGTGACACGAGATTTATATATATTAGATTGTGTCATTCCATAACTATCTAACATTCTTTCTAAATAATCTTTATAGCGCTTAAAAATACTTTAAAAAAATTGAGATAATAGCTGAAGTTTATTACAGAATTTTGTAGAATAATTCAATGTTCACAATTCGAAAAGCATAGTTCTACTTTACGAGAGTAAAATTGCTTAGTTGCGTGCTTTGCGTGAAGCGATTCAAGTCCAATTTTAGAAAGGTTAAATAAAGAGTAGAACCACTTGTAGTAAAATGGCTTGACATTCTACTCGGTAATTGTCAAAATCCGGACAGATCAGAAATTAATATGAAAAGCGTATTTTTTATAAAATTTTAAATAACTTGGTACATGTATTTTTACAGTTTTAGTTTAATAGATTCTAGAAATGTTGATAAAATTTTGATGTTATATGGTAATGATTTAATGAATATGAATACTAAATGGTAATGAATTTACGGAAATGAATTCGTATGTTAATTTTTATGTATTCGTTAGTCTGTATTTAAAGCGGACCCAACTTTTGATATTTCTTATCTTAGATACATACATTAATAGACCTATGCAAATTTGTCTCATGTTTGTGTAAATGTGTCATATCCAATTTATCTTCATTTCTATCTAACTAACCGTCTCGTCAGTGTCAACAACAAATTCGCTGACTTCAATAGTATGCGCTTTATCCCGTCCTACAGGCAGCACAGCGACGCTTCCCCGAAGCTCGACATTCTTCCCGGAAACTCGCAATTGCTGCGCGAGACAGTGCAATACTGAATGCAGCATGCCAAAGTCTACAACTCCTATCTGATGTTTAAAAAAGTTTAAAATAAGTTGAAACGTTCTGATACTTCGATGTATTCGTTTCAAATATCACATTAATTTTTCACAAGTTTGACCTTTCATTCTGGTTTTCTGTCTTTAAATATTCAAAAATATTTCCATCTTATTTTGAAACATAGTTTTATTATTAATTGCTTTAACCTTAATTGTTTATTTAATGTAAAGATCCATTAGGTAATAACATCAGGGTAATGCAGCACTACCTCAACGGCGCCAGACTGATTAGATCCGGCTATAGTCGATTTTAAACTATACCGTTAGGTCACTGGACAGTATATGATTCTATTATTATATCATAGTTCTTTTTTTTTTAAATGAATAACTATTAAAGGCAATATTATTCGTAGCAGCTAAAGTTCAAAAGTTGAAATTTTACACGTTTAAAGTCATAAAACACTACTAGAGCTTCAATAGTAGGTAATGACTATTCATTTTAAAACAATTTTTGCATATTCATAAGATTTCACAAAGACCAATTACACCTTACCTCCGGCGTTCCTATAGCCAAATCAATCATATCGCTAATGTTTAGTAAAACAGCTGTTTCATCTGAAAAAAAAAAAAACGAAATAGGTATATGTAGTTATTATTAAGAAGCTGAAGAGATTTTTTCGTAAGGGGCTTCATTAATTTTTTTCACTTTATGTGACTTTATTAAAATTTGAGTCTTGTGATTTCAGTGTTGTCTCAATCTTGCTCAATTGGATAAAGGAGGACAGGGGAGTCTAAGAAAACGTAATAGCGTCATCACTCACGCATCTACTATTATGATTTTCTCGACTTTTAATATTAATACAGGAAAAAATGCGAGAAACAAACGTTTTGGCAGCGGGTCGATTCAAATACATTAATTTTAATGTGTCTGATACACATTCACAATTTATTTTCATTAAGGCCAGTATATCCCAAATCACCTGTTTTTGATAGAGTTTTAAACATAGTAATATTCATTTTTTTGATCCGTTAAAAATATATGTTATAGTTTAACAAACGTTCTTGATTATTCAACGGTTCAAAACACGATAATTGTAACTTGACTCGATAAAAAAAAAACACAAAGAAAGGATGTTTTTGATTATTTTTCTTGTTTTATTTGAAGAATATCAGATTTTAAGTTACAATATTCACATGTAAAAATAGGTAATAACTTTTAGTAGAACATTTAACGGTTACTTTTTTAAATAAATGTTTCTATTTTTTTTAAATATTAAATATTTAAATTATATAAGAAAACGGCCCGCGCGCCTCGCTTTAGTTGCCTGCGAGGCGTCATCGAAGTAGGACCTGTATCTCTGCTGTCTGGCGGCGTCCCCCCCCCCCCCCCTCTAAAGATTGGATTTTTTTTTCTTATAACAAAAATATCCACGAGCTTATATTTGCCCGTGCCTTTTTTTAATTAAATGTATAAGATTGTTAATATAGTTTCATGCGTACTATTTTAGACTTACATTAGCTAGACTTATTGTCAGGATCTCTATGACGCGACAATTATTTATTTATTATTATTATAATTTTTTTTAATACATATAATCATATTTACATTCATATAATCATTTTTAATAAACATAATCTTTATTTACAAATATAATTTACATATACAAATATACACACATACATATACATATATACATATACACACACACACACACACATATATATATATATATATATATATGTATATATATATGTTCTTATTTTCTATGTACATGCGTTTATTCCTTGATCTAATATAATCTAATATTTCATTGCTTATTAGTACATGTACATACCAGCCACCACATTTTTACGGCTTGTCTACATTTACATTTGGGCTCTTTATTTTTGTCTTATTTATTGGAGACTCTGCCGCAGCCATCCCCCGAGGGAAGCTGTTCGAGCACATCCTCAATGACGGCGGTGTCTCTTTTATGTATAGCCATCTTGAGGGTGTGCTCGGGTATTTCCTTCGTTGTGGCCTCCACCGAGGCCGACAAAACGACCGATTGCATCATCACCGTCGTCGGTGTAGTAGACACAGGTCTTTGTGTGCCTGGTCACCGCGACCACAGCATGCGGAACACTGTCATGAATCCGCAGCCTCCTAGTCTTTGTCTGGACGATGATGACTGCCTCGCGTGTCTGTCCCTGTGCCTCGTGGATAGTCATGACGCTCGATCCCTGTCCGGTGCCGTATCCCTTGTCTATCAACGTCTTCTTTTCCTCTTGTGTGAAAACCGATGTATAGGGTCCGGTCTTGTCTCTTAGGAATTCGAGCGCCAGTGAACCTCTCTATCCTCAGAGAATGGATAGTGTGGTTTGAGGAATAGATTGGATAATTTTATTTAGTACTAGCTTTGCCCCGCGGTTTCACCCGCGTTAATTTGAGGGAAAAACGTATTTAAATATTTTCGCCTCGTTGGTCCAGTGGTCTCAAGCGTTACTGCCGAGCAAGGGGTCTCAGGTTTGATTCTTGGGTCGTTCAACATATTACTGAGTTTTTTTTTCGAAAATTTACAGTAAAAGAGTGATGTTATATTTACTTTAAAAGTGGAACTATAATTAAAAAATGTCTTGAGAAGAGAAATAATAAAGGACGCAACGGAAGCTCTCAAAAAAGATTATTTTTTCCCGTTTTTGTAACATTTCTTATTATTACTCAGCCCCTATTTGTCGTAGCGTGATGTTATATAGCCAAAATCCTTCCTCGGTAAATGGGCTATCCAACGCAAAAATAATTTTTAAATTTGAACCAGTAGTTCCTGAGATTAGCGCGTTCAAACAAACAAACTCTTCAGATTTATCTATTAGTTAGATTTATCTATAGAGTATAGATATAGATATAGATTGTATTTAGTACTAGCTGTGCCCCGCGGTTTCACCCACGTTAATTTGAGGGAAAAACGTACTTAAATATTTTCGCCTCGTTGGTCCAGTGGTCCCAAGCGTTACTGCCGAGCAAGGGGTCTCAGGTTTGATTCTTGGGTCGTTCAACGTATTACTGAGTTTTTTTTTTTTTCGAAAATTTACAGTAAAAGAGTGGTGTTATATTTACTTTAAAAGTGGAACTATAATTAAAAAATGTCTCGAGAAGAAAAATAATAAAGGACGCAACGGAAGCTCTCAAAAAAGATTATTTTTATTGTTTTTGTAACATTTCTTATTATTACTCAGCCCCTATTAGTCGTAGCGTGATGTTATATAGCCAAAATCCTTCCTCGGTATATAGGCTATCCAACGCAAAAAGAATTTTTAAATTTGAACCAGTACCTAGTTCCAGAGATTAGCGCGTTCAAACAAACAAACTCTTCAGCTTTATCTATTAGTATAGATTATTATTGATTATTTTATTAGATTAGTTTAGTTAGTACTCTAACAACGTTGGAAGTGTTTTTACTGTATAGCAGTGTAGTGTAGATATAAAATGGGGAATAAAACTAGAAAAAAAAAAAAAAATCTAGACGTGAACTACGTAAGCTTAGAAAAGCGATCAGGTAAGTACTCGTAAGTTTAATGAACACTGAAGCAGCTAGAATAGCAGCTAGCGGCAATTGAAGATTCTTCGACGGTCAGTGAATGGCGATGGGTCCCAACCAGGCTAAACGTAGCCGACGACGCGACGCGAGACGTACCAGCGGGATTCAGCAGTGGTCACAGATGGTACACAGGTCCTGAATTTCCTTATCATCCGGAGTCCATCTGGCCCACGGAAACGTCCGCCTCGTCGTCGTCAACCGAACCTACAGGCGAAGAAAGGACTCATCACGTCACCGATCGTAAACAGCCGCGACTCAAAGAAGGGTTACCAGACTGCACACGGTGCTCCAGCTGGAACAGACTCCGCTACACGACGGCTCGAGTGCTATAGTTTATAGAACTCTGTCGAGCCAATACACAACGACTCAACTATAAAAGTACTAAGAAAAGCGCGTTAAAAGACCCAGACTGGAAAACGACGAACAAGGAGCTGAAAACACGCCCGAAAATAAGAGTAGAGCTCGAAGAAACTTTGGAGGCTCGTCCGGTCTCCGCGGAACTTATCAGGAAAGCTGAAGACCTACTCATGAGAACAGTCCAAGAAGAATCTTTTCCAAATGAAGTAGAAAGCATTAAAGACGGGAAGTCGGTCACCCGAGACAGTTGCCTCAAGCAGCTGAGCATCGAGTGTGCAGAGGGAGCCCTCCGAGTCCCAAGTCGCATTAACGCCGCGAAGCAAGTATCAACGCGATCTAAAAACTCGATGACACTAGACGGAAATCATCACATAGTGAAGTTGTGGATCATAGCGATGCATAGAACGAAGCATCACCCGGGAGTTGAGGCGACTGTGAACGAATGTCGACAGCACTACTGGATACTACGCCTGCGGCCCGTCACAAGAACGCTGTTTCCACAGTGTCTACACTGCTGGATTAGGGCAGTGATCCCGCCATACCCGAGAACAGGAGACCTACCTGTGTGTCGCCTAGCTCACCATCAGCAACCCTTCACATACACAACGATGGACTACTTCGGTCCATTAACAGTCACCGTGGGACGCAGCCAACAAAAACGTTACGTGGCAGTATTCACGTGCCTCGTTGTAAGAGCGATCCACCTAGAGATAGCGACGTCACTGAGCACAGACTCAGTGATAATGGATTAAAGAAGAATGAAAGCGCGACGAGGACAACCTGCTCAAATCTGGTCCGACAATGGGACTAACCTGCGAGGTGCCGACAAAGAATTGAGACAGTCAATGGACAGAGCGACGTCCTCACTTTCGTCGCTGGGTCAACAGGCGGCATGGGGTGCTTACGTTTCGGCTGTTGCCGGTGCTTACCGGGCACGGTTGCTTCGGTAAGTACCTGCACCAAATCGCTAGGCGAGAAGCCACCCCTGCTTGCCACGAGTGTGGCGCGCCAATCGACTCGGCGCGTCACACCCTGGAGGAATGCGCCGCTTGGGAGCCTCAGCGCAGGGCCCTTGTGGCAGTAATAGGTGGAGACCTCTCGCTGTCAAGTGTGGTCCGCTGCATGCTTGACAGCGAGAGGTGCTGGTCGGCTGTGACCTCATATTGTGAGGAGGTCTTGGCACTGAAGGAGGCCGCGGAGCGAGAGCGGGAAGCAGCCGCACACGCTGACTCGCTCCGCTCCGAGAAGACAACCAGGGAGGAAGAGACGCCAATATGCACTCCTCCACCGTCCGCAATAGAGTGGGAAAGGGCACCACATCCTCCCACTCGCCACCAGGGCAATAGAGCGCTCACAGTGCCCGCGAGTGCCTTATAAGCGAAGGCGGCCCGCAGAGGCGGGCCAACCGTCGGGGCGTCACGATTGTATGCGAAAGCGTGGCGCCCTACTACGACGATGAGGGCACCGGCACCGCTGGGTTTTAGTGGGTATTCTGGCTCCGCAGTCAGCGAGTCCCACATACCTGTCGCCCTTACAGTAGGCGGGATGCATAAATGCATTTCCCAGCGTAAAAAAAAGCAATGGACAGAGCCACCGCAGCTGAAGCAGCAAAAAAGATTTCGTGGCGCTTTATTCCCCCTGCGGCCCCATTCATAACTCGCTACTATACATACTAAATGTAAACACTAAGTATGAAATATGAACCGCGCCTTTTGGCCGATTTGGCATTCGACTCTCGGTAGCGCTTAGAACAAGAACAAGAAAATTTAAGAAACAAAGGAGTGTTTTTCTTCACAACATCCCAGCAAACACATGTGTAAATCCTGCACAAAAGTTATTAAGTTATTTTTGAGAAAAAAATTATTTATTGATAATTAATAGAAATTAAAATATTAATAGTAAAAATTATTTATTTTTTAGCTATAAACCCATAACAAATTAAATAATAGTTTTTATCTACTTCTCTTAGGTATTAAATGTTATATTAAGTGTATTAATTATCAAAAAAAAATTTACTGATAATTAATAGAAATTAAAATCTTAATAGTAAAAATTATTTTTTTTTAGCTATAAACCCATAAAAAATTAAATAATAGTTTTTATCTACTTCTCTTAGGTATTAAATGTTTATGTTGCATTTTATACTGTGCCTTCAGGATCGAAAACAAAACCATAAAAAGTTTATTATATAATTTAATTATAAAATAACCTTAAGTTAAAAAAAAACCTAGTATGTTGCACTACTGTTAAATTATAAGTATATTTAATTATTTCCGTGCGCCGTCGCCGTGCGCGGGGTCATCGAGAGTTCATTTGATCGGAGACTTCGCGTAACTAGTCGCGCGGGGAGGGAGGTAGCGCTGAATACCTACAACGCTCGAATATACTGGCCTTAATCTAGACATTTAAAAATTATATTGTTATGGTAGATACACTAGCGACTTCGTTTGGGATTTGACATTTTGGATTTAATTCCCTTTTTTAAGGTAACCGTATTGAACAATAAATAGTAATTATCCAGTGTCCTAGCTCATAATATGAACATAAAATATGCCAAGTTTCATTCAAATTCAGTTACAGCGTAGTGCGCGGTCAAGATAAAGACAGAAGGACAAAAAAATACATTCGTGGCTGTAACGATTATAAAATAACATATACAAGAAAAAAATATTATAATGAATAAGATCTATAGAGGGTATAATCTTATGTAATAGGTAGAATCTTAGGCATTAACTTTAACTTACCCGCCATATTGAAAATTTTAGAAATCCTTTAATTAAAATTTCATTTAAAAATAAATAGCAAAAAAATCTAATATATTTATCAAATAATGAGTTAAAAATTATTATTCAACATTTTTAGCAATGTTTACTAAAAGCTCTTGCTCTTGACGTAAATATTATTTTTTATTTATTATCAATAGTTTATACCAAAAAGTATGTAGTAAAAGTTACGAAAGAAGTCGAGTTTGTTGTATCGGTATGTTAGACTGCTAGTGAAGTATGCTGTACAATATATATATTTTTAATTTTATTAGTTTTTAATACGTATAAAATGACTTTATTATGAAATTAAAAGATAAAAATATTTTTTTAACCGTTCGGTTTTGAAGTTTGCGTTCACTGCTTTAGGAATTAAGTAACTATTCATCAACATGAATTTTATAACTTAAAATCTAAAATCGTATTAAATGAAAAAAAAAATTAGAGCTCTAATTTTTAAACACCGACGCAAAAATTGTCTGAGTATCTGTAAGTCTGTCTTTAGCATCGTAGCTCCTAAAAGAATTTTGTATCGTTTTATTTTGTTTTATTTAAAACTTTTAATATTATTTTTATACCATAATATCTGTAAATAGCATATTTTTATATTTGCTTTGTTAATACGTATAATAATACTGTAATTTTTATTTGTAATAAATATGCTAAGTATGAATTAATAGGAGGATTTATTTATATTAATGCGTAATTTTAAGAATTTCTTTATTATGGGCTTGCGGATGTAGATGCTTTAAAAACTCTTTCCTAGGCATATAGGTTGTAAATAAAATAAAATAAAAACAATAAAAGCATTTGAGATGCTTAAAGGATCCGCGAATATATGTATAAAAGGTTCACGCATTATGTCCATTGAAGAGTATTCTGAGTTCAAATAAATAAGTCTAATAAGAATTTTCTTACAAGCATCAGTAATATCTATAAAGAGCAAACAGGATGTTCGAAGGCAGGTGGAACTGAGACCCTTCGGGTGGTCGATTACTTTCACTTGGCAGTTTACAAACTTCGGGCCGTATTTATAGTACGTGCTTTAGATGTCAGTACAATATCTACGTCCTCAAATGGCTTAGGTATATAACACGGTAAAAAAGTTTAAAGCTCTATTTTTTTTTGTTATTAATTAAAAGTTTTAAAACTACAATTAATTATTGTTTAAACATATTTTTACACGATTTGCCGGTACGGTACCAATATAGCGCTGACAGATAAATAAACGACAAATGCTCCAACTTTTACCATTGGAAATCGAATCCGCGACCGTAAGCACAACAATTGTTGTGATCGCTGCATTAATCCATCGTCACGGCGTCATTTTTTGATCAAGTAGCATAGAATAATATTTATAACAAAGGACATCCCGAACTTTTGTCTTAGTCTTCACGTTTGATTTTGAACGTTACGTTTTATGAGTAGGTATATAGCATAAGCCTTCTCAATAAATAGGCTCTAATAGGCAATAAAAATAGTCTGAAAATAATTCCCGCTTGTCCCGTAGTTAGTTAAGAGTAGGTATACTAACAAAATTTTCCGTTCCAATATATTCAAATATTTGTTAGTAGACAGAGACTTGATAGAGATTTCAATGCGGTACTTTATTATTCAATTAAAAAATATTATATTAAAGTTGACTAAATTAAAAGGGTTAACTCACTTAATATAATAATTGTTCTTCCCGGATGTTATTATTAATATTTTCGTATATTTATAATATTTCGTATATTTGTTGAGCTACTACTATTATTTTGTGTATACTGTAGGGAGCCATTAATAGTGAACTTACGATATATATTACATAAACAGATGTTACACATACGTATTATGTTTATAACCTAATATTTAATAAATAATCTATACATACTCGTATAGTATACCTAATTGAAACCTTGTATCTTATATAATTATACGATATCTGTAAGTATAAGGAATATTGCGAAATCGGAAAAGCGAATTATACGAGTCTGTGAGAGCGCAGAAGCCTAAATTAAAATCACTATATCTATTGGTGAAAACCGCATGAAAATCCGTGCAGTAGTTTTTGAGTTAATCGCGAATAGACAGACAGACGCGGCGGAGGACTTTGTTTTATAATATGTAGTGATTATATGTATTAACATACGACTTGTTACTAATATACATATTTAAGAAAGATAAAAATATATGTATAATATGTTTATATAAGTATACATCTCTAATGACACCTGCCGTCTCAGCCGAGCACTAACGATAACACGAATGCGGTTTGTTAATATACTCTGTGGTAGTCGAGTATTCTGTCGGCGTCGGGTGTGGATGTGGGGCCAGGCAAGCGAGCCGATATTGGTATAAGATCAAGCAGAATATAATAGCACTAATCTCGACTAATACGAATGACATGAAATTTTAAAAGAATTTGTATAATACGAGAATAATTTGAAAAGTTATAAATAAATAAATATTAACCAACAATCACACCACGTTAACCTAGCCCCGTGCTAAGTTCGTAAGAACTTGTGTTACAGGTACTAGGAACGGAAATAAATTTAAAATATAAATACATATATTCATAAATATACATCCATGACCCGGTGCAGACATCTATATTCGTCATACAGATTATCTGCACCTGGCGGGATTCGAACCCGAGACCGCTGCGTAAAGTGTCCAGTTGCCTAACCACTCGACCAGCCAGCCGTCGAATTTTTTGAAGAAATTTGAAAAGTTCGCAGCCTAATTAGCGCAGCATTTCGCAGCATAGTTAGGAGTCCTACTTTTATAAAACGATCCTCATTCTGAAGCTACATTATTCTTGAGCAATTGCGTAAAATTTGATTTCTTTACTTACATTCGTTACGGTTTCTCACACTACTCGTATAACGCCGAAAAACTAGCGATCATTTAAAAAAATGGATAAAATCGAACATCGTGCTGTGATTAAGTACTTGAATAAGGAAAGTTTAACACCAAAACAAAATTATGAAGACATGTTAGCAACTTTAGAGGAATCTGGACCTTCGTATGCTACTGTAAAAAAGTGAGTAGCAGAGTTCAAACGTTAAACCAAAAGATAAACCACGTAACGGTTGGCTATCGACGTCTACTATCGACGAGAACATTGAAAATTTGTGATTTGATTTTACCTGACCGGATATTTACTGTTCAGGAGATAGCTAATGCCGTCTGAATGAACGCACCACATAATTACAACTGAGCTGCAATTTTCAAAGGTGTCAGCGCGGTGGGTGCCTCGTCTGCTTTTAGTTGAACAAAAACGCGTTCGACTAACGATTTTTCGAGACTGTTTGGAGCTGTTTGAGGCTGACCCAAGATAATTTGTTGAGAGATTTGTGACTATGGATGAAACCTGGGTGCACCACTATACTTTATATACCGATTTCGCTCCATCGGACGTTTATCTATTCCGAAAGCTCAAAATCCACTTAGGAGGTCAAAAATTTTCTACAAATGAAGAGGTTAAGGCTGCTGTCGACATATATTTTGAAGGTATATATGAAGATTTTTTAGAGCTGGTATAAAAGCTCTGCCCAGCCGATGGAAGAAGTGTATAGAACTTGGGGAGAATATGTTGAAAAGTAGTGTTGAAATTCCTATCTTTTCATTTTCCTGGTTAGGCTACGAACTTTTCAAATGCCCCTCGTAACTACCTATATAAATACATAATATATATTGGCGAAGTCGACTGTACCTCACTGGTACAACTGAAATCCATTAAAACCAAGAATTAATAATAACTCTTTATTGTAGACAAAAAAATAAGTAACAAAACATACAAAAAAATATAGGAAATAAGTACAAAAGGCGGCCTTATCACTAAAGAGCGATCTCTTCCAGGCAACTTTAGGGCAGAGGAAATGGTATGCTAATGGTATAGGTGTACAGTTTTATTTTATAACAAATACAATACATATAGACAGATAAAATAAAAAAATGTAATCACTTAATAAATATATACAGTCAAACCTGGGTAAGTGAGAACTGGATAAGTGAGAAAACTCTATAAGTGAGAGTAATAGCCTGGACCCGTCATTTTAAGCTCCCAAAACCTCTATTAGCGAGAAACAGAAACCTCTGTAAGAGAGAGTCATTTTTCCCTCATGGACCTCCATAAGTGAGACTGCTACTTATCTATACCTCTATAAGCGACAGTCGAGCTTTATTTATTTATATTATTTAGGAGGAAAAATAGCTACAAAAAAAATACATAAAAGATACACATTTACAGTAGTAA
This sequence comes from Euphydryas editha, assembly GCA_036937285.1. Classification (NCBI taxonomy): domain Eukaryota; kingdom Metazoa; phylum Arthropoda; class Insecta; order Lepidoptera; family Nymphalidae; genus Euphydryas; species Euphydryas editha. Next base: position 9,354,426 of record JAUPFZ010000004.1, read on the forward strand.
GCTTGTGTCTTAGAAATCTAATATGTTAATGCCGAGCTTCCGAGTTAGAGAAAAACATTCAAAAAAACATAAACCCAAACGAAATTGACAGATTTTTTTAAGTGTAAATAAGTTCTAAATAAAATAAAATTACATAGTGCATGAATTTTTGTTTTGTTTTCGTAAGCATCTTATAAAATTATTATTATTATATTATTATTATTATTATAAATTATAATTATTATTATTATTATTATTTATCTACCCTTATAAACTACTTATATGTCAGAATCTAATGAACGTAACATATACACATTATTAAAAATATATATGTACATAGTATATTATGTTGTGCATATTATGCACATAATGTTATCATATTACATATTTACTACATTCGTACTTGCTGTGACTTGTTTTTGCTGCGTACCTCTACAAGAGAGAAACGCTACCCATGTACCTGCATTAGCGAGAAACTCGGGTTAGTGAGAAACCTCTATAAGCGAGAATGAGATTGTGCTCCCTTTAACTCTCGCTTATCCAGGTTTGACTGTATAGGTACATATACAAATAGATGTATGCATAAAAATTATTATAGACATACTATTCATAAGAAATTTTATCATAAAACCAAGAATTGATTAATCAATTAATAATAAAGTAAAAAAAAAAATAATGTATACAAAAAAAGTAATTTTTCACAATTTCCAGCTAGATCTTGACATATATTTTGTTAAATCCATTGCGTGAGAGCCCGGCTTGCAATTTAAGTATTTTTTAAAATAATTTATAATACTATTTTTGAATAAAAAATTCGTAAGTAATAAAATTACGAATTATAGGTTAACAATTTCGACAATTAAAATTTGGATTACCTATCATTAGCTTACTACCCTCCTTTCCCTATATAAAATCCAAAGTAGAAACCATTTTTTTTTGCATTTATCATCATATACTCGTAGAAAAATCAATTCAGATTTTTCATCATTCCTTTTTTTACATGCGGGCTTATTATTTATTAAAATGATTTTAAAATCACTAATATTATCGATTGCTATATAATTGATAATGAAAAAGTGGGAACAAGTGGGTTATAATATTAACAAAGTATTTTTTTTAACATACTCTCATTAGACTTAATGACGGTTGAACAACTCTCCTGATTTCGAGGTAAATCGAGACAAGACTGACATAAAGCTAAGTATTTAAATAATTTGGTAAAAAAACTTTTATATTCATGACAAAAAAATAAACGTTTATTTTAAGCATGAGATAAATAGCATGTAATATATGTCATGTCTTAAAAGTACTGGTCTCATAATTAATAAAACAAAAACTAACGAAAGATGACACTTTTTTTGAAATCAATAATGTAATTTAATCGGGTAAAATATTATAACCTATCGAAGCTCGACTCCAGTACAACCTTCGAGTGACTAGCCTTATTATTCGATGTATCAAAGGCGTTTTGCTTTTATTGCTATATTCAAAGGGCTTAAAGGAATCCTTTTCGTCTTTATACTTCATTTTATTTTTTGTATCAGTTTTTTCAACTTTTTTGAGCTTCCCTTCCCTCGTTTACTTCATAGTTTTTTACATTATTTACTCCTCTACCGGCTTCATCTGTACCTACTCACATGCTTACATGATCCTATGTCTGTCCTTTTCTTGGCTGGTTCTTTTTTTCCAAGTGAATCTTCTGGCAACGCACTAAGTGTTTGTGGAGAGAAGAGAAATGATTGGTTCTTAGTTAATGCTTAAAATATATAAATGGCTAAAGATGTTTTCTTTTGTAAAATCGTCGTACTGAAATCTTTGATCCTTCCTCTTCATATATTTTCAAGTATTTGTTTTTGAGAAAAATAAAAGATAAGGCGTTTTTAAGAATATGACATGCTTAATTTTTTTTTCAAAGGCTTTTTTATAAATTTCGACACTAGCCTCATCATATCGTCATCATCAAATCAGCCATTGGAGGTCTATTGCGTAACTTAGCCGCCCCCATCGACATCTAGAGTGACCGTCGAACAACCTCTATCAACGGCTTCCGGCGACTCTCTGTCCATCTCGCAAACAGCCGTCCAACTCTGCGCTTGCCGGCACGTGGTCTCCACTCGAAAACTTAACTGCTCCATCGGCCGTCAGTTCTACGAGTTATGTGCTCTGCAAACTGCCACTTCAGCTTGCAGATCCGTTTCGCTATGTCGGCAATCTTCGGTCGTCTGCGGATCTCATTATTTCTGATTGGATCTCGTAGAGACATACCAACCATAGCCCTCTCCATAGCTTGCTGTGCGACTTGGAGGTTGTTTAAAAGGCCCATAGTCAGAAACCACGTCGCAGATCTGTATGTTGTCATCACGACATAGAACGATAGTGACAAGTAACTAATAACTCGCTTGGTTGTACAAAATTCTGAATCGGTCAAAATAATATTTTACTGTAATTTCTGAACAGAACGTGAAACACGTTATGAGATGAAAAACTAAATAATACATACTAATAAATATGCTATTTGGTAAATGTTTTGTGAAAATTTACTTTTTTATCCAGATATCGCATATAACAGTTATTGTTCAATGGCGCACAAGAAGCGGCTATTTTAAGAAACTCATCTTGTGATCAACAAATGCCTATAGACAATGCCCATGACAGATCCAGACAAACCTACATTATCACAATTTTCCTCTGTCATAACTATTCTAGGGGCATGGTACAGGGGATCCTGTATGCTACGTTATGGTATTTTATGATCACTGTAGTCTGTGTTATAAGTCAATGTCGTATGATAATTTTATTGTGAAAGTCAATTTGGTACTATTCGGTACGTAAATAAAAAATATAAACAAGTTTCGCGAGTCTCTAAAAAGTTTTTATTGCTAATAATTTATGGCTGTTAATAATATACGACATTCATGTAAAAAATAAAATTATTATTCGTACGACTATTTAAAAAATTAAAAATTATACAGAATGACTGGTAAATTACTATCAATATTTAAGGAGAATACCCAGTACACGATTCTCATTCAAATTATGTAAAAAAAATAGGTACTTAATTTTTGACCAAATTTTCATAAATTTCAATTCAAGTAAATGAAGCGTTGACACCCTACAGTCGTGCCGGCAGCACGTGCACAGGTGTTGTACTGTGCCGCTTGTTCACATCTAAAAATTGCCAAAGTTCACATCATTTACCTAGTCAACAAATTTGTTGTTTAAACGAGTAAAATATCTTAGTATTTTTGCCTATCCTAAGCCAGGATTAAAGTATTAAAGGGGACTGGATCATGCTTGTTTATCCTGCTACCCTATTAACACGTGGCGGCGTTTGGACGTAGGTAAACTACCTGTTTTGTGTCGAAAGTGCAGCTAGCTGCTATGGTGTCCAGACGACGCGTACATAATTGGATAATTGTTGAATAACTTTACTTAAAAGTTTATTAATATTTACCTGTTTTTTTAACATAATTCGAAAGATAATCATGTACCGAGTAGTCTCCTTAAATATTAAGTAAATTACCAGTCACCTGTATATATTAAGACGAAAATCGTATGAATTAAAAATAATTATTAAATAAAGTCGAAAATAAATAAATAAATTAATATTAACCAATCAATAAAAAAAAAGTGTGTATGTAGGTGGTAGTGTATAACTTCTTACGTGAGTACATAAGTACTACAGAAGTTATGATGGGTAGTGCGCGTCATCTGTAATTATCACTTACAAGCTTGTAGCGTAACATAATTGTTAGCAACTAGCAATAGATGGCGGTTATGGAAATCAATTTTAATATATTACAATTTTATCTTAAATTTTTAACTTTTTATTTTATCAATAAATAAATAATTTATTTTTTAAGTAAATATAAACCTGCGATTTATATATATACTAAAATGTTGACTAGCTAACTTCAGGGTGTAGTATAACTTTAAAAAAACCAACGTCACGCGGTGTTCCCAGGCGGTTACCCATCCAAGTACTGACCGCGCCCGACTTTGCTTACCTTCGGTGATCCGTTGGCAATTCACTTCACGGTGTCGGTTTTTCGTGACGGTGTGTGCGCACATCGTAAAAATTGACTCTCATCATTTTTCCCTAACGCGCCAAAAGAAGTATATCTTCAAAAAACCTAAGAACCTAACAATAAAAAACTGAATTAATATTTTTTAAATTAAATTATTTCGTACGAAAAAAAAAATTATCTTCCGATAATCGTATAAAAAGCAAAAAAAAGTTCGTATTGTAATCGTATAGAATGTACACCTCCGTATTTATTCTGTTAGATATTTAAAAAATATTTGATTATTCTTATTGATATTTTATACGTCGTACATGCGATGAAGCAGTCAAATATGTCAATGTTTTATTTTTAGGGTTCCGCATCCAAAAGTTTCTGACTTTACTATCCGTCTGTCCATCTATTTGTTATATGGATATGTCTTTGGAACCGTAATAATTATTTAGACCCTTGAAATTACACAGTCACAGAATTTGTATTACTGACGGCTTATTGCTGCTAAAACGACAAATACTAAATAAAAAATGAGTAAAAAATTGAAGAAGAAACTTTTGACTTTCATCCCCTCTCCCACTGGAATCGTACTATAAAAGCTTGCGGTATAAACTCAAATCGTACCTAGTTTCATTTAAATCCATCCAGTACTTTTGGCGTTAATCGCAGCCATGATACAGACAGACAGTCACACAGTATAGTTTGATAGATAATAAAAGTTTATCCTTACTATGGTCCTAATAAGAAAAAAAAAAAGATGAAATAAAGTAGAATTAGTTATGTAAACCTTCTTCTATATGTAGAAGAGGCCTTCGCTCAGCAGTGGGTTGTGTACAGGCTGATACAGTACCTATAGTACAGTATATAGTTATGTAAAGATAAATTTTGATATTAGAACGAAAACAAAATTTTCCATTCTCGAAAACGATATTGTAGACTGAAAATAAGTGTATTCACTTTTGAAGTTCGTCGAAATACTTGAGTGCTTTGTTATGTCCTATTCTTTTAATACTTTCACAGTTAGTTTTGGGCTTTGACAAATCAACAAAAGGTAGCTATTCCAATATAATAATAATAATATAGCTGTATCCTTTTTATTTAAGATTTATAATTAGTTTTGAAGCTACCACAAATTCTGAGTGCTAATTAGATTAGCAAGAAAATCTAACAAGAATCTCACTGGTATCCTTTAAAAAAAAAAGAAAAACATATTTTCGTTACAAATACATGTTGTATACTAAAATGTACCGCCATTATATGAAATTATGACCATAAGAATAATATTAAATTAATTTTATTAACTGAAAATATGACAACATACTTGTAAAATAGTATATGTAATTTAACCTTCACGTCGAATCCTTATTAGTATATAACAATTGTATAGTGATGAGTACATTTACTTCAGAATAGTAGATAATATAGAATAGTATGATAATGTTACTTTAAAAAAGATTTGTAAAATTCACATTTTTATTAAACTAAAGAAGATCCGATTCCTTAATATATTTATACTCAATATGTACTAATATATATGTACCTACTCAAACATTTATTTTGTAGATATTTACTTAATATTCCAAATACAAAAAATTTTAGAGTAAGAAGTGATAATTCAGTTATTTATATCACAGCTGATTCTGCTACTTATGAAACAGTAAACAATTGCACAAGTTCCTTCCATGGATAACCTTCTTTGGATAATCTTTACCTTAGAGCAAGAACTTGTCTTAACAGCACAATAGTGTTTGTAAACACAACGAGAAGTTTCTTTACTTTGCATCCATAAATATTGACATAGGATGCTCACCGAGATAAACCATGGAAACAACGGATAAATTGAATTGAATATGTACTTTGTAACGATGAGTCCGGTTTGTATCGGTGATTACATGTGAGGCGCTAAAATACACTCGATGTTTATTCCATTTGTTATCAAGGTAGAGTTAGTTTCTTGGCTCAGATCGCCTCAGATCTATAGACAGCATCGCTCCCATCGCTGCAATTTCCGAGATGTTGAATGATAGATAATGTATCCAAATTACAACTTACAGCGTGCGAACGTTTCGTAGTTCATCATAGTTTAACTGATGCCATGATGCGTGAGAGAGTGTTTAAACGAAAGTGGTTCAGTCGGCGACTAGCCCGGATAAGTGGATATCAATGCGGGCCCAGTAAACGAACATCCCGCGTACCTGTCTATGCATAAAGTGCTGTTTAGTTTGGTTCGTATTTCGCCGAAATGTTGGGATCCTTATTTTTTAAACCAGCAGGTGACCGGTTGCGCGAGAGGGATAGGTGCCTTCTGCGGCGAATACGAAAGCTCGCGAGAGTTGGGAATCCACTATCCAGATACAGTCTTGCGTCGGCACGGCCAACGGCCGACCGTCTCGTGTAGAGCGTACATACTGACTCTTGTGCGATCATTTATAAACTTTACGTATACATCATCGATATTATGCATGTAATTTGTAAACATTTATTTTAAACGCATCTTTTATTTTTAAATTTAGTATTTGCGGTTTAATTTGTGTTTCATGTAACAGTTTTATTCAAAAATAATTTCGTGTCTTTGATTTTGTGAAAAATATCGTTATCGAGGGCACAACAGTGGCAGATCCTGTTGCGCCTTTGGAAGTGGTGAGTATTTTGTGCGTTAGTATCAAAAGTTACGTTCATCTGAGCTATTTTCTTACCATTGTTGCGTTTTGTATGGTATACGTGAGTTCAGTTTATTTATCTTTAATGAAAAGATAAGATTACGCATGTTTTATTTTAAAGCGGCTAGCAAGTTTCATGAAATTCATGTCTTCGGACATTGCATTAAAAATATTAATATTTTTTAATTTAATATTTTTTATTTATTCGTTATTATAATAGTAATAGTTAAATGCTATCCTTAAAAGTTTATAGAAACGTAATAGACTACTCAGGCTGTTTTTCATACGAAATGTATCTTATATCTTTAAACGAGCAATTCTTGTATATATATATATATATATAATCGGAATCTCGGAAACGGCTCCAACGATTTTCATGAAATTTAGTATGCAGGGGGTTTCGGGAGCGATAAATCGATCTAGCTAGGATTTATTTTCAGAAAATGTTGTTTTATCCCTTTTTTTACGCAATTAAAAAATACCATTAGAATACGAAGGTAAATTTCGCTGTCATTGACAAGCTTCTATTAGCTCGGATAGGAATCGGGCGGATTCGAAACCAGAAAACCTGAGTTCGAATCCAGGATTCTACAGGCCAATCTTTTTTTCATTTTTTTTTTTTTTGAATTAAGAGCTCTTTTTATTTTAATAACCAGTTCCTATTATTTTACTTTTATGTCGGTAAGTTAGAAAATATTATTTATGTTTCATCAATATGTAATGTATCTAAATATAATTTAACCGAGCAAAGCTCGGTCATCCGGGTACTAAATTTTATAAGACAGTATTATTACTACATCGTAAATAATATGTACCTATTTTATATATTTTGACTAAAAAATTTATATAGCTTTGTTTGTATTAAATAATTCATTTATTTCACTTCTTCACTTTTTAATGTTCCTCATTAAAACAAATCTTATTTTAAATTTATAATAAAATAAAATTATTTTGTCATAATGTAAATTTAAAATATTTTTTAACGCAATTTTCATTTTATACTACAACTATAGAAAGGTAGGTAGGTACATAATTTTTAATCTAACACGACCTTATTTCATTATTATAGTGTATAGATGGTACTAAAAACTATAGTTTAATATATTTTATTAAATAACTATTAAAAAACTTGAAGTAAGTAAGTCTTTATTAAGGAGATTTCCTATAATAATTTGGAAATAATGATGGGAAAATTTATTATAAATATTTTATATCAATTAGTCAATTATTAAAATTCTATTTATTGATATAAAGTGAAAACTTATTTATACGGACTTAATGTTGTCATAAGGCATCCATATAATGGAAAATAAGGATATTTAAATATACTATAATATTGTCGTCATCCTCTGCCGATAGTCGACTACAGCTGGACATAGGCCATCATTTTATATACGTAGTACGTACCATATACGTTTTTTAATATTTTAATAAAACACAGACTTCATAAATTATTTTGAAACATTTTATGGTTTATTTTTATTTTTTTATTGTTATCACAATACGATGAGGTGTTCTCTCGCCGTTTGAAAAACGGTATAACTGAGGTCTGTTTAATTGAGTCTACTGTAGTAATTAGAAAAGAATAAACTAGGTATTTGCTATTCTCTGTATTTAATACTGGACGAAGCTGGCAATCTCAACCGTGTTGACAGTTATGGCTACTGACTATTACTTTACTATAAAATTCTTTTGGCGTTATACGAGTATATCAAGTTTTACTTCTAAATAATATCGGTTTCTAATGATAAAATAATTATTAGTAATCGATTTAGCAATTTTAGATTTTATGAATTACTCGTAAATGTAAACAAACAAACCTTTAATCTTATTATATTAGTAAAAATTAATTTTATTTCACATGCAACGTATCAAACTTTTTAATTTGTCGGTTACTTAGTAAACATGAAATTAAAAATAAATATAGAAAAAATAGAGATAGATAAACGAGAGTGAATTTATCATTTCTTTCGAGAATTCTATTAAAATTATAATATTTTTAAAGGTAATGTATGGTATGGTATATGTATGGTAAAATATATGATATTCTTACATGTACTTTAATTTTTTTCTACGTTCATACTCTAAGCTGTGTTTTATACCGATTTTGTCTAGAACTATAAAATATTTTTTATTCTATTATTTTTAGACATTATATGCCTGTATGGTGTCAGTACGATAAAAGTTAGAGCACGTCAGTATTACAGATGCATAACTTCACGCCAAGTTATAGACTCTAATGCCTCGTATAGTCGTATAGCCTGTACTCGTACTTTAATGTTCTATTGTGGTGTCGGTGACCTGGCCTTTCATTTAAATGGGGATTCTCTTTTTAATGTCTCAATTGATATGCACAATACACGCATTATAAATGGGACAATAAAAAGGGCATTCCTGCAATTGCGAATACTATCACACGACTAAGAATTTCAATTTGTTGTCAAAGTAATCTTCGAACAGTTATGAAACAAAACAAATTTCAGAAGTTAATGTTACATTAAGGCCAAACAAAAGAGTATTTCGACCTTATTTCTGAATATACGGGTTTCTGTATCCTCATTCCTCACTCAACTTTTGTTAAAATATTAGATATCATAATATGACATTCGTGTTTTAAGGACGTCATTCCTCTGTATCTGTTTAATTTTAACTATGTGTATAAAATGCATATTATTTTTAAACTTACTATCCCATGTTCATTGGTGTAGGGTCAGACCGCCAAGTCCGACAAAGAGTACAATGGACCCGATTGAATGACAATGGAGTCCACGCTCCAGTGCCGCTCCGCTGCACCATGGAACAAAAACCGGTCAAGTCAATCCCGCAATGGAGTTACTAAAGTAATGGAATAATTTAAATTAAAAAATGTTTTAAAAGATCCCAATTTTAGTGCAAAAAATATTAAGTAAGATATTAACGAAAGTTAAACTTACAAATTTATTCAAAATATAATTGGTATTTTGGGTTATTATGAAATGAAATACTTTTAAACAGCTTAGATAAAGGAATTCCTAAACTCCACAAAGGATGTAATAAATAATATGTTTGTTACAAGCATATACCTACAGGAAATATAGGATTAAGGATTTTTTTTCTTAATAAAAACAATATTTATTTAATAACCAACATTTTTAAATGACTTAAAGAAAAGAGTTGGCTTGGAAGTCATAGTCCTAATTTCCTTTTATTTGACGCTTTAATCTATTGATAATATATTTATTACCTTAATAAGTTACGTTTCTATAATAACTATTTGCAAATTTTTGTTCCTGTTCTAAACTTAAAGGTCGAAATGTATCCGTAAGCAATGTTCAGATATGTAATTTTAAGTATATAAGTATAGTTTAAGTAAATTAGCTTTAGTTTTATTAACTTATTAAGGAGTAAAAACTATTATATTTTCTTTCGTGGTCAACCTTTATTTATCTTAATTAAGAAACTACAAAGTATACATAGTATTTTCGATATCTGGCTTAACTAGGTGTCTATGAGATGTTAAATATAAGTGCGTTTTGGTTTAGAAAAATTTTCTATTAATTATACTTGTAATTGTGCCTACAAGTTATTCGGCGTATGTAAGTGGAGCGATTCCACATGCAATTCTTTGCATAAATACATGGTAAATGACAATTATCCGCCGAATAACTTCTCTTTATACTTTTTTTATTCAAATTATCTAGTATATTATTCGATAGTAGAAAATAGCAGACGTTTAAATGTAAAAAACTTCTGCGCTCGAGACTTGGGAGAGTATTCCAGTTTTTTGAATATTCCTAGAGAATCCTTTCAGGCACCAGATTGCAAGCCTCCTATCTATAAAGGTTATTGGATATATAAACGACTAGATGACTCGCGCGTTTTTATTTGCGCTTATGGGAATGTATTTATTATCTTCTTCAATAATTAGGCTTTTTAACTCTATAAATTTTGTTTGTATTGGGGGTATTATATAGTATATACGAGTAATAATAAAAAAAATATATATTTATTATTAAATGAAAATGTATATCAATCGGCTGCTACGTAAAACATAGGCATTAGTTTTCCTACCTTAGACAACCGTGTGTGTATGATATGCATTTTTATTTATTTATTATTTTTTCAGACTGGTAGATCTTGAGACTTAATGTCAAAAATAGTTATAGTCCAAATAACACACGAAGAACTCCGTACCATCTTACAATATCAAACGCTCTATATTTTTGAAACTGATAGAAAAATAACAAAAAAACACATGTCTTCTACGGAATTTCTTCGATTTTGTTTTCATATCTTCAAACTTTTTAGACTTAGACTTTTTAGACTTCTTATGATTATTTTTATTATTTGTAGTTATATATATTATAATACGTATTCTGTGAAAATATCAAGTGCCTACCTATGTATTACGACATGTATTGTGTCGATACGGAACTCTAAAGTTAAATACTAGTAAACAACCTCTGCAGCGTTATAATATTAACTCGACAAATTGCGCCTTTTAACGGTGATTTACCTGTATAGTTATTGCTAGTAGAGACGACACTTCTTATAAAATTAACTATTTCTTCGCCTTGGCGCATTTGGCTTCGAGGCCGTCACCATTATTTCTTTCATTCAAGACCATATTTCATAGTTTAATAATAAGTCTAATCGCTTGTGTAAAGGAAATTCACACATGGCTCTCGTTATGTCGGTTTTGTTTATTCATGCCAAAATATATGGACTTTTCAGCTGTTCTCCTATTGATAAATTAAATTCTTTATTTTTTACTTTAGATTACTTAATCAGGTTTTTTTAATAAATAAACTAAAATTACAAATTATTTTTTAGACGATTAATATTGGTCACAGATCTCACTCCAAATTCAATTTAAGATTTTAGGTTGTAGAAAGTCATTAGGAGTTTAGATATTTCATTGTTGGACAGTCTTAGGAGGAGATCTAAATTTCTATATATTCAAATGGCCAAACCATTTGAAATGAAAATACTTGGAACAGAAGTCTGCTCTGTCTTTAAACGGATTTACATGCGGTTTTAATCAATAGATAAAGTGATTCATGAGGAAGATTTAAGTGTTAAATTTGAAATCTATTTAGACAGATACACTATTAATCCTTATCAACTTAAATACGTAGTTACCTTAACATTTCATATACATTATGATAGTTTACATCATATATAAATTATTATCTTGGGAGTTATCGAAAAAGTAAAAACTAACGCGCACGAAAATAAATTCAAGCGCGGGTTTTATACCGATTCCGGGACTCGTTTGATGCAACCAATCCTGCGCCGCGTCCTTCTCTGTTGCTAAGAACATCATATATTACCCGTGCGAAGACGGGGCACCCAACGAGTAAGTTTAATCACACAATAATACTATGGTGATGATGAGACAATCATGCATAAGCGTCGCTGCAGTAGATTCGATGATTTTCATTTTATTTGTATTGGTTTTTTATAGCACTTCGGCTTAGACAGTAACAACAGACAACAGAGGACAGCAGGCTTAATAAGCGTCGTTCTTCATAAAATTTTGAGTTTGGTTAGAGCTTTCGGGGGCCGCTTTTACGGCTGGATCGTAAAATCGGCTCAAAACTGTACGGACAGTGTTCACCAACCTGTTGTTTATATCGTCCATAGAAACGCAATCGTCAAGGAAATTGAAACGATTCGATAATTTGAGCTGAAAGGTCTCGAGGTTTTGGATATGTGCGGTATATGGTGGCAGTGTAGTCTTCATCAGGCGTGACTGTTCCAGTTTAACACTGATATTCAATGTCCCTCTAACCAATAGGTGATCACTCCCGGTTTTCACTCTATAGATCACGGCGACGTCATAGAATATTTGTCGTCTGGTGATCACAATGAAGTCTATTTCATTCCTAGTGGAACCATCAGGACTTATCCAGGTCCGTTTCCTGTGAGAAGGCTTTTAGAAGAAGGAGTTCATCATAATGAGTCCCTCCCTCCTTCTCCAGAAAATCGGCTAGCCTCTGTCTTCTGTGGTTCCACTGCCCATATCCAAATAGCCCCAGCCTAAGCTCATCGTATCGCATTTTGTCTATCTTCGCGTTAAAATCCCTCATGACAACATTCAAGTGGGTTTTATTCGTATGTATGGCCCTACTGATGTCCTCATACATAGTTTCTACTTCTTTACCTGAGTGTGACGAGGTCGGTGCGTATATCTGTATGACCTTCATTCAGCGAGTATCTGTTAGACGCTCTGATTATAAGGTACGCAATTCTATTCGACATACTTGCGATGGTCACTATTTTGCCAATGGGATACCCGCAGACCATAAACCCGACACTTCCTTGGGACGGTTCGTCACCTTCCTGGTAGTAGAACAGGTTATACGATTTAAGGGTTATCGTGTCCTCCCCCTCTCTTTGGACTTCAGATAAACCCAGTATATCCCATTGTAAACTGTTCATTTCCTCTTATAGCACAACAATTCTTTCATCAGACCTCAGGGTGCGAATGTTGTGTGTGACCAGGGCCAGGTGTCATCGTGGGTGGCATCAGAATCTCACCCGAAGATCATTCGCACCCCCTGCCCTATCGTTACCCAAGCCGCTTTCGTAGTTGTTAATAGTAAAGCCAGTTGCAGAGATGTTCGCACCACTATGGCCTTAGTCGCCTTTTACGATACTTCGGCAAAAAAAAAGGTCGGGACTATTATTATAATATATATAATTAAATATATTATGTATTATACATATACATATGTTGTTGATAATTTATATTTCGAAAAACTTAACGAATTTTCTAAAATTAGACTCTACCTATAATAAGGTCATACTCCAAATAATTTATACTAGATTAAAATAAACGAAATAAATAAATAATTATGTATACACTGTTAGTGTTAAAAAAAGTTAATTTAAATTTAATTTTAACAAATCAGCTATATTGTATACGAGTTAAACTGAATTAAGTTGACCTTCATTGCGATAAAATATATTAATTTATGTTCATCTCGTCCTAGTTTACGTTCATTCTAGATTGCCAGTCATGGTCTCTTAGGTTATTAAACACACGATCAAAAGGAAACTTAACTATTATTTTATATTAATATACAAACAAGATGTCCCAAATGGTTTCACCCGCGTCGGTATTTGAGTTTTCAAGTTTTTTGATAGGTACTTATAGTTACTGCTTTGTTACTGCGTCGTTGCGTGATATTTTATATAACGTTCTTCCATCAGCAAGCTATCTAGAATAAAAATATTTTTTTCTGTTTGAACCGCTAAACTTTATTATAAGTTAGGTCAAACAAACAAACAAACAAAAAAAAAAGAACTACAGAAATTAATCTGTATTGCTATTTTACATGTCTATAATATATGTATAGTAAATATAAAAACATAAAGTTAAACTATAAAAAACTAAACGAAAATTATTCTGGCAAGGGTGAGTACCGAAAAATCGGCCAATTAGTAGCCGAACTCGCACGCGAAAACTTTCTTATCATCGTACTATACTTTGATAATACATAATATTTTAAATCGAACTAAAAAAGCTTCAGGAATACGATTAATGTTTCAGCATAGTGATCTTAATTTATATAACTTATATAACTGATCTTAACTTCATATTAATTTTATTATTTGTCATTATAGTGGCAACATTCATATCCAGCAATAATATTTTTAATATATAATTCTGTAAAAAGTTTCTACCTGTCACTGACGGACCGATTGGAGAGTTATTAATCTCTCAATCTCGGCTTCTAGTGTGGTGTTATTTTTCAATAACGTTTCTCGAATAATAAGTATTCTAATGCGAAAATAATTTATAAAATCGCTCTCGAGTGTCCTAAAATTAGAGCATTCAAATAAACAAACTCTTCTGCTCTATTTGAATAGTATAAAATTGGATTATAAAATAAAACATCTGCAGGTAATAAATATAATAAATTGAACTTAATAATTGAAAAGATCTTTTCTAAATAATGTTATGGTTATCAAAATCTATTACAAGTAATTATTGAGTAATTATCATTTGATGAAAAGTGTTGCTGTAGCTGATATTTTAACTGCATAAAAGTTGCATAAATGACGCTTTTATCAAAGACAGATTTCGAAAATTTTACTTGAAGAAAAAAATATAAATATATTATAATAATTACGATGTTGTAAGTACCGTTAATTAAAAAAGAAAGAATATTTATTATTAATTTTCAAGTTATAATTATATCTACCGTTCGCCAACTATGGTCTATTGAGTTTGTACCGCTTTTTATTTATCTATACAAAATACACATACTCTATTATTGTTTCATTTAACAATTAGTTATTTTAATACGATATATATGAGGCAGTTATCTGGCTGAAATAGCCATTTAACTTGACGGCTAGCACTTTCATTGACAAACGTTATCCAACCAAGCGCTTAAATATCGATTAGTTCGATTACACATGTGGCTGAGTATAAGTTCCAATAGTAAATGCTAGGTGATTCTCACGCTTTAGAAGGTAAAAAATAATTTTTAGAATCGGACCGGTAGATTCTGAGATTAGCGCATTAAAGAAATGTAATGTACCTAACCATTATTTGTATCATAAGGGGGAAGGTGTAATGTACCTAACCATTATTTGTATCATAACTACGTAGTCTTACGAAACTTTCCAAATTGTTTCCTTATTGAATCGTCATTAATATCATATTAATGTTATATTAGCGGTCACATTTCAACATTCCATGTTATCAAGTTTAGATAGTAACCAAATACCTCTTAATTTCGTAATAATTGATTATTAATTATATTTCTTTCATATATATTGAGCCCATATCAAAGTGTACTTCAGAGTGTTCCACGAGTCTTAACAAGTGCATTACCAAATAGGTTTAATAGCTATAAGTACTTTGTGAATCTCTCCTCAATATATTTTTTCTTCATATAATAAATGCTAAGTCTGTAATAACATCGTGTTTACCTTGTCCTCGGCTGTGACCCATTACATTTTTGGCGCAGTCGGTAGGATCGTACTAGAAGCATAAAAGCTTAACGAATCCAGAACCACGATGTGGGCTGCTGGTGTACTCCTCGTAGACCTCCGAAGCAGGTAGGCAGTAACTCGTACAGCGTTTCCTCACCGTGGTTCTGGATTCGTTAAGCTTTTATGCTTCTAGTACGATCCTACCGACTGCGCCAAAAATGTAATGGGTCACAGCCGAGGACAAGGTAAACACGATGTTATTACAGACTTAGCATTTATTATATGAAGAAAAAATATATTGAGGAGAGATTCACAAAGTACTTATAGCTATTAAACCTATTTGGTAATGCACTTGTTAAGACTCGTGGAACACTCTGAAGTACACTTTGATATGGGCTCAATATATATGAAAGAAATATAATTAATAATCAATTATTACGAAATTAAGAGGTATTTGGTTACTATCTAAACTTGATAACATAACATTAATATGATATTAACGACGATTCAATAAGGAAACAATTTGGAAAGTTTCGTAAGACTACGTAGTTATGATACAAATAATGGTTAGGTACATTACAGAAACAAAAAATAGTATTTAGTATAATTTGGATGTTTGTAGATCTTTAACGTTAAAGTTGCAAAATATTTCGAGGGGAAACTTGGTATGTGAAGATATATTTACGCAGTAATAGCTATTTTTAAGATAAACTCTTACCTATTTATTGAAATTGACTATTTGTCACTTAATATACATCATAAATATTCTCAAAAGAAAGTGCAATTTTGTTAACAAAAATACCACTATAACAACGTTTGTTTTTCTTTTGAATAGTTTTATTCATAATAAGAGTTATATGAGTTTGAGATAGTCATTTTTTTTTCAAATTAATCGTAATTATTTTAAAAAGTTAATATATTTTTTTCTATCATTAAGTTATCGATGAAAGAAATAAATTATATTTAGGTGTGTTGTTTATATAAAGCGTTTGGTATTTTTTTACAATATATTACATCAAAATCATATTTTAATACAATATAAGTTAGCGACTAATAAAAATCACATAATAAATTCGGCCTCGAAGCCAAAGTCGTTGGCCGGGTCAACTTTTTTTATTTTCCACGCAAGATCTAACGAGTTGTACAGAGACAATATTAATGATAGAGTGCACATCTTTTAAGAACAAACAACGTTGTTTATTTTTATATACATAGCTAGACGAACCACTAAGTTCCACCCACGTTTATGGTTTACATTTCGTACCTCAATAAACAGGCTTTCTACCAAAACAATATTTGTTAAAATCTGACTAGAAGATCCCGAGATTAGTGCGTTCAAAGAAACGTAATCTTCGCAATTCGCAAAAAGAGGTCCAATTCTAAATTTCGATGTTTGAATTTTTATCTTAATTAATACATAGTTAAAACTCATAGTAACTTACTATAGATCAATGTAAATGATGCGTAATAAATTCTTACTTTAGTAATGAGACATAGGGAATTTTTGTGACATCCATTCCAAGGCGTTATTTATTACTTTAACGATTCTTCCTTGTTTGCAATATAATTTACCAAGCTGAAACATTTTGTCTTCTATTATACATTATCGAAGTTGGAATCATTAGACTGGTCTGTCACATCGAAAATATTTAAATATCGATTAAATCAGATGTTCCGTTTCTAATTATCGTAATACTAGTTTTCAATCCTTAACGGCATGAAACATTATTTAAAAAAAGTTGAATATAACAAAAGAAAGCAATATTGACTAAATACAATCTTTACTAAAACTAAACGCTTTACTTTTTTTTTTAAATTTACTAATTAAGCATATTTTGTAGTTGCACTCGGGTGGACATTTATGGAGCCTAATGATCTCTTAATTGAGTTGTAGTGAGTGATGTTTTTAAAATGTATATGTCTAAATAATGCAGCATTCTAATGACGGAAGAATATATTATTAAAATCAATTTGTTAGGTTGCGAGTTTATTTATTATATACAAACAATACCGTCATTTTTATAATATTGTATATAGATTTTTAATCATTTAGAACGAAAATTTATATTTATATAAATAATTCGTGTCCGATATGAGCTCCAGAACGAATAAAAAGTTAAGAACTTCTTAGAACAAAAAATATTAAAAAGCTAGGAACTTACATAGTTATGTTAACTTTTATCAGCTATTAAAACTTATTAGGTGATAAATTTTCTAGAAAAATAAAATGGAATATGAGCTTATTCAGTTTTGTCGTTAATCAGTGATATGGGCGATTAATTATAAACATTGGAAGAAATACTTTGTTATTTGTTCGTCGTTAGAGAAATGAAGTTTTGTTCTTTATCATTATAGTTAGAGAGTTATATGATAAGCTTTTAGAATTGTATTTAAGAGAATTTAATCAAACAGATATATGTTTTATTTTTTTAGAGTATTCTGACTTCACATCACAATAGAAAATTTCACTGCAACTGTAAATTCATAGACCATAAAAAATGTATTATATTTTTTTCGTGTAAATATTTTCACAAAACTCTACAAGCTGTTTACACAATTTTTTTACGTCTCCAGGATGTCGTGATACGATAGACGGAAGTTAGTAATGACATTAGTACAAGATTTACCTTACTATTTACATATTATTTTGTATGACATTTGAACGAGAAATATTTCAACGTTTAACCGAAGAATCTATAGACGATACGAGAAAAAAAGTTGTCCGTTTGCTTATTAAGTATTAACAATATAAATAAATATAACAATATGCCAGTCATTTAAATTTACTTGTTTTTTATTTTTCCCCATACTTTTCGGTCCTGATCAATTTTATATCTAAACCATTAATTTCTTATTTCGTTTGTATTTTTTAAATGCATAAAACTTATCAAAAAGTGTAAATTAAGCAATCTAAATTTAAATTTGCAAAACGGAGGCACTATTGGCCGAATGGAATTATGACGTCACAACACAATACATCAAGAGATTTATCGACGTTGATATTCATACTGTTAGCACAATAATGTTTAATGAACATCTCTGACTGAACATGTTAAAATGACGTGAAAAGTGAAATAAACCTAAAAAAATTTACATATTCTCTAGTAAAGGAGTTAAATAGCAAATATAAAATTAAGCAATTTGTAACTTGTTTGTGTAGTTGTTTTTTGTAAGTAAATAAAAATATTAGACCATAAATTGTTTCAGAGTTAGGTCTTTTCATCTGACAAGGGTAAGGATTAGGAACTTATTCCATGTCGCCTTTCCATTACAGATTGGCGAATACTTATATTATAATGTGTATATATTTTATAATTTTCTTGGTTTTTAGTTCTTTAAAATTTACCTGTTAGTTTATTAACTTAAGATTGACGTTATATTGAAATGTAAATACTGAACTGAGGTAGTTTTCCAAATACAGAGCATAATGCGACTCAGTGGCACAATGCTGAAGTGCACCAGCAGAGAGACATAAGCTTTAAAAAAATATTCAACAATAAACAATATTACTAACGATAATATAAATAAAATTTCGATCAATGCAAACTTAAAGAAAAAACACTTGTTAATTTTTTGCTACTGAGTTGGTATCAATTGCACGTATTACGCGAAAGCATTACTTTTGAAAGTGCTCGATTTTCCGAAGTGTTGCTGTAGTTGAAACATTCAACGTTGAGCATGATGCCGCGTAATGCGCTTTAGTGCTGTAATTAGAAAACTACCCGAGTTAGCTCAGGTCTTAACTGACATTAAGAGCAAAAAATAAATTAACTATTATTTAAAACATTACAAATTAATTAAGTTTTGTTTTTCGTTTTTATTCTTTTTATTATAATTATTAAATTCTGTCAAAAATTATGGATATATAAAAAACTGCGATAACTTGACATCTAAGTATTAATATCTACAATATTTATCTCAAGTATTAAAAGGGAAATCAAGCGTAGAGGTAATTGCTTGAAGTTGTTGACTAATGATGTTGATTAGAGCGTGTTTGTTTAGTCAACTGAGAGTAAATTTTTCGTGTCAGTGCATTTTATCTAATGTTGTTTAGTTGTAGTCTTGTATAAATACTTCCAAATAGTTACTGTACGAATAACGTGGAATAATAGTAGGTAAGGACGCTAGCTGTATTATTCCTTTTATTTGCAGTTCCAGATCTCTTTACGAAAAGTTTAATAACTTAAAATAATTACCGAATATATATATTTTAGACAATAAATACGTAATACTTAATTTACAATAGGAGTAACTTTATTTCCGCCAGTAGTGGCCAGATTTTTGACTATTTTACTTCTTTTTTCACTTTCAATTTAACTTACAAATATAATATACGTGCTGAAAATTTTATGAACCTCTAGCCCCTTCCTTAATTATTATTAAGAAAAAAAGATCTCGCTTTTACATTTCCTTAAAACAATTAAACAGTAACTAGATATAAAAGAGGTCGTTAAGAAGTCGCAGGCCAGGTGTCGGTACTTATTACAGAAAGGACATAGAAAAAAAACGTAATTACAATTCCATTCATCAGTAATTAACGAAACTCTTAGAAAGGACATTCCTTAGATTTTAAATATTGGATGTTGTATTTTTAATAGAGAAATTATATGTTCTTGACTCGTTCAGGGAATAAGTGAATACACAGGTGATACACAAATTTTAGTTTGAGTTTTATAAGAGAATTAAAGCTTATTTTATTATTCTGGAATTGTTAACCATATTAAAGTTTAGTGGCTTAGCATGTTTCATAACAGATAAATTATAATCCAGTCATTTTAGGCATTTTAAGCCCGAATTTGCGGAAAAATTCCTAGTGAGCTGACTTTTTGTATACACCTTTATTACAGCGTTGTAATGAAGATGTGAAAAATCGAAATTGATATCGTGCCGGTTAAAAAAATTACAAAGTTCGAAAGGAGGAATTCACGAAAATCAGTTTTTCTAAATATCTCGGGCTCGAAAGTCAATCGAGGTCATTATAAAAGTTGTTCGTCATCAAAATTTTCTGTAAAATTAACCGTTTTTGGAGTAGAGCGCTGAGAAAGCGACTACATGCACTTTTTCCTCACTACCTACCTCGAGTAGAATGTAAGGCGCGTTTTTTTTTACATGATTTTCCATGTAATATGACAAAGCTCAGGTAAATTAGATAAAATTGTTAGTTAATTCAACTTCGATATTTGTACGGATTTTTTCGCTAAGTAAACACGTCGAACTTTGGATATATGAACGATACAGAAAATGTTATATTTTATTTATAATACAAGTGTTAGAAATGTTGTCAGGTACACCCAGGTTTTTAACCGTAACTTGAAGGGGCTCTCGGCTTCTTTTTATGACGCTTCTGAATGCCTGCGGCCATTCTTTCCAAAAGAAACCAAAAGATATTATGAATGACTGGCGGTTTTTGTCTTCCATTCATTGGAAGCGGCGTTAACTAAAATGTGAGGATACGATGACAATTGACAATTATATCGTTTAAGTGCGGACTAAAACAAAATGTGTTTGAGTGTGTGTGTGTCTGTGTTCGTAGAAAAACGTTGCTCGATGGGAGTTATTGTTAACAAACACATTTCATGTTTTCTATTCAAGTAATTTGGTATTGATTAATTTTTGCTAAGTGTAGCAAGAGACTATTACAAATTAACCTGTATTAGGTATGTATATATTATTCAACGCTATGTAAGCGTTTTTAAATAATAAAAAACAGAGAAAAACAAAATTTTTGTGACGTTATTAGGTATTTTATGAATGGCCCTTTACGTATGAGTAAAATAATAAAGATCATTTTTTTTTTTTTTTAATAATAATAAATCTTGAATTTTTATAATATTCGTCGTAACTATCTATTGTTAGCTGGAGCGGCTTTGTACAGACGCAATTTTTTTATACATTTCAAATAACTATAACTTGTAAAAACACTTGTTATATTATTTTTAAATTTATTATTTACTAGCTGTATCCGCGACTTTGTTCGAAATTGCCATCTCTTTCATCATAGTATGTAAGATAAACCTTGTTGACAGCTTAAGATGAACCATACGTGGAAAGGCTTCTGTATATTTTGGGTGTCAAGTTATTTGGACATTATACTGAAGGTGTATAGTGTCTATAGTTTCTGAATTAACCAATCAAAGACCTTGAAATATTTACGACACAATTTTTAAATAGCTTTATTTTTTATAACAAAAAAAAAATGAAATCGGAGAGCACGTTAATAAATTATAACTAACTATACATTTGGATACTAAACTTAACCATAGATTACGTCTTTTTATCTGTCGTACCTTGTGTTACCCATGGCATACGGACATACGGATCTAAGGCGTGGTCTTTGACTATGGGCCCTTTAAACAAGCTCCAAGTCGAACAGCGTGCAATGGAGAGTGCTATTCTTGGAATTTCTATGCGAGGTCGAATCAGAAATTATGAGATACGCAGATGAACGAAGCTTACCGACATAGCCCAATGGATTTGCAAACTGAAGTGGCAGTGGGCAGGGCACATAGCTCGTGGAACAGACGGCCGATGGAGTAGAAAGGTTCTCGAGTGGAGGTACGTACAGGAGGTACGTGGAGGTATGGACAGACGAGTTGAAGAGAGTTGCCGAAAGCCACTAGATGGAGGCTGCATCGAACCGGACGCTCTGGAAGTCGATGGGGGGGCCTACGTTCAGCAGTGGATATCCAATGGCTGATACGATGATGATAATGATAATACATTTGGACTTTCAGCCCCTATACTAAGAAGTCCTTGCTTGATTTCACGATATAAAGTATCCAAGTATCCTATCATGTAGCATAAACTTAAATCTAGCTCAGTTTCATTTAAATTTATTCAGTGGTTTTTAAGTTATGTAGGGCCAAGATATAGATAGATATTTAACCAAACAAAAATGAAAAAACTTATACATATTTTTGACTTCAGTATAGATAATAGAGTGCCCTCTTAAAATAAATTCGAAACATCTTCAATGTGCCCAGCAGTGGGGTGTTTACAGGATGATTCAGTTTCAGTTTTAAAATGTTGCTTTTGTTGGCTTAATTACTGGTTTTGACGTAAAAAATAATATAATATAAATAGATAAAAGTTTTTCAAGGGTGCTTTTTGTTTGTATGATGTTTTGTATAGGTTATATGTTTTCATGTAAAGAATTCCATACCACTGGAATTTATATTTATTTATAAAACCCGTTGGGGCAGTTTGTAGTGACCCTGTTTTCTGCTCCAAGGGTTGTGGGTTCGATTCCCGCCCCGAGTCTGGGTGTAATATATATTTACTTATGTATGTATTATTTCTAAGTATATTTTTTTAAAAAAATGTAAAAATGTATATCAGTCGGCTGTTACCTAAAACAGGCATTAAGTTGCCTACCTTAGGAACAGACGACCTTGTGTGTGTGTTAAACATATTTATTATTATTATTTATATTTATAAAAGTTACATACAATTATAATCATAAAAGGCGTCGCATAAATTCAAATGAGTCTTTCTGTATAATATACACTCATTTGCAAAAAAAACGGGCGGTTTCGATTTTCTTCCTGGCTGAAAAAAATAAAATACCAAAAAGGTTTTAATCATTTGAACATGTTACTGGCCAGTTATAAAAGTGCCATAATGTTTATAAGAGTACATTCCAAATTCAAATTTTTGACTGAGCCTGGTTTTCAAAGAAAATAACTTTTAACTACATTTTGTGGCGCGAATTCCCTATAGTTAATATCGACTCTAATTAACTTTTTGTCAATTTTTATTAAATTATCTGGTGTCCTTGACCTTTAAAAGTATTGTTATTGCTGTTTAGCAATCTCGAAAATGGTAGATAAAGTGATAAAAGCGAGCAAAATTATTGCGCTGCTTGAAGAAGGTTGCAGTCAATGCTTCGTGGCTCAGAGGCTAAATGTGAGTCGGCCGACAGTTCAAAGGACCTGGCAGCGCTATCAAGAGACCGGTTCCGTCAAGAGAAGGCCTGGTTCTGGCAGAAAGACATATACCGAACCACGGGATGATCGTTTTCTAGTTAGTCAAGCGTTGAGAAATCGCAAATCTTCTTATGTGGACCTCAAGAACACCCTCGAAGAAGTAAGAAATGTGCAAATTAGTCTATGGACGGTCAGGAGGAGGCTTCTCGCTGCTAATATACACAGTCATCGCCCGGCACGCGGCCCTAAATTAATCCGTGGACATCGAGTTGCCAGGCTTAGCTTCGCTCGAAATTGTGTGTCATGGACTCATGAAGACTGGGATAGGGTATTGTTCTCCGATGAAGCCAGGATATCTCTGCATGGTAAAGACCGACGTCGGCGAGTGCTACGTAGACGAGGAGACGCTTTGCAGAGGCATGTTTTGAAGAAATCACACCTTATGGAGGGGGCTCTGTTATGTTTTGGGCAGGAATAAATTCTATGGATCGTACGGAGTTAGTCTTCATCGAAAACGGTACACTGACTGGACACCGATACATAACGGAAGTTCTAATTCCTTATGCACAACCCGCTTTAATCGCTCTTGGCGAAAACTCAATTTTTATGGACGACAACGCTCGCGCCCACCGGTCTGGCGGTGTGGATGCGTATATGCTAGAAGTCGGAATTCGTCGTTTGGACTGGCCAGCTAGAAGTCCGGACCTCAATCTCATAGAGCATGTCTGGGACGTTCTTAAGCGACGAGTGAGATCAGTGCAGCCGGCTCCGCAGACCATCAGAGAGCTAAACAATGTGATTACCGCGGAGTGGGAACGTATTCCCCAAGAAACCATAAAAGATATACTCACTAGCATGCCCAGACGAATGCAAGCTGTGATTTCAGCAAGAGGGGGTCACACTCAATACTAAACTTTTATCTGCTTTTAATGTATTCAAGAAAAACAAAGAAATTAACGCGTTTCATTTTTATTTAGCGAGCAGGTACAATCATAGTGTTTTGAGCTTAAACATTATTTCTTAATAATTTAATTAAAATCTTATGATAAAACTGATGAAAACTATTCCTTCCTAATTAATTTATAAAATTCTGAGGATAACAATACCTAAAATTGTCAAACAAACTAATAGTAACTATAAAATAGTTCTTTGCTTAAGTGCCCGTTTTTTTTGCAAAAGAGTTTATATAATAAGTATTTTGTAAGATCGAGTATAAGGTAGAAAAAACCATTTAAAACTTAAACTTTTGATTTTTTATTATTATTTATTATTTTAAAGGCCTTATTAGAATATACTCGTTTATTCTAATAATTTAAAAGTGTCTACCTGTTGTATTTTCAAAGATGATAGATCATAACAGACGGACGGATTGATAGCTGTGTCTTACTAATAGGTTCCGTTGGCAGCCTCTGCATTAAGATTACAGGAAATATTTGGATACGTTATATGTTTAACAAATATGGAACATCTTTTAATTTGTTTCAATTGATAGAAGTCTTTCTACTAAAAAAGTATAGATCTAGATCGCTATTATAAATGTATTTATTAGAATAATTAAATAGGGAAACTATATTCAAAATATTATTCATATTAACGCCCATTGAAGTACAATAATTGATGTTGATATTAGTTTAAATTCTTGTTATTGGCCACAGAAAAGGAAAAAACAAAAATAAACATTGAAAAACTGACTACGACAAAAAATAGTCAAAAAAGTAAGTGTTTTGTTCAGTTATGAGTCACTCATTTGTAAAATGTTCATTTTCTTGAATATAAAAATTTAGGTATAGTCCATTTTTTTAGAAGTGTCCAAAATGGTAAACAAATACCGCGAACTTCCGACCACAGACAAATAGAGTATATAATAGTGTATTTTATTGAAGTGACACATGAATGAATAATATTAAAATCCATTGATGAAAGTAAAAAAACTGATAATAATAATTATATTGAATATTTTTGTTAGGAATTAGTAGAGGTACAGAATTACGAAAAAAAAAAACAATCAACATAAAAAAAAAAACATTATAGAACTACTTAATAACAAATCGCTTTACGCTAACATTGTTTTATAACTTATTAACTAATTGTAATTCGTTAAAATTTTAAATATAGGTAAAAGAACACGGCCTATTTTATTGTTCATTTTGTTCATACACCCCTAAAAATATAACGATCACTATTTGCCTTATAAAAAATATGTTGTAATGATATTCGTATTTTAATATTATAGTTTTTATGTATTTAAATGATAAATTGATATTTGATTTTAGTGAAATAAATAGTAAATGGAGTTTTACAAAATAATGTCCATGAGCTATGAGTGATAAATGCGGAAAATCGTGAATTACGTATTGAGTTTGTTTACTAAATAGGACACTTCTAAAAAAATGAACTATAGAATTATAGATACTCACACCAAGGTCTTAGAATACGGCTGCTCAATTCAATGGTAAACAAAAGAGCTTGTATTTGACTTGTCGGTCTTGTTTATAAACCGCTGACCTTGATTCTATTGATAAGTTTTTATGAAATGTTAATGAAATATAATCAAATAATGATTAATATAGCAATTACTACTATATCAAATTCAATTTTTAAGAACATCAGAAACAATTAAGCGTACTACTAACCAACGGTAACAAAAAATTTCATGCTACATTAAATTAAAAAGCATAAATTAAGATTTATTTAAAAAAATACATAGCAGTTTAATTTTTTTTTATTTGGAATATTTTCCCAGAGCAATAATCTCTTGTGTTGGAAACGGATTTGTGTTTTGCTGTCCGTTATACATGTAGAATTAAAACACGATCTAATTGGATCCGACAGTAGGGTAGGGCGGGGCTAGTTGAGTAATGGGGCAAGTTGGGCAATTGAAATATCTCAAAAACTATACATCACACGTTAATACATTATATGGCGAAAAGAAGCGGACTGGGGAGTAGAACTTATCACATGACAGCCAATTGTAATCTGTCGATCGAATAATGTATCTGAACGCTTTGTTTATTTTATGTACAAAAAGTTAAAAAAAAATGTTTCTGAATATTTCGCCTGTAAGGATCGGTTATTATCTATGGTACACCAGGTAAGTGTTTTACTTTTGTAAATGTAGTATGTTTTTTATATCTAGAAAGGATTTGACTCTAATTCAAACAGTTTTTTTCGGGACCTCACTTTTTTAACAAATTTATAACTGGGGTAAGTTGAGCAAGAGTCACTCAAGAAAGTTTACAGTTTGAAATGACAGTAATGTGTATTTTTTAAATTATTTTTGTTTGAGAGCGTATAAATGTAAGACTTCAAGAGATTTAAACTCTATCCAACACTTCAACGATGCTGCAAAGGCATTCTAAATGAAGGAAAAAGTATCAATGCCGCCGCCAAGCAATTCGGTATCAAACGAGTGACAAAAAGGTTTCATAAAGAAATTAGAGTTTGGCAGTGACCTCTAATTTCCTGCGAAGCCTATACCGTAACTTTGATAAGAAAAAAATGGATCCAATCCCAATCACATAAACGTGTGCGCGAAATGCTGATGTTACATTGTTTGCAATCAGTGACGATGATCAAGTTTTTAAGTGATGAATATCTCTATAATGTTTATTTTTTTACTTTTAAATTTGTTAATTAACTATATTAATGTTAAAGTATGATTTTAAATAGAAATACTGAGTATATTCCAAACATTAAGTTAAAGATGGTCTTCTAAATATTAAGTAGAAGTTGATTTTATTTTCTATGTTCATTACTTAAAAGAAAACTACTATTTGTTTCACTAATATGTCGTTAAATCATCATTAAATATAAAAGTTTGACTAACAAATAATCATTTAATTTTATGTCGGGTCTATGGTATGGTGTGGCTACATTTTCTATCTGCTCAACTTACCCCATATGCTTGCTCAACTTACCCCACCTATGGGGTACGTTGAGCATGTTTGACTTTCTGCATTTAAACAGCTGTAACTCTTAAATTCGACTTGTAACAAGAAAATACTGTATATCCTTTTGCTAAGGGATAAATTACTAATCCATCAGGCCGCATAATAACTCATTGAAACTTATCATTGAGGAGCTATATTCGCTCAAGTGAAAAATTGCTCAACTAGCCCCGCCCTACCCTACCTACTAGAATTTTCACATGATGACAAGTTTTACAAATACTTATGTACGTGGGTGTTCTTATAACACTATTTATTTATACTCCAATACGAATTTCGTTTGTGTTAGAATTTATTCTAATTCTTATATAAATTATCCCTCATTTTTATTTAGAAAATCGAACCCTCTTCGGAGTGTACTGCGATAACAAAGTTGATCTAAGCTATGTAGACGCTTGCGTGTCCTTCTGACTTTTTTTATAGAACAACACAAAGATCTTAGATGAATGTGTAAATATCTTCTACTGGCATTCTTTTTCTATTTTTTTTTCCGGGTTTACTATTCAATTCTGGTCTATGGAGTGGACGAATAAGGTATGAGCAAGGGTGTGCATCCAAATAGGGTATCGAAATTCCTGTATAATGAATGCATTCCCAGTAATAAAGTTCTCGACATAGATTTAAATGGAATGATGATAGTTTAAGTACGTACTCGGCTAGATGATCGGATGATTGAGGTGGGTATCTCGACGCTATCTAATTAGGAAACTTGTACCTACTCAACTCTTAATATACACATACGGGTAGTTTTTGCAATGATATACTATGTGTAATTAGTTTTCATGGGATATCACTATAATTTGTTTTGGTGTTCAGTACGCGAGGTAAAAAGTGAGCTTATACCTAGAATAGAAATCATAAATAAGTTGCAATTAATTATTTACATAATCGACTTTTTTCGTTTAATTTTTTTCTATTGTGCCTGCTATGTTTTATAAGAAAACGCATAATATGCGTTATTATTATAATATATTATGCATAATATATATATATAATATTATATTTATTATCAATATATGAGAACGACGCAATCTTCTAATTTAATATTGAGCTTTAGTGTGTTTGTTTGACCGGTAATTCAAGTTTTAAACTTAAAAACAATTTAAAGTTGTTGAACCGCATAATTATGTTTTATTATTCCGATTATTAAAATTAAAATTATTAAAATTATTTTAATATATTAATAATTTTACCATATTATTGACTATTGTATTTTTAAAGAG
This sequence comes from Euphydryas editha, assembly GCA_036937285.1. Lineage (NCBI taxonomy): Eukaryota > Metazoa > Arthropoda > Insecta > Lepidoptera > Nymphalidae > Euphydryas > Euphydryas editha. The sequence goes on from JAUPFZ010000004.1 coordinate 9,383,107, forward strand.
CTGTTATTTAAAAAAAATGTAATTAAGTACTAGTAAGCAGTTCTCGCATTCCTTAACAACTATATGTAATTATATAGGCAAAATTGTTTATTTCAACTGTATGACCAGTTATTTAATAATATAAATTTCATTTTATCTTATAAGACTTACGGAATCATAAATATAACCCAAATACTATATCTATGCAGTTATTATCCGTCTTGAATCTTATGGTTGTATTACAGCGCATTTGATTGGCTCGAGATGTTCACATACATTTTTTGCTTCATTTTAATATTACGAGATAATATAATGCGGAAATTACTTTACATAAATATGGGTAAAAGTAATCTAGATTATTTCATATAGTGATCTGAATAAGATATAGTATTGAGTAATACAAAGAACTGAAAAAATATGTAAATATAAAAAAAAAAACACGATACTTTTATCTTTAGTTAATGTAATTATTAAATAATTATGTACAATAATATTACAAATTTACAAAACAATTATGCAGTAGTGTTCGCGTGAGATCATAAACGCATTTCCGTGTTGAATCGCTACACTGATTCGAGCAAAGCAGAATCCTCTCTCTTGTCAATTGAAGTGCAACAAGCGTTTTTTTTTTTTTTAATATTCTGTTGTAATGTTTAAATATTCTGAAACAAGTTATAAAAACTATTTTAACACATTCTGTATTACAATTTCGTACGCAGTGCAAGTGACTGAAATAGATGGACTTGCAGATAAAAATAAATCAGAATGTTTTTAACAGTTACATTTTCTTTTTACGATGAAAAAAAAATGTTTTCAAAATTTAAAAAATGGTAATCAGTCCATAAAAAATGTAAAATTTGATATTTACCTACTTTAAAAAAAAATAATAGGAATCTCATAAGATACATCTTGATGCTGTAATTTCACACTTTTTGTTGTCTTACTTTTGTAGGCCAAAACTTTCAAACATTTTCCTTTGCAGCTTCTCATGCTGCTAAAATATACGATAAGTAACACATTTTTTGTCGGGTGCTCCTCCTCCGATCATTAGCAGAAAGCAATCGTTATATAGGTATTTACAAACTTGGAAAATTAAGGGTTTCCTTAACTATAACCTTTTCGATTCTTGGGGTAGTTTACTGCAACTACAAAACGCATTATAGCCGATTTCACATAAAGAAATTTGAACACGACAGACGACTTCATTTACATTAGCTATACTTCCTGTCCGTATGGAGAGCAGCTAATGTAAATGAAGAGAATCTTTTTCTAAGCAAAACCACTAAAACAAAAACAACACCCGCTGTTTCCGGGTTTGACTAGGGCATCAGTTGTACGATACCGCGCTGCGCACAGCATCACCCTCCAAGTTAAATAGAATTTTTAGGAGAACATTAACTATGATACACTCTGTTTTCTTTGGACCTTGTCTGGATCACTTAATTTAACACCCAAGTCATAGTACTCGGACCTTATTTCCTCCTCTGTGATGCTGTCAAGGTCAGAGCCAACAGGAGCTACCATTTCCATAAAAAAAACTAGGATAAACACGTTCTTCGCGCGTCGGCTTGACCATTTGGTTCGAGTGCCACGCAGATTATGAAGATTGAGTGAATATATGGAAAAATAATACAGTGCATATAAAAAGTAACTGTTTGTCACATTTTGCAGAGCGATAATAATATTTAATGTTTCTTTGGTACATCAAATTTCTTATTAAAACTTTTCTTACTAGACTTTTGACTTTGACTTTGAGAACTCTGTTTCGATTGAACACGACGCTGTGTTTGTTGGATGCATGCTTTATTCTCATTTCTAATATCTTTCTTATCTTTTTTCCACTGTCGCCATTCTGTTATAGACCCATCGTCTTAATATAAATCTTATTTATTTGAATTAGATTTTTATTAGATTTCTAGTTGAATTATTGAAATAATGCCTCAGACCGAAATTATATTTGGAATGTCTTTTAAGGGAAATTAGGAAAATGATATATGTCTTATTTAGTTAGGATATACATATTCCCACTTAAGCAAATCGACAAAAAAAGGGAATGTTACGATTATTGTATCATTTCTGAGAGTCGACGATGAAACGTCGATATACTTGTAGTCGACGTGTAATGGAAAAGCGCTGTCGCTCGTACGCCGCCGACCGAAATGCGATTAAACCCAACCTTTTATGCTGCTTTTGAAAAAGTAGCTCTCAGCGTCATGGTTAGTAATACAGCTTTGTTGAATATACAATCTATATCTATATATAAATATTGACGTACACTGAAAAAACATTTATGTTGCAATAATTTCAATTAAAGCTTAACACAAAATCTTATAAAATTATTTTAGATGTTTAATAAAAGATAGTTTCTTAAATAATATTATAATTTAATGATATAGCTATAAAAATAGAAAAATAACAGTTTATTTTAATGTTATAATAATTTACTACATAGCATAACCATGTGACTATCGATTCCAAGTTCTGTGAGAGTAGACGTATTTACTTATATAAGGGATATGGAATATTACTTTATTTAGGATTATACACTACCTCATCCTTACTGAGAGCACTAAAATTGTTATCCTAAATTAGACAAACTACTCGTATATAATATAATATAACCTTACATATTTGTTAAAAAATTGTAATACTAATGTTAGGTGTGCACTTTATCTACGAGTTTGAGTTTCTCATTAATATATTAATTATTGATACTGTTACTTGCTTGCTTATCCATTAAAATATCCAGTGAAAATAGAGATTCATTATCATTAAAATTTATTGAGTAAAAATTTTCATTATACTTCTAAATTATCGACCACGAATAGTGCAGTCAACTTGCTATTGCGATAGTAGTATAGACGTATGATTCTTGTATGTAGAGCCCTATTATTTTCAACTTTGTGTTATATATTTGTTTATATTATATGAAAGTCTGTTAAAATTTTAAGATTCTTATTGTTACGGTCCAAAATAAAGTCCCGTGACGAACGGACGGACAACGAAATTTTAGTAATAAAGGTAAATGGTACGGGATTTTTAAAAGTTTTAGATTATACAATTATGAGAGCAAGGATATAAAAAGTTAATAAAACTGTTTTTTTACTTAAAGCTGAATTAACTAAAGGAATTTTAAATGTACTTTTTGTATTGAAAAATCTAAAATTGAGAACTTTTCTTATGTGATTTGCCATACAATAGCATCATTGTAGTTATTAAGATTTCAGATATCGACGTCTTCAATAGCAGTAGATGACTTTCTTTTAATAATCTGTTGTAGTTTTTTAATCCATCACTTTCCTCTCGAAGAAGAAGGAAAGTAAAAGTTACAAAATATATTTTATAATCGTAATTATTTGTACTATTATTTATTGTGTCGATTACGACAATTAGCACATTAGTGCTAATTATTAACAACCTTACATCTTAAGGGTCTAATCTGTTTTAGTTCTTGCATTTAAAATATTTAAATATTCGTCAACTCCGCTTATAAATAGCTCATTTATTATTATTATTATTATTATTGCCGCATATTCAGATAACCCACAACAGAATTTTTTTAAAAATAATTTTTAATTCTTATTTGAATATTCATATAAAGTTAATTATAGTTATAATTTTTACATGTTACGGCGCTTAAATGTTAATTTGGTTACATTGTATTATAATTATATTTAGCACAGTGACATACACATATTTTATCAGATCTATTTTAAACATTAATGTTACTTTAATCTTGAATTTATTAAACATATTATGTTCTTTTATATTTAAATATATTCCTAAAATCTAAAGCCTGTTTTATTTACTGGTGACAGCGTGGTTATTTTTATTACTTTTTTATATCTATGCTAATATAATTAAAGCGCAGGCTTAGTGATTTAATATATTTTTTGGTTTGTCACGTAAATAAGACTCAACTGTCTGATAAAAACGATGCCTCTTGTAGAGACTAATAATAATTAATAATCTGCTCTAATGCCATTCAGACTAAATTTTTCTTTTGTTAATCGTGTATTTATGAATTGTCGTTAAAACAATATATACATATGTACTTTTTAATATTTGTATAGGACCGTGTATGACGTAATCTCTGACTGTGAATTTGGTTTCGTTGGGTAATGACAATGCTAATATAATATTATACTATATATCTAAAATTCATAGCTCCGTTAGCGCAGCTGGCTGCGACTCTGCTTCCTGCTCCAGGGTTTTGATTCTTGCCATAAGTGTTTGGGTGTAATATTTATATATGTACTATATTTAAACATATATTGACTAATAAATATGAATATGTATATCAGTCGGTTGTTACCTAAACACACACATAGACTATGTTGCCTACCGATAAACGACCGTGTGTTAAACACATTTAGGTATTAAAAAAAAGTTTGTTTGTTCTATTTATGAATTTGAGGACTTAGTAACCCGATTTTTATAATTATTTTGAGGATTGGGTATATCGACTAATGTGAGCAGAGCAGTAACCATAAATGATATTGAAACCGCGCGTGGTTTTTTTTTATAAATCCGTCACCGTCCTCTATATAAACAGGTATATACATATGAGTAATAAGTATGATATAATTTCTTAAATATAAGATAGAATATAATAATAATAATCTTTGTTGCATGTAGAATTTAGTAACAGTACATTTTACAAAGAGACTTAATAAATAAATAAATAAATAGTTCAGGTATAAATTGTCTAGTCTGAAATATTACATGACTTCTTATAGACCAGTGTCGATAATTTATGAAACCAAAAAAATAATAGTAGGATGAAATCATGAAACCCATTGGAAAAGGAAGAAAATATAACAAGTGTGAAGTGGAAGGGAAATTTCAAGCGTAGCATTTTCTGAGAAAATTTGCTATAGTAATTTATATATTTTTTACACCGTCAAAAAGTAGAGATTGCAACAAACAAAAACCCACCGACTTTTTAAAAAAAGCATATATTTTGACGTGGGAATTTTCAATTGAAAATCAGAGTGTTTTTTCGATTTTAAGTCAAAATAAGGTGAAAAAATAAATATTTGAAATTAAAAAAAATTACAGTCTATTTGGGACATAAAAAGCTTAGTTTTCACCAAATTTCATAATATTTTTTTTTTATTGTAAAAGATAAAAATAAATAACCAATAACTTGGTTATTTGAATTTTTAACATAAATTTTAAGGTTATGTGAAAAAAGTGTCAATACAAAAGTTGTAGATCTTTTTATTATCTACAACTTTGTTACCTATTGAACTTTTTTACTTATACTTATATTTAGAGTTATAGTTTTACTGGAAATAGTGATATACTGTTTTTTACCCTTATACAAGCCCCCCCCCTCTCCCATCCACTTCCCGACCTCAGATCGTCCGCAATTTATTTTTTCCTGAATTTTTGTTATATTCTCTTTCTTTTCCAATGGGTTTCATTCTACTATTATTTTTTTTTCACTTTTTATCATTTTCAAAGGCTTCGACACTGGTCTATTATTCTTTAGGGGTTATAGAAATCTAGAAAAGTATTAAAGATTATAACTTGTTTTATGGTCACAAACTACCCCTTTTTTTGTTAAAGTCTGGTTAGACAAGTGATGGATCTATAGATTTATATGCAAATCGTATGTAATCTAAATAAGATCATAGCGGGTATGTTCAAAAGTAACAAATTTGCAATATTATAAATTATGCACGCTTTTACGAGTGCAGAAACGGCGTGTATTAAGTTATCCGGTGGTGACCGTTATGGAATGCCATCTCGATTTGTAAGATATTTTCCGCGGTTTGTTTTACCGTAATATGGACGCAACTGATATTGAAGTGTTTACTTTTAAGGAAATGTATTTACATATATAAGATAGCATCTGTTGATTTTATTACGTAAAAATATTTTTTTCTCCATATTTGTACCTATCTGTATAATAATCGAATACCTTAATAAGTCAACAATTCTCTTTATTATTTTACTTGGTGGAATCTTAGCCAAAATTAATTTGGATAATTTTTTTATTATTATTTCACACTAGACGTCTCTTGTGTTTTCACTTGTGCTAAGCTTTGTAATGTAATAGAATTATTAAAATCGTTTTAGTAGTCTTTCTTACAAAGATTTGATCAGTTTTTTCATTGTTATGTCATAATAAAGTAATATATGACTTTAATTTTTATTTCTAATTTCATTCGACAATTGCGTAAGCGGTTGAATATTCTTGATAAAAAAATTTGATGATTTCATTGTATATAAAAAAATATCATTGTAAAATGTTTTCCTCTGTGAATTACATCGAATTATAGTATTGTGTTGAGGTTATTAATATTCTAAGGTGTCACGTAGGCTACTCTATCTATTATTGAATGGGAAGTTTCGAGAACAGTTTGCGGGCGATTTGCTTTTCGGAACTTCCTCAAATTGTTTCGACGCTAACTTAAAATTAATTTATTATTTCTTTTTATCCCGAAAATTAGTTAGATTTTAGATTTTTATGTTTAGTTATTGGTCTATCTATATATGTGATAAATTGTGAATTACAAATATGTTATTTTTTAAAAAATTTTATGAAAAATTTTTAGGGGTCAAAACACACTAATTATATACATTTCTATCATTTTCAGAAACGTCTGTCTGTCTGTTTGTTTGTTTGTTTGAACACGCATTACGGCTAGAATATTAAAAAATCGTTTTGAAAATCATAAAGCATATGATGAGATAACTTTTAGTCTTTATTTCATCAGAGTCGCTTGATTCTTTGACGGCCGGCTGGTCGAGTGGTCAGGCAACTGGACACTTTACGCAGCGGTCGCGGGTTCGAATCCCGCCAGGTGCAGATAATTAGTATGACGAATATAGATGTCTGCACCGGGTCATGGATGTGTATATATGTATATATGTATTTATATCTTAAATTTATTTCCGTTCCTAGTACCTGTAACACAAGTTCTTACGAACTTAGCACGGGGCTAGGTTAACGTGGTGTGATTGTTGGTTAATATTTATTTATTTATTTATTTATTTATTCTGTCATAAGTTAATGTATATTGCATTTTGGATTTTCATAGTCGACGTTAGAAGGCGAATAGTAGGTGAGCAAAGTATTATCCAAAAATTGCAATAACGTTGGGTAACGTAACATTCTATAGTATTTAATTAATAATAAATAATTTACCTCATAAGCTGTTATTATTATTCATATTTAAAACACAATAAACGAAAAAACTAACGTCAACACGATTTATTTGTACGCAAAATACAACATTTCGAAGAACGAAACTATCATAATAGATGGCGCTAATGGCGCTTTTTGGATTACGGTTAGTTAGTACCTTCAACACACAACTACATACTTAACTTATGTGCAGGCGACACCGCGGGCACAGCTAGTATTTAATATATCAAAATCTATTGAAATTTAAATAATTGGTAATCTATATTTCTATTTATAAAATAATATGTATTGCCAGTTTTAATAAAAAATTGATATGAAATTTGGCCACTTTACAATTATTTACAACCCAACAAAAAAGGAGTTTTGGATATTGTACCCCTAAAGATAGTAATGTGATTGAAATAAAAAACAAGTTAATACAGAAGTCCATTATTTTTGAAGCAATACTTATAAAAACTTACTGAATTTTTTGGTTTAGATATAAATAAATACGTTTTAGCGTTTTTGGAAATCCATCTAACTTAAAAAACTTTCATAGTTTCTAACAGTCAACAACTTGATGTAAATTACGTACACGTATATTAAGATATGCATACCTGCTTGTATCACATAATATATTTTGTTTGCGGAAGACTACAGGCCTTAAAACCCTCATTAGCTAGGATTTCATTATTTTTTTTTTATTTTTAGATTGCAAATAATTATTATTAATTATAATTATATTTACTAATTTTGATTTCACAAATAGTATTAAAATACCAAGCTAAAACTTACTAGAAAGTTTAATAGTAATGAATATATTGGAGACTTTTTAAAAATATTAGCCAAAAAAAATCATAATCTTAAGTAACTTGGCTAATAATAATTTTAAGCCAAACAAACAGTCAACTGAACTTTCAATCATAGGCGTCATTTCAAAAAATAGAGAAAAAATCCAAATTTTTTTAAATTGATTTTTAAGCTTTTTTGTAATTTTGCCGAAAAAATATGTTATCGTTAGTTGTTATTGTTCCGTATTTTTGAGATATTTTCATAATTTTCGCTCTCACTTACTGCACGGTTGTGATTTTGACGTTTCGTCATCCCTAAGGAACTACGCATTTTATAGGGAAGAAAGGGTTATATGTCCTTTTCATGGCAGCAAATTTCATGGCAATCGGTCAAGCTACTGAGCCGTGAAAGTGGATCAAACAAACAAATAAACAAACTCTTTTCAGATTTATTACATTAGAAAGGATATTTAAAGCGACGAGTTTTGCTTATTATCCTCGTTAGTTTTATTTTTATTAATGACGTATCACTACAAATATGCTCCGGTAGATGCTTATAGAAATAATTTTTTTTTAGTTTTATGTGTTGTTTCTGTTATATGGTTGTAATCAATATAAATGTAGTGTGGGAAATCGAATTGGGCATGCGGCCAAATTCCTTACAAACTTTCATCTCCTGTTTAATCTTCGTGGGGAATACATTTTCAAAATCATCTTCTAAGTGCCTAAATACATACCTTATTACTAAGCGTCCCTCGTGGTTTCTTCGATTTGTTTCATCCACATTGACATTTGTGGCTACTGCTCTGCTGTTTTGAGCCGTTTCATAATACTTCAGCATTTGTTGCTTCCGTAAAATATAGATTTCTTACATTACAAATATTATTAAATTAGATTTTGTTGTTTTAGAGTTCATTACAGTAACAAGAGTGTATATGTATTTTATTAGTTGGCACTCTATTTTTCCTCTCTTACGTGTTACCATTATGTGTTTTTTTGGTTCACGCCTTTATAATTTTGAATACTTTGAATATAAAATAATGGCTTAATCAATGCTTGCTTGCAAAAGCTCGCAATAATTTTTATTTTTATTTTGCAGAGTTTAGTTAAGAGCTCACTTTAAAAAAATCGCCAAAATTGTCTCAAGTAATTTATGGACGGCCCCATATATCTCATTTTAAGAGAACTGTAAAGTTTGTATGAGAAATGAAAGTCTTTAAACCTTTTTTTTAACCTGCGGAAATACCTACCACCGGCGCGGGGGCGCCGAAGTGGTTATGCCAGACTACCACTGGCCAAAACCCCACGTGTGAGCAGTCATCCGCCTGGATGGGGCGTGATGGGTCGCGCTAGCATTCACCACCTAAAGTCTTTAAACCTAACCTAGCCTTAAATAAATTGCTTGGTGTAAAATCTTTATCCAAGCAACATCACAGGAATAACTATTATGTAATATTTGTTTTTACCCGACTGCGACAGAAGGAGGGTTATGTTTTTCGAGTGTATGTATGTATGTATGTATGTATGTATGTATATATGTATGTATGTATGTATGTATGTATGTCCATTTCTTTGGCGCGCCCTACAGCCCAAACAGCTGGACGGTTTTTGACATATGAGGTGTCGTTGGATCTGTCTAAATTGTAGTAGTGACATAGGCTATATAAATTTTCAAAATGGCGCCCGCAAATGGCGGAGTGAGGGGGGGGAGTTGAATTTTTTTTCTTACTGTAGCAATATGGGTATCAAATGAAAGCTAGTAAATTGTTTTATTCTTTTATAATAAGAGTATTTTACGCAGTCGGGTTTTTAGATATTTTTAATTAAGCATACTTGTTTATGTATTCCATTCTCTGGAGTATCCAATAATGCCTTACTTTACTTCCGAAGTAAGTTTTCATATGGCCCAGTAAATGTCGGTAGTAAGTTTGAGTTCAGTAATCCTCATAAAGCGATGTAAGTATCAGAATACAATTTACGTTCTTACTTTAAGACGCTAGAATATTTATTAGGCTTTAAACTGTCCTTATATGGGAGCTGCTTATAACAGACAGGGATTTGTGCCGAACATGAACTCGATATTAAATATTAAAAACATTTATATTTTACCTACCGGCGACTTATAAAGTTATTATTTTCTGATTTTATCATTTCTATTTACTCGTATTTCGATATATATTCGATAGCGATTGACTAAAAACAAATTGAAAATAAAATTTTGGGATCTAAATATATATATATATATATATTAGGGGTCTTTTATATTAGATTGAAGATGCAATAAATTTATTATTATTTTTGAATATGCGTATGTCATATACATATCGGAGTTAATAAAAATAGTTGCTACAGATTTTTTATTTTCAGTTCTCTAATACTAAACAAGAAATATTAGGAGAATTAAGACGATATATTTACATAAAGGAGACTTAAAATACATAAAACACGACGGAAATTTATTACTAGATACAGAATGACTTAATTAGACGAAGGGAAACGTTGAACCAACTAAACTGAGTAAATTATGTTACCTAGTGGGCTGTACATGTATATAGAAATTTATCTAGGATTGCATTGATATGAGTGATCGTCTTCGTCAACCAATCGTCCTTGCTGGACATAGGCCTGTATAAATAATATATAAATATAAACATATTAATATGTTAAACATATTACACACACTGTTGACTGTTTCACGATTGTGTTTTACGTAACAGCCGACTGACATATATGTATATGTACTCGTCTATAATATAAATAATATTTAAATGAATGTATATATACATATATAATTATTAAACCTGACTCGGAGCGGAAACCAGCAGGGTCACTGCCAAATGCGCAAACGGGCCAGTCACGAAAGTATGAATTGTTTACACTTGTGGTCTTGCGTCACTAGAAAGTAGAGATATTCCATTAATAAAAAAAATATAAAAAATTAAAAAAATAATAAATATTAAATTCACAAAACAATACATATTGCTAATAAAATATAATATTGATTCTTATTAAGATATTTAAATTAAATGAAATCAAAAGATTATATTCGGTTAAGTTTTTAAAACACACTTATGAATAGTATATATATATATATATATATATATATATATATATATATATATATATATATATATATATATATATATATTAAAAAGTTCAAACTAATATAAATCTAACACTGTTTAGAACGCTGATTCTACCGGGAACAAATCGACAGTAAACTCTGTAATCACTCTTATCAAAGATTTCTTGTATAAAGACAAAAATTTACTATTTATAAATTTACTTAAATATATCCTGTATGAAAGCTAAATTATACTAATTTTACACATCAATATCGTTCATCATCTTGCATGGAAATAAATGCTTTAGCTCTTAAAACCTTTTTAACAAATTACTTTTAGTTAACTATTAATGCAACAGGAAAAATTACTGCAGGATTTTATTATACGAGAATGTTCAAACAGGAAGGTACCTCGCTCAGGGATGGATATTTTGACCTAAAAACATTATTATGAAGTATATTAAGGATTAAGGAATAATTCCTTTTATAGTCAAACCTAAAACATATGGACGTATTAGTTCTTGGTATAAATTTAAATATGCGGATAGCGCACTCATTGTTATAAATAACGCCTATCTAACACGTCCGACCCCGTAATGTATTTTATATGTAAAATAATGCGAAAAATATGGTGAATGCTGACGGGTATGGCGGATTACCTTTAGCAAACTAGGTCCAAAAATATCGCACGAAGCAGAAAATATAGGGGGAGCTAATCAAATATTTGTCGACAGTAACGTCGAGATATGTAACACCACGTATCCTTGCATGGCTTCAAAGTGCTCCCCTAGTGAAATATGAGCAAATTTTGTCATGCCAGTTGCTTATTCATAGGGTAGTTTTAAATTACTTTAAAATTAATTTTCGGACATGAAATCCCTACAAAAAACAATTTATATTTTATCGAAAATTTATTCGTAAATTAAAATTTAATAAATTTTCTGTCCCTGACATTTTCTCTGTTACTAAACAATTTTATAAGTTTTAATAGTTTCAAAACCTAATTAATTACATAGTGATAAACAAAATTATATTATTAAAAAAAAATTATAATAGTTGAATTATATAATTCAAATTTCATGTCAATTCATGATTTATTCACCTCATTAAATTATTTATTCATTATCCATTCACAAATTCAACTGGAACACTCATTGACGCCTAAGTTTTCATTAATATAAAGATAAATTATATGAAATTAATCTCAGTCAGATTTACAATCTCATAAAATATGTAGCATGTACTCAGACTTTACAAATCGAAGAGTACGTTTTAATGTATAAGCTTATTACATCTTAGAGTACGTTTTAATGTATAAGCTTATTACATCTTAAGCACCGATTAATTGCTGTTAAATCTCAATTTGAATTGAAATGGTTAGTATATGTGGCATATTACGATGTAAAGAACATAAATATTATAATTATTATTTCCATGTTAAAATCGGTGCAGGTACATATAGGTACACTCATACAAAAGTTTCCATCGTTGTCTAATGATTAACAAAAAAATAATTTTAATATAAAGACAAAGACAATTTTCTTGTATGAAGATCTATTTAAATCTTTAAGAAAACGATAATTACAAGGATAAGAAGACCAATACAAAATTTCGTAACCAAAGAGTGTCAACATTGAACCCATTATAACAGTGAATCTTTTTATATGGACTCTGCTATTCATCCGTCTATGTTTCCTTCCGTCTGTCACAAGGCTATATCTTTGGAACCGCTATATGCAGACACTTAAAATTCACAGAATGTGTAACAGCTATAACGACAAACAATTAAAAATAAAGTTACAAATTAAAGGAGACCCTTATACAAGATACGTATTTTTTCAACGTTTAGCTCGAGTTTAATGGATACCTGTGATGGATGATGTATTGTTACAAAATTAAGTTAGTAGGGAACACTTCATGTACCTGGAGTCGGACTCGTGATTGGCCGATAGTTTGTTAATAATAGGTGTAGGCCGATGTATCAAAAATATATAAAAAATAACTGCTTTAAAAACACATCAACATAAATGGCAATGGTGATAGGCCATGTAATAGACAGCGGTTTAATCGTCTAGAATGGAAAGAAAATAATGGAGACCCAGGCTACTTTACCTCCATTTTGTATCTCCATTTTATCTTCCCATCATCGAGACTAAGTCCAGCAGACTCAATAAGAGTCAAAAGTCGATGGTGGCAAGAGCTCTTTTATCGATTTCATTCATGGAACCGTGGCGGGAAAACCTACCTGAACTCTTGTTACAAGATAGGCTGTGTAGTCCGAAAGAGTCCACCTCCTTTCCGCACGGACATCTGTGTTCAAAGCACAGTGGTGCTTCCAACCGGAGACCTACAGAAATTCGAAAACCTTCATTATCTAAAAGTGTCCCAAGGTTTTCTGACAGCATTGCGTGTAACCAGTGACCTGACTCTTTACTTGACGAAGCTAGAAGTTTTGCACGGTTTTTGTCACTTGTAAGATTTTGCGCCAAGTTTTTATGAGTATTGTGAACCAATGGCATACCTTATCCCAAAGTTTTTGTTTTGTAACTTCACACCTTGACCTCCGGTTTTATATTGCATTTGTAGTATCTTACATATTAGACTGATTTTTTTATTTTTTTTTGAAATTTCTCTTTCTATTTAGACTGAATTTGATTTTAAAATTTCGGAGTCTTAGATACTATGCACAGAAGCAAGATGAGCAGGAAGAGCAACACTAGAAATTTTTCTCACGCCGATGCCACCATCTCTAATTTTTTTTAAATATACATAAACAAATGAACGGGGATAACACCTCAATCAGTAATCGCCTCAGGCGGGCTCAGTAGCCTTACTCCGGCGCGGCGTGGTTATAAATCTATCTACAACTTTTGTCAGATAGCCTGAATTATCCAGTTAAATATGACGAACAAATATATAATTATAATAATTTATTGAATAATTATAGTTATCTATATAATAATAAAATTGTAGCCAATGTCGGACACATATAGATACTTAGGAAAATCTAATTGTAGGAGTCTTTATTAGAGCAATAGAAGCCAAAACAATTATTTTTAGATTGTCTTTATGTTTGTTCTCGCATCACGCAAAGTCTAGCATTGTCTTTACTATAAATATTAAGACAAAATCCACAATTACAAAAATATTTATCTGTCTGTTTGAACATCATAGTTACCGTTAAAGTCATCGCGAATAAAACTGCACGGTTGGCTAGTAAAAGGTTGTTAAAAAGTAATGATCAAAGAAATTATTACTTCCGCCTAATTTTCCAACATTAATCACTGTATTCAAATATTGTAGAACAGCACCATTTTTTTTAAATAATTGGTCAAGAGAGAGTCTAAAATTAGTAAATGGACTTTTGTCGTAATTTTGATGTTTTATTTTCTATATAAAGGAAAAAATATATATATGAGTATATTATTAAAAAAAAAAAAATTAAACTTTCACCTTTCAAATACAATCTATACTAATAATAAAAATGTAACAGGACCAAATCTGTATATTGAAGATATTTTAAACCTTTTTTTAGAGGGCATTCTATAATCGATACTAAAAGGATTACAATGAAATTCGACATTAATTGAGTTCATAATACGAGGAAACTTGGTAATTTTTATCCCGGTATTGCGCACGGTTTCTTGGGAGAGGAGGTGTAAATCAAAATGCGTACTTAGTTGTGATTCATTAAAGCGTAGTCCGATTTCATTTTTCCTTATTTGTTAGAAAGAAGATATATTTAAAAATCCCGTTCTTAAAGGTTTTTGCTTTCTTGGTTCTGGATTACAGACATCATAAACTTCTACGCCCAAATAGCTTGAAACACGAAATGTATAGAAACCTTTGAACGTACGGCTCATCTTAAGCTGCGTTCATACTTCATCTTAATGAAGGGAAAGGTAAACGCGAACGACGTCTCAGATACAGTCAAGTAATAAATTTGTTCAATTGATTCGTGTTTGATCAAATTTAATCAGGCATTCTACAGTCAACTTTCCTATTGTCAATTTGTTGTTAAATTGAGTATTAATTTAAAAAACGAGTTTATAAAATAGAATAATATGTATTAATAATTATACGCTAAAGTATCTTATTATTGTAATCAATATCATGTGTGATATAATATATTAGTTAAAGTATTACGTAAGTTCATTATTCCGAATGTGAACTTATTAATATTTCACATACTGCCTTAAAACAAAATTTATAGTGATCTTCTTCTTGTTTGGCTTGTATAAATTTACTTTAATATTCTGTCTCAAATAACTTAGGTACATATTATGTTTGCCGAAATATTTCGGTCTAGCCTTTTTGGTGTGTCTTTTATGTCGCCGCGTCGTCAAGTACATCTCAAAGTTTGTTTTACTATTTTTGAATTTATTTAAGACAAATTTTAAGACGTCTAAATCCTAAATATTTTACAAAAAAAAAAAACCGACTATAAGAAGTATACATACATTTCAAAAAGTATGTAAGTAGTGTTATTTAAAGTATATAATTTTTTTGTATATCGGTTAGGCTCACTGAGCAATAAATTTGCAGTTCTTTTACGTATTCTTAGTTCAAAGTATAACAGATATTTAACATAATGAAATAGACTACTAACAAATAAATAGTTTGTTGAGACATAGGGATTTAGAAAGTCTATTAACATGGGACTTACTTTGTATAAGAATGTAATTATTATGTAGCACGCAATAACCCTTTATTTACGTGAACTTGGCAATTTTATGCTCCTATCATTCCTGGCGGATGTGGAATGCCTAGATAATACAACTCATGGGAACAGATTGGATAAGAGGTTTTCAGCTAAACACTAATATACATTTTATGCAAATTATGCTTTTATTCGTTTATTTTTATATCATCTGATCTAAAAGTCTATGACAATGGCAGTGTTTGGTCTTTTTTATTTTATTTTATTAAAGTCATATCTATTTAAGTTAATAAAATACTCTGTTGTTTTTGAACCTGAAAATTGAAAATTTTTAGTCAATTTTTTGTTCGAAGTTTAATAAGTTCCAATATTTGCATTTTAATGGAAAAAATCTGACTGGATATACGGTTGTAAATTAGTTACTTACACGTTTTATTAATCGTTTTCTTCACAAGGCGCCTCTACCTGCCTAATGACTTAATACGTAGTGGTTATATGGGTGTGCTGCATTCATTACTGGTTTCAAAATTATATCATTTACATATTATCTACTATAATTTAATTAAATTAACTACGTTTTCGATAATAATGACACTAATTGAGATTCAGGATATCTTCTAAATGAATGTATCAATTTTTAAGCTTTAAAAATTTAGATAATATGTTTATTATGAATATGTATATTTATATATTCTATCTACTAATAATATAGTTTAAAATTAGTCAGAACTTACCAATGTTACATCATAAAATGGTTAGTTACGTATTTAAATACAAAATTTTATTACATTTCATTTTAAAAGCAAAATCACTTGCATATATCAAATGTTTTTAGCTTCCATAAAATCAATATTTTATTTAAATGTTTTAGATAATTTTGATTCTGTTATACAATATAGGCTAAACATTATAATTATTAATTTTGTTTGATAAACTTTTATTGAAGGTTGAATTATATTGGTCTGCTACAATAAATCATTAAAATATGCTTGTTGGTTTTTTTATAAATATTACAGACTGAGAAGTCAAAAGTAATAAATTGCAATTTAAGCTTTGCATGACATTTCTAATAGGAACATAAAACGCAGTAATATCGTGGCTGACATCAGTGTATGCAATCTAATATTAGCCGTATGTTGATCTAAATGCGTATTTCAGTGTGTTTTGGCGAGCTACTAGTCAGGAAGAGAAGTCCTATTGCAAGAATAAACGGAGTAGACGGCGGTTTTATTTTTATTAAAGACATATTTAAATGCAATTTGTTTTGACTGCGGATATGCGGCATTCGCGTCCGTTATTTAGTGTCATTAGGACTTAGCACAGTCATTAAATCTTTCGTGCAACTTGCAGTCGTGATTTAACTGATCTATTTCATCGTCTACAAAAAAAATGTTGTTATGAGTTAATTTTTGATTAATTCTAATCGTAAAGTAAACGTAAATGAGTATTTATTGTTAATTATAAAATGATAACAAATTTTCATATAAAAGTCATTTCTATCTTCTTCTCAAGATTTGAGTCATCAAATCTTCAATTAGGAATACATAAGGATTATGTTATAGGTATTCCAATTTGGTCATGTCTCTGTTGCCTTACTTTTTCGATATATAAAAATAATAATTTGATAAATTTATAATAATAAGTAGTCCCTAGACTAAGTAGTATAAGATAAAATACGTACGCTAGCTCAAGTTGAGCCACAAGTTTGAAGGTTTCTGTACATTGCGGGTTTTTTCTTATTTTGACCTAGTACTGACTGAGGGTTATGATATCTGTAGTTAATGAACTAGTAAACCAATGTCTTTCATTGGAAAAAAAGTACATTTTGTCCGTCTTTGTGTAAGATAATTATATTTTTGTTACTTTTTATAATAAATACTATATTCTGACTACGACTTTATTATGTTTCATAAACACTAAACAGGGTAAAATAAATAGTCCAATGTTAAGTTAATTTAGTTCAGTCGTTAAAGATTAATTGCGTGATTGAATAGAAACAATTTAAACATACAATCTTTCACAATTTTGTTATTAGTAAGATTTATATTGATCGGAAAATAAAATATGTGAATTTTAATGTATGGCTATTAAAATTTCAAATTGATCTGTCTGATTTATTCAATATCTTTAATCGCTTTTGAGTAATAGCTCTCAAATGGCCGATAATGAGTTCTTAATTACCGCTTTTAAATAAACATCAAAACGTCTAAACCAGACGATTTTTTTTGGTTGTCAATCATGAACTCATTAAAAGTGTTTTCGTATTTATTCATTTCTTTTTTAACAGGAAAATCCAGTAAGACGAAAACAAAAAAACTAAACTACTAAACATCTATCAAAAAAGAACGATAATACTACTAGTGTAACCGAATTAAGGTCGATATTTATAATCTTCAATGTTATATTTCAATTAATTCATTAAAAATAAAATGTAGCTCAGTGTTCTCAAAACTAATTGTAAGCTAATAACTAGGTGCAGCTTGATCAACACGTTTAGCTAGTCGACGTTGCATATTATACATTACGTTGTACTATGTATATCTTGATTTTTAATAATATTTACGAGTTTATGTATTGTCAACATTATTCGTGTTTTGGGAATTTCCTCTTTAGGTTCAGTGAATTTATTTGTGCCCGATGGATATGTAGGGCGCTACCGCCGGTTGCCACTGCTGCTGTCTGTGTTCAAGGCTCGAATCCCGCTATAAAGCAACGCTCAATATCTTCAAACAAATAGCCGAAAGAATGGACCATTTTTTTGTACTTTTTTTTTTTTTGAACGAATTTACTAGGAGAACATTGATGATTTTACGAGTACATATATTAAAAAACCTTGAATGACTCTAATACTTTTCTATTGTATTGGTTTTTACTGTAAAGGTAGATTTAAACTAAGATGTAAAATATTATAAATTAAAAACGAAAAAAAAAATAATGTAGTTTAGTTTTTTTAACTATACTCAGGGAATGTAGAGACCATATGGAACCTATATTTATCTAGAGGCTAAAGCTATTATTATAACGATCATAACAAAAATCTATCTAGCAATTCCCACGCTATTCGAGTAAAAACGAACAGAAAAATAAGCAATATTTACGTAAAATTCTTTTAATTTATGACTCATTATTAATGTCTTAAAAGGATCATTACGATTGTAATGCTTACAATGATAGGTAAACTAGGTTTCTAGGACAAATATTCAGATGATATATTTACCTACTGTGCTTCATTAAAACTTCGTGTACAAAAACAATCTTACGTCATGTGCTGAACGTATTCAACTATTCAGACATTGTTGTTTAGTCTAATGAAGTGTATGTGTGTATGTAATAGGAATACACGGGTATGTAGATATGTATTTATTTTTGTTGGCGAATAAAATAAATTGTTACTTGTATACTAGGAAACGGGTAGCAGGCACCACATGGCCCGATCTGCGCCTGTGCATAACCGTGGGAATTTGTGAAATACGTAACTAGTTTTAACTAATTTTACATTTTGAGCTTTAACAATAACAAAACTTGATTAAAATACTTTTAGAAGATAATTTTTTTTTATATTCATGGTTTATGGATAAACATTTTTTTTAAAATCTTTGTGAATAATAATATCTCTATAAATAAATATCTGTGTCTCTGTTGCATTTTGACTAATAAAGATTTTAATATTAAATAGTTTATAGTAAGCTATACATATCTACATATATATTGTAAACTAATTCAATAAAGTATCCACACGATGTAAATAAAACAGATTTCTTTATGTATATGTAATATTCTTCGATAATTTAATGAATTATATACTTTAATTGAAATGTAAATAAATACCTAGTACAAAATGATTGATGATTCAGTTCTACCTATTGGCTTTACCAATATCAAGGGCACTCGGAATCTTCATTTTCACTTATTTGCTAACAAATAACAAGATCGGATACGAATAGGCAATTTTAAAAGTAACGTCGAGAGTTCACATCTAGAATAGTGTAATACGTAATAGATGTGGCCAACATTTACAGGTGTTTAACCTAGTATCGATAACGATCTACTTAACCTTCCTCACTTTAAAATCGCGGCTAATACTCGACACTTTGATTCGATATATAAGATCACTGAATTGTGATAGCATAGCCATGTACGTCACTTTTCTTTTAAGTGACTAATAGTGTCTATTAAAAAACTTGCTATGATTAATTAATATTTCTCCTTAATACTTTTACAGACTTACGGCGAGTTGCACGAAACCGTCGCTAACTTTCCGTTAGTTAAGTTGCAATTAATCTTAAAATTAGTTGATCTTATGATTAATTTAAAGCTGTTGGAATTAATCATCCGTTAGATAGGTCTTTAATTAAACTAATTTTTTTTATTAACTTAATCAGATGTACATAGGTTTCGTGCAACAGATAATCATGATTCTTGTGATTAAATTAGTTTAATAAACACTTAAATTTAAAATTTGTTTCGTGCAACTCGGCGTTAGAACTGTCAACTTGCGAATGTATACTATTTTATCGTAGTCATAAATTGTTCTATAGAAATTATCGTAAGGCGGTACTAGTATTGTGAAGATTGGAATTAGAGCCATCTATTAGGTTTTTCAACAAGAACTTTGGTTTTCAATATGGTCACACCGGTACCTACTACATGACAGTTTTGAAATTTTGTTTTTTAACATTATGAACTAGATTTGCTCAATTCATTCAAGAACAACCCGTTGGTTTTTCTGAAAAAATCTCTTTTTCGAACCAAGCCCATTTTCATTTGTCAGGCAATAAGCAAAATTGCCGAATTTGAGCTTCTGAATAGACAAAACGGATTGTTGAGAATTTGAGAAGCCTTTTTGTTACCTTTTTGCTAAACTTGTCACTGTATGGTGCGCTGTGGTCTGAAGGCATTATTGGCCAGTTTATTTTTTCGAAAATTCATTCAAAAAGTCAATGAATTACGCTATTGAAAGATGTTAACAACTCAATTTTGATATATTATTGATAATATGGATATCACTAAGATGTAGTTTCAACAAGACGGTGTCACAAGTCATACAGCCACCGAAACAATGAATTTATTGCAAACCAAATTTTGTTGGCCACCTCGATCATGTGATTTAATACCGCTGGATTATTTATATGTATTTATGTTAAAAACAGAGTCTATACGGAGCCAATCGAATCGATTGCAGCCTTAAAACACAAAATAGACCCACCATTTTGTCAAAAAAGTAATTAAGAACTTTGATAAGAGAATCGACATCAGTAACCGTGGTCGTGGTGGACATTTATTATCATTTTTCATTCATAATTGCCAAACCTTAGTTTTTAATACAATAAATTTTTTTAGTAATTATCTTCTAAAAACCCTTTAGTTCTAGTTCATAGGAATGAAAGAATTTATACAAAATATTAAAAAAATATATATTAAAAAAAAAAGAAAATAAATTTTATATTACAAAGAACTTTTATTCTCAGAAATTTATAATTACAAACAAATTTTTAAAAATGTCAAACGACTTATAACTTTAAACAATCTATATAAGTACTTATGAGCTAATAATTAATAAAAACATGTGACCTATGTCATAATGGTTGTACAATTTAGTAAAATCGTTGCTCACATATTACTATTAAGATTGTAGCAATAAGAATTACATTTGAGTAAAACAAAACAAAATTTTCTTTATTTTTTAGAAAGACATGCGATTTTATATACATTTATGTAAAGTTAAAATTAGCATGTTTTTATGATGTTACTAATTTTTGATAAAGAATTTTACGGCAGATGTAGCAGTAAGGGTAATATAACTTCATGACTCTGAATTATTGTTTATACATATTTCATAACTTACACCAAAACTTTTACTTTGAATAGCTGCAATTTCTTTTTGTAGCTTAGAATTCAGATTTGGTCTATTGGCACATTTCCTTCCTATTCCACGATTAACGCCTCTTCCACAACCTCTTCCTCGAGACAGATTAAAGTTTCTACTAGAATCGGATCGGCTAGACATATTAGATCGAGTAAATTTAATACTTCCTGGTCCTCTTCTTGTGTTATATCCACCAATGTCATTATTTAATTGTGCTTGCATTTGTTTATTTAAAATACCATTATTTCGGTGTCTTTTTGCAAAGTCATTGTCTATACTGATTGTCAGTTGTGAAATAGAATTATTGACATTGTTTCTTGGGGGTGTACGAGTAAATATCTGTGGTCTTACAATGTTACGATTTACACAGTTTTTACGTTGCTCCTGAAGGATCTGATTAGGTTCTAATCCCACTGAACTATACCAATTTCTAGTACTAAGGCCACTGCTTGTCTTCGAAATTCCTCGTTTAATTATTGCTAAAGGCTTATGCTCCATACTTTTGTTACCACTGTTTAAGCACATTGTTCCTGGCACATTGAAAATATCATTTTCAAGCCTTGCCATTCCTTTTGGTGTTAAGCTTCTTAAATTAAATCGACAACGTGAGGCCGATCTGGTTCTTGGATAAGAATTACGTCTCTGTTGTGATTTTGATCTTAGCCGAGAATGAGAATGTCCTCGTGAGTGAGATCTATCCCTGGACACACGAGACCGTGAACGAGACCTACTCTGTCTGTTACTGCTTCCGACTCGTGATCGTTGTCGACAACCATCTGCTCTTCCATCAAGATTACTGCACCGCCTGTATCCACCACGGTCACCTCCACGACTTCTAGCACTTCTACCACCTCGACCATGACCACGGCTAATTCGATTTGTTTGATTTTGCTTGATAAGATCGTCTGTAACAAAACGAAAATAAAATTAAATAGATAAGTGATATTTATTTTCTATTTAAATGTAGATGTCAGTAATGGTAATGATTGTTGATACATTTGGGCTTTCAATCTTGTAATAATTTAATTTGGACAGAATTAAAGAAATAGTTTAACAAGAATTGATATTATTTTATGGCTTTTGTATCTCTATTTCGTATCTCTCTTTTGTAAATCTCGATTTTATGTAAACGAATATAATTAATACTTACTCAGTGACATATTTTCAATGCAGGCCATTTAAATGCTTTTAAGCAATTTTTCGTTAACACTTGTTCAAAAGTCACCATGAACACTGCGTTATTAATAACAGGTTATGAATTCCTCCAAAATCAAATTACTCAAAAGGTGAAAAAAAAATCAATGTTTACTTTTTGCCTAAAATTGACACCGGGTAATCAAAATTCGGATCACAAATGAATGCACAAGTGAATTAAATTGTAACCAAAGAGTGAACAACCACTACGTTCGAAACTAAGTGTATCTACTGACAGTCCAACGGTAAGCGCTAGCAGTATCCCCACCTTTATCCCCGCTTTTCTTTACCATTATAATATAATAACAATAATAATTTTTGTTCTTTACCTGTAAGAAATAGCAAACATTCCTACAAACAAAAGAATAGGTACAACGAAGTAGATGTACAAAAGAGGTCTTGTCAACTTGCTTTCATATTGTAAAGTACGGGCAATAATAGAATAAAATATAATGTGTATTTTCTTTTATTTTAAACTATTAAGAAATAATGTATGGATTGTAAGAATCGTAGACAAAGGCGCTCTTATCGCTAGAAGGGCAATCTATTTCTTCCTGGAAATTCTCGCTCCTCATAGCGTAACAGTTGCTATGAAAATTTAATAAATAATAATAAATGATATTACAATATATTTACACTTTCTATATAATAGAAACAACAATAAATATTTTGAATTAAAGATATTATATGAAATTATATATTTATACGAAAGTGATAAAGGCAATAATCATTTATTTAGTGTGAACCAAAATGAGACTGAGTTTGGATCAGATGATAGTATGGAAAAGGGGAAAAGTATTCCAAAGTTGAAGAGCTTTAGCAAAGAAATAATTAAATTAGGAGGTATGAAACAGAGTATTAAGAAATTTAAAAAAAAAAGTAGTAAGAGTAAAGAGTAGGTACGTATCTAGGTGAGACACAACATTAGGTATATTTGTTAAAAACAAAATATAGATCGTATGCAAGGATTCAATAGCCTGCCAAGCCAAATTGCCAATATTTAATGATATTTATACACAACTAGCGGTCGCCCGCGGCTCCGCCCGCGTGGATGTCGGTTACCGCTGCAAAAAGCCTACCCAGGAAAGACACGGTCAGCAAAATGATTCCCAGGTCAATTCACAGACACTGACACTAACATCGACGACGCAGTCATTATCCGCAGGCTGCACAGATTGTCTTTCTGTGGATGTTAAAGTTGTTAATGATGAAAATATTTAAATGTAATTAATACTAAGTTTGCACTTCTGCCGGCAGTCCCGGTGTGCAACCCGTTGTTTTAGGATAGATAACTAAAGCTTGTATTGTAGAGCTTCTCTATAAACAACATTAGATGTTAAATTATTTTCAGGTAACAAAATATGGTGGATAGTTGGGAGCCCCGACCCGTGATAGGGCAACCAAAAGTTGCCCATGCGTAAAACATTCTTTTCGTAAATCAATTCCTACTAATTTGAATGTTTGACCCTGGGATTTATTTATCGTTAGTGCGAAAGAAATTTTTACTGGAAATTGGAGCCTTTTGAAGGGTATAGGCAAATCAGTAGGGATCATGGGTATTCTTGGTATATGAGCTATTTCACCAGCTGCAGGGCCGGTGATAATCTTCGCTACTATTAAATTATCTTTTAGCTCCTTTATAAGAAGTCTCGCGCCATTACACATGTTGGGGTTAAATTTCTGAAAAGCATTATCGGCGTGCCAACTTTTAACGACAGTTCATGAGGTGGTAGCCCAGCGGGGTTCATGAGGTGGTAGCCCAGCGGGGTTCAGAGAATTTAAAAATTCCTGGGGCTAGTGCACTGCGTCCTCGATGTTAGCGACGCTGTCTATGGATTTATAGCACTTAACTTCACTCGATACTTTCTGCATAATTAAATTGTTTATTTCGTTGACTGTTTCATTCCCGGGAGAAACTATTGCTCTACAACACAGCCAACGAAAATCATTTTGATGTAAGTTTTTGATGTCAGGATTTAGCATTAGCATCTATCAGACTATCTAAATTATGGACTATTTGACCTAGAGACTCATCCAAAGTAACCGCATAATTGGTGCCCAAATTTAAAGATGGAAAAATTCCTTCTCCAAGTTTCAGCAGCTGTTGTGGAAAATTGCTATGCGTATTTTGCTATTCTCATGTAGATGAGCTCTCATATTGGTGCGCAAATTCAAGTGCCAACCTCGCGTCTGAGCCGCGCAGGTACCTTACTCATAGATCCACAGATATTTTCTATGCATAGATCTAAACTCCCCTCCCGCACGCGCACCTCCGCCTTGGTGACGCCCACTTCGCAACGGGCCGTGCAGCAGAAATCGTAATATTTTAATTTCGCCATAACTTCAAAACCAAACGTCCAATTTAATCATTCAAAGACCAAATATTATCTACATAAACTGTACTTACTGATGAAATAATTTATTTTTATAAGGATTGATAGCATGAGTAAAATAAACGCGTTTAAATGTAGTCCAAAAACAATTCAAGATTTTTAAATAAAAAAATGGTTGTTGTGCCTCACTCGTCATAGATAGGTATAGTGTGTCGCGGACTTTTTTGTAGATACTTATAAGATCTACAATTAATTAGAACATTTTATGTATCTATCTTTTATAGTTTAGGCAGCGTACGCAAAATAAGTAACTTTTCTGGTTGATTTTTTATACCTTGTGTCCGAAAAACCCAAATATCTTACGGAACTCTATTTTTTTTCAAAATAAAATATAGCCTATGTTACTCGTGGATAATGTAGTTTTCAAATGGTGAAAGAATTTTTAAAATTGGTCCAGTAGTTTTTGAGCCTATTCATTACAACCAAACAAACAAAGTTTTCCTCTTTATAATATTAGTATAGATTGCTAGTTCCATCCGATCGTCTAAATATGCACATATATGTATAAATATAATATGACGTTGTTTGTCTAGGGTTTTCAAATATTATTTTATTCGCACAAATTATGTAATATTTTTAGAAATCATAGTGCGAAAAGCCATCAAAATCTTTGAATCAAGCTTTTTCGTGGTCAGATACTTAGGTGATGGAGATGATATAAGAAAGAGTACCAAAACAACACATCTATAGTGTAATATGTGTTTATTTATATATTATGTATTATTTATATGTATATTTATTTAAAAAAAAATGTATGTATATCAGTCGGCTGTTACCTAAAACACAGGCATTAAGTTGCCTACCTTAGGAACAGACGACCTTGTGTGTGTGTGTGTGTGTGTGTGTTAAAAATATTTATTTATTATTATTTATTATTTTACCAGGTTTTGAAAAAAGAGTAACAGAAATACTTTTAGTAGCATCGTGTGAATTACTAAACTATTTACTACCTTGTATGTGTGTGATGGTTGATGGAAGAATTACACACATAAAAACATTAACAATGTAATGTACTGAAGGAAAGAATTAATTAATTTTTTTTTATTAATTTAAATTAATTAATTTAAAGACAATTATAAAGGTTAAGAAATTTTCAATTAATTTTCTCTCTCTGGTAATTTAATGATATTGTTATATTTTATATATTTTGCTTCAACTTCAATCATTGTTTTAATGTAAAAGTGAAAACTTTGTTGACTTATGTAAAAGTTACTGTTTTTTCAATTACGTATATTATTATTTTATGCTTTATGATTACCAATATTTAAATGTAAATTTTTTTTATTTTAAAAGCAAGTAAAACTACAAAGAACATTCGGTTGTATAAGTTATTCGAGCAATTAATATCAGTCATAAAATATATTCGCTGTATGATAATGACTCTTGCATACTCGTTTTATGTCAAGTATTTCTTAGCGGACACGTGAGTTTGTGGACAACATTTCAATTGCTTAGTGGTTAATCATAATTTTAGTTTATACACTTATCTTATTTTACAGTGATGTTATGATATTTAATTTACGTTCGGCATGTTAATGCAAATATTTTATGAATTTATAATGGTGATGATATGTTAACGCAATTACTAATAGATAATATGTTAGAGTGAAGATGTATAAATTCGTCTTAATAAGGTAGATAGCTATTACTAGATATACAACCCTAATATTGTAGTTTATTGCATATTAAATTGTTAATTACAATAACGGTAGATTATAATTAAACCGATGGTTATAATAATTAGTTAATGATTTCATTAACTATATAATAATTAATTAATTGTGCTATGTAATAAAAACATTGATATTATTATAAATAACATTTAGTTACATTTATTTTTGATATTTAAATTAATTATACATATTTTGTAGAATTAAGATTTTAAATTAACATGGTTATTTTTATAACTAAAATTATTCGACGAATATTTCGACATTATTTACGAATGTCTTGTTCACGAGACTGAAGTTTGCGGGTAGATGTTGACGGCATTAGAAGTATCCATATCGGACTACCTCCTTTACCTACCTTCTTTGTTTACGCAGCAAACGTACGTACCAAATGAAAACAAAAAACATGGTAAATATCCCGATTCGAATAGTTTTAATTTTGTAGAATTGTACGGAAATTTGTACTTTTACCTTTATATAATTAAATTAAAAATAAATTGATTTATGTTTATTGTAATTTAAAAATAATACTTTTGATATATTAAAGTATAAATAACATAACTACTTGTTTTAAAACTTAGAATTTAATTTATTCTTTGTATCAACTGCTAGTTTAGTATTTAACGATCAAAAAAATATAAACGTATTCATAGGTTAAGTGTTCACTTGATTATAATTTAAGTCCGGTTTCTGTACACTTGAGGATAGCGAAGTTTGATTATCGGATAAAATTCTTTAAGGTATTTTTTATAGACGTATTTAAATTAAGAGAAACACATGTTCATTTGGCACCTTATCCGAGGTCTTGGAATTTCTATGTTAATTAGACGGATAAATATTTCATTTGCTGTGAACTAATGCGTTGTAGGTACAATTCTCTTTTTATGGTGAACCTGCCTGATTGTATAAAAACAAAAAGAATCTCTTATAAAAACATTTAAGTTACTTATAAAATTGGTGAATCCTAGATACTTCTTGTAATGGTATTAAAATGTCTTTATGTTATATATATGTAGGTACTGAATGTGTGTCTCTGTGTGTATCGTTTAAAAGCCCGAAATTAAGAATAGCTATATTTATAGAATTATACTTAACAGAAGTAATACATGTTTTACAGTATCATATAATAATATGGTTAAAAACCCTTTTAGTTTTTTTGTTATATATTATCTTATGTGTAAAGTGTATGTACGTTTTTTCACTTAATAATTATGAGATTTTTTTCTTTTTATTATAATTTATTAATATAAACAGTATTCTTAATAATCTTTTTTATAATATTAATGTTTACCTCGAGTGGATGAAAATATAAAATATTATGTTTATACTTGTTTTTTCTTATGATAGGTAATTTATTAAACTTTTCAATATCGTAATTTTCATTATCGTAAATTGTTGGTATAATTGTATTTTAATTAATTTTTTTATGCGATTGATTTTTAGCTAAAATCGATGCATATTACCTAGTTATTTAGGTATGGTTTGTAAATACGTAAAGCGGGTCTTGTCCTGATTTTAGCGAAAGGCAGTGTTGTCGTCTGACCTTTATGGAGTAACGGAACTTGATATTTACCCGACTGCGACAGAAGGAGGGTTATGTTTTTCGAGTGTATGTATGTATGTATGTATGTATGTATGTATGTCCATTTCTTTGGCGCGCCCTACAGCCCAAACGGCTGGACGGTTTTTGACATATGAGGTGTTGTTGGATTTGTCTAAATTGTAGTAGTGACATAGGCTATATAAATTTTCAAAATGGCGTCCGCAAATGGCGGAGTGAGGGGGGGGGGGAGTTGAATATTTTTTCTTACTGTAGCAATATGGGTATCAAATGAAAGCTAGTAAATTGTTTTATTCTTTTTAGTTTATAATAAGAGTATTTTACGCAGTCGGGTTTTTTGATTTTTTTTAATTAAGCATACTTGTTTAATTAAGCATACTTGTTTAGTTTATTGCGTCCACGTTGTCATTGTCCTTATACGTAATTAATATAAGTCCCTCGCGGTTTTGACCACTTTAACATTTCTGGTTACTATTTAGCTACAATTAGTCGTAGCGTAACATTTTATACCCTATTTAACGCAATAGATAAAAAAAGGTTTTTAAAATGTGAAATACAATTGAAGTTTGTATATCATATTATTGTTATTGAGAATTTATCAAAGAATCATTATTACCTATATTATAACAATCAAATCTCTTTTTACATATAATACTAGCAAACCCGGCGAACTCCGTTTCGCCACCAGATGGCTTCGTTTTTTGTAACATTTCGTTTGGGGATTAAAAGATGAAGTAGTACATGCTATGTATCAGAGATGGCGCTGTATGTGAAAAATGATTTTCCCTGTTTTTCTGCACTTCTGTTGAATTTTTTCCTGAATTTTGTTTACTATAAAGCTCACGGAGCCCGAGACCTTTCCAACGAATGCAAAACCGTGGAAATCGGTTCGTGCGTTCTGGAATTATAGCGTCAGGAAGGAAAACCCGACTTATTTTTCTATTATAGAGTTAAAAAAACCGCGAATCACGTTACTTAAATAAAAAAAAGAAAGAAATTTCATTAAAACATTTCAACAAAAATTCTTTCAAATGTTCAATTTTATAGGTACCTATCTTAATGGATCTCCGGAAACGGTCTTTTAAAACACTCTTATTTACACGGTCTTTTATACATGAGAATGTACATTAAAGATTAAGAGCAAAGTAACTTTTTGTATTGAGATTTAGATGTTTAAAAAGCTTAACATAAAAACCTTCCGTATAAATGTTCGAAATGAACTCACTGTTAGAAAATCTCCTTTGAATGCGTGTATAAAAATATATTGTGTAAAATAAAATTATTTTATGAATGAAAAAAATATATAATCTTTTATGAATAGTAAAATTGCAAAAATTGATTTGTAAAACGATTTTATCATCGCCTTAGTGTTGCAAAAGTATTTAGGTGATGATGATCACCTTACATTAGGTGACGCGTCTTCTCCTTTTTCTACTATTTCCGTTTCCATCAAAATTTGGTGATACCGGTCATACCGGTGGGAGGGATGCGCTGTGTTTCGGAGAGAAGGGCAAGACAGGTAGTGTAATTACTGGCACCGAGACTTTAATACCTTATGTCTCTGGATAGGCAACACATAGATGAGTTGCCTGGGCTAGTTCCAGGTAAACTAGTCATGGGCGACGTCAACCACTTACCATCAGGTGGAACGTTTGCCAGTTTGCCTATCCAACTAACATAAAAAAAAACTATTGTCTTATAATAGGTACGCTCACATTATCAATGTCAGCACTTACAGACCCACAGACTCTTATGTTGGTATCAGTATGCCTTTAGTTTTGTAGAATATCTTGTAATCCGACAAATTATGAAAAGAGTCAAGACAAATTATGAAAAAAAATATTAGATATATAGATAGATAAACACTTTATTGCACTCACATCAAAGTATACAGAAAATAATGTAATACACAGAAATAAACAAGAAAATGGTGCAAGGGCGGCCTTATCACTAAAAGTGATCTCTTACAGGCAACCTTATGAATGGATTAAAATGAAAATTGGAAAGGTGGAAACGGTGCATAAAGTCTATTTTTCGATTTGTGATTTATATAAATGAGCAAACATATACATACATACAAACATACATACATACATACATACATACACACATACATAAATACATACATACATACAAAAATATAAACATACATACATACATATACTAGTTAAATTTCATATAAAACATATATAAAACATATATACATAACAATATTATTTCGAATTATGTACATAAAAGTGTAATCGACCCCCACTCTTTTCCTAAGCTTTCGAAATATGTAATTGTTAATAAACCAATAAATATAAATTAAATAGGAACATAACGAAAATTCTTCTCAAAACATAATTATAGAGATATATTTGTATTATCGAGAACAGCATTCGTAACCCTTTCGCGGCTCTATAACCGTGGTTATGGTGGCACTGCGCCATGCACTAATGAAAATATCGCGTGGAGGCCGCTGTTTTATATCCCATGAGCCAATCTTGATTCTTGATTTTGTTTATGGTCTGAATTTTGCGAGCTATAACATTATTTCGGTACTGTTTGCCTTTGTTAATTCTCGTTGTATACACAGGTGATTATATTGTCTCAAATCAGCTTTTATTTTGATTAAAACTTAAAAAAAATGTAATGAATTTACTAATGTAAAAGAGAGCTGTTGATATACCACTATGAGTTGTTAGTAAATGTTGTTATATCACAGGCGACCGAAATACTATTTTCAATCTGAAATTAGAAAAAAGTTTTATTCTGTGTTGATTTTTAAATTTCTGTATTATATTTTAGTTACTTTTTTTTTCATTTTTCATCTTAATAACGTGCCACTGCTTTTTGGTGAATTAAATGATTCATTTGGCTTGACCTCAAAGCCGTCACTTCACCCACATTAGCAAGTACCCTTCGAATGTAGCGCTTTGGGGTCTATACCCTTATTTTTCCACGTTTATTTTGTTTTATAAAATTGGGGCATGAATAATATTTTTTTAAATGAATAACGTAAGTCGTGGTTGAGTTCGTTTTAATTTCATTCTTTTTAACACTTATACACATGTTTATTAATGACTTTGTGTGTATTTAATTCGGTAATTTCAAACATTACATCAAATTAACGCACATTTGCTTTAATATAATCTTTGTGGCACATGTTGTAATATTTTTTTTTAAATTTAGATGACTACTTTGGATCCTGCATTTTATAAAGATTTTTTACTGTAAATAACAGCTGAATTGTGGTACCCGATAACAATTTATTTTCTTTTAATCCTGTGTCAACTTTACTCTACTTAAGCATAGTTATGTTTTCTAAGTATATATTGAAGTCTCATTAAGATTGAAGTTTCACTAACTCCATTAGCTTTATAAATAGAATGACTTTGATTATCGTCTCTCTTCCATTAATTCCATTCAATAAACCTAACGCTTTTGTGAGTTCGTTTGCGGAGAGTTCTTGCGAATTATCTATTTGTGAATGTTCTCTAAGACATCGGATTTCAATAATAGTTGACGGTTTTTTTTAAATAAAACTTTGTGATTGGATATGTTTTTACCGATCAATGGCTTTAATTTAGTTAAAATGTAAGGGCCATTTTTCAACAGTTGCTGATAAATCTGGGATACCCGTCGTATAACGTTATCAAATAGATAAAAGTTTCAGATATGTTTTTTGTTTCATCATTAAACTACATTTTATCTGTTAAATATTTATTATTATTTGCAACCTGTAAAATAAAAATTTTACAGGTTGGTTTGGTTTTTTTTTTTTAAATTGTACTATAATCCAACGTGCACAACATAATTTTGCGATTTTTTTTTTCCGTTGAAATGTCATCGAAATGGAAATTTTAATAACTTATGCTGCCCTCTCGTATTTAGTTTCTGAGTTTCTAAACATCTACTTTAGCTTTTTAGATTAGATATAGTGGACATGTACAGGCGATGACGCTTTTTTTTTCGTCTCCACTACTCATATATATATATATATATATAATTACAGTCGTGTGATCTGTGAGAAAATTCTGTATTTGTACGATAAATTGGAACGAAAAACGATAATTTTACGGCCCAGAATACATAATACTGTCAGCTAATAATGCCAACACTGATTATAAATATGTTCGTCGATTAACGGGCTTTGTAAAACAAAAATAATTAGATAAGTAAATGCCAAGATTAACACGATTAAACAAGTAATTTGTATATTTTTTTGTGTTCTTATTTTTCTTTGACTTCCAGACACAATAAGCTCATTCTGCATGAATAGGAACGGTTAATAGTAATGATTTAAAATTGTATAAAAAGCGGGGTATGTAACAATTAATTCATTATTCAGACACCCACCACCTCAGTCCCCCGAGATCATGGACGCTGTAAAGGGTCCGAAACGTCGGGAAATAATTTAAAATATTGTTAAACTGTAAAGTTTTGAATAAACGCGATAAAATCTGGTATAGACTATTAATCAAATCATCTAGATGACATTCCGAATAGAATGACACCTCAATCATAATTTTCGGAGACTGCTGAAAAAAGTTAACTAAAATGGCACATGTTACCTAGTCTATATAGCAAGTAAGAGTATATATATAGTCTCTAATGAAAAAACTAATACACATGTTAACTGTAAATGTTACCACAATTGTAAAACGCGAGTCATGTCTAGTTTTAATACGTTTCAATCTTAAAATCAAGTCAATGACCCGATATGCATCTGTCAAATTAAAATATGATGAAAGAAGGAAGTTTAAGCAATTTCTCCGATTCTCAAACCCGTCTCTACTAATCAACGACCGTGAATGACTAGTTGTAAATGGCGGTATCAATATCAAGCCTAACAGTTGCATTCCCAATCAAGGGGAGCAATTTAATTTTAGTGCTGACCACACATCGGTGCATTACTTATTTAAGCTGATTGATTTCGTACTCTGACCTGTTTGAGTTCGCTTTGCAGTATTGAAACGAATAGTGCAAATAAATCAACTTGTTGGATCGAACTTTGAATTTTTTATATCACAGAAATGGTTTAACATGTTTCGTATTTTAATTCGTTTGTAACATTTTATTACGCTATTTACCTACCCAAATCTCACTTTGTTATAAATACTGTCAAAAATATGGAGAGTCCCTTCCAGTCCCATTACCAAAATGGTTTAAATTAATTCAAAGGAAAGTCATGACATCAAATTTCCTCCTTATTTAAATAATTTATTTGGAATAAAAAATACCAGTTATTTTCGTGCAAAATCGAACAATACCCGAGGGCGAACGTGAAATTTGAAAGGATCATTATTGCTTCTGCCTTGTCTCCGTCCTTCATTTAAATATCTTTAAACCTCTTATACGTACAGCTGCAGGCATAAAATACTCAATGTACTGTTAACAACAGAACGCTGATCGTGATCTACTGTCTATGAAGGCAATAAGACCCCTACTACGATGCAGTATATCATGGCGTATACGAACTTGAAAATAAAACAGTATACACACTCTAACAAGAGCCGAGACAATTATAAAAGAAAATAAAACTTCACTGCAACTTCATAATATGATAAACTGTCTTATAGGTATTGAAAAAGAAAGTAATTTATTGTTTTGTTAATCCCTTTGTAGAAGTTAAAACAGATGCCAGACGGAAATTATGCTATTTAAGTTAAGAATGTTAAAATAAAGTTATTTTGTTTATAACTTTATGTCCAATTGTTGAAGTTTATTTTAAAAAACTTAGTAATTATTTGTCTATGCGTTGTTAAGTGCGGTCGTTAGGTTGATTATTCTTTATTGTGTGCTGTTCATTCGTTACATCTTAGGCTGTTAAATATGGTGTCGTAAGAGCTTATTGTCGTAAAAGATAACGATCTTTTTAGTAATATCTTACAATGTACATTTGTGTACGTGTAATAAAATTATCAGCCATGAGCACAAAATAATTTGTCATAAAATCATGAATTTCATTGACGTAAGCTTATTGTATGCTTAAAACATTTTGTTTCATATTTATCTCCTTATATGTAAACTAAAAATAAAAAAATTAAATGAAATTTTGTAAAAATATTTTATAATAAGGAAGTCTTTGGAATCCTTTCTTTCAGTTTCGGTTGTTAATATAAACACCTAATAACTATCATTACTCTATAGAAACATTGTCTTACTAATTAGTTTTATTAAGTTATAACTCTTCTCCTGAAATGGGCCTTTTCCTTGCCGTGAGACATTTACAGGTTGATTCAGTTTAGTTCAATTTATGAAGTATATTTGCATTAAATCATTAATATCTACTACTTATAAAAAATTGGCGAAGAAATTTTGTCGATTAAAACAATAAAATATTGAGAGACGATAGTAATTGTTCACTAAATGGTAATTGCCGTCCGGCTGTTAACGAACGCAGTAAAACGAGTGCACTTAAAACTAAGAGGCTCAAATTAAAGATGCGATTCACTAAGCGGAGTAATGAGTTTTTTGGTGGGAGGTAGATCGTGGGTACGCATACCTAAGTAACGAAGGCTCGGAATAAACAAGTTGACAAAAGTAAAACGAAATCCTGTATTACACAAACGTTAAACAAAGCCTCGGTTTAGTCGTTTTTTTTTGCCCTTGTAAAATATTTATATTTCTTATTTATTTTGTATTTCTACTTTATATCTAGAGGCACGGCAGTGCCTCCGCCAAGTCGAGCAAAAAAAAAAGTGACACGGCCGTACTATCCTTTTCTCGAAGCAATTCAGGCCATTTGCGACCCCTTATAACTTCGTTGCGGATAAAACTAGAAGTCTGAATTTTCAATACCCAAGCAGGCATTGTATAAACACGGTATATTTCAAATTTCATTCAATTTGAACCAGTAGTTTAAGAATTATAATTAGTCAAAGTTTCCTAATTTTGTCACTTTACATTGACTGGACATTTATTGCGGTATCAGTTGGATTATGAAACATTCTGTTGGATTATATCAATTTGGTTGTAGTGGATTAAGATCCTTCTCTTGTAAAGAAGATGAGATCTTATTATATTTACGGGTCATGTCAGTAAGTTCAGTAATATTGGTTCACATTTATTTTATGGTTTCTATAAGTTGTAGCGTGTTGTTACTTTTGAATAAATAATGATCTGCTGATTAATCTTCTTCTTTATATATTTTAGGGCCGAAACACATAACGGCGTTGCGGCGCCGCAACGCTAAAATCGGCGGTGGCGTCACCGCCAATTTTAGCGGCGCGGCACCGCCAATTCCGGCGTTGTGACGTCATACTGGTTGACCATGATTTATTGACATTTTGTGTCTATTTTTATATTTTATTTTTTTGTGTCTTTATTAGACATGGGTATCTCAATGAATTTTTATGAACTGCAGATAAGCTCATGAGCCATATGCTTGAA
Organism: Euphydryas editha; assembly: GCA_036937285.1. NCBI lineage: Eukaryota > Metazoa > Arthropoda > Insecta > Lepidoptera > Nymphalidae > Euphydryas > Euphydryas editha. The sequence continues at coordinate 9,418,800 of JAUPFZ010000004.1, forward strand.
CCGGAGCTGTGAACCGGCTCACAGTTCAGCTCAATTGTTGTTATGTTGTTACTTTTAACTATTAGATTTACAGCTAATTTAAGACTCGGTTCAAACAAGTGACATGTATGATGTACCTAAATTATAAATATGTACATTAATTTTATGCTAATTTCATTCATATGATAAATTCTAAAGTGAGATTTTTTGTTTGTTACGCTTTTACGCCTTAACTATTAACCTGAATCCCGATCATCATGAAATTCTGCATACCAGTTTTCTGGGGTACGGAAAAGTACATAGAGTACCTACTTTACGTACCGACTATCGTTGGTGCCTGTACCATGCGAGCGGAGCCGCGGACAAAAGCTATTTGTTTATATTTAATCTATGAAACTAATGTAAAACTAAATGTAAGATATTAATTTATGTATCACTATGTTTAAATTTTGTTTAGGCTTTATGAGACAAAAGTTGTTTAAAATCCTACCAGCATAAAAAAATTGATTCACAAAATTATTTCCGGTACAAAGGATTACTTTTTATGCATTCTACTTTAATAACAACTTCAAATATTAACAAATTTCACGTGAATTATAATATTTAAATTATTAAATTAATATCCGGAATCAAAAATCACGAAGAACTGGTTACCCTTTTTTTTTTCCTATCAGGCACAGCCCTATCAGGCACTCTCTCCTGTGCGATGCCCCGCGCACTTGGGCATCGCACCTTTGCGGTAGGCTGTTTCGGCGGACGGTGGGCAATCCCCGACCCTACCGTCCGCAGCCTCGGCTAGGGCGGCATCAGGCGCATGTGAGCGCGTCTGCGCCGCCCCGCGCGCCGGCGGCGAATCGGGTCCGAGAGAAGTGAGTCCTCCCGGGCCCTCTCCGCCGCCTCCTTCCGCGAGATTACGTCCTCGCAGAAGGCGGCGACCGCGGTCCAGGCCCTATCACCGCCGACCATCGCTCGCGCAACGACCAGCAGCGACAGGTCCTCTCCAATGACTGCAACAAGATCCCGGCGCTGCTCAGCCCAGGCCGGGCATGACTCGAGCGTGTGTTGCGCCGAGTCCTCGCTGCAGTCGCAGTGGTGGCAGCCCGGAGTCATCTCCCTCCTTGCGACAACGTGCAAGTATTTGCCAAAGCAGTCATGCCCTGACAACACTTGCACGAGTCGGAAGGTGAGGACTCCGTGCTGCCGCACTGTCCACTCCTCCAATATCGGCTGAAGCGCCCCTATGATGCGAAGACCAGAACTGGTTACCCTACAACAACGCTCTTTTTCGCGACGCCGCAACGCCGCAACGCAAACTGCTGATTTTAGCGTTGCGTCAACGCAACGCCGTTATGTGTTTCGGCTCTTAACGTCATGTTTTAATAAATGAAATATTTTTATAACGTCACTTTATTTCAGTACCGAAAAAGGAGGAAAAAAATAAAAGCGGTCAATTAAGTATCGCTATCGTAAGAGTTTATTATAATTTCTTTAACAAGTAATTAAGAAAGTCTCTACACGATAACGAGGAGAGTGAATGAAGTGAATTATTATTAGTCTTTCGACATACATAATATTTATCTTTCATTAAATGAATGAAGCTAGTTCAATTAAAAGTATCCTTCACAATCACTGATTATGCTAATTTATATCAATTTTGTACTAATTTTTTTTTTGTGGGTACTTATTTTATTACTTTCTTAGAATATTGCCTTCTATAGGTCTAAAAAAAAATTAAAAAAAAGAGTTCTATAGGTTTAAATAGTTAATTAGATTATCAATTATAAGAAAATAAATCTTTCTTCTTTTTGTTTAAATATTATACGCGTTATATAAGAAGATAGGAGACAGTTCTTTTACCGTTTTACTGTTCTGACCGAGTCAAATTGCGAGAAATGACTACAAACAACGACCACAAATTAAATAAATAATTAATAAAGTCTTATAAACCCCATTAATATATGATTTACATTTGCCTCTTTTACAACTTTTGTGAAACTTCGCAAAAGATGTGATTATTTTTTAATTCAAAAGCTTTATTTTAAACTTAACATACCTTTGTATCTATGTATATTTCATGATTATAATACTAGAACTCGGGGTTATTATATCGGAAATATTTCTGATGTTAATAATATTAGTCATAGATCGTGCGGTTGTATAATTTACATTAAAATTTGAGCTATAAAAGGTTAACTAATTTGTTATCTAGTTTTGTAGGTTAAGCAGAAACACGTTTAGTTATAAGCTTAAGTGTAAGCAAATAATAGTGGGGTTTGTTTAAAATTAAGTATTCCTCAACAACTTAACATATGTACGGGATTTTATTCTCGTTGTAAATGGAAAGCGTGCTTTTAACTTATAAACAAATGACCATTATTATTCTCATATTATTACAATGTAATGGAGTAAAAACAAAATATGAAGTCCATTGAACTCTGTAGGTACTTGGTAAGTAGGTTGGGTATTTCTAAATTAGCAACTTTACTAAATTAGCTGAAATTTCTTATGACTAACGTAACTCGAATATTTCAGAAGATCTTATTGTACAATAAAAAAAACTAACTCATTTTTCGTAAAGCAAATTAAAATTCTTTGATATATTATTATGGTAAACTAAAACTTTTGATAAGTTATTGTATGAAGGATTTTTTTTTAAATATAATTTTAATAAAAAAATCAAAAAACCCGACTGCGTAAAATACTCTTATTATAAACTAAAACGAATAAAACAATTTACTAGCTTTCATTTGATACCCATATTGCTACAGTAAGAAAAAAAATTCAACTCCCCCCCCCCTCACTCCGCCATTTGCGGGCGCCATTTTGAAAATTTATATAGCCTATGTCACTACTACAATTTAGATAAATCCAAAGACACCTCATATGTCAAAAACCGTCCAGCTGTTTGGGCTGTAGGGCGTGCCAAAGAAATGGACATACATACATACATACATACATACATACATACAGACATACATACACTCTAAAAACATAACCCTCCTTCTGTCGCAGTCGGGTAATAAAAATGGACGACATGACTTACTAAAAGTAGAACGTATATAATTTTGAAATATATAAAGTAGAGAGCATAATTAACTTATATGGAGTATATATATGACATTATATTATGTTTGTAAACTAATGTACTGTGTGACTGAATAGACTAAATAAACTAATGAGAAGCTATTGTTGTAACCTATTTCAAATAGTGTGGCGTGGCTACTTCGATAAATTGATCGAAGCGTGGCTAGGACAAAATACTTGTCTGTTGCTTATCCACATCGATCGTTCGGAGCCCCTATCAATTACGTCACGGTCTGCATGGCTATAAATCAAGATCAATGGCGCACGCGCTGGGGTGACACGCATACGAACAAGATACTACTCATTTATTTGTAATTGTAACTAACTGATTGTCTGTAAGTGACCCTAAATACTCTTTGCATATTTTCTGATGAATTTAAGAATGTGCTGATCGTAAAAAATATTCTTGCTGGTTGTGAAAAACTATTTAAAGTACGGAACCCTAAAAGATAACTTAATATAAGTTATTTTATAATTCCAAAACGTTTTCATCGTAATGTATCTGTAATGTTGTGTACACCTGTAATGGCAACTGTACTTGGACTAGACAACAGTGTAATAATAATGATTATTTACTATACAGTATGTCGTTGGTGTATCATATGAAATAAATAAATAAATAAATCGTTTAATCGTAATACATACTTAAAGTTTTAGCAGAGTGAAGAACAGAGTTCCTCATGCACCATTGAAAAGGGAGGATCCTCCGACCAGACGGGTGTTGATTCTGGTCGGCTACTGCCCTGACGGTTGTTGTCGGGTTCTTGTACATCGCTCATCGCTCGGATAACTTTGATAGCGCGATGTAGGATACGTCAGTTTTTAGTTCTTATGTGGCGAGATAGATGTCGCTACAAAGTCTTCTCGAAATTTCTATAATAATTATGTTAATCAGCGTCTTTAGCATGACTTTTAAAAATATATAAAATGTTAAATATATCAACGATAGTACGAACGCATTTGACTGATTATTTATGTACTTCCATATTGTAATTGTTAGTTTAGCGTCAAAAAAAAAACAAGTAGTTTCTTTTTTCGTTGATTGCAATAAAAATACTCTGTTTTACCGTTTACGTAGGTAGGTACATGAATTTTTATGTAATACAGAAAAAAAATACAAACAAATAATAATAATTATTTTTCGGATGCATGTAGAAGGCATAGAGAAACTAGCTTTACGTTTTATTTATTTTGGTTTTAGGCAAATTTCTTTCTATAATATCTCTACGTATCATTCTCCCACAGTTTCAAATTGACCTAAAACATCTCGAGTGATTGACCTTTTGACTTAAAATAATAAGATTTTGTTTGTGATTGATATTTAAAGCGACGACGACGACGTCGCGTTGGCGCAGTGGTCACAGCAACTGACTGATGTGCTAGCGGTCGCGGGTTCGATCCCCGCACATGACAAATATTTGTATACGCCATACAGATGTTTGTCGTGGTCTGGGCGTTTGTGCTTGTGTATTGTGTGTGTTTCCGGACCCCCGACACAGGATTCACATCCTACTGGGGGCCGTTGAGTGTCAGACGTTTATTTATTTATTTATTTATAACGTAGTGACCCATAAGAATTGAAAGCCAATCCAGCAAAGTAATGAAAATATTCACTCAAAGTTATATCAAACCCGCACCTATCGGGGTCGAAGGCTTTTTTTTAAAAATCCGTATTCGTATAGTATATGGCAGTTTTAATAATATTTTGAATAATCATTTTTATTTTTAATAATATTAAGAACTCATGTTGCATTTATGTTATGTGAAGATATCATGTTTAAAGAACAGCATGACATTTGATAAGCGCAGGGTCAACAGGAAAGAAAATTGATACCTACAAAAGTGAGACTACAAATACTCGCTTTAGGTAGTAATATTTTAATATTTTGTTTCTATATTTAAAAAATAAATGAAAATTTTAAATTCAAGCCTTTGTTGTGTAAGTTTATTGTATTATAAAAGTACATACGTTTCAGCAATTATCCTGAAATATGAAAATTTCCTTAAGAAGTTTTCATCGAGTACAAGATGTAATTTAAAAACAACCTTAGTTACCTGAAAATTCAAGTAAGTCCGAATTTCCGCTAGTGATTGGTTTCTATCAAATTTGGTTTGATTGACGAAAGTTTCGATGTTTTTGATAATCGTCATGCATTTGAGATATTCTAAACTCCGCTCCAGATATAAATATAATATTTCCTTTACTGAAAAAAATCAAATTCCTCTAATTACTCCGATTATCGTCCAGTTTCCATTCTTCCATTCCTATCAAAGTTTTTGAACATCTTATTTACATACAATGACTCCTTTTCTTTTACAACATAACCACTTCATGATCACAGTACTGCTACTGCTTTAGTTAAAATTACGGGCGATATCAGATTAGGTACGGACAACCAACTCTATACTATGTTAATATTACTTGATTTCAGTAATACTTTCAATACTAATCGCTATACTTGGTTCTCTTAACATATCTCCTGAGGTGACGATGAGGTGATGACCTGACTGGTTTCATAGTTACTTGCATAGTCGCCGGCAACGGATACATATTGAAGTTCATTCTTCGAACTGGACTATTATCAAAGCTGGCGTACCGCAAGGTGGCGTGTTGTCTCCTCTTTTATTTTCTGTATTTACTTCATCTCCAAATATATTAACAAACCCATTTCAGTAAACTTTCGGAATGTATAACCAAATTAAATAAAGATCTTTTATCTATACAACGTTGGAATAATACCTATGGTTTAAGAGTGAATTCTACAAAAACGCAGGTTATTGCCGTCGGTAGCCAGAGGTTCATTTCACGCATTGACTGGTCACAACTTCCGTCAGTAATTATTGACGGCAATTGTATACCAATAAGTGACAGGTTAATGAAGTAAGTAAGAAGTTATTTGCCGCAATGAGGTCGCTAAGAAGACTAAGTAACTTTCTACCTATTCCTACTAAGGTTATGCTAGCACAGTCCCCCCTTCTACCAATTCTTGACTATGCTGACATGTGCTATGTTAATTTAAATACAGAATAAATAAATAAACTTGAACGTTTACAAAATCTCTGTATTCGGTTTATATTTGGATTTTACCGAAGTAGCGCCATGCTGCTTGCAGCTGAATGGGCCGGCGCGCCCGCGGAAGTACTTCGCTCTCACTTAGCACCTACGTGAAATGACGGCACTGTCGTCTCGTTTCGTTCGGTTTGTGAGAGATCCGGTGGCCCATCCCTTCCTTTACCTGGCCCATCCCTTCCCTTCTCTCCACAGATCCGGTGGAACATCCCTCCCCTCCCTAAAGGCCGGCAACGCACACGCTAATCCCTTTATGTAGCGGGTGTCTATGGATGTCGTTTTTACTTGCCACCAGGTGAATCTTCTGTCCGTTTGTTCACTCTAATATTTAAAAAAAAACTTCGCAAATATGACCATGTTTCCGAATTTCGAAAAACACTCAAGTGGCTTCCGGTACGACTTCGCAGGAGTACTTATACATATATTATCTCTCCTTTATTCTATCCTCTTCAATCTAGCTACTCCAGTATATCTTAAAAACTGATCTGAGTTTCTTTGTGTTACTCACGAACGGCTTCTCCGCTCACATGATAGCCTAATTTTGAAGATAACTCCACATTCTTCTTCCTTTTATTCTAAATCTTTTACTGTTGAACTTAGCTGTTGAATCGTTATTGGAACTCATTGCCGCTATCTATAAAACGCGCTCAGTCTTTAATGACATTAAAAAAAAAACCAATTCGAGAAATGTATTTTTCATATTAAATGATGTTAAGCAACTTTGTTTTATTTATGAAATACTTAATTTCGTATTATTGTATTTCGGAATAATTACCTAAGTATATTAATTTTATTTTCATATAAGTCCATGTTTAGTTTATTACTGAACCGAACTAAATCAGCCTGTAAACGTCCCACAGCTGGACAAAGGTCTCTTCTTCATATAGGAGAAGGGTATTACTTTATTAGGGTGCGTGTTAATGCGATTGGCAAAATCAGCTAAGTGTTCTTAAGTATCAATTGGAATGAAGGGAGCAACGTATTTCTGTAAAGGGCTCCAACGCAAGCCGGTTCAATTCTACTAAAAGCAGCATCGTGATTGGTTCTCTGATATATTGCCATAAAATGTTTCCTGTACGGTTGAGTAACTCAATATTTTAATAGCTGGAATAAAACTGCGAAGTAAATGGTTTATAGTGCCGCATAACATTCGACGCTTTCTTCTGTAACTTTATAGATACGCAATAATATAAATTGTTTCTTTTTTTATTGTAAAATTTAACGAATACATGCAATACTTACAACAGTTAATTTAGAGTTTTTAGTAAATAGGAAATTCGAAAAACTATAAAAGGTTTTAAGCACATCGGTTACAAAGAGCAACAGATACCCAATCATTAGTGTAATACGCTTGCTTAATGTAGGGTTAAAGATAATAGTTAGTCATTACCCATACCGTTCTCACGCATAACATAGTGTACTGACGTATAACGTTTCTAAACATTAAAACAAGTTAGACAAGTTAATTTTATTTTGTAATAATAATGATACTCTTCATTGCAAACCACTAAGAAAATATTAATACTTGTAATAAACATAGAAAGATGTAAAAAGTGATATTTTGTACTTAAACTTTTTTATTTTGTTTCAGGTAGCACAAGATGGCATTCGAAATATTAAACCATCAAATTTCGTTTATGAAGTCACTAAAACATGAAGACTTACAATAAAACATTAGACTAAACTTTTAATAAAACTTATCACGAGAAATTTTATTTTACTAAGAAATAATAATAATCCTAAAATAAAATGAATTTTAAAATAATATCATTATTACTTACATGGAATTTTCTATTAATAACCGCAAAACGGGACTCTCTAGAAGATGATAGTTCTAGGGCAAGGGAATTAAGAAATAAAGAAAACAACCGAAACCGAACAACCTTCAACGGAACTTTAACAGATATTCCTGAAAGAAGATACTTAAGACACAGAAACAGCTCGAGATATCGCGGTGACAGGCGAAGATTTTGGGAGCGTGAGCATGAAATCAGGCGCGACAGGAGAAGAGGTTCAGATGCTTATTCTTCAGAAGAATATGGAACCAACCGAACTGACCATTATAATAAACGAGATGAGAAACCTCGTAAAGCCGATAAGCATTGGAATAAAACTTCAGATAAATTAAATGATAGAAAAAAATCGAGTAATCAAAGTAAGTCATCTGACCGTTCTCCGGTACGAGAAAATACAACTAGATTCAAACCGAAGTTGGCCAACAAATGGCAGAGTAGTGGATATATTCCGTATCCGCAACCGAGAGAAAAAAAGCCAAACATAATTTTGATTTTGACTGATGATCAGGATGTTGAACTCGGGAGCCTTAACTTTATGCCCCGGACTATGAAGGCCATAAGAAGTGCCGGTGCTGAATTTCGGCATGCGTATACAACAACACCAATGTGTTGCCCGTCAAGGTATATCCGACAGTTAAAAAATAAATTATTAAATTTAAAAAATCAAAAAAGTTTTTCGTTATTATAAAATATGTAATGAATAAAATTAATAGCAATAAATAGAAAGTAACTTCACAATAAACAAGTGAGGTGCTTTATGAGAATATTTATAACTTTACATAATTGCAATACGTATATGTAATTTGTTTATTTTTATCACACATGAAACTGACGACATACTTTAGATCATCAAACACAGTGGAAGTGTTGTTAAATGAAATAATAAACCATATTCATGATTTATCTGCTTTGGTATTCTCAACTCATATACTTCTCGTTAAAAATAACATTATAAATAAATACAACTCAGATTTTCTTAATGTTGTTTTCTAAATAATCAAAGAGTCTATAAGAATGTGGTTAAATCTTTTATTAAAAGAACAGATAATAGCATAATGACTGCTATGCAAAGACTAAATCATGATGATGATGAAAGAAATAATTTGATCAAAATATTAATTCAAATCCATCTCTTATAATTATGCTTTACATTTATATTAATAGGAGTTCTCTGCTTACTGGGGTCTACATCCACAACCACAACGTGTACACAAATAATGACAACTGTTCATCACCGATGTGGCAAGCCAAGCATGAGACAAGCACTTTCGCCACGTACCTCTCAAACGCCGGCTACCGAACTGGTGAGTATTTATATATTATATATCATCAAACTTAGATATACATGAAGATAAATAAATAAAAAAAAAAAAAATAACAAAAAGTTTGTAAAACGTGAGAATATTTTTTTCTTATTCTAATAATAAATATGCAAAGTCTTTGTCAAAATGTTAAGCTATAGTTTTCGCGAAAAATATCATATGTTTTATCATTTAAAGGTCTGAAGTGTCACGAGTCATTTTCCTGAATCCAACTAAACTATAATAAACTCAAAAGGAATGTTTAAAAATGGGTTGAATAAAGTGTTTTGAGGCTTGACTGAAAAACTTTAAATGAAAAACTGCAACTGACTACTAATAAATTCGATAAAACAAGTATGCTTAATTAAAAAAATCAAAAAACCCGACTGCGTAAAATAATCTTATTATAAACTAAAAAGAATAAAACAATTTACTAGCTTTCATTTGATACCCATATTGCAACAGTAAGAAAAAAAAATTCAACTTCCCCCCTCATTCCGCCATTTGCGGGCGCCATTTTGAAAATTTATATAGCCTATGTCACTACTACAATTTAGACAAATCCAACGACACCTCATATGTTAAAAACCGTCCAGCCGTTTGGGCTGTAGGGCGTGCCAAAGAAATGGACATACATACATACATACATACATACATACATATATACATACATACATACACTCGAAAAACATAACCCTTCTTCTGTCGCAGTCGGGTAATTAAACGAAACTGATAATGAAAAAAAAATTAGAATAATATAAATAACTAGTTACATAAAGAAATGTAAGTAACTTACTTTAAGTCGGTTACTTTTTTTGACTTTTATTTGCAAAAAAAAAAAAAAAAAACTATAATAAAAACAAATAAAAAAGCAATACAAAATAACAAATAACCCGTAAGTTTATGACATTTAACAAGCGCACTGTTATGGGACATTTTAAATTTATTACTCGTATCAATCTGATATACACCCGTAGGTATCATTAAATTTAAATAGCACATTTTTATTTAACGCTGAAATTCGTATCGCGTCCAGATGTTAAGTGCTATTTGCGAAATATCATTTATTTGACCGTTAAATCATAGTTAATATTTTTATTCCATACATATAAAAGTGAGTGACCAATGTAGGCAGTAAGATAAAACGGCAAAATTAAAATTTTTATCAAGTATATTTTCTACTTCCATCAATGGCTTTTAAAGCAGATATTCCTATAACTACTTATCTATAATTAATTTTAATTATAATTTTACAGTGAATATTTCACTTTGTTATCCTGTATCCTCCGATTAAAACATTTTTAATGAATCGTTATCGACTTTTAGAATAGGAACAGTTGCTATAAAATAGTAGTCTACCTAAAAAGTATTGAGGTCTAACGAAAGTGAAACCTTGGCTAGTCTAGAAAAATATACAGAACAATAAAATAAGTAGTTCACTAATCGATTTATCGGAATGAAATTTAATAGTTGTAATTATATACTAACTGTATATATATATAGGTATTTACGACCCGCAGGTACATTAATATTGATATCAATAACTTGAGATGGAGTTGTTGGTATAACGTCGAAATATGATATTAATAACACCTGAGAATGCACCTCGGCTAACTCTTAAAACGTACAATCGATCAAATATCTTAATTCGATTTTATGCTTTTTATAATCGATACTTCATTTTGTAACCGATCTTGTGGAAAGGTTAATCACGATTACATGGATTCGAAGAATTTATATGATTCAGACCTCATAAAAGCAACATTCTTAATTTAATTAATATTGGGCTTCTAAGATTAAAAGAGTATCTATATGATTTCGATTTTTAAATTACAATGATAGATGTATCATTTTTATTTCATTGATATATGATTGTAAAACTGTTTAAATATAATATTATCAAATAATTATATTTCTTTTTAACAATCTATAGTAATTTATCCATTATTGTGATTCAGTATTTTTTTTAAATATTAAACAATTAATGCATATTGTAATTACCCCTAAAAACAAATACAATTATACTCTAATTATATTATTATATAAATATTTTTTCTATTACAATTGTCATTTCTGTTGGTAATTCTAGTAAATTATATAATAAATAAATTTCAAAATATTTATATTGAACGGACTCAAAATATGAATTGCATATAGAATAAATATGTTTCTCTTCATTAACGCTATTCTGATTCATTAATGTCACAATTACGTTTGATGACTCTTTTGATAAAGTAATGATGTCATTTTAATGTGTTTATAGACTAGTACCTGGATGACCGAGCCTTGCTCGGTTAAACTATATTTAGACACAAATTACATACTGATAAAATATGAATAATATTTTCAATCTTACCGATATTATAATAAAACAATAGTCACTGGTTATTAAAAAAAAAAAAAAGAGATCCTAGTAATATTTTTTCTCACCAAAAAAGGAACTTGAAAAAAAGGAAAAATCTTCCGTTTTCGAGACCGCCCGATTTCCCACCTGAGCTATTATAAATTTATCTAAGATGGTGGCGAAACTTACTTTCTTATTCTAATGATATTCTAGCAGTTTTTAATTGCTCTCGAGATTTTTATTTAAATAACCAGTTTATATATTTTTTTCCTACCTCTGCCGAAAGTTTGATTTTCGTCCCTGTGAAGCGGGACAAAAGTGACATTTTCTGTCCCCGTTTCACAGGGACAAAACCTGAACTTTCGTCCTAGGTAGGAAAAAAAAGTATGTGTAACATGGGACGAAAGTACTACATCCATTATACGGAATGTTTGCTACCGTCGCCTTCGGCTCGGGCGGCAATTTCACATGAGGGTCAAAAAAATAGTACGTTCATCCCCTTGTAACACAAAATACTATATTATTATATAGATAAGATCGAAATATATTATTCATATTTCATCAGTTCTATCGTATCTAAATATAATTCCCAAAAAAAAGAACGATTAACAAATAAATAAATAAAAAATACCGAACAAAACTCGGACATCCAGGTAGTACAGGGCTCTCAAAAATAGTTATTTTTTTTACAAAAGAGGGAACTTAAAAAAAAGCAAAAAAAATGGGACTTGAGGCATCGGGATTCGAACCCAGGTATACTGATTTCCCACCTAAGTTATTATAACCTTGTAGATTATGCCGAAATTTACCTTCGTATTCTAATAATATTCTAACAGTTTTTAATTGTACTCGTGATTTTTTTTAATAACCAGTTCATATTTTTTTATTATTATTTCGTTAAGATCGAAAAATATTATTTATATATCATCAGTTCGTAATTCGTATGTAGATATAGTTTCCAAAAACATGAATTACAAAAAATAAAAAAAATAAAATACCGAGCAAAGCTCGGTCATACAGTTAGTAAAGGGCTCCCAATAATAGTTTTTCTTACAAAAGATGAAACTTAAAAAAAAAAGAAAAAAAATAGTAACATCTGGATTCGAACCTGGGGATCTTCTTATTTTGAATCCGCCCGGTTCACATCAGAGCTATTATAAACTTATCAATGACAGCGAAATTTACCTTCGTATTCTAACGATATTTTTTAATTGCCTGAAAAAAGGGATAAAGCGACATTTTCTAAAAATAAATCCTAGCTAGATCGATTTATCGCCCCCGAAACCCCCTGCATACTAAATTTCATGAAAATCGTTGGAGCCGTTTCCGAGATTCAGATTATATATATATATACAAGAATTGCTCGTTTAAAGATATAAGATAAGATACAGTCTAAGACCCCGTTCAGATGACAAGCGCTTAACGCGCGTTATGATAACGCGCGCTTACAACTACACATGCCGTACGTACGGCCGTACACATGCTAACGCGCGTTAAACGCGCGTTAGCATGTGTACGGCCTGAATAAAATGTATGTAGTTGTAAGCGCGCGTTATCATAACGCGCGTTAAGCGCCTGTCATCTGAACGGGGTCTAAGACTGCGTTTAGTCGTTGATATTAGGGTGCCTGTCCATTGAACGGTGCGAGGCTACGGAGAAACGGTGAAATATTAACCAATAGGCTTGTAAAAAATCTCCCCTCCGCTCCTTTGGACAAGGGCTATTGGTTAATACCTATATATATCAGTTTCTTCGCTCCGCAGCCTCGCTCTGCTTCAATGGACAAGCACCCTTATACGGTATACCTGTGTCATGTGTGTGTGTGTGTAATTTGAAGATGTAATACCTGAACTGAGGAGCGTTGAACGTTTATCCGACAAATACCTAGGGAATTTAATGATGCAATAAGCTTAGGAATCCGAACTAGCACTTTCGTATCAACTTTAGTGGTTATAAAATCTTTATTCGTATTATCGACTTATTAAAATTAAAGTTTTTACTTTAAGTTTTTCATTTGTATTAGTAACAACAGGTTGCGAGTAATATTTTATCGCTTGTTCAGAATAATACTTCTTCAATAAAAAAAGCTTCAATAAAATTAACAAAGAGGTTTGAAATTATTATAAAAATATAATTGTGCAATTATAAATTATTTATAATATGTAGTTAAAAACAATCTTATGAAGTTTTATTAATAATCTAATTGCCTAATAAGGAAATACGTATTAAAATGTAAATGTAATGTGAATCTTATTATAAAATGTATCATATAACATTTTAGAATTATATAATAAAAAAATTTTAAAATATAAATCGATACATAGGTACACTACGATACGCCGTCATTTTTAGAAAAATCAGCCTGCACATCTGACTACCTATCTGCCTGTTTATTTATTTTAGATGTATCACTGCTGAAGTATAATGTTCATGATAATAATATAGCAAGAAAATTATAAGACATGTACAAAAGTAACATATCATTTTTATTTTATTAGAATTAGTTTATTCTATCAAAAATTGTTGTAATTTGTAAAGACGAACGCGTAGGTACTTATGCGATGAGCGACGACGCCCCAGGCAGGAGTGAGCTAGGTACTGAGCTAGTAATATAAAACTATATAGAATAATATAATTATATTACTATAACCCGGGGTAATGTTGCCAACATTCTTGCAATCATTGCACTCGGAAATGATTTATACGGTATTTATCTGTGAATTGATATTTGTTTTTATGTATATTTGCAATAGTCATATGTATAATTGTATATATTTTTTTAATTTGAAATATAATATGTATTTTTTATCTTAACTCTATATATAGAAAATTTATGCTTTACCGCACAGCATATATAATAATATGTACAATTTTATTCTCCCAAGACTTAAGTGTAAATGTTTGAGATGCTAGAGCACATTATTTATATCCTTAACGCCTGTCCAGTTGTTATCTTATCATTTCGCAGTACAAAGGATCATAAGTCAATACCGATAAGCCATAGCCGACAGGAGTAATTGTATAAACGACATTTAAAATTTGTTCTAAATATTGTATCATAGGTCAGGGCGTGGGCGCACGTGGGTCGCCGGACGTTGCCTATTTCAGCGCATCACACTTGTCTTACCGTCACGTACAAATAAATTCAGATAGAAATGTCCTTGTCGGTATTTGGGGAGTGCGATCGTATGCCATCCGGCGAAGACGCGAGCCGTGATTTGAACAGGACGGAAAACATCGTTTGCAAACGTCGCATTGTCGTCTATAAAACTCGCAACACAATGTAAGTGTTACGGGCAAAGTCCGCGAGCTGCGGACGATCAATCATGACCCGGTGCTCGTATTTTGTATGAATCGAAATTCGGAGAATGTTTTATTTTTTACGAATTTCTCGATTTTATTCAACTATTCGACATTTTTCCCACATATCAGAGCGTTCATAGTGAATGAATGATTTATTCGTAATAAAAAGTAAATACTTATAATAATGGTTTTTTGTGTTCCAGTCTGCAATAAAATAAAGGCGTGTGTACTCTTTTAAACACAACTAATAACAGTCGTTTAGAAATTTTATGCCCTGCTTTGTCTAGTTTGTTTTGTATCATTGACTGGCCCGTAGCGCAGTTTGCAGTGGCCCTGTTTTCTGCTCCAGGGTTGTGGGTTCGATTCCCGCCCTGAGTCTGGGTGTAATATGTATTTATTTATATATGTATTATTTATATGTATATTTATTATATATTTAAAAAAGTGTATATCAGTCAACTGTTACCTAAAACACAGGCATTAAGTTGCCTACCTTAGGAACAGACGACCATGTGTGTATGTTAAACATATTTATTTATTGTAATTTTATATTAGTGTAATAAAGTTACAGAAATCTGTAAGAAGAACTTAGAGATGTACTTTAAAAATCTTACTTTTAATTACTTTAATGAAGTAAAACAGATAAAAAATAGTTCTAGCTTTATAATATTATTCTATGTTTAATTGCTTTAATTTGTGCCGATTCGACACATATTTCGCTAAGTTCACGTGGAATAAAAAAGACAAAAAGGAAGTTGTAAGGTGCCGTCGAGAAACCAATCTCAATTAGATCTTGCAGATAGTGTTATTAATTTTTTTACAAACTTCGTCATATAACTATAAAACTTATGTATATATTTAAATATGATTGTCAGAAGTTTACCGCCTCAAAACTTTTTCTACATTAGCATATGGGAGATTCGTCTCGATATTAAATGAGTGCCCCATACAGGCGGCACGTGTCAGCGATTTATCACGGCGTCGTTAAAGAGTCTATTTAGCTTGTAAATTTATGCTGGAAACGAGCTATCATAAATTCCCCGTGGTTTCCTTCCGCCATGAGTGGATGTGGGCGAAGGGTCCGCCCACCGGCGAGCATCTTAGACGCTTCAATCTAATCACTAGATTGCTGCTTCCGTTGAAAGTCGAGAGTGTGGGTATGCTGGTTTGCTATTACGTGATATAATTTGTAAAATTTTGTATTTGATTTAAACTTTTCAATTTTGTTCAAGTCCCTTATCGATATGATTTTGGATATCTAAACAATATTAATGAACAGTTTAAAATATTGTCTTGGGAATAGTATTTTAAATTTATTTCGTTCTAGACCTTGCTGATATATTCTACGGTATTTATTTAATATTCTGGCTTTAATTTATAATTGCCTCGGCTTTAGAATGAAGTGTGGGTTTATATATTATTCAAAGTATCATCCTAAAACCCTGAACAGGAATTTGTATTTAATAATGTTTGTAGAAATAAAAGTCATCGCGGCTTAGTCCGTGTTGTCCGTTACTTATGAATATTATGCACTTAACTACTCCACTTCTATGAATCAAAGTGTGACATTTACAATCCTTATATCCTTTCAGATTAAGTAAGATTTTATAAATAGAAAAACTTTTCAACTAATTTTTTTATATTATATTTTTTTATTGATATTTTTTTACTTTTCAAATTCAAACAAATGAACAAGCTTATTACCTATTTATTATATAAAGTATAGAGATAAGTCATATAAACATACCTATAAGTTATTTTTTCTTAGAATAAAGTCTAATAAAGTAAATTTCTTGAGTGTTAATATTTTTACAGAGAAGTATTGGGTGAATTGTTATTTATATCACACGTGGAAAGTAATTTATAGACGTCAAAGTTCTCAGAACCTCGCAAGTTCATACGTATGCTCCATTTGTATGAGCTTGCAATTTACACGTCTCTTCGATGACATTCCAGCCTTTATTGGAAGTGAAACTTATATATACGTTAAACAGTAAAACAAAATTAGGTATTAAATAAATCTATAATCTATTATTTTATAAACTAGAGTCAAAATCGTTATTATAGTATAAGAACATTTTCATAATATTACTAATATTGTTTTTAACTGTTTTTATTATTATTTTCGCCATTAGAAGGCTGCAATGTCCAGATGTAACGCATACTTGACGACGCGTTGGCGCAGTGGTCACAGCAACTGGCTGATGCTCCGGCGGTCGCGAGTTCGATCCTCGCACATGACAAATATTTGTCGTGGTCTGGGCGTTTGTGCTTGTGTATTGTGTGTATTTCCGGACCCCCAACACAGGAATCACATCCTACTGGGGGCCATTGATTGTAAGACGTTTATTTTTACCCGACTGCGACAGAAGGAGGGTTATGTTTTTCGAGTGTATGTATGTATGTATGTATGTATGTATGTATGTATGTATGTATGTATGTATGTATGTATGTATGTATGTATGTCCATTTCTTTGGCACGCTCTACAGCCCAAACGGCTGGACGGTTTTTGACATATGAGGTGTCGTTGGATTTGTATAAATTGTAGTAGTGACATAGGCTATATAAATTTTCAAAATGGCGCCCGCAAATGGGCGAATGAGGGGGGGAGTTGAAATTTTTTTTCTTACTGTAGCAATATGGGTATCAAATGAAAGCTAGTAAAGTGTTTTATTCTTTTTAGTTGATAATAAGAGTATTTTACGCAGTCGGGTTTTTTGATTTTTTTAATTAAGCATACTTGTATTTATTTACTATTAGCAACATAACCCTACGACTAACAGAAGCAGGACAGCTGTAAATGTTAACGTAGGTAAAAATATAAGGGTACATGGGAGGTCTAATTAATTAATAATAATATTTTAGCTTACTTTTTTATTTATATATCATTTTATTTTAATAATGAATATTTTGTCGTAAAATAGTAAATCCGCGTATGTTTTTTTGTAATTTTCAAAGCTGATTATTTTAAAAGTAGACTGCAGAATAGTTGATAAAGTTTTTATGGATGTCGCTTTAAACACTGACTATGTAAATACAATTATTTAGTTCAGATGCACTTAAAATAAATAAAACAAGCTTTGATACGATATAATACTTTTAAAGTGCATTTAATTTAGCCATGAATACGAAACATTTACAGTGAATACGTACGACTAATTTATATTTATTAACTTTTTTGGAGGACAGTGAAAAGAGAGAATCCTCCGACCAGATGGGTGTTGTGTATGGTGGACTGCTGAACCCCCCCCCCTCCACGGATGTTGTCGGGTTCGTGTATAATGTTTAATCGCTTGGATAACTTTGATAGCGCGATGTAGGATACGTCAGTTTCTAGTTCGTATGTAGCGAGATAGATGTCGCTACACTTTATTAACTTGTGTGTTTGCAAAGTAATATTCTATACGAGTATCAAGTGCGAAGGTTTATGCTGATATTTGACTGATATATTAATAAATATCTGAATTATTAATACTCAATTATAGTAATTAATAAATAAAAAGGAATTTATTGATAATATATATCGAAGAAGTTCGTGAGCTATTATAATATTATATCATATTACTTTATAATTATTCAAGGATATTTTTTGTTTTTAAGTTATTTATTTCAATAAAATTATAATTAAATACCTACTCGTAGTTAAAAGTCATGTCCATAATCCGTAATCTACAAAATATGTATATCAAAATGATTCTTTTTTCCTTCTACAAGTCCAAAGCTTTAACTCTAATTGTTACAAGCAACGGCAAAGAAGATGGCTTAACATAATAGTAGATAATTGTGGGAGAATTATATATATTTTTTGTAGGGTTAAATTAATTACATATTTTTTCATTTTCCTACTCAGATTAACAAGTGTCAAGAGTAGATAGGATAAATGATAGAGCTATTCGATAATTAAATATATTTGTTTTGAATATAGTAATGAAATATGTATAGTTTTTATTTGTTTATAAATGTACATATGCCTTTTGCCACAAATAACAAAACTCAAAAGCACTATTCAGTTTCCTCATGACAGTTATTCAAAAATCGAACACTTTCGGGAAAAATCAATAGAAGTTCTATCCAATTCGTTCATCAATTATTGTGTGTTAATATGTAGTTTTATAAAATAGCTTAACTAATTTGAAAAATGATGCTTTTTTTAAATGTTCTAAATTTTAATCATGTTTAGTAAAACAGATTCGTTTTTAACAATATCATCAATCATCTCATCGAACCTTGAGTTAATTTAATGTATTTTTATATACTTCGTCTGAAAATATATGTATATCTACGACTACTACAAAAACACATCAAATTAAATAGCATAGCCGCTGCTATATTTAGATACGCTCCAACGAACGGCAATGGACCCTTAACATACCTTTACGTAATTCAGAGGTCAGCCACTCCTATTTGATAACATCACAATTCATGCATATGTACAATCAGCTTCAAAAACAGAGTAGCAAAGTGAAATACTTCTGTCAAATGAACGCAGCGAGTTTCTTATTAAACCAATATCTTACATTTTTGAATCCTTCAGTGAATAACAATGATTTAAAATATAACTATGTAGTATAAATCTATATACTGCTACTAAGTACTTTTTTCCTTACTTTATATTGATTACATAATATTCTTAATATGGATATACCATGTCGTCATTGTATAGTTTGTATATATTATAATTCATTGTTGTACGTCCGAAATCATTATAAAAAGAATAGCAATCGTAGACTCAAAAAAAAAAGTTGGACAAGAAAAGTTGGAAATACTCAACAAATACTAAAAACCGACTAAGTTGCACATTCGTAGCGAACCATTCACAGATAACTTATAATATCTGCCTCATTTTTATTCAAAAATGCCTTGAAAATAATTAATTATTTATTCACGTATAACATAATATTTCGAGATGCACTGTACATATCCTTAATGTTTTTACAGTTCATTTGCTAAATATATCACGAACTCGGATGTTATATTGCTGAATATACGAGTATTACGTCTATAAATAATGGATAATCGTATGGTGGCTTTATTACTAGTTTTAGCTCTTGGTTTTTGCAGATTGTTTTAAGTTTATTTTCTTATTTATAATTTCATGAAGAATTTCAGTCTATATGCTAAAAGTTTTTATATTTTGGTATACTTATGGAGAAGGGAATCAATATGAATTATATATGTAGAGGCAAGTTATAAAGAAAAAAAAACTCGTGTGTACGGAGTAAAAGTCAGAAGTGAAACTTCTTTGGCAAACGCAATAAAAAAAAAATTAATAGTTGATAGATGTGAGAGACTAAAGAGTAGTTATATAAAAATGATATCAGCTATTAAATTGATGCTATAAGGCCCTTAGAAATAAAGTCAAAAATAATTAATAGTAAATAAATGTCTCACACTCAACGGCCTCCAGTAGGATGTGAATCCTGTGTCGGAAGTTCGGAAACACACACAATACACAAGCACAAACCCACCCAATTCAATTTGACAGTTGAAGAATACCTTACATTATAGAAAGCTCTTTATGGAGGATCTTGGCCGCTTGGTTATGTCTGTGCAAGTACTCAGTACTGGCTAGCGCGGAACAGCCCGAAAGCACATGTCTGTGAGTGACTCGCCGGGATGGCGACAAGCTCGGCAGAAGTCGGGAATGCCATCCTTCAGAATGTGCTTTGGTAGTTGTTCGTCTTAACCACCTGATCCTGAATTGCACAGACAAAACCTTCGGTTTCCCCAAAGAGGTCCCCTAATCGTAGCCACTGCACGGTTACTCCCAATTACAATATCAACGGTGGTGTGGGTGTTTTTCTTCGCAGTAGTATCCCTGCCACTGTAGTTTGTTGCTCATCTTCACTTTTATTCGCCACTCTTAAATATCTTTTTTTATAAATTGTCATAAACCATATGAAAATTCTTCTGAGAGTTCTTTAGAGTTCAAATGACAAAGTAAATTATTTTAAAAATCTATAAGATATTCTAGACAGCCTGGTTCCTAATTACATATTAACACGTAATATGTATAGGTGACCTTAACACGTGTCTTCTAAAAAATGACATCAGATGACAAACTAATGTAATCCCAAGGAATTTATATCATAACTGGAACGCTCACCTAATAAAATTGTATATTCAAATATGCACCTTGAAACATTTGTCATAAGGTTGACATTGGCTTATAACATGTAAAGTGAAAAATCGTTCCGAGCATTTCGTTGACCGGTATTTTGTCTCTTTCTTACGAGAGTTGCCTTGAATCCATGGTAGAAAGAGATGCAATCCCGGGTGTAGGAACGGTTTTGGAGTGCATGTGAGCATTCCATTTTGTATATAAATTCCTTGTGTAATCCTACTCACTACTTCCCTAACTGTCAAACATCTATTATTGAGTTATAGACTAGTGCCGAAGCCTTTATTTAAAAATGGTAAAAAGTGAAAAAAATAATAGTAGAATGAAACCGATTGTAAAAGGAAGAGAATATAACAAAAATGTAGGGAAAAATAAATTACGGGCGATCTGAGTTCGGGAAGGAGAAGGGAGGGCGTTTAAGGGTAAAAAATGGTTTATCGCGATTTCTGGCAAAACTACAAGTCCTATGGAAAAAAAAATCAATGGTAAAGTTGTAGGTAATAAAAAGATCTACAACTTTTGTAAGAACACTTTTTTCACATTACCTCAAAATTTATGTGAAAAATTCAAATACCCAGTTTTTGGTTTTTTATACATATATATCTTTAAAAAAAAAATTTGTTTCACGAAATTAGGTGAAAACTTACCTTTTTATGTCCCAAATACACTGTAATTTTTTTTTTTTTATTTAAAATATTTATTTATTCACCTTATTTTGACTTAATATCGAAAAACCACCCTAATTTTCAATCGAAAAATCTCACGTCAAAATATATGCTTTTTTAAAATAGTCGGTGCGGTTTTTGTTCTTTGAAACCTCTACTTTCTGATGGTGTAAAAAAAATACATTACTTTGGTAAATTATCTCAGAAAATGCTACTAATCCTCCTCAACTCCTCGGAACCTGCACGCGGGCTATATTTACTATCTCATTCTCTCGCCGACATAATCCTATATATTTATGTGTTTGTTTCTTTATCGTGACGCATTTTCGTTACATCGAGTTTCAAATAAGAACGATTTTAAAGAAGTTTCACTTCAAAAACAACTCAATCATTTTTTCTCTCTCTTTTTCTTACTACATATTTATTTCTTTATAATTTTATTTATTTATTTATTCTTTATTGCACACCAGAAATAAAATAGACAGCATAGTTACAAAATTGTTGACTTAAGATTGTGTAGTACAATAGGCGGTCTTATGGCTAATTAGCCATTTCTTCCAGACAACCCAAATGAAAAGGATAGTTCAACAAAGAAAGAAACGGGTAGGTTGTGCAGTTATATAATAAACTTACATACTAATGTCTACATACTTATACTTATACAAGATACATAATTATGTAGATGAAAATATAATCAATATCTCTATTATAAACTAATAAATTTTAATATAAATAAAATAAAATAAATAAAAATATAAAAGCATCAAAAGAATTTAAAAAAAAATTAAAAATAAATAAATAAAAAAATCTTAATTAAATCGTCTCCAGTTTAAGATAGTGATCCTTAACATACTTCTTAAATATTGAAAGTGATTCGGCTTTTGTTATGTGCAATGGCAAATTTTATTTTTTATAAGAAAATAATTCAAATACTATAAGCATTTTTGAATAAACGTATTAGTATTATTGTTTATGGAATATAATGTTTCGTTTTCGTTGCATACCACAAATAGTTTTCATTAACCTCGTTTCCGCTCACATTCTTAATGAAATAACGATAGACGCACGATACTAAATCAAGTTATTGTAATCAGGAATGCGTGGGCGCAGCCGCCATACTGTCTATGTAAGCCTTTTACTCGTGGGCAACTTTGAACGTGTCGTTAAAATACTCGTGAAAGTGTGAATAACTTGATAACAAATTGTATTTTAAGCTTTTGTTTTTGACAGTCGTTGAGAAAAATTATAATAGTTGTATTGAAAACAGTTATCTACTACTAGCAAACCCGGCGAACTCCGTTTCGCCACCAGATGGCTTCGTTTTTTGTAACATTTCGTTTGATATATATTGGTTTGTAGTAAATGCCATGTATCAGAGATGGCACTGTATGTGAAAAATGATTTTCCCTGTTTTCCTGCTTTTCTGTTGAATTTTTTCCTGAATTTTGTTTTTTCAGGAAACCTTTCCAACGAATGCAAAACCGTGGAAATCGGTTCGTGCGTTCTGGAATTATAGCGTCAGGAAGGAAAACCCGACTTATTTTTATATTAATAATAATAATAATATACTTGTATTTTTTTTAATCTCTCGTATATAACCTTTATTTAACACCGGTATAACTCTTAATAGAAAGAAATATGAGTAAAAAAAAAAGTTTACAGATGCAGTATTTATAAAAATAAAAATAAAACTGCCCTCTATTAATATTTCCTACTCAGTAGTCTAAATACTTTTCTACATTTTATAAAACTGGCCCGAACAAATTGTTTGTTGTACAAATATTTATACAAGGAGTTTATACAAGACTGTCTCGATAGGGTCGGTGTATACAAGTAATGGACTTTCAATGCTTGGGTTAGAAGTTTAAATAATTTTTAATTTATAAATAACTAGTTTCTACCCGCAAGTTTCAATATTCCGATTTTTGGGAATACTTGCAAATAAATTGGTATAAATTTGAACCTTTCCATGTTTTATTGCAAATAGTTTAATTAAAAAAAAAACGATTTGTTTTGCTTACGAGCCATTGAATTTAAAGCGTGTTGTAACTCAAAACATCCCTTAAAAAATTAAATAGATTAATAGATTAGTAGATAGATAAATAGATTTTTATAAAATCTATTTTACTTAGGTATGTAATAAAATTTCAACTGCTTGTAAATATATCTCTATGAATCACAAATATTACAGAATATTACAAATATTACAGAATATATAAAAAAATGTCTCTGAAATCCATTGAGTGAATAACAATATTTAGATAACACTAAAAGTGTGTCATAACAATCTTGGTGATATGAACCCTTAATATTGTTTACCATTATTTAACACCACTACATAAATACAACTTTTATCAATTTAGGTCATAATTAACATGTAAATCCTAAATTGAAAATGTTATCGCAACAACATCATCAATGCGGGAAAACAAGTCTATAAGCAATATAAACATAAACACTTACGATAACTTATCAAAATACAGTTAGAAGCAAATAATGATCAAACAGGCCCGCAAGGCACGTAGACCCTACAGACGCCGGAGTGTCTAGTTATGCGCCCGCGCACGTCTCATTACATTCAAATTACCTGCGCAGGTTAACATTAAGGAAACTTAATTTACATTATAGAAAAATATAAAATTTAGTAAGAAAAAGGAATTGGTGGATAGAGAAATTTAGTAAAATAAATTTTAATATATTAGAGTATAACTATAATATAGCATACATGAATAGCCAACTGAATTCAAACAGGCTTTAACTACATTACATCTCTTTGCCCAGGAGTGTGGTAAAGGACTTTTCTTCTATATAGAAGCTATTCCATGTTACTCTAGCACTTATTCTTGCGAGAAATAACCAGACCACCAACAAGTAAATACAAATATCCGCTCTAAGCGGGACGCGAATTCGTGATCGTCATCACACTATCTCCATTAACACAATTGAGCTTTCATTTCTACTACACCAGAACGATTGTTCATTTCTCCGTCTCATTACCATGCAAATATTTATCCGGGGTGTCACTAGAATTGAATTATTTTAAAGTTTCTAAAGCAAGTAATTATTTTTAGACAAAAAGTGATGTCGTAAATTAAGAAGCCTTTTCTCTTCTTCTTCTTAAGGAGCTTAAATTTATGAAGGTCTAGCCACTTGTTCCTTTTAAAAATTGCGTAAAATAATCCTTAACCAACGCACGCATTAAATCTTATCACTCGTATAAATTATCGCTATCATGATTAGACAGAATTAACTAAAAGGGAAATGTTGTTTATATATGATCGCACTTTCACAGCTCAACGTTTGAACAAATTGTAATATATATAATATATAATTATATCCTGCGGAGCCTTAGTTAGCGAAACCACGCGGATTGTATTGTGCGCTAATAAGCAACTCTGTGGAAATATAGAAACTAACGGACAAGAGTAATGAATATAAAGACAAGATAAGAAACACTTTGCCAACAACTCATACTTCACAGCTCGCACTTAACTTATCTAGGTACCAATTTTAAAGGATGTGTGTTGTGTCAAACAAAAATGTTAATGGTTGCCCATTAGTGATTTCGTAATCGCAGTTGTAGACTTAGCGTGGGGGAACGGTTAGCGGTTCTAAGGTCGTGGGCGAATAGGTCAGATAAGTTGAGTTGTTGTAACTACTTTTAGCTGTCGATTTGAAAATTGTTCGGGTACTTCGAATGGCGTAACATTACGTTCAATTAAAATATGTCCCAATTGCGAGTTAGCGAAATAATAATTTATATTAGAAACCTAAGCACCGTTGTCATAATTTATTGTTTTAGGTTTTTGTATATTATATATACACGTGTGTTTATAAACATACACATTACACACATATGTGTTTTTTTGTGTCAAGAAGTATTTTGAAATATAATATAATAATATTAAGTTAACAATGTCTAATTAATTTAAGAATTATGTCACAGCTTTTGATCAATCATATATATGTATACTCGTATGTCTGTCAACGTTTATACTATAAGCGTTGACAGACATCATGTTAACACGATCCTATCCAGCAACAGCTAATTTTAATTCGTATACGATGGCAAAAATAACCTTCTTCAAAGGGAATCATCAAGATTATTTTTAGGAAACTTAATGTCTTGTTCATAGACTTTCGTTCAGGGACGAAAAAGACATGACATATACACACTTAAGAATTTTGTCTTCTAAAAATATTCTTAAAAAGACGGTGAAAAAGATAGAAGCATTAACGTATACTGGCAACTTTATACACATAATTTTAAGGAAAAATACATTATCATTAATTGCCGTTATATCCTATGTCAGTTCAATTTATTTATTTTTTAAATAGATATTAATTTGCTAACAGCTTTTTAAAATATTATAATGATAATAATATAATATGAAAACTATTTGAATTTAATTAGATAATTATACATTATGATTATATGTTATAATATTAATGACATCATCATCAGTTGATTTCGTAACATAATCGTTAAGCATAATCTCGCACAATATAATCGTAATTTTAAGACAAGTCATTATGTCTAATTATAAAAATTAAAATTAATGTACTTTATTTATGTCCCCTAAATTCAATTTCCAATTAGATAATCATTTATTTTGTGCAATGGAGGTCACTAATTGAATCTAATTCAACTTTTTCATAATTACGCTTGTTATTTTGAAGATTTACTAATTTCATATAACGACAATTGAGACAATTGTTTGTTAAAATTAAGGTCCTGGACGTCCTGCTTACAAACCGGATAACCACTAATTTATCCATCACCATGTTATAATAGTATCCTTACATAATGAAACTATAGAACAGAAGGCTATTAAGCTTTCACGTTGTTCGTTTAATGACTCTGAAATATGATAGATACAAGTCACTGAATTGCTTGTGGAAACTTTAGCTTCATCATTTTGTTTGAATGTATTATCTATAATAGTATAAATAAATAGGACTTTTTGTTTTGTTTGTAATCAACAATTGACAGCCAAAATAATAATTTCCATCTCCGTCATTTTGCCATCTTAATTGTAGAATGGTACCTATTTATTTATTTCACATTAAAAGTCCAATAATAAAATATCATATCTCTAGTTTCAAATACAGCAGAACTCCAATACAAACTGTCATTTTACATTTCATCCCCTTAAGGGTGAAATTTCAATAAAAACAAGAGAAATTAATTTTTTAAAAGTATTTTATATTAGTTATTTAGTTAGTCAATATTTTTATTTATAAGTATAGATTATGATCACTGATTTATGAGATTTACACAAAAATGTTATGATGTCTTAAAGTTAAAAAATGTCGTAAAAAAATTTATTTACGTGATATTAAAAGATTATCTTTCAAATTACGTATTTATAATAAAAATTCAAATGAACACGCTTTGCGTATGTAGCTCGTTCATTCAAAAAGAATGAATGAATGACAGGTTCGCCTACGCTTTAAAGATGTTAAGGCTAAGTTACACAAATTTATATAATTTAATTTATTTTATACAGGTGAATATTTGGTTTTAACTATAATAATAGAAATATAATAAGTCTAGAGAGGATGTTTCAATACAGTTTTTAACTTTAACACGTTCCTTGCGGCATTATTTTCAAAGAACTTTATTCTGGTGCGTTGGAGATCTAAAAGATCTCGAAACTAACGTATGAGTAAACTGCGTATGAGACCTGATCAGTCTCCTAAAAAAGCAGTTTTGAAAATAATTTATATCTTCCTCAAAACCAATGATATATTTATGAATTTCTTGTGGGTTCAAGATAGCCTATTGTTCTATCTTTTGATAGGTTCGCACGCAGTTATCACATTAGGATAAACTACAAATACAAAACAAAAATTAGGTATCGATTATACCTCGTACCGCAACCGAAGATAGTTCAATTTGTGTAGCGACTAGTGATGGGAATAAAATAAAATCTCAGTTGTCGATAGAAAAAGTTTTATATAAAAAAAGTGGGTAACTTAAGATAAGTGCTTTTCATTGAAACATGGTAAGCATATTGATTGGTTTCATTGCGCACAAATGAACGCTTCATAACTACATTTATCCTATGATTCTGTTCTTGTCTATTTCCTTCTTTACCTGTATATACGATTGTTTTAAATGTGTATCAGATAATCAGAATATATAATAGTAATCAGAATCACTGCCACTATCAGTTAATGGAGAGAACATTTGAACATTTTCTAAAATTTTAATTTTACTGGTCGATGCAGCAGTATAATCCGGCATTGATTTTTTGTTTTATTTTTTACTATTTATTTCCAAATATTATTATTTATTCGTAGCATTTTCGCCAAAATAAATTGACTTTTTACACTTAATTCTTTTACAAAAACTCATTGTTCACCAATAAACTTCAAAATGTATTTAAGATATCTATACACGTGTATTTTTTCCAAATGTGCTCGCGAACGTCCGCATCGATAGTTAAACGACACTAAAACAAAGACACGTTGCACCAGCGCTCCCCGCCTTCCCTTACTTGCGGCTATGAGGTCTACGATTCACGAGTACTAACACGTCTCCTAACGCAAGAAATGAAAAATTTTATACTACAGTGCGTTGGAGACCTAATACATCTCAAAAAATTTTTTTAATGCCATTGGATCTAATTTTGAATAGGAAGCAAATACGTATATTTGTCTTACTTATATACAAAGAACTTTAGACGTTAGGACCTCCCGCACAGAGTGAAAAAACACAATTTTAGCGGCCGCACAATACGAAAGTCTCGCAAGAGATCGAATAAATCTCCTAACGCAGCGAAAGTGTTAATTTGCGAAAAAGTAGTATTCTGATTTGGAATTTATATAGATAAATAATACTTATAATTTTATAGTCGAAATGCCTCAATTTAACTAGAGTAAATTGTAAATAGATTACGTAAAAGTAATAAAAAAGTAAAAGAGTCCTCGTAAATTAAATATTGATTTAGATAATCAAGGAAAATAAAACTAATTTACCATTTTATACATATACAATACAATAGTACACGTCGTCTGCAGTTCTGCATCCGAATTTGAGGTGTCTTATTTTTCACCGGCGGCAGTCCGCCATTATATTCCTAATTAAGATGTCAATCGATGCTAGGGGTGTGCGATAATTATCGATAATTCGTAACTACTCGATAATTTTTCATTCGATAATTATCGATAATTGTTCATTCGATAATTATCGATAATTATCGATAAGTTTTCATTCGATAATTATCGATAATTTTTTCCGATCCGATAATTATCGATATTTTTGTGTGATCCGATAATTATCGATAGATTATTTCGATACCGGACGGCGGATGACCTTTTTTTTTTTTTTTTTTTTTTTTTTCGTCGGCCGAAAATTGTGCCGATAAGTATGGAAAACTTTCGTGGACTATCGATAACTTGTATCCGATAATTATCGATAACTGTCGCCACTGTCGATAATTTTTATCCGATAATTATCGATAACTTTCGCCACTATCGATAATTTTTTATCCGATAATTATCGATAACTGTTCATTCGATAATTATCGATAACTATCGATAACTCAATACGATAATTATCGATAATAAAATTATCGATAATTTTTTCCGATGAACACCCCTAATCGATGCCCGTCCTTGACTTGAAATCCTTTATATTGGCTCACCCACGGTTGCAAACCATTATACACCTATTTCTGTACAACGTATTTCGACGAAGTACAGATTTTATTTTATTTCGATCACAATTATTTATTGAACGTAATAGCGTTTGAACTGTGAGCTCAAATTTTAAGTGTTAAAGTTCTTTGAATTATTTAGCGCTCAGCGGTGATAAAAAATATGTTACAGTGCAGTAGCGTAACGTAGGGCGGACTTTTTTGGGAAAAGAAAACGAATTTTGTATGCTTTTGCTAAGAGGGACGGAACATTTTCCTTATAAACATTTTTTTAGAAATTATTCCGTTTAGAATACTTTGTAGGTACCTTTATTTCTTTACAATATAAGAGGTTTGGACGTGAAACAAGTTTTCTTTCTTTGTAAAGTAGATGATTATAAAAGTGGAAAACGTCTCTTCAAATAAGGAGAAGGGTGATTATGGAGTACATGAAATACTTGGCTCCGTTCGTTTACAGATTAGCAGACATACAAACTTAATGTCATGTAACATAATTTATGATTCACTTTTTTATCTACTCCACAGTTCATATATTTATTAGAATTTTTATAAATATATTTAATTAATAGTCTTTAATTCAGCATTGTCATATTATACTTAAGCGTATGCTTGTATTAAATATATTACATTATAAATATATAATAATTATATTTAGGTTGTATGTATGTGTGTTTGTATCCATCCCATTTTAATAAAGTGATTTCTACCGTAGTCCATTCATGTGGGCGAAGTATTTTTGTAGTTACAAAGCTCGACTCGCGTTAGTAACTCCTACGTGGGTCACGCAATGATTTAACACTTACGCTTTTGCTCTCTTACAAAAATTGATTGGGACAGTTTCTTTTGTTTTTTAAAATATTTTTTAAAATAATGATCTAATTCTGAAAAATCCCTAGTTTTAAAATTATAATTTCTCAAATCTTTATGATTAATTAAATTTGAACACTTTTATCGTATCTTTTATAGATATAGCTTGAGTGTAATAAAATTTGAAAGAAATATTTGGTACTGGTTAAGTTTTCTGTTTCTGTATTTCATAAAAGTATTTAATAAAATATTCTTTTATTTCTCTTACTTTGCTTGTGTGTCGTAATGTAGTAGAGGTGTTATAGCGGATAAATTGACAAATCGGATGACACTTCCTGCTGTTCACTGCGTGGGCTTCGCACGTGGCCTCTTGACGCCTCGCCGCCTCGCATGCCACTCAGAATATGTTACCCAATGAATGTCAGTATCATTTGATTCAGATGTCATGTTGTCATCTGTCAACAGATGACATTGATCTTCTCCACAACCAACTGTTCAACCAAAGCAATAATATGCTTACTTATATGTGTTATAAATAATATTTATACAAAAATTACAGTTAAAAGTGTACGATATAAAAATGAGTACTGTAAATGAAATAGGCCCATATATACAATGTAATCCTTCACATTCACCGACAAATTAATTTCGATATAAACGTAATGATCGATGATAAACGTAAATTTCTTCAAAAATTATTCATGTTTGTGGTATTCAAGTGATAAAATTTTAAAGGTTGATCTACATTGTATTTTATGATCACAGCTTGATCTAGTAGATTGATTGTTTAATTACATTACACAATCTGAATTAGTTCACGATTATCTTGAACCGTCCATAAGACAGATCTTTACTACAATGGGAAAATTTAACGCCGCCTACGGTAGGACTTATGTCGAACCTCTGGGCTCAGTCGGTCCTAATCCATGGTAACTTAGGTCCGACTTAGCACCCAAAAATGGCACAAATTTCCGTTTTTTTCATTTTACGACTAAAATCGGACCTAAATGGAATACAAATTAGCGCCTATAGGCACTAAGTCGGACTACTGGGCTCTAAATCGGTTCTATTTCGGACTACTGGTTTCTAAATCGGTTTTATGTCGGACTTCAGGGAGCTATGTCGGCTTTAAATTTCGACTCAGGACACGATCAAAAGTGACTGTTAAGTATAGTATGAATGAATACATTGTTTCTTATTTAAAATATTTTACTAGGCAAAGATTTGAATGAGAAATAACTGGCTGAATAATTTTAGTTTGGTACGACCCTAAATAACACGAGGTGAACATCTTCATAAACACATACCAGAATAATAACGCAACAACAAATAATCTCTTGGTAAATATTCAAATAACATCGCGAAGTTGTTGATTTTAATTAAATGTAAATGAACACAAAACCGCGAAATTTACCACTTGTTATGTTCACGTTAAATGAAAATCACAAATTCCTAGTTGTATTTTGATTTGTCTTTGTTTGCGTTCACCTTTTAATAATTAGAACACGTTAAATAAAATAGTACACTGACTTAAATAGACTGACTTTAATAAACTTCCGTCAGTAAATAAAACCGCTGACTCACTAGTTCACTGGAAATTAAACACAATATAAACAGTCTTGTCTGTTAAATTAAGACCTATTTCGTGATTTCTCGTCCGTTAAATGTTAAGATAAGTCTTAGGAAACTGTCGACTAATTTACAGCCGTTGAATCACCAGGAGACACGGGTTAATTGCTACTTGGTTTCTATTATTATCTAAACACTAATTAATTCTTGTTTACTAATTAGAAAATCTTGTAATTATCTAAGAAAATGAATAATAAATGTATATAAAGTCTTGCTTGATTGATGAGTACATTTTTTTTATAACTTGCAAAATGAAGAGATAGATAGAAGTATGAAAAAATAATAATATGCGAAACGTATAGAAAACTGAAAAAAAAGCGATATTAATCTTCAATTATTTTAACCTATTAAATAAAAGAATATAAATAACCGAGAAAATGATTGTCTATAAAAAAAAAACATTATTTTTAAAACAAAACGTTATATAATAAGTTTTATTTCTTGCCATCTATACAAATAATAAATCTGTTAAAACCTCCGTTTTATTAATACAATATATATCATCAAGAATAAATTTTAATAGCGCGTTTTTTTTTTGTATCAGCGCCATCTCTTATCGTTTTTGGTCGTGCATGTATCACGTAAAAAGTACAAAACCAATGTAAATAACTTTAATACATAAAATTTTGCATAACTCACAGTATAATTTAGTTTTTGTTTTATTGTAATTAAATTTAAAAATAAATATTTAAGAAAATAGAAATAGGTACCTACGCCGCCAACGCCATCTGGTCTAAGGAATCTTAAAAACTCACAAAACTTACTTTTGAGTTATTATTTTGTTAAACTTAAAAGTTTACTAAATATGTCGGATAGGAATAGAAATCGTTTTAATATTTTAGATAAACATCATTTTCAATTAATATAAGTACCTACTATTATGTTAAATGTCACTAAAAATAAAAACGATATGCTTCCATTATACGATAGATGGCGCATGTAGGTGATAAAAAATATAAATTTATAATTTTTAAAATTTTAGTTAAATACCCGTGTGAAGCCGGGGCGGGCCGCTAGTTATAAATAATTGTATCGAACCAATTTTGAAATGGCTCTTTCCTGCTAACAAATTCAAAGTTTCGAATAGTTTCAACAATTATATTAAATATATCTTTCATAAAATTACATAACAATAATCTTATTTCAATGTAAAGTTTTATAGAGAAATTTTCAATTATTTTGTGTACATTATAGAATTGATGTCTGAGGGCGAACGAACATTGTTAGTAATCGAGCACTCACAATAAATAATGTAACACTTAATTCCATTATCATCGGCACTCATAAAATACTCGACTGTAAGAAACGTTGTTGAAATGATCAATTGCCACTCGATACAAAATGAATTAGTGTCTTGTTACCCAAGTGTAAATAAGGGCTAAAGCGGCACGTTTCTTATTTCGAAATTGTGTACCCTATTATAAATAGATTTGCTTGTCGTGGTTTCCGCTCGGTGTCTAATTTATTGCTAGATATAACTGGTTTACATGGATATGTACTTAGAAATTAAATAAGGCGCTATCCGTATTTTACAATTTTTATTATGTGCTTTAGAAAATAATTTATCATTAAATCATAGAGGTGCATCATGTTTAATTTTTTAATGTGTATATTATGTATGTTATTGATGAAATTCATGTTTAATAGAAATTGACAAAAAATCAGAACCGATTTAACCAAGCGATGCACAATTATTATAATATGTTAAGCATAGTATTTATAGTAGTAGTAGACGTTTTATTATGATTAAAGTAACGATGCTATAATAAACCACAGTCATATTACGAGTATAATAAGGATTCCGTCAGTAACTATTAAACAATATATTATATAAACAGTATAATACACGGTTTAAAAAATTAACGATTTTATTCGTCCAATAGTGAGCAGAAAATGTTGTTTACCTAATAAAATTTAGTACCAAAACTTTTCGAACTAAAATTGTAAGGTGAAATTCTGCAAAAAGGATCAGTCAAAGTCCGACGAGATTAAGGTCTTTAATAAATGAAATTCCAGCGACCTCTACAGAAGCATCGTAATACCGTGTCTGTGGAATTTTCAAACGATAAATAATATAGATCTATTTTACTGAGTATTAAGCTCGTGTTTATTGTGTGGGTAATAATGTGTTGCTAATAATTACGAGAACTTAAACCAAAATATTTAGACTCCATACTGATACATTCTTTGTGTACATGAAATATGATTATTATTAACTTAGGTTTAACTAATCATGGAAATAATAATGTTGTAGAACTTTTAGACCATAAAACGATTAACGAATTCTTAGAATTTTATATATTTGATTTACTCTTGGGACATTATATTGAAATACCTAATTTCTTTCAATTTTGCAATCATATATTGTAATCTGAATATCGTCAAACAAATTACATTACATTTACATCTTTAAAAAAAGTCAAGTTAGTTCGAACTAAGTCGTCTTTGTGGCTCAGAGATATTTACTATTATTCACATATCATGCGTATTTGATGAGCTCCAACCGTCTTGACGATTCAATAGTATAACATGACAGCACTTCGATAACAGCACGACAGCCACTCGGAGATTAGATACGTGACTCGAATATAGCTAGCTTAAAATCCACAAACATGAATGATATTTAGGTCGACTTCGTGAAACCAAATTCTGTCGCTTTAATGCTTAACTATATTTATGCTTGAAACGAGAATTATGTACTAGAAAAGTAAATTATTCAAACGACGTAACAGTACTTTAAATCTAACCTTAACAAAAATATTTATCGTGTATTTTACGAGTATTTTAAAAAGTTATTTTTGCGTTAATGTCTTTTAAATATGAGTAATGCATGACTATTTCTTTATTCTCTGACAGAATTAGAAGAAGGATAAACACAAAAAATATCTTTCGAGGTACATAGCGTAGCAAATCTAGTAATAATTTTGTTACTGTAAAGAAAAACGTCTTCAGGTATATAAAGGAAACTCCTTCATCAATATTATCGACTTTTAATTCGTACACTTAGAGAGAAAACATTTATAGGGCCACACTCGCTTCAATTCTCAATGAGAACTAACTTTTAAAACCAACTGCATGGGACGTCACGCTCTGTGTTTTAATTCGAACGATAAATCATTCAATTCAAAACATACATTCTTTATTTTAAAATACAAAACATATGTTATTTAACTGAAAACCACGACGCTTACAAAAATCAAACCTCTATCTTATTAATAAAAGGAAAACATGAAACAAAGAAGAAATCATTTAAACCAAAACATACATTAATTTAAAAAATCAAAATAATATCTTATTTAATTGAAAATCATGACATTACCTACATACTATATTAAATGTTGTGCATGACTGGAATACCATCTTTTGTCTTAAAGCGACCCCCCGCATTCTGTTCAGTTAATCTAAGTTAATAACTTGACAGCAAAGCTATGAAAGATATCGCTACTGTCATTGATGTATAATTATCTACTGTGAGATAAAGTTGTTTTATAGACTATATCGTACGTGTATTTAGACAAAAATAGTAAAATTATTTGACTTAAATATAAAGAAATTGTTTCGTATAATATTAAATAAAGTATAATTAATTAATACCTAGGTATTATGTAAAAAAGTTTTATTACTGGAAAATAATGTTTCTTTTTAATCTTTTTTGTTATGCTTTAAAATTTAGGATAAATCATATAGTATATGCGTAGCCCGTGCGTAGGTATGTATGTATATATAGAAGTATGTTGATTAATTATTTATACCTAAATATGCATAATTATACATAAAGTAAACGTATGTAATTATATTCTTGTGTCTTTGAGAATCATCTTTATTTATATATATATATAAGAGATTTCCACGTATACATTGACTCATCACGATATCTCTGAAACTATAAGGCGCAGAGACTTGAAATTTGGTAGGAATATTACTTTTACCAAGTAAAGGTCAGCTAAGAACGGATTTTACGAAATTCTACCTCTAAGGGGGTGAAAAAGGGGGGCAAAGTTTGTATGGGACAACATGATTCCTTGGTCCAATCTACTTTAAATTTCGCATAAATATTCTTTAACAGAATTGGTTGAAGACGTGTTTCGTATTTTATTGAAATTCATCCTCTAACGATGTTAAAAGGGGGGAGAAAATTATTTTGATATAAATACTCCATAGTGATTTTGATTTAAATTAAAATTTATTTTGACGCATGTTTGACAACCAATCCGTCTGTTATAAAATATTTTTCAGTATCGACGCAGGTGTAGGTGATAAAAAATATAAATTTATAATTTTTGAAATTTTAGTTAAATACCCGTGCGAAGCCGGGGCGGGCCGCTAGTAGTGTATAAACGTGGCATGAATATTATAGGTACGCAATATTTTTAATGTGTGTAGACATTTTCAAAACCTTACTTATAAAGAAGTAAACATTGAGCGAAACCAATGCTTTTTACAAATCAAATTTTAATTATTTTTATTTCAAAGTACGAAATTTGAATGCTGTTTTTATAGAATTGTAAACCTCATACCCAGGATGAATCTACTTCAATTATATTTACCAGACCGATTCGAATTCACATTCATCATCGAATACCATTATGTCCATATTAATTACTCGGTTTCTAGGAATATACGACCAGTTTACTTTTAAACACTGAGTACATGAAAAAATTTGTTGTTATACTTTGTTACAGCTGACGTTTCATGTAATTAACGTGAGTTAAAGGCTATCTTGAGGTCGTTAAATATTAAAAAATACGAGCATAATTCGACAGTAAGATTGTGATTTATGTTTTAATAAATTACGTCCTACAATATTAAAAATATTTTATTAGGTTTTAGTGACCCGCCCTGGATTCGCACGAAATTTACTAAAGGATAAAAAGTAAAAAACATTTTAAAAGAGTTGATTTTACAATATATCTATCCCTGTTACTGTGTATTATCTCTATACCAATAATGGTTTGTCTGATGTCCCTAATTTATTTTATGAATACATGTGATATGCAATTTTATCAAATTTAACTCGTATTCGTATATTAATTATTAATCATCTCATATTATCATCTCAATCTTTTACGTTCCCGATAGGGTTTTCAAACAAAAAATTCTCAATACTAAACCTCGTCCTGAAAATTACCTTAAAACAAAACAATCAGTTCCCAAATTATGCTCATACAAACGTTATACTCGTAAATGACTTTTATTTTTATAGATAATTAAAAATCAATAAACAGCTTTCCTAACGAATCATGGAATTAATTTATTGAGTGATTGGTTGAATTCAATTACATTCATTACTGATTCCGTGAAATAAATATAATGAATGATAAATTATTACACTTCACAAAGCGAAGTTCATATTGAAAAGCTTTGTTAGGGAATTTAATGAAATATAAGCGTGGAAAAATCTTTAAACTTTTGATGTAATCCCAAACAAAGTTTAAATGAAATTTTGATATATACGATGCCATGATAAGTAGACTAACGTAACAATAACTTAAAATTTATAATATATTCTTAAAATTCAAGTTCAAAATGTACTTTAGAAGTTATTAGACTTCAACCGCGTGGAATTTCTCCCCCTCTTATACCCCGTACCCGTATTAACCCGTATTAAATAGCATATGTTCTTTCCCTGGCTTCAAGTTATCGTTATATTAAATTGTATTACAGTGAAAGCATTACAAACAGACTGATTAAAAAAAAAAACACTTTTAAATCTCGTTTGTAGTTTTGTTTTTCGAACAAGTGTTACTAAAATTCATTTAAAAGTATGTGACATAATTATGTACTTGTACAAAAACGAAGACCATGTTAATTCAAGTACCTGATTGTACGCATTACTTGATATTTTCAATTTATGTTGTCCATTTCAAAATTGCATTACTTATTCAACAAATGACAACAAATTACAAATGTTTACGGTATGTACGAGTTTATTTGACGATGGATATTGCAAATGGCCATAAGGAGTTCTAAACTATATCGTTTTTATGTTCGCTTGAAAAGAAAAATTCCATTGTATATTCCATATTTTTATCAATAGTTAATTTTTTAGTTAATTTTTTTATCATTAAAGATATCTTTCATAATGTCTTGTAAAGTTTTTAAAAATATTTTTACTATCGTAGAATATTTAGTATTAACATTCCAGCTTTGCTTACATAAGATGATCCCCAAGTAATCAACGTTGAGTCATTTCATCGCGCCCGCTTCTCTTGGGAAAATTAAAAATCCTTGCATCTGTATTTCCATTGCCGAAATTAATATTTCAGAACTATTGTTTCTCGAATAATTATTTCTGGTGCGGCTTTTTATTTGGTCATGGTCGATTTTGAATTTAGATTA
Organism: Euphydryas editha; assembly: GCA_036937285.1. NCBI lineage: Eukaryota > Metazoa > Arthropoda > Insecta > Lepidoptera > Nymphalidae > Euphydryas > Euphydryas editha. The sequence continues at coordinate 9,456,903 of JAUPFZ010000004.1, forward strand.
CTCAACGCTCGACTCGTGTTGTGGCTTCTCCTCCACTATGAGTTGTAGTTATTGATATTTTATATCACAGATTCTAATTTTTATTGATAACTGATATGAAAAAAAAAGAAAAAAAAACAAGCATTAAACTCCTAACTACAGAAATTAACGCTTTCAGGAAGGTTTTTCATCTATCAGCTTTTTGTAGCTGGATTTTAAAGTCCAGTGGTTCGAAACGTTATTAGATTAAAACTTCTGTCTGTAAAATAAAGGGTTGTGGTTTGGTGTGGTTGTATGTGTGAGTAGTGTAATAGCAAATATGATGTAAGTAGTCGTGATTGTTTTTTTTTATACATATTTTTACCATACTAATGATATAAGTTAGATTTAGGACTTTATCCTGAAAGAGAAAAGTTGTTATTTTTTACTTTTAAAATATTCGATGAAAATTGATACGTATTCCACAATTCGGAACCGAATTAAAAAACCTGTACATTTCTATTGCTAAGCAAAGATCTCATCTCCTGTTCTGGTATAGGAGAAGAGTTGGGCCTTAGTCTGCCACTCTACGTTAGTGAACATTTTCTCCATCAAGAGTAACGAATATTATCATGTGTTTATGGAACAGAACCATTATGTGTTCTCCACATAAGCACAGTGTGAATAATCAGGAGAATAAACACTCAGGCTACCAACTAATATTTGTTAAGTACAAATACCCGCTCCGAGCTTGAATCGAACTCATGGCCTTCGGCCTTAATGGAAGCTTAGAAATCACACTTCACAAGAATGGGCATTAAAAACATCATCATTATCATCATCATATCAGCCACTGGAAGTCTACTGCTAAACGTAGGCCTCCTCCATCGATCTCCAGAGCGACCGGTTCGTAGCAACCTTCATCCAACGGCTTCCGGCGATTGTCCTCAAATCGTCTGTCTATCTCCAGGACGGCCATGCGATGACGCTGTGCTTTCCAGTTGCCGGCACGTGGTCTCCACTCGAGAACCTTTCTGTTCCATCAGCCGTCAGTTCTACGAGCGAGAGAGTTCTTGTAAAAAAATTATAATAAATAAAAATTTAAATCTCTATCCATCGCTATACCAACTTATAATAAAATATATGTTCATTGTGAATGTTGGCAGACCATTCTTAATACAGATTATTATACTAATAATCGATCAAGAATGATCATATGAACTATAAAACAATTTTATGTACCTAACTCAAATTTCTGCATGAGTTAACTATGTGTCTAATGCTACAAAACAGCTGATTGGAATAAATTAAATAAATTATCATTAAAATATAATGCATACAAAAATCTAATAAATGATAAAAAATATTTTATATTTATCCTGTATTTAACTATCTAATAAATAAATGCCTTACACTCAATGGTATCCGTTAAGATAAAATTCCGTAAAGGAAATCCGGAAATAAACACAAAATAAACGTCTCGACCACGATAAACATCTATAGGATCTATACAAACATTTGAAATAAGCGGGGATCGAACCCGCGATCGCTAGTCTAACAGGTAGTGCCTGTAAATATTGCAGCTCGGGGTCAAATAGTAATGAAGGTGAAATTTAAACTTAGAGGTAAATTAAGATAAGAGACCAGGTAAAATCGTCGTTAGTATGCGATAGAAATAAAAATATTCGTGATGAATATTTAACAATATTATTTATTGAATAATTAAAATACGAGTAGATAAATATAAAAAAATGTTTTAAATTTTTATCTATTATATAATAAAGCTATAAGAATCAATTGAAATTGCTTATATCTTTGTTCGAGATAATGTTTTGGGGGCTTAATTTTATTATTACATCATTTTATCTTAAAAAAAAAACCTTTTTTTCTAAAATAAACAATATATTTTTATATATAATATAATAAAGTTGAAGGTTTGTTGAATGAATGGATGATAGATGATTGTTACTTTTTTACGCTTAAAATTCTTAGCTCTTTGTTATGAAGATAGTTAACCCGGATTAAGATTTTAATATAGACTCTTTTTATGCCGGGACTCCAATGTGATCAGAATTTAACAGCAGGGCGAAGCTAGAGAGAGCATAAAATTAAATTTTTAAAAGAAAAATAATATATTTATACTTAAAGCATAATTTCTTTTTAATTAGTTAAACATTTGACTAAGAAAACAGTAATGAATCTCTTTGTTCCAGGCTATTTTGGAAAATACTTGAATAAGTATAACGGGTCATACATACCTCCGGGCTGGCGCGAATGGGGAGGCCTTATAATGAACTCAAAGTACTACAATTACAGTGTTAATATGAATGGAAAAAAAATTAAGCACGGCGATGACTATCAGAGGGTAATGTATTCATTAAAATATAACACATTTTTTCGTTATAAAAATTCGTTTCAATTATATATTTATCATATATCGCCACTATTCCGTAATGAGTTGTAGCTCGCTTTTATATAGCCTTTTTAATATTGATACATTCGACGCATTTGAAATGCACAGAAATCTGTGGAAGGGTTGTATCACGCATTTAACCTGTTTATATATATATATATATAAAGGGGTGGTGCTGATTTTTAAGGAAAAGGTATCTGTACACTTGACGCTTGTAAATCCCTAAATTATAACGCTCAGGCGTAAAGACAGAAGATAGGACAATAAACAGCATACACATACGCGGGAAAAAGGAGCATGATACCATATTGCATTAAAACCAGACATCCAAGTGGTGTGGACAAGTCCTGCGGTGAACGGAGCGATGGTGACCCTTATCGGTATATTCTTTTCACTACTTCGAAAAGCTTCTTTTGGTAATGACTAACGGAGCACACGCAGGTAACTTACGAGGACTGACGGCTAGCACTTCAATATTTATCTTTTAAGATCGAAGCGTTGCCAAATAGATCTTTACGTTGACATTCCGCTTTTTACCAGTAAACCAGTATTTTTTTGTATGGTACTTCGTTGTACGTAGTTCACAAACTTTATCACCAAAACGTGGAATATTTCACTCAATATACAGCATCATGCTCAGAAAGCTTCAGCCATAAGTATGACTAGCACACACATACCCATCAAACAAAAATCGTGGTTTAATAATCATGCATTTTCAGTATACTCTTGAATGGAGCTAAGATCTGATCTTTGTATGCATATCAAGGACGTCGACTTAAACGTAAATACATATAGGTAATCGTTGTCACAGAAAAAGTCATCAGCATAATGACACAGCAACTTATTTTATTTTTATTTAAAAATGTTATAATTTTACATGTAATAACTTCTTTTGGCACTCATTCAAAGAAGTTTATGAGTGCACAATTAGGTTTCTTTTTTATTTTACCGATTTGAAATACAATATCTCGTGAAACATTTGAAACTATAAATGAAGCTTTCGTCTTATGTCAATCTTACCTGCAAAAAAAACCTGCACTAGAAAAAACTACTACTACTAGTACTAACTACTTATAGTTAACATAGTTTATGATTCAAATAAACTTTATTTCGTTTTAGGACTATTATCCAGACTTGATAGCAAACGACTCTATCGCTTTCCTTCGAGCATCGAAGCGAAGATTCTCGAGGAAGCCAGTTCTGCTTGTGATGTCTTTTCCAGCACCTCATGGACCCGAAGACTCAGCACCTCAATTCTCTCACCTCTTCTTTAATGTGACAACACATCAGTAAGTTATTAAATATTAAATAAATATCGATTTGTAATAATAATTAGTGAAGATATCTCCGAAAAAATCTCCTCCCTTTAACGGTCACTTAAAAATATAATTTGAAATTGTTGTACTCGTACTACAATATGGTCATGATTAGTATGTAAATAAAGCGTTGTATAAATGTATTATTTAAATATTCAAAGCTACAAAACATGACTCGTAGAAAAATAGCTACGAGATGGCTGTATTTAGAACCTCTATGCCTACACATAATATGCAGAAAGTCACTGGCATTCTCATTCAAAAATACCTGCAAGTCTGAGGAGCTGCTAGGAATGTCATTCATTCACCTCGGCTCTATCTACCCACGTATTATAAGACACCTTGTCCTAAGCGAGGTTTGAAAGGATAGTACATCACAGTCACAATCATCTTATTTTAGTTCTCCAGAGATAGTATAGAAATAATTCTAATCGTAAATTTCTGAAGCTTTCTCAGGTAAAGACCGTTTATTCGAGGAAGTATTCATTTATCCATTTCGTTTGTATAAAATGATACTTGATTGCTTAAAAAAATACTTCTCAGTTGTTAATCATAACGTTTAATAATCTATTATAAAAATATTATTCAATTATCATTCGTTGCAATTATAATATTACAGACGCGCGATTTATTGCATATAAAGTATTGATTGTAATAAGTTATAATGTGTGTATTAACCACAAAGATATCACATATTTGCTGTAAAGCTGTCAGATAGAATAATATTCTCCGGTGATATAATTTAAAATACTAAGAATGACCTTAAAATACTTTTGGAATCTAAAAGTTTTTTTCATAAGAATGAATATAAAAACTAGAAGTTAGTGTTGACAGTAAGGAAGTAGAATTATTTCGTTATTTGAGACCACATTTAAAATACCAGTCTTGTTATTTGACCGCTTGTTCTGTAAATATTTCGACAAAATACTAATTGCTCCGATTTTTTTGCGGTCGCGGCCATCTTACTTCTCTTTAAATATTTAAGAAGTTGTTTGTGGGGTTCCTTCACATCGTTCCAGATATTTATTTAAGAAGTGATACGGTGGTGGCAATTACATTACATTGTAACTAATGTATTATCAAAAGAACTTTAATCGTTAAAATCTCTCTTAAACATTTAAGAGTGTTCTTCAAGGAGTGTGTTGGAAAAAATAAATACAGTCTACTTAAGACGTAATACACGTAGTAGTATTAAATTCGTCAGGAATCTGTGAATAAAATTTGCTGATACTGTATAAAACGTATTATGTGATCCAGTGTAGTTACAGTAATAAGGAATAACACAAAAAATTGCTAATGCTTCCCTATGTCAACTGTCCTTTGAAGACAGGTAAATAGTAATGGTATAAAATACTTAAAAAAGTTGTTTAATTTATCGTTTCAGATAAATGTGACTGACGATTGTAACGTGTCGTTTGCATTTCGTATGCAGATAGGTTAGGAGGATTACCTTTTTCCATTTTCGTAAATGTTTTAGATCTTGTTGAAAATCGATTATTAATCAGATACCGGGACGCATATTACCAACGGAACCATGTATTCATATAAAAAGTATTAAAGCCTTGAGCCCGACCTTGTTTTTTCGCTACTCGGAAATTTTTCGTACCCAACTTCGTACTTTACGGAGCGCTCTGAATAATTTTACCGCCACTCAGCCTTGCTGCTGATTTATGTTTCATAAGAATATTTAGCTCTGGATTACGGTCCATACTTTCAAATTTTTTGCGATGTTATAATTGTAACAATAAAAACTATTAGCACCAGGATAACCCATGGCAACAGATATAAAATATTAAAAAAAAAAAAAAACTATTTGTTATGTCTTATAATTATTTGATTGAAATGCACACCATGCAATTAATTAAATTATTACAAGACAACACACACATGTTAGGCCACATTATGTCTATATGTGACGCGAGCTTTAATGTGATATTTAATACACAAATACCTGTAACGGTGTGTAAAAAGCTGCACCTGTGTACTAAGAACGATTAGATTAAAAATAACGTGCAGCGTCGTTTACTTCTCTTTTCGTTGAAAATTTTCTCTCATCTGATGTTTTCATAAAACTTAAGCGCACAAAAAAACTAGACGAAGCATTTTATAAACAAGATTTATGAGTTGAATACTCGAGTTTGCATATTTCGAGATGTCGAATTTAATATTCCGTATTTGTCGCCATACTATTCACAAATAGTCGCCTTTGGAAACAGTCTATTTCATGAAGACAGCGCAGGATGCTGACGACAGAAATTGTAGCAGCTGTGCTTTGTTATTGCTTATGAAATTCAAATGTGCCTCGAACTAGGAAAGTTGTCAATGCCGTTTCAATTCACATTGTATTTTAAAGTGAACGCAAAATCACTTATAAAAATTTGTCAATAGAATATTTTAGTAACGCTCAAGATAAATCGTACAGTAAATATATAATTTTTAACAAAAGCCACTGCTTTCTATAACAATGAAAATGCTTTTCTTTGAAATGTTTTTATAATCTTTATATACCAGTATAAGATTATTTTATACATTTAGAAAATAAAAGTATTATATATTATCACCATCATATCAGCTATTTTTTTATTGAATTTGATGTCCACTGGTGAACGTAGGCCTCCTCCATTGACCTCCAGAGCGACCGGTTCGAAGCAACCTCCATCGAAAGGCTTCCGACGACTCTCCTCAAGTCGTCTAGGCGTCTGTGCATCTCTTGGATGGCCGTCCGACGTTGCGCTTGCTGGTACGTGACCTCCACTCGAAAACCTTTCTGCTCCATCGGCCGGTAGTTCTACGAGCTATATGCCCTACCCACTGCCATTCCAGTTTGTAAAACCGTTGCGCCTGTCGACAATCTTCGTCCGTCTGCGGATCTCATCATTTCAGATTCGATATCGCAGAGAAATATCGATTACAACTCTCTCCATTACTAACATTGGAGATTTAACATACCAAACTACCTTTATACTAATGATAATAGTTTATACATTAATAAATATAAATTAGCATAATTTAAGATAAATATTACGTCGTTTTAAACTAACGCGATCACTATTCATATTTAAATTTATATTTGTTAGGGTGCTTACCGCGTTTATAATTTTGTTGAGGTCCCTATATTTTGGCAATGTTTCAATCGCCATGAGGGAGACTGGAGAAAATATAAATTTAAATATGAATATCACGTCGGTTCTAAAGACGCCGCGCGCCGCTACAGATACATTACCCAGGTTACATGAGTCGAAACGTGAAAAGCAAAATATGTACAAATTGCGTTTTATAAACAAATAAATAAACGCTTAATACTTAACGGCACCCACTAAAATAAAAATCCTGTGTAATATAATCCTGTGGCTCCGGTAACATACACACCACAAAAACAAACCACAAGAAACATTTGTATGGCCCATACAAACATTATTTGTGAGCGGAGACCGGACCTGCGACAGCTAGCGCAATAGATAGAGGCTGTAATCACTATGTCAACCCGTCGTCAATAACATTTGACATTTGACAAAACTAAAATGTTAAATTATAATCGATTAACTATGACAAATGATAGAAATCTTAATTTTTTTTTCACCTATGAAATTTGAATTTGTAAGTTAAATAATACCTACTGACGACGATAAAAAGGTTAAATATTATTAAAGAAATATGACATCCGTACGCTAATCATTCACTTTCGGTTAAAAAACGGCTATTGCACGCGTTATTTAACTCAATGACGATTTATGATAATAACTGCCAATGGCATATGATACGATAGCATAAAGGTAAAAAAAAATTGGCGATCACATTGTGTCACATTCGTATATTTAAATATTATGTTGAAATGTAATCGGAAGTATTGTATGCTATAATTATATTAATTATAAATTACTATATGGTAGCTACATTTGTCATTTTATTATATAATTTTTTAGTCATTACTCATACTCTAAAATGAAGTAACAGATTTTTAATAATAACCGAAGATAAGTAATATAGTTCTATGTTTATTTTAATACTAATGACTTTGCTTTATACAAATGTATGTTCCATCTTGATGCAACACAGAAGGACCGCAACATCGACATAATTATGTGTCTAATATTTATGGACTTTTACAGTAAGAACCTACGTGGTTCACTAACACTTGTATTGAAAGTAGCATTATCCGTTTCTGGCTTGAGAGCTTCGTGCCAAAAAAAATATTTGGGTAATCTTTGTCGAAAACAAATCGGTGGAAGCGGAAGCATCTCAAACTATGTAAAATTAGTAGCAGTTTACAACAAAATTTACAAAAACCGGTTAGCCAACAGTGCGACTGACATGCGAAGGGTTCCATACCACCATACAATCTTTTTACTTTAAACAAAATTTCAATTATTAACTCTTTTTTTTTTTGTTAATTCTCCGGACGTGGCGATATTCGAACCTAGTGAATCGACCTGCTCTGGCGGACAAAAGGTTTTTTTTTTAGCAATGAAGTTAGCGTCAGCTTTAACGCGTTTTACCGAGGACTCTATTTGCGTGAGGATAATATCACCTGCCTCTGGTATTTGGTATCTTTTCGTAAAAGTGCTACCAACATTTATTTCCAAAGATACCAGTTTTATAAGATCATTTGATGAAGTTGTATATTTCACAAAAAACTTTTGCAAAGAGAACAGATTTCTAATGAATATCCGTTCATAAGGGCATTAGGTTGGATAACGGCGGGTATTGACCTACGCGTCCACTAGATTGACAGATGATCTTAAAAATAGTCGCGAGAGTCACGGACATCTGGCAGCGCTAGACCGATGGTTGGAAAACCACTAAAGAGGCTTGTACCCAGTAGTAAATGTCCATTAATTGAAGATGATGACAACGACAAGATCAGAAAAATGACAACGGTTAACAAATTATATTCAGTTACATAAACCAACATAAATTCTAAAACTCTGCATTTACTGAAAGTGCCAAGTGATGCAGCAAGCACCATGTAGGTATTACAATACGATAGGAGGCACTTTTTTTGTGTCGCAGGGAAATCCATTTACAGATGATATCCAGGACGCCCGGGTAAGCAGTCCTAGACCAATGTCGGACTCGGTACTTTGGGAGTGCAATACCGCATTAAACCTCTGCGGAAGCCTTCAGCCGCTTTTATTGGAGGATCCCGAATCTGCAGGCAACAGGATCCCTCCAGTGTAAGGCTGGCCTCGGCGAAAAGGCCAGACTTCTCCTCCATGGGGACTGTCCGGCTTACCGCTGAACAGTCCCAACGACGCCGTGTCTAGCAGGACCGGATTCCCATTCCGACCGGACACGGTCACAGGGGCGTCACTGGAGGCGCATTAAGTAGCGTTTTCTACGCACCCCCATTCGTCGCCCACGGATGGAGGCCACGTCGGCGGCCTCCTCTCTCACCCGCTCGTCGGCCTCCTTCTGGGACATTACTATCTCGCAGAAGGAGACCATCGCCTTCCAGGACTCGTCGTCGCCGAGCATCGCGGTGATGATAGGAGACACGTCGTACTGATTGGGTACAGGATAGACAGACAAATTATGTCCCAAGCGCTAAATAATAAATTATGTTTATTCATAACTAAGGATGTTTGATATTTTTATATAAAATTTCAAATTCACATATTAGGAAAAAGCAAAAAAAATCATTTTATTCCATTAAGTGACGTTACTAAAGATAGAAACACTTAAAGTATGATTTTATAAACATTTTTTAATAATTGTTAATACAATCACAAGTAAGGGAATGTTTATGTCCGCGTGTACTTTGTGAAGTTGCTTAAAATCGCATGTTCAAATTTTGCCAAAAAGTAACAAATAAAATTTGATCACACTGCTCAGTCGGAAGCTCACGACTGCGATAGCCGAAAATTGCAGTTTTAAGTCTTACTAGTCTTTTCGCTTCCTGTTTCTTTTAACGTTATCAGGTAAAGCTAAATCGCTTCGATTTATGATGGAGTTTGAATGAACGAGGCGATAAGGGACAAGTAGATAGGTAATAATTGAGCGGAAAAATGAATCTTAAGTGTCCTAATATAAAAAAAATTGTAACATTTTGTTACATTTTATAAACAATAAAAAAATACTAAAATAATAAATACATATATTAGTACAAAATAATAACTCTTTCCAGCTATTACTATTTTTATTCGTTGTATTTTCTCTGATCTGTTATGAAACTTCATTCTTTATTAGTACCTAGGTATAGGTATATCACTCTCATATTAGTTTTTGCAAATACACACTTTATCGTATTATTTATTAATTCAAATTGGAATATTCGTTTGTATTTATTCGACGGCAAGATATTGAGGACACGACGTCGATAACCGGTGTCGAACTCAGGACCAACCGCGGCTCCTTTAATATTCAACTATTGGCGCTTTGTGTGGTCGCCAAACCTGTCCCCGGGGGTAAGGCGCCGACAATAATAAAAAATAAACTTCCATAAAGAGTTTTTATTCATTATATTTCAAAAATAAAGGAAATAAAAAAGTCGTCGTATTCAATATCAAGGCGGCTGTGCCTTTGTGCCTGTATATCGGGCAAGCCGCTATGCATAATACATTTATGGTCTTATTAAAGCCTATTGCAAATATAAGTCTATCTCCATCATTACTTTGCTAGGTGATAATCTTGATCAATCCCTATGTATAAATATAAGCGCGAAGTTTTATGAGACTGGATAGATGGACGATTCTTATTCTAAGTCTAAAACTACTGAAGTATTTACTACTACACTATTAATATATTGAAGACCCGAATGTGTATGTACACACACATATAATACATAGGCTACTTTGTATCCCTAAATTCGCATTCTCAAATTAAACTTACTTTTCGCGATAATTGTAGGTGAATATTGCAAATAAAATTTTTTGTACCTATTATGGAAATGCTGATTGTTACGTAATTATATTCTTCTTATAGAAGGTATCTGTATGTTTATACAATAAGAAGTCTTAAGTAGTCCATGATTTAAAAAAAAATATTGATTTGTACTTACTGATACTTGATAGTTTTATTTATAAATATGTTTGCAACTCACTAAGTTTCATGTAACTGACTTGACTTGTAAATAAATATCAATAACAGTTTATCATATTTAATTATACACTATCTACAGAAGTTAAGGCATATAACTTATTCTTTTGATAAACTGAGTTATTTATTGCCTTAATTTTGTTCTACACCAGTTGAAGAAAAAAACTTAACTCTGTTCCTTTTTGCGGTTACATATCGTGAGTTGCTTTGTGGTTTCATTATAAAGTTTGTTAAAAATACACACAGATATGCACAACAAATATACGTAAAATAATGCACCATAAAAATAAATTTCCCATTCATAAGAAGTTATTAAAACATACCAAGAATACCTATTAAACATATACTATGGGTATTTATTTGCATATCATTGTTTCCGTCGTGTCTTTGAGACGATTTCATTACCTCAATACTGAAAAACAAGAATCTATGAATAATATTATAGGAAGATCACAGTGTTTTTCACTTACACATATTAAATTTTCTTAATACCGTGTTCTTTTTAAAAAGAAAGAGATAAAAAATAGACACCACATTATTATTAAATTATATTAAATGTAGATTCTACTGATTTTTTTTTATTATTTATTCTGCTCGCAAATATTTAATAAAAACTCAATTTACCTAAAAAATTTCCTCAATGGCGTAACCTGAGTCGCCTTGGTGGAACACTTATACATTTTATGTTGGCCCATTTCATTCAATTTCAAGCGGGTTGTGTATTTTCTAAGTGTACACGGGGCCTCGTTAAATAGACACGGCTGGTATAACAATAGCTACACTCCTGGTTAAATCATATTACAGTATTAATTATTAATTACAATGTAGTGTTCATTTAACAAAGGTGTTTTAAAAAGGAAACAAGAATACACTTTACCAAAATCGTCGGTGGAACACTGCTGTAATAACCGTGTAAAGGTTTATGATGATGGATAAAAAGCTATTTTTCATAAACTAAAGTTACAGTAATTAACAGAAAATAAATAGACTTAAGATATAGATATATAAGATATAGATTAAGTCGTCTTATTTGCTACAAGCAATCTCTAACAGACAACATTTTGTAAAAGTAATCAAATTACTATAATTGTTTAGTGCAAGATGTTATTCATAAAACATAGACAAATAATATAACATAATTGATATATACATATATATTTCTTTTATTTTAAGCACTCCAACGTACGATATGGCTCCGAATCCTGACAAGCAATGGATTTTACGAGTCACGGAGAAAATGAAGCCAATTCACAGACAATTCACAGACCTTCTAATGACGAAGAGATTACAGACATTACAGAGCGTTGATATGGTATGTTTTCTCTTAAAACAAATGCTATTTACGTATTTCACTTTCCTGTGTAATTAATTATTCTTAAACAGGAGATATATCATTAAACGCAATTTATTTTATGTTATATATATCAATGAAATACCCGTAAATACATCGACTGACCCGTTGGCGCAGTTTGCAGTGACTCTATTTTCTACTCCAAGGGTTGTGGGTTCGATTCCCGCCCCGAGTCTGGGTGTAATATATGTTTATTTATATATGTATTATTTGTATGTAGGTATATTCATTAAAAAAAATGTATATCAGTCGGCTGTTACCTAAAACACAGGCATTAAGTTGCTACTACTACTACCTTAGGAACAGACAACCTTGTGTGTGTGTTAAACATATTTATAAAAAAAAACTTTTTTATAAAAGTGCATATTCTTTTAAGACAAGAACAAAAGAACTATATTCCAACAAAAACAATTTTGTTTGAGCGTGTTTCATGATAAATCTTGATCCAAGCAAGCTATAATTCACCGGGCAAAATAATGTCGATTATATCAGTGCTTAAATTACAGGCAGTCGAGCGAGTTTATCAGGAGCTCAAAGCGTTGGGGGAGTTAGATAACACTTACCTAGTCTACACATCGGATCACGGTTATCATCTGGGCCAGTTCGGACTCGTTAAAGGCAAAAGTTTTCCCTTCGAGTTTGATATACGTGTGCCGTTTCTCGTTCGTGGTCCTGGAGTCGAACCTGGTACAGTGTAAGTATCTTAAAAACTGATATACTCATATACATTATCTCGATATACATATAATATGGAAAAAAGGTAATTATTTCAATAATTCTTTCATAATAAATTTAACACTTTATTTTGTTAAATTTAAACTTCTTCTAAACAAAAAAAAAATCATCTCGTTCTCGGTAAAGAAAGATAGCGCACAGAATCCTGCATGTCTCAAGAGAAATTCTGCGACATCTACAGTGCATAGATGTAATTGAGAACATTTAAATTAAGCAGCAAATACAGATATCAAATGATCTTAATCGATACGAATTAGTAAATAATAAGTTTTAAATACTAATTTTAGTTTATTGCAAGTAAGAAAACGAAAAACTCTTTTTTTACGACGTAATTATTATGCTATTGCTTTTTTTTAATTCAAATTTAGAAAAAAAAAAATAGTGCTATTTTGTATTCCCACCTATAACAATCATTACTCAACAAGAAAAAAAAAATTGTGTGTGTCAGCTCCGACGCACGACTGGAGTTTACTCCTTAAGTACGATTGTCTAAACATACGCAAAAAGAGTTTATCCAACTGAAAATAAGATTAATACCATATGAAAGGGTAAATTAACAAATTAATGAAAATAATATACATACATAAATGTATTTTTATTCATTTTATATACATTTATTATAACTAATCGGCGAAATATTTTACATTAAACTTTTCACAATAGTCAATTTCAGATGTGCACAAATATTTCATTAGGAATGTTGATAAATTATGTAATTATTATTATCTGACAATTATCATTTATTTTTTAAATATTATTTTTCAATATTAATTAGAGCAACATTACTTTCGCACCGCACCATAGGTGCGCGCGCACCGAAAAAGTAACGAGGTCATTCATCAGTAGATTTTACCTCTCATATTTTTCTCATACCGGGCGCCTTATATATGAAAATCGATTCTTAAGGAGTAAACTCCAAAATGTCGCGAATTAATAACTATCAATTGGCCATATAACAAAGCTATAGATGACTTAAATTACACCGAAATTAAAATATATAAATATAAGATAATAATTAATATAATATTAAATATAAGAGAACAGTACGAAATTAAAATGTTTACAATCAACTAAATGAAATGATTTATAAAAACCACTAATTTATTTAGAAAACCGTTATACGCGATACTACTTCTGACGATAGCTACGACGATATAATTATGTATATATAATATTAAACAATATTTTAAAATAACTTACGACACGAGAAAGGAAACAAAGTTAAATTTTGATCTGATTATGCCGTAGGAGGGCCTTTTATTGAATTGAAGATAATCTGGATTAATATCAATAAAATGGTATTATTGTAACTGACGCTATGTTCCCTAACGCTAAACGTTGGACACTAGTCTTACACATTTAGGTACCTACAGCATACACGTCGCGCCCGTTGAAGTATTTGCTGCGTATCAGTCCACATTAGTCTTAAACTGGTCCACCAATAGCTCTGATCTAATTGATATTGTCCACTCTTTATTGAAATGTAAAAACAGCGTATTAGAAGAGACTTGGCTGAGCAGGTTTTCATAACAACAAATGATGATGTTTCCCATAAATATGTGCGAATAATAAATTTTAATAACACATACGGAAGAAACAAACATTCTTATGATTAATAAAGTCTAACCCAAAACCTCGAATAAATCGGTTAGAATACGTACATATAAAAACGCACTATACACACGCATATGTGTGTAATTTTTTTAAAGTTTGCTGATTTCGTGGATATTGTCGTCTGGAGTACCTCAAACTAAAAAAGATTTTTCAGAAATGTTTTATTACTGACGTAGATATCGGTAATGATACAAAAATAAACTACATGCATACAAAAATAAAAAACAACTGACGAATATTACGAGTAGGTATACTTTTTAAAATAGTTTTCAAATTTCTGTAAAAACGAAACGGTAACTCTAAAATTTTTTATGTATATTTTCATGAGAAAGACATAGGTATATATTAATATTAAGATGTCAAAATATATTATCCAAACGTATTTTTTTTAAATTGGTAACGGGGTCTATCTGACCTATGTAATTTATATATCGTATTAATTCGCAAAAGGACGACGCGGGTTAAGCTTCAATCCTTCTCGGTACAGAAAAAGAGCCTTTATTTCAGTTATAGAATTTTCAGTTAGTCCGATTTATTACACGCCTCATAAGCGTAGCGTTAAGGTGGGTTCTACTCTCACTTCACGCAAAACGAGTGATTTTTCGAACTTAAAATATCTCTATTTATTGTATATTGCACTTGTAAAATAATGTATAAACACACATATTTAAAACATAGAAAAAACACTATTTTTAACACTCATGCTACATTTAATGCCATTTTTGTTATTTAAACTAGTTAAAAAACAGTTTTAAAAAGTTCTGTCTTGGACGTCCGTGTCTGTATGTGCCGATCCTGTATGTGGTCACGATAACGACCGAAAGACTTCACTAATCAAGTTCTTTTTTTTTTTCTTACACTTAAGTATTGTTAGGAATAGAACCCTATTTAATTTCACAGTCTAATTTGATGTGTTTAATGGTTTTTAATAATTTTATTGTGAAAAATAAGATTATGAGGCGTGCATTTCCGGATTTTCCAAACTATTTTATTTATTTATGATTTCAGAGTAGACGATATAGTGCTCAATATTGATTTAGCACCGACATTTTTGGATATGGGTGGGGTAGAACCGCCGGCCCACATGGACGGTCGATCTTTACTACCCTTACTTCAACCGAGACGCAGGCGAGCTGCTGCAGCACATTGGCCGGATACATTCCTTGTTGAAAGGTCAGCATTCAATCTATCGTAATCTATCAGTATTAAATCCCCCAATAATCTTTATTATATTGTTCTCTTATATTTAAGCGAATTTTACTCATTTAATTACAAGTCTATACCGGGTTTTATAGCGTTTATTAAAAAAAACTTCACAGTTTAATAATTTTTAAAATTATTTCCCGACGTTTCGGATCCTTTACAGCGTCTATGGTCTCGGGGGACTGAGGTGGTGGGTGTCCGAATAATGAATTAATTGTTACATACCCCGCTTTTCATACAATTTATCAAACTGTACTGAGTACAGTTTATCAAAATTTTTAAACTGTAAAGTTTTTTAAATAAACGCGATAAAATCCGGTATAGACTTTAAATTAAAATCTTTATGATGTTAACTTATGACTTTTGTGATAAAATCAACTGTTAAACCTGTCCGAACATTGTTCGTTGTTTTTGTTACTCCGCACTTCGAACACGC
This sequence comes from Euphydryas editha, assembly GCA_036937285.1. NCBI lineage: Eukaryota > Metazoa > Arthropoda > Insecta > Lepidoptera > Nymphalidae > Euphydryas > Euphydryas editha. The sequence goes on from JAUPFZ010000004.1 coordinate 9,472,964, forward strand.
ATCAATACTTAGCACATTAAATTTATACTACATCCCGCACACTGATTCATTTATGATTGAAACTTTTTCAAAATTACACAATAACAAATTCTAACGCAAATCGAAAAGTACTCTAACTCTCTATTCTAGTCAAAACGCGTTCAATGCATTGTCTAGCGTTAACACATAAAAATGACCTAATTTTTTTTTTGGTGCATGAAGTTCTGGACGTCGAGAAACACAAGCTCATTTAATGGAAGAAAGGTTGCGCGCACAGAAGTATAGTCGGGAGATGAACGAGAAATCAACTACTGTACAACCACAAGATACGTCGTCAGAAAATGGTGACTTCGACATTGATTCTGAGGATGATTTCTTAGAGCTCGACGATAATGATGACAACAGTGTAAACAATAATTATTTCTATTTTAAATGACATAACATTTTAAACATGTCTTTAAAACATGTCTTAATTTTAACAATTTAATTTTAGGATAGCGCTGAGACAAGTGATTCGTTAAAATCTTCTGAGCCATTCATATCTAACGAGAGTCACAATCCAATACTTGAAGCGAGCTTAGAAAAAGTTTTGAATGCTGAAGAAACCGGTACTCAAATTAATTTTTTAACTACTTCAGGTATATTTATTATATCTAAAATGAAGAATATTTAAAATCTGTCTACTAATTGTTGGTGTTAACATTTTCAGATATTGAAACTAGTATAGTAAATGGTAAGGCAGCTCGGTTAGCAGCAGAATGTTCTAAAGCTGAATTGCGTGCTCCTTGCTCCATCGGAAGGAAGTGGAAATGTGTCCTGGTCAACGGACGGTGGCGTAAACACAAGTGCAAATATGAGGTGACTTCGAGTTATTATTTAGTTTTTTTATTAATAGTGGATATAATTATATTTCAACTATTCATCATTTACGTCTTGTAAATCGACGAATGCCGGCTGCACGCACGAAGAAGTGTCACGTTTCGCGAGCGAGAGCGCGGAACAAGCGATAGAAAGGCACGATCAGCCTAAGCGTTCGGCTTGTAAATGGAAAACATCATTGGAGGATCTTAAATATCACACATGTATATAAGTTGTAAATAAATGCTAAATAGCACATTGTTACTTGTAATTAATCTGTATAATTTAAGTTATAAAATATTTGAATTAATTAGTGCAAATAAATGTTGATTGATAGAAAAAAAAATATAATTAATTGAATTAACTCATTCTTTGTAATAAATATACAAAATTTGTACAAAATAATAATAATTCAGTGATAATAATAATTCAATTCAATTTATAAAAGTAAGCAATTTTTTTCAATGTTTTCTTATGACGTTATCACGTAAAATTATTGTCCGTAAACCGACTTTATTTATATAAATTTAAATTAATTACTTATTTATATTATTACGATTATTATTTTTGGTTTTATTTGCGTACTTTCAATCATCGTTCTGGTGTAATGATGATGAAAATTCCATTAGCGGCGACGATTGCGAGTATGATCAAATAAATAAACAAGACTTAACAAGTCTTAAAACCCTCAAATACTAGTCATTTATTCTTAATATTATTTTAGCCAGAGATTAGCACTTCACAACCAAAGATGAGTACGAAAAAATGTGCCTGTTTCACACCAAGTGGACTCGTTTATACAAGATTAGAAACTGACGGCACTATTGCTAGACGACCAGTTGAATTTCAAAAAGATAACAACAATACTAGAAGCAAAAGATCAACAAATAATGACGTTTTTGAACCCGATACTGTTGATAGTATTCTAGAAGAAAATCCAAGTATTGGACATTTGAGTTTTAAAAACGAATTTGTCGATGAATCCGAAAACAGAAACATTGTACACAATATAGATAAACTTATAAAAGAAACTGAGGCATTCCTTACGGCTTATGAACGTACCAAAGAAAACATAGATCATAAGAGGAGTAAAAGAAGAGCCCAACATTGGAGTCAGAATAAACATAAACAAAGAAACGATCCAATGTTGAATAACAATGAATCGTCACTAGAATGTAAGATAGAAAAGGATGGAACAGTAAATTGTTCACAAGTTATTTACAATGATTTAAAGGCATGGCATACAAATAGATTAAGTTTAGAAGATCAAATAAGGCAGCTGAGAACAAAATTAGAAGATTTAAAGGAAATCAAGAGACATTTAAAAATTAGTAAACCTGCAGTCGAGGTGCAAACGATAATACCAACATATTTAAACAACCAATTACTCAATAAGACTGTGGGTCATAATAATACTAAAGAGAATTTTAGAAAAAATCGTTTACATAGGCTAAAGTCGAAACACAGAAATGGAACTTTGTTTGATAAAAAATTCAGGCAGTCAAATGAATACATACTGCCGACACTAAATTCTAACATTAGAGATGACGTTTTTAATACGCAGTTAAAGAATGAAACTTCTACAGAGACAATAATGAGATTTCTTAACATATCTGATCATGATATTGGGAGTGATTCGAATCAGACTTACCGTAAAGACGAATCACCGATAACCCCCGTTACAACAGTTATAACCAATGAAACTTTCCTTGATCAAAATTTAATTGATGACAAAACCACACAGCCAAGTCCCACAGGAATTTATAGTGATATAACAACAACTGAATTTTCAAAATTTACTGACGCGTATACCACGAATGATACAAAAACTAACGAGAATTTAACACAAGTCACAAATGATTGGAAAACAACACCAGTTGACTTTTTTTCGACATTACATTATTACAGTTCAGCAGCAGATAAAGTTATTTCTGCTCACAAATCAAGTACCATAGAACCAATTACAGTTACTCATCACACTACCGCGAATAAACCGACAGCAAGACCTAGAACGACTATTGGTACATTGGGACCTACAAGATTTGATGCATCTGAGTATGAACAGAGAAATCCAAATAAGGGAATTTCTAATAACAATGGCATATTTGGCAAACCACCAGATGTGTTTCAAAAGAGACTCCATCCTTTATTTATTGAAAATGAAGATCAGCATGTATGTTACTGTGAGGAGAATCGGTGGGTGCTACTTTTTTTTATCAATCTTGAATTATTCTTAATCTTATTATCCTTACTTATTTCTTTTATATTTACAGTAAAATAAAACCAGTTGGCCATTCTTATTTGGAAGCTGCACAAAAGGCTAGAGAAGAGAGAAGGAAATTGAAAGAACAGAGACTGCGAAAGAAGTTGAGGAAAGCGAAAAAGAAGGTATCCATATGTCTTAGATAAAATTATACGACGCACTGCATTATTAGCAAACCACAGGCCGATACTCTGATTTGTAGTTTCTGTTAATCGTCTGTCGTAACGTGATGTTTTATAGCCTATAACCTTATACCTTCTAAAAAACAGCCTTTGTAACGTAAACAAACGACCTTTGTATCGCGCATATTTTCGCTTTATAAGCTATATTTTTCAATATAGATTTGTTTAATTTATCATTAACAAAGAGTTATTGGGTATTTTCAGGCAGAATTGGAAAGGCTATGTGAATCGGAACGCATGAATTGCTTCCGACACGACAATGACCACTGGCGCACTGCTCCGCTTTGGACCGCTGGACCCTTTTGTTTCTGCATGAGCTCTTCAAATAACACATACAACTGCGTTAGAACAATCAATGCCACTCATAACTTACTTTATTGCGAATTTGTCACTGGATTAATAACTTATTATAATTTACGTATTGGTATGTTTTTCTACTATTTTATTTTATATGCTATATTAAAATTACAAAGTGTTATAATGAAAAATACGAGGGGCATTTAAAAAGTTCCTAGTCTAACAGGGAAAATGAAAAGACAGCAATTTATTTCTTATTTATTTTTCAACTTATCCTCCCCCAAGTTTATACACTTCTTCCATCGGTAGGACAGGGCTTCTAAACCAGCTTAAAAAATCTTTCTCCATACCTTCAAAATATGCATCGACAGCAGCATTAACTTCTTCATTTGTAGAAAAATTTTGACCTCCTTAGTGTGTTTTGAACTTTGGCAATAGATAAACGTCAGATGGAGCGAAATCCTGAGCCACACTGATGGATTTCTGCCATAGTCTCGACTGACGTGTGAACTCGCGCATTATTCTGATAAAATAGAACTTTTCTTCGTAACACTCCAGGACGCATTTCTTTAATTAATTCGTGTTAACGTCGCGGGAGGTTACAATAATAGGCCGAGTTTATTGTTTGATTTTTTCTAAGTAGACCACAATGATAACACTTCGCATCCAAAAAAACTGACTCCATCACTTTACCGGCCGACAAAATCACTTTAGCTTTTTTCGGAGCTGGAGATTCTGCTCTTTTCCATTATTAAGATTGATTTTCTGTTTCCGTAGTATGGTGGTGCCCACCCAGGTTTCATCCATAGTCACAAATCTCTCAAGAAATTCAGTTGGATCAGTCACAAACAACTTCTAACAGTCTCAAGAAATCGTCAGTCGAACGCGTTTTCGTTCAACTGAAAGCAGCCGAGGCATCCACTTGAAAAGTCCAGCTCAGTGGCAATTATGTTGTTCGTTCAGATGAGATGCTAGCGGTGTCAGCTATTTCCTTAACAGTCAATCTCCGGTCAAATAAAATCAAATTAGGTACTAATTTTTTCTATATTTTCGTCGATGGTAGACGTCAGCCGTCAGACGTCAGTCCATATCAGCCGTATCAATGATACGGGGCCCTGGTCTAAAAGGGCCCCCACAATAGAGTTCGGGACAGAAATTGGTCCGGAGTTGCGACGACCTTTTTTTTTTAGGAATACATATAGTTCGACGGAGTAAATACCAGCAGTCCGGAGTTGCGACGATCTTTTTTTTTTAGGAATACATGTAGCCCGACGGAGTAAATACTAGCGGTCCGGAGTTGCGACGACCTTTTTTTAGTATTTTTTTAGGAATACATATAGCCCGACGGAGTAAATACTAGCGGTCCGGATTTGCGACGACCTTTTTTTTTAAGATTACATATAGGCCGACGACATAAAGACAAATTTCGGAGTGAGATGCGACGACCTTTTTTTTTTTCGTCGTCGTACACGAAGAAATTTGGGGCCTCTTTACAGATTTTGATACAGAGCCCATCTAAGTCACGCTACGCAACTGGTAGACGTCGATGGCCGACGGCTACTTGGGTCATCTTTGATACTTTTTTGACCACGTTTGAACTCTACTCCCACTTTTTTATTGTAGCATTTGAAGGTCCAGATTCCCGTAAAGTTGCTACCGTGTCTTCATAAATTTGTTTTGATGTTAAACCTTTATCTTTCAATTCCTTAATCACAGCACGATGTTCGATTTTATCCATTTTTTTTTTATTATCACTACTATAACGTCAAACAACGTTATAGTGTGAGAAACCGTAACGAATGCATATAATATTAAAATTAAATTAAATTTTAATATTATAAAAAATAAAATTTTAATCAATTGCTCAAAAATAATGTAGCTTCAAAGTTTCATAAAAAAGTAGGTATATTAGTTTACAAACTTTTCAAAAGACCCTCGTAAGACAAACTATTCATTTATTGCTATAAGAGTAAAATATAAAAAATACGGCATAAAATTCGTTACTATGTTAACAAATTAAGAAATCAATCAACTTTATGATTTGATATTATTATTTTTACAGATCCTTTTGAAACACAGAACCGAGTAAAATATTTGACAGCATCAGAGAAAGAGTATTTCCATAATCAATTGCAACAATTGTTGAGTTGTCGAGGCCCATCGTGCAGAAGATATTCACATTCGAATCAATCCGGTTAGTAGGTATATTCATGAGATGTACATAAATAAAATCTAGTTATTTAAATTGTTTATTACATTCAGTTTTTTTTTTTTTTTTTTTTTGATTCTCAGGAAGCAATGAGGATTTGAGTCGACGGTATGATGATGATGATCTTATGTACGTTGGCGAACCACTTGGATATAATGGAAGGTAATTAATTTTACGAAATGGAATTTTTTATGTTTTTCTTACAATGATGATATACCTAGATACCTACCACACGATTTTTTGCAAATTAAAAGAATCGCATCATTGATGCGATTCTTTTAATTGAAAAAATGAAATGAAAAAATAAACTCTTGAACAAACGTTGAATTTATGAATCTTAAATGATGCCCAACCGAAACTAGTTTCTTTTCAAGAATTAATGCCCCACGCACATTTTTAAGCGTATTATCAGGGTTGTATCAGGTTTCACCGGTTGCCGTTAAAGTTTTAAATAGTTATCCGATGAATAACGTAATAATCCAAAAATAAAAAAAATTGATTTGACTTTGTTTTTGTTTTACGATCAAACTTTATATTAAAAGTTATAGTTTATAAGTAGCTGATAAAATATCTGATAAATATCAGAAATTCATGTGTGAGATAAACTTTTAACAGAATAACTGAGAATAACTTACGAATTATTGAAGTGAAACTTCTTTATCGGGGTTGGAAAGATTTTTTCGTTACGCGCCATCTTGCGTTACGCGCCATCTTGTTCTTGTGATTATTGCGTATTTCAGTCGTTTTTCAATAATCACATGCGCAAGGAAGATTCCGAGTGGTAGTAGATGAAATCCTATATATATATAAATAAATACTTAAACTAAATAAATCAAATACATATCAAATTTTGAATGCTAGTTTTGAACTTGCAGCTCTCGAGCGATATACGAAATTCAATTCGCGTTGGCAGCCACTGCGCTAGCAATCTCTAAGATTCTTGAGTGAAATTAAGTATCACTATATAGAAGTTTGCAGTTATTGTATGATGTATTCTATAGTGAGTAGGTAATTCGAATATAAATATGTCCGAACGCAAACACAGGACTCATATAATTACGATCGTATAAAAAGTAAACTGTTTTTATAAGTTTCACTTCTTACGAGTGTACGCTAGTACACGCAATTAAAATTTTTTTTTTATAATTTAGATCGTGGCGGACCGGTGGATACGGCCGACGTTATGCAAGAGCGAGGGAAATACATCGGCGCCGACATATGATGGCGTTCTAGTCGATCTAATTTATTGGAACTTTTTTTTTGTGAAATTGTCATCATTTCTTAGTGTTTTCGAACCAAGCGGAATGTATACAAAATATTAACCGGAAACTGCACAACATGCAGAGATAATAATTTTCTATTGGAAACGACAATAGTATAAGCTATGTATTCTTAGTAAAATGACATCGAATCTTGCAGGGCTTCCTATTGCAATCATTGTCAGTGTATATTTACATTGCTTACTATACATACATAAATAAATACTTACAATTATTTCAGCTTGTAGTAAAAAAACTTTTTTTACTGTGTCTATATTCTTCTTGTTTTTAATGGAAAATTTCCAGAAGATAATTGAACAGTTTACGGTATCTTTAGAAGAAATATATAAAAATATGTTTTATCTATGTTATTTATTCTACAACTACATCCAGTCTTCCCTGATTTTAATGAGAAACTGATACTGAGAAGTCTCATCTCATTGTTAGATATTTATTGCATTTCTACCATAAAGTATTATACGTAATATTAGTCTTTAGCAATTAAAATGTAAGATCAATATACTGTATTACTCTACATGGACTGCAAACTTTCTTAAAGGAATAGTTTCTTATAAAAAACCTAGAGATTTTGGTAGATTATTTTAAAATTAATGCCTGTAGTGTATTTTATCTGTATCTGTTAGAAATAAAGAGTGATAAGAAGTTGTTGCCATGTGACAAATGATGATGATATCATGTAAATGTTTAATATTAGTAGCTAAAATGCCTAGATTTTCTTAAAAATGTAAACTGAATAAGGATTATGTCATTAATTAGTCTGTGGAACATTCTGTATTACAGTTTATTAATAAAACTAAAATAACTTTTAAATTGTTTAATTTTTCTGTTACAGATCCAATATTGTATCTATTTCTTTATCATCACATAACTCAAATAAAGGACGTTTATTGCAGTTATTTTCTGTATTCTCATCATTTTCATCTAAAGCTTCTTTATCAATAAACTGTGCCCACTTAGATTCTTTATTAATTTTTTGTGGTTGAACATGTAGTTTTTTATTCTGGTTTGTTACATTAGTATTAATTTGAGACTTTACTTTTGACCTAAAAGTTGCTTGGATGTCTGTTCTAAAACTTTTTAAACCAGAATTACCAACATTTCTAACAGATATTGTGTTAATTTCATTTTCTAAGTGATCATTCATATTTATTTCACAGTTATCATTATCGACTAAATTAATCAATTGATTATTATCAACTGAATCTTTTAAGCCATTCGTCTGGTGATATTTTCTTTTATTCTTTCTTATTTTGGGTCTATCGAGAAATACTTCTGTATCACTGATATATTCTGGCTGACTTATTTCCTTAATTTCTTCTGCTTTATCAACATATACTGACCACTTACTATCTTTTATAACATTTTGAAGTTTGATTTTTTTGTCATCATCACTAGTATTCATATTAGTACCTACATTTTCATCACATTCACTATCCTCGGAATCTATTATGCTTTTCAATATTTCTTCTTTTTCTCCTCTCATTTTATTTAACTTTTGAACATGCATTCTACAATCTTTACCAGTTCCTAAACCATAGTGTCTTTTAACAGACTGTTTTTCACCGCAAAGTTTACATATCCATTTGTTGTCCTTTCTTGTGTGATGTACCTATAAATGAATTAATAATATATTGAAAAACTTAACCTGCTATACACCTAAAAATGTACGATCTAATTCCATAGCCCAAAACATGTTAAATTTTATTAAAGCTCTAATGTTCATTTATATTTATTGAACCCTAATAGTGTTTTATTTGATAATACAAGAAACGCGATTTTTCAGCATTTTTTTTATTGTTAGTTGATTAAAATTGTCAGATAGATTTAGTCGGTTTTAAAAATTGCCCGTGTAAAATGGTCGGTTTCTAACAGTGTCTTTGAAATAATTAAATTATGTGTTTATTTACCTGGAATACAGAACATTTGTAACATCTCAACACTTGAAAGATCTGTGGCATTATGAACAACTGATTTATAAATAGTAATAAAAAAAGATTTATAAATGACCAAAATATGTATATTTCAATTTTTTGTCTTTATTGATCTATTTTATTTTTTAAACAAGCGGTCACGAAGCGGTAATGAAACTGACAGCTGACAGCTTCAAGATGACAATTTGGTAATTTATTTATTTTTTTTCCTCTCTTCGTTCCTTTTGGAACAGGCTAAGACCAAAGGCCATGCTGCCTATTCTGTCGTAATTTATTTATTTATTAACAAACGTCAACATTGCCATTAATCACGGTCTTATATATAGGCCTTGCAACGACAGTATTTTACTATAAACACGGAAAAAAAAATCATAATAAAGCTACAAACAAGAATAACGTAACGTTACAAATATTTTTTTTTATATTTTGACAGAAATATATACTTAATATTAGATATGCCAGGAATATTCGGCTACTATTCGGTATTCGGCCGACACACAATATTCGGCGGATCACCAAAAAAAAAAAAACAAAAAAGATTCTGCTAAGTAGATGTTTGATTCGTTATGTACTAATGTATTATATTCTATGTAAAATTGTTATGATATTCAATGCAAAAATGCAGTGTTTGTGTGGTTTTGATTAATTTGAAATTTATTCTTGTAAGTGGGAAAATAATTCCCTTTGTCCGTTTCTGAACTCCATATTGCGTCAATATATATAAAAAGTAGGAATTTATTTTTGTAGACTTTTTTATTTTTTGCGCCACATTTTGTGCACAAACATTTTGTGCTCCACATGCAAATTGGCATTATGCCCGCAAGATTGTTTTAAACTATTTCATTTAAGTGAATATATATTTTGTTAATTATATATCTTGAAAAAAGAAACAGTGGATCCTTCATTTGCACACTGACACTCCACCTCACTTCTAAGTAAATAATTCTGTGCACATTTATTAAGAAAAATTAATTCAAAAGTAAAGTCAGGGCAAATTACTAGTCTATTTAAATTTATAGACGTAATCGGGCAAAGGCAATTTTTTCCCACTTTGGTTGTCCATGAACAGACAAAAGGAAATAATTTCCCACTCGTAAAAACATCATATTTTTCAGTTTCAGTAATTTAAATACTATTTTATGTACACTGATATCCAACATGACACAAGAACTTATACTTAAGCCAAGAAAAATATTTTTTTTTTTGGTTGTGCCCGATTAAGGGTTAAAACTTTCGTCTCTCTGCTGGTGCACTAGGAAAATTCATTGACTTTTCAATTAAGCATTAGCACACTTTGGCATTGTGCGCCACTGAGTCGCATTAAGCTATGTAATTGGAAAACTACCATGATGTGCTCATGTGTTTCTATCAAAGTGAAGAATATCTTCACTTAGAAGGGGGCCGCGAACATACCCATTATTCGACAACCGTTCTGAGGTGGTGCGAGTAGTCGCCTTGACGCCGGCGGTTGCGGGTTTAATTCCCGCTTGAAGCAGATATTTGTTTCTGGTCTGGGCGATTGCCCCTGTGGGTCTCCCTACAGGGCCTCGTAGGACACATAAAGCATTCGACCGACCGCTATTCGTAAACCCGCAGTAGAGCAACGTGGTAGATTAAGCTCAACCCTTTTCTACTATATGGAGAAGATTCCTTTAGTATTAGTTTAGTGTTACTTTCCCAGTAGTAGGACGTCTACGGGTTGATTCAGTTCATTTCAGTTAGATTATTTGTTCATTTTTTTGGTTTAATGACTTTCAGTAGTGCCAATGATCATGTCTGACATCAGGCATGAGTAGGCACGACCATGTATAATCAGGCCTGAACGTAATATTTACTCTTCAGATATGATCATGCATGAACAGACCTGATCAGATATGAACAGGTATGATACTGTTCTCTTATATTTACGCGAATATTACTCATTTTATTAAAAGTCTGAATCGGATTTTATCGCGTTTATTTGTTTTAAAACTTTACAGTTTAACGATTTTTAATTAAATTAAATTATTTCCCGACGTTTCGGACCCTTTACAGCGTCCATGATCTCGGGGGACTGAGGTGGTGGGTGCCCGAATAATGAATCAATTGTTACATACCCCGCTTTTTATACAATTAAAAATTATTACTTTTTACCGTTCCTATTCATGCAGAATGAGCTTATTGTGTCTGGAAGTCGTGCTGTGTTCTTATTTTCCTTGGGTTCAATTAATTTTAGTACTGGCTCCCAAGCTGGTGGTACGTTCCAACCATCCTCTCTATTGAAATTAGGATGTTTTTTGATTTCAATAGCCTCGCGAATCATCCTTGGTAGGAATCGGTGTTCTTTAGCGAGAATTTGTGGCTTGTCAAATCTGATATAGTGGTTGGTACCTTGTTGAGTATGTTGATACACAGCAGACTTTGTCGACCGTTGGTGTTTCATGTCAGCTATGTGTTCTTTGACGCGTGTCTCTATACTCCGCTTAGACCACATTCACAGTCTAATTTGTAAACCCCTGCATCTTGTAAAGGTATTTGACACTTGACAGATGGTAATAATTGACTTATCTTCGTTGGCGGCTTGTAGTAAGTTTTTATTGAAGCTCGCTTCAAGATGTAGCCAATCTTGTCAGTGACTCCTTTGACATATGGTAGTACGGCAGGCTGGCGCTCCACTGTGGCTGTCTTCTTTCTCCGGGATCTGTGACACTGACGCGGTGCTCGGAGGTTGTTGTCTCGCAGTACCTGCTTGACGTGCTGTAGCTCTGCGTCCAGGTGTTTCTCGTCACAGATCCCGCGAGCTCTCTGAAACAGAGACAAACCAACGGCAGAGAGTTGTCTAGGATGATGGTGAGAAGCACCGTTTAAATACCTGTTTGTGTGGGTGGATTTTCTATACACAGAATGGCTTAAACTATGATCAGGATTCCTGATTATAAGTACATCTAGGAAAGCTAGTGTGTTTTTTGCCTCTAACTCCATGGTAAATTGAATATTGTTATTTATGGAGTTAAGGTGTTCTAGGAATATGCAAGTACTGTCTGTTGGTAATATGGTGAAAGTGTCATCTACATACCTCTTGTAAAATCTAGGCGAGATAGGTGCTGTCCTTAGGGACTGTGCTTCCTTTTAAATAATTTAATTTAATTAAAAATCGTTAAACTGTAAAGTTTTAAAACAAATAAACGCGATAAAATCTGATTTAGACTTTTAATTAAACAGGCATGATGTTGTCCAATTTCAGGCCTGCTCATACATGAACAGGTCTGATCATACATGAACAGGCCTGATCGTGGCCATTTATCATGCATGATCAGGCCTGATCATTTTTTCCCGGGAATCTAGTAAAATGACTTTATTACGAAAACGTGTACTATTTTTGGCTAATAAAGAAATTTATAAAAAAAAAAAAAAACTATATTATGCTAAGATAATCATAAAATTATATTTAAAACACAACACATAAAATATATTTGAAACTGCATTTCATTACATGTAATGTACTTACTTACATGAGAATGGCAAAAAGGCCTAAACACAAGCTGATCCTCCATAAACATTCAATATTTCCTTGACGGTGGATTTTTGAGTAAGAATATTTCACTGAGGACAAACAAGTTTACGACAAGTAGACAAAAAAATTTGAGGGTTCTTCTATACATCTGTCTTACAATATTAATTAAAGTTAACTTTTCAATTTTATTAAATAGGTAGGTATTCAAAATAAATAAATAACTTCGAATCGATACCCACCTAAAGCTTAGAATTGGTCAATTTAGTGTTTATTATAAAACAATTAAGAAAGCATATATTGTATGGGCTTAGTATAAATTTATTACATCACTGCCGACTGTATATCTAGATATATATCGATGACGCTCAGTGGTAATATTTGTAGGTTTTTTGCTGATTTGAAAAAAAAAACGGTTTTTGGTGTAGAAATCAAATTGACAGAAACTACAATAGGGAAAGTACCCATACTACGTGACCCATTTTTTACAATTTTTAACTTCTTCCCCGTCAGTGACCACTCGTAGTATTTGGTAAGAAAGCTTTAAAGCCTTAAATAACAAAAAATAAATAAAAATATATAAAAATTATAGACATAAACACAAAAATCGATCATACTCGTTAAAGTTGATGTATAATAATAAAACAAATTGTCTTTCATACTATTTTATTATCTGAGCCACATTCATCACAGTTTTCGTATATCAATATTTTTAACTTGCCATATTATTTCAAGTAAAAGAAACAATACACAAATTTATTTACAGTGATTTAATAATTATCGCTGAAAGTACATATTATTATGGCATAATAGTAAGTAATTATTATATACTCTTTGTAAGTTATTTTATTTTACAAAATATTGCACGCTTACTGAATGAATTTCTTAACCGATTCTTGCCACTGCCGCGCCAGGGGCGTCATGTAAAACATTCAGTGAGGCCAATGTCGCCCCGAAATATTAACAATATTATACCCTAATAAAACATACTGAAGTCAATTTTATTATGTGTGGCCATTAGTTTTAAAAATATAAATCACAGGTCAGATATTGTAAACATTTTTAAAAAGTAATAAATTGTTTATTTTCCATTACAATCAATTTACGTGAGCAATGCTTTTCACGTTTTTTAATGTAACTATATCTTTAACATGCTTTGCTTACAGCGTTTATTTTTAAAAATATTGGACTCAATAACTCTCATCCTTTTTTTCGTCTTGCATGATATCATATACCTAATTATTTTTACATTAATAATCGCACAATAAACTGGCAACACGGCATGCGTAAGTGGCGCCTCAGGCGCGTGCATGAGCTACGTGTAACGGTCCGTGTGTCTGTGTTTAATCGTCAGATCACAGAGTACATTGTAATATGCGTCAGATAAAAGTGATATGCAGGAGAACAATGTAAATAATTAGGCTATCTTCAACTAAAATAAATACATTTGCATAAACTCTCATTAATTGACTTATCTAATAATATAACACAATATTACAAAAATTAAAATTATAAAAATTAAAATATTGAAATCAATTTGTGAAAAATGTTTACAACGACTGGCACATTTTATTAAAAATATGAATTACTACCTTGATACGCAATATCAAGAGAGATAGAGACTGGAAGAAACGAGCTCGGGGGACTCGCTTTCTTATATACAGCGAGTGAATTTCGTCATGAAATTTGAAATGAAAAAAAAATCTAACCTAACCTTTAAAAAAAAACCTAACCTAACCGATCCTAGAATGCGTATATGCATTTTTCAGCGACAAAAAAAAAAGGAAAATCCTAACAACCTAACTTAAACTAAACATGCAAAAAAACCCTAACTGGACCTATAAACCTAGAATAGCATACAGTATTCGGCCGAATAGCATACAGTATTCTTTATTAATAAAAAACAACACTGTACAAGAATTTAATTCAATTTAATTATATAAAGGTGTTTAAATAATAATGTGCGTTGATTTTTTACCAAAACATAAATTAATCAAAAAAAAAAAAAAAAACTAATGTACACAATTGATTTTGAGGAGTACCTCCTTGCCTACATAGAGTTGTCGACGCTATGAAACTATTTCCAATGATGCCTAAGTATTTTTAATATCTAAATATGAATGTTAATTTTGTGATAATACTTAATACATAAATAAACAAAAGTGCTTATATTTATTGTTAAAAGAATTATAACCTCTGTTATAAAACCATTATTCATTGAGCTATTTCGATATGGCCAGACTTAATAAATAAAGATAGCTTTTAACATATACTCGTAAGACAAATATTTTATTACGTATGTTTTAAAATATTTACACTGGGAACGTAACATTAGATACAAAATAGTGAATATCTCCAAACACCTTATACAGTCTCATTTCTCGCTCTTTAAATTATTTACGATAAAATTCTTTACAAGATGCATTTGCTTTGTTATTTATTATATAAAAATAAATTAAAATATAATAAAATATATCCATATGGTTCGAATTTTCTACTAAAAGTATTCACTCACTTTATTCAACACCTGAATAGGAACCGAGATCTTTTATCATTGTCCTATAGATTGTTTTCTGTTCAAAAATAAATTTTTATTTATGTAATGTTGCAAATGGCGCGTAACATTATAATGGCTAGGTACTCGAATGGTTCAAACTTCTTGAGCGATGGATATTGCTTAATTTAACTTATTGTAATTGTATAATATCAACTTTAAAAAAATAATTTGTGTTAAAATCTATCGACAAATTGCAGAATATTCGAAACACGATAAAATCTCTTACTAATAAAATTTATAACAAAAAGATTTTTAATTATATTGCACAATTATTTTTGGCACTATAAGACGAATATTTGACACAAAATTGGCACACAATATGAGCACTCACAAAGGCCATAAAAATAGGCCTTATCTCTATGAGAGTTTCAGGAACTTTTATTTAAAGTCAAGAATATTTCTTAATTGTTTAGCGTTATGT
The DNA here is from genome assembly GCA_036937285.1 of Euphydryas editha. NCBI lineage: Eukaryota > Metazoa > Arthropoda > Insecta > Lepidoptera > Nymphalidae > Euphydryas > Euphydryas editha. The sequence continues at coordinate 9,488,431 of JAUPFZ010000004.1, forward strand.
GTGCATAACGGTTGTTCGTCGCGTGTAACCGCGCCTCGCTGCTCCCCCCGAGCCTTGCGCCTCGCATTCTCTCCGCACTCGATCTATGATATCTGCTACTAATTTTTCCTCTTTTGATCGCTTTTCTTCCCAATCGGATGTGTTATTGTTTTCTCCTGTAATCAAGAAATGAAATATAATTAATATTACGATAAGTTCAAATGCCTATCCTATTTAATATTATAAATGAGAAAGTTTGTCTAGATTATTTATTTATTTATTTATGGATTACCAACAGTTGTTACAATTTTATAAATACAAATAACAAAAAAACAAAAAAAAATGTCAATACAATTTCACAACTACTTACTGAAAACTACAGCATGCATAAAACAAAACGAGATAAACAAGAAATAAAAAATTAGAAAAAAATTGTGTTCTGAAATGCTTACAAGTATACTATTATACATAGGTAACAGCAATATACTTGTTTACATGTTTAGTTATAGACTTCTTAAAACCATATTTTATATTGAATCGTGGAAGACGTCACACATACTGGAAAACGTATTGTAGAGTATACAAAGACGTGGAACTGGAAGAGTCCGACCCAAAAGTGTTCTACGAAATGGTATCATAAACAAAGATGTAACATATTTTCGTGGATATCTGCATTGAACTCTCAATTGAAATTTATTTAGCAGTTGGGGACAGTCTAGTTTATTTCTAACAATCTTATAGAAAAATAATAAGTCAATAATATCAAAACGTCTCTATACGTATAATTAAAAGTCTAAATCGGATTTTATCGCGTTTATTTGTTTTAAAACTTTACAGTTTAACGATTTTTAATTTAATTAAATTATTTCCCGACGTTTAATTCCGACTTTCTTCCCGACTTTTAATTAAATGAGTAATATTCGCATAAATATAAGAGAACAGTCTCTATACGTATCTATACTGACCATATTGAATTTATTTAATCTGTCTTTATATGTAATTAATCTCTTAGATTCTCCTGTCGAATAAGTTAAATGCCAGTTAAATCTTTTTTGAATTCTTTCAATTCGGAGCATGTGACATGAAAAATGTGTTCGCCAGACTACTGATCCATATTCCAGGATACTTCGAACTAGTGAGTTGTACAAGATGATTTTGGTCTGTATGTTACGAGAGGCTTTAACATTTCGCAGAACAAAACCAAGAGTCCTTGACGCTCTCTTTACTATATGTTCGATGTGTGGTATGAACGATAGTTTTCTATCCAACAAGATGCTCAAGTCCCGTATGTGGTCCACCTCATTTATAATTGAATTCGCTATAAAGTAAGCACGTCCTATTACTCCACTGACCTACGAGTAAAGTTAATGTAAAAACATTTTTCCGAGTTCAGATCCATGCCGTTTGATTGGCACCAGATGAAGAGGCTATTTAAGTCTGACTGGAGTAATTTGACGTCGGATAAAGTGTCAATTACTTTACTTTACTTTAAGTATGTAAGTAGATGTTTGTTATCCTTTCAACTACTGAATGGTTTTAAATGAAACTTTACTGTAATATAGCTTATAATTTGAATAACACATAGGCTACAAACTGTTCTCTTATATTTACGCGAATTTTACTCATTTGATTAAAAGTCTATACCGGAAAGGGTCCGAAACGTCGTGAAATAATTTAAAATATTGTTAACTGTAAAGTTTTAAATAAACGCGATAAAATCCGGTATAGACTTTTTATCAAACATAGGCTACAATTTATAAGATTTTGTGACATTTGGCCATAATATAACGTACTTATAAAAATGTTACGCGAAAACGTGTAAGTGCCACCTATTCCATGGCGCTTACGACCTTCTTTTCCCGAGAATTCGATTGACCAGAATGACGTGTCAGTCAGCGCGGGGGTCAGGGGCGGTCCAAGTAATGACGAAGCATCGCCGAGTGCGCGACCCGAACGCGGGCAGACAGGTGAGGGCAGACGTCATAGACAGTTGTGTTATTTTGAGTTTTTTTCTCATAGCTAATTCGATTTTTGGAGCGATTTATTACTTACGATTAGTACAGCAGGCATAATTATTATTTTAGTTAGTATATTTTAAGTAGAAATATAGATTACTTTTTATTTAAGCCGTACTAGAAATGCTTTTTTTACTTTGATTATAGGATTGAAGTTTTAGTTATTTAATTTGTATTTATGTACAATGTACATGTATGTTTCGTGGTTAATCTGCTGCGCCGTTTGTGATGAAAATTGATAGGACATAGTCTACTTTTTATCAATACACCCACGCGGGCGAGACCACGGGCGGAAGTTAGTAATAAATATAATTTAGGCTATTAAAGATCGTAATCTAATCTGATTTTTTGACTAAAATTTTTGTAGAGTTCTAAAAACATTCATTATTTATATATTTGTATATCTGTGTCTTTGAACACGCGTCACAGGTAAAGTACTAAGTGGTAAAAAAATAATTTACTAAGAAATCGCATCACCGTTATTGACGTCAAACGTCAATCAAAGGAGAAATGTGTAATTGTATCGTATTCACTGCAAAAACTCTTAAAAGAAGACTGTTGACCATGACGAAATTATTTCCTTTCATACTAATTGTTTTTTGTTAATAATTTATATGTCAATCATTTAAAATCAACTATTTTGATTTTTTATCGTCTCTATATCTAGGTTACAGTGTGTTCCGTATGATACGTAGGTCACTCGATAACTTTGAGATGCTCATAATTTCACGCCTCATAAGCGTAGCGTTGAGGTGGGTTCTACTCTCACTTCACGCAAAACGAGTAATTTTTCGAATTTAAAATGTCTCTATTTATCGTATATTGCACTTGTAAAATAATGTATACACATACATATTAAGAAAAAACACTATTTTTAACACTCATGATACGTTTAATGCAATTTTTGTTGTTTAAACTAATTAAAAAAACTGTTTTAAAAAGTTCTGTCTTGGACGTCCGTGTCTGTATGTGCCGATCCTGTATGTGGTCACGATAACGACCGAAAGACTTCACTAATCGAGTTCTTTTTATTCCGTATATTTAGGAATAGAACCCTATTAGGTAATTTCACAGTCTAATTCGATGTGTTTTAGTTATTTTTAAATAAACTAAATATCACAATAACAGAAATTTGTCAAAAATATGACAAATTTATTACAGTATTGTATTCTTATATTAAAAATAAACTAGGCATATACTAAAACGGATTCAGTTAAAAAACCTCTAGATTTTAGAATAAAAAAAAATCGATTTCCCAAATTTGTGTTAGATGATTTCCAACTTGATAATGTTGCCCCGGATGGCAATTGGTTTTTCCGAGCTATGGCTGAAGTCTTATTGAGTGACGAAGGAAAATATACAGATATTAAACTTTTCATTATTAATTTTGTCTTACTAAATAAAGACAAATTTGAAGTATATATTAAATCTAAAATTGTTGAAGTTAACTTTGAAAATAATATCGAAAGTGCTCTGGACCAGCCAGAAATAGACGATTTGATAGAAATGATAGCTACTGAAAAAATAATTGTTGTAATGAAGGTTCTTTAATCGCTATTAGCCATGCTTTAGAAATTAAGCTAGGTATTTGTTTTTAATGTGAATGGATTTCCTACAATTCTAACATCGATAAAATTTATTATGGACCTAAAAACACAAATTATTCGAAAGTATTGACAATAATGAACACCGATTATTCGCATTTTTATGTGGCTCGTCCTAATAATTGTATAGTTATTAACAGTATTCAAAATAAGAAAGGACTTTGGAATAGACAAGGAATTTATACTTGTATAATTATAACAAGACTTATATTATTTTAATTATATTATTTTTATTATTACATTATTTTAATGCTCCGCTTTGAATTTCTCAAATAAATAATTAATTATCTAGGATAAAACTTTTGATTGATTGATGGATATGACAATAATGAAATTGGAATGAGGATGGCACCTCCATCCGGTAATTACAAATCTATACTTTATTATAAAGCTGAAGAGTTTGTTTGTTTGTTTGTTTGAACCCGCTAATCTCAAGAACTACTGGTTCGAATTGAAAAATCATTTTGTGTTGGATAGCCCATTTACCGAGGAAGGCTATAGGCTATATAACATCACGCTACGACCAATAGGGACTGAGCAATAATAAGAAATGTTACAAAAACGGGAAAAAATAATCTTTTTTGAGAGCTTCCGTTGCGTCCTTTATTATTTCTCTTCTCCAGACATTTTTAACTATAGTTCCACTTTTAAAGTAAATATAACATCACTATTTCACTGAGAATTTTCGAAAAATAAAAAAAACTCAATAATACGTTGAACGACCTAGGAATCAAACCTGAGACCCCTTGCTCGGCAGTAACGCTTGTGACCACTCGACCAACGAGGCGGGTACTTACTCTTACAATTAGAGTAATTGTTTAAAAATATTTAAGTACGTTTTTCCCTTAAATTAACGCGGGTGAAATCAAGGGGCACAGCTAGTTGTTTATATTGGAGTCGAATTTTACTGACCATTTAATGACTTACTCCAGTGCCGGATTAACCAAGTAGCAAGAGTAGCAATTGCTACGGGCCCTGCACGAAAGGGGGACCCGTATATTTAAACCCAGTCTGTCTGATTTTTTTAATGAGACTTATTGGTATATTTATTGCATTTACTTCATGTCACAAAAACGTAAAACGTTACAACTTTTCCTACTAAGACAATCCACGTCAAATAATCGGTAACCGACTACTTCCTTGCCATGAATAAAACACCGAATTTCATACGGCAAATGCACAAGTTCTACAAAAAAGTTCATCTCTGGCATCAGGCAATCCCATCTCTGGTCTTTTGTACTTGTCAGAGCCTAGCAGGACCTATACTAAACTATTAATTACCCACAAAATTGTAACCTATACATAGCAAATAAACATATTGAGTATTGAAGTATTTTTTTACCACTTTATACTAAAAAACCTATAGCAGACAAAAGGCTCTTTGTAAGAATTTGCTACGTGCCCCGCGCCACTGACTTAAATTAAATTTATAATATTAATTATATATATATATATATATATATATATATATATATATATATATATATATATAGATTACAACTTAAATAGCTATAACCATCCAACTTTGTACAATCAACAAACAAATAACGACCAAATATTTTAAATTTTAACAACGAACAAACAATCAAGACTGTAGTACCCTAAAGTATTTAATTAAATGCAAAAAAGAAAAATGGTTTTTTAAATACGGGCGAGTGTCATTCTTTTGTCCGAAGTTTTGGTCAGCGCGATTCAGAAAATTATATATTCTGCGCCATCTATCGTATAATGGTAGAATATCGTTTTTATATTTAGACAAACATAATTTAACATAATAGTATATTAATTGAAAATGATGTTTATCTAAAATATTAAAACGATTTCTATTCCTATCCGACATATTTAGTAAACTTACAAGTTTAACAAAATAATAACTCAAAATTAATTGCGAGTTTTTAAGATTCGTTAGACCAGATGGCGTCTATGTCGCGTAGGCGTATTTCTATTTTCTTAAATATTTATTTTTAAATTTAATTACAATGAAACAAAAACTAAATTATACTGTGAGTTATGTTTAATTTTTGTGTATTAAAGTTATTTACATTGGTTTTGTACTTTTTACGTGATACGTGCATACAAAAAAAAAAGATAAGAGATGGCGCTGATTGAAATAAAAGCGCGCTATTAAAATTTATTCTTGATGATATATAGTGTATTAATGAAACTGAGGTTTCAACAGATTTATTATTTGTATAGATATTTCAATACTATTTTCAACATTTTATTACTGATAATTATAGAGGAATTTTCTATACTTAAAATTAATTTTAAATAAAGCTTTAAATATTATTACTAACCTCTATGTTCTCTGTTTTTGTTGCCCTTTTTAGTTTCAGGGTTTTTTACTAACACGTTGTTTATTTCTTTCCCATTCATTTGATAATTAGGCACACTCGATTTTGGTATAGACGTTTCTGGATCGATTTCCTCTTTAATATCCGTCTGAATGGCTGTCGCAGTCTTTTTCGATAGAGCTTCGGCTTGTGAATTTGTTAGGACGGGGCTGGAGTCTCGTAAAACTTCGCTGTGTCTACTTGCTATATGACCGATGTACCCTAATGAACATAAAGTCTGATAAGAGTTACCATTACAAAGAATATTCTTAACATAACTAACATACGGGATTATATTAACCCACATAACATTATTTTTTAAATCTCTTATAACAGTTTACGCAGACGTTACAATTTGCACTTAAGTTCTTTAGTTACCCACCTACCTTTTTTTTTGACGCTGTGAAATGCGTTTACGCATTCCGCCACCCGAAAGCGACGGGTATGTGGGACTCGCTGACTGCGAAGTCAGAATACCCACTAAAACACAGCGGTGCCCTCATCGTCGTACAAGAACGCCACGGGATCGCTGGCACATGCCACCGTGACGCCCCGACGGTTAGCGCGCCTATACGGGCCGCCTTCGCTTATAGAGCGCTCGCGGGCACCGTAAGCGCTCTATTTCCTCTGCGCCAGGGACCGGTGAACGGGAGAAACTGCGGCAGGTCGTGACGACATAGCCGCAGTCTCCTCCGTGGCGTGTTGGGCTTTGGGGAGCGGTCGTGGTCTTCGTGACCGCTCTACCCCTCGATTTAGGGGAGCGGCAGTCCCGCCCCCCATCAAGTGAGCCACCGGTTTGCCAGCAGCAGAACAGATGGCGCAGCGCAGTGCTCCGGTGCAATTTCGGGCAATGTGCCCCTCGAGGCCACACCGAAAGTACGCGCCGCTGCGGTCGACCGCAGCCGGACAGATCGGGCGAGTGTGCCTGACACCCAGACATTTGAAGCAACGCATGGGGCGCTGCTCCAACAGTTGAACTCTGGCCGAGGTCCGGCCGACCAGGAGCCTGCCAGCCTCGGCCAGGGCCTTGGCGACTGGGATCGGGCACCGCACCACCGTGCACCCCAACCCACCCGGTCCGACCGCGATTGCGCCAGTCTTTATACAGGCGGCATCGCACTTGCCCACCTGCGCCGCTGCAGTGGCCACCATCTCGCAGCTGACAGAGTCGTCCAGCCCAGAAACTCGAAGAGTCGCGAGCTTCGTGGGTTGGACGACCTTCGCCATGCTACCCAGCGCCTCCTGCATGGCCTCAGCCAGGCGTCCCGCCACTTCCGGGATCTGCCCCATCGGCAGCTCCAGTAATCTGGCCCCGGTTGCGGCGCGCCGCAGCTTGAGGCCACCGACTATACCGAGTTCCGCCAAGTCTATCGTATCTGCCACCCGCTTTAAAAGGTGGCAGTACGTTACGCCCTTACTCTCGGCGTACTCGTCAAACATGACGAGCACTGCCGGAGAGCGGGGGGCAGCCAGCTTAGGCTTTTGCGTCTTCTTTTTCTTCGCCGGCGGCTGCGGCGTCGGGCCCTTCGGGTCCGGAGCAGCGGCGGCGGCGGCGGCGTAGGACTTAGGCGCCTTCTTCTTTTTCCGCCTGGCGACGGTAGTCCACTCACCGTCGCCAGCCTCGACTGCGGGTGCCGACTCCTCGCACACGTGTGCTCGTCTCTTCCGCACTGGAGCGGAGGTGGCGCTAGAACACGGGGCCTTCTGCGTCGTCCTGTTCTTCCTCCTGTCCGCCGCAAGCGGTGGACGGAGCGTCTTCTCCGGCAGGAGGCGCTCTTCCAGGCCGGTGAAGCGGGCGTCTATCATGCGCCCAACTGACGCGACCACCGACGCGTGCACTTCCTCTAGGAGGCCCTCTTCTGGTCTTAGTCTGGGACAGGTGGGAGCGGCCTTCTGCGAGCTCTGCTCTCGTAGCTCCACCACCTGTCTACGGAGGTCGTCCAGGTCGCGTCTCAGGCGGGAGTTTTCCGCCTGGAGCCAACGCACCTCCTCCGAGGCTGTCCTCTCTCTGAGGGCCTCGACCACCGCCTTTATGGATGCCGCCGCATCCTTCAGGGTACGCACGAACGTGCCCTTCAGGTTGGACGACCTCGTCGCAATCTTACAGATCAGGTCCACGTCTGTGGCCACCTGATCCACCAGAGCGTCGGCTGTGCGTGTGTCGCCCGTTACCACGCCCAACGCATAATGATGCGCCTCTTTGATGCGGCGAGGATCACGCTCCTCTCGCCGGGTGACTTCTCACTACCGCGATACCGCTTTCCGCTTCTCGTTTGACCACAGCTGGGCTCACCACTAGTCGCTGCCGAGCTGTAGTCGTCGGAGTCGAGTGCGGTTGACTCCCCCTCTACGTCATTTTTATTAAAGATTTTTAGATTAACTGCCATGTAGTTACCCACCTACCTAAACTGCCCCCCTCTAGAAGAGCTTGAAGAGCGGTCGGTCACTGTTAAAAAAGATTTTTCCATTTTTTCTTATTCTAAGCGATGTCACTAATAAAGATAAGTGAAACGAATAAAAGAACACCTCCACTACTAATTTGAGATACTTATAAAATATTAAAAACCACTATTGAAACAATATACTTAGTCTAGGATTTTCTTTATCTGCCCCTCTCTATAGAGAATCCTGGAATCCCTTGGAGGTATGTTTACTACTCAATGAAACTACTTAAGTTATCGCCTTGGACGCCTTATTGTCCGAACTTCAATTACTCTTATGTTTAACACAAATTAACTATTTATCTACTTAATTATATTTGTCTAACATACCTTTTCTACTTTTGAAATACACCAAACACTGTTCACATTGAAAAAGCGGAGCCGGATTTAACGGTTGTATAACATGTAGTTTGTATTTGTGCCTATACCAATGCGTCCGACTTTGTAATATTTCTCCACAAAGCTTGCAAACCACACTGCCATCGTTCCTAGTCATGTATTCTAATAGATCATTTCTTACTTTTGGAATATCTTTTGTATTTTCTTGGTCTTTGTTTTCGTTAATTTCATCTGTATTGAGTTTTTCAGTTAAAAAGTGGACGCCCGTGTCTTGTATTGCTTCGAATGTGTTTTGTTGAATATGTTCAAGATTCTCTTGCTTATATTCCGCTCTTGAAGAATCTGATAAGACTTCCAAAGTAATAATCGGCATACTATTACCATCTTCTTCGTATGTGTAATGGTATTCTGTAAAAATATTGATTAAATGTTTATTAGTATTAGCAAACATTCTTAGGAGTTAGTTAACTATTTATTTTTTATGATATTTACACGTTCCTCATACTTATACCTATATACTTACTAGGTATAAGATTATATAGTCCAATTGCATTTCGTTAAATTGCTTAATTTATAGTTGTATAGGTTATAGTTTTGTGTATTTGTAATTCATCTAGTAAATTTGTACGAATGCATCCCACACATGAATCATGATCATTCGTGGGGCAATTTCAAACACCAATCTTATTACATTACAAAAAATAATTACCTATTTCTTATTATTCTTTTTATTCTACAATGAACATATAGAGATCAATTATCAACACAAATATCAAACTCAATCAACAAAATCACTAATATAAAACTCTCAATATCCATTATTATTAAACAAAACAACGTTTTTAAGGATCTATTAGAAATTTTCCTTAAAGTGGGTACTTGTCAACGCCGTAGTAAACCCCTGCGGGAGCGTTCAGCCGCTTTAATTGGAGGGTCCCGGATCTGCAGGCAACAGGATCCCTCCAGCGACAGGCTGGCCTCGGCGAAAAGGCCAGACTTCTCCTCCATGGGGACTGTCCGGCTAACCTCTGAACAGTCCCGCGACGCCGTGTCTAGCAGGACCGGGTTCCCATCCCGGCCCGACACGGGCACAAGGGCGTTACTGGAGGCACATTAAGTAGCGTCTCCTACGCACCCTCATTCGTCGCCTGCGGACGGAGGCCACGTTGGCGGCCTCCTCTCTCCTCCGCTCGTCGGCGTCCTTCTGGGACATTACTGTCTCGCAGAAGGAGACCATCGCCTTCCAGGACTCGTCGTCGCCGAGCATCGCAATGATGATGCTCGGGAGCGACAAGTCCCCTCCGAGGATCGACGTCAGACCTTGACGCAGCGCCGCCCATTTCGGGCACATCTCGAGGGTGTGCTGGGCAGAGTCCACCGCCGCGCCACAATCGTGACATTCAGTCGTCGGCTCGCTCTGGGCCGTCCGGCACAGGTAGTTACCAAAGCAACCGTGCCCGGTGAGAACCTGCGTCAGACGGAAGGTGAGGGGCTTGCGTTTTCGACGCATCCACCGCTCAATGACCGGGCGAATGGCAGCCGTTACGCGTGTGCAGTACGGCTGCCCCGCCAGGTCCTCCCCCCACCTCCGCATAAGCGCTTCCTGCCCTATCCGACGCACCCGTAGGATCCCGTCCAACGTAGGGTTCTTACCAAGAGCCCTCCTACCCGAGGCGTATGAGTAGGTCTCGGCAAGAACCTCCGCCACGAGTTCCCACGGGTGGTCGCCGGCTGGGTACTTGTCAACGCAAGATATCTCAATTTAACCGAACACTCACGGTCTTGACTTCAAGGTGAAAACACAGTGGGGATACTGTGTAACCACGATGATTTCACTGTGTTCTCCTTCTCACAGTGTATTTGTTCCATCGGTACATAGTGTTTCTACAGTGTATCCACAGAATTATTGCAGTGACTACACTCAAGGGGATAGAGAACGAGCGACGGGCTTTCGCGCTGTCGGCGAAGGTAAATTAACCAATTCATCCGCCTTATACATTGTTTTCTGTTAACGAAATTATAGCGCGGTTCGAAGACCTACAACGCTATCTATGGAGCTCGAATGTAAACTATGATTTGGTGTTGAGTTCCGTGAACTACTGCGGAACATGAATGAAACACACGGTAGAAATATTGTGTATCTACGTGGCTTACAGAATACATTGTCTCCAAAACATTGGCGTACGTTTATTAATATTCGGCTAGCATTTCGATCAAAACTCAAGTGGTTACCTACTTACCTATCCGTTTTCGCCGGAATCTATACCTAAATATGTTCTCTCGCTGCTTTTTTGTATTGTAGGTATTCAAAACGCTAACCTACATAATGTAGATAGGAAAATTGTAAGATTAGCAGAGAATTTCACACTGAGGGTACTGGGTACCTGTGCACAACACCAAATTTTAGAAAATGTCGTTTGCTACAGGCAGTATAATAATGGAATGTCTTACCGCTCAAGATCAGACAGGCGCAGTCACTTACATATTTTATAAACCTAGTTAAATAGCATTATCTCACTATCGTAAACTAGTGACTTATTATTATTTTGCATAACTTTACTTTTTTTTCTCTGTCTTATTATTTATTGCGATTTTGTAACTTACCAATTTTGTTTGTAACGACTTGTGTATATTATGTATGTATGTATGTATTTATAATAATGTATATTTATCAATGTATTTGAGTATTTATGTTTATTTAATTTGTGTTAAGCATAATTATACTCGTAATCATATTCCATGTATGTATATAGGTAATGTATGTTATGTAGGTAAAAATGGGTCACCAGCTACATTTTCTTTACATATTCTCTTTAATCGGGGTGTCTTGAATTAATCGTTACTTATCGTTAGTAGGTAGTATACCAGTGTACTATCCCAGTAAACAATATGAGTTCTTTAAGAAATCTCATTCAAGATTTGGACGTCTTAGGTAATGATCTCCCAAATAATATCTCTAAGACGTCTTCAGGATATCCGATGCACCGCTTCAAGAGCAAATCAGGATTTCTAAAGGAATCCTCAAAGAGCTCTTTTTTCTGAGTTCGTGCAATATAATTGGCCGAGTTACCCATGTCTATGTGGGGCGATAGCGAGTCAACGCGTCCCCTTTCCAAAAAATAACCAATCTTATACGCCAGATGGTTGACAAGCAGTATTAGCTCATATACTCTAATACGATAATAACTAATCGGCTACAAGTTATCGTCATATACACCCTTATGGAAATTATCCCTAATATAAACTCTATATAGACTATATAGTTCTAATGAATAAAATAAAAGACTTAAAAATACTTTTATTTGAGTTTGACTTTTTCCCTCAAATAAAACTAAAAAAGTTTTTATAAGTATTTCATTGTATTTATTAGAAATATATAGTTTATATTGGGAATAATTTCCATTTTCATAAGGGCACCCAGGGTAGGAACATCGCTAGCACTATTTAATGTACTAGTAGCGACATCTACTGAGAAATATTTAAGCGACACTCAAAAAAAAAAGATCTCTTTAAGACATCGTAGTTGGACATCTTTACAATTTCTTACTCTCCTCGGTGATCACCCGTAGTATTTGCTAAGGCCCCCTTTTTACTTAACTCTTCAAAAAATATCATGTGGTATACGATGTATTTATTCAATTACAAAAATAAGTTGGGCCTCAGTTGACATAAAAAGTGCGACTGGCACAATTTATAAAGTGAAATGGCGGCCATTAAGTCTATCCACAGAAGAGTAGTTACCACTAATCCCTTAAATCTATATACTCTTATTCAAAATTATTAAAAATGGTATTGTTGATTAAAATACAATTCATTGTATACAATTTAATTTTTTTAACAAATGTCTGTCGTAAAATGAAAAGGGTAAAATATTTGGAAAATAAATTTGATACACATTAGTCTTTTATATTTTTATTTGAATTATTATTTGTAGTTTACATATTTTTGCATTACATTCCAATGCGTTGGTAAGATTCTTTTCCTTAAATAAGAACTAGTTTAATTTCTTGTTACATTTTAAATATTTTTATCGTCATATTCCGTATCTTAAATCAATTTAATGTTAAAGCTTTGCTGTTTGCAACGACAATTTAACTCTATATTAACATTATCCAGTTAAACTGTGGTAGTATTGTTAACGTCGATATAAAGATTATAGAATACATAGCGATATATTTATTTAGTACTTATGTTGTAAAAACACTAAAAGAATATTAAAAGTTAGTGTCCAATAACAATCGTAGTCTCTTGATTAACTAAAATGCTATCGACAGTTCCGTTCACCGTTCTAAAGAAAAACATAGCATTATATTTATAATATACATAAAGTAGGTAAGAGTAATACTAAGACCGTTATTTACGATGATAAACGGTACAATAAATATACTTCTGTACTTCAGTTAACTATTTATTCAATAGAATATAGAAAAAATCAACACACGTATAAAAATTGCACTACCTTGATTTTAACTCTTAAAATGATGTACGACGTATAATTATATGACGATCAATACGTTTTAATATTTAATTTTGTAAACGATTAAAACTGTCGCTGAAATTAAAAAAAAAATCGATTAATCGTCGACTGTTTTTTGAAAATAATGAAAAGAAAATTAGTTAGTATAACAATTACTAAATAAATATTACAGGCGATTACCGGTCTACTTTACGATATAATTAAACGTTTTAGATTTTGTGATAAAATTATACTCTTTTATTACTATATAAAATAAGATAATTTTAAAATATCAAAATATGTCATCGCTTTTAAACTCTATAATATGTAATATATGTTAAAACCAACCTTTTATTAATATAATGATTATAGATTTTTATTTTTTAAAATCAAATGATATATCAGATTATTATTTAATATATTTCAAGTTTGCTAAAATTAAAAGAAAAACATTACTTGTAAACAAATTAAGAAATAAAATAATATCTCAAAAGTAAACTGCCAAATAAAAATACATAACTTATTTAATTTAATAATAGTGTTGCGTCAACCATCGCCAATATTTATTATTAAGTAGTTGTTCACATATTCGTGACCATAATACTTAATGAAAACGATAATTCGTTTTATATAATCTATATTTATATATAAGCTGCCTTGCAGCATGTGGTTAGAAAGAAAAGTAAGATACAACAATGAACGTGTTGCTAACTTAGTTAGCACTAATATCACAAAAACAAAATACTACAAAAAAAAAAGAAAGAAAATAAAATATAAATAACATGTCGCCACTCGAATAAACGAACCTCGTGAGGAATCGAAAAAAAAACTAGTTTATAACAGGAATGGAAAAAGAAAAAACTCGAGAGATTTAAATTTAAAACACTTATAAAGGCAATTATCAAACAGATTTTGTGCGATTGACTGGCGCTGGTATACCTATCTAAAAATCACACTGTTATAATTGTTAATACCTTATCGGCAACTATAAAATCTATAATGATTCAAGTCTAATCTTAGATATATACATCAACTTGAACCTACCAACCTTATATAAACTTAAAAATTGTGCGCTAAATTTAAACACAAAACTCAATAATAATCTTTTAAGTAGCTAATACAGAAAATCTACATTCTATGTATACATAAAGTAATTATATTATAAATTGCTAGTGTTATCAAAACTCTTCATAAAGATAAACCTATAGTAATTAACGTATAATTTAAAGACGAAAACTATATTTATATTAACCTTGGAGATTAATCAAAAACGTCTAACAAATATTTTCCTTATCAATGGAAGAACTGCTGATTGTCGTTTCTTGGGTTCTAAGCGAACTAGAACCTACGTAAAACTAATTCTATTTATAATGAAAAGATAGATATGGAAACGTTTTATACAACATTAACATACGTGCTATGGCACTAATAGATTTTACGTAAGCATATTTATTGTATAGGGGAGAGTTGGATAATACCGCGCGTTTGATAATTCCACGCCCTAGCATATTTCAAAAACTAAACGCTAATTGCGCTATCCAGGCCTTAAAGATCACAGCCCGAGTCGTCTACCCCTCCCCGTACACGACGCTAATTTACTCAGAGCAGTGATTAAGACACATCGTGTCTTACAAGTTTTTACTCTCGTTCCTTATAATTTCGCGGGCATTTTTGACAAGAGGTAAGCTATTCTATATTTGTATTGTAACACATTGATTACTTTTATTTTAATCCTAACATATTATAGAATTAATGACTAGATTGATTTGATTTCACGATTAACTTGACTGTATTATTTTGAGGTTATAAAATGAAATAACAGAGTTTGTCAATTCCGCGCCCAGGGCGTGTACGAGTGAAGACCACGTACCGGCCAGCACAGTGTCAGACGGCCATCCACGAGATGAACAGAGGACTTGAAGAGAGTCGCCGGAAGTCGATTGGATGGAGGCTGCTTTGAACCGGAGTCGATGGGGGGAGGCCTACGTTCAGCAGTGGACATCCAATGGCCGATATGGTTATGATAATTAATCTAGTCGTAAAATAATAATTATATCTAGGTATAGAAAGGAGTCTATGCTTCTTTTTCTACGAACGAGTTTATTCAACGTTGCATTTTTTTAAATTCTAAGTTTACTGATAAAAATTCACGAAATTATTACGGGCACGATATTATCAGACCAGTCTGATAATACCACGCTTTCCCGTTTTTTTATTATTTTGCAATAATTAATTTTTGTTTATTTTTTGAAATATTTTGCCGTGATGTATGCGTAGCTAGATAAATTCTGTACTATTTACTGCATTTTTGAATATATATATCGAACCTTCTCCGAATTATAGGTCCAAGTTCTCAGAGGCTCGGTAATATCCAACTCTCCCCTATATTTTTAATCTATAACTTCAATTGATATAAAGAATTAAATAGGTATCGCAACAATAGGCTCACTAATAATCAAACAGTAATTTCATATAATTATATATAAAAGTCTTTAATAATCATTAATAATATTTAATATTTAGCAATGTAGAATAAATATTTTCGAAAGTTGCTAAAGATTTTGTAGTTTTAGAACTCATTCAGAGAAATAAGGCAAGTTGGTAGATAAGATTGATAACAATATTAGTTTTTAATATCAACTTTTAGTTTTTTAAATTTGCTACGGAAGAAAAGTTGACCTAGGTGGCCTGTTAGCCTTTGACCTTGTACATTTAAATTTAACTTTTTTATATATTTGTTCAACGTATATTGCGAAGACAGATTAAATGTTAATAATGTACAGTCTTTGGTTGGTGTCTTGCGATATTCTAACTATTAAAGTTATATTTTAATGCAACTTTTAAAGAGGTTCAAAAATCGAGAGTAGAAAATTATTGGAAGGCTCATTTCAGACTTGCAATGCACCTATTAATAGAAAATGTAAATATTAAAATTTGATACGCTGTAAAAGTTGCGTAACTGGCCTTCATTAAAACGTGTAAAATATTTTATTGTCTAATATTTGCACAACCATACTTTTAACAAATAAAACATAATGAACTCTATGTAACAAACATTAGATATTAAATGCATAACAGTATCATTGGAAATACTTTATAAAATGTACGTCAAAATTTCACTCCAAAAATAGAACAAATACTATGCCTATTGAAGTCTCGGCTTCTATTTCTATAGAATAATATTTTTAAATATACTTATAGTATAGAAAATATACTATAATTTAAAGGCATTTCCGAAGGCACTATTTATATGATTCGAACGATAATATTCTATGGAATCTATAATACATGTCATATAGTCGTCCTCAAACTTGCGCAGGATCAGGCGAAGAATGTGAAGGCGTAGACCCACGGGGCGATCCCGAACCTATCGCTTCTAATTTTATCCCAGGTGGTAGTTGACCTTCCATCCCGGGTAGCATAAAGAAGGCGTTCGGTGGATAGACACAATCTTTTGGCACGTAACAGTCGTGTGTAGTTTTCATATGATTCTTCATTTTGTCGGGTCGGGAGAATTCCTTGCAACACACCGGGCATGGAAATACTTTTCTCTGCTGACCTTCATGATAAAGGAAAGCGTGCCTCTGGAATGAATATTTGTTTTTGAAGGTTTTTTGTATATTTTCTTTCGCACATTCTGTACACTGGTACACGCCTTCATTGACAGACGCATATCTGAACAGATTAAGACCTCGAACGGACATCTCTGTCAACTGTTCCGCAGGATCGTTGGACGCTGAATTAGCTCTTCTTCGAATACGTCTTCTAACAACCGGTCTTTGCATCTGGCTCCCTCCTGTTGGTAACGTATTATTATTAATGGAATCGTTTTGATATTCATTTGATGTAGACGCAGACTGTGTTGCAGGATTAATACGAATTTTTCCATGACCGTCATTTGATGGCGATTGTTCATATTTAATGTCTTTATTTTCAAATTCAGGTGTACCACGACCTGAAATCAGGTATTTCATTATTATAATATTCAATACCATGCTTGTGACACATACTAATACAACCGGAGCGTGTACAAATAAAAATAAAATAAAAATGTAATCTAGTAGTGAAAATAAAAATAGGTATAACCAAAGGGATAAAAAAAAACAAAAGGCGAAAATATATTAATATTTATTTGTTCAAATTGAATGATGAAAATAATTACACCATGATAAAAACGAAAACCACGTGCTAGATGGAACTATAGCAGACAAGTTCGTCACATTCATTAATATTGCAGAAGAAATAAGTAGCACCAATTATATTTTATTGATAAAGCTCGTTTAAATGTATGGATACATTATAATGACAAACTCGTCCAAATATGAATCCTTATATAAAATATATAGCAAACTAGAAACAAAAATAAAAATTTAAAACATTTAAAGAAAAAATTAGATATTATCGATATTCTTAAGAATATTTTAGATACAAAATAATAAAAAAAAATAATAAAAAATCTGCTGTGCAAAATAACTTCTCGTTTGAATAACACAAGGCAGTGGTTATAGAAAATAAAATAAAACATTTGGATAAAACAATGGATTCCAGTAAAGTCAAACTTCTAAAACTATATAAAATAATCATTAAGTCTACATAATAAATTAGAAAAATAATGTAACAAAAAAGATAGTTTTTCACTATGTTAAAAATAGGACTCAAGTGTTTGCATTTGGAACTATTTCGGCAAGTGTGGGTACATTACTTCAATAAAATAATGCATGTTTTCCTTAGCTCATAAGATCACATAAGGTGGGTTATTCAGTTGAGATAGACAAGTCTAATTCAGGCATGTTTTATCTTTAAATATTTATGAAAAATAGCTGCCTCCATTGATTTTAAATAACCAAATAACATAGCCTCGTCGTGAATTATATTTCACGAGACATCTAAATCTATTGTTAAAATAAAAAATACAAAAGCAATAATTTGTACTGAACCAAAAATACTTTGTTTTCGCATAGCGTCAATTTGAGCAACATAGAAAGCATGTTAACGTAACTAGCTCTAACCACACTGTCTACGTGAGAGTAGTATCATGTGACAACATACCTACCTGATCAGTCCTCTCTTCGTGACTACTAGTTCTCTACAGAATAGAAAATTCACTCCATTGTAAACAACACAATTTATATCTATATAATTATAAATAACTTAAGCTAATCTTTACTAATAACCCGTGTTGTTACTTTGCTACTATTAATCATAGTTAATTCTTCAAAAGTCTGAATAATTTTATTTATATAAGTAATAAGCATCGTTGCTGATATCACCATAAAAGGTACGCTTTAAGATAAAGTCGTAGCATCATATATATTTTTTTTTTCGTTTAGATAAACAATTCATGGCAAGATAAGTAAGTGTCCAAAATATATAAATTTCAATAGTATAGTATACAAATACATAGAATTTTAAAGACACTAAGTACTTGTAAAAAAAAAATAACAGAAACATAATTAAGAAAAATAAAGCAAATTATTAACATTATTACGTTTTACTCAACACATCTCTCATATATTTATAGAAGTACCTAATTGTTTCATCTTTAGATTAGCATTTGGATAAAACCGTCGCCTTACGAGACAGGTAATGTTAATAATATGCCTTCAAGTTTACAAAAGGTCACAATAAATTAAAAAGATTTTAAAACGAAATGGAACAAAAGCAAACAATAACAATTAATAGAAAAGATTCTGTTTATAGATTTAACTTTTATTATTTTCTTTAAAGATTCTAAAAATAGTAATTAACACCTTATTGTATACGATCGTATTTCTTTCAATAACAAATAATTCTATGTCGTGTAACTTCCGAATCTAAAATTTTCTAAATTTTACACCTTGCATTTGCTATTGTCTAAGTGCAAATAACAAAAAAATATGGAGTCAACATTTGGCTAAGAACTATATAATAATTTAATATAATAAGTATTTTGCGTTAAATTTACTGTGTCATGTTCAGATAAAGTATTTATTTGTATAGTTTTATTTAAAAAATACTTACGAGAGGTGTAGAACGGTCTAATTTTAAACTCTCACTTCTTGACTGAAATGTAAACTGCTGTCTTCTATTCTTAACCTAAGACTGAGAATTATCTACGATTTGAAAACATTATGCAGTAATAAACATTCCGTATAGTTCATTTTGGTAGTATTTAAAGAACAATTTAGTCAGTAAAATAAATAATAGCATTACAATTGTTTAACGGAACTCCTATCATTCAGAAATACTTTTAGGCAAATATATGTACGACTATGGGTTGGCTCAGTTCGTCAATCGATTTAACTTTTATAAATCAGAACTTTGAGTACTCAAAATAGTTTTGAATAAAATTATACAGATTTAAATCACAAAACAAAATAGTCTTTAAGCTATAGATCGATTGACAAAATTGAGCGTCAATTAATTTAAAAACTATTTTCTCCTCAGTTGATTTCGAAATTAACCTAGTTTTATATTATTAAAAGTTTCATATATGTAAAAATGCAGCTATTTACGACTTGAAATTATTCTTGAAACACCTCTCTAAGTTACAGTAGTCCATAGCAATATTATAATATAAAATAAATAATCATTGTTATTATTATTTTAATGTAATAATTATTTTTATAATTTATACTCTGCAAATTTAATTTGATAACTTTTCTACAAACCTTTAAGAATTAATATAATTTGTAATATTATAAGCATATATATTATTTAACAATAAAACGGCTGATGAATATATCTGTTATAACTCTGTGATATATCTAATGTTAAAAATATGTCAATATATAATATAATTTGTATGTTTAATAGCATCTGCCCATAGAATTATAATGTATACATAAAAATATTGATAGCTGCACATATTTTCTGAAGCCCAGTTAAAAACATGTTTTTAACGATAAAATAATACGAGGGCAACACATAAAATGTATGTTAAAACAACAATATTAACAAACAACATACACTTTAGGGACAATTTTTTAATGTCACATCACATGTGACGTCTCCTTAAGTTTAATTTAGCACCAATTGATGATATAGCTTTAATTAAATAATGTTCCATTGATATATAAGATTTCTAAGTAAGATATTTATCGTTAACATAAATATACATTTTATAATTGTTTATAACAAATACAATAGAATTTATACTTTATTGTATAGAATTAAATGAAGGAACTCTGAAAGGAGAATGATTTCTGTGATTTCAATTAAGGAAAGTTTAAGGGAATTTCAATTTTAAACATTTTAAGTTTAGGCACTGGCTAAATTGACTATCTTTAAGTATTCGAAACATCCAATAGCCTCACCTTTTAATATATCTAATTTTCCATTAAGTACCTATCCATGTTCAAAGATAAATTGTTCATATAAAGATTATGAAAGGTACAATAAATTCGTTTATATGAATTCAACAGTCTTAACATTTTTAACTAGGCGCATAGTAGTCGCCTCGATTTTTATATTATGTTTTTTTTATTTATATTTTTTATATATTTACGAGTTGTTCCGATTTTCATATAAAATGGGAAACATGAGATGATATCCCTAAATTTAACTATAAACATCGTATTTAACTACTTGGGCCTAGAGGTTTCTATAATCCTAAGGAAGCTTCTTAAAGTAGATTGTAAACTTTGAATAATGAAAATAAATAATTATACATAATATTCTTTGAAATTTCTTAGTCACCTAGTAGTCGATTAAACTTATTTATATACAAGTAAAGGCACACTAATAGGCAAGCGTTCCCTGGACCTACTACTTATTAAATTGGAAACGGTTTGATTTCGGGTCGAAAACGTAAATTTTACTGTTCCACGCTTTGTCTACACTTGTCTTTGTATTCGAAATGCGACGACCTGTGCCGACTCTTGGTCTTTTTACTTTCTCAAATCGACGTTCTCTATGTTTAAGTGTAAACTTGGCTAAGAGACTAATGTCAATATCTCCGAATGTTTGTTCAAATTTTTATTTAACAACTGAATCGAGAAAGTGTAGCTATCATTATATGGAAGACTACTTTTGCTTCTAAATTTAACTAAATAATTTAATAAGTACGATTCCCTAATATATATTTAAGGCATTTTGATTTCTAATAAAATAGAACTTACAAATCATCTCATGGTTCCAGTATTTTAAACTTTTCTCAAAGCACCTTGCTAAAATCACCTTTTACAACAATCTTTTTGTTGTTTAAGTAATATTTACAAAACTAAACGATAATGTTTTAACTCTCACACGAGTTTTGTTATTAATCAAACTGGTATAACATGAAATTGGTATGAGAAATGTTAAATGTGTATTCTATATAACGTCCCTCTTTATATCGATTATAAATATCATTCCCCTACGATTAGTTTACAATATTGTCTTTGAAAGATACTTGTTTACAGAAGGTACATAATTGACCTAGATATATATATACATATATGTATGTAAAGTGTATAAATATACATGCATCTCGATATTGAAAGAAGAAAAATGAAAAATAGTAGTTACTTTACTACTGATGAAGTTGCGTACATTTTATGGAACTGAACCTACACTATGTTTGTTTAAATGAGATTATTGTAAATTATTCTATCTTCCACGCCATCACATATTATGGTCTATTTTGAATAGAATAACATTTACAACCAAACATTTCAACATCGATAAACTATTTTAAATTAACCTTAACAAAATCTACAAATTAAAATCATAGCCCGTGTTGAGTTTTACTTCGGAGAAGTTATATCGTAAATTATAAAACTAAAATCACTAATAAGGCAAGTTAAATGAAAATGCATTTCACACCACTACTGAAAATGGCATTAGCCTAGCCTTTTTTGTAGAGCATAGCCTCTGTTCAGGAAATATTAAATAGTCAGAATCTTAATAAATATAATTTATACTAATTTTAAGTTTAAAAAAGGCTCCGCCATTGGTATACTCGTAAAAATAAATCCTAAACTACACTAACTAATTCAGTTCAATGAGAATTGCGTGTAATCGTAATGTAATAATAGACTACGTTCGAATTAACGATCACCATGAGTAGTTACTTTGTACCCTGAAATTTTTGTAAGTAATAAAATTAAGTAACAAGTGAGTGCAAAATAACAAGTAAATTATAGAAATTTTCATAAATCTCTTTGAAGTTCAGCACTCTGAGAAACAAATGGAACAACATAAATAAATAGATAAATATAACAACAAACGACTCTTGTCGTTAAAATACCAACAAACTTATTGATATATAATGAAACTTAGAACTCGAATACCTATTCAATTGCAATGTACTCTTTAAACACTATTGACGAGTTCAAAGTCTATTTTTACTCGTTTGAATTAAAATTAAATCAGATCTTTCAAAATAATCTTTTAAATAGTATTCAATGTTTCTATTTGTATAATTAAGACTCTTGCTTCGCTGTCTGCTCGTTCGCATTCGGTTGATTTTTATGAATGATTTTTAGATGGGCTATCATATTATCTTTACGAGTGAACTCTTTAAAGCAAATGGGACATGGGAAAACTTTTACATCTTTTTTGTGAGAGGTGACATAATGTCGACAGAAATTACTAATGTGAGTATAAACTCTTGCGCAAATTTTGCATCTAAATACATTTTCACCTTCCTTGATACAATAGTCCCGTACAGACTCGTTAGTTTCCTCGTGATAATTACCAACGTTACCTATGTTATTTTTTCTAATAGGCGATGGAAATATACGATGCTCCCAATTGGTCTGGGCTAAGTCGACTTCATTGTTAGCCATATTCAAATTATTCTGTTCTAATTCAGCCGCGAACAATTGAGTAGCGAGTGCAGGCATTAGAACAGTTTCAGGAGGAAATTTATCAAAGCTGTTGAGAGTGGGATTCAGATTTGACAGACCAGAGAGTTGATTGAATAGACTTCGAGCTCTAAATTTAGACATTTGGGGTAGTAATTTTTTACTATTCTTTGGCTTTAAATTACGACCTAGTCTTGTTTTGTCGTCTGCATCCTTTACCGGGCCTTCCTGAGAGTTAGAATTTTCGCGACTTCTATCCGGATTGTATTTGTATTCTATCGGCTCATTATATTCGTCAGTAGTTTCAGAAGTAGGCTCCTGTTTGATGGATCCATTTTCAATAGACAATACCGGACCGTTTGTAGGAAAACTATGAGTT
Organism: Euphydryas editha; assembly: GCA_036937285.1. NCBI lineage: Eukaryota > Metazoa > Arthropoda > Insecta > Lepidoptera > Nymphalidae > Euphydryas > Euphydryas editha. The sequence goes on from JAUPFZ010000004.1 coordinate 9,511,744, forward strand.
TCCTCTTTTTGCTGTTTTTCTACATCTGAAAATTGACGAATATCATGTCTTACTATCTGAATATTCTTGAGTACATTTAAGGTATTTGATGAAATAAATTGGAAATATTTTAGTGCAATAACATTTATAATATCAATAAATAAAAACTATAATATTTCCAATGAAGCCTTAAATGAAGGAAAGCTATTGGGAATAAGCCTTGTCTGTTTTCCCGTTTCTCATGTAAATAATATATTTAGTTTTGATAGATTATAAGAGTGAAAATATATTGCTCAAACCATTACCAAACCGAAAATGCCCCTGGCCATTCCTCTAATAGCTCTCCCCGAAAGCAGAAAAGCAAGCAATAGTTATGTCTTGTAGAAGTAATAAGCATTTATTTTCTCGAATATGTACGTCATAAAAATTTGAGAGATTATCACTTACCCCTTCAGAATAAACTTTAAATAAATATAATATAGATATTTTAATTACACTTCACTTTTCACTTGTTAAATCCTAACATCAAAGCTTATATCCCAGTAGCTTTTCTCTTTTAAAATTCAGTTATATTTTTATTTATCTATACGGTGTTAGGTAAATGGAAAGGAAGATTAAAATATTTACAACAGATAAGCGAAAATTATCTCGATCTTTTTCACGATAATGTACAATTTACATAATTTTTCGCTTTATTGATTTGAACTAATGAAACCGATGATTTCGTTCAAAATATCAAAGAAGGATAACTTAGTCTAAACATATTTCTACCAAGAGCTAATAACGAAGTCTTGAAACTAAAATTCTAACACTACATACCTGCTGATTCTGAATCTTTGCCAGACGTGGGAGCTTCGTTCGACTGGGCGTCGTCGCCCTCGTCGATCATAAGTGCCTCTCCACCTTCTTCGCCACCCGATGTTGCCCCATCTTCAGCATTAAATCCATCCATTGACATTTTGACTTCTAACATTTCCGGCGAACCACGTAATAACTGATCTCCTGCTCTATTTGAGGATGCGTGTGATGCGGATTCCGGTATAAATTCACCCGGCGGACTGGCGGCCGTGTTTAGGGCGTCACTAGAGCTGCCACTCAGCTTTCTGGGTCGACCTCGTTTTCGCTTCGGTTGCATTAAAGCATTGCCCAATAAAGGCATTAGCAAGTTAGGGGGTGCACCACCGCTAGGAATGCCAGATGCTGGCCTCTTTTGATGCACATAGGGATGTATTCTGTGTAATTGAGGCGGAGGAGTATGCGCAGTGTTCGTTTGTTGTTGTATTAACGAGTTCGTTAATGCAGGTATATCGCATTTTTCCTCGTTCACTTCTGTTAGTCCCTTTATTCTTAAACTCTCGGCTACTTTAAGGAACGCAGTTAACCTTTCTTGGTCAACACTGACTTCTCCTCTGTACATAAAATCCAGTAAGCTTTTCATATCAGAATATGGGACATCCTTTAGGATAACAATAGGATGTTTCTCTTGATGATTTAAAAAAAGAGCTTGAAAGTATGGACTACAAGCCGATAAAACCATTTTATGTGCTTTAAGCAATTGACCTTCTACGGCCAAAGTTACGTCAGTGAACGTTTCTGCATGTAGTAGCTGATCAAACACTGACAACATGTTGGTCTGGTGGTTATTCCACCTCAAACAAAATCTTTGAGTAGCCATTTTTACACTGTATATCCTTCTCGAGAAGATATGATGAATACGAGTCCTGCCTTAGAAGCTATCAACAATATTTCAATGATGTATACATAAGTATTCTCTCTTATTCCATTTACAATACAACAAATCTTTAACAATGAATAATGTTTACTTTGAAGCCATCTTTAAATTGTTTCATAGTGTTAGTGCATTCGTTGTGATGGGCGCAGGGAGTTCTGGAAAGGAAAAATGAGTGGTTTAGCATCAGACAAATTAAAGGCTTTTTAATGAATATTTAAGTTTTTAGTCTGTAATTTTCCTTATTGAATAAGATATATCATTTTCTTACTTAAAACTTCGCTTGGTTTAAAAGTTTACCAATTAAAATTCTAACATAAGCGTGTAGATATATTTCTAAATGTTAAAAATGTAATTATCGATTAAAAACAGCCTTATTTATTTTTATTGTCATAATATCTATTTAACATTATTTATTTCATCATTTATACATTAAAATACTTGAAAGTTAATACTAAGGCATATAAACAAACTACAGATTATATCCGATATGCCAATTATGAAACAATAATAAAATTATTATACTATGTATTTCAATTTATTTTAAATCTAAAAATAAATTAATATTTTTTTGTAACATGAATGACATCTTCGAGTTTTATTTAATTATTTACGCGAGATGGAAGATAAATTCGCAAAAAAAAAATTATATTTCAGGGTGTACCTATACGAAAATAATAATCACATTATTTAGAGCCAGTCGTTAATGATCCAGTACTTAGATAGCTCGTAGATTCAATCAAGGTTGAAAAAAATCGAGGGCGCCTCTAGCGGCGGGAGGCGACTCCGTGCATCGGCGAGCGCACTGCAGTAGGAAAACATTCTACCTACGTGTAAACGCTAGGTACTTATAATAATCATACCTACAAGAACGTTTCTACCGTACCCGAAATGTATGACATACAATAATTTATTATAAAAATTATTGGAACCATATTCGCGTTAACCAGATCGCCTTCTCTAAATTCTTATTAGAATCCAATTAGAATCTGCGTGAATTTAGTAAATCCTTGAAAACATTAAATTTTTTCCATATCCACAGGTGCTGACCACAAACGTTATCGCGGTATAAACGGGCGCACGAATTATTACTACGCACCCAGTCGAGCGCGTTATATTACGTCATCACAATGGCATTATTACCTACGATATACACATTAATTCAGCCGATACGACGAGATAAGAACAGTTTACGAATAATTATATCACTGCACTAACATAAGAGAACATACCACACGTATCTGCACCACAATCAACTCGACCCTTTTATGGGAATGAGGATCAGCCCTTCCGCCATAGTCCGAGTCCGCGTTTACGTCGCACCCCGCTCACCCGACGACTGACGGCCGCAGCCCGCAACCCCGCGCGGCGAACATCGACTCGCTCCGCTACTCGAATATCTCTCACAAAAAATACGTCGTCATCATCGAAATGGCGGCAGCGGATATATTCAGCGCAGGGTGCACGGTAAAATATTGATTTATTGAAATTTATTGATTTACTCTCCTGCAACCAAAATCGCCCTTACGCTACTAAGACGTTATTGAGTAAAACGGGGTAGCGGATTTATACCTGACAGTGATTTTAAAATACCGCGTAAAGGATACCGTATTCGCAATTATGTTTCGTATTTGCATGATAGGGGCGCGGGCGAGGCCGATGCGTGTAACAAATGACTAATCCTATTTTTCGAACTACTACTGAGTGCACTGTATTCGATTATTTAACATACCATATTTATAACATAGAATATTTTTTTTAATGACGTAGTATGTCTATTTTAAATAGAGGAGAATAGATAAGTTAAATTTATAATTATAAAAGCCAGACGTCTGCTAAAAATAAATATAGCATGATCGAAATAAAGCCTTTCCTTTAAATACGTGTTTCTTAATCCACGAATGTATAAAAATAAAATTTGACGAGTAATAAATAAAACAACATTACGTATACATTAACATCATCATCGACGTACATACCTTCACATGTACATATTCAAGGGATGAGTTTTCCACGTGAAAAACATCAATCCATTCGTGTTGTCGCCATGTCAGCAGCGTTTGCCGTCTCTGTTGCACACGGGCGGGGTGAGTTGGACGCCTTCCTATCGGCGATCGTCGCCGGAGATGCCCGATGCTCCACCACTTTTCGCAACCGAACGCACGCGATACCGTACGGAAAATAGACCGCGGGGCGCACTACAATTTTTTTTTTTTAATTTAATTCACACTTCAAAAACACTTAAAAGAAAATAAATCCATTGAAATTTACGTTTTTATTCAATCGTCCACTTTGTTTATAGCGTTTATATTTTTTACATTTTAATTGAAATTTTTAAGGATTTAAGGATGATGAACGAAAAAGTCCGCGCGCGATTTAAAACTCGGAAGTGTTTTTAATAAAAATGGCCTGCCGCCTCGGCGGGAGGAGTGGCAATGGGCAATGAGGTCGGTACCCTCTCTCTGGCACCCGCGCGCGCCCCTCCCTGCCGCTCCACTCCGGCACAGGGTTAGAAAGTTACAAAAGTGAATCGAGGAAAACGCTTAACGCGCATCAAAGCATTAATGTCCTGGATGATAGAAACGATCTGTTTTGTCAGGGTTGGGGTCAACTTAATAAAAAGAGACCCGTATACTTGTGATAGATTTATTAAACAAAAAATAATATTATATTTATAAAAATAGCCTATCCTAATTACTACAACATTTTATCTAACAACATATAAGATTAACAAAGTATTGTTTTTGTGTTGTTTTTGTAAGAAAAATCAACAAAATTTGTATGTGATTAAAGCTTTAATAAATTCATCATGTGTTCGACGATGAAAGAAATCGTGAGAAAACCTCCATGTTCGGAGAAAATTTTGCACCAGTGTGGTAGATTAAGTTTCGATTATTCTCATTAATATAAAATAAAAGCGACAAAAATATTTTTGATAAAAGATAATAATTTACTCATAAGAGATTTGTCAGTGCGCAGTATCATTAGCATTCCTCTCAGGGTGGCGCGACACACCGAGAACAACAATATCGACGCACGTTATCGTAATTTATCTCCCATCTATCATCGAAAATAGGCTAAATCACTCAACAACTTGACATTTAACAGATTTCAATTCATATATGTTCTAAATTTTTTTTATTTTATTTGTCACTGTACATTTTATGAAAAACATACGTTTAATCAAAGTGATTAGTATTAAATCATACTTAAAATTCCGATGTAAATTGTAATCATTAATTGATTGCTGTAATTCTTATACAAATTATTAAAAATATAGGCATTTGTTAATGATGCTTAATTATTGCCGATATAATTTGCATTGGTATAATTTGTACCATAGCAAGTTGTGTTATATTACACCTCTGCCCTAAAATTGGTATATTAATAAATATGGTATACAAATAATCGTAAAATTGTGTTTTTTTACAATATTTTATAAAAAATCATTATTTTTCATTATGTTATCGTTATTTCCTTCTGTCTACACTCGAGGTTATTGAAACGCATATTTTAGATAAAATTCGTAAAAACATGAATTTCTTTAGTACCTTTATAAACAATTGAAAAAAAAACCTACTGTATCCGAAGTATTATAAACACTTAAAATGCCAAAAAGGTTCTAATCGTTGTCAAGTGAAAAATAATCTTTTTCTTTTTTATCGTCAAACATACTTCATTGTTATAATACGGACCTGACAATACCTGACAATTAGTACAATGGTAGGGAAAATTCATATTATAAACCATTTTATACAGAGCGTGAATGGTACACGTATTTTGCAAATCTCTTTTTAAGATCACTCTAATATTAATTGAAACCTATCAATTTCATACAAAAAAATTGTATGCATATTAATGTTATTCGTATGCACCTAATCATAACTTTTTATATTTATTGAAAGATAAATTGGATACATCAATGAAACGTATAAGACCAATCCATTGAAATCTGTTAACCATTTTTGTATACGCCGACAAATTGACAAATGAATCGTAAAATTTTTGCCTTAAAAAATACCCGATTTTCTCACCGTATTTATTAAAATGCGAAACCAATTATAATATTTTCGTAATGACGTAAACTCGAAAAATAAAAGCTTTTGTATCGATTCCATGCCAGCAAGAGTAATTCAGTGGCGACCTGACCTAGGTTATCGTGTCACTGAGCTGAAGTCCTTACCCAGAGTTGACCTACTTTTCATGAAGTTGATGCATAAAGGCTTACACTTTCCCAGTAATAAACGTGCCCTGAAATCCAGGATACTGAGCCAACGCTATATATTACTTTGAAGTGTTTTATTATTTATAAATGTAAGAAAATATCGTCAGCGTCTTCCGTATTTTAATTTTAACAATAAGTTAATATAAATATGTGTTTTTATTATAATATATAATCTAATAGTATTATATTTGGTATTTACATTTTAAAATCGGCATACAAGAGATTTGTAAATCGAACACTTATGAAAATACAGTTAACCTAATTTTTTTTTTTACTCGGTAATCTCAGTATTAGAAGCCGGTTCATTTTTTTTTTCGAATAATCTTTTTATTGAAAACAAGCTGAACCTCACAATGTTGTCCGCGATAACGATAATAGTCACTGTCCCTGTTATGATTTGGTATATAAACGTGCTTAGTTTCATAAAAATCCCTACAGCACGCCGAGTCGAAATTTAAAGCCAACATAGCTCCATCAAGTTCGATAAAAAACCGATTTATAGCCCAGTAGTCCGAAATAGAACCGATTTAGAGCCCAGTAGGCCGCCTTAGCGCCTGTAGGCGCTAATTTTTATTCCATTTAGGTCCGACTTTAGTCGTAAAGTGGGAACAAGGGAAATTTGTTCCATTTTTGGGTGCTAAGTCGGACCCAATTTAATATGGGCTAGAACTGACTTTGAGCCCAGAGGTCCGACATAAGTTCTACCTTAAGCGGCACTCGACTCGGGACTTTTTAAAATTCATACAAATAGAAACACGTTAAAAAAATAGAAAAATGATTGTTTCGAAAAGCTACTGTAGCGCAAATAGTTACTGTACAGAATCAGTCTTGCTACGATTTAATCATATGGTTATGGGCTACAGGATATAAGTACCACTACAACTCATAGATGCAGGGTGGTAACCTTAAATTTCAAGAAACGTTAAACGGCGCGGTTTGTCGAATGACATCAAACGAATTGCTGACTTACAGAACTATAGTGTAATTTATTTTATATTTTAGACGATTATTTTTGTAACGAGTGTATTAAAGCGTGCCACTGAATTGGTGATGGTCACGTCTGCTTATGGTCATTGGTAATCTTAGTGATATTAGATACGCCGTACTTTGTAAGTACGCTAACTAAACTAGTACATACATTAACTAATTTTTATTTTATCTAACCGATCTTTTAACACTTTATTAAAATTCCACATCACAAGAATTTCAACATCGAAAGTTTTTAATACTATTTTCTTAAAGAATAATAAATAAAGCGCTAAGTTTTTTGGCTGTAGGCGTAAAAAAACAAATAACTGTTATTAACAGTAACAACTAACCTAATTATATTTTTATTTCAAGATCGTAATAGACTCTAGTCTAATTTTATAAAATGAATAATCAAAAACAGTAATAGTAAACATCGTGTGAAATAACTAAAGTTTGACCATCTGTACGTCCAATGAATAGGCAGAATCTTCGTAACGGCGCGCGGAGAGCGGGTAACTGTTAAAACTACGAGAGTGGTAAAAGCTGCAAACAAAAAGAAATCCTTCAGCTTTCTAACAGACGTGTGCTCTCTCATTTGGCACGGGAGGCGATTTTATCTCTACCCAATATGTCATCAACATCATACACTCTATCGCCGCGCTTTATTTGTATACGGTCTTTTATCAAGTATATATATATATATATATATATATATATATATATATATATATATATATATATATATATATATATTTTTATTTGTAAAATAATTGTATGTAAATACTTATCTAGTTTCGCGTATAATAACGATAGTAATAATGCTACGATGCTATAAAACTCGTTGAGTTAAGCAAAAACTAGTCATCGTCGTATGTTTTTTTAATTAGTTTTACCTGTCTTACGAATAGTAGCGCACATTATATGTTTATGTTAATTTCGTTAGAATGTTTTATGAATAAATTCTTTATTATATTATAAGAATAAAACAAATCAATCAATTAAATAAATGTTTTTTTTATTTATTTATATAAACGTTAACAAGGTTGCATTTCGGTCGTCCAATAAACGTGTCCGTGAACATTTCTAACTACTCGAGACATCTCGCCTACATTCCGCGACCATTAAATTTGGACGATGAAAAAAAATTAGGTGCAATAGTGGGAGGTAGAAGGGCCCGTCCTGCTAGATTTGAATCGGTGCGACTAACGGTGAGGTTTCGGTTCATTGACTCGATTCGGACGCTCAATTTTCGCTGGGTACTGTTAGATCTCTAGCAATAACAGACCGTCGATAGAAACGTCCCGAGGCGATGTCGTGGTTGTAGATGATCCTTCTCTCGTCTAGTCTCTTATTTGATGTCTGTTATATCATTAGTTTGAGGAAGCAGTTTGTATACTTAATAGCTTTTATTTATAATAATCACTGTTATAAAATCTCGAAGATTTTGGAAAGTTACATTTTAAATGACAAAATATAGTAATTTATAGTTAATTAAAACACTTAAAAAAATAAGACTATAAATTTTAAAAAAAATTACATAAAATATGTTTTGACTAATTGACGTATGCTATTATTTAACAAAGAAACGAGTTTTAATGTATGTATAATATAAATAATCTAATATGATTATACGAACCGTACTAGTAATTGTAGGCGTACCTATACGGCACTCGTAAAGCGTGTCACGAGGGAGTGCCTCGTCCTGTCGCTACCAAGTTCCCAGAAGGGCGCGGGTGAGACTGGTAAGAGCCAGACCTTATCAAACATCTAGCCATCCATTATTTACCTTGTTAGAAACAGCGATATATTACACGACAAATAATTAAAAGCTAAATATATTTAAATATATTTTTTGAGAAGTATGCTTTGTTGAATCAAATTGCGGATATTTTTGAGGCTGAAATACAGCGACCTGAAGGGGATTATGTACTTTACTACTTTACCCCGTAAGTAGGTCAAGAGCCGCAGAATGCAAAATTTTATATTAATGCACACACACGCGTCCCGGTTGTTTTAAAGAAAATGCAAATGCTATATATTACATTACACCCAAATGTCTCTTTATATATTGAAAATTTTACTATAATATTTAAAATATTCAGTGTCATTCAAGTATTATTTACCTGTCCATTAAATTAACGACCAAATTATAGTTAAAATATTTTATAATAAATTATTTTTTTAACATCAACATCGTCGTTAGCATTTTCGACATCGATTACGGTTAATTTTCATTGCCGTATTTATGATATAATTTCATTTAAAGATGATAGTATGCAATTTCATATTACTGATATATCTTATAAGAATAATAATAATTCTGATGCATATTGAAATACAGAATATTTTAAACATATACATAAAATGTATTTAAAATAATTATTTTTAAGTTTTCACTTGTAAGTAATACTACTACACATACAAGTGAAAACACTAGTTTGTGTAGTGTAAAAGCTATATTGGCCGTGTAAATATTAAGTAACTAGCAATTCGTCCTAGCTTCGTACGGGTAGTAAGTATATAATGCTCTGCGAAGGACGCAGCGCGGTGGTCACATCAAACAAGTCCCGTCATCGATGTTTGAAACCCGCGCTTGATTTTATTTTCGCGTGCGTTAGTTTTTATTTTTCGATAACTTATAAGATATTCGTTTAAATTATATCTTGTAAAAAATTATCATAATGTGCATGAAATGCTTAAGGTAATTAATGTATTTAATAATGATTAATACTGTATCCGCCTAAATAGCTTTCCAATTACCGCATTGTACGTAAACCGTGTTTTCAGAAGTTAGAATAAGTATTAAAAGCTATCCTTTAAAGATATATGCCATCGTAGAGAAATAGTCCTATCATATGTATAAGTTTTATCTCAAAGGGATTAGCCAGCCTTTTCGATGACAGATCCCTGGCGTTTTAACTTATTCCGTCATTTTCAACAATTATCATCATATTCACACAAAACTTAACAAATTCTACATCTGAACCTGAATGAATCATCCTGTCTCTTTGTGAAAACCGCCTGAAAATCCAGACAGTCAGACGCGGCGGGCGATTTTATTTTATAATATGTAGAGATAGTAATAGTCACCTCTCACGATTTCACTTAGGTGCGTTCGGCTAAATTCGCATATGGGGTACGATCGTATAATCCGTAAATACTGCGAAATACGAGATATTTACTAGTTAGGGGCCCTCCCCCTGTTTTATATTTATTACGTAAGAATGAAAAAGAAAAAATGAATAAATGTTTGGTTTGTTTTAATGTTTATTTTTCAAAGTAAAATTTGTTAGAAGTGTTTATTTGTTCTTACAAAGGTGGTTTTAATTTTTCATCTCCACCTACATAAGAGAAGTCCAGGGGCTCAAAACCCACTCGGAAAGTGGATCTGCCACTGGAACATTTCTAATATTACCTATACGCACCCGAGCGAACCTCGGCACTCGTGTGGTTGCCTCCGCTTTTTCAAAGAATAATTTTTACTCTGCTCATTTTTGTGATCTTACATTACTAACTTTTTGCTTACTTAAATTATTTTTGAAACTATATAAATTTTTTATCTAATGTTTCATTGTGTTGTTTCATGTTAATATTTTATTTACTCAAATTTATTTTGGATAGTTATAGGCTATAATTCGGCTTACACTTATTTTTGAAGGATCGGATAAAAAAAATCGCAGTTCTCAAATTTTTTTAAGAGTACAAAATAAACCTACCATACATATACCCGTTCTTTCCTTGGTGTTTTCTATTACACCTTACAGTACTTTAAGTTTAAACTTGCATAAAGCAATATTTATTACATTTAAATAAATAAGAAAAATAATAAGCATAAGAATATGTATTTATAAATAACAAAAAATTATGTTTTGTCATAATCTTATATGAATTATTATCGGTAAAAAAAAAAGTCTAATAATCTCGGAACTCATCGAAAAATAGTCTTCACCCGAAAGTACCCTTCTTTTAATTTTGATCTTTAACCTACTTATATAGGTAATATAATATGTTACTCTACTCTCTACTTTACCGCTGGATTATGTAGCTTTCTTATAAAATGAATTACTTAATTACCAAAATCAGTTCGACAATTTCAGTTGCAAATTATTGACATTACAAATGAACAAACAAGCAAATAAATCTTATTTATTAATAGTACTGGCAAGTGAAATAAGAAAAACCTTTTACAATAAGATAATACTTGGCACCTGCCAAGCGATACAATACCGATCCCCGTTAGAGGTATTCCGTTACTACGCGGATGAGCACAAATTCTATCTCACGATAACTCGAGTTTTGACGCTAAATCGATTAATCCTTACTACGGCCTACCGATGAAAGTTAAATTTTATGATTTTAGTAAATCCGCGTAGGTTTAATTTTTAAACTTTTAAAAAAATTTCGCCCTGTCTCGATAATATCATATCGGTAAATCTTAATCAAATATTGGTGCCGTGTAATCAAAATATTAGATGGCCGATGCGTCATATAATCTTAGAAAATGCATTTTTGTAAAAATATATTAATATTTATTCTTAGCATTGTATTTTAAATCTATATATAATATAATCTTTCTTCAATTAGTAGAAAATATTTTTTCAAATAGCTTCAGTAGAAGTTCCTGAGATTACCAACTTCAATAAAACAAACAAACAATCTCTTAAACTTTATAATGTAATGAACACTTTAAAAGTTACGGCACTATAATTGGAATAAGATTGTACAGAGCTGTTATTCGTAAAATTTTATTATAAGACTTTTAGCATTTATTGTTTATATTTAAAGGCCAAACATGTTTTTATGTCAAACTGGTTTGTTTTAGGATAAGCTGGTTTATCCTACACATTTGAATAGTTATATACCTAGATATGTAATTAACAGTACTTATAGTTTAACCTAGGACAAAATAGTTAAAGAAACTAGTGAGGCCTAGACCAAATTAATTGTTGAATGTGACCAAATTACTTAAAACTTAAACAACCTTGGCACCTTCTAAAAGCTTTAAGCTTTGCTTAGTAACTAGGTTTTTTAAGGTCAAACAACCTCTCTGCCTTGGCATAACATAACAATACACAGGCGGAGGCTGCTCACCCTCCGCGCCTCTGAGCTTAATAAAATTACTCTTGGATTTAGGTACAACTAGCGAGTACCCAGTGGAGTAGAGTTTAATGTCTAAATATTTAAAGGTAAAATAATCTTAACTATAAATACACTTAAATAATTACGTATTTGGTCCTAGGCAAAACTCAGCTAGATTACTTACCTACTGTTCTGACGAGAGTTTGTCGTAAAAAACAAATTGATTACACGAGAAATCTTTTGATAAGTATAACATCAATTTTACAGTATAATTTTTTTTACATGTAACTTTAGCGATAATACCCTGTTTATATTTTAAATTAATTCTTATGTAAAGACTGTTTAAAATTAGTTATACGATATCTTTTGTGATAAATATTGTGCTTATATATTAGGAAAATAAAATACAAGTGTATTGCTGTAATATTTAATATTATACGTATATATAGCATTTTGTCAATTTAATAACAAATAATATGCATATCGTCTTTAATATTAAAATAAGCGAATGAAAAATCTTCTTAGTATGTTAAATATGCTAAAACTCCTTTTTGATTATTAAAAAAAAATATCTTTATATATGAGCATTTATATTTGAAAAATGTTATAAATGTTTTCCTCGTAGGCAATACTTCGATAAGATATTGAAATAGATAACAAATTAATATGTATAATTAAATTAAGTAATTATTTAGCTCCTTGCTTAAAAATAAATAGATAAAAAGTGTAACCACGAGTTCACTAGGGTATCGGCAAGATGGCGAAGCTCGGAGAGCACGTTCGCAGGCGCGGGCGCACCCGAGTGGTTGAGATTGCGTAAGCACGGGGCCGATTTCTAGCTGATCGGCTCCCACGCCGCAAGGTCAACCTTTGGGGACTGCTCCCACTTGCTATACACGAATCGAAAATTCGAGATAATATTAATTTTTAATCATTGATTCATTGCGAATTTATAATTTTTATCTTCTTAATTGTAATTGAACGTATTTACCGTATTATTTATTCATTTCGGTGGGGAAGCTAAAAGTTTTATAAAGGAACAGTTAAAAAATGAATTATTTTACTTAATAAAAATAACATAACGATATAAAAATTGCCAATAATATGTATTTTCCATTACATCATTCGCTATGGAATCTATTGTTATTGAATCTGAAAAATAAAACGCTATTCATCTTCGTTTTGTAATTATCATCGATTAGATTTCCTAAGTCCTACTACCAATTTTCCTTTCACGCGTTTTAATTGTACGCTAAATTTATAATATCACCAAACTATATCACACACATACACCTACATTAATATAAGTATGTGTATAAGTAATGTATTCTGAATGCAGGGTAAATGTAAAAGTTCGTACATACATCAATATTTATGCATATACTGTCTAGTTTTAGTACCGTTCTGTAGTCGTTTTATGATTCGGCGCGATGATCAAAGGTTTTAATCATTCCTACACGTTGCGCTGCACAAATGATGCTCATACAAATCATGTTCGTGTATAAGTATACTTAAATAGATAATCTGCGCAACCACCATCACGGCGTGAGACCTTGGGAGGCGACGCCTACCTACCTCATGTTAATATAACTAAAGAGATTCGCACACAAAGAAAAACTATGCTTTATTTACAGAGGCCACAAGACGTATGGTTTGAAAATATCGTGTTTTCAGTGACGTTGGTTACAAAGTGTTAATCTAAGATAGTATTTTGATTTGGTTTATTTTAATTTATTATTGATTTGGTGAAACGTGAAATACGTTACGCCTACGCGATTTCGTAGCGTCTCGATTAGTCCAGTCCCTTCTAATATTTATTTAATCTTTAGAAACATAAATAAAATGCGTGAATAAACTTTCCTCCAACCAAACTTAATATATTAAAATAAACGATGTTTTAGATATAATATAATATATATTTTTAATACAATGAAATTTTAGTACATTTACTCTAGGAGCTAAATAATAACAACAAATATTATTACCAAGTAAATATAATAGTATACATAAAAAGATAATAAATAATAATATTAACGTTTCATATGTGTTATAACTTTAATAATTCTATATTTGTCATTAAATAAAACAGTCGTAAACAGGAAATTATCAGAGTGGATTCAACGCGACGTAGCGGTAACATTGCGTTCTCAGAGCCTCCGGCAACAAAACAAATGAAAAAGAATGATCAGTCTGCAAAAGATAGAAAAAAGTGTGTTCCTTTTCTCCTAAGTTTCCACGGTGCCGAGATGACTAGTGAATAGAATAGGGATTCATGAGAAAGAATTTTAACCTGAGCCTATTTCATTATACGACTAAACATAAAACATAGATCGACGTTTACAGCAATTAAAAAGTTATGGTGCCTAATTTCATACACACTTGTGGTTATGAATGTTCCATGAAGATGACGATATAATTTTAACACTACTGTAAATAAAAATATTATTTTAAAGTCCTTTATTATTGAGTAGCAAAAAAAAAATAATTACGTAATTCATCTGAGTACTGTAGTTACTATTCCCTGTTTGGACTTAGTACCTGTTTATGCAACTCTTATCTATTTATTTGTCTAGTATTTCATAGAGGACAGAGGTTTTTTGATAGGCGCCTCGGCCGGCATAGTGCGGCGCGCGCGCACGTGAGAATGATCGGTGCGAACGGTACAGAAATAGTAAATGCATAAAGTTAGACAGAGATGTTGAATGTGAAATTAGGGTGGTTCCACGTGAGTTCAATGACCCTCCGCGACACGCGTGTCGGTGATTTTTATAACTTAGATTTTGGGATAAATGTCCATCACCTTTAAAAAAGTATAGCTAAAAAAGGTTACTCCGATTACATTTTTATTTTTATCAAATTATCTTGTTACTTGTTAAAAACTACGGATGAAATAACTTTGAAGTTATTAAGAAAACTTTATTTTATTAAAAAAATTAGGGTTAAAATATCTTTAGTACTAGGAGTACATGAAACAGCCGTTGTCATTTATTATTATTTTATATTACATAAATATAGAAAATTTGCAATTAGCTAAAACAAATCAACTTGGGTATTTATTACAGTAATAGAAGTATAATTTCATATCGTTTAATAGTAGATAAGCATTTTTAATTCAAGTTTCATAACGAATTGTACGAGTACGTCTAGTTTCAAGCTGTGTAGATGTCGTTTGCCCGTATACACTTGATTGATTGCTTCCATCTGATAACACGTTGAATGAACCAATATTAATTTTCTTACTTTAAAAATAAGAAATATTAAATTCAATAATATAAGTACAAAAAGGAATTTATTTGCTTAAGTTACATAGTAACTATTTCAACACAGGAATCTTCTTAATATACAGTTTTAAAAAAAAACTGTCTTATTGTTATATATCACGAAGAATTTTTTTTAACCTTAGTTACATTAAAATTCTTTTACTCACACAATAATAAATAATTAGCGTAAGAGTCAATAATAAATTCATCATTGAGCAATGTTTTTAAATTTCGTCGTTAAATTATAGTTTATATATACATGAGAATCAGAAGCTATTACCTAGCTAATTAATTCAACAAAAGTGTAGCAATGTAAAGCGTAGCGTTATCTTTAAATAAAGTACATCGTCGACTCTGCTTGTAAATGATTAGAGTAGCTTACAATTATCTATCGTAAGATAAATTGCGCATCACCCCCGTAACGCCTTCATCTTATTTTCAAGTAATTAAGCAATAACAAAAATATAATCTTATTATCCTGGATTTAGTATTACGTATACTTCTCCAGATCATTTAAAGCTGGGTATCCTAGCAGTAGGATATTTTAAGTTTGTTACTTTTACTACCCTGGACATGTAAGACTTTATAGAAAAACCCGTTTAAAAAGTTAAGTTTTTTTTTTATTTCCATGGACATGACATGTAACGTACTTTTTTGCACCCACCGTATATATTATTTCATATATCTTTTTATTTTATTTTAATTTTTTTTTAATGTATATATGTACAATTAAAGTATTGCGAAGTTTGGAAAACTGTTCTTTCGTAGTAGAATGAAATCATTAAAACAATTGTTATCTAATAATGTTGTTAAAATTTATCCTAATCAAATCAGGCGGCAGAAGAGACCAGGAAAACAAGCTGAGGTATCAGGTTGGCGTGGATATCTAAGTTAAATGGTTATATAAGTAATTTATGGCACAAACGGTCGCACAAACTCGACTAGGCTACGAAGTCCACAAAAGTTGACTAAGTGATAAATAAAGGTTGTTAAAAGAACTCTGAGTCTCTACAATATCGTGGCGCTATGAAAATGAAAATCTATATTAATTTGTTAATCTAAATAATATATAATTTGTGGGTATTTTATTGAATAATTGTTTCGTTTTTACTTACTGTTGTAACTTAACAAGTTAGATAAAGATCAAGTCTAAAAAACAAATAGTCGCAGTAGCATTTAAAATAATAACTACATGAAATATCGGCAATTAATTAACTTGACATGCTCTATACTCTAAGCGACTTTATATTAGGATATTTGCAGCCATCTTTCTTGTATATATAATATTAATTGAAAAGTTTATTCGCTTGTCTGTTTCTTTAAATTCGCAAATTTCAAGATTACTGAGATGATGTTTAAGTAACTTTTGCAGTAATTTATTAATTTTTAAAGCAAATAAAATGGAATCTAAGAACTCGTGAGCTTGAGAATATACTATGCGAATACACGACACGTAAAATTACTTCTTCTTAGTAACAGCTGGAGAAGAATATGTTTCATGTGAATCACATTTAGTATAGTACCAAACACTTCCTAGATTCCAGAGTAATATTGTGTCACTCTAGAATCTCAATTTTGCGCGACACGGTACGACGTCATACTGCATCAAGATGGCAGCGCAGTCACCACGTACCAGATTGTTGAGGACAAACTGTACAAGAATAAATTAAATATAACTTACGACATTACACTAATTCAAAAATGCATGAGGATATCGCATTAATAATAATCAAGTTACTTATATAATTATTTCGTCATCGTGTTCCACAAACAGCTATTGTATGATAATCGCGACCTTCACATCAGATGTACTTTTATCACCCCTAATATCGAACATCTAATAATCTCAAGTGTCCAAACTGATGTATTTCAAAATACCTATGTAATTGTTACTGTTAAAGTGAATAAGTAAGCAAAGTCAGCATTGACCCGATAATTGTGCATATTACAGCTGAACTCAATTTGAAAGCATTGAATTAAATGTAGTTTTATATCATTTTTAATATTGGATTTTGATTAGAAATATAGAATTATGAAACTGACCTTAATTTTTAATCTGCGTAAAAATATCAATAATTTTAAATAGGTAATACCTAGTATTTAAAAAAATTAAATTAATTTCTTATACATTTAATATATAAAATATTTATTTTAATATGTTCGTTAGATATAGATTCTTTTAGCAGTTTCTACTCCATTGATTTTACAAATGTTTATATTACGTTTTTTTTAAGTTGATGAATTACAATTTAATTTCATTGTATATAATATATTGCAGTTTTTGAAAGAATAATAAAACAACTGTCAAAGTCATAAATCTCGCGCCCACAGCTTGAATATCAAGTAAAGTAAGATTTTAAGTGAAACGGAAATAGTCAAAATCTTCGGTCCCCCATTAAAGCCTCTTGAATTCCGCCTTTCTCCGGGCCGGGCCATCGGCTCCAATAGTTTGGGAGCACAGCCTTGGTTGCGCAAAGGTAAACGCTTCCCACACGCGTGCATCAGAAAGGCGCACTCTACGAACCGTTATTTTTCCTACTTCACAACAAGTATTACAGCGTCATTCATATCGTAAAAGTAGGAATGTTTAATTAGAGAAAGGGCGCTTGCTGAGTGAAGATTGAGAGACATTATTGCAATATTACATTGACGTGACAAATCAAAAAACCTTAAATCCTTTAGCTAAATTATTTCAGGGTCGCGTACTCTATCAGAAAATATAATCTTTGTCAAACTATTTATTGTCTCCCGTATACATGTACCTTTATTACTACTACCTATATTATTTTTAATTGTTTAAGATATATTCCATAACATTTTAATTTGAAATTTTAAAAAGATCAATGTACGATGTTTGTATAAATAAGAACTTAATCTATTAAAACTACACCTTGTAAATAGAATTATATTTAATCCACAATATTAAGATTGGAAAAAAGTATTTTAACCTGTCTGGCAATATCAATATATAAAAATAATATTATGTCGTACAACCCTGAGTAATCGACGAGTTGCGCGGGCGACACTCAGAGGCCCCGCGGGTTAGCTGTACCCGAGTTGCTTTCCCCCGCCCCTAAGCCCCTCACCACGTGCGGGAAAATTTGTACCTGAACACTTTTGTCACTGTGACCAAGAAAATTCCGTGTAACAATTGATTTGCATGCTACTGTTAATATATAATCTTATGTCGTAGTCATTACGAAATTATCGTCAAGGTATATTGACGATGAATATGTATAATAATAAGCATATGCAATACAATCAGCCATAAGTCACTAGTTTGTCTATAGAAACCTAATAGTTTATTTTTCTACTAATACTTCATAATTTATTATTATTAATATTTGTAATATTTAATCCTTCCTGGTCTTCTTTGTAAAAGAGGGAAAGAGGAAAAAAGATTAGTAGGTATTTGAATTCTAGTTTGCCTTGAGTCCTGGTAATTTTATGAATATATAATATGTACTTTTTGTTATTCACATATACATAACATAAAACGTTTAAAAATACCTTATATATTTTTTACGAATATTCAAAACGTTATCGTGATATTTAAGTCGGTAATTTATGAAGTACTAGAGATGGGTAATCAAAAAATCTCTACGCAAATAATGAAATTATTAAGCGGTTGCTTGCCGGTTACTTCTTTCGTGATGGTTTAATTTACCGCTATTTAAATTTTAATAGTTGAACTTATATGCAAATTTTAATTTTATTTGATTATCTTTATAAAAATAAAGTTTTCTAATTTAGGTTTCTCAAAATGAAATCGTAATTACAGGAACTGATGAACGATTAATAAAATTGTGATCTTCTTACAGGTATTTAAATGTTGAATGAATGAAATGGAATTATGAAAATATATATAATAATATAACAACTATTTATGCTATTTTATATATAACTAGCTGCTGCCCGCGACGTCGTCTGCGTGAACGCTATTAGATTACACGTTGTTACAGAATGCGTTGAAGAAATAAAGGTTCACTGCTCGTTCCCCGTAGGCGATAACGTGATAATATGTAGCCTATATGTTGACCCGACTTCTTAATAATATTTGTGCCAAATTTGAAGTAAATCCATACAGTACTTTTTGAATTTATCCCGGACATACATACAGACAAACAGACAAACAGACAAAAATTCTAAAAACTATATTTTTGGCTTCAGTATCTTTTGATTTTCCTACCATTTTATTATATGTATGATAATTTTACGTAGTAGTCATCTTATTTCATTGGCAATGAGGAAGTAACTTTTTATAATTAATTTATTTAATCAATAAAAAGACGCGGAGTGTTGCTACAATCAAAACTATTAATGAAATATAAAAAGATTTGGAAGATGTAGGTATCATCAAATCATAAGAGCACAGGACGCGAGGGTCGAAACGTCCTACAATATCAGAGGGTCATGGGTCTCTCGATAAGCGCTCTCCACTCTACTAACCTTATAGAGCGATTGTAAAGATACCACTGCACTCCGCTCGTTAGCTGAGCTGCACAGATAATCAAGGTTAAGAGTAGTTCAGTTTTATTCTATTTTTTATTTTTTTGTAACTTTAGTGCTATAAACAATTATTTTATATTCGTCTCATTAATTAAAAAAATATTTCAGAATATCGTAGCACTAGTAAGTAGTCACGCCTATATTTAGACAACTGAACATAATATAATTTTTTTTAAATGTTTATTTTAATTTTTAATTTTTTTCTATGTATAAATTTTTATTTTTATATATTTACATTTATGTAGTGTGACATATTATAGTGTAATCTGTAAATGTATGAATAAAATTATAAGAATTTCCTTTTTTTTAAATTGTAGGCTATTTTTTAAATATCATCAAATACATGTGTAGTATTGGAACAATATTTAAATAATAAATAATATAAATTGTATTGGCCTACCTATGAAACAAAAAAAAATCAGATTCTTTATTAATTTTTTTTTTTGGAAAAATATTTAAAAATAGAAGTTATATTTGATGTTAGTTATTCACTAAATCATCACATTAAAAAAAAAGTACACATTTGAATTGTTATTTATTCGATACTGTAATAGACAAAATCTTTTTTTAATTCTGTACGTTAATGTTATTTTATTTTCGTTCGTTGCTATCCTTTGAAATAAAAAAGTACGATGAACGTTATTTATATAATATATTATAATAAAACAGAGATATTAAAATTACCAACAGTAAAAATTACTATTAAAGTAAGACGTTCTTCATTTTAAATTCATATTAATCCATTTCTTTCTTTAAAAAATAACGCTACACAGTATAATAGCTATAAAAGCAACTATAAATTAAGAACATCCGAAAACTAATAAATCTTAGAATGATAATTTTATCACTAAATACGAAACTCTAATTGCCAAAATTACCGGCATAAAAATGATTTATTAATTCGTTTAATTACACGTAATATGTCTCTACTAAACATATAAAACAAAATGTTGTTTTAAAAAAATTAAAAAAAGTCCTTTTTTATATTAACAAGAAAATTTAAAAAGCTAAGATGTAAGTAGGGTAAAGAGTGTATATCACAAAAAAAATACCAAATTAGTGATTTTGTTTATTACACTTATTAGGCTTAGAATTGTTTTGTTTTTGTTTGATAAAAAATTATAATATAGTTAACGATCGCTATGAGTATTGTTTACCCAATTATGATTTTCCATCACGAAAAATATCGGAAACGAACATTTATAGCGAGATTACGATCGGGGTCGCATCAATGAGAGGGCACGGGTTCAGACCGGAAGTTAGCTAGCGAGGGTTCTATTTGATTGTGATGCAAATTCCTTATTTCCGGTGGGGGACGCTACAGGTGGGGGTCGCGCCACCGTCAATCACTGTTCTGACTACCACTCAATTGCGTTACAAATTGATGGTGAAATAATTATACTTTTTAGCTTGTTTGTCCCAAATCTTCTTCTTATTGACATTATAGAATACTTTGGACTACGTATATCCGAGAATTACTTTAATAATAAATTTGCACTCAACGACTGCTATGCCATACATACCATATGCCTATTGGTGACAAATATTCCCTCATCTAAAAGTCGAGGGTTCAATTCCCCTTTTCGGATAGGGTTTTTTGTTTCATCTATTTTCAAAGATTGCATTAGAAATTTTAAGAATACAAAAAAGAAAAACATTTACATAAAGTTATAATATACTCAAGGGTAAAATAAAGGAAAAGGAGTGGTTTTCCAAAAGAGTAAAGTTGTAGAAAACAGCTTAGTCCAGGTGAAACCATGTAAGGAAGTAAAGGTAGATGTTACTATATGTTATACTACTCTTTTTCTGAAACAACAATTATTCATACGTCCTTCACACTGAAATACGTAAAACAATAAACGCATTGTTGTTTGACGGTCAAATTTCCACTTATATAAGAAGAATGTATATTGTCTATATGTATAATGTATATGTACATTATCTATAAGTATGTATATTACATATATGTATATATGTTGTATATGTATTGAATATATGTAAATGTGTGTTTATATAGTACATACTGTATTACACCACCTACCTCTATCAGCTCGATGATTCTCTAACCTTAAGGTTGTCTGGAAGAAATCGCTAATAAGCGATAAAACCGCCCGCCCAGTTGTCATAATTCTCTTTTTCTTGATACTAGTTTTCCCAATGATGGAAATTCGACCTATCTATAATAACCAGGTTTATCAACATCATAGAAATATGATTACGTATAACATAGTGAGCGACATATGCAACAGTCATTGGACCTGATCTGTGATAAAAAAATTCGATAAAAAATTCGTTGCAAGACCTGTGTTTAAGACCGTGTTGACAACACACTTTGACAATAAACAAAATTTGTGTATATAATGTGTACCTACATTGTACATATGTGTGTGTGTCGTAATGTGTGTAGTGTTTTTTTTAAATTAATTTGGTGTATTTTTTGAGCATTATTATAAAAAAATATTAGCATTATGCACTTCTTCTCCATATAAACTTTAACTGTGCCAAATTTCAAAATTCTCCGTCCGCGTAATTTTCGTAAAAAGGGGTAGGAAGTTTTTGTTTCACGTATGTATAGATTTGTCGCGTTAAACTTGTATTATCCTTTTATGTGTGGTTTTCAATAAAGTGTAAACAAATACCAAAATAAATAAAAGTTATGAGCGAAGCGACCATTAGTATTCAACGTTATGTCTTTTTACGCATTAGTGAAACTTATAATAACAGTTTTCTTTCCTCGTATGTTTCTATGTTATATTGTTCACGCATACATATACACCTTACCACATTTGAAAAGATTAGGTAATAAAAATACAATGCGAAGTTAAAAAAAAAGAACGAGAAACGTGATAATAGACTCTATTGATAAACTCTCTGGTAATACTGAAGTACTGTACTGTACTCTAATAGCTTGGAATTGTCCTCTGGCTGGGAAAAGACTATTCTTTTCCCTTTTTAAACAGAAGAATGATTGGAGTTTACTGTATCATACTGCTGCATTGCTGATCTTTTCGAAACATCTATCTACTTTATCTACTCGTATGTTAGCTCACAATGGTTTCCGTTATTACTGAACAACAGATGAGAATATTAAAAACAAAATTATTTGAAATTTCAGTGGTTCCATTCTTCCATTTCATTTCAAAAGTCCTTAGAAAACTAGTCTATAATCAAATAAATTCCTTGCTTATTTTTTTAACTTTATTTATATTAACTTTTTCTCTTAAATTCCTCTCCTCTTTTTCCTGAACATAGTACAGCTAGTGCATTGGTTAAAGTCACTGATGATATTCGATGGGGTATTGACAACAAACGTCTTATAGTTCTTACTCTGCTTGACTTTAGCAATGCTTTTAATGTTTTCGATTATGAGATATTGCCAAGCCTCTTACGTACTTTTAACATATCTCCATCCGTGCTGGGTTGGCTTCAAAGTTACCTCCAGCTCCTTAATAAAAATTCGTTCTCTTCTTAGTGTGAAGTCCGAGCTGGCGTACCTCAGGGTGGCGTGTTATCTCCTTTATTGTTTGACAGTTTCATAAATTCTATATTTCAAAAAATAACTTCTCTCTACCATATGTATGCATACGATTTACAATTTTATACTCATTCAAGTCCACATAATCTTTCTTTTGCTGTGATAATTACTAAGAATGACTTAGCAACTATATACCATTGGAGTAAATCTAAGTTAATCTTAATAAGTCGCAGGCCATTGTCATCGGTAGCCCTAATATGATATTGAGAATTTACTGGGATAGTCTTCCTTCTGTCGTGTGTAGTACTTTTCTAATACCTTACTGTACCTCTGTAAAGAACCTTTTTTTTTAACGCTAAATACGTTTACGTATCCCGCCGCCCGAAGATGACGGGTATCTGGGACTCGCTGACTGCGAAGCCAAAATACCCACTAAAACCCAGCGGTGCCCTCATCGTTGTACAAGGACGCCACGGGATCGCTGGCGCATGCCACCGTGACGCCCCGACGGTTGGCTCGCCTATGCGGGCCGCCTTCGCACATAGAGTGCTCGCGGGCACCGTGAGCGCTCTATTTCCGCTACACCAGGGACCGGCGAACGGGAGAGACTGCGGCAGGTCATGAAGACATAGCTGCAGTCTCCGCCATGACCTGGCGCGTTGGGCTTTGGGGAGCAGTCGGAGTTTTTGCGACCGTTCTACATCTCGATTTACCTCTGTAAAGAACCTAGGCCTATTTACTTACATCCGAACTTGTCATGGGCCAATCATATAAAAGGACTGAGTAAAAAGACACGTGCGGCTATAAGCTCGTTGAGGCGGTTGCAGTATTTTCTTCATATTTCAACTAAAACTATGTTACAATTTATTCTCCTGTCCGTTCTTGATTATGCTGATGCAAACTATACTAACCTAACTGAAGATCAACTTAGGGCAAACCAGGGCAAAAGAATGCTCACGGTGCTCGCGAGCGTTCTATGGGCGAAGGAGGCCTACATTGGTAGGCAGGAATCTACACATCCGTTCACTTCTGTATTGTTATATATATAATATATTTATGCAGTTTTCACCAATAGATAGAGTGATTCATTAGGAAGGTTTAGGTACATATTCGTATGATACATACCCTAGACGCAGCCGGGACTGGCCGCTAGTAACAAATATATATATATATATATATATATATATATATATATATATATATATATATATATATATATATATATATATATATAACAATACTAGCTTCCACCCACGGCTTCGCCCGCGTGGTTGTATTGACAAAAAGTAGCATAACTTCAACATAGCTTCCCCCGGCTACAGACTATCTGTGTCAAATTCTTACAACGGCTCGGTAACAAAGATTCTCATACAACAAATGTTCCTCCACTTTCGCGGAGTGCACAGTAAGAAATGCTCCCAGTCGACACTTTAGTGCATTCTCGTGAAAAGAAGGTCGAAAACGCCGTGGTATAGGCGTCACTTAAGCGTTTACGTCATTATGGCCAAATTACACAAAATCTTTATAAAGTATAGTCTATGTGTTATTCTGATGTATGTATAAACTATATTACTGTAAAGTTTATATCTTAAATATCACACATATATATAAGTTGTAAATCTTATATCTTTAAACGAGCAATTCTTGTATATATATATAATCCGAATCTCGGAAACGGCTCCAACGATTTTCATGAAATTTTGTATTCAGGGGGTTTCGGGGGCGATAAATCGATCTACCTAGGATTTATTTTTAGAAAATGTCGTTTTATCGCTTTTTTTACGCAATTAAAAATATCATTAGAATAAGAAGGTTAATTTCGCTGTCATTGATAACCTTATGATAGCTCGGATAGGGATCGGGCGGATTCGAAATCAAAAAACCTGCGTTCAAATCCAAGTATCTACAGACCAATTATTTTCCTTTTTTTTTTCAAGTTTTTTTTTTTTGTGAGAAAAACTATTATTGAGAGCTCTTTTTATTTTTTATTTAAATAACAAGTTCCTATTATTTTACTATTATGTCGGTAAGATCGAAAATATTATTTATGTTTCGTCAGTATGTAATGTATCTAAATATAATTTAACCGAGCAAAGCTCGGTCATCCAGGTACTAAATAGTTAATAGCACATTGTTACTTGTAATTAATCTATATAATTTAAGTAAAAAAATATTTCAATTACTTAATAAGTGCAAATAAATGTTAATTTATCGAAAAATTGTAATTTTCAATTAACTCCTTCTTGTATTATACAAAATACTGATAATTCAGTGATAATAAATCATTTCAATTCATAAAAGTATGCAATTTTTCATCAATGTTTTCTTATGACGTTATCACGTAAAATTATTGTCCGTAAACCGACTTTACATACGACTATTTTTTTTTAAATGACTGTAGTGAGTAGAAAGCTGATTCCCTAAAAGAAGCGTCAGCCATCTTAAATTTTATCTAATAAATTCAACATCGTTATATCGATAGGAACAGTGATTGATGCAAATTCACTATGAAAGTAAACAGTAGCAAATATTTTACCAAACCTTTTACTTCTAACTTTTGTAACAAAAAGCAAGTTTTATAAATGTTCACAAAATAACATGTTCACATAATATGTTCATATTGAAATAATAAATAGTGTAAATCAACTAAACGTAAACAAACTATTTAAATCACTGAGTGGCCGACTATAATTACCATGCAAATATCCTTTTCCGGTTTAAAATCGTCGCGTAACGTAAGGGTCGTGTTTACTTCAGCGTTAAAAATAATATGCCACATACTTACAACGGTAATTGGTTTTATCACCCTTGGTAAAATAAAAGTGAGGGTCAAATTTTATTTTAATTTTCGTCTACGTTGCTACTTTTTATATCTTCTTTCACAATGTTGCTGATAAAACTAATCATTACATTAATAATAATTAATGTTGATAATTGCTGTGCGATTGTTGACGATTGTGTGCTTGCGAATTGATGTATGCTTAATTAGTGCTGTGTTTAAGGAATGTTGTGCAAACAGAATTTTGAAATCGGACTGATAAGTCATTAAATAGGTGCGTTCAAACAAAAAAATGTGTAACGCATAACTTGTATTAAATAAAAGTTTTCCTACTAGATAAATAATAATAATAAAATCTTGGTTACTTTAGCCTACTTTTTATTTTTGTTCAGGTTTTTACACATATTTCTTTTATTTCACTTACAAATTATTAAACAGTTATTATTTTTTACATTTTAAGTGCCTGTTAACATAGGTACAGAGTTGAAAAATAAAATACACATAACAGTGTCCTTTAGTACCTAAATTAATGTGTTCGCTTAGTTAGACATTTAAAAAGAACTGCAAAGGCACGTTAGGGCGAAATTTAGATTTTTATAAATACTTTGTTACAGACCGTCACCCAAGCGCAGACGCAGGGGGCGGCCACCCCGGGCTAAGGTCGTTCACCTCCCCCCTTGCGTCCGCGCAGCGAGTCCCTCGCAATCACAGCCCTTTGTCCGCACAGAGGGCTACTCGGAGGGCAAAGACTCCATTTGTATTTCTTTGTTTTGAAATACCGTCTAACTTGAAGGGTCTGCAGGTACATAACTGGTCATTGGAATCTTTGTTTCCGAGAAGGAGGCTTTTAGTTTTTGTCATTGTAATCAAAAGTTAATTTTGTCTGTTACGAAAAATATCGACATCAAATAAAAGTTTTAAAAATAAAGATTATTTTGATTTATCTCTATGATATTATTTTCCACGGGAAGGTACTCGTAGATATTATATTTTGAGTGCTTTTATAAAGGAAATCGTAAATTGAAAGCTTGAACAAAGCTAGTTACAATTACCATAATTTAGTACGTTACTAGAAGTAAAGTTGTGAATGTAAATGAGCTTCCTGGAAAAAAATGTAAACTTCGAACTTGACACAGGGGTTGTGTTCAAACGGTAAGTTCGCTCAAAAGCAATAAAGGACTGGAGTGAATTACTATTCTTAGGGTAGTTACTGGAGTGTACGATGAGATTAAGTACCGATGCATGAAGCCACCCTCAAGTAATCAACGAACTATCACGCTAAGTGATTCCACCGCAACGTTCGCCGTGGTAACGGACAAGTGCGTTACTCGACACATTCTTACAGATCATTATTATTAAAGTATACCAAACGTTCGTTAAACTCAAAATCAGGTTTTAAAATTTTAAAATTAATGTTAATTAAATTGGACAGACGAATTGAGGAAAGTCGCCGGAAGCCGTTGGATGGAGGTTGCTTTGAACCGGTCGCTCTGGAGGTCCATGGGGGAGGCCTACGTTCAACAGTGGACATAATGACTGATATGATGATGATGAGGATGAATGTTAATTAAATTTTATCAATATTTAATAATGCTTGACTTTTATTCAACTTTTTGAAAAAAAAAATGTGGACACTTAAACGCACTACCTAATAATTATTTCGTACTATCAAGCGTTATCGTTACTCTCAAAGGTCAAGCGTCTTAATTTAGCTTTCTATAGGTAAGAATTTTTTTTAATCGGTTCAGTAGTTTTTGTATTTATCGACCACAAATAAACTAAAATATTTAATCAAAAAATCGTACATCTTTATAATATTAGTATTAAAGTAAGTCTTAACAGAAAATAACTTCAGCCACATTTTATTTTTTAAGTAACAAACGGTCTTACAATAAAAAATACACCCCTTTAAAAAATAAACGGGTACCGAAGCACAAAAAGATTAAAAATAAATGAGCACCCCGCCCGCATACCGACGCACCGACTTGGTCGTGTCAAATTGAAGAGAATTTACTACATTAAAGAACCAATTACGAAGACAAAAATGTAAAATAAAACTAATTGTATACCATTTAGAACTTTATACCGATGAAAATAGAAACGCATAATATTCTCATAAAAATATTTTAGTTTGAATTCTTAACACGCAAGGGTGGAATAATAGGGGTGGCTTGTTTTTATCAATGAATACAATTTATTTACTCGATTACAATTGTGTGATAATTTATATTGTCGGATACAATAGGGTGATTTTATAACTAAAATAGACGAAATATCGTTCGCTTGGAACGAATGGAAAATGCTAATTAATCGTACAAATAGAATGTGGGAAGAACCTGTTTTATAAGAATTTATTGTTATTTCTTATAGAACACTTGAAATGTAAAAAAAAATAAGTAAAAAAACACGTGATGTAAAAATGTTATTTAATTTTTAAAATTCACAAGTATTTTACATCCGTAAAAATATATAACTACTATATTGTATTGTATTGTATCAGCCTGTAAACAACCCACTGCTAAGCGAAGGCCTCTTCTCCATATAGAAGAAGGGTTGGAGATTAATCCGTCACGCTGCTCCACTACGGCTTGGCGCGTTTACTTTTTAATAAACGCTTATGTTTGAGAGGATGAATGTTTGTCACTTATATGATATATCTAATAGCCGTTGAAAACCGTCAAAATGTGGTATATAGACAGTATATAGACAGACAGAATCATTTGGATTAATTTACAGGTATTTTTTTCAATTTAAAAAGTTTTACCGGATAGTAAAATTTTACCTTTTATGTTCTTTTGCGACTTATCAATCTGAACACTGCTGTAATAAGATATCGTCAATAATAGTACAGATTGTATTTTAAGTTTATTGAAAATAAGTTTTTATTCTTAAAAAGATAAGGTTTACATTTGTTAAAAATATTAAAAGCAATCATTTAAAAGGAAATGCAATTTGTCGTTCGTTACAATAGAAGCAAATTACGTGAAAGTAAATCAAATTCGAGAGTAACTGACAAGGGTATTCAAAAACAAATAAGTGTTATGCGGATTATTTTAATCAATAGAATGTTATTGTAAACGAAATTTGATAAGAAATACATTACTAGCACAATACATGTTTCTTATTCATTCGCCCATAATTACATTACTTAAATAGGTAATATTAGTACCTTATATATATAAGAATTTTATTTATTCTACACCATGATACAAACATACCCAGTAAAATACAGAAAATATATAAAATGTTATCGCTAAAAGAGCGATCTCTTTTAGGCAATCTTTGGGCATAGGGCACAATATAGTAGTAGCGGTTAGGAAGTGTACAAATATAAAAAAAAAATTATAATAATAAGTGTGCAGCAAATGTTATATTTAACAATTAATAAAAATATGATACAAATATACATATTATTTAAATAATAAAAAATATAATTTAATACATACATGAAAAATTTACATATTATATAAATATATATAACTATAACATAACGCATATAAAAATATATAAAATAAGTATATAAATATATCGCCTGTTGTACATAGTTCTTTCATATTATACTTAAACAGTATGTTTTTTTTTTGTGTGTACAATAAAGAGTTAATTAATAAATAATCTATATTACGACAATTATGACGTATTGAGCGACATATAATATTTTTAAGACGTTGCTCAAAACAAGCTTGACCTGGAGCTTATTTATTAAGCGGAAGAGAGTTTACATTAATAAAAAAGACGCTCATTAGGGTTTTGCTCGCATTAACATTTACAGCTCTACTTTTCGTTACGATGTGATGGATCTACCGGTGAGGAAAAGCCCGGGTATCAGATAGGTGAAAGCCTAGGTGCCCGTACCCAGCAAGGCCTAGATCTGACAGGAAGAGACACATCGCTACGATGTGTTGTAACTGCGGTTCCTGGGCTATGTTACTTCTGGATAATGTAGTTATTTAATTGTGAAAGAATTTAATTTGTTAATTTACAAACACTAACAAACCTTTTCTCTTTATTGTATTAGGTATATATGTAGACAAAATCTAACAAATAATGTATTGAAATATTTAAATGTGAATATTATAACGTTTTCAAGTATTAGATAATTCTAATATGTTTTTAACTATTGTGTACCGATATATTTTTTATTCTTTTTATTACATATTAGGTTTTTTTTTTTCTTTTAACATAATAAACAGAAAAATAAAAGTTGTAAAACTGGTATTTTTACTATTTATAATCCTAACGGTCGAATTGGATGGCTGTATTTAACGAGAGAGTTTAAAATGTTCGAGTTTAGTCAAGCCCTATACAATACGTTATCGATAATAATAAAGCGACTCCCTCACAAGGGACCCAGTGTAATAACCTGTAACTGAAGCGCCCTCAACGCTTATCGGGTCGCCGTGTCAAACGACAAGTGTTAGTGGTTTTCACGGTTATGATATAGGTTTAACTGGATGAGACAGTACTTTTAATGAAAAATATATTCTATACAACTCTGTTTTTGTATGTGAGTTTGTATTTTAAATATCAAATAAGTTTTTAAGTTTGGAATGAATAGTGATATTGGGTGGATATATTGAATTAAGCCCACTTGAGAATATATTGGAATTCTGTTTCAAAATTTAACTCCTCAAAGCTTTAATGGTAAGGTCTAAATGAATTATATTATTGTGTCACTATGTATGTATACCTAATTGTAAGGTTACTAACAAAGTGCCATAATGTAAAAAAAGTAATTAAGCTCTATTTTTAGTAATACTTTAGCGTTTTAATTTTAATTAATACTGAAAAAAATCGTATTTTCATTTGTATTTTGACATTGACATTAAACGTTACGACGGTAAAGTACGAGTATATTTCAGAAAACTTAATCTAAGACATACTAATTAAAAAATCTTAGTGACTTTTATTTCACTTATGTTAACATTTTTACCATAACTTTTTGACGACGCGTTGGCGCAGTGGTCACAGCAACTGGCTTATGCGCTAGCGGTCGCGAGTTTGATCCCCACACATGACAAATATTTGTATAGGCCATACAGATATTTGTCATGTGTGGGCGTTCGTGCTTGTGTGTTGTGTGTGTTTCCGGACCTCTGACACAGGATAAAAATCCTACCGAGGACCGTTGAGTGTGAGACGTTTATTTAACTAGAATATATTTATTGTCTCTTATTTTTTGTTTTATGTTAAACTGTTTGTTTCCCAAATACAAATAAACGAATAAATAAATAAATATATATATTACTGGCACAGGTTTTATCTGTCAACAGAATAATCTAGAGCAGTGATTCTCAACCACTGTGCCGCGGCACTTTTGTGTGCCGCCAAATTTCAAAAGTGTGCCTCCAAATTTTGCAAATATATAATAATGTTAATATTATTCAATTACATCATTTAAAAAAAATATTTCCTTAATAAACGTTTAGTTATTATTGTAGTATATATTAGTTTATTTCGTATATTTAAAATTTTTGTCATAAACTATTTATGCAGTGTGTTGTAGTAAATAATTTTTATCTTTTTCTTTGTGTGCCGCCAAATTTTGAAATCGTTAAATATGTGCCGCAACAAAAAAAGGTTGAGCATCACTGATCTAGAGCTTTCTTAAATAGGACAATCAACATAATTTTCCTATAGTTTAATTTTATTTGTATTGTAAGGTTAAATATTACTGAAAATTATATGATATACTGTGACAACTCCTGATTTTTAGCATCACATGTGCTTTGACATTTTAAGAAAGTCTTTCTAGTAGCTTTAAACCTTGAATCAAACGTCACAAAGCGAGTCACGACATGTCACGTGACAGCACCACCGACATGGGGAGTGAGTTCATTCATATTTCTGATCCGGTCTGGTGCTCGCAAAGAATGACAAATGTACTTAAATATTTTACTATACATTATATTCAATTCAAAGTTAAAATTTAACTGATAACGAGACATAATTAAAAAGTTCACCTACACATATAAATATTTTTCAAAATATAATTTCGGTTAACTATTTGAGATAAGAAGGTAAGATCTTAATAAAGATTTTCTTTACGTTGTGCAGTTTTCGATAGATATACAAACTAATACAAATGGTTCGAGACATGTTTGACGACTGGTTGGCACAGAGACACTGCAATTTACTAATTTACTAACAAAATATTGAAACTCAAATAGGTTTTAAGCAACAATAATAGTTTAAATGCTCTGCTTCAAATGATTTGCTTCAAATCTCAAAGGTGTGCTTAGCGGTAAAGGAAAATCGGCACGTTTCAGGACAAATTCTAAGAGATATAATTATATTCACCACTCTACAATGGAGTTGACTAGAACTAAACTCCAAATTCTAAATAGAAGGAGAGATCATTTAGATGCTGACGTTTATAATACTTTTCAATAAGTAGCACTTTTATTTGGTAAGGATAAATACCTAAACTTATTTTAAAAACGTTAAATGTTTTGTTTACAGATAAACATTATTATTATTTATTACTATCCCACTCCTGTGCATAACCAATCGTTCTGATGGTTCGTGTAATTATTAAAAGAATTCTAAAATTTTCGTATATTTATGGTACGGTACATACATATTATATTAGATATAGAGCAGAAAGGTTAGAGTGGATACCACATAACGGCAAGCACAGCGTCAAGACAGGTCGTCCGCAACATGGACAGACGACTTGAGAAAAGTCGCCGGAAGCCGTTGGATGGAGGCTGCTCTGAACCAGTCGCTCTGGAGGTCGATGGGGGAGGCCTACATTCAGCAGTGGTCATCCAATGGCTGATATGATGATGATGATGATGATCATGTACCATTTTAAAATTATATTTGTAACTACTCGTAAAATATTTGCTATATTTATTTATTAATTACATGAAAAAAAAAAAGTAAAACGCCAGAATCCCGTTTGGAATATTATTTTTATTTGTAAAAATGTTTAATTCTGGTTTGGATGTATATCCTTGGGGGATGTATACACTGTGTCTACAAGGACATGAGAAGCCGTCGATCCCGGTTGCTATCAAAGACACCTGAAAACAATCGTTACTCATGGCAGGAAATTCTCCGCCAGCCTGTAGTGAATCAGCTTGGTGGATGAAGCTTCAATCCATCTTCTATAAGGAGAAGAGGCCTTTGCCCAGCAGTGTGACGCTTACAGGCTGATTCAGTTCAGTTTATATTTATAATTAAATTTACCACCATTGAAAATCTTTTTATTTTCTGACAAAATCAATTCGCATATTGAAATTAATTAAAACCCGCTATGTTATTTCTACACAATATGTACACTAAAAATCGCGGAGAATAAAAGTTATCTTTGCTTCTATGTATCCGCTATTTCTTTCTTTTTTACAATTCGAGAGAAATTAAAAACTTCTAAACAGCGACGACTCTACGATTCTACTCTACGCTTCAAGCTAATAAATAGACAATTAAAACACAATAATAGCTCTACACGTGTTGAATAAAAGATTCATTTCTATCGCCGTTTAATTTTCTACACGAGTAACGTGCTGTTTCCTAGGTAGCGTTAATGCTTCTAATTGCAAGAGCACAAAAAATCAAAATCATGAAGTCTCCCACGAGACGTCCCTCGGAGGGAAGGGGACGTACGCCTGGGAACGGGTATGTTTTGTTTCTTTTGGAGACGTCCGAAGGGGGATGACCGACCGTCGTTGTCTCTACATGCACCTCGTTTTTAGGATTTTATTTAAAACGAAAAAGTAATTTTATGTTTTGAAAGAGCTTATAAAATATATATTTAACGAGTTAATATAATATTTTCTTTAAATCTGTTTTAAAATTAATTATAACATCAATTACTTTTAATTCTCGTAACAATTATTTAATTTCTAAATTAATACATAATTAATACGACAGCTAAGCACTTTGTATTATAATTTTATATGATTTCCTCCTTATTATAATGGAAACTATAGTAATAAAAGTTTTACAACATTAAGTAAAACTAACTGTAATTATGGACGGAAAAGTTAGCTTTCTCTGGTTATATTGTTTTACCTAACGTCAACACTTTTAACTATGTTTGATTGTTGTTTCTGTTGGCACTGTAAAGTATTATTCATTATTAGTTATGTACTTGTGTCTATAATTTTATCACGTAGACCTCAAATCACTAAATCGTTTGGTCCTTATAATTTGAAGTTAGGTTTAACTTTTAATCGAAAATAGGATTTCTTAAAGCGATCGCATAACTTCTTAAATTTCTTTTCAAACATTAGTTTTCTGAAAAAAATAATAATATATTAAAAAAGTGGGATTATGTTTTCAGAAAATATATGATTATGATAACAAATGATCTGAAATACATGAAAGAGTTTTATATTGTTTGAAAGTTAAGAAGTATACAAGGCTGTATTGCCGATAGGAATAATATTAATTTTAACATTTTATTTAGATGTTATTAACAAATTATTATTAAAGCTAATACATCTTTTTCGTAATTTTTTTTTACTATAAAGTATGATGTTAAAACACTAGTTTGCTATTTAATTTATATCCAATTCGCAAATATTTTTAAATCATATAAACATTTTTAAATAGCAATAGAATCTTAAATCGCTTACTTCATTTTTCTTATAAGATAGAGATTTTCGTTTTTCACCGACTCTATCATCAAATACTAGAAACGTACGTAGAGTACTTTTCAAGAGGAATCGGAAGTGTTTAAACTAAATGGGCTTACACCATCTTCAAACCAATTATATATCACAATAAAATTGCACTGCCATGCGATTTAGATATATATGTACATATAAAATCTCCGATCCATCGAAAACCAGGAAGTGGATAAAATTTATATAAGTTTTGAAAAAGTGGAAATTATCTAATTAATTAACTAATCTGGTACCTACTTATAATGAAACAAACAGTATCAATTCTGTGTATTAAAGATATTTTGAAAAAAAAAACTATAATTTTTATGTATTTTTGTCTGCCTGTCTATCTATATCACGCCGAAACGAATTAATTATTTGTCACAATTCAGTTCATACCACACTCTAAGATACTAGATACTCTTTATCTGAAATACGGTACAGTTTCCTCGGTAGAGAGAACGAAAGTCTTAAAATTTAATAGTAAGTGAAGTTGCGGGCTTAGCTTGCAGCTAATATGCTTTTTATATGACCAAGTATCCGTTACATCATCACATGCTTAATAAGCTTAAATGTTACTTAATCAAAACCCTCTTATGCTAACGACCTATACTATAGATAAAGATTAATCGTAATCCATTTGATTTTAAATATTTAAAAGCTAATTTAAATATTTATTTTATTTAGGAAAATTTAATCTTAGGGAAGTTTAAATATAAAAGAAAGGAAACAGTAAACAAATACTACGTTTATGTTCAATAAAGTACACAGTAAAATTTAGATATTTACGCAGAACAGAAAATGAAATAGAAATTCACTGCAATAAACACACAAAAAAAAAATATTTTATATAATTTCTACTTAATAATGTAATAATCATATATCAAATATCTAGTTCTAACAAACCTGAATATACTGGTTTACAATACAACATTATCAAAAATAATATAACTCAATTTATAATAATTTGTAAAAGTTCAAAAATGCGGTTGGGCTTTATTTTTGTCACACACAACGCACAAGTACCTTCCTTCGGTTACTTTGTGTGTGCCTTGAAATGATATAGTTATTTAAATATAAAAATTATGGTGAACATGATAACTCTTATCCAATTAGCAATACAAAGTTCTCCATTACCTCTACCTCAGTTTCAAAGGTAACTAACATGCCTTTGGCTGTACCTAATTTAAGTCTAGGACAGAACCGAATGCACTAAATTTAACATCAATCGATACCTGAATTAAGTTACGTAACAATACTACTTACTTATATTTTATAGAATTCGGTCAAATTGAATCCCTTTATTTTAATTTTTTCTTTTAAATATAAATTGCAATATAAATAATTTTATAAGTACATTATTTAAAAAATTGTCAGAAGGAAGCTTTACAGTGCAAAGAAATACCATAAATAAATCATAAATTAGTCTTTTTAACATGTAAAATTATTTTTTTGTTATAAGTAATAGGCAAAACACTATTTATTAGCATATTGTTTGATAGCTAATCTATTTTGGGGCGTTCCAACCCTCTCGAATTGATCGCACTATGCGGGCCTTATCGACAATGTATCGACGGGGAGACACCACCCACCCCACTACCCTCATCTAGGAAATACTGTTTTAATATAGGCTGTATTCCAAAGTGTTAAGGGTCAATGATGAATAATAAAGATATCTGCACGGATCGATGTTATGGAAAACTATTAACACGAAAAGCCAATTAACTCCTTCATGTGCCCGTATTATGTGACCTAATTGAAATTGTCCTGGCATTTCCATCTGTTCTACAGTCAAAATTACTTTTTTAATCTTTTTCATTGTAGAATCCTAATCAATATAATAGTAGAGTACTTGTGACGTGTTATTACATAATTCAAATTCTATTAATGTTCCTCGCAAAAACTTCAAACAAAACGTTATCTAAAGGTCATAGTATCCTAGTCCACAAACAGCTGATTATAGTCCTAAATCTTTTGTATAATTTGCCGCACTGTATGTATGTGGTCTATGGTACTATAGCCTTTTCATAAACGGGTTGTTTGGAAAATTGGAAGTCATCGAACTTGCCCATCACACGATTCATAATGACCTTAGAGAATATAGTATAAAAGTGGTTCAGAATGGGCCTGTAATTCTTCTACAAGGTGTTATCCCCCTCCTTAACGAAGAGCATCACCACGTTTTTGTTCCAGGCATCCAGTGCTTCGCCCTTAAGCAAAATGGTATTGAAGAGCTTTTGAAGAATTTTAAGTATAGGCGTTCCACCCATTTTCAGAAGCTGTGACGTACTATCGTCCTTGATTTTTAAGTTGTCCCAGAGCCATACTAATCTCGTGCCAGCTGATATGACAGGACAGACCAAAACGAAAAAATACCGTTGAGGCATCAATAGCAGCTCACTTATATACTGAATTACTTAATATACTGAATTGGTCCTGTTACGGTTTATTATCCAACTGACATTATCATTTTAAATTAAGTAATCAAAAGGAGTGGGACTTTGTATTCAACAGAATGGGACACATTTTGAGCATTTGTTAATTTAAAAAAATCCGTTATCCTACTAATTATAATTTATCATAAAACTAGCTGCTGCCCGCGACGTCGTCTGCGTGAATGCTTTTTATTCTTCACCTTTAACATCCATTCATTTTCATCATTAAGTTCTTTCATAGCCTTTTTTATTCCACCAGTTCTTTCTATATGTTTTTTCAAGGTTTTCTGTCTTTTTATTTTTCTATCTTTTCTAATACTTTCATTTATCTTTTTACTAACTTCTATTATTGTATTTCTCCTTTCTTGACTATTTTCCCTTATTTGTAATAGTTTTTTCCTTTCTTCAAGCAACTGTTGTGTTTCAGTAGACTCTTTAGTTTATTTTTCTACTTTCTGTTTTTAATATATTTGCAGTTTTCTTATATTTTTCTTTAATAGGTATGGTTTTCCCCTCAAATCTTTCTACTAATGATGTTAGATTACTAATAAGAGTATCGCTGTTCCCAGTACACATCAGGGCTGAACTATTTTTCCATCTACAGTTCCTTTTTATATTATAGCATTTTAATGTTGCACGAGCCATTCTATGATCTGAGTTAAAATTTAAATTTTGTATAATTGAGATATTTTTGAAAACTTTAATGTTATTAGACATGACGAAATCTATTTCATTTTTCTAGAGACCGTTAGGGGACATCCATGTCCATTTCTTTGTTTCCTTTTTCTTATAGAATGTATTGAGAATGCTGAGTTCGTTTTGTAACGCAAATGTCACCAACCTTCTTCCATTTTTACTATTTTTGCCATGTCGATATTTGCCTATTGTGTATTCTTCGCCTCCATTATTGCATTTTCCTATTTGTGCGTTAAAGTCTCCCATCACTATGATCTGCTTGTCTGCTTTTTGTATGGTTTCTTGCAAATCTTGATAAAAATTTCTATATTATCTTTTTTATTAGATTCAGATGGTGAGTATGCTTGAATGATACACCATTTTTCTTCTTTTTTGGCAGGTAGTATTATGTTCAGGACTCCTATTCTTTCTGTGATCCGTTTGATTTCAATGATTTTGTTAGCTAGACTCTTTTTAATTAAAAAGCACCAAAAATACCTACGATTATACCTTTTAAAATAACATTCATTTACCCGTTTCTTCTTTACATTTCATATCTACAGAAAGTGCAGTAACAGAGGGAGACTGTCTTTTGTAAAATTGACCTTCAAAAAGTGCTTATTTCAGCCTACTTTGAATATATGACTTTATGGTGATTCTGCTGAATTAAGTCATAAGTTGTGACTGAAGCAGACGGAAAAAATAATGAATAAGCAATACAGAATGGGGTAAAAATACATACTTATAGGACTTCTCGATAAACAACATTGGTGGTTTGGCTCTCCGCAGCCAAAATGAAAAAAGAGTCAGGACTGGAGACGCGGGAGCAAGCGACGTACAGCTGCCCGTGTGAGAAGCAGCTCGTCCTGAGGTCGACACCCGCTGCCCTCAGTGTCTGCCCCTGCGACTTATTGATGGTCATCGCGAAGCAAACACTCACGGGGAACTGTAAGCGCTTGAACTGGAACGGGAAGTTATGAGGTATGAGGGGAATGCGTGGTATAAATACTGCCTCGCCGACGCCACAACCCGTAAGAATTTCCGTCTCAACGGTGTGTCTGTGGAGCGAGATGACTTTAAGGCGGGTCCCGTTACACAACTTCGGAGGAAATAGGTTCCGAAGAAGCATAAGCATGTCTTATCTTTATGATATATATGGCATGCTTAATTTTCCTCTTTCTTCGTTATTTAGCTCAAATTGCTTACAGCAATAGCGAGCCGTTTTCGAGTTTAAATTTTGTTATAAATCTATGCAGTTCTTTTTGAGTTCTGTTTGTTATTACATACAAACAAACTCGATGAATTTTATAAAACATAGATGAAGCAGCTTAAAACTATATATAAACACATTTTTTTTAATTGTCTTACTCATCTTTGAAACGAATTAACGATACAATTTTAAGAAGAAAATGCATAATTCCATCTATGACTTTTAAAAATAAATAAATATCTGCGGCTACTTTTTAAGTTATGTAAGAGACATCTGTTAAATAAATTAGTGACTTAATACATATATACGTATGTATTTCACTGGAAAACTAGATTTTTTTTAAATCTTTAATACAATTATTATTTTTAAATATAAAATAAAGGTAATGGATAGTTAAAATACTGTTCGTTTCTTCCTTGTTTACATCCCCCAATTCCTTATCATGCTGCGTCACTATTCAGGTTATCCTCCTATATATATATAAGGTCACGAAAGTTCATAAACTTTTTTTTTTACGAAGTTCATAAACTAATTTTTTTTACGATGGGAAATGTATTTACACATCCCTTCGCCTAATGAAGGACTTATGGCCTTATAGCTAAGGTATACATTTTTTGGTTGAAATCGGCAACATAATATAGCTGGTTAAGATGAAACTTAAATTCAAATAAATGTATTTTTTTCGAATAAAACTAATTTTTCCACGTGAAATTACATAACTTAAATATTATTATAATCATTTGTTACATTACGAACAATCAATGTCATTAGCACACGCGTCGTAAACGTTCGCTGAATACATACACGAACTGTACGTTTCGAGTTTAATTGAGTGTAAGCAAAGGTATGTGCTTACTACTTCCCAAATATTTTATTTCTATACCTTTATTTATATAACAACGTGTCTATGCACAAATTATTTTCTTAAAAATCAGTAAATTGAACTATTGTTATAATTTTTTTTTATACGCTTCTTAAATCAAAATAACTTCAATACCTACATAGCCTTACTTCATAAAACTTCGATTAGTCAGTTTTAAAAAAAATTCTGAGTAAGTAAAGTGTTAATAGATATTCAAAAAATGACTCGATTTTAAATACTCTACTCCTAAAAGTGTCGGACACGGTGGCTTATATATTTATTGTAAAATACTAAATACAATTTAAACTATTTTATCACTATGTTAATTTTTTTATTAAAAATTCTTTCAACTAGTACTACTTGTACAAAATGTTCATAAATTTTTATAAAATTACATAAATCGAAACGACTTTAGACGTTAACATTTATTTTTAGGATTTTTTAATGTAATCAAATAACTTACTGTTGTACAAATATCGTTTTTAAATTTTAAGCTGAAAAATGGAATTTACATACTTCAATTGATTTACCTATAAGTAGACGTAGACCTTTCTTTTCATAAAATTTTATTACTATACATTCGTCGGCGACATACATTTCAAGTGTCGTTTGTTGAAATAAGATGTACGTTAATTGCATGCATAAAATGATTTGAAGCCTTAATAATAATGTTATGTTATGTAAACTTTTACGCAGATTTGATTTTGTAATCAGTCAAATGTCACTTAATGATTAGCGTTTACTGAAACTCGAGTGTGTTGGTAATCCATAAAGTCACGGAGGTGGTCATTCGAAAGGTTGCCATCTCGGGCACACACCTGCATGGCAGACATTCTCGAGGCGGCAATAGCCGAACTTATCGCCATGCGCTGACGCAACCCAAACAGGATCCACCTCCCAACAAAAAGTTCCACGGCCACTATATTTCGAAACTCGTGCGCACCTAAATAGAGAAAGGTATCTATGTGCTTGTACATCATTTGTAGCTCCGCTAGTCACAACCCACGGGGTACGGGGTGAATGCCCTTAATGTCCTCCGTCCTCTTCGAGCATATCGCCCTCCCGTTCTAGCATACGAGAATCCCTCGTCTTTAGCCTTTGAAAAGAGGGCACGTATTTAGAAACGTTAATATAATTGAAACTTTAAGCCATAAAAATTAAAGCTCAATTTTGCCTTTTTGCGTAGTTGCTGTATTCAGTTAAGGGTGTGTGCGCACGCGCATTGCGTTTGTATTCAAATGAGGACAGTGCGTTCCGCGCCGGAGAGCACTATGATTGTACTTTTTTAGTCCGTGAGCTGTAATCAGCTACAAGGAAATGAGCATCCTTAGGGGTGGCGCGAGACGTCGACCACACTATTGAGCACAGCATCTCGTTAATACGCGCCAATTAAACGCTATGAGCCGGCCATGTCACGCGACATCTATATATATATATAGGAGACTTTCTATAGATAT
Organism: Euphydryas editha; assembly: GCA_036937285.1. NCBI lineage: Eukaryota > Metazoa > Arthropoda > Insecta > Lepidoptera > Nymphalidae > Euphydryas > Euphydryas editha. Next base: position 9,553,002 of record JAUPFZ010000004.1, read on the forward strand.
AGTCACTCATCACGATATCTCTGGAACTATGAGACCTAAAAATTTGAAATTTGGTAGGAATATTCCTTTTGCCAAGTAGAGGTCAGCTAAGAACGGATTTTACGAAATTCTACCTCTAAGAGGATGAAAAAGGGAGGCAAAGTTTGTATGGAACAACGTGATTCCTTGGTCCAATCTACTTCAAATTTTGCTTAAATATTCTTTAACAGAATTGATTGAAGACGTGTTTCGTATTTTATCGAAATTCATTCCCTAACGGGGTTAAAAGGGGGTAGAAAGTTATTTTGATATAAATACTCCTTAGTGTTTTTTTTATTTAAATAAAATTTTATTTTGACACATGTTTGACAATCAATCCGTCTATTATAATAATTATATTTTCCAGTATTGACGTGTAGGTGATATCTTTTTTTGGGTGCTCCTGATGGAACAGGCAAGACTTTATATTAAACGTAACAAAATTGAGTTGTAAATATACCGTGTGATTGCTTTATTGTAAAATAGTGTCTTATATCATATTTTTTACTTCAATGTTGGTGTTGTGTTAAGTCAAGAGTTTTAAATTAAATGACTCATCAGCAACGTATCTGTAGTTCACAATGATACTGATATAGAAGACACCGAAGTGAACTTGGAAACATTTTTGAATTATACGGCATTAAAACCCCAATTAGTACAGATTGGCACCACGGACTAATGTTGGAACAAGATCAGAAAACATTATAAATCATGTACCCATTTAACTTTATCTTACACTAAAAACTAAGAAGGAGGTGATAAAAGCTGTCTTGGACTATTATTAAATATAAATATATGTTTGACATAAAGACACGATCGTCTGTTCCTAAGGTAGGCAATGTAAGGTGGTGTAATTATACCTACGATACATATGACCGTTCTGGTGTAGTGGTGCAAGTAGTCGCCTTAACGCCTCGCCTCAATGGCGTTGGTCGTGGGTTCGATTCCCGCTCGGGGCAGATATTTGTATTTGTGCCAATATTTGTTTCAGGTCTGGGTATATATCTGGATGTATAGTGGGTTTCCCCACTATTCCCCGGAGAGTACGTAAAGCCATCGGTTCCGTTTGTTATCATGGATGCCTTATAATAATTGTTACTTATGGTAGGGATATTATCCGCTAACCCGCAGTAGAGCAGCGTGGTAGATTAAGCTCCAACCCTTCTTCTATATGGAAAAAAGGCCTTCGCTCAGCAGTGGGTTATTTACAGGCTGCTACAATACACTACAGTACAGGAGCATTTGTGGCCTTCAGTGACGAAACTGAGTCTTACCATAAATATGAGAGTCCATCTAAGGAAAGATGTTACTGCCGGACAGTTCTCAGACCTGTTGCTTAAAATATGAAATTTTGATTTCCGGGAACCATACAATAATATAATGTATGAGTGTATATGAGTATGTATTTACCATAAACAAAGCTTAAGGTCAAACTCTTACTGTACCGGGAGTATACTTAAGAGAAAGCTGCTTCTCTCACAGTCAGTTGTATATGGCATATTCCAGAATAGCCTGGTAATTCTAATATCCTGAACGAAAAAAAAATTGTTTATAAAGAAATACTACGGAAGGTGTAGTATTTCGATTTCGTCGTAAAAAGATAATACTCCCGTGTAACTTTCTCCAGATCAAAGGCAGAGCTTCTTGATCATAAAATATAACAATTTTTATTTTTATTTTAATGTTTATTTAAACTTTAAATCCCTACTCTATAATAAATATTGTTATATTTTATAAGCATACAAATATTTTAACAAAATAATTTATATGTTATAACAAAATTAATAACGTAAAAAAAAAACAAATAAAAATCCTATTATAACCATTTTCGACTCCTACGCGGACAAAGTCGCGGGCTAAAATATTATGTTTCACAACTCAATCCGTCTTTTATGCAATATGTTCCAGTATCGACGCAGGTGTAGGTGATAAAGAATATAAATTTATATTTTTTGAAATTTTAGTTAAATACCCGTGCGAAGCCGGGGCGGGCCGCTAGTAATATTATACATTGCCGACTGCCATGATTAATATTAATTTATGATTTTCAATGTTCCGTTTATTTTAAATGATTGGCATTTTAGAACTCACAACAAAAAAAACAGTATAATAATACTTTACGTTTTTTTAAGAAACAATTACAGTAATAAACAATTACATGATAATGAGACAAAAAAGAAATTTAAAAATCGAAACGTTTTAGCATTGGTAATAGGAGTCACTTTATGGATTGAGACACGTTGTGATTATTTCAATCGAATTTATATTTAATACAAGTAGCATAAGTAACACTATATAATAATAATTACATACATTCATATGTATTACATCATTGTTCGTAAATAATAATCAATCAAAACATTATTTTAAGCTAATTCAGTGCTATTGATGCTAGATTATAAGAATATAAAGAGGCTTTTTAACTTAATTACTAACTTATTTCGATTTGTATTTTTTTTTAAATTCATTTAATTAAACAGCCATAATTTTTCTAAATAAATCTTCCAGGAGATTATCTGTAATTGCATCGGGATAAAAGTCCGTGGTTACTATAGTAACAAATTTAATTACATTTAAATGTATGGAATACAAAATAAGTTTGGTGCCAGGTGCAATCCGTGTATCTTCATAGCTTGACCATTGCTTTAGATTGAATATTTGATAAAAGTTTGGTTCTTCTTTAATTGGGAACTTATTTTATCTCTTGGAGGTTGCTTACGTTCATTGCATTAGTTCTTTTGATGTATTTCACATATTTTCTATTTAAATATAGTTAAGACATTTTAAAAAAGGCTATTATATATCTCTTACTTGACATGTTTATATAAATATTTATTTGAGTGAATTTTTTTTATATGTATGTGTATATGTGTCGTATGTCACGGTATGTGTATGTATGTCTCTGTATGTTTGTATTATATGTATTGTATTACTCCACCTATCCCTTTCAATATCATAATTCTCTAACCCTAAGGTTGTCTCAAATAAATTGCTAATAAGCGATAAGTTGTTGTGCGTGTAACATGTTATCATCTATATATTTGTATGTATCTCTAGATATTTGTTGTTTGATTCGTGGTATCCTTTTATTTGTGGTATTCAATAAAGTGTATGATGTTCAATTATGTAGCTGATCTAACAGACATTGTCTTATCACATATTCTATTGACACAGAAACACTTTATGTTTTACTTGATTCTCAAATATTCTAGAATAAAGAGAACCTCTCTGTACCTCTCACCAGAAATGTTATAGATATTTAAAATAAAATAAAAATTAACCAAATCGTTTCAAAGTTTCTCAAGTAATGCGCGTATCAACCAGCATTTCATATTTATTATATTGGATCCATATTCACGGATATTTAAAAAAAAAACAATAGGTACTCTGTCTATGATCTTAATTCCGCGCATCAGGAGTATTAATTTATTCTTATAATTTATGTGACAGTAAAACTAGTTCTTTTTTTTTTTTAAATGATCACTTTAAAAAAAAATATCAGGTATGTGACAAGTAACAAAAAATCTGTTGAAATACAAATACACATGATTAAATTTTACAATTTCAAACAAAACTGGAAAAAAACATGTTCCATATTTTAAAGTTTAAACGTATTGTACTCAATACAGCTTTTTATGATAATTTTCATGCAATATGTGACGATAATAAACACATAAGCGTATAGTTCTGTATACTGTTAATACTGATGTTTTTATTAGGAATCCAACGGCATCACACGTTACATTGAATGAATCAACACTAGACTGACATTGACGCTTGTCCCACGTATATACCGGTTGGCAAGGTTATGCGAATCTAACCCTTAACCATATACATTGTAATTTGTACTGACTAGGATGTACGACAGAATTACTGTTTTGTAAAATAAATATTATTATAGGTATAAAAAATTAATGTAACAAGGAAAACTTTTGGAAACTTTTTTCTCGAATACAATATATATCTCGTACCTATTCAAGTAAAATTCCATTTTTGGATTAGAAATGGCACTAGACGCGTCAATCGGTTTCAACTATGTTAATGTGTGTGTTAATTCTTATGTTGTTTTTTTACGATTACTGTTCTGCTGCGATTCGTCGAAACAAGATTTTATATTATTTTTGTATTTTTTTTTATTCCTAATCTATAGCGCATTTTTGAAAAAGCTGTTCGGTATATTCAGAGATTAAGCTTTCAACAAACAAACTCTTTAGCTGCATAATATTAGTATAAACACACAAACAAAGGCACCTATTTGTACGAGACATACATACGAGTCTGACTGTGTTGCCTAATACCTTACGTTTTTTTTTTACATCAATTAAATTTAATATTAAGAGCTATTGTAATCCTTTATCGCTCTTAAAGTGGCTCTAAATCTTTTATTTATTTTATGTGAAAAAATGTGCATATTTACGTATTATATAAGCGTTTCAACGTAAATCATATAGGTGATACAGGTATGTGAGAACTTAGGAAGAATCTTTCATATGTATGATGATGATATCTTTCATGTGTATATATGTATATATGTATTTATATCTTAAATTTATTTCCGTTCCTAGTACCCGTAACACAAGTTCTTACGAACTTACCACGGGGCTAGGTTAACGTGGTGTGATTGTTGGTTAATATTTATTTATTTATTTATTTATTTATATCTCGCTACAAAAATATGAAAAACCTTTGAATAGTAGACTTCCAGTTTCTTGATTACAAGCAAACTTAAATCTTTACTCTTTGTAATATTCATATAGGTAGTCTATTCTATAAATATACATACACAAGTCAGTCTCGTCAGTCGCCGTCATAGTAGTTACTCGAAGGTGGGCGTTGCGACCTTCGTGGATCCTGACTCGTCTTTTGTTTTCCTACAATACAACTTATTAGTGACACATTTAACTCACCATATATAAAAATAACTAAAAATTATATAATTATATATTTTTTAATAATACCTACAGCAAACTCTATTAAAACTATATCATTTGAGGAGTTAATTATACTCTGATACGAGTACCTACTGATGCTTTAAGCGAGTTGAAGGATGGAATAAATAGACATGCTCCTTCTATTTTTTCATCCATCCATTGAAGTGAACAGAAACAGAGAAATACTGTAAGAATCTATACTTTAATAAAACTGTAGTAGTTTACTGTGTTTACTTACTTACAAACTCTTAAATATTGACAAGAGACGCTCCTGAAAAGGCACTCGGTAGACATTTACATGATGCTGCCGATTAAACTAGGCGTGGTGACATTAAGCTAAATAAATAAACCAAACTAAGATTATATAAACTAAAAAAAATCTTTAAAAAAAAACTGACCAAACTCAAAGTCTCGTGGAGGAACGACGCTTGTTAAACCTACAGTCCTCTGGTGACGCTGAAGCATATGGGCGGATCAACAGATGTATATGGAAATCTCTGAGACACGATATACATACGTGTCTTTAATACAATACGTATTAAAGACACGATAGAGTGGAATCGGGGCTCCAAAGTGTTCTCAAGGGATTCGTCTGTTGGTCAAAGCCAGTTGTCGAGGTTGAAAACAGAGGATGGAGGTACAGCGTCGACCAGGGATGAGATATTGAGGGAGGTCGAGAAATTTTATGGACCATGTTGTATACCTCGGTTAACCAACCTGTTTGTAGTTCGGCTGAAGATGCACGAGCCGAGCTAACCCGACATCATTCCGAAGGTATTCCGGACATCAGCTTGCACGAGATTAGTACGGCTCTGGGACAGCTTAAAAACAATGAGGTAGTGGGCGAGGATGGTATTACGTCAGAGCTTCTGAAAGCGGGTGGAACACCGGTACTTAAAGTCCTTCAGAGGCTCTTTAATGCCGTCTTGCTCGAGGAAGTAACGCCGGAAGCCTGGAACAGAAGCGTGGTGATACTCTTCTTCAAAAAGGGTGATAAAATCCTGTTGAAGAATTACAGGCCCATTTGGCTTCCGAGCAACGTTTATAAACTGTTCTCTAGGGTCATTACGAATCGTCTGACGGGCAAGTTTGATGACTTCCAGCCTCTCGAACAAGCCGGTTTCCGAAAAGGCTATAGTTACTATATATATAGACCACATACATACGCTGCGGCAGATTATACAAAAGACCGAGGAGTATAATCGGCCATTATGCTTAGCGTTTGTGGACTATGACAAAGCTTTCGATTCGATTGAGACTTGGGCGGTGCTGCGGTCTCTCCTGCGGTGCCACACTGACTATCGGTATATCAAAGTGTTGAAGTGCTTGTACAACAACGCTACTATGTCGGTTCGAGTACAGGAACATAGCACGAGAGCGATTCCAATGCAGCGAGGTGTGAGACAGGGAGATATCATCTCTCCGAAACTGTTTACCGTAGCATTAGAAGACGCTTTTAAGCTTTTGGAATGGAAAGGATTCAAAATCAAAATCAAAAACTCACCTTCGAATCGTCATTTTACAAATTAACACTTTAAAGTGATTATTTTTTTGTAATAGTAAAGCTACCACCGATTCGGAATGTAGATTCTGCAGAGAAAATTGGCAAGAAACTCCGTAGTTATTCCAGGAGAATCCCTGGAGGACCTCAGTATTATGCTCAGTGACCTCGATGGAGTTTCCCGACGGGTGGGCCTTAAAATGAATGTGGAAAAGAGAAAAATCATGTCGAATATCCATGTCGTGCCCACCCCAAATATCGGTTGGAGATTCTACTCTCGAAGTTGTTGACGAGTACATCTACCTAAGACAAAATGTCCATCTTGGTAGGTCCAACTTCGAGAAAGAGGTCAATCGTCGAATCCAGCTAGGTTGGGCAGCGTTCGGGAAGTTAAAAAACGTCTTTTCATCTGTCATACCTTAGTGTCTGAAGTCGAAAGTCTTCGACCAATGTGTGTTACCAGTGATGACATACGGATCTGAGACGTGGTCTCTGACTATGGGCCTTTTAAACAAGCTCCAAGTCGCACAGCGTGCAATGGAGAGGGCTATGCTTGGTATTTCTCTGCGAGATCGAATCAAAAATGATGAGATCCGCAGACGAACGTAGGTTGCCGACATAACTCAACGGATTTGCAAACTGAAGTGGCAGTGGGCACATAACTCGAAAAACTGACGGCCTATGGAGCAGAAAGGTTCTCGATTGGAGACCACGTACTGGCAAGCGCAGCGTCGGACGGCCCTCCACGAGATGGACAGACGACTTGAAGAAAGTCGCCGGAAGCCGTTGGATAGAGTCTGCTTTGAACCGATCACTCTGGAGGTCGATGAGGGAGGCCTACGTTCAACAGTGGACATCCAACGGCTGATATGAAACTTTGTTTCCTACGATCAAACCTTACTATATTACAATACCTTGAGTATTACAATAAATACATACATAGCAATAGCGAACACAACTTAGGTAGGTTCTTAGACTTTTCTATTCTACGACTATTGAACAGGGGACATTAAATTTTTGTCATTTTCGTTCATAAAGTATGTACTTACATACATAATCGTATAATAAAAACACTAATTGTACAACGTTTTGTCTTACTCCGCAATTTTGTTTAATTTAAAAATATAACAAAAAAGAAAAACGAATCTAAAACTAATAATTTATATTAATTAAAATTATTAAAACGCATTGAAACTCCTTAAAACTGTGGGGAAAAAATAAATCACATTTAAAATCGTCTTTGTAATCAAAATCATGTCTATGTAATCGTAAAATATTTATAATTTTTTTTACATACTATTACATTTTTATATTTACGAAACGAAACTCAAGTAATTTATTTACATATAATAGGTTTTAAGTAACATCCGATGTTAGACTACACTGACCACGTTGCAAAGCGCGCCGTCTCCTGCGCCATGGTGCGTGGTCCAGCAATAAAACATTTCTTTTTATGTCTCCCTCGTGTAACACTCGAACCCGCCGAGATTGCGCAAGGTGCGTTCCGAGTTTACGCCACACGGACAGTACCCCGTGCTCTGAGGAAGTTGAAAACGTGTTTCGCCTATTATCAGTCGAGTCAAGTTCAATATCAAAACAACTATTTTAAACTTTTCCTCTGATCAGAACATTTTTTTTTTTGTACAACTCAAACTATATTACAAATTTTCTTTCTTAAAATATTCTGACAATGTATGTTACATAAAATTTATAAAGTTTTGTTTTGTATAACAATTTCAATTCATAATCATTATGTTAAAGTTAATAATACTAAAATCTTATCATAGACTAGAAAACCCGGCGAACTCCGTTTCGCCACCAGATGGATTCGTTTTTTTGTAACATTTCGTTTGGGGATTAAAAGATGAAGAAAAATGAAACGTACATCACGTACTGGCGCCATCTGCTCCACCACCATGCAAAACCATATTGGTTTGTAGTACATGCTATGTATCAAAGGTGGCGCTGTATGTGAAAAATGATTTTCCCTGTTTTCCTGCTTTTCTGTTGAAATTTTTCCTGAATTTTGTTTGCTATAAACCTCACAGAGCCCGAGACCTTTGCAACGAATGCAAAACCGTGGAAATCGGTTCGTGCGTTCTGGAATTATAGCGTCAGGAAGGAAAACCCGACTTATTTTTATATTATAGATATCTAGTGAAATACATATATAAACGTAAACAAACTTTACATATTTTATATTATTTAAATACATGCTCATAGTTAACTTTTTACCCCGCAATGAAACGAAAATCAGGGTTACTAAGCAAAATACTAATTTAAAATTCGAAAATAGCATCAAAAGAATCTCAAAAACAATCGTTAATATAGTATAATATAGTACATACACACACCAGCCGACACGCGAGGTTTTACCCGTGTAAATGCTGTAAAATATTCTAGCCTAAGTTAGAATTAAGTACAAAAGTTTAATTATTATAAGTTTTATCAAAATTGGTCTGTATTTTAAGGCTACAGTTGAAGATATGAAACACATAACAATTTGAATAAATTACAGTACCTACAGAATTGGCCTTGATAAAAAAAAACTTATGCATAAATAAATTTTTGTGGTGTTTTCACTATGTATTCGCCATTCGGTCGTCACGAAGTAGATCACAATATGATTCGCATAATATGCATTACAAATCGTAAATATCTACATATTTTTACACTTAACGGATAAATCGAAATAAAAGTAAAAACTTCCTAAAAAGCTCGACTTCACGTTTTAACTAATAAATATACATTAACATTGGTTTGTTTCCTCGAAAATATTATAATAACTTAACAACGAAAATCAATCATTTATCATTTCTGTGAAACAGCAGGTAGTGCCGGCCTCAATTTACTCTACTGTCTCCGCAGTTTCCATTCGCAATCGCAAAAACTTGTGAACGGAGCTACGAGCGGGGCGGCGATATCGACTATCTTGCTAATGTCCACTATTTCTTGACATGTCATATTTATAAGCGATTCCTCTATGAATTACATTAAGTCGAAGAAGTGAGAGAGGATGGGTAGATCATCTTAGCTGGTGCGGATTTAATGACACATTGTTGTAGACGGAGAACGGTTTAAGGTATTGTGAAGTTCTTGCGATGCGTCGCAAGCGCACCGTTATCCTATTTCCTCCCTCCTAGTTTGTTGCTGCTTATTCTAAGATTTAGCAAATACACGTCACATGATTCTATGGAGTATGTACCATACTGAGACGTCGGACCTTTCAGCTATAAAGCATCGTTTCTGTTTTATATTCGGGAATCAATTTATTTTCTTATCGTATAATGTATTATACTATAACAAGAACTATTAATAAAATTATTTTATAGGAAAAAAAACAAAAACCGACTTCAAGATTATACCACATGTACAAACTTGAACTAAAAAGTAGAAAATAACATTTTAATCACTTCAAAACAAAAAGCATTAAAGGACGATCAACGAAATTATCGATACTTACATACCCATTTACAATTTATGATCAATTTTTTTTTGGAGTCTTGGAGTTTTGAAACCTTTTTTGAAGTCGGTTAAAAATGCAGAGACAAATTAAATTATTAGCAACGAAAAAATTAAAATATCGAAAAACATAACTAATTGCTACGAGCGACTTGATTACTACGCTTTTATTGGCATACTTGTACAAATGTTTACTTTTGGTACATGAGGAGATCTACTTTTAAGGAAAGAAAAAAATTAATAATCAAACAGCTTTCAGATTTTCTTACTCATTTAATACTTTGTTTTAGTCTTCTACAAAACATTTAGCATAAATCCAACTAATAACCGTAATTTACTTTAATATGTGTAGTAAAAAACTACTCGGAAAATTAATGCATCTTGCTTTATAACTCCCACATATGAGCGGCAGAGTACTGCGGCTCGGTTCGTAGGAAAACTATAAAATGCATACACGAACATTTCCAATGGAGAGCGGGTGATGAGAAGAGGGCGGTGCGGGGTGAGGGGCCAGTCGACACACTTTCTGAAGGGCTCTAAAACCACGGCTTTTGTGGCCACCTTTATGAGCCATCTATTCGTGGACCTTTGATTTATCACAAACAGTTAAGGCCAGTTTTTGTGTAAACAGTTCGTATTCCACATTTATATGTAGATATAACTCTTTAAGTATTTCTTGTCACACGCATTTACTATACTATATTGAGAATTCGACAATTCTCGAAAACTTTGGTACCCAAACATCCGTATTAGGTTAGATGTGTAAAAGTTCTAAGAAAAGGTATCGTGCTACCTTTAATTATCACGGTACAAAATACCTGTGTACATAACTATCTAGACTTGTTACGGCAATTATTACTTTACTATTATCCAACATTCCGAGATTAAAAATTGAGAAAATCTAATAAATTGTAGTTTCCTGAATACTAATTTTTAAACGAACAAAGCATGTATTTACTATAATTTCATTGTTATTGAATACACATATAATAGTGATGACATTTTAGCCGAACAACAGCTGTATTTTTCTTTATCTTTTTCTCGATTCGAAAAAGTACAATGTGTGTCTTTTTGTTAATCATTGCAAAACTAAAATACAGTCCGTCGGCATTCTTACTGTAGAACTTTTTCTAAACAAAAGCGTACAATACTTCCTAATGTAATAGTTTAAATAAAAGGTATTTAAATACTTAAAAATCTTTTGAAGATCTTTTGAACAGCCACTGAAGTATCAGTATAGTGATAAAACAAAAGTGTAGGTATAGGTAATATAATTTATTTATAAACGTACTAGCTCTACCCCGCGGTTTCACCCGCGTTAATTTGAGGGAAAAACGTACTGTAATATTTTTAAACAATTACTCTAAAAGTAGGTACTCTACCTCGTTGGTCGAGTGGTCACAAGCGTTACTGCCGAGCAAGGGGTCTCAGTTTTGATTCCTTTTTTTTATTTTTTCTTTTTTATTTTTTTTTTTGTCGCAGGGGAATCCATTTACGGATGATATCCAGGATGCCCGGGTCGGCAGTCCTAGACCTATGTCGAACTCGGCACTTTGGGAGTGCAATACCGTACTAAACCCCTGTGGGAGCCTTCAGCCGCTTTAATTGGAGGGTCCCGGATCTGCAGGCAACAGGATCCCTCCAGCGACAGGCTGGCCTCGGCGAAAAGGCCAGACTTCTCCTCCATGGGGACTGTCCGGCTCACCTCTGAACAGTCCCGACGACGCCGTATCTAGCACGACCGGGTTCCCATCCAGTTTTGATAGCCTATAGCCTTCCTCGGTAAATGGGCTATCCAATACAAAAATAATTTTTCAATTCGAACCAGTAGTTCCTGAGATTAGCGCGTTCAAACAAACAAACTCTTCAACTTTATGATATTAGTATAGATTGGTTTTGTAATAATAAGAATACATTATTTCATATAATATAAGTATCTATAATAGGTATATATATTAATTATAAGATAAAAATGAATAATTTAAAATGGTGTTTTGGATCCTCTGTAAAATGTCGTTATTTTTTTTTTTAATTTATTTATTTAACGATTTATAATTTCTATTTACAAAATATCTTGAACCTGTACATCAGTATTATCGTAAAGATAGGCATTAACTTCAGACTGTCATATACCTACGCTATTTGTGGTGATCAATACCAAAACTTTTCGATTATATGATGTTTTATTTAATTAGAACTAAATTGAATTTGTGAAGTATAATTTACTATTTTTATTTTAATATTATTACTAAATTACGACTATTACTTTCATTACAATTAATAAATACTAATTTGAGAGATTTAAAAAAATCGATACAAAAATAAATCAAACATAAAGATACAAAGAATTTTTTAAGACAATTGTTAATATTATTTTTCTAACGTGGTAGGTACCTTCCTTGAATCATGAAGTACCCGAGCGAGGGCAGTGGTCTCAGGTGGGAGGGGGATAGTTGCGCAACGCATTACAATAACGCGACATTACGTGCCTTGGCCGCTGCGCCCGCGCCGGGGTCATGCGCCGCGGTTCGGGGAACGTTTACACCATTGTCACGTGGAATCGAACTTGTTTCAAAAATTTTGCAGATAGTTAAGATTAGTTATAAGTTTAATCCGATTTAAATATCTGTAATATGTATATACCTATATATAATATATTAAATTCATAAATTTTATAAATGCACAACAAATCATTTATGTTCTCAGATCATTATTTTAAAGACCAGAATATGTAATAAGTTTAAATTTTAAGTCATCATAAAGTACATTTTAAAGTTTCTTATAAGTGTAACTTTAATTTTATTTTTGAAACTTAAAAAAAATGTAACTGTATGAGCTGTTTCCATGCGTAGTCAAACCGTAATGAACCTATTTTCTGGTTTAATATTTAAATAGGTACTTAGGTAAATTAGTCATTAATTTATTGTAAAAAAAAAAAATTAACTTGCGTACTTATCAACTGTTCAACATCTGACAATAGTAGATAACACTTAAATTTAGAACTAAATATTGAAATTTAAGTTTTACAATATTTGCACCTACAACACGAGAAATTGTCAAAATTTTAAGCGAACGAAGTTGTGTGAGTTTTCTTTTAATTTTAATAACAGATACAATGAACAGATTAAGATCAAACAACGAGGTTCGTGTAAAACTCCACATGTTGAGGTCAAAAACTTCGAACATAACAAATGAACTTGTTACACAATCCTGTAGTGGCTGACTTAGGTATCAAATGCTATTACAAAGCAGGCGTTGAATATTATGGTGTTATTAGTTTTAAAGCACGATAAAGAAAGTAAAGACATTTTCTAGTATCCATCGAATACTAATTTCAATATTGCCCTTGATACCATTTTATGCGATCAGAATTAATGGCTTGATACTAGTTGATGCCAGTGTCATAAACTATTAATCTTAATGATGATGCAAATAACTATTGTAGCAATTTTAATTTTTAAGTAAGTTTAGAATAATACTAATTAATATTCGTTTAATGTTTTTGCTAGCCTTAATTATGTAATTGTAGATTAAAACTTATATCATGATAGATAATGTTAATTTTATTCGCAAAATATTATATAATTAATATAGTGTATTAAGTAATAACAATCAAGAAGGTTGAAATCAATTCGTTAGATCAGAACAACAACAGGTCAAGCATGTTTTTTGCTAATAGAAAAAAACAAATGTTGCAAATAATAAATTAAGCGCCAATTCGTATAATAAATAAATAAATAATAAATACATATATATTATTATAATAATATATATAATTTATTAACTTGATCATCAACTTTATTTGTGTCCACCAGCTGTTCACAGTCGCACCAAGAGCAACTATAATTGTATGTGTAATTACTAATTAGTCAACATTGGAACGCTAAAGCGATGGAAGTTTAAAAAAGGCTTTTCGAGTGATGTTGATTCTAAACGTCATAGATAGTAGAACTAGAGATCCAGCCGTCCACGCAAGGATGCGCAGGCGACGCGTTTCTTTTTAGAAAGTGGCACGTGTCGGGGTTGTTCACCCTACTCGATCCGGGTCACACGACGTCCCGCGCGCCGCTCTCTTGCGCCGTAAGTATTATACGTACTAGTCCTTGATAAGGAAACTCCATTGACACCATAATCGAACCGGGTCGACGGATAAGGCACTCCTTGTGAGATACCTATATAGGACGCCTGATATGATAGCGTCAAGTCTCATACTATGTTGAGATTTCAATTTGAATTTAGTGTCATACACCATGTATTCATGTTAATCGTGACTAATAATGGAGACGCAATGTCAGTCAGACATATCGAGGAGGCCGGAGTCTATGTAATTGTAATAAGTACATGTACGAATAAGTGAACGAATTTATGAAGAAACTATAAGTAATTAAAATTTTATTTATAACCTTTATTTACAGTTACAAATTAAAGTAAAACAACCGTTACTTTGTGTTATTCTGAAAAATAATATTATATGTAGTAAACTAACTTAACTAACGAGTGTACCTATTTTGTATAGGTACGTTCTAAAGTAAATAGTAATTCCCCTAGACGCCACAGCATCTCTTTTGTTAAAAGTATATCATAAAAGATCTCAGCATTTAAATATTTTAAATTGAATAAAATGCTTCTCTATTTGCAACCTGATACTCCCTACATAATGAGTTGTCATGACGAGCGTGTAGCAATTTAAGTACTTCCAGACCACAACAATGGAGTTTATTTGTAAAATAGGCTTCCCTTTGTTAATAAAGGATCATTGTCCGAAATTCATCATTTACTTTTTACGTGTTAAAACTTAGTATTAAGAATTTAAAAGGAACATTAATTTATTACTAATACCTAATTCCTTAACTTTGTGTTTACTTTTAGCTACTTTTAAAATTTTCATTCGTTTTTATAAGTTAGTTATTAATCAGTCATGCTACTATTTACTGCAATACCTAAATTAAAAACTCTGAGTTCTATTCTTGCGCTCTTCACAAATGATATAAATATGATTACATAAACGATTAAAAGTATATAAAATCAGTACTAGAAGTGATTCTTGATTTCGATATCAGGGATGACACCCGCATTACCACGTAGTTCTAAACTAAAAAGACTCAGCTGCTCCCGCAGACAACGAAACTAGGTCAAAATGATTGACTTATTTCTCTATTTATGACGTTACAGCCCTAAGCGACTGAGTTTCGTTCCTTTTACGGATAAATGAGTTTTAAATGACCTTTTCATGATTATTTTTAGCAGAACTAACAATTTTTTTTTCTGTTCAATAAAATTCTATGTAATTATTAAAATTAAATAAACATGATTTATGATTTTATACTTTAAATATTTTTTCCACTTCTAAATTATTTAATATTCGTTCGACTATTATTCTTAACTTTTTTAATACCATGTAGTATTTTGTGAGGTTTTGGACTATTATTTATGAAGTTCAAATACAGTTATAAAAATTATTTCGATTTTATTCAAAAAAATAAAAAAATAAGTCATTAATTAGGAATAAACAACTAGATCGTTCAATAATTTATTTAATAATAAATATGTAAAATATATTTATGAAAATTAAACATATAATCTTAGATAATAAATACTATAAATAGGATAACCAATATAATTTATGTGATGTCTGACTTTAATTAATGCATTCTATTTTATTTCAGTTCTTCTATACCTAACGTTCCACATACTTCTACTGCCACATAAATACTGTCAAGTAACTCTGTTAAAGGTTTCGTATCAAAAGTGACACCTTTCATCCATCTGTCACAGGGCTATAAGTGTTACCGTGAAAGTCTCACTTATCACTTAAAGTATAACTTTAAGTTAAAAATTAAATGAGAACATTCTAAAAAATAAGTTATTTCTTCGCTCGAAGCTTTACAGTGGCACGAAATCCTTTATACGCTAATCAGACGGAAGTACCTCGGTTTTTTAAGCTAAATATGTTTACTTAAAGTATGAATCTAATTACATACAAAATAATTATTTTATAATTAAACCTAGCACTTATGATGTTGTCCATCCGTGCAGCAGAATTCTTTCCCTGCAGAAAAGTTTGTGGCAGTCCACTCTCCTCCACAGTTCTTGATAAAGAGGAACGCCTTCTCTCGGCGTACGTCTCGCTCCACTGCACCGCAGATTACTGGCCCGGCGCGCGGCAGGTACTTTAATATCTTAATATTACAGATGATTTAAATGAGTTTTTATTATGCATTAAATATTACGAAAATAATAATAAAAAAACAACAAAATTAAACATATAATCACACATCAAAATTTTTCATTTATTCCTAAATCTCATGCTAGTTTTTTTTATGACAGGTATTGTAGTAATTAGTATATCAGATAACAATGACATACCAATTTTATTAACATTTTTTATTGTTTTATGAAAATAGTCAAATTTAATAATAACACATAACATTAACGAAAGGTATACTTTATAAACGATGACCGTTCTGTTGTGGTGGTGTGAGTTTTTGCCTCAACAACGCGTGCCGACGGTCGCGAGTTCGATTCCCGCTCGGAACAGATATTTGTATTTGTACAAATATTTGTTTCCGGTTTGAGTCTTTGTCCTTGTAGGTCTCCCCACCGTGTCTCGGAGAGCACGTAAAGCCGTCGGTCCCGGTTGTTATCATAGACACCTGATAACGATCGTTACTCTGTGGTAGGAAAAGTATCCGCTGATTGATGTGATGGATTAAGCTCCAACCCTTCTTCTATATGGAGAAGAGGCCTTCGTTCGGCAGTGGTTTGACAGGCTGATACAGTACAGTATACTTTTTAAATGGACATGCAATCATTATCATGTTGTTTGTGATAATATGTACTGAAAACGTATTTTTAAACTATTTTTAGTAAAGCTGAGTTGTTGTATATTATTGCTTGTTTCATTTAGTGTACACTCAAATTTGATAGTCATTGAAACCATAATTATATTTACAACAAAAAAAAAATGTCTACCTTTACGTTCATTTACACTTTGAAGAAAGTGCAAAAATTAATATCTCCTCTCGGTAATGAAAAACGATGACTAATTAAAATGAAACGAGGGAAAAGATTGCCAACATGTGCAGACGAACAGTTCACTTTATTGTCCGCATATTACTTTCTAAGCATCGTGTCATGTTGTAAACTCAGTTGTAAAAGAAGACATGATGAAGATATCAACAAGAAAACGTTAAATTAATCTTCAAAAATATGACCGAACAAATTAAGTAAATGTCTATAACAGTATATTTACTAATAGTCTGCGTGTTAGAATGTGATGATACGAGGTTCTCTGGTTTTGTAGTATTTTGCTTTAGAAAGCCTGCCTGTTGTGAAAGATTAAAGGTCATAATTAATCGCTCATACGAGCAGTATCCATAAAATCTGATAAAATTCATATAACTCAGAATATGAACTATAGTAACACAATATATTTTTGTTTCTTGAAAAATTAACTCCTTAAAAAAACAAAAACAAAAATACTGTTTTAATAATTACTGGTCCAGTTTGCAAATTTTTCAAAGCGTTAGATTACTTATTCATTAAACAAAAAAAGGAAAAATACCTAACATTTATTACAAGATATAAAATCGCGCTTCTTTAAATTGCATAATAGCTGAGTAAAGTAGTAAAGTGAAAAATTATAAACATCAAAAATCTTAAATATACTGACACGACACAGTTTTTTTTGAACTCATTAAAAATCCGTGTTAATTAATCCTATTGTACCCAAGAATACTAATTTAGAGCTCGTGACCACAACGCGGATGCAACTCTATCGAAACGACAAGCAAAAAAATATACTTAATACTACCTGTATGAGATCCATAATACTAACAAATAATAATAAGACCCGTAATGTGACAATTTTAATGTTAGTGTTACTGCTATATTTATATGTTTAATATGAGAACTGCATTAACAAGTATGCTTAATTAAAAAAATCAAAAAAACCCGACTGCCTAAAATACTCTTATTATAAACTAAAAAGAATCAAACAATTTCCTAGCTTTCATTTGATACCCATATTGCTACAGTAAGAAAAAAAAATCAACTCCCCCCCCTCCTTCCGCCATTTACGGGCGCTATTTTGAAAATTTATATAGCCTATGTCACTACTACAATTTAGACAAATCCAACGACACCTCATATGTCAAAAACCGTCCAGCCGTTTGGGCTGTAGGGCGTGCCAAAGAAATGGACATACATACATACATACATAAATACATACATACACTCGAAAAACATAACCCTCCTTCTTTCGCAGTCGGGTAAAAATGCATCAATCACTTCTGAAAACCATTGCGTACTAGAGGTAAAACAGCACCGATGGAAATGATTATATGAATGACATTATTGTATCATATTTTGATCTTTGATTTTTTTCAAATTGCCTTTAGACAAGACAATAATGAT
This sequence comes from Euphydryas editha, assembly GCA_036937285.1. Lineage (NCBI taxonomy): Eukaryota > Metazoa > Arthropoda > Insecta > Lepidoptera > Nymphalidae > Euphydryas > Euphydryas editha. The sequence continues at coordinate 9,571,329 of JAUPFZ010000004.1, forward strand.
ATTTGTAGTCTTAAGTATAAGGAGCAAATCTAAATCAGATTTTTTTTACTCTATGGCACAAATTTTACCTCATCCCCGTTCAAATAAAAATAGTATTTTAAACAGGTGAAGCCACGCTGCCTATCTTATATAGAAATAAGAAACAAATTAACACGACAATTCTACAAACCACGTCAAGGCATTTGCTGATGCAGTGCTTGAATCCCCCCGAGCCACATGGTAAACTTGGGCTGTCAGTGTCGTACGTGACTACAGGCTCGCCCTGCGGCGGCCCTCGGGGCCGGCTCCGACGACCCTCCTTGATGCCGACTTGTTGCGACATGAAGACGCCGCATTGACATGGTTCTAGCTGTAAAAAGAGGATGTTTTACAACTGCAGTCAATAAACATATCAGAAAAGTTTCTCATTCATGTTTTTATACGAACCGTTATTGCGTGTGCTAGACCTTATATTTGCTTTTCATAAAACGTGATAGATATACATAAATAAACATAAATGGTATAGTATATAAATGCCACTATTTTAAAAATAAATAAAGTAAATTTATTATTTGTGTTGACAGTATTACCTGCTAGGAGAATTAAATTCAGAACAAATATATCGTTTAATTTTACATAACTATAGCATCTAATGATGCATATTAATTTTATAACATACTGCTACCGTTTTTATCTTTGTTATATTAAAATAAGTATTACCAAAGATAAATTATTTATCAAAGTTTGGCCACAATAACTGGAAAATATACGAATAATTTATAAGATGTCAACCAAAGATACAAAAATATCTGTTAAATACAGGAATAAAGATCAAAAACTCATACATTTAATCCACGATATCCGTTTATAGTTCCCTTCTGAAGCAATTAAGAAGACTACAAATACGTAGCTAACTCGATAAGTTTTGATTTTGAGACAAGAAAAAACTATATAAGATATTAACAATATTTATTTTACATTTTTCGAAATACTCCCCTTCATTCTCTATGCAAAGTTCCATTCTCCTAAACCAAGTATTAAAACACTTTTGCCAGTCTTGATCCAATACGTCCGAAATTGCGACTTCGTAGGCAGCCACGGCCTCTTCGGCACACAAAAAAATCACCTTTATTTTTATCGGGAACAAAAAGAAATCAGGACTGTATGCCTGTTTTTCAGTGCCTTAGAGCAAACGCGGGACCCAACGAAAACAAAGCTTCCTCACCCCGAGATGCTGATGCAAAATAATGTTAACGTTCTCCGAACTAACGCCAAAAATCTTCTCGATGTCCGAGTAAGTAATACCTGGGTCTTCTCGCACCATAATTCCAGTAATCCACACATTTTCAGTAGTTACTACCGTTTGTAGGGTCCATTTCTATGGTTATCTTCGAGATTTGTTTTACCCCTTTTAAATTCACTGAACCATCTAAAAACTGTTGCTTGAAATAGGGCAGACTCCTCTAAAGCTTATTATTATCGTTGCAGGCTAAGTTTTTCAGTTAAACTAAATTTAAAATCATAAAATATCACAGCGCGCCAATTTTTGCGGTTAAGCTCCATCTTTGCAAAGAAAAACGCGGAAACTGTGAAATGTAGTTAAATGACTGGAACATTATAATTTTTTTAAACCTGAGCAACCTCACTTCTGGTGTTCTATTTTTAAATAAATTTACTTTTTAAAAATATATAATACAGATACGTTTCATTTTTAAATTACCAGCATCTCAAAACTTACGAGTGACCTAGCTACGTCTATCTATACGAAGAAACTATAATTATACTTGTATATGAATCATTTGACGTATATTTGAAACTCCATTACTTCAGAACGGCGCAAACTATTTATTTTCTTAAATGTAGTTACTAGAAAAAAAATTGTATAAAAAATGAAAAATCGCCCGGAAAAATCAAAATTTGTCGGAAATTGGGATATTGGAAAAATGAGATATTTTGCTATGAAAAAACTCAATAAAAATGTATCATTAAAGGCTGATCTGTGACATTTGTAAATATTTACCTCGTTAAACTCTTCATCATAATCGATAGTCTCCATTGATTTTAAGCCTTCCATTTCGTCTCGCTTGAGCTTGCGCCTAGCCTCGCTCGCTATCGTTAACCACAAAAATACCACTAAGAGCGCCCATCGTCGGATGCCAATCATTGTACAGCCGATGATATTACCTATTAGAAGCACATTGTTTATAAACAAACTGTAATTTATAAAGAATTTATAGAACGACAAGTAAGTAGTTCATGTCTGATTCCGCTTAAAACCAAGTTAATACTTCACTACTGTAGTAATGCGAATTATTTTATTTTCTTCAAATGTTTTAGAACTAATTTATATGAGCTTAGTATATACAGGAATGAAAATCATGTACCGAGTATTCTCCTTAAATATTGATACTAATTTACCAGTCATTCTGTATAAGAACAACGACATCAGTAGTACCTACAATTTTTAGAAAAAGCAAAGAAAAATAATTTTTTAAATAAAAAATGATGTGAAGCTATATGTAGATTTAAGAAGTATTTTGAGATATCTGAATATTCTATATTCAAAAAATTTGTTGATAAGATTGCGCAAAAACCGAATAACGCTAATCAGAATTAAAACCCGAAACTATGAGCGATTTTATCTCGAGTCTATGACGAAACCTAAATGTTAAAAAGTAATGCGGAGCCAGTTATCGTATCAAGGGTTGCTTCTAAGCAATAAATTATTACATTAAAAAATTCATCAAACAGTTGTAGTATGTAAACTAGATTGTATAACGAATATAAGATAATTACATCACATATTACAATTTATCGTTCAGTTGCGTAAAAGCTTATAAATATTATTGTCGTTATAAGTATCATAACAAAAATATTAATAATAAATTATTATAAAAGTATATATACCTACTGTTTTCAGAAAAATACAGATACTTAAGTAACACTTTCTTCACTAATTAATAAGAGCAAATTGACCACCTATACATAGCTGTATAACCAAAACGATATAAATGACCTTATAATACATAAAATCTCTATTTAAATCCGTATCTAAAGGAATTTTAGATTATAACGTCACTAAAGAATGCTTAGTCAGCTTACTGTTACGTGCAAAATACGTGCATTCAATCTCGGCGGTATCGATGTACGTGTCGCAATTGATCGGAGATGCAACGAAGAAAATACCTTTGCATCGTGAGATGATAAACGATTTATTGGAATTTTTATATTATAAAATAAGTTCATAAAACGTTGATTTTTAGATAAATAGAAATTGAACTGATAAATTTTACTTTGGAGTGTTTTAAGTGTAATACGTGCTTACAAACCGACATTCTTTCCCACATTAAAATTAGGCTTGTTTCAAAAAGGAAGATATTATTCAGCATCATATGATCTAATATAATGTGTTTATGTAGATTTAGTTTAGAAAACGGTGTATAATAACAATAAAATAGTAACCTATATTAAAATGATTATTAAATAATAACTTAATGTACGGATATATTTATTATCTTTTTATGTTCATATCTTAAAAATGATTGTTAAAAAAATATTATAAAACGAAGTCTAGAGAAAAATATTATAAGCAAGTCAAGAGAAAGTAAATAAAAAAAGAAAAAGAAAATGAAGGTAGACAGTTTTCACCAATAAACAGAGTGATTCATGTGGAAGTTTTAGGTGTATAATTTGTTAAGATTTTGTGTTCATTGGTTGAAATATGACGATAATTGTTGAAAATGTCGCTTATTTAAAATAAATTAAGAGTAGGTACCATTTTACAATTAGATAATATCAAAAGTCATTTGTTCTCCCTTCCATTTGTATGCAGATGATTTGCAATTATATTGACATTTAGAGTTGACTGAGTTGAATGATGCTATTAGTACATTAAACAAAACAGGAAAATATCTTACGCTGTGGATAGACGATAAGCTGATGTGGAAATCGCACATCAAGCATGTACGAACAAGGGGGGAATTAGGGGCTTTGCGTAAAATTTCAAACTACACAGATGCGCTCAACAATTTACAAGCTTTGCTAAAATCTCATCTCGAATATTTAGTTAAAGTATGGGGAGCGGCGGCCAATTCAAACCTTAACTGTCTACAAAGAACAAAAAACAAAATTATAAAAATACTGGTTCATTATCCGTACCTAACACCCCCAAAAATGAGTTGTATGAAAAAACAAATTATTTAATATAAGACAAATTTACATATACAAAACCTACGTGCATTCTAATTAAAAATATCTTGACAAATTCAATTAATTCCAAAATATAACTACATAAGAAAGTAAATACACATAATTTTTGGGAACAAACATGAAATAGAAGGTAAAAACCATTTTTGTGGAAAGAGTACAGATTTATAATAAATTTCCAACAGAAATAAAACAATGCGATAATGTAGGTACATGCTTTTAAAAGAAAACTTAAGAAATATATTTTGCATGTTTTGCAATAAAATTGAAAATAATAAAGCCAAATTACCGGTATATAATCTGCTCGTGGAGCTTTAAGGCCGTTTTTCTCGAAAACCACTAGCCACCTATAGCTAGTATCTGTGTACTATTATAAGAATAGGTACGTTACAGCACGTTTTTCAGCCTACTTTATGACACTAGTTCTCACTACCGCAGGTTGGATAGAGAAGATCACTTTTAGAGAAGTCCACCTTTGCTCAAAAAAGTTGTAATTTTATTACTATATTTCTTAAGTTCGATATTAAACTACTGAATGTTAAATTAATATTGTATTTTGCAATACTGGTCCTTTGGCTTTGCCGGATAGATACTATATCTATCATTCTTGTGAACGGATATCCAGTGCCCATAGATATAACCATTAAAATAATTGTCAGAGACAGCCACAAGAATTTTGTTATTAGAGCGGCAAACGCGGGTCCAAAACGTAGCTATGCGAGATCGGATCACAGCGAAGAAGTCAGGAACCCCTGCCTCAGCAAACATGCTCGACGCACTACAGTATCTCGGTAGCTTCATAAGAGCACGGTTGCATCATTGTACTGGACTCTTATGTTGTTATAAGCTTTCCGAGTATACGATACCCACAACTGACATGTATACATACATAGGCAGTATGCTTTGAATAACATGATCTTAACATCATTACTGCATTTGGCGAATCGACGTGCAAGCATGTTACTTCTGACAGAAAGGGCTCTCCGCTCACGTTCAATATCCGTGTCATCGTTTAGTCGCTCTGTCAACCAGTGGCCCAGATACTTGAACTGCTTGACAACACGTATCTTATTTCCATCTAGAGAAACGTCGGGAACTCTCTCAGGACCTCCCCCAGCCGTAAATATCAACATTTATGTTTTAGAGACATTGTATTTCAACCCATGAGCACCAGCATAGCGCTCACAAATTGAAACAAGTCTCCTCAACCCCTTGATCTAGGGACTGAGAAGCACCATGTCATCGGCGTAACCAAGGTTGTTTACACAAACATCCCCCAGGTGACACCCAATGCCAGCGCTCCTCAGCTCCCCGATCAAGCCATTCACATATAAGTTGAAGAGGTCCGGGGAGGTTACTTCACCTTGGCGTACTCCACAGTCTAGTCTATAGCTACTAGAAGTTGCGTCACCCCATTTTACTTGGTTGGTTTGGTTTTCATACCAATACCTCAAAATTTTGATTAATGAACCAGGGACCCCAGATGCCAACAGCTTAGCCCAGAGAATTTCATAATTGACTAGGTCAAAGGCGCGGCTCAGATCTAGGAAACATGCATATATAGATGTATTTTTCGAGGTGTAGTAATGAACGGTACTTTTCAAGCTAACGATAGCATTGTCCGTAGAAAGGCCTGGCCGAAAACCAAACTGCGCGTCATCAATCTTTATATTGTCAAGCAGCCCGGGGTATATGAGTCTTTCAAACACCTTGCCCACAACAGTCCCAAGGGAAATAGGCCTATAATTAGATGTCGAGCTAAGGTTACCAGTCTTATTTTTGGTCACCGGTACGACTAATGTTTTCATTAGTGCATCGGGAAGAAAGCTGTATCTAATACACTTGTTAAAAAGAAGACAGAGATGATAATTGATTATTATATATAGACCATATTTCAAACTTTCGTGCCCAACTTAAATGGCTCCCAATCCGCCTTCGCCGCGATGTGCACATCCGTTCGTTCCTTTTAAATGTACTTAATGACCCTGACTCTCCTTCATATCTCCGATCACGTTTCGAAATCATCCCTAATCCCTCAAATTCAAGGCGTCCTTGCATCACTACAATGCTCGACATACCCACAAGAAACACAAAGTTCCTATTGCGTTTTTTTTTTTCGGTATATGGTGCATTGTTTTGCATCAAACTTCCTAAAGGCATCCAACGTCTCTCAGTTAACTGTTTTACAAAGAAACTGATACAACATTTTCTCACTTAAATTATTCCGAAACTGCTGTTTGTATCGATATGTATTGTTAGTATTTACGTAAATAGTATATTATTAGTATTACGTAAATAGTATATATTGTATAATGTATGGTATCTATACTGTATACATATACTGTATTGTATGGAATTTTATATATAATATTTAATTAGATATTAATCTTTGAGTATCTGTGTACTATTTATAATAATAGGTACGTTACAGCACGTTTTTCAGCCTACTTTATGACACTAGTTCTCACTACCGCAGGTTGAATAGAGAAGATCTCTTTTAGAGAAGTCCACCTTTGCTCAAAAAAGTTACAATTTTATTACTATATTTCTTAAGTTCGATATTAAACTACTGAATGTTAAATTAATATTGTATTTCGCAATACAGAATTATATTTCAAGGGAAAGTCTAATTCAGACTACGTAAGGCATACATTATTACCTGAGTTCAGATACACCAATACTCGCAAGAGGTCGCAAGTTCAAATTCGGATACGCAACTCTTGGTTTTATGCAACCTCAAACTCGTACCAAAAAAAGTTAAAAATATTGGCTCCTAAGAATTTTGTACTTGTTCAAAATACGTCATCGGTATACGTTTTTAAAACATCTATAATATAAAAATAAGTCGGGTTTTCCTTCCTGACGCTATAATTCCAGAACGCACGAACCGATTTCCACGGTTTTGCATTCGTTGGAAAGGTCTTGGGCTCCGTGAGGTTTATAGCAAACAAAATTCAGGAAAATTTTCAACAGAAAAGCAGGAAAACAGGGAAAATCATTTTTCACATACAGCGCCATCTCTGATACATAGCATGTACTACAAACCAATATATGGTTTTGCATGGTGGTGGAGCAGATGGCGCCAGTACGTGGTGTGAGTATCCCTCACGAAAATAAGTACGTTTAATTTTAAGTAGATGGCGCCGATGCGTGATACATTGTTTGACAGCTACTCATTGTACTCTGCTCAGTTAATTTCATGTGAAATTTATTATGCGCACGTTCTTTCAAACGCTAACTTAAAACCGATATTTTGTTTACTGTGAAATTGTGATATTGAGGTTAAAGTTATTAGTTTCTTAACAGTTCAATTTTTCTTCATCTTTAAATCCTTAAACGAAATGTTACAAAAAAACGAAGCCATCTGGTGGCGAACGGAGTTCGCCGGGTTTGCTAGTCCCTTATGAAAATGGGATGGGGTGTCACTTTGACCGGAAGCTGCGCATGGCTTCAACCGTCAGCCAGGCGGTCAACCACGCAGCGGCGGCCCGGTCGAAGCTCTACCCGGTCTTCACATCCCAGCTGCCAGTACGAACTAAGTTAAAAATCTACGGCGCCTACGTCCGCTCGCGCCTGACGTACGCGGCCCCGGCCTGGTACGCGCTCTGCTCCGGGAGCCAGGCCAGAAGATTGCAGATCCAGCAGAACCGATGCCTACGACTGATAGTAGGAGCTCCGAGATACGTCCGGAATGACGTCATACATAGAGACACGAAGACCCCAACCGTGGAGGAGTATGTCCGCAAACTAACGCGCGCTATGTTCGCTCGCGCGGACAACGGTGCGTGTGTACACCTCCACGGGATAGCACCATTACACGCCAGACCACCAGACGGCCGACCTCTGCCTCGCGAGCTCCTGCTATCACCGCAGCACAGCCCCAACTACGACGGTGACACAGAAGATGACGCGGGGGTGTCAACCGAATAAGACATCCACATGAACAAGACAGCATCATATTTCAAGATCCCTCGAGGCCGACGCTAGATAATAGCGCGACCCCGGCCCATTGGGCTGAAAACAGATTACCCGGCAGAGAATTCTACCGGAGAGGATAAGCCCGGGTAGTTAGGCGCAGAACCTAGAGGCCCGAAGCCCGGCAGGCCCACCTGGCCTGAAGGAAGAACCACACATACACACATATGAAAATGGTAATTATTTCCAATATAAACTCTATATAGTTTTAATAAATTGAATAGAAGACTTATAAAGACTTTTTTAGAGTTTTATTTGAGGAAAAAGCCTAAAAAAAGTCAAACTCAAATAAAACTTTAAAAAAGTCTTTTTAAGTCTTTTATTCTACTTATTAGAACTATATAGAGTTTATATTGGTAATAATTTCCATAACGGATCCATTACGAAGACACTGATTGGTAAAATTACTTACATCTTGATACGACTGCAGTAGAGATACAGGGGCTTATTCGATGCAATAAACTCGAATATTTACCTCCTAGAGTCGTCGTAGGGTGACAAGATCTTCCTATTGAAACAACGCATAACTACTTAAAAGGCCTTTCCGGAATCGATCCAACAATCAAGAGGTATATCTTCAACAACACTGCATATATATAATTTTTTTTTTCGACTTAATGTAGCAGGATAACATAGTAATAATATGCCACCTCAGTGCCAACGATGCCAAGCATTCAATGCATGCTTCAGCAAACTGCCAACGAAGGCAAATGTGCGTTAGTCTGTAACTAGGAATACCTAGAAATACCTGAAAATACAGTGGAGACACTGTGTTTTGAGTGTGTATTTGTTCCGTCGGTACACATAATTATCATAGTGACTATATCTCAAGGGGATGGGGAGCGGAACGGGGCGTTTTGACAGCGGCGGGGCCTCGATATTAACAAATTCATTCGCTTTATGCATTGTTTTCTGTTAATGAAACCATAGCGCTTTTTAATCGACTTACAACGACATTTATGGAGCTCGAATGTAAAATATGATTTGGTGTTGAGTGCCGTGGGTTCTGCGAGAAACTATTCTGGAAACACGGTGTTTCAATGGAACAAACACATGATAGAAACATTGTGGAACCTACGTGGCTTACACAGTGTTTCCACGAACACGATCGATGCCAATCGCTGAAACAGAGATATAAGCAGACTAGTGGCACGACAGCCCTGGGCACCGCATATATTTTTCATGACTTTATGGAGCGATCCCAGTGGCCTAAGTACAAGACGAACATCCTTTAATTCCTGTGATCTGTGGTTAGAATAAAGATAATTTCAAATCAACATTTCAGCTGAGAATAAGGTATATATTAGAATTCAGGCGGCATCAGGGGACATATTCTAGAGCTTACTTACTAATTGCCCATCAATCATAGAATTTTCAATTTTTTCGTGTATCGTCGCAACGAGTAGCTCCATAGTGTTTCACTTTTAGGGTTACTGCAGTCTAGACGAAGATACACATTGTCCCACGGGAGTTGCTGGTCTCCTACTGGGTGCGTCCCCAGGTGGCGGATAGGGGGTACCACTCGTCGCTCACCACGAGTGGTTCGAGTCTTCGGACCCCCGCGGACCAAAACCAGCAGCGGTGGGCGTGAAAGCGCAGGAGGGAGGATGGAGGGAGATCGAGGGTACTCTCTCCCTCCATTTCGGTGGTTGGGCCGCTCCCGGTACTTCTCTGAATTAGCAGAGTGGACCGGTGAGTGGCTCCAATTACATACGGCGGGGCGCGGAGGCGCGGTGGAGTGTGTTGGCACGGAAGATGCGGTCGGTGAGGGCGTGGCGCCGGGAGGGCGCGGAGAGAGGAGGGGCTCCTTGTCTTCTCTACCTTGTGCAGAGTGGACTGGTAGAGCGGTGGAGGGAAGATGGAGGGAGATCGAGAGTACTCTCTCCCTCTACTTCGGTGGTTGGGCCGCTCCCGGTACTTCTCTGAACTAGCAGAGTGGACCGGTCGAGCGGCTCCAATCACATATGGAGGGGCCGCCGAGCCTAGCTTCGGGGCGTCACGGTTGTGTGCGTTTGCGATCCCGTGGCGCCCCACTACAGCGCAGACGGCCGATGGGTTTTAGTGGGTATTCTGGCTTTAGCGGTGAGAGTCAGCGAGTCCCACATACCCGTCGCCTTCGGGCGGCGGGATGCGTAAATGCATTTCCCATCTTTAAAAAAAAATTCTACTTACTTTGGATACATTCTAAAAATCGAGTAGGGACGTTCTCGTATCCCTGCTTGATAAATAAAGTATTCGTTTATGACTAACATTTCCCAAAACTATCTCGATCTCATTATACAGACAACTTGACGAACCGTACTTTCGGATTTCATGTAAAAAGTCATTCTGTCAACAATCCTATGTACTTTTTTATTAACTTATGCCAGTCGTATCTTATATAACTAGATTACTACTCACTTAATTAAGTTTTATTTGGTATGTCTGTATTGTAACCCAAGCTTTACTCTTACAGGAAACACGCTGGATACGAACGTCCAGTCTTTCCTTTGAAGGACTTTCATTTTCACTGATGAGTCTTGATTCCTGGATTTGCCAGACCCTCCTTTTTGCGCCGGCAACTTATATGCTTTACAGTTTCATTGTCTAGAAAAGATTTATAATTAATAAAACAACCTTTTATATAATTTCATAAATAATACCCTTAATTAACCCTAACAAACACAATATACTGTTAAAGTTATAATATATAAAATATATTATATATATATATATATATATATATATATATATATATATATATATATATACATAATATAATAAATATAATTGTGGATTATTTCAAGGTGACTCATTGTCACCCCTTTTATTCTGTTTAGCCATAAACCCCTTGTCCCAAATATTAGATAAATATGCCAATAAAGGCTACAAACTTAAAGATAAAACATATATAAACCACTTAGTTTACATGGATGATCTCAAACTTTACGCTAAAAATAAAAATAGTCTAGCAGCCCTGCTACATACAACTGAAATATTTACAAATGATATAGGAATGAATTTCGGTTTTGAAAAATGCAATATATTACATATGGTTGAAGGAAGAAAGATTGATAATCAGAGAGAAGGACAATTTCTGCTCAGTGGAGAAGAATTCAAGTACTTACAGGATAATCAAAATTATAAATATTTAGGAATAAATGAATCTAGCAAATTAAATCATATCGAGCTACGACAGCAAATATTAAAGGAATATTTTAAAAGAATATAAAAATTATTAAAAACACAGTTGAGCGCACGAAATATAATGAAAGCAATTAATAGTTACGCAGTACCTGTATTACTTTACTCGTTCGGAATAGGTTTTTGCAATTCAAGATCAGTCTTTTATTACAAAACAGTTTGAAAGAGACATTACAAAGAAATCTACAGATGGCAAGTGCCGTATCTGTGCTGAAAAAGATGAAACAATACAACATATAGTATCATCAGGATGTGAAAAGTTAGCAGGAAAACATTACGTACAAAGACATAACAACATAGTGCAGTATATATTCTGGCTACTTTCAAAAAAACATAACTTTGAAACTAATGAGTTCTGGTGGAAGGATTCTCTTAAGCAACCTCAAGTTAAGGAAAATGATACAGCCAACTGATGTGGGAGATGCCAGTTGATGTAGTAGATGTTACTGTTGATCACAATAGACCGGATATCATTTACATAGATAAAGTACAAAATAAGACCTACCTAATAGATGTCGCAATACCGACCGACTACAACATTAGCGCCAAAGAAATAGGAAAATTAACTAAATACCACTTGCTAAAAAAAGAAATTACCCGATTATGGAAAACAAAAGCTGAAATAATACCAATAGTCATAGGAGCTACAGGAATGGTCGCTAAGAGTATTCGACGGTATTGCGACAAACTAGATGCAAACATAGATATTATGATCATGCAAAAACAAACTGCGATATATACAACTACAATAGTCTCAAGGTTTTGGGGGACAATATTTTGGTAGATGGTGAGAGATCCGAGGCTCCTCTTCCCTGAAGACTTCAGGGCGGGACCAAGGAAAATACCAGCTGGGAATAGCTGTGATAAACAGAAGCTTAAACAAAATAATAAATATAAAAATACATCATCACAAGGATATATTATAGAAGTGAATAAAAAGCAAAGCAGCAAATAAAATTTTATTTTATTTTTTTAATTGTTAACAAAACAAGAATATTTAAACACCGCCATAATTCAAACACTTATATTAGACCTTAATTATTATTTTGCATTTTACTTACTTATTATGTTAACTTCCATAGTTAAAAATTTTTACTTAAAAATGCATTAATATGCTTCAAAATGCAATATTTCATTATCCATGCCACAAACAAAAACATCCTTATTAACACAATTTTTAGACCTAGAATGAATACCTAAGTCTATTTTACAAAGGGTATATAATATTATATAGAGAGACTTCAACCTCAACCCTCTATCTATTTTTACCACTATTTTGTCTCTTATCTAAAAAACATTTTTATAAATATTTATGGATATTTTAATTTTAATCGAAAGTTTAGTGAGTGTAAATATTGCAAATATATTAAAGTTTTTTTTTTTTAATAATGCACAAGATTTTATATTTATTACATAGATCACATTAGAAAAAAAAAATCAGGAAAGAAGTTAATTTTTTTTCCATAAAAGCATAAAGATATGCAAGTGAAAAGCGCTTGTATTACCATACCACCAATATTATGAATAAAAAAAGTTACAGTTTTTGATTATACATATATTCAATTTGTACAAAAACAACATTATGAGCCAAAACACATAACGGCGTTGCGGCGACGCAACGCTAAAATCGGCAGTTTGCGTTGCGGCGTTGCGGCGGCGCCGCGAAAAAGAGCGTTGTTGTAGGGTAACCAGTTCTTCGTGATTTGTTATTGTGGATATTAATTTAATTATTTTAAATATTATAGTTCACGTGAAATTTGTTAATTATTGTTTGAGAAGTTGTTATTTAGTAGAATGCATAAAAAGTAATCCTTTGTACCGGAAATAATTTTGTGAATCAAGTTTGTATGCTGGTAGAATTTTAAACAACTTTTGTCTCATAAAGCCTAAACAAAATTGAAACAAAGTGATACATAAATTAATATCTTACTATATTAGTTTTATAGATTAAATATAAATAAATAAGTTTTGTCCGCGGCTCCGCTCGCATGGTACAGGCACCAACGGTAGTCGGTACGTAAAGAAGGTACTCTATGTACTTTTCTGTACCCCAGAAAACTAGTGTGCAGAATTTCATGATGATCGTAATTCAGGTGAATAGTTAAAGCATGAAAGCGTAACAAACAAAGAAACTCACTTTAGCGTTTATCATATGCATGAAATTAGCATTCCCCTATAATTGTGTAAGATAGAAAAAATATCACTATAATAACTTTTCGAAACGCTGCTTTATTACATATTTATAATTTAGGTACATCATACATGTCATTTTTTGAACCGAGTCATAAATTAGCTGTAAATCTAATAGTTAAAAGTGGTTAAAAGTAACAATACCTATAACAACAATTGAGCTGAACTGTGAGCCGTTTCACAGCTCCGGTTCAAGCATATGGCTCATGAGCTTATCTGCAGTTCATAAAAATTCATTGAGATACCCATGTCTAATAAAGACACAAAAAAATAAAATATAAAAATAGAAACAAAATGTCAATAAATCATGGTCAACAAGTATGACGTCACAACGCCGGAATTGGCGGTGCCGCGCCGCTAAAATTGGCGGTGACGCCACCGCCGATTTTAGCGTTGCGGCGCCGCAACGCCGTTATGTGTTTCGGCCCTATCCGTTTGCCTTAATAATACTGACATTATTGATACATCCATCGTGTGCTGTTAATATATTGTTCACTAAATTTTAAATTGGTAAATGTATATATTTTCAGGTATTTTCTATATTTATTACAATTAACAAGGCCATTAATAATCAAAATTATAAGCTACAACTAATATGAATAATTAAAATGCAAGCAACATGTGACAATTTCATTCATGGCATATACAATTTTATTTTTCGAATTTGTAATGAGATATAATTTAATAATTTAATTTCTTATATTTGTTTTTAATAATATTCGCTATTAGATATCAGTCTCAATTAGTTATTGACTATTATATTGTACACAATGGACAGTATAATATTTAGAATTATTGAGTATGAAAATATTAATGCAATTTGGTTTTCGCTTTTGTGTAATTGTATTATTAAATATATTCTGATCTTAAGTTATTGGCACCTGTAAACACAGGATTTTTAGTAGACTTATGATTAATTCTTTTAGAATCAGTTTTGTTTACATTACATTAATAATAAATAATTTAGAAACTTTAGCTAATAATCTTTAGCAAGTACTAGTTTAGCTTCACCTTCAAACACAACCTTTTTCTCCTCCTCAACTATACAGAAAAACTTCACTTTGAGGATTTTTCTCACATCCACTAATTCTACACTTATAGTCAATTTTTCCCCAACAAAACATTTGTTTGGAAATTTCATTGTTTGTGATACAAGAATTGTACCAGGGCCAGGCAAGTGAGTGCCAATCAAACCAGCTACAAGACCATTTAAAAAAGCTCCATGAACTATTGGCCTCTTATTCCCATTATTTTTATGGAGATAATTGTGATCACTTGTAAGATTCGAGAAAGTATCTAGGTCTTTTTGGGTTAGCGTCTTTTGTATTCTTATTTTATCACCAGCTTTAAATGATGCTCGGCTAAATGAGGATGTATGTAATTTACATATTTTCTGATAATTTTTATTATTGACAGCAATGTATGGAAACCGGTTTGATAGTATCTTATTCATTATTTACTTATTATATAATTATACCAATACTAAGTTTTCAATAACCTTATTGTTAGTAATATGTTAATTATTCTTGCTTACATCATCTAAAAATATAGAAGCTAGATTTGAAACTATTGTATTATTTGAATTCTTTAAGTTATGCATATCCTGAACGACCTCAGGTGTACTTATGGCTGTTTTTGCATGACTATTAAATAAATATATACAAATAGTTACAGCATCAGCCACAGTATCATTTTGCGTTGATTTGAGTAATTTTGTTATTGGTTTTAAAGCAGCATGGTTCAAGAAATACTCAACATTGTCTGGATCTGAAATTAAAATATTTTTTATTTTATTTATAAATGTAAAAAAAAAAACTTACACATGATAACTAAACGATTATTCGTTATGGCTTCTTATTCTTTAACTTTAATAAATTGTTTTTACCTATGCACAAATTGCAAATTCCAGATGCTGCAAAATTGATTAATTTATCATTTTGTTCATTCTTCAAGACATGAATAAATATGTCTAATACTCCAACATCTCGTATGTAGACGTAGTTAATTGGATCATATGCAAAGTTGGCTAAATTTGCCAGTACCTGACATTTAGCATCTGAAAATTATGTAATAATATAAAATATCTTCAACTACTTGCTATAAAACAATCATACCACAGAAAATAGTTCGCTCATGACTAGTCAGACAAAATAAAACAATGAAAAAGCATACCAAGAGAATTAGTGTTGATGTACTCATCAACTAACAACGATAAATAATTTTCACGGTCGGTGCCATTTTCAGGAGTTCGTTTCTTTAGTTGAGCTTGACTGCTAAACATGAATAGTTTTGTTCAAATCATCAAAATCGTGATATAGGTACCTAAAAGTAACTTTTCAAAAACATGGAATTAAGATTGAAAAGAGAATCACTTTAATTTTCGATTTGTCAATTAATGACAAACTTCAAACTTGTCAAAGTTTATTCGAATCACGGTTTTAATACAGGTCTTGCAAAGAAGCCCAATAATTGCATTACCTACTAAGAGATCCACAAAGACTCCAACGCCAAAAGCGTCTGGTGGGGGAAGCCCGAAAACTGACTGCAGGGGCAAGGACCTTCACGGAACCCTGGAGAATCTCGGTCTCAGCGTCCTCAACGAAGGGAAAACCCCTACTTTTTAAACAATCCAGGACGGCAAACGATACAACAGTTACGCTGACGTAACTGCTGCGTCAACTGATCTCCTTGGCCAGGTGGAGGGTTGTGCGTGCATGATAACATGACCAGCTCCGATCACAACGGCATCTGTTTTCAAATCGGACTAAAGCGGTCGGATTCGATCCAGATAAAGCGCACTACTAGCAAATTTACCACCAAAAAGAACACTGGTTTTAATTTACTAGTAAACTGAGCCAGCTTATTAGAGTCTTTTTTTTTTCCGCGGGTGACGAATGGGGGTGCGTAGGAGGCGCTACTTAATGCGCCTCCAGTAACGCCCTTGTGCCCGTGTCGGGCCGGGATGGGAACCCGGTCCTGCTAGACACGGCGTCGTCGGGACTGAGGTGAGCCGGCCAGTCCCCATGGAGGAGAAGTCTGGCCTTTTCGCCGAGGCCAGCCTGTCGCTGGAGGGATCCTGTTGCCTGCAGATCCGGGACCCTCCAATTAAAGCGGCTGAAGGCTCCCGCAGGGGTTTAGTACAGTATTGCACTCCCAAAGTGCCGAGTCCGACATAGGTCTAGGATTGCCGACCCGGGCGTCCTGGATATCATCCGTAAATGGATTCCCCTGCGTCACAAAAAAAAAAAAAGACCATAGTATTACAATAGCTGATATAAACGAAATTCAAAACATTAATGAAATCGATGATACAATAGCAAAATTACACAACATCATCGAAACTGCTTGCAGGAAATCGATCCCCCGAACTAAGGATACTAATAGATTATCGCTGCCGTGGTGGTCGGAGGGCCATTTTTTAAATCTTGACCTCACGATTATAAGTGTGAGACTGTTTTTTCAACATTAAATTATCTACATTCATAAAGAGCTCTCGCTATCATTCTACTTTCATGCTGCATGTTTAATATTTCTTGTATTCTTCCTCTTTCACACTGGCTTAAGGCTCTTTACTTTTCTATACTTAAATCTATCAACACAGGGACAATGAGGGGGGGAAACAGAAAATAACTTTTTATTAGAATAACAGGTCGGAGGGTCTTGCGGTGCTGAAGCGCAAGGTAGCCACCAGGAAAAGAAGAATCAGATGTGCGGCGCCTCTTCGACATGAGAAGGTTGTTGGCGAGTACCTTGACGTCAAAAATAAATACGAGATCGAAGCTAAAATTGCACAGGTCAGCAGCTGGAAGGCTTTTTGTGGAAAGCAGAACCGAGAGGGTATGTGGAAAGGCATCTACTCAGTGATCGGTAGAACAGTCAAGAGAGAGGACGAGCCACCGCTAGTGGTAAATGATATGGAGCTCGACGCCAAGAGCTCGGCCCGACTTATGGCCTAGACCTTCTACCCGGAGGACTCCGAAGAGCATCGACAGGTAAGGATCCTGCCGAGCTTGCGGATATCGAGACTTCTTTGGATGTAAGTGACTCCACCTTCACTCCATGGAGTTGAAGTTTGTGAGTGGGTCCTTTAAACCGAAGAAGACTCCAGGGGCGGATGGTTTATCGGATATATGCTTGCACGCAATTGAGGATTATTCCGACCTCTTCCTGTGTCTCCTGAACAAACGTCTTGAAAAAAAAAACTCCGCCACTTCCCCACGCCCTGGAAGGAGGCAACCGTGTTCTTCCTCCGAAACTATAACTTATACGACCCCGAGGTCGTATCGACCTATAGGCCTCCTTCAAGTGCTTAGGAAGATCCTGGAGGAAATGCTTATCGCCAGACTAAAATACCATCTTGCGCCCAGACTAAGCACACGCCAGTTTAGCTTTATGCCCCAGCGCAGTACCGAGGATGACCTCTATACTATAATAGGGAACATAAAATGTCATTTAAACAATAATAAAATAATCACTATATGGTATCACTTGATATAGAGGTGCCTTCGACAGCGCCTGATGGCCAAGAATTAAAGTCAGACTGGCGGAGGAACTTTGTCTGTACAACCTACGACGACTAGTGGGCAGCTATCTGAGCGGCAGGCATGTCAGGATCCGGTACTGTGGGGAGCAACACAGGAAAGGAACCGGGAAAGGTTGGGTGCAGGGATCTATCGGCGGGCCGATTTTGTGGAACTTGCTTATACAGACTGACCGGTGAATTATTATCAATATTTAAGGAGAATACCGAGTATTCGAGTTACATGATTCTCGTGACAAAAAAAAAAAATACATATAACATAATAATTAATAAACTTTTAAGTAGAGTTATCTTAATTTTTTACGCGTCATCTGAGCACCTAACGTCTGGACGTCTAAAATAGGTGCGCGGAGGCAGCGCGCCCCGACTTCACCTACCACGCCGTATTCATTCGCCGTCGAATGTTGTCCTTGAAGATGAAGCGCGCTTGTCGGTACTAAGAACTATTGACCGCTATTGTAATGTTTTTTTTGTTCTCTTATATTTACGCGAATTTTATTCATTTAATTAAAAGTCTAAAAACGGATTTTATCACGTTTATTTAAAGTTACTGTTTAAAATCGATAAAATCGATCCGAATAATTATTCGGACACCCACCACCTCAGTCCCCCGAGATCATGGACGCTGTAAAGGGTCCGAAACGTCGGGAAATAATTTAAATTAAATTGTTAAACAGTAACTTTAAATAAACGCGATAAAATCCGTTTTTAGACTTTTAATTAAATGTTTTTTTTTTTTTTTTTTGTACGAAACCGTTTTATTCTTTAATACGTGTTTAAGGTTTTTGCATTTTACAAATTGTTTTCCTATTTTTGTAATAAATCATTACGAAGTATTGGGTGCATTTATTTCATAAGTCGCATAATTAGTTACTTACTTAAAGTTGCAATAAATAATCTAATATATATAAATCTCGTGTCACAATGTTTGTCCTCAATGGACTCCTAAACCACTTAACCGATTATAATAAAATTCGCACACCATGTGCAGTTCGATCCAACTTGAGAGATAGGATAGTTTAAATCTCAAATTATAGTCGCAATTTTAATTTATTGCTAATTATCTGTCTGTTATTATTTGACAGTCACAATTATCTGTTAACTCCAAATGATTCTAACAGATGTCGATACCTTTCGACTGGGTTGAGTAAGTAATCAATAGATGGCGCTGCTATGGTAAATCTACGAACGTGTCATATAAGCTACATTTTAACAGCATAATTACCACGTGTTGTTGAGGCTAAAGTATAAATTAAATTTATTTTTATAATTTTTAAAATTTTAGTTAAATACCCGTGCGAAGCCGGGGCGGGCCGCTAGTAAATAATAAATATTAACCAACAATCACACCACGTTAACCTAGCCCTGTGGTAAGTTCGTAAGAACTTGTGTTACAGGTACTAGGAACGGAAATAAATTTAAGATATAAATACATATATACATAAATACACATCCATGACCCGGTGCAGACATCTATATTCGTCATACAAATTATCTGCACCTGGCGGGATTCGAACCCGCGACCGCTGCGTAAAGTGTCCAGTTGCCTGACCACTCGATCAGCCGGCCGTCATATAATATAAATATGGGTTAGATATTATGGTTGACTAAATGAGACATAACAGTATGTCATATTATATCATAAGAAAATGTAAACAAGATAGCTTCTAATGAAGCAATTCACCCGTAAATACTAATGATTCAGGAGAGCATTTCAATTTTAAAATAATTTCAAACCTAAAAATCCTGCAAGAGAAGAGTTTGATGCATCATTGTAAATTAAAAAATAATCTAACCAGTTTTTATGACTAATAGAATCAATATTA
Organism: Euphydryas editha; assembly: GCA_036937285.1. Lineage (NCBI taxonomy): Eukaryota > Metazoa > Arthropoda > Insecta > Lepidoptera > Nymphalidae > Euphydryas > Euphydryas editha. The sequence continues at coordinate 9,591,228 of JAUPFZ010000004.1, forward strand.
GAAAACGAGTGAAATAGTCAAACTTTAATTCTTAGTCCATAACATAAAAACAACACAGACATTTAATGATTAATTAAATATACTATAATACAGCAATATATCTTATAACATTATACTAGGACGAACATATCGTATATGATTTATTTACTAATTAATTTTATTGCGTTCAATATATTTACACATACATGAACAGAAAGGACAAAGGAAATGAACAGTAAGGACTAAACACCAACATATATAGGACGAAGAATATCGCAAGGGAGGATTGTATGACACAAAAGACGTATGTATTGTACCTTCGTCAAAACCACACTCACCTAACGAATAGTCACACTCTAATTTCACATGGAATAGGTGTACAAGCATGACTATTAAGACATAAGCAGCAAATTGTCGATGTAACGCAGCGGTTAGCATTTCTTAAGGTAGTTCCAGCGTAGTATAGTATAGTCCTACCTTAATACCATCTACCTTATATTGTTAGTTATTGTGATCTGGCAACGTTGCTCTGAATGTTTATATATATTGTTTATATATACTGAGACTCAGTATATACAAAATTACAAATGGTATTGCGCTTTCTAATAGCATAATAGCATTATTAAAAAATATGTCCAACCAATTACGGCACAAAGGTTGATTTATAAAAAACCAAAATTTATCAAAAAAGTTATATTTCTATTAATATAATTTTACTAAAACGTAAAAGATTTGAATTTCCCGCTTTTTAATCTACATTTTTTCAGAGAGCGTTGCGCACAGCGTTGCCAGATCACTATAAGTTGTTAAGTGAGCATATTGGAAATGGATAAAAAAATAATGTTTCCAATTTTATTATCTCGATAACAAAAGGGTGAGGTGCGACTTTTATTTTTTTAACTTTTTCTAAAAACATTTTTCAACACTCCTACTTTTTTTTCAATTCCATCGAGAGAATATTTTAATATAAGAAAAAATCGAACATTTTACAAACTTTTAATGGGACATGACCTTCTAAATCGTAAACTTTGTCTTTTAATATCTCAAAAGCCATCTACACTACACAACCAAAAATTATGAAATTTTAGGAATTCATAAATACCTGTTATGCTGGAACTACCTTTAGAATAAACTAAGGACGTCTTGGAATATCTGGTTGTATATTTGAGTATTTAGCATTAACTATTAAATTAAAAAAAAAATTAAAAAAAATCTCTCCGATATCTAATTATGGGTACGTTCGCGGGCCCTCTTCTAATTGATAATTCATCACTTTTAAAGGATTTCTTAATCTGTCTTGGATTTTTTAATGTGGTCTTTGGAATGCATAGATTAAAAAATCCTATAAAAGTGATGAATTATCAATTAGAAAAGGGCGCGCGAACGTACCCATAACAGATGACCGTAGACAGAGAATCCAATACTCTCTCTACGCAGATGACGAAAAATTGGTAATAAAAATTAATTCTACAAGTTTTTGTATTTTATTTACATGTCAATGTCAAAAACAATTGTCTGTCAAAGTAGACATTTTTAAAATTAACATAATTGAAACGCAACGCGTGTTTTTGACGTGTTACTTGTACCTACATTGTTGATAGTAAAGATATGTATAAAATACGATAAATAAAACAAAGAAACATTTTATTTAAACAATGACTACCACTCCATCAATCGCCGGTAACCTAAAACTTTTTATTCATTATAAGATAACATCGTGCGAGGTTAAACGAAGTTGTATGTTTTTCAGGCCTGACTAACCGGAACTTATTTCGGATAAAATTTGAAGAACCATACGAAGAAGTTAATCTCAGGGATGAAACAACTACAAATATACGAAGTATCGTATTTAGTCCAAAGGGAACATACCTGGCTTTCAGAACAGATAAAAAGTATGTTTTATTTATCTATATATAATATATATAGACATTCTATGAAGACGCGTTGACGCAATGGTGATAGCAACTCGCTGGTGCGCTAGCAGTGGCAAGTTCGATTCCCGATCATCACACATATTTGTATAGGCCATTCAAGCTGGTCTGGGCCTTTATGAGTTGTGTGTTTATGGATATTGTTAATTGTGATTCAAAAAACTTCAAAACTCACAAAGTTATTCAATAAAAATATCCAAGTTTGTTTAAATTTAAAACAAAGTTAATATTTTAAAATTAATATCCAATATTTTAATAATTATAAGCATATGATTAAAAAAGTAAACTACTTTACTAAAGAAATACATTTTTTACATTACAAGAATTAACATTAACAAATTTTAAAAATATTATGTTTTTAGGGCCGAGATAATAAAATGTGCAGACTGGACTGTCGCTGCTACAATAGATGGAAATTACAAGGATATGTTTTTTTCACCATTGGATAATTATTTTCTTGTATGGGAAATGTTTGCTATGACAAAAGAGAATCCTCAGGTAATTTTCTTAAGATAATTAAAATTTGAAGATAATTAATTATTATACAAACTTGATTAAGACTTGATTACATTAACTCCAGCCAAACCTCAGACTGTAAAATGCAAGAAAAAACTGACTGAACTATTGTATTATATATATATATATATATATATATATGTGTGTGTGTGTGTTTTTTTGTAATTTTTTTTTTTCATTTACTTTAAATGATATTTTTAAATCTAATATTGACATCCTAATGATTGGTGATATTCATTAGTCTGGATAATCAAGTTTATTCAAAATATATGTAATTAATTGTTGCAAGTGATTCACTGCTCTATTTCAAATTTATATCAAATGATAAAAGTAATATTTAATATTAGTTGATGGAGCTTTTCACAGTTGTCAGAGCAACTAGCTAAGATGTTGGTAGTGTTTGTATAAGTCTTATGGATGTTTGTCACAGTCTGGGCATTTATGTTTGTGCTGTGTTTGCTTCCAAACCCCCCGACAGAATTCTCATGATAATGGCGGCTGTTGAGTATGAATAATTTATTTATATATTTAAGTTTTATTACACTTTGCTGTACTGTATTGTATCAGCCTGTAAACAACCCACTGTTGAGCAAAATCCTCTTCTCCATATAGATGAAGGGTTGGAGCTTAATAAACCACGCTGCTCCACTGCGGTTGGCGGATAATTTCCCTACCATGAGTAACTATCGTTATCAGGTGTCTATGATAACAACCGGGACCGACGGCTTTACGTGCTGTTTGAGGCACGATGGAGAGACCCACAAGGATATACACCCAGACTGGAAACAAATATTTGTACAAATACAAAAGTCTGTCCCGAGCGGGAATCGAACCTGCGACCGTCGACGCGCGGCTTTGAGGCAACTACTCGTAACATTACACCAGAACGGTCATTGTTAACTTTACTGTATCAACCTGAAATAGAGTTGCTTTGCAAATTAAGCAATAACTATTCACCTTTATAGGAGAAGAGGTCTCGACCCAGCAGTGGAACATTTACAAACTATTTCATTTCAATTCAAATCAGTACCATAGTCTCATCCTGTAAACATCTTACACTATAATAATTTTATTTTTTTTATCTAGGGCAAACCTAATTTACACATCTTTCAATCGTCCAATGGGGAGAAAGTAGGGTCATTCATACAAAAGAATCAAGTTGGTTGGTAAGTAATTGAATGAATATATAAAAAGAAAACTAGTCTTTTTACTTACTTAATCGTGGAATTATACTTAATAAATTGCAATAGCTTTTTTAAATTGTAAGTTACTAATATATAATTTTAATGTGCTCAAAATAAGAAGAAAGAAAGAATTTTTTGCAATATCAACAATAAAAATAGATTATTTTATAATATATACAAAAATATGCTTCCAGGGAGCCGAAGTGGTCATCAGATGAAAAATTACTTGCAATACTTAGTAACCACAGAGTGTTGATATATGAAGATGTGAAACTTGATCATTATACTCATTATATTCAAGCAGCAAAATTACAATCTTTTAGTATATCACCAAGTCCAGCGCCTGCATATTACTTTTCGATATTTACATTAGGTACGTTCATACTGTATTAATGTATAATTTTAACTTATATATTATACAAAACAATGATCCCCAATGACTTTTCTAAAATATCCTATTTTTAACTACGGAGCAACTTAGCGGTTTGTCAAGAACAAAATTGATAAATTTTCATACTAAATGTTAATACATTTTCATCTAAGGAATTTTGTTTTTATACATATAATCAGTCTAATCGTGTTTATTTTCTTTTTGATAATGTTAACAAAAAGTTTATTAGGCAAGTAAGTATGTTTTAAGACTTTTTAAATACACAGGTCAGCCCGGCCAGCCATCTTTCTGGCGCGTTTTTAAGTATCCTCAATTTGACCAAGCTGTCGTTAGCCGGTCATCATTCCAAGCTGACAAAGCAACATTTCACTGGAACAGACGGGGCACAAATGTTTTTGCACTGACTCAAACAGATGTAAGTAAATTGAACTTTATAAATTTACTAGCAGCCCGCTCCGGCTGCGCCCGGGGTATGGATATGTATCTAAACCTTCCTTATGAATCACTATCTATGGTGAAAACCGCATGAAAATCTGTGCAGTACTTTTTGAGTTTATCGCAAACAAACAGACAGACAGACGCGGCGGAGGACTATGTTTTATAATATATAATGATTGTATTACTATATAAATAGCTTATATACTACATAAATTTTTACTTTTTGTCTAAAGTTAATATAATGTCACAAGCATGGGCGCCGGCAGAAATAATTTCCAGGTGGTGCAGATTTTAGTTTTCTAACAATCTTTCTCTTTGCCGTATATGATTGAATATATAAGGTTGATCGATATGAAAAACATAGACTACATCGACGAGGCAAAAGATTTCTTTCCTTTAGTAGCAGAAGCGATCAAGATTGGCCTTAGTCTACCCGTTACAACGTGCACAATAGAAAGATCTTTTAGCACACTGAAAAGTTAAAACTTGGAATAGGTCTACAACAGGTGACGAGCGACTGTCTGGATTATGCTTGTTAAGTGTCCACCGAGGCAAGATAACCAAGGACAATAAAGATAGCTTTATAGAAAACATCATTAATAAGTTCGGTCGAAAACCTCGCCGGCTGCAGTTGCTTTTTAAATGAGAATTGTGTAATTACTGTCTACTAATTATTGTGAATAATAAAATGATTTCCAACAGACGGATTTTTATTGCAATAATTCCTGTTGATCCCGAGATTCCCAAGGGGTGCAAGTGCACCCCCTGGCACCACCCTGCCGGCGCCCATGGTCACAAGTTAATTTTTTTTATTAAACAAGATAATATAACCAATCTACGAATTCACAAAACAATTGAGAGTAATTTGTCATAGTTTTGATTGGTAACTTTAATTCTCTTTTGAGGCTATGTACTAAAAATTGTTTATGCTCCTTATTATATTTGAGTTCCTCTACTACTACTAGGTCTGAAGACTGAAATAGCAATATGTTGATAAAAAAAACTTTGTTAATTCACATCATGTTATGTCGCATCACGTTGCATCGCTTCGCGTCGCGTCATTTCTTTATCTAAATAATAAAACTCCACCACGCTACTCCACTGCGGGTTGGCGGATAATTTCCTTACCATGAGTAACGATCGCTATCAGGTGTCTATGATAACAACCGGGACCGAAGGCTTTACGTGCTCTCTGAGGCACGGTGAGGAGACCCACAAGGACATACACTCAGACCGGAAATAAATATTTCTACAAATATAAATATCTGTCCCGAGCGGGAATCAAACCCGCGACCGACGGCGCGCGGCGTTAAGGCGACTACTCGCACCACTACACCAGAATGGTCGAAATAATACAAATAAAACCCTATTCAATATCTAATTTATTAGCTAAAATGTAGACTAATCTTATATGGGACTTTTGACACAAACATTCAATAACACAAAATAATCTGTGTCAGGTCTGCTGTTTTGCGAACTTCACGAAAACTGTTAAATAGATTTTAATCGAATCTTTTAAATTTTATTTATTTAAAACTTTGTCTTTATCTAAAAAATTAGCGGCTAGTTGTTTATATGCATTGTATGTAGCTCTTAATTATTATTTAATTGCAGGTAGATAAAACAGGTAGTTCTTATTATGGAAAGCAATCTTTATCATACGGTGATGTTAAAGGCAATGCTGGAAATATGACATTCAGTAAGTAAAGAGTAATATTATAATTCATTTTTTATTTAAGAATTAAGTTTTAATATGAAAGGTATTAAATTTTTTTATAATGTATAAATGCAAGATGGAATTATAATAGATTTCATTATTTGACTACAAATTAAATAAATTTTTGTTAAGTTTTAAAATTTTACAATATTATGTACATTTTTACAAAACAAAACTTACACTAATTATTTATTATTTATTTATTTTTCAGAATTTAAATATAATCACTGGTCATAACTATTCCAGATATCAAGTCGCGCTCTATTTACCAATAACTTCTCCAAATCTGCTCATTTATATTTGCCTTGACTTTTTATTTGCTGTCAATTGTAAATGTCAAATAAAAATTTAAAAACTTTTTTATTTAATTATTTTTATATAGTGGATTTAAATTAACAGTAATAATATTAAGTATATCATACTTTTTTACTTTCCAATATTTTATTTCGTATTCAAAATAAGTTTTATAGATAACTTACATATCAAATGTAAATTCAGAATTTTAAATTTAAATATTACTCATTCCAGGTAAGGAAGGTCCGATTCACGCCATAGCTTGGAATCCAGGCAATTGGAATGAATGGGTGGCTGTATATGGGCATGCTCCAGCTAAGGCTACTCTTTTCAACGCCAAGTGTGACCCTCTCTTTGAGTTTGGAACAGGCGCTTGGAACGCTATTTACTTTGCACCAGAGGGAAATTATATCCTTTTAAAACTTTTAACACAAACATAGAAACAAATTAAAACGAAAAAAGACAACAATTAAAAAAATATATAGATATATAATTTTTGTAATGTGATGTCAATTAATCAGATTATATTTTTAGCAAGTTTTTAAAACCATTGAGATTTTTCTGACTTACATAAATATAATAAAAGAGAGGTATAATGTGTAGAAATCGTGCCACATAACAACCCCCCCCCCCCCTCTTCGTTGTGATATTTTTCAACTTTCCTATACAATAATATCCTTTTTTCTATACAATAATATCCTTAACCTCAATACACGGGTTTTATTGGGCGGTTTCGGAAACATCGCGACCGGTCACATATCGGTGTGGGACGTGCGCGGGTACAAGAAGGTCGGCGAGTGTACAGCGCCCGATACCACGAGCCTGCAGTGGGATCCAAGAGGAGAGGCCTTCATCACTGCTACCACTTATCCCAGGCTCACCGTCGGCAATGGGTAATAGTGTTATACATTGACATATTGATCTCATTGTTGAGGTTGTATTGGGCGGTTTCGGCAACAAAAGGCGGGTTATTACGTAGCTTACAAATTACAATAGCCGAGATGATTTCAAATTCCAGCAATCTGAATCGTACATATTGGGGTTATTGTAATTCAAAAGCGATAGTCAATAGTTACAATTATCGTCATTAAATTGCTTTTTTTCCTACGTCCGTCGAAAGTTCAATTTTCGTCACTGTGAAGCGGGACAAAAGTGACACTTTTTTTCCCCGCTTAACAGGACAGGTTTTCTAACCGAACTTTCGTCCTAGATCGACTAGGAAAAAAAAGTATGTGTAACATTGGATGAAAGTACTACATCCATTCGCGCATATTTGCTACTTTCACCATTCACTTTTTTTTTTGGCAATCTCACATGCGGGACAGAAAGTAGTACTTTCGTCCCTTGTGACACAATATACTATTTTGTTTTTACAAATTTTGTTTATCATTCGATAAAATTATTAAATAGAATGGTTTAATATCTAATTTTAAAATGACGCATTGTTTCTAAATTATATTAGAAAACGAATCTTCTTTAATTTTTATTTTTTCAAAATTTACTAAATTAATAATTTTGATTCTGTAATGATTACAGGTATAAAATTTGGCACTACACCGGCGCACTGATGCACAAACGTACATGCGTCGATAAGGAAAACTTGTTGTCTATAAATTGGCAACCCGGTAGCTATCCAAAGAGCGATTTGTCAAAAGTTACTCCAAAAAGTATAGAAGAAGCCGCACCGAAAACAACAGCTGCGTACCGGCCGCCTGGAGCGAGGAACAGACCATCGACCTTTGTGCTACATGAACATGAAAAACCACATAAGCCAGGACAGGCTGTTGATGGTAAAACTTTTAATTAATTTATCTAATATTATGGATACTCCTCGGTGGAAATATTTTTTGTAAACTAACTCTTAAAAATTTTCAAAAAGTCTTAATAAACTCCAATTAAGTCTTGGTAACACTGAAAAATTATTTAAAAAAAGTCCTAATTTTCTGAGAATATAAAACTTATTAAGAGTTTTAAAGAGTTATTCACACGTCTTGTTAACACTTAGTTACTCAGAAAAAATAAGACAATAATATTTTCACTAGGGTATAGTTAGACCTGGTACTCATAGCTTTTCGTGACCTCTTTTTTGCCGAGGTGTCATTAAATGCGACTAAGGTTATAGTGGCTTTTGTATAATGTAGCTTTTAATGGGGAGTGAAAAGATTATTAAAATCAGTTTAATAATTTATCGATTACAAAAACTTTCTATTTGTATAGCTTCTGCCTGTGACTTCACTCGCGTGGATATCGGTTTTCACTACCAAAAAACAAGTATCCTATGTACCTTCCTTCTAATACCTCCAAGAGTATGCGTACAAAGTTTTATGATGATCGGTTAAGTTATAGTTTTCGCGTGAAAACGTAACAAACAAACTTACTTTCGCATTTATAATATAAGTATGATGAAAACGTTTTTATTTCTTTAATATCAAGCGGCACCATCAAAGCAAGCGATAAAGCAGAAGGAGAAACGCGAGGCGCGCAAGGCCCGCAAGGCAGAGGAGCGAGTGGGCGACGCGTCTCCCGCGTCCCCCGCCTCGCCCCACCCGCCCGCGCCCTCCGCGCCGCGCGCGCCCTTTGTCTCCACCGGCGACCCCGACAAGGACAAGAAGATTAAAAATATTAACAAGGTATGTACAAATTACTATTAGCAGGAATATATACTGAGCTAGTTAAGGCCTTTGACCACAGAGAATGTATAATTTATCAATCTAAGGAGTATTATCACATTATATTCAATATTTGACTTCAACATTTATTTCTTAATAAATTTATTTCTTAATAATAATAATACATCCCTTCTTTTTTATATATTACTAGCGGCCCGCCCCGGCTTCGCACGGGTATTTAACTAAAATTTTAAAAAATATAAATTTATATTTTTTATCACCTACATACGCCATCTATGGTATAATGGTAGAATATCGTTTTTATATTTAGTGACATTTAACATAATAGTACCTATATTAATTGAAAATGATGTTTATCTAAAATATTAAAACGATTTCTATTCCTATCCGACATATTTAGTAAACTTTTAAGTTTAACAAAATAATAACTCAAAAATAAGTTTTGTGAGTTTTTAAGATTCTTTAGACCAGATGGCGTTGGCGGCGTAGGTACCTATTTCTATTTTCTTAAATATTTATTTTTAAATTTAATTACAATGAAACAAAAACTAAATTATACTGTGAGTTATGTTTAATTTTTATGTATTAAAGTTATTTACATTGGTTTTGTACTTTTTACGTGATATGTGAACACAGAAAAAAACGATAAGAGATGGCGCTGATACAAAAAAAAAAAACGCGCTATTAAAATTTATTCTTGATGATATATAGTGTATATAGATGTAATATAGTGTATATTTATTAATAATAAAACGGAGGTTTTAACAGATTTATTATTTGTATAGATTTTGTTCCTAGATTAGAAAAAAATATTAAAAAATAAAATCTTGTCGTTTAGGTACATAAACATCAATTTTCTTTACATATTATACTAGTTTATTTTTTCAATACACGTAAATAGAACTAAATTTTATTAAATTTATAATTTGACAGAAACTGAGTGATATTGACAAGCTGAAACAACAAAAAGCAGCCGGCAAGACACTGGAACTCAATCAACTTGCCAAGATTGACAACGAAGCGACCTTACTGCAAGAATTAGCTCAGCTAAAATTATGATCTACCATTGAATACTAAATTAATATATTATGAATATATTGTAAACTATGTAAATGATAGATGAATCTGATGTCAGTAATATTTTTAACAATTTTTTCAGTAATATTTTTTAATTTTGTATTTTTTTTTATACTCAATACCGTCGTGAATTCGACAATTATGTAATAAATAATTGATGGTTTAACAAACTGGGCTTTACATAAATCACTTGAGGTTAAAACTTTTGGGGAATAGGTTCATGTGGATAATAAGGAATGTGAAGAATTATAAGTTCATTAAATCTCATAAGCCTATCGTTACAATAATCTAATTGTTATATAACTGATAATTTTCTTTAGATTTGACATATATGAGCAAAAAATTTATGTTAATTATAACGATAGACCTAAAACAGACCCAGGTTATGATAAGCATGGCGAATTATATCTAATTTTCAAATTTACGTTATATATTTAAACGCTTAAACTAAATAATTAAAAAATGTCGCATTTTTTAATTATTTAGTTAGTTATTTTAAATTTTGTATTAAAATGATTTTATATTGTTTTCTTATTAACAATTAATTAATAGTTAAAATTAATTCGCAAATGCATTAAACATTTGTTTGGTCCATGAGTTTTTTGTTTTTTTTCTTTTCTATAAATTATAACATTTGTTATATTGCTATGTGTATTTAAGTGTGTTATTTTGATAAGAAGGTTAAGGATTAACGATAAATTATTGTTTCTTGTTTTTTTTCCCACGACTTTATACTTAAACAAATGGTTTATCTAATACTTAAAACCGATATATGTATATTAATTATATAAAAAATTTGTTATTAGTATATAAGTGACAGTGGAAAATATATAGCCTGAATAAAATTAAAAAAGCTTGTATTATTTATTTTTTGCAAAAATTTTTATATTGTGTATTTCTAACTCGACGAACCGCGAGATTTAATGCGTTCTTGTCTGGATTGAAAACTTTACTATAAATGCGTTGACTCATAGTCACTCATAGTCATAGTGTTATGTTTTATAGATTAAAACTTACGAAAAACTGACTTAGTATTATAAAAAGAATTTTTTAATCGGTAACGAACTCTTTAGCCTTATTAATATCTCTTGTAAAAAAATATTTTTAAAACCTCAAAAAAACAATAAACGCCTTATGCTTAACGACATTTGGTTTGGAAAATTGGACATATAGTTCGAGAAAACTCTTAAAACAGATGAAATTATCTATTTAGATTTTATGCTGCTCATACTGTATATAATACATATAAATGTTTTTATAATAGTTATTTATGTATATGTGTGTGTAATAAACGACCCGTCATCTGGCCATTTGTTTTTATCAGAGTATTTGTTACATATTTTTTTCTGATAAAGCTATAATAGGTAACTAAAGAGTTTGTTTGTTTCAAAGTGCTAATCTTCGATTGTACAGAATTGTTTTAAATATAGAACGAAAATTATTTTTCGTTAGGCAGTATGTTTATTAAAAAATTTATAGGCTGAGAAATATATCATAGTAGGTATATTAATAGAACCTATCAAACTACTGATTAGTAACAGAAACTCAACGCGTATTAAACCGCGCTGGGCGCTAGTATACTAAATTATAGATGCATTTACTCATAATAGGATACCATCATATTACGGTACCTATTCATCATCATCATCATATCAGCCGTTGGATATCCACTGCTGAACGTAGGCCTCCCATCGACCTCCAGAGCGACCGGTTCAAAGCAGCCTCGATCCAAAGGCTTCCGGCGACTTTCCTCAAGTCGTCTGTCCATCTCGCGGACGGCCGTCCGACGTTGCGTTTGCCGGTACGTGGTATCTACTCGAAAACCTTTCTGCTCCATCGGCCGTCACTTCTACGAGCTATGACAGCGTGCAATGAAGAGGGAATCAGAAATGATGAGATTCGCAGACGAACGAAGGTTGCCGACATAGTCCAACGGATTACCGTATTACATACCTACTAAATAATCTCTTATCAACTCTGTTTATTTTTTGTATTGTATTCTCATTACAATCTGTTTAAACCAGACTTCATTTATTGTCTATAATATTATGATAACTGATTTAAACTAAACAAAAACAATATTTGTAGGTAATCTTAATGTCTAATAAGTCTGTCTCGATTCCTATCTCTATCGACCTTTTTTTCGAGAACATTCACATGGTTATGTGTTCTTAAAAATTTTACACACTTTTTCATTTTATTTTACATAAACTTATACTTTATGTAAATAATTAACTAGACGACAGTGGTTACTTTTCGCCACTTTCCAGATTTATGGACTTTCATTGTTTATTGGTTCTCTTGTGAGCCATATATAATAGTATGATAATTTACGGCCTTCCTCAAGAAACAATCTAACGAAAATAAACTTTTCAATTCGGCCTGATAGCTACAGAGTTTATTATTTATGCAACATTTAATTTTAAAATATTAGTGGACAGCAAAAAATTTTTTTCAGGGCCGTATTTGGAGATCTGGACGCCCTGGGACAACGATGGAGCGGAGGCCCCTAATTATTTTCAGATTAATAGGAAAAAATATATTAGTCATATATATATATATATATATATATATATATATATATATATATATATATATATATATATACAGTATAGTATTCAAAAAATTACTGCGAAAGAATAAAAAAATTTCAACAAATATATGTAGTCGAAATATGAGTATATAGTCAAATACATCTATCCGAAATTAAACTACACTTCTACTATCGAGATTTTATATAAAAAAATAATAGTAAATGGAAATATGGAATCAGAAAAATGGAATTTACAAATTCTAGATCTGCGCAACTACTGAGAACAAGCTACTCAATTAGTTATCCTTTAAAATTTAGTAAAATATTGCCGCACTAAAAGTAACAGTTTCTTATTATTATCTAACTGGTTCACTCCACCCGTTCAATAATATATATAAATATACATAATATAAAACTATACTTACATAAGGCATATAATAAGCGGGTGGAGGATTACGCCCCGGCAGGGATTAGTTGAAACGACTTCTTTAATTGTTCCCTAAAAAACGTGAGACCCTCAGAGACTACTTAATAAAGAAACAAATATTAGTCAAGGAATCAAATATATTATGATTTACTATTTTTTAATATGAAAAATTGCATTTAATTGAAGAAATATAATTTAAAATTGTTTTAGCTAAACTTAAATTAGGTCGAACAGATAAACATAACAAGAAGTAATGAACTTAAAAATCAAGTAACCCCACCTCACCCCATTCTTTCGGAAGTTTTTATTTACATTGAGTAGATAAAATACTGATAAATAATTGATATGCGAGGTAGGTACACAATCATTGCAGTCGCCGCTCGGTTCGTGCTGTATTGACACGCCGATAACAATAATTTGCTTAAGACCTTTTAGGGCCTTAGGATAACTAATTGTGTTAAAATGGACAGAGACGGTGAAGACACGGACGAAAGTGCGCACCTTTTACGTAGTTCCGATGTTATATGTACTAAAAGTGATGGAAATCTTAACGAAGCGATGGCGTCTTCGTCCGAAACGATAGTATTTGATAGTAAAATGATCAAAACATCAACAACGGATGAATTGGCGGCCACGTGGGGTGGACGTTGCTCGTTACCAGAGTCTGGAAGGGTAAGACGAATACATTCCTGGTCAGGCGGACCGCCTCATGATGTTCCCTCAGAAATCAGAATATTAAGAGAAAGGTAAAACAAACTTCTATAACTTTACTTCTAACCAAAATCTTTAAAAATTTGAACGGAATAATATTTTATTCCGTTTAAAATTTTAACTAAGTATATTTCAATTAAAACTTTTATAACCTTATTTTAAATTAAAAACATATTTTAAGTAATGATATATTTTATAAATAACACCAGATGATTTATAAAATCTTTAACCACGTATTAGGTATTGTTAACTGGGATATTATCAATTTGTAATTGATAATAGATAAGATTTCAAGTTACACTTGTAAAAGCTTTGACAGCAATATTGTAAACAAAAAAATTATTTAATTAACCAATGTTTTAATAAACTATTTTTAATTTAAGACTATTTAAAACTTTAATAATTGTCTCTATTAATTTTAATATTTAGTTAGATCTTATTTTAAATTTTACTTTTGCTGTTATTTTCGGTGTTATACGTTCGGTTTTGCTTGTTTTTTATAAACTACGTTTACTTGTAAACCGATACTACTTGATTTAATATACCTTTAGTTTAATAAAAAATAATATTTTAAAAACAAATATTTTATTGAAATAAAATACGCAAAATAATAAGAATAAGAATATCTTTTCCTAATAGTAAAAATTGAATACTGTTCATCAGGAAGTATATCCCTTGATCTCTTTGACTAAGCAGCCAATAGGTATATTTCCGTAAATTAATGTCCTTAATAGAGCAAACCCTTTAAAGAAAAAATAATTAATTAATTTGCTAAATTGCAACATTCGAGAAAAACTATGTTTATGAAAATAAATCAACACACTGTTGTCATCTGTTGTTTAATTGAACGAGAGTTTGGTCACACATAAAAATTTTATTTCAGATTAGTGCGTACACAAGCTAAATTACGCCCGGGTGCAGTTCGACATCTCTCTCGCCATCAACGATTGACACTGGCTTCACTTGCACTGGTCGATTTTATGAGCTTCTGCTCCATGAGTATCATGGCCCCGTTCTTTCCCCGAGAAGCCGCAGAAAAGGGTATGTCGGAAACAATGTGTGGTATCGTCTTCAGCTTTTATGCTATCGTCATGTTTCTGACTTCACCATTTTTTGGTAAATATGTAAGTATTTTAACCGCAGTATAATTTGAAAATGTTAAATAATTTTAAGTCTTTCCAGGCCATTGATTAATTTTCATACATAATACTATAAGTCTAATAATAGGTCCAGAGACAAAATGTATAACGAATATTTTAATATTATTATGTATACTAAAAAAAAAGTTTCTAAAAGTTAGTAACTATCAATCTATTCACATTGTCACAGTCCCCTTGATAGAGTCTCGGCGATGACGTAGAACAGCTGAAAGTGAATATAACTAAGCCCAATAAACAGGGAGCTGTCTGCGCTTTCGTCGAGGCGGGACTAACGGACGCCTCCACATTGGAAGTATTATGAAAGGTCAAGGTGGGTTCGTTGGTCTGCCGTATCCGACGATGAGAACGCCTGGGTCGGTGTTTCCATTGCCATGGGTCAGGCCACATGGCTGGCACATGTAAGGCGAAAGTCGACCGGAGCGGGCTTTGCTGGCGCTGTGGGCGGGTGGGCTATCAATCCAGGACTTGTACCAATCAGCCGAGCTGTCACCTCTGTATTGCGGTAGGAGACGGCAATCCTCGGATCACATGACGGGTTCTGGACAATATGCATCCCATCGGGAAGTACTCCAAAAGAAAAATGGCTAAGGTTTTGCAGATAAGTTTACAACGATGCAGACTAGCTCTTGATCTGCTTCTGGCACCTTCTGGAATCGTGACTATCGAGCGGATATTGTTCTGTTTTCACAACAATATCACTCTGTGTCCTGACCAAGTTGGTTGTGTGACCCCTCGGGGACAGCAGCAGGGTTCCGGAACTGGATCGTTTTTCCGTAAAAAATAGCGGCTCGAGAGACAGCATTGTGTGTGCGGATTCGTCAGCAGTAACTTTTGTGTCGTGTTATTTCATCCCAAACGAGCCTATCGTTGACCTCCGAAAGGGAGTTGACGATCTCGAGCGAGTCGATCGAGAGGAAACGCATTCGGGAGGCCCGGAGGTATGGCTAGGGACTTTTGATAGATGTCAGGACCCCGAAACGCGAGGAGACCTCTGTCAAGAGCATTGGGACTTTGAAGAGAAAGGGGGGTGGACATAACGAATCATTAAAGGGGTCCGTGACTGGATACTACGGGAGCAGGGAGAAGTATTATATATTACTACAAAACCCAGTTCCTATTCGGACAGCTTAATGAGCACTTGTATCGTATGGGGATCCGACACGATCCTTATTGTAGATTCCGCCGAACCTTCCTCGACTGTGAGCGTTGGTCTGTAATGTGCCTGCGCTACCAGAAGGAAAAGGAAGTGCCTGATAGGGTGGAAGTGGTCATTCCTTGGATGCTGGCGTCAACAGACAATTGGCAAAGAATGACAGAGTATGTGAGAGTGGTCCTGCAGGAGAAGAACAAGGAGGAAGATTAAAAACCGGAGGCATGCCGTAAACAAACCGGCATACACTCATACCAGAGACTAATATTTGTACAAATACAAATATTCGCCGCGACTGATATTGAACCCACGACTCCCGCTGTTAAAGCGACTACTCGCACCACTACACCAAAACGGTTGTCGGAGTCTCCTTAAGGACGCCTTTAAGCTAAATTCATATCTATTTATAAAACTTTCTTACAAATAAATTATAAGGGTGAAAAAATATCTAACTTGTCAGATCAATAGATGATATTAGAATTTTGAGAAAAATATTTTTTTAAACTATTCACTTGAT
This sequence comes from Euphydryas editha, assembly GCA_036937285.1. Classification (NCBI taxonomy): domain Eukaryota; kingdom Metazoa; phylum Arthropoda; class Insecta; order Lepidoptera; family Nymphalidae; genus Euphydryas; species Euphydryas editha. Next base: position 9,607,883 of record JAUPFZ010000004.1, read on the forward strand.
ATATTTTTTATTACTATTATAGTTATAAAGATTATAATTTTTGTTTCAATTACATAATTCTAATTCTCAACTAAAAATAAAAACGTATTTAATGATTTGAATTTGAAATTTGTTTACAGCTTCCAAAAATAGGATCAAAATTTATGTTTATAGCTGGTATGTTTATCGCAGGCTCTTGTAATGTTCTATTTGGGTGAGTTGCTAAGTATTACATTATAATATAATTATTATTTTATATAGACTGGCCCGTTGGCAGTGACCCTGCTCTCCGTTCCACGATTGTAGGTTCGATTCCTGGTCAGTGTCTCGGTGTACTATTAATATGTGTATTTATTTTAAAAAAATTATAAATTTGTATATCAGTCGGTTGTTACCAAACAAGTAGTCACGCAATTACGCTATTTAAAAAAATCTGGGTTAATATAACATTATGATAAACATAGTTATTTTATTTTAGAACATTGGTATTAATAGAGGACACATCGACTTTCGCCGTGATGTGCTTTGTGGTCCGAGGTATGGAAGCGTTAGGCGCTAGTGCATATTCGACTGCCAGTTACGTCTTCGTAGTGAACGCTTTCCCAGATACCATTGGATCAGTTCTTGGAATCCTGGAGACATTTGTCGGCCTTGGTATGTCCGTTGGTCCAGCGATAGGAGGATTATTATATTCGGTATGGATTGTACTAAATTTTTTATCATGCCTTTTTAAATTAGTTAAAATTATAGTTCTATATATGAATAACTCTAGTACTTGGATTCACCATTTTAATGATGGCATTAAGAAAATCGGCAGAGCATAATCCAATAATTAATTAAAATGATATTCGTTAATGTCTTAGACCGTTATTGTACTCTGTTTATTGTTGTATCTTTAAGCCTAGTTTTGAAGACATAAGAAAACAAATTACACATTGCTTAAATAATAATAAAATCATATATTTTGATAGAGTTTAGAAAAATGTCGATAATTATTATGTTTCAGATAGATCGGGGGATTTGGTCTACCATTTTATAGCCTGGGTATTGTGATGGTTTTGACAGTGCCTATTAATTTCGTTTTACTTACTGAATGTGATGGTACGTGCCTATATTTCCTAGGTATTTTCTATAGTATAAATTAATATTTCATATTCCAAACTAAATAAAAATTATATTTTAGAATACGTGTCTGGTTCAAAAACTGCATCAATCCTACAGTTATTCAAGATTCCTTCAATAATCATCACTGGTTTGGTAATTGTTATTGTCTCAAATACATGGGCCTTTCTAGATCCGACCCTTGAACCTCATTTACGACAATTTGGTTTATCAACGAAACAAATAGGTTTTATATTTCTTCTGTTTTCCAGTTTGTACGGAATCTTTAGTCCGATTTGGGGATGGGTCGCAGACCGGTGAGTAAACTTAAACTTGATTTAAAAACACAGTCAGTATGATAATAATAATGTAGAACGAAACTTTGTTCGTCGTTACTACTAATCAATATGTATATCGTTATTAAATTTTACTAGTCGATACTTGAACATGGAGTTAATATTCAAATAAAGATGTTTTTACACGTTTTAAAGTTTCAGTATCTCTACTTATTGTTAGTTAAATTTTATCCGACTAAATATGAGTAGGGATTGTTAACATGACTAAAATTAACAAAAAGCTTAATTATTAAAAAATATATATACCAAATAATAAAATTCATAGCACAATTATGTTAATTTGTGCATTTTATAATAATTCTAGTAGTTATACATAGATATAGTAGTATTTACAACTAATTTCACTTCACATATATAAATTGTAACTAATTATATGAATTATATGCTTAAAAAAATCAACTGTTTCTTCGAGTAGCCACTGATAGTTAAGACTCTTTATAAAATTTTAATTTTTCAGAGTTCATAATCATTGGTGTATGATGGTTTGGGGTTTGTTTCTTTCTTCCATTGGGTTACTACTTCTCGGTCCATGTCCATTTATTCCTGGCCTTCCAAAGTTAGTATCACTTATCACATTTTATATATATGTAAAAGTATCAACTATGGCATTTAGTAAATGTTTTACTCTTTACAGGGACTTATGGTTAGATCTAGTAGCCTTATCTATTCTAGGAATGTCAGTAGCTTTAACTTTGTTGCCAACTTTTCAAGGAGTACTGACCAGTTCTATGTAAGTTATAATATAGTGTTATTTTTTATTTTTTTGCTTTTAAGTATGTTAAATAATTTTTATCTTTTAGCTACGAAGGCGGCTGTCCCGAAGCCCTTGCCACTTACAGCGCTGTGGCTGGTGTTTGGTCCTGTTGTTATTCCTTGGGCGAAGTTCTAGGTCCTGCACTAGGTGGAGCGCTGGCACAACAGTATGGTTTCCCACTCTGTGCCACTCTATGCGCTGCCGCCTGCTTCTTTATGGTAATATTATAAAATATTGAAATTAATGGAATCAAAATAAAATTAGCGAAAAATATTTATTAATTATTATTTATATAATGCTGTGTTTATTACTTGTTGAATTGATTGCCAAAATTATTAAATTCAAAAGTATTTTAGTGTATGAAACAAACTATTTTATCAGTAAGCTAAATAAAACACGATAAAGTACGTTATAGTCAATGTGCAGTGTAGCGTTCCGTAGTTGCCTGCCATAATATGTGGGCTGAGAAGCTGGTAAAACTGATATTTACTACATGTTTTATACAACTAACAATTTTGTCTTATTAATTTTACTTGAAATTTACACTAAGCTTTCGTGCTTACATCTACTAGTTTATTTTAAATTTTGTCGAGTCTTACTCGCTTATTTACTCGTATAAAACATCCAGCTAAATGGTTGTGCCCGCGATTTTGCTCTAACAAAAATAGTTGCCTTAAAACCTTAATATTTAGCAAACGAGTCCCTCAATCGAATAATATTTTTCACTTAAATACAATATTTTTGACGTCTCACACCATGGGATTATGGTAAAAAGTGTTCCCAGCTTCACGTATGGGGCTTATTTTACTTTTTCATATTTTATTTATCACTTAATAGACATTACAAGTTATAATATACATACACATTTTCAGTATAAATCTGTGAGACAAACAGACAGGTTGACGTATGCATGCAGAGACATAAGGGTACCTTTAGACTATTAACAATATTTCATTTGTAATTGCTGTCCTAACTAGAGTATATAGAATTGCTTTCACTTAACTCGTACTCAGGTTTAACTATGGAAAAGACAAATTGTAATGAAAAAGTATAAGTAAGTTGCTCAATAGCTTCTATATATTACAAGACAGTAACTCTAAATTATCCTAATTATTAAATATAGCAGAAATCAGAAAGAAGTAAGTAGTTATTAGAAGTATCTAAAAATATCGATGAACGACCTCAAGGTGACACCACAAATTAAAACTACGTTATATTTTCTAAGTGGATACGGGGGGCTCAAGGATCTCGGAGACCCCATTTAATTGATACATCTAATACTCTTATAATAATATGTGCATTTATAATATTACTTTTAATAATGTGACATTTATTTTAATTACAGGCGGTTGTAACACTCACTTTTTTTTCAATGCGAGAGTCATCGAAGTGGATAGATATTGCCGAATTAGAGTCGAATTCAATTCCATACACAGATACGACTTGGAATAGCAGTCAGTTTTGCCAAACACAAAGTGCACCAGAAAGCCGTCTATCCGAAAAGTCACGACTTATCACACCATGCTCATGTACATCTAAAACAGGTATATTATAAAATTTTGGTTTAATTTTTATTGAGTTCGTCTGAATCATATAATAGGGCGTTGTTTATTCATTTTGCAGTATACTATGTGGTTCAAAATTCACTATATAAGAAAGTTTGCCTCAAACATAATAAAAGTAGAAAAAGTGGTTCTGCCAGTGTTGCTGATAAGGTTGCATACTTTTTAAAGTTCCAATATATGACAGATATATATGTAACCATTAGAAAATTAACGGCAAAAAAATCAAAATCTAACTCATTAACTAATAATGAAGAATTATATCAAAATTATCTCGAAAATGATAATGATAGAACCTGTTCTGTACATTCAAAAATAAGTACATTAAATGAAAAAGAAGATAGTGTTGTAAATAATGTCATAGAAGACTGTCAATTTCAAAACAAAGAAGATACATATTGTGCATATTTAGACAAAACTATTTTCGGCCCAGTGGCAATGCAGATGAAAAAAGAAAACATTATTATTAAAAGAAATAACAAAGGTCTTGTAGCTAAGTTAGTGACGTTCGACGAGGAGAAACGACCTTCGGATGAGATTATAGAACATAATTTACAAAAAGTTCATTTTTATGAACAAGGTCCTGAATGCGCTACACTTGAAAATATTTTTGTAAGTTAAATAAAATCTTTATTCATTTTATATATATATTATAATTTGACATGTTTTAATTAATGTCGAATTGTACAAAATTATGAAATAATAATTTAAAAAATAATTAAATTCTAATTGTAAATATATAATGTATAAATATATAAAAATCCTGCATGTTTTACTTGTTTTAGGATGGGTGTGATTGTAGAGATGAAGTAACATACGTAAGAGGGACCGTTACTCTTTCATCATCAGGAGCCTGTGAAGTTTAGTAATGATAATAATATTGATTAGTAATGAATTTTTCTAGTATTAATTTAATGAGCAAAGGCAGATTTTTTTAGATTATAAGTATTTTCATTTTAGATTAATTTTAATTATTGATTAAACGGTTAACTTAAATTTAAAGACTTTTTTTCTTAACATTTAAAGGATTTAAAAAGATATCCTCTCGTAACTATATATCGAAAAATATTTTTCTAATAGCATCGAGTATTAGGATCGTAGAAGTTCCAAGCGACATATATTTCAAACGTTCACCCATACACAAAAGGAAAATTCACAGTTTACTAGTGCCCCTTTCCGTGTACCTACGTTATTTTCACGAAAGCAATATACTCTTGATCAGTCATGTTATCCCAATAGATTCGACCTCTGTTGACGATTTCTTGACGTTGTCTTGACTGCTCCTTTAGCTTTGACCATTGTCCACTATTTGTTGTCAAAAAAAAAAACATTTTTTCCTCTAAAATGCTACACGAAGAATTTCAGCGGAAAATCTGCTACGATAGATAGCTACGAGGCTACGACCTATTGAAAACATAGGTACCAGGAAAACATAACAGCTTAGCTGCCGTTATGTTTTCCTGATATAATTGTTTCATTCATATTTAGTCCCTTATAAACAAGTCAGGTTCGCATAGCTTAGACCCAAGGAGAAAGGTCTCTAGTCTTGCAACTGGCAACCGGCAACTACTAAAAAAAGGTAGTAAAAAATATAATGTAAAAATAAGATTTATACTTGAGGGTCAATGAAAAATTTGTTGAAGTAATAAAACGTTGTACATTAATTATTACAGTTCATTATTCAAAATGTTTTAAAGGAACATTATATATTTGTTTAATTACTACGAGTATATTACGAATAAGATATTGGCATAACGTACATTTATTTAAATCTACCCACACTTACATATACCTCTTTACTGAAGGGGTGAATTTTGAGGGTGAACAGGGCGTGACAGTGGAGAAACTCTAAATGGGAGGGCTCTTTTGGTATTGAAGGAAATCGATAGTGCCTTCTATCCTTTTCTAGCTACAAAATATCTCTTTCGATATATGATACCCTGGTAAGTTCTACGTAGGGTAAAAGAAAATTCTACAATTGAGTTGTCAAACCGTAGCAGGGTAGTCTCTCCTTCTCTACGAGACAAGATTAAATGTACAATTTATGTTTGCAATATGAATTAAAAATCTACTTTATAATTAATAAAAATCATTTACTCATTTTATATGTATAGCTTAGTGAAACGTCGATAATTGAATAAAATTTACTACGCAAAAAATAAGGCGTAAACACGAAATAACAAAAATTATCTAATAAATGACGTGTTCATTTCATATAACAATTATGTAATAATAGACGCCCATTGAATCGATTTCAATTAATTGATCTATGCTCTCATTTATGTTCATGTATCACATTGTGATATATCGTGGAACTGCAAACAACGTTAGCAATTCTCGGAAACAAAATTTTATATAAAAAAAAAGTCTCTTTAAAGTACACAAATCAAAAATTTTGTAGAAACAATTGATAATTTAGTAAATTATAATAATGAAGAATTTTCTAATGTTGTGTTTCGTTTGTTTAATTGCTGCTGCAACTTTAAGTGATGCCAATTCTTCAACCGCTGATAAAGAAAAATGTGAAGGAATTCATGTACGCGATAAATTTCATAAGAAAGTCGTTATAGGAATGGGATTAAATCGACCCTATCAACTGGCGTATGATCATCATAACCATAAAATTTTCTTCAGTTATAACATCGGTAAAGATGATGAAGATTCGTTTGAAATCGGATACATAGAAAAAGGTCATATAAAACATAAAGTATTGAAAGAAGTAGAAAATGGATTTGCAATTGCGATTAACAACAATGATAACGTTGTTTATTTCGGAGGCAGCGATGGAATATACAAACTACATCTTAAAACTAATGATAGTGTCACAGAAAAAATTTTAAGCCATCAAAACATTTGGGACATGTTCTTCAAACATCATCTATACTTCATCGTTTATCCGTCGCAGAAATTATATAAGTACGAACATAGTAAAAATAAAACAAAACCTGAACATCAAAAATCAATTCATGAAAAAATATTTCAATTTGCAATCGATGGAGATGATGATAAGTTTATTACAAATGAAACCGGTTTGTACAGAATCAAAAACGGGACAGATCACCGAATTTTTTACGAAGGGCCTAAAATTTATCGAGCGATCGAAATAGATAATAAAGGTGTAGCCCATTTCAGTGGTCAAAATGGAATTTTCGTTGCGAATAAAAAAAATGATACTCTGGAAAAAATTGCACATGTCAAAAATATTTTCGGTTTAGCATTCGATAGTAATAACAATATTATTTACTCGGATCCACATGAAATTGTAAAGTTAGTGCCTGAGGAATGTTAAGGTGCGTCTTCATATTTTTTACTGAATACAGTTTAATCTATATTTTGTTACGAGTGATGTTAGCAAACTACATTATATCTTGAAAAATTTATATGTAAATGACATTTAACTATATTTATATAATTTTTCTCATACGTATTTTTCCACTATTTATAATTTTGATTTCGTAAAATAGTAATAACTATGTTAGTGTTTGGTAAAAGAAAGATATACTAATACTAAGAAAGAAAGGAAGATATAATAATACTTATAACAAAGAATTTCCTCAATATGTGAATATGTAAATTAAATATTATTAGTTGTAATAAATAAAAAATAAGTCATTACTTATTGTGATTTATATACTAACCATACTTTCCTTATTAAGGCAAGATGTTAATTTGGACATGGGTACGGAACTTTAAAAGATACCTATATAAAAAACGTGTTTTCTCAACAGTTTTTTTTAGTCTGATACTCACTCACTTTTTTTTTCACGTGGTTCCTTAAATAGGGAATGGGATATGAAATAAATAAATTTAAGTTTTGAGAATTTTATTTAAATAAGGTAAATGTATTATAAGCCTTTTAAAAATTAAATTTAATTTATTTTATGTAATACGATGTGACTCATCCTGGCATCGCACTGTTACATTTTACAAGATAAGAAAAAGTGATCTTAGCAAAAAGGTAATTTTAATATAATACGTCTCTTACTTCAGCAGTTTAGACAAGTGTATCCTTCATCTACCAAAAAATTAAAATTTGTTGTTATTATGTCATATGTGTAATTTATGTCATAGCAAAACTATCATCCCGAACGTCGCATATTTTATTATGATTTAAAAAAAAATGCCATAGTTATTCTCGAAATATTTTCAGAATTTTCCAGTGAATACTTCAAATTATGTATTTTATACAAACCTGTATTTTAAACATGTAGTTTATACAATGTTCTCAAGTTACGCTCTTTAAAAATGTGGCAAATTGTGTATACATACGTACATATGTATTTAATCTTCCTCCTCTGGGATACGAGTCTTTTCGTTAATTCCTCCATAAATAATAATTTGATGTTCAAAAAAAATGGCAAATTAATTGAATATTAAATCAAACACATGTTCACAAAGATTCAAAATATTATTTTGTAGCTTATAATATTGCTATAATCGATTTGAATTATATATCAAACGCCCAACGAATATTATGCTATCAAATATGTTGTAGGTACCAGACATTGCGTTAGATAATATTTAAAAAAATCCACTCGTTCATATATATATGAGACTTGTGTTTTTATAAATAATCACGAAAACATAAATTTATGATACATGAATAGCGTGGCGTCGCATTTAATGGAATCTCTTTTGTTTTCTTTGCATCGAATTGGAGTGTCAATGGGCATTCTAAGAACTAAAGAAATGTTTATTATATATAAAAAAGTTAGGTTAATTCTCATATACTTGCACAACAACGCGTCAATGGAACTATTTGAAACGTAACTTATTTATCCTTATCGAATAAATATAACAATAAAAAATAAAATAAAAAAACACGTTAGTTGAATAAACTGAACTGAAACACCCCACTGCTGGGCAAAGGCCTCTTCTCCATATAAGTAAAGGCTTGGAGCTTTATCAACCAAGCTGCTCCACTGCGAGTTGACGGATAATTTCCCTATCATGAGTAACGACCGCTATCAGGTGTCCATGATAACAACCGAGCCGGTGCTCTCCGAGGTACGGTGACACTAAGACATGCACTCAAAGTGGAAACAAATATTTGTATAAATACAAACTGTGGCCATAATGCCGGCGGTCGTGGGTTCGATTCCCACTCGGGTCAAGTGTATAATGACCATGAAATATGAATGTGAAAATAACCATGTTAGTCTATTTATTTGCTCTTCCTCTTGTTCACGAAAATAACATGTGATAAGGATTAAAAATATTGTACATTTTTACTACAAGGTATTACAATAGTCAATAGGGATGATTTTAAAAGAAAGAACAGGCTATACGGAATAAACATACTTTACTGATGAAATCACAAGGGCGTCGCCAGGGTTCTCTATAGAGGAGGGCAGATAAAGAAAATTCTAGACTGTATTGTTTTAATCGTGGTTTTTAACATATTATATAAGTATCTCACATTAGTAGTTAGAGGTGTTCTTTTATTCGTTTCACTTATCGTTATTAGTGACATCGCTTAGAATAAGAGAAGATGGAAAAGTCTTTTTTATCGGTGACCGACCGTTCTTCTAGCTCTTCTAGAGGGGGGCAGCTGCCTCCCCCTGCCATGTGACGCCCATGTGAAATCATATATTCGCAGACTTATAAATGATATCAACTATTTTTATAGTGTTACCATCAAATCCATATTTTTTTAATGTATGCCTACTTGCTCTATCATATGCATTATTTATAACAAATATTAAATATTTCTAATTATAGTGTTGCATAATGCATTGTTACTTTCTCTTAGCTATGTTTTAGTATTCATTTCATTTTTCTAGCCAATAATACGTATATATTCGTATAGTTCAGTGATTCCCAAAGTGGTCTATATCGACCCCTAGAGGTCTATGACAAACTGCAAGGGGTCTACGTCAGCGAAAAAAAATTTGGGGGTCCATGAAATGAAAATGGGGGTCCACGATAATGGATCTCAACACATACACTGATAGTTACTTACATCATACTATCTTATAATATCAAAACATATACATTATTTATAAAAGTACCTATGTTATTTTATTTATAGTTTATTTTATGTTTATTTAATGTTACATATATTTTACATAACAGATACAAAATTTTATTTTGAGTAGTTTTAATTTAAATTCAATTAATTAATGTATAAATTAACATGTGTTTTTACTTTAAGTTTTTAACACTAAACTTCACTACAGTTAGAAATTTACAGGAAATCAATATCAGGTTAGTAGGGGGTCTACCCAACACGGAAAAACATGGCAAAGGGGTCTACGACACAAAAAAGTTGGGGAACTCTGGTCTAGTTGATGTTAAACATGCTTCGCTAACTAGTCCGACAAACACTTGTGATCCAATTACACCTGTTCGTATTTATCTATTACATTTAACAATTTTAACAGTCAACTAGCTTTTAGCCTGCGACTTCGTCCGCGTAGAAGTCGAAAATGGTTCTAATAGGATTTTTAATTGGTTTTTTACGTTATTACTTTTGATAAATTTTTAAATTTAAATAATTGGGTTAAAATGTTTGATTACTTATAAAATATAATAATCTTTATTATAGCGTAGGGATTTATAGTTTAAATAAACATTTAAATAAAATGAAATTTTGTTATATTTTATGAAAACTAAGCTCGGCCTTTGATCTGGAGAAAATTACACGGGGGTATTATCTTTTTACAACGAAATCGAAATACTACACCTTCCGCAGTAGGTATTTGTTTATAAACAATATTTTATGTTTTTCCTTCGGGTGCTGCGGAATCACCAGGCTACTCTGGAACATGCCACATATAACTGGCTGTGGGAGAAGCAGCTTTCCCTCAAGTATACTCCCGCTGCCTTAAGAGTTTGACCTTAAGCTTTGTTTATGGTAAATACATAATCACATACACTCATACATTATATTATTATCCAATTCCAGGAAATCATTCTTTTTTATTTTAAGCAACAGGTCTGAGACGTGTCCGGCAGTAACATCTCCCCTCAGATGGACTCTCATATTTATGGTAAGGCTCAGTTTTGTCACTGAAGGCCACAAATGCTTCAGTACTGTACTGTACTGTATCAGCCTGTGAACAACCCACTGCTGAGCGAAGGCCTCTTCTCCATATGAAGATGAGTAACAATCATTACCGGGTATACATGATAACAACTGGGACTAACAAGGATTTACTCCGGGATTAACTCTAAGAGGCACGGTGGGGTAACCCACAAGGATATACACCCAGGCCGGAAACAAATACTTGCACAAATAAAAATATCTGCCCCGAGCGGGAATGGAACCTGCGACCACTGGCATTGAGGCGAGGCGTTGAGTCAACTGTTCGTACCACTACACCACAACGGTCGTCAATGTTTCACGTACGCTTTAACTTCGTCCGCTCGCGTTTCTCTGGATACTACTGGTAAAGTCGGCCGGAAATCGCCTGCTAACAATACAATAACTCCTCCCATTTGACAATTATTATTCCAAATAATCTTGCAAAAATCTATTAAGGGCTTCGAAGCCCCCTTTATGAGCCATAGTAATCTCATCCCCAATAATTAATTTTTTTTGCGTTTGTTTGGGTATATTGTAGAAAGAGGTTTCGGTTTGTATTAAATATAATTATATATAATATAATAATAGTAATAAACATCTCACACTCAACGGCCCCCAGTAGGATGTGATTCCTGTGTCGTGGGTCCGGAAACACACACAATACACAAGCACAAACGCCACCACGACAAACATCTGTATGGCCTATACAAATATTTTTCACGTGCGAGGATCGAACCCGCGACCGGTGGCACATCAGTCAGTTGCTGTGACCACTGCGCCAACGCGTCGTCAAAGAAAAGGAAGTTTAAATTTTCCTGTATATTACTTTTCTCTATGGCTTAAATGCGGAGTGTGTAGTTTTACCTCCGGCGGTTTAGGCTGTGCGTTGATCCGTCAGTCAGTGTGTCAGTCATTCAGGACAAAGTATTTTATACGTATAGATTTAAAATTTGATTGAAATATGAAATATCATATCAAAAAAGTTGATATTTTAATGTCGTGTCACTTCAAGGCTAAATTTGAGCGTGACTGGTACAATGACGTCATACCTCCCCACGAAGTGGGCGCGGGGTGGAAATGTAACGATAAGATATTCTTTGAGCTCTCTGCTATTAACAAGCAAATGGAATTAAAGCACACGATACGAGTACACCGTACCTTTCAACATGTAGGAAAAAAGGTCATGTTATTTTTCAATTTGGAAATCTGCTTGAAAGCAAAATCTTTGCCGCAACACTCAAGAATAACGAAAAATGATGTCTTATTTGGTTGTCTTTTTGACATAACAGTTTTTGCACATATAAATATTATAAGTAACGTCTAAAATGATTATATTTATATATTTAATTGTATGTCTTGTTAGCTTCGTATTTCGCTAGGAATAATTTGGTACTTCGTAGCACAACGTGGGTGTATCACAAAGCGTTCCTATTTCCGACATAACTACGTAAAACTTAGTAGCAAGATAGAGCGTACAAAGTAAATTAATTTTGTTACGTTCCTTTTCATTTATTGTCGTCTGTTGAAGCATATTTTTATATTATCGACGGCTAGATATTTAAATATATTGAATATTGAAATAATATTATATTGAACTGAACTAAACTGAATCAGCTTGTAAACGTCCCACAGCTGGGCAAAGGCCTCTACTCCATCTATAAGAAGGGTTGGAGCTTAATCCATCACGCTGCTGCACTTGGTTGGCGGATAATATTCCTGCCATGAGTAACGATCGTTATCAGCTGTTTATGATAACAACTGGGACGTAAGGACCGTAAAGCCGTCGTTAACTCTTCTCCGAGTCACGGTGGGAAAACCCTCAAGGACATACACCCAGACCGAAGACAAATATTTGCACAAATACAAATATCTGCCCCGAGAGGGAATCGAACCCGCGACTGCGTTGGGGCGACTACTCGCACCACTACACCAGAACGGTCACCATATTATGATACTATTTTTTATACATATAATATTTTCTGGAATGATAAAATCTGTTTATACTTAATTGCATATAAATCCCAGAATCTACCAATATGAGTTTGTATATTCATGGATTTTTCTAATGATATATGAATACCCAGACTTTCACCTTAGATTAGTTTATGCTAGGTACTAATGACGGTATGTTAATCTGAAAATTTTGCTGACTGCTTAGTGGCTAGACATTTTAAGGTCAATAACCTACGACATGAGACGCCATGTCGCTTTGACGTAAGCAAACGCAGACCGCAAAAGGATAGCGATAGAGGAGAAAGAGAAAGCCGACGCAGCTAATATTAAAATTTTTACATCCTTTTGCACTTTAGGTAGGTATGTAAAATTGTATTTCGTACCGTTTGATAACACCGTTGATGAAAAGAGTTTTTAGAGTTCCGCACCCAAAAAGTGCCAATGTCATCAATACATTTGAAACAGAAACTAATGAAAATAATAATAAAATAAAAATAAGCATTATAAATATTTCATACAATACACGTGTTCTTTTTTTCGTTGTAAATGTTTGTTTGTTTGTTTTGTTTGTTTTTTTTTATTTTAGGCAGGCATGCTCCACCTTCGACCGCATCGGCACTTAACATCAGGTGAGATAGCGGTCAAATGCCTGTCTATCTGTCATAAAAAAAAAAAAAAAAAAAAAAAAAATATAATGATGGTAGTATGAAGCCCTTCATGTGTATGTAATAGTCTCACTTGAACGATTTTTATATTAGCAATCATTACGTTAAATTTAATTAAGACTTTCGTAATCCATTTCTAAATATATATTCACGTGTCAAACTTAATAAATGCGTCACAGACAGCCATACCTACAATCATTTACTTTTAGAAAATACTGCAGTTTGTTTTTTAATCATAACGACACTCAAACATAAGTAACGTTAATAACGTTATGAAAAATATGATAACAAACAAAAAAGAAAATAATGTAGAAAAATTACGAAATTTGTTAAGAAATTTATCATTATAAGCCTATAGATATAGATTACCTAAATTTCCATTTTATGTAAAATTTAAGAAAAAAATAATAATAATAATACCGTAGATGTTTATTTAATATACATATGTAAATTGTATCTTATAAATTATAATAGATTAAAATTTACTTAAAATAAATTAATGGTAACATTAAAAATAACAGTTTATCCTTTTAATTGCTGAAATGAATACTAGTAGGTACATAAATATAATCTTAACAATTATCTTTGGTTTTTCGTAATATATTAATATAACAAAAATGATAATTAATCATTAAATACTTTATTAAAAATATATGGATCAAACAGAGCTGATTAATTTTTTTTTTCCTTTATAAATCTAAACTACCAACTAAAGCCAATTATTCACTGTTATTACTTGAAAGATACATAATTAATTTAAAGTCTTTTAAATACGTAAATCATTTTTTATTATTCGTTGTTACAATTCTAATACATTTAGGAAGCATTATTACAATTGACTATTGCTCTTAAAACCCTTGTTTATTATATGATAGGGTTTCCCAGGAGACTAGATATCTATGGGACGGAAATAATATACGAGTAATGTCGCATAAGATATAATATTAATTATTTAATTGCTTAGAGAAATGAAAATATTAATATTTTCAACGTCCTAGTAATATATGTAAACATCTACAGAAATATAAAATGGGTTCGATTAATAATAGATTTTTTTAATATGCGATGAAAATAAAGTGCAACTTTTTATTTTGTCCAAATATCTTAATATATTTTTGTTTTCTGTGCTGCGAAGGTACAAACTCAAATTAAAAAAAAATCTCAAACTCTCTAATTAAAATTCGTAATCATATTTTGGATCAATTTTATTAAAAATTATAAAATATAAAAGAAATAAAAAATATACCTACTACTAATATTTTTGAATGCTATTCTAATGGTTAAAATTATAATAATACGAGTAGTAATGATACAGATTATTTTAAATAATTATAAAAAAGGTTATGGTGTAAATATTTATCGATTTTTTTTTTCAAAAACTATAATTTCCATTGTAAACTATATATAGACTTTAATTTGTTAGAATCTTTATTACTAATTCAGTACAAATATTATATATATATATATATATATATATATATATATATATATAACTATATATATATATATATATATATATAATATTATGCCTTTATATTAAGAGCATAATATTTTTTATTTTATTTTTGAACCTCGTAATATTCTTGTCACAGATATTATAAGCGTAATTATATAATAGCAATCAATAATTACAAATAAAATTTTAATACAAATGTCTGTTCTTTATTCAAATATACACAAGTCGTTTCTTTATAGCGCATACTGAATAAAAAATAAAGAAAACAAGAAATATTCGTACTAATGATAATTGTTTAGTCTTGTCGCTTTCTTTTAAATTTAATTATTTTTATGATGTACGAAAGATATATGCTAATAAACATGAAATAGCAGAGTAAAACAGACTTATAGTTATTTTTGCAGCACCATTGCCGCATACCATCCGCCTGGAGGCCACTGACAGATTTTTTGTTTGAAGCATTGCGTGCACCGCTTCGATCTCCCATCTGGCCATTGAACCGGGCTCCCTTGAGAATAGGACAGTGTACAATTGGGCTGGCGCACCATTAGACGCCTTTTGGCAGAAATTAAGAACCAGATGATCGTTTACGGCCTTCAAAACCTGAACCGCTCCATTGAAATGCATATACGATGGTCGGGATGCTAGCGTACCTAAAACAATTTAAAAAAAAAAAACAAAATTACTGGTTGCAATTGAACTGTAAAATTCCAAATAAAATTACATATTTATATATACTCGTGATTTCATGCGTGGGGATCGAGCCACAACCGTTAACGCATCAGCCTCTTGCTGTGACCCCTGTCCCAACCCATCGTCTAAAATCATAACTAATATGTAATAAAACTGACAAAAATTAGTATATAAAAATTATGTTACATGAATATTTACCGTTTTGTTCATCGTAAACTTGCCAATAGCCAGCGGAGTCGTTACGGAAGAACAGTGAGTACTCAATAGTCTGTCCGCCTTCGTCCCACAACAGTCGCAGGTGACGGTTTTCCCGCAGAAACTTCTCCTTGATATGTTGCACGTGGTACAACTGGTTCTCCGTCGATGGCTAAAACATATCATATTGCTTAATTACTAAAAACTTAACATTAAAACTATATTTGTGCACTATACTACAATGATACGATACGAATTTGAAATAAAGTATCTTTGTTTTTCTGTCTTAACATAAATAATAAATTGTTCTACATATATTAAAAGATCCTAGACTGTGTGACATAATCATAGAAATATTAAGAGACATAATATATGCATTACATTTAAAAAAAAGTCCCGAACAGAAAAGTTAAATAAAGAAATAAATAAAAAATACAGAAATACAACTTGGAAAACCGTAACTTCTTGCTGAAAATATTGTGTTACCTACTACTAGAAAATAAAACGGAAGAAACTTAAAATAAAAGATAAACAATAAATGCTCACAAATCTATTACACAATTTTTTTATCAGGATAAGTGCGTTCTTCACTTGATTACATAGAGTTCTGCTAAACGTTTCATTTGCATTTTTTTAAATTTGCAACCTTTAATTTTTCTATATTTTTATTTATTGTCGTTATCACGGCTTTAGAAATAGATATTCTGTGAAGTTCTATGTTCTACGTATCTAACCGATAGATATATTTATAAATATATAAATATAAGTATGTTTAACACACACACACACACACAGACAGTCGGTTGTCTGTCCCTAAAGTAGGCAACTTAATGCCTGTGTTTTATTTAACAGCCGACAGATACAATTATATTTTTTAAATTAAATATATATATAATACACATATAAATAAAAATGTATTACACCTAGACTCGGAGCGGGAATCGAAACCACAACCCTGGAGCAGAAAACAGAATCACTGCCAACTGCGCCAACAGGCCAGTTAATTTTATTACATGTATATAATATTCTAAAATACTCAAATAAATGTATATATGTATGACACACTGTTAGACATATGGTAATATACAGATTTTTATTTATAAACTTTCTAGAAAATAAAAATGTTATTAAGGTACAAGTTTTGTCAGAAAATTATCACGACCAAAGGTGACTCTGACAACATTTATGTGATAAGTAGTAACGCTAGCGCCGCATTATTTATTTCATGCGTAAAATAAAAGCATTTATGAGACCTCGAACATCAAATCTAGAATAAATTACATTATTCTATTGTTTACTGAAAGCGATTACATGCTGTTTAAGTAAAGGCAGCTGGTTCAATTCACGGTATTGAACGCCCGTCAATCATGTTTATAGACGGTTGGAGGTCAACTTTATTTTTTTAACCTTTCATTTTAATATTACTTGTTAAATGATGGGGATACGGAATTTTTGTAATATTACAATGAAACCGAAAGTGAATGTTTCAACTAAAAGAGAATCGTAGAATAATGCTTTTAAAATATGAAGGGGAAATACGCTTTTAATAAAGCTTCAAAGTCAATTTGCAAATCTTTAGTGGTAAAAATAAACAATAATCGGAATGCATAGTTCAAATTCTGATAAGCCGATTCTGTGTAAAAGTGTGTAATCGTTTATTTATTTTACAAAATTTTCAAATATATTAAATAAGTTTTATTTATATGTCGTGAAATACTAACTAAATTAAATTTCTAGACAAATTAGGGTGTGACTAATTCATTAAAATACTAGTATATATCTTTAGTCATACTCACAATTGGACATACAAAACATATTTCGTAAAGGGAACGTTTTAATTCTACAACAAGATTAAATGGGTCAGTCAGATTGACCTACCCAATGAATGACTCAAATATAATTTACGTGGGCGACTAAGGTTAGGCCACAGTTCACTTCCAATAGTATCTAGAAATTAGGTAAGCTAATATCGAAGAGACACATAAGACATAACTTTTCAAATAGGAGGATAATTAGATAATAACATGAGTGATGGATGTTTTCATTTTTGGAATCAACGAAGCAGAAATGTCATTGTTGTAGAATAATTGTTACTTTTAATGTTTTCTTTGTCGAGGTCAATTATACGAGGTCAACTTTATACTTCAATTCTTAGTTCTTTTAATTAATTTTAAGGCAAAATCTGTCGTCTAGTTTTAATATTAAAAGATAGATGTAAATACGGTCATAAATTTCATTTAATTGAACGTTGTTAATTTACCTTTTAAATTCGAAATATGCGCATGATATTTTTCTCACGTTTAACAACTATATATTTTTACCCAAATACATCGAAAATCAAACAATAGAATATAAAAGAACATAATCCAATATTGTCAAAATCCTGATTAAAAGAGCCGAGATACCACAGTGGAGTAAGTGGACCACGTAACTTAACAGACTCGTAGGTTCGACGACAAACTATTTCAAATTCGGGCAGCCAATGCTAAATTTTTAAGCGTTATATATTTAAAAGTAATCACGCTCGGTAGTAAAGAAAAATATCATAAAGAAATATGTGCATATACCAGAAGAAATTCCGAGACATGTAAATCCGTCAACCCGCTGGGAATAACATGGCTAATTAAGTTGTTCTTTATCTCTTTAATAGGAGAGCTTTAGGAGTCATTATTCTAGCAATTATTCTAGCAATATCCTATAATATCGCATATATTTGCAGGCATTCAGTTGTTATAATTAATATGAAGTATTTTATATTAAACGTACCCATTATTATTAAAACATTCATGCGAAATCGGTACGTGAGTACAGTTCAGAGGAAATGAGAAACGGGAAGGGACATGCCGGATAGTGCAAATCAAAATAACAAACAAATACGCTGGGAAACTGGGAATCCTACAGAAGATAATGTGATATTTTTAAACTAGTCATATGCATTGATTATATATATTAATACTTTAAAACGTTTGCCTAATTATTTTTTAAATTCTTTAAAAATAAATTTATTCATTACAAAATATATTTAAAAAAAAAATAGAAAATAATAGTATTACCTATTTATTAGTAACGGATACTTACGATTGAATGTCTCACGCAACTTCTAAATGTTATAACGAATTACTTAGTAAACTATTTATTTTTTAATAATTGCTTCATTAATTTTTATTTTTTTCAAGTTTAGTAAAAATAATGATACTTTTATCACGATATCAGTCTATTACTGTGACAGTTTGTTTACATTGAACATTATGTATACAGAATCATTTATATCTTTGACTTTAACTAACTCTGAAGGTAGCGTTTTATTACTTTTATATATCTACTGGCATCGTTCATCTCTTATTTACTTTTACATTTAAAGTAATATCACATTCGTAGTTATGCTACAGTAAAAATAAATACGTAAAATAATTTTCTTATGTTCGTATTTATACAAAATTCTACATACATCGTTATATTTTTTAGTTATTTAATAAGAAAATCATAAAATTAATTTATGTTTAAATATCAGAATTCAAAACACTAGACTAATGTGTTAAATATTGTTTTTAAAAATAAGTTTTATATTATGAATTCTTAGATTTATAATATTCTAATCTAAAATGAAAATTATCGACCGAATATCTAACAATAACTCATTTATCAGTAACTAAAGTAGGATTTTATTTTTTATATATAACAATTTAATTAAAATTACATCATATTAAATATGAAATAGCAAATATGTACTTAACAGAAAAAATTAACGGCCTTACTATTAAATTATTGTTAGACACACTTATTGAATAATCAGGATGAGTTGATCTCGTGTTTAAGGTAAATGTTGTGTTTATTGTTGTTTACATGATTGTAAAACGTACCCCAAATGTCGAGCGGGGAATTTCGTATGTCTCCCATATCGTTATCTTGGGACAAGTTTGATACATTTTTACACCTTCTTTAGTCAAGTGTGTGTACAGCTCTACCACCCCCCACTTCCCCATCACGCTCCTTACATCCATATCATCATACTCATGTTCTACGGTGCACGTCACCGAATCATTTCTTTCAGTCGTATTAGTTATTTCATCCGCTAAAACAACTAAAAACATAAAGAAAATCCAAGGTAGTTTTAATAAAGCGCGGCCTTCAATATCCATCTCAGTTTATTAAACGTAGTTTATTTTTATATATTAAACACACATCATCGAGGTGAACTAGTGTATCTTTAAAATTTTCGATTTTTCCGGTATACAAGCACGTGCGTCAAATATTGCGCGGATAACCGATAGAAGGCAACTGACAGTAGCAGCTGTATTGCGCGAGCGCTCCTGACTCACATTGTCGATGCTATCGTATTTGACCCTTAGCCTTACATTCGCATAGAGGTGTCATTTATTTAAAAAACAAAGGAATGAGACCATTGAGATCACTATCACACGTACTTTTCGTAATCGTAAAAAAAAGAAGTTTATAATCTAGGATAAAACAATTACATGTAAAAAATAAATATCTGTTACATATATTAATAAAATGGCGAATGTAAGCAATACTTCAGCCTTATAATTTTTTATAGTCTTAAATATAAATTTAAAATTTTATTTAATTGGATGTTGATTTTGGATCGTTAGAAGTTAAAAATTTAAAGCGAACAATATTAAAACGTCATAAGTCCCTTGCAAATTTAAATATATTTAATTATTATAAAGCACCGTCATATACACAATATAAGAAATATTAAAACAATACCTAATACTGCCAATTGTAAACAACTTATTGGTCTGTGGCAGAATCGAAGCTGCTGGTATTCGTCGCAATGATCGAGATGTGAACGAAGACAACTAATTGTCATTGTTAGACCATTTGCCAGTAAGAATTGTTAAATTATTAAAATGTAAACGGACATAAATGAAACGGAATAAAGGAATGATCAGTTATAATATATGTCTATATGCAGCATATATTAGATCTAACTGAAGATTTTTTTTTTTTTTTTTAAGAAAACTTTAAAAAACTCGAGTTTTTTTGGATTAGTGTGACAAGTCATAAATTCAAAAAGCTTAAAATAAGCTTTTGCCTAGCTTAGGAAAATTTAATAAACATTGTAGTAAGGTTTATAATGGAGGTTGGAAGCGAAAAGAGATCACGAAATCCTTGTTTGACTTCTAAAATTAAAGTTAAAAACGGAAGTATAATGCAACATATTTTTTACTAGATAAATCTTTTTTATTATATTATAATTATACGTATATAAATCAAGATGAACCGGAAACGTACCTAAAGCCTAAAGTCGGTCAATAGCGATTTAAAGGAACACATGACGTAAATCGGTGATGATACGAGTGAAAAAACTTTATTTAAGCAGTGACAACAAACCAACTCTTTTGAAGACAGAGAAGGGTACAATAGAGCTAGTAAGAGAGCTGTAGCCATAGTCCCCAGAGAAAGTTTATCACCATTATATTATGATTAGCTGAAAACTGCGGAGGAGCAAAAGCTCATTTACAAGCTGGCGAGTGTCCTATGTCATCTGTCAATATACAAAAACAAACAGACGACAGATAATACACAAAAAAAAATCTAAAAATTATTATTTAAGCGTCTATTGTTCTGATAAAGATATTATTGATTATTCCTAAATATGTCTCAAGTATAGACATCGGCAGAATGCAATTTTATTACATGTATAAAAAAATTATTTAATATATTTCACAATTTCTCTAATTAATACATGCAGGCAGGTTGTAACAAGAACATATTTATTATAATAAAATTGTAACTGGTCCGATTTTGTATATTGAAGACACATTGAATACTATACAAAAAACTTTTGAAGGACATTCTACAACCGATTATAACTAACCGGTACCGAAACCAAAAACGTTATTTTTCTTTATTGTCTGTCTGTATGTTGGCCGTATCACGCCGAAACTGCTAAATGAATTTGAATGAAACTTGCCATGATTTGAGTCTATGATATGAGCTAGGACACTGGATACTTTTTATCCCTAAAATCATCACGGTTGCTGTCGAAGAAGACATGAAAATCAAAATTTGTAGTTGCGAAAAAACTTAACTAAAATTGATAAGACGACGACAGCCACGACATTATTTTCATTTTATATATGGAGGGTAGAGCTACCTTTAACCCCCATAATTTTATGCGAGTGTTTTTGATCTATCATGCTATAAATATCGAACGATCTGACGTATTTACGTCATTTTATAAAACGTTAACGTTCTGAATTACTAAGAACTATTTATTATACATATGTATTATTTGCTAAAAGGTGTTTTTTAGAACATCAAGAACCCATATTTTTATTTTTTATTTTTTCACATTATATTAACATTTAGAATTTGATTACAATATTGTGCGAAATTTTCGCACGGGTCAGCTAGTCTATATAGAGAATTACAGAAATATAGAAACACCATCATTCACTGAATACTCTTGGTTCTTAGTTGGTTCCGCCTAGTTGATTTCAAACTCGTACCAGCTTTGATAGATTATAAGCTAAGCTAAGAGATTGTCCATTAAGACCCCGTGAGATACGAAAGGGAGGCGAAGGGTTTCGGAAAAAATCACGAAATATCATAAGGAGGGGAGGGGTTGTAATGAGATTGTATTATCTCGTTTATTATTTTTATACCTTATGCTAGTCAAAAACAACTGGCAACCCTACATTTTTATCACGGTACTTAATTTTCCAAAATTTAATCAGATTATGTCTGTATTTAAAGATCATATTCTGAAATTTCAGTATAATTTGTACAAAAAAAAATATATCTGATTTTGGGTAGGGGGTATTCTGAGACCTCACCACATATTACCATGGGGGAGGGGGAGGTTAAAAAGTTGCTAAAAAACATCACGTGATTAATGGACGACCCCTAAGCTTATTTCCAAACATTCACAGATTTGACCGACAGACTTGAACCGCTAAGTTTTAAATTGCTATATTTATTTTTATTTATCACTATAATGACATGTTCTAATAATGACAACAATTCTGGTGTAGTTGTGCAAGTAGTCGTCTTCCTGGATTCCAGTCTCGCTCGAGGTAGATATATATTAGTATTTAAGCAAATATTTGTTTCTGATCTGGGTGTATTTCCTTGTGGGTTCCCCCACTGTGCCTCGGAGAGCACGTAAAGCCGTCGGTCCCCGTTATTATCATAGACATCTGATAGCGATCGTTATTAATCGCAGGGAAATTATCCGCTAACCCGCAGTAGAGCAGCGGGGTAAATTAAGCTCCAACCCATCTCCTATATAGAGAGGAGGTCTTTCCCTAGCGATGGAGCATTTGCAGCCTGATTCATTCATTAATCATTCATGTTTGTCAATAACATTCTTCGTTTAAGGAAACTGTCACTTTTCTTTAATTTTAAGAAAGATAATATAAAATATACAAAAGGTGATATATAAAAATAAACAAATTTTAAGTAAGATAAATAAATAAATAATCGTCTCACACAGTTTCACACTCAACGGCCCCCAGTAGGATGTTTATCCTGTGTCGGAGGTCCGGAAACACACACAACACACAAGCACAAACGCTCAGACCACGACAGATATCCGTATGGCCTATACAGATATTTGTCATGTGCGGGGATCGAAGCCGCGACCACTATCACATAAGCCAGTTGCTATGACCACTGCGCTAACGCGACATCAGATAATTCATCTATACGAGTAATAAATAATAATTGACTTATTTTAATTTGGTTGTAATGTGGAATTAATTCATTTTTCAGGCGCAAAAATATAGCACGGAACAGTATCTATCAATAGAGTTTAAACCGTAGCAGAGCTTGTGATGTAGAAAATATATTTTGTTTTGAATTTTGCCAAAATTGTACTTTAAAAAAATAAACTAATTTCGTTTACTTTGAGTTCTATTACCAGTAATAAATTAATAATTTCTATCAATGTTAGACTAATACATACAGAAATATTAGCTAGATATCATTTAACATTAGGACATTTGAATTTGATATGATATTTTAATTATAAAGTACAATACAACTTGCTTGCTTGCCGTCTTTGTCGTTATACATTACACCCAGACTCGGGGTGGGAATCGACCCCACAACAACAGATCGGAAATCAGATTCACTGCTAACTGAGCCAATAGGCAAGTCATCTGTATCCAATAAATAATCTATATATATATAATTAGGCTTGTAAATTGTGAACAACATCACAACAATAAGGCTTATAAATTATACATGCAATTCGTCTAAACCAGAGGTGTACCTACCGCCGTATCAGCCGTATCAATGATACGGGGCCCCGGCCTACAGGGGCCCCGAACGTGTATAAATAAAAATTCGTAAAATGATATCTAAGAACTTAAATAAATTATGTTAGCACTTAAAAAACATCTAAGGGACATGAAAGACTATCAGACTTGTCACTATTGTCTATAGAGGCAGAAAATTTATAAAAACTGAAATCATCATCATGATTTAATAAATTGAAATACCGATATAATAAATTCTCCGAACAAAAGACAGGAGTATTAATTGTAAGTAATAGCTTATAATCAATATGTAATTATTTTAATTCAATGCGAGTGTTTTTGTTCCGTTATTGAAAAATTTTTACCCTTCATTTGGGCCCCTTTACAGATTTTGATACAGGGCCCATTTAAGTCAAGCTATGCCACTAGTCGAAACTATTTTCATGATTCAAATAAAGAAAATTAAAAGAAAGCTTACCTTATCATGTGGCTCCGAAATATGTATAACAATGCAGGTATTCCCATAATCGAGCCTCGAATCGCCACCTAAGTGATGAATAAATTCAACACCATACCACATACCCGTCAAACTATTTACATAGATCCCGTTCTGCGGTGATCTATTGACACAGTACTCATTATTATTATAATTCAAAAACGGCATTTCGTATGAAGTCATCCCTGAACCATAATTTTGTCCGTAATAACCTTGCTCATATCCGTAATTAGGGGTGTCATAAGCCGACTTTTGATAACCACTACCCGAATTAAGTGGATTATATGTATAAGGTCTCATAGTTGAGTATCCGAAGTTGTTATTTTGCTGTCTAATGATATCAGAGAATTGCGCTATATCACTGTTGTAGCTCGTTCTATAAGGGTTTTGATTTTGGTTATGAAGATTTGACATGGTCGTATAACTCGGATACTGACTAGTTTCACCATATCGTTGGTAACTAGCACAATAAACTGTCGTAAATAAAAATGAAAGTAAAATGATTTTGTGCATTTTTTAAAAAGCTTAGTAAAATTTTGAGTATCGCGTGACAGTGGTGTGATGGTTGATAGTATGTGACTGTTTCGACTACTACGAGTGTAGGATGTAAATTAATTAAAGCTAATTGACAGACCACTGTCCAAGATAAAGAGTCCTAAGAAAGATTTTTCTCGTATTATTTTTTTAAGCCTGCGTCTCATTTAAAAAAAAAATATTTGTATTATCATGAATTTTGCAATCTACTTATTTAAATATTATTTTATAGATTATATTGTAAAGTTAATTTGCCATATAGCATTATTTTTTTGTAAATATTAACATAATACATAGGAATGTACCTACAGTTTATTAGGATATATTTTTGACCGACTACAAAAAAAAGGAGGAGGTTCTCAATTCATCTGTATTTTTTTAAATGTATGTTACGCGATTACTCCGTCAGTTATGAATCGATTTTTTGATGATTATTTAGAATTGGTAGGTCATACTTCTGAGGTGGAATCATAGAAAATTAAAACGAGAATTTTTAAAAAGGTGCCGTGCCTGTATCAGACTGGAGGGCCACCAATTTGAACATTTATTAAATGTTACTGATATTTAGTATGTGTAATAAAATATTTGCCTGTGGTTAAACTTAAATGTGTGTTTTATTTAACTTTTATTTTAAACTGTTTTGAACTCATTCACTGATCACTGATTTATTCGAGTAAAATACCGTTTAATTCACGACTTTTAAAAGCAAAAATAACAAAAATATCTTAAATGTCATCTAAAATCTTAAATAACTCTTAAATTGGCTTAATATTTCAGTAGTAACACTGCTAAGCATTGAAATTAAATTATTGATCAAATTTACCCGTTATACGTAAACTGTTCCTTACGGCCGAAAAAATTCTCAACTTTTTTACTTTTCAAAATAGGTAGGATTGTTATACCTTTCTAAATTTCCAATGTAACAAGTAATTTATTGCTATAATAGGCAGTAGCAGTCTAGTAGGTACATATTTTTTTCAGGGCTGGAGACCAAAGTTGAGTAAATCAATTTTCAAAAAATAAAATACAAAGTATGAATTCTTTTTGTCGACGTTCCATAATTATGTTTACCGAAAATGATATTTGAAATAATAAATCAACCGCTTGAGAGTATATGACAAAAAAAAAAAACAATATGTAGTTTTGTTTACGCACAGTAACGAAAGATAGAGAAGAAAATGTATTTTTCCAAAAAGTACAAACAAATTAATATCTTAAAAACGGTGAAACTTTTACTAAGGTTATTTTTTAATATGTTGTAGGTCAGCCTTTCGTCTACCTTCCCCTTTTTTTGTCGTACTCTTTACCGGACATTCTGTATATACACACGCATATATATATATATGTGTGTGTGTGTGTGTGTGTGTGTGTGTTTCTGTGTATATCACGTATAATACCACTAAAAAATTAAAAATGCGGCATTTGTTTTGTTTGTATTTAACCGGAATGGTTGTTCACTAAATCAAAATAGATCTATTATGCTTTTATAGGTAATATATATATGAAGAAAGAAGTCGAAAATTTTATACTTTTAAAAACTAAATCAAGTAGGTACATAACAATTCAAATAAATTAGATTTTTAAAATATAAATAATATACAAATGTCTTATCAAAGGTGTTTAGAAAAGGGACCTCAGGGCCTATTTCACCTCGACTTATACACTAAAACTTTTTATTTCACAGGTTGTGAATAGACAAGGAGATTTCTCTTCTATTAGACATAAAGTGGATTTTGATGGTGAATAAATAAAAATTTACAAACTTTTCTGTTTGATATTGTTATATGTCAGATAACTATCTGAATTATTATCAAGTAATGAGCAACCGACGAATTGACACTAATGTAAGATTCTTTTGCCCAGTAGCAAGGCATTTATTGGCTAAAGTACTGTAATAAGAGAAGAGGCAGTAACACGAATCTTTCATCATAATCATTATATCAGCCATTGGATCCACTGCTGAATTTAGGTTTCCCCCGACCGCCTTCGATGGTTCGAAGTAACTTCTATCCAACGGTTTCCGGCAGTTATCCTTAAGTCGTCTGGCCATCTCGTGAACTGCTTCCGCAGCGTGCGCTTGCCAATACGTGGTCTCGAGAAGATTTCTGCTACAACGATCGTTAGTTTTATGAGCTATATTATGTCCTACCCACTGCCACTTCAGCTTGCAAATCCGCTGGGCAATCAATCAATGCCAATTAATTGGAATTTAATGGAAATGCAAAAATGACGCTTAAAACCATTGTGTTGAACCCTCCCAATAGAATTAAGTGAGGCATTAGGCTTTCCTACCTTAAGAAAGATACAGCTATGCCCATATTGAAATGTGTACATAAGAATGTTTAGTAAAATAAAAATAAAAATACTTATTTGTACCAATCTAATAGTTAGTTTATAAGAACCTATTAAGTGGTTAAATAAGATAAGATTAAAAACGATCTACATCTAGCAGACGAAAATCTAATTAATTACTATGGTTACAATTAATGGGTTAATTGGCATAATTTACTCATAATGAAGTTCCTGTTCGACTTGCAAAGTGACCTATAGTTATATAAGGTTATAGGTTACTTAGCACATCCTCACAAACAATATTATTAAGCTAATCGAGTTTAATATCAAATTCCGTCGCCTAATACCAGTGACTAAAATGTATAAGAAATTATTAAATACCTTTTCGGGTTATAACCTCGTTATAAAGAAGTGTTTCCTTTAATGGTAACAGCATAGACAAGAAAATTTCACTTTTGTGGCAATTGTTTATGAATAAACACTACCCAACATTTGACTTAAAACCAATTAATTAATATATATACATATATATATATATATATATATATATATATATATATATATATATATATTAATTGGTTTTAAGTATATATATATATATATATATATATATATATATATATATATATATATATTAATACTTATACATTGGACAGAATTTTTGTACACAAAAATATGTTTTAATTGTATATATATGCAAAGTATTTCATTTTAAATGTGTGACGTCGACCAGTTATTACATAATGTGCATACAATTTTTATTGATTGATTGATTGATTGATTCAGCCTGCTGATGTAAATGTATTTAAACATTTGAGGGCGGAACGGAAAATGATCATCACCCTATCAGCTATTGAAGTCTACTGCTTAACTTAGGCCTCTCCCATCATCTCTGGAGGGATTAGCTAATACTCGCCACGCTTGGTTCGCACCACTATGGCCTAGTCACTTTTTATGATATCTTCGGCAAGAAAGAGGTCGGGACTATCCTCTTTTCTGCCGATCACCGCACGGCAATGATACCTAATAATAATTTTTATGTTTAAATTTTTTTACCTTTTATGTGTGTATAATATATTCTTGATAAATATACAACATACAATAAATATACAATAAATATACAATTTTTTAAACTCAAATAAGAAAGCGTATCCTCAGAATTTGTATACAATATTATTAAACAATCATAATAAAAAAAAGAATTAAAAAACTTCTGTTACCGGATATTTTTTTTTATTTTTTTTAATCTTCTTTTAACCTACAAAAATATCCTTTATTTAATTTAATCACGAATCCGTGACATTTTACCTGAAATACGTCGTTACCGTAGTTATAATTTTTTTTATCTCCGTTTACTATTATTTTTATAGCCCATAAAACCTTCATTTGAAATTAGAAACGTAACATTTGCAATAAATTCCAGACAATAATTTTGCTAAGGTACTTTCATTAAGGTTTTTTAAAACATACTCTTGATATGTATTTTACTCATTTTGTTGTTGAGATAAGTAAGATAATTCTTAAAATGTAAATTTTATTCTGTTTTGCAGTTATGACATACAACTATAAATTATATTTATATTTCTAATGAAGACGCTGTAAAAACAGCTAAATGAATGAACACGCAAAATAATTAATAAATAAGACATTTATTATTTTAAAATAAAGTAATAACAATATTTGCAAATAAAGAACTGATTAAAAAGACAATAGAAGTCACATGAGTACACCCTGCACAAACAGCAGCATGCCTATAAATGTTAGGAAGATCAAATTTATAGAATTCCTGTTCATATTTATACCATTCCCATCTTTGGACCTTCGATGGCGATCTTCTAAGAATTAAGGTAAATATGCCACCGTTACCGATTTCCGAACAGTGATTTAAAACTAATGTATGTGGAGTGACCTTCAATAATCGTATCACATCAGGATGGCGTGGCGGATCATCTGGGTACCATACATCTAAAAAAAAAGAATATATTTGTAAAATAGCAAACCTTCATTTTCTTATAAAAATAAATTTTATGAAAACAAACCAATTCCTCGAGCCATCATCTCCTTTTCTAGAGGACGTAACTTGTCTGCTGTCCACAGCCCGGGTTCTTCAGGATAATAAAAATAAACTTGTTCTAATGAGTGACCATCTTCATCCCACAAGACCCTAACTCGTCTTTGATAATCTAAATTATTACGTTTAACCCTTCGCTTTAGTCGAACATCTAGCCAAGATCCTGCCATTGAGTCTTTTGACCATGGGTTACTTCTTGAAGATCTCCAGTTTTGATCGGAATAATTTTTACGCAGTATCTGAAAAATAAAAAGAAACAAAATATTATAATGAAGGCTTAAAACAAAAACAAAATATTTTTATGTCATTCATAATTGTAATTATTTTCATTCATTATTTAGTTCTTCATTATATACTTACGGACCAGTCGAGCCAATTATCTCTGTACTCATACTCATATGTAGCGTCAATTATGTATAATGTTACACAACCTACTTCGTTAGGTACATTTGTCATATCTGGATTGTGCTGAGCGTATCCCACGCCATACCACACCCCGTAGACCTCGTCAAGGTTGATGTGGTGGGACCACTTAATAGAGTCACCGCAAAGCCCTATAGCTTGTTGTACAAAATTTAAAATAAGATATGGAAGCAGCAGAGTCAACATGATGACACTTGGAATAGCGCTGAGAATATGGGGCAAGGCGTCGGTCGCGGCCGCATCGCTTTTAATTAGCAAATTAGTTCAGGCATTTACAAGTTCTTCACTCGTCTGCTGTTTCAGATTCGATAAATTATATAAAAATACCTAATTAACAGTTCAGTAATTAATCACATAATTATATATCTTATCCAATAACCATAAAAATTATTTTAATGGTTAAAGCGTTTAAGGGAAAATAATTACTATTATATTATATATTATTATATTATATATACAGGGCCCGGTCCAGCTTTTTCGCCGCTCCGGGCAAAACAATATTTGCCGCCTTTACGTTATTCCATAGATGGCGTAATTTTAACCTATAAAAAGACAAATATTCCGTACCAATAT
Organism: Euphydryas editha; assembly: GCA_036937285.1. Taxonomy (NCBI): domain Eukaryota; kingdom Metazoa; phylum Arthropoda; class Insecta; order Lepidoptera; family Nymphalidae; genus Euphydryas; species Euphydryas editha. Next base: position 9,638,241 of record JAUPFZ010000004.1, read on the forward strand.
TATTGAAACAAAATAAGTTGTGTTTTAAGAGATTCCAAAATAAATTGAAAAACTTAAGACTTACAGAAGTACTTAATATAATAATCACAAACAATCTTACATCATACATATACTGAAACCAGAGCTTTGGTTTTGGAGTGCAAAGTAAGAATATATAAATGAACAAATCTAAGCACATGTTTTCTATACATTTAATACAATAATTTTCTTCGAACTTTCTGTTCTGCAAAGTCTTTAATAATTTCCTTCAAATTGACACTGTCACAAACCTCGTGTTCTATTGAAATAATAGCCTAATGGAAAAATTAACTGGGTTGTTTTGATTAACTGGGTATTTTGTGTCATGGTGGATCGCAGATAATTTTTAATTATTTTTAATTTGGAGAAACTTCTTTCACCACTAGCAACTGTCACTGGTAAAGTTAAAGGAATTCTAAGAACAATACTGATGTTTGGACCAAATCCTAAATCTGTTATGAATTTTAAAACTTCTTGCGGAGACAAATGACTGTCTAAAATCGTACTAAGGACTGATAACTCCTCTGAAAGTTCTATTGCATATATATCATATGAATTCTCATGAGATAAAATAGTCTGGAGGTTCTTACAATTATTTAACAATTCATCTTCTGGCATATATGTTATGCAAAAAAGCAAAATATTTACTATGTTCATTAATTTGGAAAAACCTTAACTCCAAGGAGTTTATAGCTGTGTCTATAATGTGATAAAACATTTCGATTTTAAATTTTTGACGCGGGTCAATGATTGGTTCATCATGACCCTCACAACCAAACATCCTTTTTTTTCGAAAGAATTCGATGTTGACGGACATTTCAAAACCAAAGATATTGCTATCAATTTCAGTAGCTAAAGCTTTGGCATCTTCAAGAACTTGGTTAAAGTACTTATCTGACCGTGATTTTTCAAAGAAATCTTTGGTATTTTTTAGTAATTTAATTACTGAAAGTAACATAAAATCTTTACTTTGCATTAATTTATTGACAGGATTTATCCGATTTAAAGTTTCATACTAAATTATTACAGAGCATAGGAATTTAAACTGTTTGATTTGATTCAATAAACCCGAAGCTTCGTCTCGTGCAGAGGTATCCATGTCGGTGTTTTGGTAAACAGCAAGTAATGCATCGTAAACTTGCCCTATTTGACGTTTCAGGGGTTTTAATGCTTCAATTCTACTTTCCCACCTTGTGTCACTAAGTGGTTTTAGTGTTAAACCTTTTACATTAATCAAAAGAATTGACCATCTCGACATTGAAGAGAAAAAGAAAACATATAATTTATGCACTATATTAAAAAAATGTGTAGCTTCCAGTGAAGACTTTGCCACATCGTTTACCACAAGGTTTAAAGAATGATTACTGCAAGGAACATAAAATGCCCGTGGATTAATGTTTTTTATCCTGGCTTGAACCCCACTTTGAATACCTTTCATATTAGATCCATTATTGTACCCTTGCCCTCTTATGTTCTCTAGAGACAATCCAAGTTCTGATAATCGTTCTAATATAATCTCTGTCAGTTTGAGGCCTATAGATTTTTCGATAGGTATGAATCCTAAAAAACTCTCATTTATTACAATTTCTGAAGTTATTGTCGTCGCGTCGGTCTGTTTTAAAGAAACATACCTAATTATTAGGGTCATCTGCTCAGTTTTGCTAGCGTCCGGGGTACAATCTAAGATAATAGAATAATATTTTGAATTAAGTATAGCTTCCAAAATATTCCGTTTAATATTGTCCGATATTGTACTAATAAGCTCATTCTGAATAGTTTTACTTAGGGAGGTTGCTTGTCTCTCTTTTTTCTTTAAAACCCTGCGTACGTGTTTCTGCATAACAGGATCAAATTCAGCTAACAACTCTACTATTTTCAAAAAGTTACCATTGCTATGGTGATATAGATTATCAGAAGTGCCCTGAAAAGCTAAGTTATTTCTTCCCAACATTTTAATGACTGAGACAATACGTAACAAGACTTCATTCCAATGGTTTATTTCTGAATTAATTATTCTCTGAGATTCGGCATCTATCGTATGCGACGACTTGACTCGCGGCGAAAGTTCAAACCAAGATCTAACAGCTTCTAAGTGTCTTCGTGATGTCTCGTGTTTCCATTCGTCGTAGCCATCTTTAGATATATCGGAAGAAGTTACATTAAATATTTTACAGCAAAAACAAAAGACAACATTTTTTACTTTAGAATACACAAGCCAGTCTCTTAAAGTTTGTTCACATTTATTAAGCTTTCTTTTGTAATATCCAGAAGTAAACCTTCGTCCTTTGTTATCTTTTGGAAATTCAAATTCATACAGTGGGTTAGGAGAACCCTTATTTACTAAAAAATATTCTTTCTGCATCAGTTAGTCTACTAGGCCACGTTGCTGAATCAGTATCTAAAAGTGACGTTGTGTCTGCTGAAGAATTTGTAGTTGCAATTGCAATGGCAGTAGCATCTGTGACAGCAGTTGATCCAGAAGCATAAGGTTCACAAATTATATTCAGCGTAACTTCATCATGTGATTTAGATGCATCTGCATCTGCTGCATCAGTTGCTGGCGCTCGGGCGAGGACCAGCTATGGGACCAACTTCGAAATCGCAAAAAATAAAATCAGCTGTTCCATAGTAAAATGACTATCCGGTCGAACAAAATGTATGGAACAGCTGATTTTTTTCTCGCGATTTCGAAGTTGGTCCCATAGTAAAAGTTGTTCGTATACATGAGTACATTGACTGGTTTGATTTTTACCAGTGGGAGGGATGCACTGTGCCGCGCTCTCGGCTGCATGGGTACCACCATCTTGCTTGTTTCTTCCATGAAACAGCTTTGCTGTGTTTCGGAAAGAAGGGCAAGACAGGCAGTGTAATTACTGGCACCGAGACTTAACATCATATGTCTCAGGATAGGCAACACATAAATGAGTTGGCTGGGCTAGTTCCAGGTAAACTAGTTTATGTTCATGGGCGACGTCGACCACTTACCATCAGGTGGCACGTCTGCCAGTTTGCCTATCCAAATAACATTTAAAGCTATATATAGCATAGGTACTTACTTAGTAGTCTCGAGTCTAATAGTATAGGTACTTACTTAGTAGTCTCGAGTCACGTCACACATTACATTCGCATATTTTTCTGATTCATTTGTCTGCCACTAACATCCACTTTTCAATTTCAGGACTTTCGAACTTTTATAATCTCGTAAAGTAGATAAAGATTCGCGTTAAATTCAATTAATAGAATAGAAAACAACAGAGGAATAAAGAAACTGCAAGTGACTAGCGCGAGGGAAAGTAATGTATTTGTATCTTTGAATGCTTATAGATAAAAAGACAGACCAGTAAATCCCCTGTTGCATGCAACCAGTGTTGCAAACCCCACGAAACTAAAGGCCTGTACGCACCATCCATCTTGCTGTCCACCCGCGTCCGCGCGACTGCGTACGGCTGTCATGCCCGATCGTGCTGTGTGCACCATCATGCAAAACATGCACATCTTGAAGGACACATTGTAACCACATTTTATTTTTGTAATCTACTAAAATATGATGTGAAATTTCATTCATGTCAAAAATAATAAATTATGTTCTAACAACTTTTGTGTAAGGGTGTGGTATTTTTTTGTTTAACTATCTTTCAAATTTTCGCCACCGACGCGCCGACCCTCCCCCAATTTTGCCGCCCCTCAATTTTGCCGCTCCGGGCAATTGCCCGGTTTAAAGCCCCCCCTCCCCCTCCGGGATCGGGCCCTGTATATATATAATATAATAAAGCTGAAGAGATTATTTGTTTGTTTGTTTGTTTGAACGCGCTAATCTCAGGAACTACTGGTTTGAATTGAAAAATTATTTTTGTATTGGATAGCCCATTTACCGAGGAAGGCTATAGGCTATATAACATCACGATAGTCGCTACGACCAATAAGGGCTGAGCAATAATAAGAAATGTTACAAAAACGGGAAAAAATAATCTTTTTTGAGAGCTTCCGTTGTGTTCTTTATTATTTCTCTTCTCGAGACATTTTTAACTATAGCTCCACTTTTAAAGTAAATATAACATCACTCTTTTACTGAAAATCAGACTCAGAAATCAAACCTGAGACCCCTTGCTCAGCAGTAACGCTTGTGACCACTCGACCAACGAGGCGGGTATCTACTCTTAGAGTAATTGCTTAAAAATCTTTAAGTACGTTTTTCCCTCAAATTAACGCGAGTAAAACCGCGGGGCACAGCTATTTACTATATAAAATATAAATAAAATATAGCAATAAAATGGTAACGTTTAATAATGCACTTATACTTCCAGTTGAAGAGCTTTGTGGATTGACGTATTTATTTGAACTGTACTAACCGAACTTTTGCTTCATCTTATTTACTCTGAGTATTTTCAGCTACAATACAACTATACTATAATACTATATAATTATAATATCATAAAGCTGAACAGTTTGTTTGTTTGAACGCGCTAATCTCAGGAACTACTGGTTCGATTTGAAAAATTCTTTTTGTGTTGGATAACCTATTTACCGAGGCCTATTTAGCTATATAACATCACGCTACGACTAATAGGGGCTAAGTATTAATAAGAAATGAAAATAAATATATACTAATTAATATTTTTATTAAGCGTTTTTTAATATAAAATAAAACTTTGCTGGACAAAGGCCTTTTCTCTATATAGGAGAAGGGTGAAGGGTAAATAAAATATAAGGGGAAAATAAAAGTCACAAAAGTGTTTTTATAGGCCTAAAAAGATATACGTTATATTATACATGCTATATTATATTATTGGTCACATTACCTTGGCCTCGTTATTAATACTGATAAAACAAAAAAAAATGTATATAAGCTCAGGCAGGAACAGATATTGTGGTGATGTTGAACTAATAGCTCATAATCATCAATGCTTACATACAGACAAACATCACTATGATGGATGTAACTGTTCGTCAGTAGAAACTGTTACTTGTCAGAAATATTTGGGCTTATTGATCGACGATCGTCTCCTATGGGAACAACACATTAACTATGTTTGTGACAAATTACACGCCCTACTGGCAAAATTTAAAATTATAAAAAATAAAATTCTTTTTTGACACTTTTAACAATTTATAAATTACTAGACAAATCTATAATATCATATGGACTTAGTAGCTATGGCCTAACATATAAAAGTCATTTAAATCGAATATATCAAATTCAAATGCGTATTTTAAAAGCCTTAGTACCTAAAAAAATTAAAGAACAACATAAACAAAACTATCATTTCCTATTCAACTACTGCAAAGTCATGCCAGTTGACGTTAAAGTAAAATATCTTGTAGGTACTAACAGAACTATATCTGAACACAAAAATTCAAATAAAAGTTGACAACTGTAAAAGACTGAGAAGTAGTAAGAATCCAAAATTAGAAATCCCCAAAGTCATTAATAACTACGGCAAACATTCACTTAAATATATTGTTCCTACTTTATTGAATTCACTCCCGAAAACCCTAAAAGATGAAATGAACGAAAAAAATTACAAACATAAACTCAAAAAGTGCTTTTTTTTACTTTTGTGAGTTTTATTTTCCCCTTATATTTTATTTACCCTTCACCCTTCTCCTATATAGAGAAAAGGCCTTTGTCCAGCAAAGTTTTATTTTATATTAAAAAACGCTTAATAAAAATATTAATTAGTATATATTTATTTAAATTTCTTATTAATACTTAGCCCCTATTAGTCGTAGCGTGATGTTATATAGCTAAATAGGCCTCGGTAAATAGGCTATCCAACACAAAAAGAATTTTTCAAATCGAACCAGTAGTTCCTGAGATTAGCGCGTTCAAGCAAACAAACTGTTCAGCTTTATGATATTATAATTATATAGTATTATAGTATAGTTGTATTGTAGCTGAAAATACTCAGAGTAAATAAGATGAAGCAAAAGTTCGGTTAGTACAGTTCAAATAAATACGTCAATCCACAAAGCTCTTCAACTGAAAGTATAAGTGCATTATTAAACGTTACCAATTTATTGCTATATTTTATTTATATTTTATATAGTAAATAGCTGTGCCCCGCGGTTTCACTCGCGTTAATTTGAGGGAAAAACGTACTTAAATATTTTTAAGCAATTACTCTAATGTAAGAGTATCTACTCTTACTTACTTACTTACTTACCCGCCTCGTTGGTCGAGTGGTCACAAGCGTTACTGCTGAGCAGGTTTGATTCCTGAGTCTGATTCTCAATAGAAGAGTGATGTTATATTTACTTTAAAAGTGGAGCTATAGTTAAAAAATGTCTCGAGAAGAGAAATAATAAAGAACACAACGGAAGCTCTCAAAAAATATTATTTTTTCCCGTTTTTGTAACATTTCATATTATTGCTCAGCCCTTATTGGTCGTAGCGACTAGCGTGATGTTATACAGCCTATAGCCTTCCTCGGTAAATGGGCTATCCAACACAAAAAGAAGTTTTCAATTCGAACCAGTAGTTCCTGAGATTAGCGCGTTCAAACAAACAAACAAACAATGTCTTCAGCTTTATTATATTATATATATATATATATATATATATATATATATATATATATATATACAGGGCCCGATCCCGGAGGGGGAGGGGGGGCTTTAAACCGGGCAATTGCCCGGAGCGGCAAAATTGAAGGGCGGCAAAATTGGGGGCGGCGCGGCGCGTTGGTGGCGAAAATTTGAAAGATAGTTAAACAAAAAAATTAAAGAACAACATAAACAAAACTATCATTTCCTATTCAACTACTGCAAAGTCATGCCAGTTGACGTTAAAGTAAAATATCTTGTAGGTACTAACAGAACTATATCTGAACACAAAAATTCAAATAAAAGTTGACAACTGTAAAAGACTGAGAAGTAGTAAGAATCCAAAATTAGAAATCCCCAAAGTCATTAATAACTACGGCAAACATTCACTTAAATATATTGTTCCTACTTTATTGAATTCACTCCCGAAAACCCTAAAAGATGAAATGAACGAAAAAAATTACAAACATAAACTCAAAAAGCACTTTTTAGAGGAATGTGTCTAGATACCGGTTCTTCTTACGGCGTTGATGCGATGGACGGATCAATTCCATTTTTATATTTAGACTACATACTACTATAATTTTATATATTTTAATGTATTTATAAATAAACAAATTAATAAATAAATAAATATACAAGTCGTACCTTTACCTTACCTACATATCTTATTTCGAAAGGTTGAATTTTTTTATTACATAAGTGATGTAGAAAAAAAGTCTGCCAGTGTCCAAGATTCATTACCATTTGACGAGGGGGTTATTTCAAATTTGTAAAAAACTATGGGTATATCACGACTACTTCGTACAATCTCAAAACTATTTCGATGTACACTGATTTACTGTTATATCTGTATACTGATTAAAAACCCACATGATCTTAGAAACTGTGACTAATCCTATAAGAGGTCAAGTCAATCACGTGTTAACTTATAAAAGTTCTGTACATAATACTATTTTATATTTTTCATTTGTTTTATTTAGTAATAATAATTACTGATCATTTTCTGAGAAAATTTACTAAAGTAATGTATATTTTTTACACCATTAAAAAGTAGAGATATCAACAAAGATAACACTCACCGACTTTTTAAAAAAAGTATATATTTTGACGTGAGAATTTTCGACTGAAAATTAGGGTGCTTTTTCGATATTAAATCATAATAAGATAAAAATAAATATTTTTAATCAAAATTATTACAGTGTGTTTGGGACATAAAAAAATGAGGTTTCACCAAATTTCGTGAAAAGAATAAATATTTTTGTAAAAGATAAAAATAAAAATCCAAAAACTTGGTTATTTGAATAAAACTACGTAATTTATTTTTCCCTTCATTTTTCTTATATTCTCTTCCTTTTCCAATGGATTTTACCCTATTATTATTATTTTTTTTTTGGTTGCAAAAATTAGCGGCACTGGTCTAATAAGCTAAGTAAACAGCTACGAATTGAAGATTTTGAAGTATTTTAAACCGAACAGACCAAATACAAATTTCAATATAATTTTAAATAGATGCAAATAATTATAATATTATATAATTATTATAATAGCTTTCACGATAAATATAGCACACAAGTTTGGATTTACTTCATTAATTCGAACGGAAGTGGTTAGTAGATCTATTTACCACATTTATCAAAAGAATTTAGATTCTATTATTATTGTACAAAAATAAAATTAGGTATCTACTGGGTTAAAAATAAAATATAATTGTGTATAAAAGTAATTTAATCTAATACATTTAAAAATAGAAGAAAGTAATCACCATATCCAGTATTTGTTGTTTAGAAAATTAGACATATATGTATATAAAATTTAATAAGAATTAGCTTTACTAACGGCCTTTCCAAATTAAATATGAAATAAAAAGAAGTATAATGTTCGACAATTTTATCTTGGTGGCAGCATTTTCACAGACGCGCTTTAAGGAAGAAGTAGAAAGTTTTTTAATAGAAAAAATATTATGAATACTAGCTAGATCTTCAGGAGTCAGTTGATTTACATTTCTTGCTAACACGACACTGTAGAGCTGAGAGTGAGGTAGCCTCATGCAAAAATTGAGGACGAGATGATTGTTTGAAACCTTTAAGACTTGGATGACACCGCCAAAGAAACGATACATTTTATCCACAGCTGAAAAACACATAAGTTTATTATAAATTACTTTATATTAAATATCTTACGTAATCATAACAATAAATACTTCACAGATGTGTACAAAATAATCATGACATTTTATTTTATTTTATTTTAAAGTTTCTACCGAATGCTACTACATAATAAATTAATTTATCATCATCATCATCATCATCATCATATCAGCCATTGGATGTCCACTGCTGAACATAGGCTTCTCCCATCGACCTACAGAGTGACCGGCTTGAAGTAGTCTCGGAGCAATTTTGGAAAGATATGTCATCCTGTCTCACTTCGCTGCATTGAAAACGCTCTCGTGCTACTCGAACCGACATACAATTTTATTGTACAAGCACTACAACACTTTAATATACCGGTAATGAATTTGGAATCGCTAAAGAAACTGCGGAACCGCCCATGTTTCGATTGAATCGAAGGCTTTTCATAGTCCTCAAAACGCTAAGCACAATGGCCGATTATACTCCTCGGTCTTTTGTATAATCTGCAGCGTATGTATGTGGTCTATAGTACTGAAGTCTTTTCGGAATCCGGCTTGTTCGGATTATAAAATAATTAGCTAAAGTAAACCATGATGAAATTAACTCACATTCGTAAGGTACGTCCGTAGGCCAAAATCCTTTGTGAGAAGTATTGACCTTGATATGATAATTATCCTGGTAATGGCCTTCGTACCACTCTAGAACGAAATAACGTATCCTGTATTGCTCGGGTAATCCGTAGGCACGATTAACATAAGGAGAGTTTGTCATAGGTGGGTATGGTGTTGGCGGAGTTGGCTGAAAAAAACATTTCAATTTAAATATTTTTTTTTTTTACAAATATGACTTACTTTCAAATATTATTCAACTAATTACAAAGTTAAAAGATATTTACAACCTTTTTAAAAATATAAATTTAAGTAAACATGAAATCAATGACCTGTTTTTATTTTATTCGCTATGCGATGAAAACTGATTAATAATTAACGACTCACAAGATCTCTGTTCAACAATCCACCGCTCACGTAATCTTCGAATTTCCGTATTTGAACTATAGGACAATAGGGATTATACTCGGTTTTAGTATCGTTCTCTTTATGAAATATGTACTCTCGTATATACCACATCCCTAAAACAGCTTCTTCGTCAAAGTCATTAGTTGGATGTAAGTTAGGACAGAAATTCACATTCGTAGCTGAAACTATGTAGAGCCCTACAACTAACGTCATTAAAACCGAATACATTTCGTTTTAATTATTTTTTGTATAAGTTAAAGCGACGATGTCAAATGTTTAATTGAAGGTGCCTCGGCTATGGACAGTCTATTATCACAGAGGAGGTATTAATACCTTATACTGTGGTATTATTATGACACAATTACGTAATTCACTTTAACCTGTTAATTGACTCATTGCGACCCCTCATCCTGCAACCTGATGTAAGATAGCGATGACAACACACCTAACGTAAACACAGTGTGTTACTTTTTAAAATTCTCTTTTTTAAATGTGTTTTTAATATAATTATCACTATCACTACATATTATAAAACAAAGTTCCTCGCCGCGATTACATGTCTGCCTTCCTGTCTGCCTGTTCGCAATAAATTCAACGGATTGTTATGCAGCTTTCACCAATAGACAAAATGATTCATGAAGAAGATTACCTATATAATTTGTTAAAATAAAAATATGAATTAAAGTGTGGGTCTCAGACTAATGACAGGACTCGTTTGCTGTGATCTATATCGATATTACCCGTGCGAAACCGAGGTGGGATGCTATTTTAAATATACTAGTGGTCGCCCAGTGGTCGAAATTCGAGCTACGTAATTTATAATTAACAGCATTGTCAACATCATAAAAATATGATTGGGCATAACATGGTGAGCATATGCAGCAGTCATTAAACCTGATCTGTGATAAACAAATATCGTTGCAAGACCTGTATTTAAGACCGTGTTTACTTTAACAATAAACAAAATTTGTGTATATACATGTGTACATTGTACTTACGTGTGTGTGTCGTAGTGTATGTATTGTGTTTTTTAATTAATTTAATGTATTTTCTGAGCATTATTATAAAAAATATTAGCATTCTGCACTTCTTCTACTTCTCCGTCCGCGTAATTTTCGTAAAAAGGAGTAAAAAGTTTTTGCTTCACGTTTTATATAGATGTGAAACAAAAATTTTATTTTTAAATATCTACGTAATTATTATTTAAAATTAGTACGTGACAATTCTATTAAACTTTACCTTACAATACTTAATACAACAAAGAGGAAAAACATAATTTGAAAGTGTAGTTGGTTTGTTTCTTATGTGTTGTAAAAATAAAGTTAAAAACGTTTTACAAACCTGTATATGAACTTCTCTGATGTCAATGTAAAAACACTCATTAGTATGTTCTATTCTATATTCTCCCCTTGTATGAGGAATTTTCTCTACTCCATACCAAATACCCGAAATTTGATCTAAATTTATGTCACCAACATATGGAGATAAATCATCACAATATTTATCATTTTGGAAATAATTACTTTGACCGTAACATTCTATGCATGTTAAAAACAGCGCCAAGTAAAAAAGACGAAATAATAAATCCATGAGGACAAGAACGACGAATATTTTGTTAATCCGGACAAAATCGGATAAGATTTCGGATAAACAGTACCGCCAATACTAGGCGACTATACACTACAAGAGGTGTCGCTCAGATTAACCGTCGGATTTAGTAGAGAAGTGCTTCGGGAGCGTGGGCGGGCACCGAATGAAGTAGCATACTCGCTCAATTGAAAATACCACTGGACTGGTAATTTGCTCGTTAAGCTCTTATACTTCCTTCATAAATACTATCAACTGTTTGGCAGTCCCCATACTTGACAATATAAAAAATCACAATTTACAAGTAAGAGTAAAGTAAAAGTGTGAGAGTAAACGTACTAAATTTTCCCTATTTTCTCTATTTATTTAGTAACAAAAATAAAGTTTTTCTTCTTAAGTCTTATTTAAGTAAGTAAGAAAAAACCCTTAAAAGTTTTTCTTAAACCCAAAGCTTTTCTCGGCATACTTAGATACTAGGATAACAGAAACGTTAGGATATAGGGTGGACTAAATCAATACTTTCCAATGACGTCACTGAGGTTGTTCATTGATCGCGGGCGATTAGACGCGTTATAACTTTATTGATTTTGTTTTCATGTGTGCGTAAGCAAACAATGCAACATGTACATATGTCCACAGTACTTATCTGATAATAGGTATAAGTTTTCGAATAGGATATGAATTGTTTCACTATCAATCGATCATATTTTAAATAATGGTAATTTATAGGGCAATACTCATTTATTTTAAAATTATACAATATTATAATTTATTGGTATTTAATTGCAATTTTACTGATGAATATTAAGTTTATATTCCCTTTAAATGTTAGCTATGACGTAAAATCCGTCGGAACTGCGAATGACGTCACGCGCTGTGTTTTCACCCCTAGTTGAATGGACTAAGACCCAAGAGACTCAAAGCCGCAAATATTTTGTATTATAAATATTTTTTTAAATAATACTAGTAATATTATTATAATATATAAAAATATGAAATTACTAGAGATGATTAAAAAACGATATTTTTCTCTTATTAAAAATTTGTTAGATCTGTGAGATTTATCGAATATTTTAACTTGAAGTGGCCAAAGTAAGTTAATACTGACAATATAATTTTTTGTTATGTTTGTATTTTTTTTAATGTTATTATTATAATATATAAAAATATGAAATTACTAGAGATGATTAAAAAACGATATTTTTCTCTTATTAAAAATTTGTTAGATCTGTGAGATTTATCGAATATTTTAACTTGAAGTGGCCAAAGTAAGTTAATACTGACAATATAATTTTTTGTTATGTTTGTATTTTTTTTAATGTTTTGCTCATAATTCTATAAACTACTGAAACTGAACTGAAACAAATTGTAAACGTCCCACTGCTGGGCGAAAGCCTCTTCATCTATAAGAAAGGTTGGAGCTTTATCCACCAGCTGCTCTACTGTGGGTTGGCGGATAATTTCTCTACCATAAGTAACGATAGTTATCAGAGTTCTATGGTAACAACTGGGACCACCGGCTTTACGTGCTCTCCGAGGCATGGTAGGAAGACACACAAGGACATACGCCCAGACCGGAAACAAATATTTATACAAATACAAATATCTGCCCTGAGCTAGAATCGAAACCGCGACCGCCGATCTTGATGTGATGTTGACGTCTATAAATTACAATATACTAATATTATAAAACAAACAACTACATATTATAAAATAAAGACACCTGCCACGTTTGTCTATTTTTCGATCTGTGTTTCTGTTTGCGATAAACTCAAAAACCTCTGAACGGATTTCTATGCGTTTTTCACCAGTTTTCATAATCAGTAATTTGTTAGGGTTCTGTATAAATTGGTTGAAATATGACGATAATTGTTGAAAATGTCGGAATAAGTCAAGCCGGCTAGGTAGCGTCTTCGAACAACGCTCCCATCAAAAACGCTACCTAATCCCTTTGACATATAGCAAAACAAGGTGTGGTGGTATATTCTTCTTTTATAGGTCTACAGATAAGTGCACGATGGCACATATTTTAGAGACAGCTTGCTATATCCATTCTTTGAAAAAACTTCTAAAAAAATATGTTCACGTACAAATGTACAATGCCGTCATTGGAAAGCTATTTCAAGGAATTCATATACAAACTGGAATGCGCACGTGCACTCAAAAAACGTTACGAACGTTTTTCGAACGAAGAGAGGGATTGCATCTCTTTCTAGCATGGATTCAAGGCGACTCGTAAGAAAGAGACAAAATACCAGTAGTCAACAAAATGTTCGGAAAGATTTTTTCACTTTACATGTTCTAAACAAATTTCAACCTTGTGTCAGTTATTTCAAGATGCATATTTGAATATACAATTTTATTAAGTGAGCATTCCAGTTATTATATAAATTCCTTGAGCTATTTAGACAGATACGATAATAATCCATATCGGTTGAAATACGTCAGTTACCTTAAGCATTTTAGGAACATTATGATAAACATCATACAATTAAAATTAATATCTACGGAGTTAACGCAAAATAAAAACTAACGATCGTAAAAATAAATACAAGCTCGGGTCTGACACCCACATGACTCACTTGATGCCACTACCCCTGCGCCGCGCCCTTCGCTGTCACTTGCTGTTGCTATATAAGAGTAAAACACGTAGGCATAATATTAAGTTTTACTACCCGTACGAGGCCGGGTCGGATCGCTAGTAGGCTACATAACAAAGCTTCGAATTATACTCAGTAGTGAACCGGTAGCCACGAATGTCAACACAGGTAAAGCCATGAGGGACGTCTAGTATTCTACATGTTATTTTTTCTGGAAGAAAACAACAATATCAATATAAAAATATTGCGAATTTCTGCAAGTGTGTGTTTCAAATCCGATTGGCAGTAGTAGTAGTAGAGAAGATCGCTGAGTTCCAAACCCTATTCATTTTTTAAATTAATTTTCCGTCATCAACATCGTGAAGAAATCTGTATAAACATCCATCAACCAACAGTGAAACAGCATGGCTAACCTTTTCCTTCATTGTACAAAAAACCTCTACTCAGCAGTGGGACGATTATAGGTTAACAACCTAGTACACTTTAACCTGTTGGAAACATTTATTATATTATAAAGTGGGAGACTGTTTTATATATATGTATGTAGTCTGTAGTAACTGTGTTTGTAGCTTTCTTTTAACTTCGCTATACATACACTACTGTCGTAATTTTCTCTACATATCCAAAAATAGTAATTTTGCTGTCGAGAAATGGGTCAGATAAGTGCTAGTCGAACTCGCATAAGGACTACATACAAGATACAATATTGAGTATAAACTACATATCTCTTAAAATCTAAATAAAAAGAGATAAAACTCTTGTGAGAAATAAAGATTCTTAAACCTCAAAAAACACGTTTCTTGTACAAGTAGCCTCTTTAACTTTTACCTATATTTCATTTTTATTTCTTACTTGACATTTAATTGATATAATTGATTGAATGGAATGAACTAGAAAAAGATATACCCTAAAACGTAACGTAAGCGCAATGCATTCTTTAGCTTTTCATATTGCATTTCTATACTAGTTTGGTTTATTTCTTTAAATTTTAGGTATTTTAATTACTTTAGTTATTTTAGTTACATTTAAAAAGCATTTGGTTAATTTTCTATGACTTAAAATGTTTGCCATTTTAAAATATATCGTGTATTTCTATTTATACAATGGTTCTAAACATCCTAGTAGTCTTGTGAAGGACGAAAGGACGGTATAGTCTTATTGTTAACTCTTAGTAATACGGTTCCCTTAGCGTTAGCACACTTTGGGTACGTAACCATAAAAACAATCTCAACTTTTGTATATTCAAAATTTTTAGTGCCCAAAGCTCTAAGCAGCGATACTTATATACGATATATACTCGTTACAATCTTAAATTTTCTGATAATTAAGATTATAAGTAATGTATTGAAAAAAAAAACACACACACAATAGTTATTGCTATGGTTATGATAAAGTTAAGTTAAATGCCTCACAGGGACAGAGGCAGCCTTTGATTTGGAAGCTGTACTATCAACATTACAAATAAATGTTACGACGCGTAATGATAATATAAAACCGATAACATATATTTTTAAAACTTATTTTTAAAATATGACATTGATTACGTTCATGGTTTATTAATTATCGATCAAAGATTTCTTGTTACATGATTAAAAACGGACAATATTCGAAATAAAATAATTTAACTAAATAATCGTTAGTAGTATTTGTTTAAATAACGTATGATGAATTAATATTTTTATACTTTATATGTACACATTCATTCATTTGGATTAATGAATTTCAGTAGTGCCAAAGCACGAATGATTTCGCAAATCTTTTCTATTATATTTTTACCCGACTGCGACAGAAGGAGGGTTATGTTTTTCGAGTGTATGTATGTATGTATGTATGTATGTATGTATGTATGTATGTATGTATGTATATATGTATGTATGTATGTATGTATGTATGTATGTATGTATGTATGTATGTATGTATGTCCATTTCTTTGGCACGCCCTACAGCCCAAACGGCTGGACGGTTTTTGACATATGAGGTGTCATTGGATTTGTCTAAATTGTAGTAGTGACATAGGCTATATAAATTTTCAAAATGGCGCCCGCAAATGGCGGAATGAGGGGGGGAGTTGATTTTTTTTCTCACTGTAGCAATATGGGTATCAAATGAAAGCTAGTATATTGTTTTATTCTTTTTAGTTTATAATAAGAGTATTTTACGCAGTCGGGTTTTTTGATTTTTTTAATTAAGAATACTTGTTTCGGTATGAATAAATAAATAAATAATAAATAAATAAATATATGTTTGACATACATACACGATCGTCTGCCTGTGTTTTAGGTAACAGCCGACTGATATATATTTTTTTTAAATATATTTAAATTTATATTTGTTCGGGTGCTTACCACGTTTATAATTTTTTTTGTTGAGTTCCCTATATTTCGGCAATGTTTCAATCGCCATGATCACGAGGGGACTGTCAGTCATCAGTCTCCCCGTGATCATGGCGGTACGCACCCGAACAAATATAAATTTAAATATGAATAGTGATCGCGTTAGTTTAAAACAATATATTTTTTAAATAAATATACATATAAATGATACATATAGAAATAAATACATATTACACCCAGACTCGAGGCGGGAATCGAACCCACGACCCTGGAGCAGAAAGCAGGGTCACTGCCAACTGCGCCAACGGGTCAGTCAAACAAAAATAGTATGTGTGCTCGCGAAAACTTAGTTTTTTAGAACTAAGAATCATTGAGCTAAGCTGAACTACGAACAGTCGGTAGTCGGTATTTTGTATTTACAATAACTATTAATGTATATAAATTTGAAAAATAATTTAAAGTACATTTACCTAAGTCTTAAATTAAAAAGTTCATTTGCGAAATACATGAATAATTAATATTTTTTTTTTTTTCAAAATAAAATGAGACGATAAATATTTAAGGATAATGTAAGTTATTTAAATTTTATTACATTCTCAAGTCTTAATAGGCTTTTATGCAAAATAACGGTCAGTGATCGGATTAGATATTTCATTGCTTAATCCTTACGTGTCAAAGAAATTCTCTCCTAAAGTCAGGATCTTTACAAAATAGTAACTAACGTAAGAATCGCTACCACTCGATCTACTACGAGTTGATTATTCTTTCTATATAATTAGGATTCATATGAAAAATATGAACGGCTTTACGTGGTAGGTATTATTATAAAAATCAAAGAACATTATACAAAAACATCAAAAATTGACATACTTAGAATAAAAAAATTGTAATAATTATTATTTAAAAATAAAAATAATATTATAAATTAAAAATCTATGCTTATTAAACTTAAATTGAGATTATAGATACTTCTTTATGCGTCATGCTACGAAACTCAAACTTTCGTAGCACGTAGCTACGGACACGCGAAATTCAAGTGTGAAATTTCCATGGTGACGTAACACCTTAGCTACGAAAATACTAGGGAAGTATAAATTGTGCGAGAGTATACCGACGCCAAAAGCTCGATATCGAACGCGGCGCCCCGCGTAAGTTAGTGTGCATCAATAGGGTAACAGAACTGCAAATAGGTGTAAATAGTTGCTGCCAACTATCGTAATATTGTGAGGGCGAGGGTGAGGGTGGAGTAGTAAACATTAATCAAATAAATAATCTGTATACATATTATAACTATAATATAGTTTCTGAGATTTAAATTTTTCTACGATTTAGTTTTGCTGCTTATTTTATTTAATATAATATAGTTAAAATTTAGTTTATATAAAATGTAAATAGTAAAAAAATTTAAGATAGGTTATTTTAGTGTTTAGTTTTAGTGCTTAGTAAATTTTTTCAAAATTTTAAGATATTTTGGAAAATCCAAAGGTACACGCCTCATAATCTCATTTTTTACAATTAAATTGTTTAAAAAAATTAAACAACATCGAATTTAACAGTGAAATTAAAAAAGGGTCATATTCCTAACTATATCGAAAAAGAAAAAGAACCTGATTAGTTTTTCGGTCGTTATCGTGACCACATACAGGATCCGTACATACAGACACACGGACGTCCAAGACAGAACTTTTTTAAACAGTTTTTTAAATAACATAAATGGCATTAAAAGTATCATGAGTGTTAAAAATAGTGTTTTTTCTCAATATGTGTGTGTACATTATTTTACAAGTGCAATATACGATAAATAGAGACATTTTAAGTTCTAAAAATCTCTCGTTTTGCGTGAAGTGAGAGTAGAAGCCACCGCAACGCTTCGCTTATGAGGCGTACAAAAGGAACATATTGAATAGAAAGAAACATATTATGAAATACTGTAATATTTTATATTTTCAAGAAGCATTGTTTGATATTTACTGTGCTATTGATTCATTTATATTTTAAAATAAAATGTAGAGATAATCTATATATTAATACGTGAAGCATAAGCTTTTTACTCCTTTTTACGAAAATGACGCGGACGGAGAAGTATGAGATGGGGCACAGTTAAAGTATATATGGAGAAGAAGTGCAGAATGCTAATATTTTTTTATAATAATGTTAAAAAAATACATTAAATTTATTTAAAAAAAACTCTACACACACATATGTACAATGACATACATACACAAATTTTGTTTATTGTCGAAGTCTGTTGTTAACACGGTCTTATATACAGGTCTTGCAACGAATTTTTTATCGAATCTTATTATTACAGATTAGGTCCAATGACTGCTGCATATGCTGACCATGTTATGCGCAATCATATTTTTATGATGTTGACCATGCTGTCAATTATAGATTAGGTCGAATTTCGACCACTGGGTGACGACTATTGTAAATATATATGACGTTGAATTCAACAGATTGTAAAAACTCCTTTTGTTTATAAAGTCCCAGTCAAAGAGGTCACCAAAGAATTAGAACATGTGACACGTGAAACTTGGCGCGATACTCGTTAGGCTTAAAATATATTTTTTATATTTTTTACTAATAATTAATTTTATCAATATTAATAAATATAATGAAAATATTTTATATAGACTCTAACAATAGACTTTAAAAGCAATTTCAACCCCATAAAAATCTTTATAAATAGAGCAACCTCTGACATTTAAAGTGACCTTTACTGAAAAGATTTCTGTAGACAAGGGTGACGCAGCCGCCTCAGAGGTCGATTATACCGGGGTAACATAAGTACAAGAATATTGGAATTACTTTGAACAAATGCTACGAACTACGAAGAATTCACGACAACGCTTCTACAATGCTAGAAAATGACAAAAATAAGTTATAACAAAATTATATTATTTCTATCTTACTAATAAAAAAAAAATCAATAAAACTGAATTATTTAATATACATAAGGTTTTATTGAGCACTAGAAGTATCTGTTAATAAAATTGCTTAAATAGATTTTTTTCTCTGTATTTTGGCTTTTTTTCTTTAGCATACTTGATCTTAAAATTTAATTGATCGAAGTCAACACGTTAAACTGCTTCAACATTTATAAGTGATATATTACAGGACTACAGGTCTAATCTAATTCTTTGGGTCATTCTATGTTTGGGTCATAATAAGAAAATGTTTTATTACGCATATCTTTAAAAAATAATAAATTTTTTTTAAACAATGGCGTCGGCGCGTTTTTTAGTCTATTTTTTTTTATATGTCATATAGTTCCACTTTTAAAGTAAACATAAAATCACGCTTTTTATTCCCCGAAGAGGTAGGCAAAGATGCAGATATTAATAATGTAATACCCATTTTTCGCCAGTTATGTGTCTCAACTAAAAGGGGGCGAGCCTATTGCCATACACCGGGCACCATTCCAGACGCCGTGCTATTTACTGAGGATTTTCGAGAAATAAAAAAAAAAACAATAATACGTTGATCGACCCAGATCGGACCTGAGAACCCTTGCTCGACAGTAGCGCTTACGACCACTCGACCAACGAGGCGGGCACCGGGCACTCTTAGAATAATGGTTTAAAAATATTTAAGTAGGTACGTTTTTTTGTTAAATTAATGAGGATGAAATCGCGGGGCATAGCTAGTATAGTATAAGTATACTGTATAAAATATAAGTATAGCGTGATAATATGTAGCCTGTGTGTTGACCCGACTTAATAATATTCGTGCCAAATTTGAAGTAAATCCATGCAGTACTTTTTGAGTTTATCCCGGACATACATACAGACAAACAGACAAAAATTCTAAAACTATATTTTTGGCTTCGGTATCGATTATAGACCATACCCCAAGTATTCTTTTAAAAAAATATTCAATGTACAGTTTTGACTTTCCTACCATTTTATTATATGTATAGATTTGCTACATCACGCAGAGAGAGAGAGAGAGAGAGAGAGAAATACTAGTCACTTATTCTCGTAAAATCTATACTGTACTGTACTGTATCAGCCTGTAAACAACCCACTGCTGAGCGAAGGCCTTTTCTCCATATAGGAGAAAGGTTGGAGCTTAATTCACCACGCTGCTTGCTCCACTGCGGGATGGCGGATAATTTCCCTACTATGAGTAACGATCGGGTGTATATTTCAATAACCGGGACCGACGGCTTTACGTGCTCTCCATGGCACGGTGAGGAGACGCACAAGGACATACACCCAGACCAGAAACAAATATTTGTACAAATACAAATATCTGTCCCGAGCGGAAATCGAACCCGCGACCGCCCGCCGGCGCGCGGTTTGAGGCGACTACTCGCACCACTACACCAGAACGATCGTATAATTTATACATATTTTGGTGTATTATTCTTAGAGGTTCACTAAATAACAACTATTTATTAAATTCAATTTAATGTATTATTTATTCATGAGTAGCGCGTGTCTAGAGAGAGGGTTGGCGAGTGACTGACTTGACTCACGAATGTTACTCGAACAACTAATACATGAATTTGCTGTGTCGCCACACATATAATAAATTATAACCTGCCGATATCAGTACATTAAACATATTTAAGAAAAACTAATTATAAGGGTTTTCACGAGAGCAATAGAAGTCTGTCTCAAATTGGAGCAAATACTTCATAAACAATTGCTGTGAAATCGTAATCTACTCACTGTTTACACATAAAATAAACCACGCATGCGATTTTGGAGGTATCAGAGAGTTATAAAAAGTTACTTTATCAAATTTAATTTGACTTCAGTAGTTCTGCAGACACGTGCCGTAACTACTAGGGCTTCATACCGCAACAGAAGGACTAAATAAAAAATAAATACTTTATTAGATTTAACGAGGAACGAAGAAACCTTAAAAAGATACAGAAATAGCCTTAAGCACATTTGTAGGAATTATTATTATTTAGATATTAAAAGCAAGCTATATAATTATATTAAGGCAACTGATTTTTACATAATGAAACTACGTGTAGTTGGTTACGTCAAATAAAATTATAAAACGGTATAATTATAATGAAACTATAAACGTAACTATATATTAATATGACAATAATTATAGAACTATCAATACTATAAATCTCAAAAGTTTTTTTTTTGTTTGTTGTTGACTTATAGAGCAGAACCGCTCAACTCTCTTAGGGCTCTATCTAATAAGAACGGGTTTTGGAAATGTTATCTCTAAGGGGTGAATAAAGAATATTATATAGTATATTAATTACCTTTTATTTGTGAGTTTTTATTTAGTATTAAATAAATCCAACATTAAGGAAATAAACAGGAGATAAAAGTTTTTAGACATTCTGGTTTCAGCATTAATAAATAATTATAGTTGCTTCATTTTCGAACGTAAAATTCTCCTCTAAGAACATTAAATTGGAGATTAAAGTTTATTATGGTCTTTTGATTATAAATAAATAAACATGTTTTGGTGTATTTGGAAATTCCACTCTTAAAAAGGAAAAAATATATTGGATGAAAGTGTGTATGAGAGTTATAGTATT
Source organism: Euphydryas editha (assembly GCA_036937285.1). Lineage (NCBI taxonomy): Eukaryota > Metazoa > Arthropoda > Insecta > Lepidoptera > Nymphalidae > Euphydryas > Euphydryas editha. Next base: position 9,659,994 of record JAUPFZ010000004.1, read on the forward strand.
TTTTTGAAACCACAAGTTTTATAAAATATATTTGGACTTTTAATTAGAAATAAACAAAAAGTATTTCAACGTAAATTTAGCATGTTTAGTTATTTGTTCTATTACTTTTTATTTTTAAGTTCCTTACTATTATTGGGTTATCCTTGGGAACGTAACAAGTCGAAAGTTTTAAAGAATATATAATACTAGGTCTGGAAAAAGTTTCTTCGTATTTTATATACAATTTCAAGACTTTGTTTTTCAAAATTTAATTACATTTAATAATAATATATATGTTCTATTTTGTTCAATAACTTGTTTCCATCTTGTAGGTAGTGACATAATCTCGTTTCTGTAGAAATCTTAGGATTTTTTTATCCGAAAAATGCGACAAGTGGTTTTGACCGTCCTCTCTTGATGTATAACACTACCCAAAGAATCATCATCATTATTACCATATCATCCCTTGGATGGCCACTGCTGAACGTAGACCTCCCCCGTCGACCTCCACAGCAACCGGATCGAAGCAGTTTCCATTCAACGGCTTTCGGTAACCCTCCTCAAGTCGTCTGTCCATCTCGCGAACGGCCGTCCCATGCTGCGCTTGCCGGTAAGTGGTCTCCACTCAAGAACCTTTCCTTTTCTTTTTTGAAAACCGGAATTGATTACCTATTGGTTAGAGGCACATTGAATATCAGTGTTAAACTGGAACAGTCTACACTCCGACCATAGAACGCACATATCCAAAACCCCGAGAGCTGTCAGCTCGAATTATTGATTGCCTTGACGATTGTGTTTCTGTGGACGATATAAACAACAGGTTGGTGATTTAAGATATCCTGGACATCAGCTTGTACGAGATTAGTACGACTCTGAGTTGTCCCAGAGCCAAACTAATCTAGTTAAAAATAATAAGGCACCGGGCGAGGACGGTATTACGTCAGAGCTTCTGAAAGCAGATGGAACACCAGTACTTGAAGCATTCAGAAGCCGACTTACTTTAGGGCGTAACGCCGGAAGCCTAGAAGAGTATTTGTACAATAACGCTAGTATGTCGGTTCGAGTACAGGAACATAGCACGAGAGCGATCCCGATGCAGGGAGGTGTGAGACAGGGAGATGTCGTCTCTCCGAAATTGCAGCATTGGAAGACGCTTTCAAGCTTCTGAAGTGGAAAACGGCTAGTATATCACTCACTTTAGATTCGCCATTCACTTTAGATTAGATGATATCGTGCTTATGGCAGAATTTCTGGAAGTCTTCAGCATTATGCTTAGTGACCTCGATGGAGGTTTCCAACGGGTGGGCCTTAAAACAAACATGGACAATATAAAAATCATGTCGAATGTCTATGTCGTGTCCACCCCGATATGAGTTGGAAATTCTACTCTCGAAATTGTTGATCAGTAAATTTTCCTAGGACAAAATTTCCCACTTGATCCAACTTAGACAGAGAGAGAGAGGTTTAATGTCGATTTCAGCTAGAATGGACAGCGTTCGGGAAGTTAAAAAACAACTTTTCATCTGCCATACCTCAGTACCTGAAGCTGAAAGTCTTCAACCAAAGAATTCTGAAAAAAAAAATCTAAAGGTGTAAGGTCAGGACTATATGATGGATGCATTAATACTTCCCAACCAAGCTCTCTGAAACAGCTTTGATCACAAATAAAAATATTTGTGGTCAAAGTAGTGTGTGGTCTGGCGTTATTGTGATGAAAGACCATTCCTTTTCTGTTTACCAATTACAATACAGCCAGTTTTTCTCCATTTCTCGCTTGAGTCTCAATGTTGTTAGCAATAGATAACTCGATGGTTATACCAAATCGATGGATTTGCCCGGCGGTAAAAGTTTGTAATGAATGATGCCCTTCTACTCCCACCATACATACAGCATCAATCTATTGCGTGTTAATCTGGGTTTCCAATTAGAAAACCGAACAAATTTTTACTTGAAGTTTAACGGGGGGGTTTTCAACAAAACAAGTACATTAACAATCTGTCCGTAAAACTTCAAGTATAAATGTTTGTTGCGATTCGTTTTTTCACTTGTCCGTTGCCATTCGTTTTTCCACTTGACCAGTGCGATTCGTCTTGCCAATTGTCCGTTGAAATGTCACTTCTAATACTATGTGTTCCAGCACACATTTTTTTTGACGTGATAACGTCTAGTAAATTGATGAAGGGGTGCCCGTTCGAAGAAGATGACGTCATCATTGTCACAATTAGTGAGCGAGAGCGCGGAAGCGGTAGAGAGGTACGATCGGCTCGGCCTAAGCGTTCGGCTCACGATCGGCGGCGGCGGTCGGCCTAACTTACGACGCGTCCGAGTAGAAATGACAGCGGCAAATGGCGGGAAACTGTTTTGTCAATATTGAAGTAATGTCAAATAGTGAAAAGTTGATAATATAATGTAATGTAATAATATAAGTTAATAATATATAAGTAAATAAATGTAAGTTAATAATATAAAAGTTAATAAAATCATAAAATGGTTACCATAGTTTATTACAACAACAATTGCAGCAAAAAAGGTAATTAATTCTTGCATTTTAAGAATCCGATTAGCGATATAATCTCATATATTTGTTTTTTGATTATAAAATAAGTAGCATCGGTGGGCGAGTGCAGTAATATTAGGTTATATTACAATTTTGACTAAAAAGTTATTAGGACTCATATAATTACGATCGTATAAAAAGTAAACTGTTTTTATTTAGTATATTTTTACAATTTTCATAAGTGGTTAATGATAATCTAATTTGTTTTGCTAACTTTAAGTTATTAAACTTAGCTTCTTTAGCTAAGTTTAATAACTTAAAGTTGATTATTTCTTGTTTTACATATCAAAGTATTTAACTTTATTTCGCTTTTATATTAAATACGATTAATTACCTGTAGCTTATATATATATTATACAAAATAATGATAATTCAGTGAGAATAATTCAATTCCATTCATGTTTTCTTATGACGTTATCACGTAAAAATTATCGTCCGTAAACCGACTTTACAGACAACCAATTTTTTTTTTTGTATAGCCAGATTTTTTCAAATCGGTTAAAACAATTTTGTGGTCAATCTTCAGTTCCTCGGCAATGTCTTAACCACTAATATGCTGGTCACACTACATTTTTTTAAATGCCATCAACTTTATCCATATGAGGGCGAGCTTCATCTTTGACATCAAAATTTTCAGACTGAAAATGCTTGAACCAACTTTGCGCCACTCTTACTGACACTACATTAGGTCAGAAATTTGTTTCTCTCGTTTTAGTAATAAAACTTCAAAATGTATCGAACTTCATCGTTATATTCACTCCTTTGACGGTCAGAAATACAAAAATTGAAAAATGGTGGGAAAGTGTTTAACACTATTGAAAAATATCAGAAAAGTATTTTTTATTTATTATATTTATTTTTTACAATATCCTCTATTTATTGATATTAAAACCAGCTAGATACAAACAATATAACCAAACAGATTTTTCTTCAATTTTATACATGCAAAGTACGAAAAGACTTCCTCGACCTAATTTATAGCCAATTTAATGACAAATTAAGAAATTGATAATAGTCAACAATACAATTTTTTGTACGAAATAAGAACAAAGTTTCGGTGTTTTCGTTTGTAAAAAAAAACTGGTTTATTCATATTGAAACTATTATAAAATTTTATGTTTTTTTTTTATTTTTTATTGTCGTTATATATGCACTTCGTTAGAAATAATTGCAATATATTTAAGTAAAATTTAATTTATAATAAACAAAACTGAAAAAAAAGATCATCGATAATCATGTTTTTTCTAAAGTCGGTTAAAAGGGAAGAAAATTACTATTTTCTTGTCATCTCTAAAAATGACTGCCATCTATGAAGCAACTTACGAAAATAATTTCAGTGATTATCCGCTCCGCCCTAGCCCGCCCAACAGCGTTCCATAGGGCGGCAACAATTTTCCACGGGCGGTACTGCTACCAGGATGTCAGAAGTGATAAGGAATATTTATAAATACGACAATATGTAAGTGTATTTCATAGACAAAGCAATTACAAGCATGCTTGTGAGGGTAGGCGCATGCGCTCTGCATATTGTAGAGCTCTCTTTTCGAAGTTGCTATTAACTTTTGTCAAAATTTTATTTAGATTTAAAGCAATGTCAATGAACTTAAAATTTAAATTTAGTGAACATGCAACAAAATTATACCAAATTCAAAAATTATATATCTTTTATATTTAATCATTTTATTGTATTGTTTGTAATCACAAAAAGTAAGAGATTAGAGTAACAACCGAGCTGTTCAAAACTTTAAAATGACTTTATTGCTGACGTAGAATTTCTTACATATTTTATTTTACGTAACGTGTTCGGAGTTTCACGGCATATCATCAGGTCGCGTGGATGGGGTATTGAGCTTCGAAAGTACGACGTCGTAGGTCGTGACGCGACGCTGATGACGTCACTTGCGCGGGCGGAGGGTGCTACAACCGGCCAGGGTAGTCGCCCCCCAGTGAAAGTCGGCGTCAGTACGATCCGTACCATCAAGTAATTTGCACGACGCGGTTTCTAATTTCTCTATGTACGCCAAAAATATAACCTATAAACTTTATGCAGCGTTGTATCAGTGGTATTATACAGTTGTTCATTTTTCCCTTTATTTACGAAATTCATATTGGAGTAGTTTATTTCGTTGAGTTATGCACGTACTTGAGGTTCTCAGTGTAAATCGCGTTAATAAAAAAGAATTCCACTTTCTTATACGACACAAAATCAAATTGGAACATAACAATAAAAACAAAAGCTTAATATATCCTTAATTTTTTGATCATTCTTAAAACAACTATAATATAATGAGTACAATAAGTTAAGAGTATAACGAGATGTCCTATCAAAAATATTGAACGAAGATTTCTTTAATCTTTATATTTTTATTTAAAATCTAATTTCAGCGCCAATGCACGAAAGCTGCTAAAAATAGTCGGGGTTCGCGCGCTCGCGTCGCCCGCAACCGGCTCTCGTTTTCACTACTCAAACTATTTCGGTCTATAGAAAAGTTATAAAGTATTCTATGAAAAGGAAAATAGATAAACTCCTGTGCGGACAATGAAAAAAGTGCGAAAAAAATATCGATAGTCGCGAGGCGACAGTGACTTCCAATGTTGTTATTGTGCAGTGACTAAACTTAAATTTTAACGACGCACACGCTGAAAAGTAAGTAATACACACTTAAAATATTTTTTTAAATTAATATATAAATGCAATCTACTCTTAATGTAACTAAATGATTATGAGTGTTAAAATAACTTTTTAACTGACTGAATTTGAGCTAGAAGACCGGAGTTACAGTGACATACTTTCCTTGTAAGGCTACCCGTGACGACATCAATGTCATTGATATACCATTTTGGAGATTATAAATATACCCATAGAGTAGTATAATGCACTTATTTGTCGTAGTAAATAATTAATTAATTAGGACTAAGTGAAAGTGTACCGTAGTTGATTATTTGAAAAACGTAATGAAAATAGTTAAGTAATTTTAAAAATGTTATATTAATTAATTGCACTTGTTTCTTTTCATTACGACTAACATAGAAATTCTACATGAACCACTAAAACAGGGATTTAGATAACGACACATGATTAAACATAATTCTATGTAGTAATCTTGTATAAACTATGTAGAGACAAAGTATCTAGATAGTCGATTAATTTATAAAAAATGTAGTCATCTTAAAATTTATATTATTTATTTACGAAATATGTACAATTATGTTTAGTCAACTTTAATATCCGTTTTGATATATTTGTCGTGATAAATGACCAAAACTCTAAAGTCTAGACAACCACTTCAATTCACCTCTATCGGTACGTCGAGTCAAAATAAAAGGTAACATCCCTCGCGGTCTTGACCTTACTGTGAAAACACTGTGGAAACACTGTATTCGTGGAAACACTATGTAAACCACGTAGGTTCCACAATGTTTCTACTATGTGTTTGTTCCATTCAAACACTACGTTTTCACGCTAGTTTCTCGCAGAACCCACGGCACTCAACACAAGTCATACTTTATATTCGAGCTCCATAGATGGAGTTGTAGGTCGATTGAATTGCATTATGATTTCGTTAACAGAAAATAATATAAGGCGGATGAATTAGTTAATTTCCCTTCGCCGACAGCGCGAAAGCTCGTCGCCCGATCTCCATCCCCTTGAGTGTAGTCACTATGATAATTCTGTGGAAATACTGAATGGAATCACTGTGTACCGATGGAACAAAAACACAGTGAAAAATGAATCATGGTTGCGGTGTCTCCACTGTGTTTTCATCGTGAAGTCAAGACCGCGAGGGACAATTAAAATCACCGCCATAAGACCCGTTAATACATATAATTATGTAGGTACAACACCTCGAGCTATTGACCGACCCGTTGGCGCAGTTTGCAGTGACCCTGTTTTCTGCTCTAAGGGTTGTGGGTTCGATTCCCGCCCCGAGTCTGGGTGTAATATATGTTTATTTATATATGTATTATTTGTATGTATATTTATTTAAAAAAAAAAAGGTATATCAGTCGGCTGTTACCTAAAACACAGGCATAAAGTTGCCTACCTTAGGAACAGACGACCTTGTGTGCATTTTAAATATATTTATTTATTTATTGTTTGTATTACAATTATAAAACATAGTACTCCTATAACGTTCTATAAAACAATATTAGTCCGTAACTATTGAACTGATGATATCCCAATCGAATCAAAGTAAAAATTACAAAAGTTGTTTAAAATTAAATTTCCTACAATTTTGGTTCCCATAAATTTTTTCGTAGGATCGATATTTTTCGGTTTATTTTCTTAAATTGAAAATAAACGAGTTACTCGATAACCAAAAATTCACCGCCTCCTTTCAGGTATAGCAAGTCCATTAGTTCACTAATTAAGTACAAAGCTTTTTGAATAAAAAACGGCCAGTATTTTTTTGTCTCATTGTCAGTATTTTATGTTAACGTAAGATTTCGAAAGTAAAATTATACGCGCGCTTCTAATGTTATTTTCCTTTAATCGTAACGAGATCTCTCAATGACTCAAAATCATTCGACTTAAAAAAACTGTTAATTAAAATCCTGAATAACAAGTCGACCCTAAAAAATTTGGTTACATCGTAGAACATTTTAAGAAATTAATGCGTAACGCTGTACCTTATAATACTCGACTTTTAAAGGAATAATAAAAAACGTGCTAAAATTCAACAACTTTATTAATAAAATATTAAAATTAAAAACATATGGGACGTCAAAACATTGGAAATAATAAACCTTGATAGGTTACTTGATAAGATGGTGAGTATGATAACTCACAATAAACTTAACACAACAGTAATTATATCATTTCAACTACTGCAACTAGGTACTATGTACAATGAACTTTGTGCTCGAATTATCATACTTTTCCTAAAAACTATCAAAAACAATAATTCTGAGACGGTTTACAAACATTTTCAAAGTTATCATTACAATATAGTTTTAGTTAATAAAACAAATAAATATAAGGCACTGAATTATAATTATTTTGAATATCATTAAAAATAATATACATCATTCAATGAATAATAACAGACCATAAAATATTCATAATAAATAACAAATTAGATACCTGAATGAAAAGTTATAATAATAAAAAATATTTTAATGTTTTAAGGCACTAATATAATATTGCACTTGCAGTTATTAGCACTTTTGCCAAGAACAAATTATTTATAATTAAAATCTTATATAAATATGAATGTAACTAACATGACTAGAACGAAATTGATAGTTATGGCAAGGCTTATGCAGTCAAAAGACAATAGAATTCAGAGAAACACCTACGAGGGGCATGGCCATAAAACAAGTTTCAAAAAAATTTGTATAACATTTCCTGATTCATAAAGTACTACATACCTTTTAATAAAAGAATATATATTTCAAAAAAAATCCTATCACGAAGTTAAATAGAAAATTTTGGATAAACAGTACACTACACTTTATAGATAAGAATTATATGCTTATCCTTACTGTTACTAAATGTATTTCAAATGATACTTTTAAATTACAAAAGTGATAATCTTATCTTTTAAATAAAATGAAACATTTATGTATTAAAATATAGTTAAACCTAGTACATGTAAAAAATAAGTACAAAATTATTTTGATTTAATTGGAAGACTAATATTTTAAGTAAATTTTATAAAACCCCATATAAAAGTTTAAAATAGTAAGTTCTAAAATATAAATTACCAATTATTAATGATACTATTTTATACAGATAATATTACCTGTAATAAGGTCAGGCTCATCATTTTTCAAATATAGAAAATTATTGTCATGAACTCTGTAAACATTTCACATTTTGTAAATATTTATATATATATATATATTTTGCTAATGAGAGTTTTTCATACTTATATAATCATAAAATTAATAGAACATGTAATACATCTTTAAAGAAGTTTTGTTTTAATATTGATATGGGACACAAATGCATATCTTAGGAGCTAACAACATTTGATGTAATTATTTTTATATCTTACTGAGTATTCTTAAAAATAGGATCTAAATAAACTGTGACTTTTGGCCAAATCTCGTCTGAAGTTTTCCCTTCAAATTCTTTAAGAATACCTCTTTCTTTGTAATAATTGATTACCGGTCGAGTAATATTTTCATATATTTCCAATCGTTTTCTCACAGCTTCTGGTTTATCATCAGGACGCTGAATTAAATCTTCACCGGTTACATCATCTTTACCCATTACTTTCGGAGTATTAAATCCTATGTTATATACTCTCCCTGAAGGTAAATGAACCCATCGATTTTTCACTCTATCAATTATAACATCAAATGGTACCACTAGATTTAAAACAACATCAACCGGTTGAATCTTCCAAAGAGCATCTGCCTGAGCCACTGTTCTAGGAAATCCATCTAGAAGCCAAGGTTTATTTTCCACTTTCTTCAATTCGGTAATCATAAACTTAATCATTACGTCGTCGGGTACAAGTTTACCATCATTTAGGTATCTTTTCACTTCCTTCCCCAAATCAGTTTGTTTTTCAATGTGATCACGTAACTTGTCTCCACTAGACACATGCTCAACATTATATTTCTTCACAATTCTTGATGAAATTGTACCTTTTCCTGACGCTGGAGCGCCTAATATTAACGCTTTTAATATCTTAGCTCTAACAGTCATTTTCTCACGTAACTATGAAGCGACCTTTGAGTCGCGTACTTTGATACGATGAATAAATATTGTTACCCTGATATCTAAGTTGGCCTCGCTTGATTCGTTACTTGATTCGAAATGTATCGATATTATTACTATATTCGTTCCGACAAAAATTTACGTCATTTTGATAATAATAAAAATCTACCTTATCATTTTACTATTACCGATAAGATATTCGTTAGGTATTGCATTTTTATCAGTTTTATCCATTTGTAAAGATTGTTAAGTTTCCTCTTTGTTCTAATTGTATAACATATTACAAAAAATATATATATGAAAAAAAATATATTAAATGTATAAAAATTCAAACATTTCTATAAACAACATTAGATTAGATAATAGATACGAGTCGTCTGTCAGATTACACAACTATTTTGAAACTTGCCAAATGTCAAACGTCGTCGGTAGAAATGCGTTCACAGATGGTTCTCGGTTAAAATAAACTTGAATGTATTTCTTTTTTGTCGAATTTCATTATTTATAAATGAAATTTGAAAAATATTACTTCCTAAATTAACCCAGTAAAACTTATGTTAGTTTCAACTATTATAAATTAAAAAAATATTAAATATTCATTTTTTTAATTCTCACTATTGCGATATTTTTATTTAATCAATTTTTTAATCTTTTCCCTTTTGTTTACTATTCTGCTTGATTGTGTTCTATATGTAAATACCTTACTTTCATAATTAATTTCAATTATAAAATATTTTAGTTGTTAAATGATTACAGAAATATTTACTAGATATGCATCCTTAAATATATTATGACAAATATCTGTAGAATATTATTTTGTGTGTCCATGCTTAAGTATATATCCATGAAACTCATATACCTGAGGAAAATCCTTTTTTGTAAATGTTAAAAATTGGCTTTTTATTTACTTCTAGTATATGTACTTAAAAACCACAGAGTATATTAATATAACAAAAAAAAACGAATTTTCCACCACACCACACGACTGAAGTAAAACTTCTTTAGCTCCATCTTCATAATTAATTAGTAAAATTGTTGAAGAACGAAATGAAATTACGAAAAAAAATCACTTTTTAAAATATATCTTGTCAATTTAAGTTGACAAGATTTATGAAATTGTTCAAGAACGAAAAAGAGAGAAAGAAAATGTGCGCGCGCACTGCTCTTTCTTGCTCCTACAGTACCACACAAACAATAGGCCTGCACTGTGTCTTACAAGGGAACTGCATGACGTCAAAATTTTATTTTGCCCTTAGCAGGCTTGTAGTATACATGAAGGGTATCTATCCTGCAAAGCAAAAATTCTAGATGGCCAGTGGTTACTGAGAAAAGCGGCCCTGAAGTTTCACGCGTAGCTTATATACCAATAAAAATTATTGGTATATAAGCTACGCTCACGCAGTAGAGCGGCGCGGTGGCCGAGTGGATAGCGAGCTTGGTTACCGAGCGGGCGGCAGGGATCGATGCCACTTGTGGCTTCTTTTTATATATATATATATATATATATATATATATATATATATATATATATGTATATTTATTAGCAATGCTAAAATATAAATAATAAAAATATATTATAAATTAAATTGTTTTTTATTATTATTATTGTAATGAAAAGACGGTTAGAGCTGATGAAAATGTAACTTATTGTTGAAATTAATATTTTATATTCGAAAAGTTGAATTAATATTTTATTTTTATTTTATGAAGATATATTTTAATTGTAATTATTATTGACTATAATTGAAAATATTTGTTGTCTCTACTGATATCATCTGCATCTTATGCAGATACACTAGCAATTTTTTCACGCACAGACATTTTGAATAATATTCAAAAATATTTCAATTACTAAAAGAAAGAGAAAGAAAATGTGTGCTCACACCTTTCTTTCTTGCCCCTACAGTAATATACGAAACGTAACTCTTTCTCTTTCTATCTTCACTAAGTTATAGTGTAAGTTGTAGTTCCCTCTCAACTACCGTTTGCCTCGCCCGAGGACACTTTTCGTAACTCTCTCGTCACGCATTCACCATCAGCTTACTCCCTCCCCAATCCAAGCGTGCATAAAGAAGTTTAACTTCAATAAAATTAAAATTATTTTATTCAAAAATATGTTAGGGAAATTATGTTTTTGACTTATTTATAGAATGGCGCTTGTTATGTTACCATGCGACCTACCATGGTGGACTTCTGTGCAACGTCACCTCAAACATCTGTTAGTCGCTTCATCACCGGCAAAGTTAATAGCCAGCATGCTAAAAATTCACGATATGTGCAAGTAAGATAAAAGTTTTATTAAAGAAGATATTCGATGATTTCTAAATTTTTATTAACGTCGACTAGTGTACCTACGAATTATGATGAAAAAGCAAAGCATCAAAATTTGATTTCTTTGTTCGTTTTATAATTAAATGTAGAGTTTTCATGGTTCGTAAATATATGCTCTGGTCTTCGATAAAATAGCCAAAATGTTAAATTCTTTATAAGAACTTTACAGTTTCTACAAAACATGTATATTTTTTTATTATTTTAGTATATACCTTATCCCATAAAATAAAATAAAAATAACTCTATTTACAGCATAGGAATAGATCCAGATGACGATATTAAAGACCCAGAACTTATGAAAGGGTTGGAATTGTTTCTGGAAGAGGAAATGACGGAGGAGGAAAGACGGAACTTCCTCGACAACACTATCCGCATCATGGTGAACAGAGCACTACATCTTAAACGATGGCGCCCACCAAAAGGACTTATGTTTAGTTTGCAACAACAAAGTGAGAAATACAGTTTTTACATGAATTTGTATCATTATTTCAAAATCGCCTATTAGACGTGATTAACAAATACCCATCAAAATTTTTGTCAAGTGTGTAATCCTATTAAAATTTTCAATGAAGACATTCATAGACAAATAGAAAAACGATTAAAATGTAAAAATAAGTACGTAAATAAATATCTTATTAATTATAAAGAATTAAAAAGCAATCCGATATATTCATTTTATTAAATTCATTTATAAGTAATTCCTTATGAAACAACATACGTACCTACTGTCTGTCTTACTGTCTGAGTTAATTGATTCGTAACCATCGAGCATAATGTATTTAAGCTAGATCTGAAATTTGGCCGGACTCTTTTACAATGTATACTTCCAATGAGAAGAAGGTTTTAGAAATTGGACTCCCAAAGTTGTAAAATATAAAAGAAATTTTGTGGTCGATTGTGTTAGAAGTTAGGTATGAAACTTTCTCTTCGGGCTTTTGATAAGAAACGACTGTTGCACGTTAAGCTTACATGTTGACCGCATACTACCCATTTTCTTAGCGTAAGACAATCTATTTATGTATACACGTATATTTAGCACTACAAATATGACTTAAGAGGAAAGGATACCAGCTCTTTCTCATCCCTGTTTCATCCCTGGATCCCTGGACACTAGATCAAATATTTTTGTAACATAAAACCTTTAACTGCCATGACCATGCCCCTATGTCTCGATTTTTTTCATATTTTTATTATCATAAGGAGTAGGAGTCTTCAAAAACTAGAAAAATTGCCTAATTTTTTATACATTTTCAGAATACTACAACATACTCATTAAAAAAATTAGCCATATTTACAAAAAAAACGAGAACATAAGCCAGGAGTCTGAGAGCTTTGGAGAGGAAATAGTCGACTACGAAATGCTGTTTTGGTCAATAATTATCTATCTAAAACGGTCTGAGTTGCAATTTTCCCTTTCTTGCTGTTTGTGGATAGGTCTGAGGGAACGGGACAGGAACATTTTATTCAAATACCTATTTTTCAAAATTGTCTCAGGTACTCTTTCCTCTTAAGTGTGCATGCTGTGCATGGAATTCAATACGCATACGCAAAGATAACTAGCATTTTCCCAGCAGTGGAATATTTATGGACGTTACATTATTAACAGCATAGAACAGCTACGTTTACTATATATCTATAGAATAATATTTCAAATACATTTCACGACATACTTCTTATAATGTCGATATCTCGTACTGTAACTGGTGGGAACCAGTATATATGTATATTTAAAAAAAATATATTTTGTAGTATGTATGAACCCGTATAATTATTTACATACTTATTACATATTTTTTCCAGCTGATGTGACTGAACTCGACTATAACTTCCTATCTTCACTCGTTTCTCATGCGTTCTTTTCTACTTTTCCAAAACGCACGCTCAAAACTCATCCAACATTGCAAGACTTCAACTTTACGCATTTTTTTAAAAATTTACACAGGTGCGTAACTTTCTCAAATGTTTTTATTGGTGAATGTTAGCTAATTTTTTTATTTTTTTTTTGGGTTTTTGAGTTCGTTGTATGTATAATGTTAAAAAATATAATTTTTTCTTTTACAGAAAATCACAAAGGAATAAATTAAAAAGTCTACTTCATTACTTTGAATGGCTGGATAAAAATAGCAATGAAGGATCCATTAAATTAAGTAGACAGGTAAAGACATCTTTATGATCAGCTTTCCATTATTATGATCCATATTAGCTATTACTACGTTAATAACTCTATTCTATGAAAATACGATTGACCTAAATCATGTTTAGCTGCAGTTAAGTCTTATGTATGTGTACATACAGTAGTCATGCATACATGTAGTTATGTGTACATATTTGTACAACAATGATTTTCGAAAATACTTTTATTTTATATTTCACAGACATTGAATTTCGAAATATGAGAGATTTGGATTGTTGATTTTTACTCTGCTACAACGAATCGTAGCATGTTGTTTTACAAAATCAATAAATGAAATAAAAATATTAATGTATTATATTAGAAAGTGTCTATTCGTAAGATTATCCTACGAATAATTATTATTTTTTAATCATATGATTATCATATGAATAATTATTTTTATGGAAGTCTCTATTGATACGATTATCGGAAGATTATAATTTTTTTTTTTTTTTGTAATTAATCCAACAATCGTATTAATATTTCGTACGATCTATTTTAAATAAATAAAAAAGTATTAATTTTTTTTTTTAATCCGGCAAAGTAATCGTTTTTTTTTTATAAGGTTTATTTTAAATTAATTAAAAACTATTAATTCATTTATTTATTTTCAAAATTAATTTAATGAAATTATTTTTTGTCTATACGATTGTCGTATGAGTAGCAACAGCCATTATATTTAAGTATCTAAATACTTCTTAAAGTTATCGATTATTTATGATAAACTAACGTATGTTAAGGGCTTAAGGTTTAAAATACAATATTACTAAGTGACCCGTACGAAAATTACACACAAATTTGTTGTCAAATAATAAATATTAATATAATATGAAAATAAATTTTGTAAATGTATGAGTTCTTGATGTTCTAAAATTTCTTTGCACACGTCAGCTATATAATATGTTCGATTGAAAACTATTTAAAAAGGAAATATTTAAACAATAAAAACTGACTTTGACAGATTTATGTAGAACAGCTTTGAGATGGTCATCTTTGATTTTTATGTATTAAATTGTCTAACAATAAATATATTTAAATAACCGTTCTGGTGTAATGACCGTTCTGGTGTAGTGGTGCGTGTAGTCGCCTTAACACCAGCGGTCGCGGGTTCGATTTCCGCTTGGGGCAGATATTTGTATTTGTACAAATATTTGTTTCTGGTCTGCGTGTATGTCCTTGTGGGTCTCCCCACAGTGCCTCGGAGAGCACGTAAAGCCGTGGGTCCCAGTTATTATCATAGACATCTGCTAGTGAATGTTACTCATGGTAGGAAAATTATCCGCTAATCCGCAGTGGAGCAACGTGGCGGATTAAACTCCAACCCTTCTATATGGAGAAGAGTCCTTTGCCCAACCGCGGGTTGTTTACAGGCTAATTCAATTCAGTTCAGAGTATATAAATATAAATATTTGTTTTATCATCACTGGTGATAAAAGTCAATATTATTGAAATTAGAAATAGTTACCTATTTTAACACGTCAATTTTATCAAATGAAGAAAATTAATCAATTCATATTATTGAATAGTAATTCAAAACGTTAACGCTTTCTAGAATTATGTATCTATGTCGATATTTATTAATTTGCAGGGATAGATCAAAAACAGTCGCATAAAATGTAAATAATTATTTTTTATGTTTTTTTTTATATTTTTCGTCAAAAGCAGGGAATATAATAATAACATATAATAAAATAATAACACAAGTTATTAATTTTGATTAAGTATTTAGAAAGATCTAGGCTGTCCCGGAAAAACACCTTTTAGAAATAATATATTATACTTATAATTAGATATACAGAAAATGCACATTTATTTATATTGCGCATTAGGTACTCATAAAATTTATGTGATCCTATCGATGACAACATTTTGTAATATTTCATCAAGATAATAATCACGTTACAAGCTTTTAATATTTTGATAAAATGTATATATAACCTTAGAGCTTAGGAGATTACACGTAATTGCGTACATTTATCAGTCTTTGTTAATTCGTATAAGTTTCAATAGGTACATTAGCTAACGTAAATAGAATCTGGCAGGTTACCAGTTTTTACATATAGTAATTTCTAGTTAATCAATACAATTTGAGTTTCAATACATATCATAGATACATATCAAGCTTCAATCGTATACATATAATTTGCTGGCCATATTTAATCAACTTACCAGAACTACTTCAAATGATGGTCACCAGTGTGTAGGCTATGTAAAGTTTTGAACTCTTGCAGTGATGTAGTTGATATCAACTTTGACTCTTACCCAAAATTCTATGGAGCTGTACTGCAATATTTAAAATCCAATTTAAAGGAATTTATATACAAACTTAACGCATATGAAATCGTGTAAGAAGGTCATCAGTAAGTTTAGTAGTAAATGCAGTAACAGTTTCCGTCACCACTCGTGCTTTTGTTTGTATCCCGTATGTTTATGAACCCACAACACATCATGATACCATCCAAATACGAGCATTTGACTTCATATATTTATAAAAATAATAATTAAAATCTATTAGACTCTTTAAGTTATAATTATGCACACAGATGCGTAGCTACCGTCGTATCTATTATACAAAACTGTGGGTTAAAGAAACCCCGTATACACTTAGAAAAGACAACCTATTTCTGCTTTATCGCATTTGAATAGATATAGCTTCTCAATATAATTTAACACATGATCAATTTAGGACTAAATGCGGTATTAAACACAGATACATAGCTAAATCTTTTTAAATCCAGGTAATGACATCAAAACAGTGGTTGACAATAGAAGACTGGTTGGAATGTACGCTACCCTTGTGCAAGTTGTTGGTCAGACATGAGGGGCGCCCCGAACGATGCGAAAATGAGGACGCTTTAAGGGTTTGCTTTGCATCGAGTCGTATTGGTGGCAACGCACTCATTGACGGGGAATCACAGGTAATAGACATATCTATATTTTTTTTTAATGTTTGTCCGTTTGGTAAAAACGTAAATAATAAAAATTAAACGTGAATATACAATATCATGTCTTAAAATAAAATATTTTTCAAGATTTTGTAATTTCATTTTTGGCAATAACCAACTGGTTTTGGCCCGAAATTAAGTGTAAAAAAGTTTGTAATGTATATTAAATGACGGAATGTGAAATTTTCAGGAGTCCCTTACAATGTTTATGATGCCAGAACTGCTACCCGCTATGCTTTCCGTTGAAGCTCTCGAAGACAACGAAATTTTAAAAGTAGAAGGAGTTAGAATGTTTAGCAGAATAAGTGACAAACGACAAAAAAACAATGTTGAATTACTAGATAATCCAAAAACGGTAAATAAACTCTTTTGCAAAAAAAACGGGCACTTAAGCAAAGAACTATTTTATAGTTACTATTAGTTTGTTTGACAATTTTAGGTATTGTTATCCTCAGAATTTTATAAATTAATTAGGAAGGAATAGTTTTCATCAGTTTTATCATAACATTTTAATTAAATTATTAAGAAATAATGTTTAAGCTCAAAACACTATGATTGTACCTGCTCGCTAAATAAAAATGAAACGCGTTAATTTCTTTGTTTTTCTTGAATACATTAAAAGCAGATAAAAGTTTAGTATTGAGTGTGACCCCCTCTTGCTGAAATCACAGCTTGCATTCGTCTGGGTATGCTAGTGAGTATATCTTTTATGGTTTCTTGGGGAATACGTTCCCACTCCGCGGTAATCACATTCTTTAGCTCTCTGATGGTCTGCGGAGCCGGCTGCACTGATCTCACTCGTCGCTTCAGAACGTCCCAGACATGCTCTATGGGATTGAGGTCCGGACTTCTAGCTGGCCAGTCCAAACGACGAATTCCGACTTCTAGCATAAACGCATCCACACCGCCAGACCGGTGGGCGCGAGCGTTGTCGTCCATAAAAATTGAGTTTTCGCCAAGAGCGGTTAAAGCGGGTTGTGCATAAGGAATTAGAACTTCCGTTATGTATTGGTGTCCAGTCAGTGTACCGTTTTCGATGAAGACTAACTCCGTACGATCCATAGAATTTATTCCTGCCCAAAACATAACAGAGCCCCCTCCATAAGGTGTGATTTCTTCAAAACATGCCTCTGCAAAGCGTTCTCCTCGTCTACGTAGCACTCGCCGACGTCGGTCTTCACCATACAGAGATATCCTGGCTTCATCGGAGAACAATACCCTATCCCAGTCTTCATGAGTCCATGACACACAATTTCGAGCGAAGCTAAGCCTGGCAACTCGATGTCCACGGAGTAATTTAGGGCCGCGTGCCGGGCGATGACTGTGTATATTAGCAGCGAGAAGCCTCCTCCTGACCGTCCATAGACTAATTTGCACATTTCTTACTTCTTCGAGGGTGTTCTTGAGGTCCACATAAGAAGATTTGCGATTTCTCAACGCTTGACTAACTAGAAAACGATCATCCCGCGGTTCGGTACATGTCTTTCTGCCAAAACCAGGCCTTCTCTTGACGGAACCGGTCTCTTGATAGCGCTGCCAGGTCCTTTGAACTGTCGACCGACTCACATTTAGCCTCTGAGCCACGAAGCATTGACTGCAACCTTCTTCAAGCAGCGCAATAATTTTGCTCGCTTTTATCACTTTATCTACCATTTTCGAGATTGCTAAACAGCAATAACAATACTTTTAAATGTCAAGGACACCAGATAATTTAATAAAAATTGACAAAAAGTTAATTAGAGTCGATATTAACTATAGGGAATTCGCGCCACAAAATGTAGTTAAAAGTTATTTTCTTTGAAAACCAGGCTCAGTCAAAAATTTGAATTTGGAATGTACTCTTATAAACATTATGGCACTTTTATAACTGGCCAGTAACATGTTCAAATGATTAAAACCTTTTTGGTATTTTATTTTTTTCAGCCAGGAAGAAAATCGAAACCGCCCGTTTTTTTTGCAAATGAGTGTATAACATTTAATTAGACATTTATTAAAATATATTTATATTTAATAATTATTATCATATCAAATTTAATTTAATAATAATTAATTAATAAATATAAACTAAAAAATAATAATTAAATGTGTGCTGGGTCACATAGTAGAAGTGAAATTTCAACGGACAAGTGGCGAAACGAATCGCAACAGACAAGTGGAAAAATTAATAGCAACGGACATGTAGAAAAACGCAACAAAATTTATACTTACTTGAAGTTTTATAGGCAGATTGTTAATGTATTTTTCCAATTAGAAAACCGGACAAAATTTTTATTTGAAGTTTTACGGGCAGGTTTTCAAATTGGTCCCAGCACACATTTCGTTTTTCTTTTTTTCGCACGTTTACTGCAAATTAGAATTTGGTAGAGTTAGGTACATTTTAATGAATGCATTTTTTATTTAAACATATTTTATTTTATCAAACAAAAGAAACTGAATTCAATCCGGAACCAAAATAAAAAACGTCCATTTTCTACTCTAAAATGATACACATACAAAGGAACATTAACAAATGCAGATCTTTCGTCGTCATAAGATTTCCGCGCGGCTGCGCAGTATATTTATCTAATAGAGCCATTGCCCTGTCTCCACCGTCGCCAGCCCTTCTCTCTCTCCGCCCCTGCTCCCTCTCACCACGCGATATATCATCTACCCCCTCCACGCGGCGGTAACACATTTAATTGACCGAAAAAATCTAACACCCCCCCCCCCCCCGTCTATATAAAAGTTTCACTTCAAAAAAAGTATGAAAGTAGAAGTAGTTCACCCCGGCAGAACACATCACAAAGTCTTAAACTAAACTTCCAAAGGTTTCAAATTCAGACTCATACTTAGCGGTAAAAACAAAAGTTGTGAAAAAACCGTTCATGTCAAGAAAGAAATCCTGAGACATGCACATATCTAGAAATCCATAGAGGAACAAACGTGGTAGATAAAGCTCTAATCCTTCTACTTAGTATGAGAAAAAACCTTTGCGTACCAATGGGACATGGCAAAAGAACTGGTTTGATCATTTCTCGAAACGTGTTGCCGCTCTCGTGATCCTCACAAGGTCCCTATAACTACCATTGCTTAAAATTCAGTTTCTAATAATTTTATGTTTTTTAAACTTTTTAGGTTACAGTTTGCCTTATGGATGCAGAAGATTACAGTACATTACCTCTCGGTCAATGGGAAGAAGACAATGTACTACGAGAATTAAATAAAAGTCTTTTAGCCTTCCAACAAACTCCTATGAAATGTCGCGATACGCAAAAACATGAAAGACGGCTGTCACCTATTGGTAAGTATCAAATCTGGCTGAGATAATTTTTACTCTTCTTTCAAAGATTCTTTTTAATCACAACATGCTATTTGAAACCTATGTTAATCTTTTATTTTCTACTCATAAAAGATGAGTAATTTGTGTATGTAATTTTGATCCAGTTCACCCTTTTTGTTGTTTCAATGTGAATGAATAACAAATGTCCATTTATCGTCACAAATATTCGTTATATATTATTTATAAAATTAACGATTAAGTTTACTTTATTCAAAACACATACAAATGATAACATCTACTATTTCACTTCATGTAATTTATGTTTTGTGTGACAATAGATTTCTATAGAGAATTCTATACTGAAATTATTTGTAATACAAATAATTTAAGGTGAATCATTCAGCCAAACACCAGAAGTTGAAACAACTGTAATGATAAAACAAGCATCTTCTTCAAGTACCTTAAACAGCATAAGCAGCAGAAGTCCTTCGCCGCAACCATACACCGCTACTGAACTCAATTTAAATGATCCTAGTAAGTTAATTTTAAAATTATAAGCCAATAAGTTTGCTTAAAGAACTTTCAAAATCATAATTAGTGTTATAAAACATGCTCAATAAAGATCGCAAATTTTTTTGTCG
This sequence comes from Euphydryas editha, assembly GCA_036937285.1. Classification (NCBI taxonomy): domain Eukaryota; kingdom Metazoa; phylum Arthropoda; class Insecta; order Lepidoptera; family Nymphalidae; genus Euphydryas; species Euphydryas editha. The sequence continues at coordinate 9,680,552 of JAUPFZ010000004.1, forward strand.
TTCTAACAATTGTATATCTGAAATCGTCAAAAGAATAAAGAACCATGTCCCGCTTCTAGGTGGTTTTGGGCCATGGGCTTGCAGAGTTAAATTGTATGCTAATATAAAGTACTGAGTAAGTACAGCATCAATCTGGTGTTTTTATATCCTTGCGGTGAATGCGTGAGTACTTAGCGGAGGTCAAAGTTTTATATATGGGACAACCAAAATTGTGTTTGATCAAAAGGATTTCTTTTTAACACCTATCATTAAGGCACCTTAAGTCTTCTTGTGTCCAGGGCACCTCATGGTGGTGACGGCGGTAACGATTAGAATGTTAATTTTGACCGGCCAAGTCCCTGGACGCAAGCCATCATGGTAAGAAGATTAAAAATTCGAAACGTTGAATTGCTTCCGGAGTCCGCCCAGGAAGGGAAAATATCCAAGTGGCAGATGCATCAGGTGGGATTGGCTGACTCCTGGTGCGGGGACAATCTGAAAGGACTTCTGGCCTTAGTGAAAAACTTACCTATTTGTATATCTTGTGGAATAAATCTCATAAGAAATAAAAAACGTTTGCGGACATTCTTTTTTTCTGATTCTAAAATGAATTAAGAAGCCTATGAATATTTTCAATAGCTTACATCTAGTAGCAGTCGTTCCATAAGTACAAGTTACTGTGTACGTCAGAAATGTTGGCAGAGATTTATTGAAAATAGAGCGTCCAAACAAAACAACAATATTCAAATACCACCTATTGAAGAAAGTTCCTAAGATACAAAAGATCCTATCAGACTTGATACGGCAAGAGCATCCAGTACACAATCTAAATGCATTTTTGTCTGTCATTCAGGACGGTTTCGAATATCGCAACAGTCTAGAGCGCATTTATTTAATGATTTTCGATTTTACATTCCTCAGTCCGAAAAATTGTGCACGAACCATCGGTGCTTGCATTTACGTAATAACGATAATCTAGTTTTTTGGATGTACTAAATATCACAATGTACTAATATCTCCACCATAGAGAATATTTTCATACGATTTGATAGTTCAGATGACGAGGATATTGAAAAATAATTTTCATTTTTAAAGTCCCCGTATACTAAGGTGCATTCGATAAGCGGCGCTAAAAATATTTTTCTGTGAATACACTCCTCCTAAGTATAATTTTACTATACGAATTATCGCTGCACGCCATATGGCCCAAATCGGGACACGGTTCTTTTCGTCGAAAAAATCTTGGAAAATTCTAATGTACACCAGTGTATATTTTGTTTAAAAATACAACGTAGGTACAAATGTCTTCAATTCTTTTAAGGATAAATTCTAGTTAATGCGACTTTACAAGATTGAAATTCTCTTCCATTATAAATTGAACAATGATTTTAAAAATTCTTTAATGTTTATATAACAATAACGATATTTTGTAGGTGTAGAGTTACAAAAACGTAAATGCTGGTTGTCTCCTGACGCGGGGACTCTCAACAACCGCCGTGGCAGGTTTATCGTTCTTGGTTCTTCCGGCGAGTGCTTGCCCGTCACCAGGACCGCGCATCCTAACCTCGACACCCAGGAAGACAGCCTCTACTCGAGTTGTAACTCAAGTGATGATGAATTCCACAGTGCCAATGATAGTTTCGACTATGGTAGGTAACAATTCATTCGCTTTCTACGTTATTCAGGCCTTTGAAGCCTTGATAAACTTGAGTGACAACAAAATTAATTGAGAATTATTGTAGATAATTTTAATTCATATGTCTTTTATCAAAGTAGCTATACTATTACTTGCAAACTTAATAACTTTTATCAAACTTAAGCTTTTACAGCATTAACTTTTTACAACGAAATAAGAACAGAACCTATAATACGGTTTAACAAATGCTGATGTGTTTAATAATGCTTGACGACTTAACATCGTATACAGGTAGCGAAGATGAAGGCAGAGGAGAAAGCGCACGCCCTAATTCATTCCAATACTCCAAAGAACTTTCTACTGAGGAGAGAAGGATTAGTTTCGCTGACAGATTGCGTGAAGCTCTTCGAAGAGAAACAGAAAACTCTTGCACGACGAGCACAACAGGAGACTGGTCTACTGACAGCTCCAGTTATGCTGTCGGTATTAGCATATCTGGAGCTGAAGTTAACGATAATGACATTAGGTACTCATTATACTTCTATCTTTATGAAAATGTTAGAAATTAAAAACTTGGTCCTTCGAGTCACTTTTGAATTATTATTTTTGATATTTAGGGTAAAACGAGGCGGCTCCGTCGGTTTCGTATTAACGGAAAAAGATAATTTGGAAAACGGTGACAGACCACCACGATTATCTAGAAAAGAAACAGGAAACAGTTCTAAATACAGTTTTAGTACAGAATATACGTAAGTCTTTTGATTTTTTATTATAACTGTTCTTGTAAAAATATATGGCGATAATGACTTAAATATTTATTTACAGTTCAGAATTAGATGAAGTTTACGAGCAATTTAACCAGTGGCTAAATGATCCGATTGTAGATAACGACAACTCAGAAAATAAAAACAGAGAACTGGACTCGCGAGATTTAGCTGTAATAAGGTATGCTTATCTTGTAGATATATTTACATATCAATATTCTCCTATATTCTCTCTAATAATAATGATAAATAAATGATCTTAGCTTAAATGATCCATTGCACGTCTATCACAAAGCTTGCTTATCAAGGTGGTATGATGATATAGTCCGCGCGCGAGCTCCGAGGAATCGGAGCTGAGGAAGATGGCGGGTGTGCGCCGCGCCCGACCATCGCGCCATACTAGTCACTCAACGACTTCCACTACTAGTGAAGACCTTGACCTGAGGGCACGTTTATCGGGTCTTTTTTAATTAAGAAATATTAATTCATTTATTTATTTTTGACTTTTTTTAAAATACGATTATAGTATAAATATTTATTTTTAAATAGTCGTACGAATAATTATTTTCTTTTTACGACAATCGTATGAATAGCAACAGCTATAAATTAAATACATAAGTGATACAATTGTTTCTTTTTCTTTATTATTTGAAGTACATAATACTCTCATAGAACTATTTCATAAATTACACTCGCGCGGAGGCTTAAGATGTGTTAGTATCGATAACGCAATATCGACTAAAATCACAACTGTAGCTCATTACGTCAACATTCCTTATAATTCCTCGGAGCTCGCGCGTGGACTATAGTATTATTTAAAAATCAAATAAAATTTTTAAACAAATTCAACACTATTTGGTTTCACTGTATGCCGAATGTATCAATAGAAAACGAAAAGGCAGTTAGGTAGTTAATTTACCTAGTTTAGCAAAAGAAAGAAAATTTTAATAATTATTATTAGATAACTGAAATATTATTTCACTTTTGCTACCATTTAATCAAAATACAATTTCTACGATGCTATTACAGGAAATAAAACAAATTTTGATACCAGGTTTATAACTTTAGAACAAATTATTATCTATCTGCAAAGTAGGGTAATAAATCTAAGTCTCGACTTTAGTATAGTAAATAATTAAATTATTAATTTTAATTTTCAGATTCGCTGGTTCGCTATTAAAACGAACGCTAAGCGAATCGATGGCGAGCGGCGTGGGCGACGGCGCGGACGCCGCGGAGCTCTACGGACGAGACTCGCGCGAGCGCAGCGCCCCGCGTCGCCTCGCGCTCGCCGCCCGCTCCCTCTCGCTAGAGCTAGCGCGCCATCGCCACCGTCTCGCTGCGCATTTGGTATGCACCTACCTTATTTTATTATTTTTTAATAAGCACGACGGTGTTCTTTTTAGACTAACATTTAGTTTAGAATCAGAGATCTTCGTATGTATATATTAATCGAGATATATTGATTTTAGTTACTGAAAATAATCCAAGAAAATGTTACGTTTTAAATTTAGCATGCTGTATGGGCATTTTGTATTTTATAACAATCGTCAACTTATAATTTAAGGGAACCAGTTAAAATTTTTGAGGATCCTGGTTTTAAATAAAACGTCCTTAGATAGGTATATGTTACATATTTTTTGCTTTTCTTTAAATCAGGATAAATCAGGGTATATAGAGTTAATTAGGCGAATAGTTTATTAAAAAATGTTAATTTCTAAAATTAATAACATACAAATATAAATTAATATTATTAATTATAATTCAATCAAATATTTTCCATCATTTAGGTAATTATGTGGTTAGTAATTTAAAAAATGTCAAAGCAACAACTCTACCCACATGATGGGCTCAGCTATTAAAATTCATTATTTTGACAGAAACGTAAAGTAAGAGAATCGATACCAGAGGAGTTGTTGGAAACGAGTTCGAACAACAATAGGCAGAACGAATCGAACGATAGCGACACGAGGTCACTCAGCTCATCGACCGAAACTTGTTCGACGAAAGTGTCGAACCCGATTGTGAGAAAGAAAAAACTAAATTGGGTAGTAAACATGATAGTCGAAACTATTGAAGAAACGGTCGAATGCGAACCAGTGACGATAAAAATAAAGAAACCGAAGGTCAGACAGCCTGCCTGTCGCTAATTAAAATAAATTTCTTCTAAAAAATACTAACAAACATTGGGGTAGCCAGGTAGGGGTAGGTAAGACGAAGCCATTTCCTAAAAAACACGATCCACCAAGCGAATATTATTTGTAAAACCGATCAATTAATTTGCTTTATTATACTCTTCTGTGGAACTCTCACTTATGGAATATTAAAGAATAATATACAAAGGGAACAGAAGTAGACTAGCGGATAAAAATACTGCTTGTGTGTTTAAATCCACAAAAGCACCATCGATGTCTCAAGTGTTAAATTCCTATTTAAAATTCGACTCACGCTCGTTTTTAAAATACCTTCATGTTGAAAGAGACAGGTTTATCCTCAACTTAACAATAGATCACATGAGTAAATTCAGCCACGTTTCCTTTTCCTCAACTGCAGATCTCCTAATCTGTGCAGATCATTACGTTCTCCTAAAAACTACATGGAAATTAAGAAGTTACAGTTACGTAAATCAAATTGGAACAAACCATTTATTTTTTATCAATTTGAAAGAATTGTGCTCTTGAAACATAATACTGGCTACGCCAATGCTAATGCGGCTTGAATGCACTTTTTAGTATAGGTACGTGAAAGCATTTGTAGCATGACCTTATAACTTATTAGCTATATATTTAAAAAACAACTACAAGCACCGTGTGACCACCGTCTATTGCTGCTAGATACATAAGTGAAAGTGAGAAAATAATTAACCAACCTAACCTAAAAAGCATACCCACTGTGTGTACGTCTGTGTGTTCGCCTACATACAAGTATGCTTGTTTGTTATACGTTTGTGTTTATTTCATTAAAAATATTCTGTTTTGATTATAATATATATTTATTCTTGTACAATTTTATTTCTCTCATTGTCTCATTATATACCTACAAGAATTTTTTTATTGTTATATTTGACTTTTTCTGAATTATTGATAGAAATTTTTGGATTCGTCGATTCGATTTACCTACGAATATTAAAACAGTATTTTATTAAATAATATTACTTCCACAGGAGTGGATTTTTTATTTATAGATTTCTCTAATATTTCACCTCCATTTAAGTATAATTTGCATAAATCCTTAATATTTCTTATTGAGTGTTATTACATCCTAAAAAAAATCCTACAGGTAGGTAATAGGTAACAAATTTTATGTGTTTCAAAGATTCAATAATCTGGACTTGGCGTTGATGAATCAGTCATTGCATCGTAATAAATTCCTAGTTTTCGTATAGTGCATCCACGCCGCAATTATAATTATTTGATTGATGAGCAATAATAATATAACCAACACGATAATTATGTTATAACATTAGTAACATTTTGTAACATTTGTAATAACTTGTTATGACAAGTTTTGAGCTCACCATTCCGCGCACCCATCCGTGTAAAAATCCGTCGTCGTCCACAGACTACCGCCGGGACGCCGGGGAGCCGGACGCCGAAATACATTCACACGCAGATTTGTCTGCGGACTTGTCGCCAGCGACAAGTCCGGCGGATGGGTACGCCTGTGAATGGTGGCCATTACTCATCACATCCATATCAGCAATAACGAAAATATGTTCAGAAACTTTTCATTTAAAGTTATAAAATATTCTACAAGGAATATTACCAATCGCTGTTACATTTATCCCGCTTTTAAAAGTTATACAGCATTACTTATATAAAACGGCAACATCTAATTACAACCAATAAATTTTATCATCTGGAAACGTTGTTTCACAAAAATTAACTAAGGTGTGGATGCATCATTACTTAATTATTTTTATCATATTTAAAAACATATACGATAATTTAAAAAAATATTTGACTAACAATAAGAGTAGGGATATGTATATCTCTCGAGATGAGAAGATGGTTTTTACGTCCACAATAATAACTCGTCTATACACATATAAATGTTACAATATTGTTTTCAGTTAAACCAACTAGCACACAAGATAGTATCAGGGGGATCGTGTCGCCCAGTGGCCACCGGCAACTGGGGCTGCGGACGGCGACAGCGCGGCCACCCGCAACTCAAGCTGCTGTTACAGTGGCTGGCTGCGAGCGTTGCTGGTGTACCAGCTCTTATTTATTATACATTCGGGAATGAAAAATTATTCAAAGTAAATATTTACGTCGATTTAACTATTGTGAAATTACATATATGTCAAATATTTTATACGAAAATATTCTTTAGTATAATTTAAAATTAATAAAATCTTTAGTATAAGTAAATACATAGAAATTTTTAATTATCTACCCATATAAAGTTTAACCCTTTTTGTTACAGTTGGATACATTAGTGAGGGTACTTACAGACAGAAAGTGGACAGTCGGTCAACTAGCACGAGCAGTACTTAAATTTGCGCAGCAAACTCTCCACGAACCACACGTCATTCCTGATAACCACTCACTCTTCGACGAATTAATTGGGATCGAAAAAGTACCAGATGAATTTTGAACTCGATCGCTATCTTTTCAATTAACGTTTATTACGTTTATTTATTACTATTAATTATAGATTTATCATAGATTTTTATATTACCGACGTTGATGATCCAGAATTTTTCTTATAATTACATAAAAAAATCTTTTCAAAAATAGGTCCATTTTTGTTAGCAATAGTATAATATACTGTATGTCCATTTCAGTAGATTTTTTTTTGTTCCAAAATTAAAATTATAAAAAAAAGTCGAAACGTCCAAAAATTTATAATTTATACCTGATTCAGACGCCATACATTTATCATCATTTTTATTTACTTAAAATAATCTATTAAAACTAACATTTTTAACAGAATTAAATATTAATTCGAGAAGTCAGTTAGATTTTTCAAAAGTTGCTTAGTACTATTAAAATCAACTAAAGAAAATTTGTGTTGTTTAAAAATGTTAATTTTTGTTGCTAATGTATAAAAAGCATTTGCCGAAATTAAAAGCATTTTTAATGTAAAAATTTTTTTAACACAATTTCTATATTAAAAAAATTAAATGTACTCAATTACATTACATACATGTTAAGTACATTTAAGTATTGAATGGTACTTCCCGAGCTCAATATGATAATTAGATATGACATCATTTTCGATGCATTTATTTAAAATATCATAATTATTAATAATAAATTTAGAATACATAATATAAAACACTAATTATGTGATTATGGCAGCTGTGGCTTATTTATACGATGTTTGTGCAATTTGAAGTAGATTAAAATTAAATTACATAAAAGCAATATAATAATCGGAACTTAATATTTTTGTACAAATAATAAGTACAATTGCGTGTAACGATATAATTATATCGTAGGATTTTTATGAAGTTATTGATAACAATTAACTTGTTAAAAATATAAATAAAACTTTAATACGTATTTTAATCTAATTTTTAGATATTTTAATAAACCCTACATCCATACTTTCTAGTAAGAATATTTTTATTTTCATATTAACTCACAAATAATATAAAGTTATGTGAGGAACGTAGACTACGTGACACAAAACATCTTATCATGTTCGTAAATCAAATATCACTCTTCACAAAATTCGTATTAACGTATGAAATTGTTATTTTTACTTTATTTTATTTTTATTAATAAATCTTTTATTAATAAAATAAAATATTAACTAAATGACATTAAGGGCATGCTTCACCGGTTGCTGATTAGATTATCTGACGTATTACGGTATCCAAGGGCGTCGCCAGCTAATTACAAAAGGGGGGGGGGGGGGGGGCAATGGGGCAATATTATGGAGGATAAAAAATATGAACGCCGAGAGCATGAAGCGACGGCTGTCCGATTCTGAATATTTCAATACTTTCTACAATATACATTATTAAACCTTGTGAATTTGTTTACGTATTGTCATGCGATGCGGAACCCAGTGAACACAATTATGTCAGACTGATGTCTGAATGACGTCATGCTACGTCATGATTTACGTAAGATGTGAGTCATATATGACTCATAATTTCCCACTTCCTGACGTAAGATTCTTACGTAAGATAGATGACGTAAATATGATATAAATTTTTACTAATCAGTTTTTTACTACACAATATTTTGAAAATATTACAATACTGATAGAAAATATAATTTGATACGTTTGAAACGTTTATCGTTATGTCTATAATCACACCTGCACTACGGGACCTACAATACAAATACCCCGTTTCAAGGTGAAATGACTTTGATTTAATAAAAAACCCTTAGTCAATTAATTTTGTATGGAGACCTATATGTAGATTCTGTAGAACCAAACGTTAGCGCGATTTAGCGGCTTGAAGCCGTCACATGCTTACGTAAAAAATTGTTTTTTACGTAAGCATGTGACGGTATTATGATATCACTTTGACTTCAGACTATGACTTGTAATTTATGTAAATTTATGATTTATTTCTTACGTAAATAGTATATAAATTATAATCACAATTATGACGTCATATAACAGTCAAATATTAGGTCAGTACTATGTCATAATGATGTCATATTATATGACATCACATCAAAGTCATTTATAAAGTCATTTCTATATCATATCTATGTAAATATTCTATGACCTCTATGTGATTTATCTATGACGTCATATGGAGGTCATGTGTTCACTGGGAATTTATTAATAGGTAAGGAAGTCAATTGCTCGCACTTTGGTCACTTATTATTTGATCTCTAGAAGGGGGGCAACTGCCCCCCCTGCCGCCCCCTTGGCGTCGATTTATGAGATGTTTTTCTTTTTTACCGCCAAACTCCACTTTATCTTTTAGATACATATTTCTATTCAATTCTATTTCACCATTTCATTTTCTATTCAACCTTTGACTCTAAAATTTGTAGTTTAATAGGTAAAACAGGCGCTAAGTGCCTTATTTATCTCCTGCTGACAAAGCCTATCGCACCTAAGTAACTTATGTGAGTTATAAAATGTATTAGCAACCGGTGAAACAGGGCCTAAGTAATTTTACTATAAAACGAATGAGCGTTGGGCACCAAGTAACTATCTAAAAAAAAAATGATATCCATTTAAACTATAATATTTTAAAAGGTCTTCCATAGTATGAATCTCAATGTGTCCAAAGTTTGTTAATTTTTGTGCAATTAATTAAAATAATCAAAACCAGATGATGCCAATAAAACTTTTGCGTCATGACTCTGTATTTTATTTTCCTTTTTTTTTTCGAAATAAATAAAAACAGTTATTATAAATTAGAGATATACCGGCTATAGTAACCAACTTGTAGTTCGGTATTAGATATTATGTATATTTTATGAGTTCGGCTATCTGACCGTAGTTCTAGTCGGCGAAAAAGCCCGACTAGTCGACCAATACTTTACTCTTATTTTATAAGTAGATATATGTAGGTAAAATATTAAAAAAATATATAAGTACATACATATTATAAAACAAAGTCTGCGGTCGAGTCTGTATATCCATTCGCGATAAACTTAAAAACTACTGAACGGATTTTCATGCCGTTTTCACCAATAGACAGTGATTCATGAGGAAAGTTCCTAATTTATTGAGATTTTGTGGGGTTGAAATGTGACGATAATTGTTGAAAAAGTTGGAATAAGTCAAGCGGCATTTGAGCAATAATTAAACAACTTATATATATGGTGGAATTATTTATATTTTATATAGGTCTACAGAAAAGTCCAGTTCAAAGGCATATATATCTTTCAGGGATAGTTTATATAGCTACTCATTATAAATTCGAAAAAAAGTTATCACGTACAATGCAGTAACTGAAAAGGTATTTAGAAGGACTACATATTATAAATAAAACAAAGTACCCCGCTGCGTCTATCTGTCCATCTATTATATTCCTAAAAAGGGATGAAATAGGAGACGAATTCAATTTTTTTAATGTATGAAACTAATTTTTTAGAAATGAATATATACATGAGTGAAAAGTGTAAGTGCAAAATTGTATGGGAGCTCTTTATTTATTTTTAATTATTTGAAAAAAAAAAGAAACGTTATTTATTCTGATCAAAAATAATACTGATTGTACGCGTTTCAGGGTATTTTGAAAATTTACCTCTGAAGCTTACCTTGTAAGTTACTTGCCCAGAAAGTAGCTAGTTATTAAGAAAAAATATTGATGAATCAATCTTAGTTTCAGAAATAAAAATTTGAAAAAGCATAGAAGAGTATTAATTAGGTACTTATTTTAAAATCACAGTCTCACTGAATATACTGGTGTGTCGTAAATAGTAAATAATCCGTTAACTAGGGGTAGCCCTGATGTGAAGCTTCAAGAAAATGTACTTTTTACGACAGGGTTACCAACACTGTGAAAATTGTGTACATTTTTGTTTTTTCAAAAAATAAAATCTACCGCGACTAGTAATTCGGTATTCATTACAAATTAAGGTATTTTAGTGTACTTTTTTTTTACTTTTTTTTACATCTAATGAAATTACTACTTATTTCAGGCATCATTTATTCTAAACTTATGAAAATTAACGTTAGAAGTTATTTTTTTTTTATTCGTTACTTTTTGTCAAGATTTAACCAATGATTGTGAAAAAAAATTTACTGCACTAGAATTGCCCAGTATTTCAAAAAAAATGCTTAGTTTGTGTAGTTTCTAAAAGGGTATAGCGAGATATGTAGGATATATATGATAGATATGTAGGAGCGAAAGAGCTTATCATGATCAGAAAATTAATTTTTCGCGTGACACACGTACAACGTTTCTACAAAATCTATACAATTAATAAATCTGTTAAAACCTTCGTTTTATTAATACAATATATATCATCAAGAAAAAATTTTCTTCTTCTTTTGGTTTTATGGCTTTCACTGGTGCCAAAAGAGCACAGATGATTTCGCCAATGTCACGTAGAATGGAGAAAACACGAAGGAGATTAATCGGTGCGGTCGAGGATTAAACCTTCATCGAATTATGTAAATATAGGAAATAGTAAGTAAATTAGTCAAATACCCATCACCTAAAACAACACAAATATAAAAGTTAGGAATATTTTATATACAACTATGTTATGCTACGACAATCAAAAATTATATTTACAGCAACACAAAGAATATTTACAACTTAATTTTGTTACGTTTAATGTATTTACATAAAAATTACAGTAAGGACTAAACACAAGCATTAACAAACATTCAATATTTACAGGACGAGGGATTTTATGAGGAAGGACATCATACAGAGGATAGAGAAGATTAGGACAATTGAATAGGATATGGGATGCTGAACCTTCGTCGAGGCCACATTCACACAAAGAGTGGTCTCGTACCCTAATTTTAGCCAGATGGATTGGAGTGCTCGAATGACCAAGACGTAAACGGCAGATTGTGGATGTTACCCAACGGTCGGTATGTCTATGAAAAAAGAACCAAGGACGTCTTGGTATACCAGGTTGTATGGCAGCGTAGAATTTTCCTTTAACCGATTTTGACTCATTCCAGGACGAATTCCAAGACTTGTCAAGGTGAGTTTTCGCCAGGGCAAATCTTGAGGGGAATTATAAAAATGTTCTAAAGAGCCAGATTGAATAGCCAATTTAGCGCAAGAATCTGCAGTTTCGTTGCCCGGAATACCAGAGTGACCCGGGATCCATACCAAAATAACATGAAATCCTTTTTGATAACATAAGAACATAGCCTCTCTAATCTTTAAAATAATGGAAATTATTAATTTGCTACGAAACGGGTTGGCTTTAATAGCAACAGGCAGCTGAGTGAGTCAGAGCAGATTACAGTCTGTCGAAGGTTATGGGAGAGGGAATATAAAATTGCTTCCAAAATTGCAACAGCTTCACCAGTAAATATTGATGTTTGAGGTGGACACTTAAATTGAAGTATTATTCTATATTTTGGAATCCAGCAAGCAGCACCAACACAGCTATCAGGGGAAAGTTTAGATGCATCAGTATAAATCAGAAGGTGTTCTGACCAATTTTGATGAACAATGTTTTGAAAATTAATATTTGTATCTGATGCACCTTTCACTAGACCAAGCTCTGTAATAACTGGAGGGTTGAATATAAGAGCTTGAAAAGGGGTAGTAAAGAGAGGATTAGATGGAAAAGATTTCAAAGGATGAGGTAGCCTGGTAAATTTGAGAAAGCTGTCTAAAAGAGAAGGGGGGGATCTATCATGGGAACACAGATGGGATAATTCGTTTAGTCGAGGCCAAAGGGGATGGGAAGACAATTGCAATGATTTTAAGACAAAACGATCACATAGGAATTTTCTTCTGAATTGTAAAGGGGGTTCAACACACTCTACCTGTAAGGCATTTGTAGGTGTAGATTTCATGGCACCCAGAATGATTCTCAGACATTTATATTGAATTTTGTTCAATTTTTCAGACACATATTTATAAAAAGGATCAAAAATAAATAAAGCGTAGTCCAAATGACTTCGAACTATCGCATTATATAAAGAAAAAATTTTAATAGTGCGTTTTTTTTTCAATCAGCGCCATCTCTTATCGGTTTTTTATGTATCACGTAAAAAGTACAAAACCAATGTAAATAACTTTAATACATAAAAATTATACATAACTCATAGTATAATTTAGTTTTTGTTTCATTGGAATTAAATTTAAAAATAAATATTTAAGAAAATAGAAATAGGTACCTACGCCGCCAACGCCATCTGGTCTAAGGAATCTTAAAAACTCACAAAACTTATTTTTGAATTATTATTTTGTTAAACTTAAAAGTTTACTAAATATGTCGGATAAGAATAGAAATCGTTTCAATATTTTAGATAAACATCATTTTCAATTAATATAGGTACTATTATGTTAAATGTCACTAAATATAAAAACGATATTCTACCATTATACGATAGATGGCGCATGTAGGTGATAAAAAATATAAAATATTTATAATTTTTAAAATTTTAGTTAAATACCCGTGCGAAGCCGGGGCGGGCCGCTATGTTTAATAAATTCTAAATAACTCGTCTGGCAGAGTCCCAAATCTTACAAATTGACTTATTACACTACATAAAACGTTTCTTTGACTCAATAATACTTTTTCAGAGATTCTAAGAGAAAATAAAAATTTCTGAATTATTATTCATAATTAGTAGAAATTTTTTATACTTTTTTCAGAAAATTTTCTACTAGGGCAACATTATCCGTACCATTACCAAGGGGTTCAAACTTTGATGCCAAGAAATGGCGCATTCAGAGTAACATTTTGTCAAATAATGTTACGAAAAATAAGAGAAGATCCAAATTTTTTCGACAAAATTTTATGAACAGATGAGTCGACGTGCCAGCGAGATGGATTTTTAAGCCTGCATAATTCACACAGTTGGCAACTTGAAAACCCGAGACTGATACGTGCAAACAGAGCACAACAACAATTTAAAATAAATTTGTGGACGGGAATTGTTAGTGGAAATAAATTAAAAAATAAATAAATAAATAAATAAAAATTTAAAAAAAATGGGTCTTCATATTTTGAAGCCATAATGTTTTTTTTCAGTATATTCTAAGGGCCAAAACAGTTTTAATTGTTCTACACTTAACTATAATTCTAGCTAGACTAGGCGTAAAGTGCGCGACCTAAGCAAACGTACGCTTTTTTTTGCATTTCAGTTACTATTGTGTATTGTGACACTTAACGACGTCTAGTGACGAGCAGGGGTACTATGTATTGTACTATTTCAGCTACCCGCTGTGGAAAACGTTTCCCAAGATGAAGTACAAAGAATGTTTACAGATCTAAATTAACCGATGAGCATCTTAAATCTCTTTTAATAATTTATTAGTAAATACCAGTGAAATTGATCCACAACTACTAACTGTTGTCCTAAACCTTAGAGAATTAATCGAGTCAACCTTTTTGTAACTAATTGTTTAGTCAGTTAATCATTGAGTAATTATTTTTACATATAAATAAATGATATTTATGTGAATAAATAAAATATATTATTTTAATTCGTTACATTTTATTTCTTATCTAAAAAAAAGACAGATTTAGTCACAATGCAGCATTTATCAAGTATAATAATGCGAATTTTTGTTACATTTGTATATTACATAGGGTTACTCAAAGTTACATAATAAATATAAACATTAATCATTATTTCATAGAGACAAAGAAATAATTCGATTACGGAATATGTAAATTTACTTTGCCTTGATAATTTGTAATTTAACAAGACAATAAGTTTTGCAAAACAAATACCAAACGTTTATCCACTTTGACCATAGACAATATTCTTACCAACTTATAAAAAACAAAATTACTTTGAAAAAAAAAGGATATGTTATCTATTTTAGCAATTTGTATGAAGGTGTTTAGATCTAAAATATAATATTGAGTAACTTAAAGATGACAAAATTTGATTTATTTTGCTACAGCATTTAAATTTACTATAGAATTATGAAAAATTATATGAATAGGTAAATTTTGATCGTTTTAAAACCTTTTAAACTGATACAATTTTCAATGTATTCTACGTTTCACAGCCTAATCGTGGCTCCTTTTATGTTCAATATTATTATTCGCCTTAGAACTAAAAGAACAGCCCCCTCATGCGACGTCCCATGCCCTGCCTGTCGTACAAAACATTAAAGCGGTTCACAAGTTGATTGATCGCATTACAGCCCTTCGTAATTGTACCCAAATAAGTCATAAGCGCCACATCATTGCATTGCTAAAATGAGAAAAAAAAAATATTTAAAGCATTTTATTACTTCTTACGTTTATTTGACGACCGTTCAGATGTAGTGGTGCGTGTAGTAGCGTTAAC
Organism: Euphydryas editha; assembly: GCA_036937285.1. NCBI lineage: Eukaryota > Metazoa > Arthropoda > Insecta > Lepidoptera > Nymphalidae > Euphydryas > Euphydryas editha. The sequence goes on from JAUPFZ010000004.1 coordinate 9,695,813, forward strand.
GCCAGCGGTCGCAGATTTGATTCCCGCTCGGAGCAGATATTTGTATAAATTATTTATACAAATCTATAATATAAAAATAAGTCGGGTTTTCCTTCCTGACGCTATAATTCCAGAACGCACGAACCGATTTCCACGGTTTTGCATTCGTTGGAAAGGTCTCGGGCTCCGTGAGGTTTATAGCAAACAAAATTCAGGAAAAATTGAAAAGAAAAGCAGGAAAACAGGGAAAATCATTTTTCACATACAGCGCCATCTCTGATACATAGCGTGTACTACAAACCACTTTTCCTTTTCAAATATAAAACAAAAAATATAATTTTTCTTCATCTTTTAATCCGCAAACGAAATGTTACAAAAAACGAAGCCATCTGGTGGCGAAACGGAGTTCGCCGGGTTTGCTAGTATTATATATAATTAGTTTCTGGTCTGAGTCTATGTTTTTGTGGGAGACGCCTATCGTGCCTCGTAAAGCCGTCGGTCCCGGTTGTTATCATAAACACCTGATAGCGACCGTTACTCATGGTGGGGAAATTATTCGCCAAACCGAAAGTATACACAGCACACAAGATAGTATCAGGGGGATCGTGTCGCCCAGTGGCCACCGGCAACTGGGGCTGCGGACGGCGACAGCGCGGCCACCCGCAACTCAAGCTGCTGTTACAGTGGCTGGCTGCGAGCGTTGCTGGTGTACCAGCTCTTATTTATTATACATTCGGGAATGAAAAATTATTCAAAGTAAATATTTACGTCGATTTAACTATTGTGAAATTACATATATGTCAAATATTTTATACGAAAATATTCTTTAGTATAATTTAAAATTAATAAAATCTTTAGTATAAGTAAATACATAGAAATTTTTAATTATCTACCCATATAAAGTTTAACCCTTTTTGTTACAGTTGGATACATTAGTGAGGGTACTTACAGACAGAAAGTGGACAGTCGGTCAACTAGCACGAGCAGTACTTAAATTTGCGCAGCAAACTCTCCACGAACCACACGTCATTCCTGATAACCACTCACTCTTCGACGAATTAATTGGGATCGAAAAAGTACCAGATGAATTTTGAACTCGATCGCTATCTTTTCAATTAACGTTTATTACGTTTATTTATTACTATTAATTATAGATTTATCATAGATTTTTATATTACCGACGTTGATGATCCAGAATTTTTCTTATAATTACATAAAAAAATCTTTTCAAAAATAGGTCCATTTTTGTTAGCAATAGTATAATATACTGTATGTCCATTTCAGTAGATTTTTTTTGTTCCAAAATTAAAATTATAAAAAAAAGTCGAAACGTCCAAAAATTTATAATTTATACCTGATTCAGACGCCATACATTTATCATCATTTTTATTTACTTAAAATAATCTATTAAAACTAACATTTTTAACAAAATTAAATATTAATTCGAGAAGTCAGTTAGATTTTTCAAAAGTTGCTTAGTACTATTAAAATCAACTAAAGAAAATTTGTGTTGTTTAAAAATGTTAATTTTTGTTGCTAATGTATAAAAAGCATTTGCCGAAATTAAAAGCATTTTTAATGTAAAAATTTTTTTAACACAATTTCTATATTAAAAAAATTAAATGTACTCAATTACATTACATACATGTTAAGTACATTTAAGTATTGAATGGTACTTCCCGAGCTCAATATGATAATTAGATATGACATCATTTTCGATGCATTTATTTAAAATATCATAATTATTAATAATAAATTTAGAATACATAATATAAAACACTAATTATGTGATTATGGCAGCTGTGGCTTATTTATACGATGTTTGTGCAATTTGAAGTAGATTAAAATTAAATTACATAAAAGCAATATAATAATCGGAACTTAATATTTTTGTACAAATAATAAGTACAATTGCGTGTAACGATATAATTATATCGTAGGATTTTTATGAAGTTATTGATAACAATTAACTTGTTAAAAATATAAATAAAACTTTAATACGTATTTTAATCTAATTTTTAGATATTTTAATAAACCCTACATCCATACTTTCTAGTAAGAATATTTTTATTTTCATATTAACTCACAAATAATATAAAGTTATGTGAGGAACGTAGACTACGTGACACAAAACATCTTATCATGTTCGTAAATCAAATATCACTCTTCACAAAATTCGTATTAACGTATGAAATTGTTATTTTTACTTTATTTTATTTTTATTAATAAATCTTTTATTAATAAAATAAAATATTAACTAAATGACATTAAGGGCATGCTTCACCGGTTGCTGATTAGATTATCTGACGTATTACGGTATCCAAGGGCGTCGCCAGCTAATTACAAAAGGGGGGGGGGGCAATGGGGCAATATTATGGAGGATAAAAAATATGAACGCCGAGAGCATGAAGCGACGGCTGTCCGATTCTGAATATTTCAATACTTTCTACAATATACATTATTAAACCTTGTGAATTTGTTTACGTATTGTCATGCGATGCGGAACCCAGTGAACACAATTATGTCAGACTGATGTCTGAATGACGTCATGCTACGTCATGATTTACGTAAGATGTGAGTCATATATGACTCATAATTTCCCACTTCCTGACGTAAGATTCTTACGTAAGATAGATGACGTAAATATGATATAAATTTTTACTAATCAGTTTTTTACTACACAACATTTTGAAAATATTACAATACTGATAGAAAATATAATTTGATACGTTTGAAACGTTTATCGTTATGTCTAAAATCACACCTGCACTACGGGACCTACAATACAAATACCCCGTTTCAAGGTGAAATGACTTTGATTTAATAAAAAACCCTTAGTCAATTAATTTTGTATGGAGACCTATATGTAGATTCTGTAGAACCAAACGTTAGCGCGATTTAGCGGCTTGAAGCCGTCACATGCTTACGTAAAAAATTGTTTTTTACGTAAGCATGTGACGGTATTATGATATCACTTTGACTTCAGACTATGACTTGTAATTTATGTAAATTTATGATTTATTTCTTACGTAAATAGTATATAAATTATAATCACAATTATGACGTCATATAACAGTCAAATATTAGGTCAGTACTATGTCATAATGATGTCATATTATATGACATCACATCAAAGTCATTTATAAAGTCATTTCTATATCATATCTATGTAAATATTCTATGACCTCTATGTGATTTATCTATGACGTCATATGGAGGTCATGTGTTCACTGGGAATTTATTAATAGGTAAGGAAGTCAATTGCTCGCACTTTGGTCACTTATTATTTGATCTCTAGAAGGGGGGCAACTGCCCCCCCTGCCGCCCCCTTGGCGTCGATTTATGAGATGTTTTTCTTTTTTACCGCCAAACTCCACTTTATCTTTTAGATACATATTTCTATTCAATTCTATTTCACCATTTCATTTTCTATTCAACCTTTGACTCTAAAATTTGTAGTTTAATAGGTAAAACAGGCGCTAAGTGCCTTATTTATCTCCTGCTGACAAAGCCTATCGCACCTAAGTAACTTATGTGAGTTATAAAATGTATTAGCAACCGGTGAAACAGGGCCTAAGTAATTTTACTATAAAACGAATGAGCGTTGGGCACCAAGTAACTATCTAAAAAAAAAATGATATCCATTTAAACTATAATATTTTAAAAGGTCTTCCATAGTATGAATCTCAATGTGTCCAAAGTTTGTTAATTTTTGTGCAATTAATTAAAATAATCAAAACCAGATGATGCCAATAAAACTTTTGCGTCATGACTCTGTATTTTATTTTCCTTTTTTTTTTCGAAATAAATAAAAACAGTTATTATAAATTAGAGATATACCGGCTATAGTAACCAACTTGTAGTTCGGTATTAGATATTATGTATATTTTATGAGTTCGGCTATCTGACCGTAGTTCTAGTCGGCGAAAAAGCCCGACTAGTCGACCAATACTTTACTCTTATTTTATAAGTAGATATATGTAGGTAAAATATTAAAAAAATATATAAGTACATACATATTATAAAACAAAGTCTGCGGTCGAGTCTGTATATCCATTCGCGATAAACTTAAAAACTACTGAACGGATTTTCATGCCGTTTTCACCAATAGACAGTGATTCATGAGGAAAGTTCCTAATTTATTGAGATTTTGTGGGGTTGAAATGTGACGATAATTGTTGAAAAAGTTGGAATAAGTCAAGCGGCATTTGAGCAATAATTAAACAACTTATATATATGGTGGAATTATTTATATTTTATATAGGTCTACAGAAAAGTCCAGTTCAAAGGCATATATATCTTTCAGGGATAGTTTATATAGCTACTCATTATAAATTCGAAAAAAAGTTATCACGTACAATGCAGTAACTGAAAAGGTATTTAGAAGGACTACATATTATAAATAAAACAAAGTACCCCGCTGCGTCTATCTGTCCATCTATTATATTCCTAAAAAGGGATGAAATAGGAGACGAATTCAATTTTTTTAATGTATGAAACTAATTTTTTAGAAATGAATATATACATGAGTGAAAAGTGTAAGTGCAAAATTGTATGGGAGCTCTTTATTTATTTTTAATTATTTGAAAAAAAAAAGAAACGTTATTTATTCTGATCAAAAATAATACTGATTGTACGCGTTTCAGGGTATTTTGAAAATTTACCTCTGAAGCTTACCTTGTAAGTTACTTGCCCAGAAAGTAGCTAGTTATTAAGAAAAAATATTGATGAATCAATCTTAGTTTCAGAAATAAAAATTTGAAAAAGCATAGAAGAGTATTAATTAGGTACTTATTTTAAAATCACAGTCTCACTGAATATACTGGTGTGTCGTAAATAGTAAATAATCCGTTAACTAGGGGTAGCCCTGATGTGAAGCTTCAAGAAAATGTACTTTTTACGACAGGGTTACCAACACTGTGAAAATTGTGTACATTTTTGTTTTTTCAAAAAATAAAATCTACCGCGACTAGTAATTCGGTATTCATTACAAATTAAGGTATTTTAGTGTACTTTTTTTTTACTTTTTTTTACATCTAATGAAATTACTACTTATTTCAGGCATCATTTATTCTAAACTTATGAAAATTAACGTTAGAAGTTATTTTTTTTTTATTCGTTACTTTTTGTCAAGATTTAACCAATGATTGTGAAAAAAAATTTACTGCACTAGAATTGCCCAGTATTTCAAAAAAAATGCTTAGTTTGTGTAGTTTCTAAAAGGGTATAGCGAGATATGTAGGATATATATGATAGATATGTAGGAGCGAAAGAGCTTATCATGATCAGAAAATTAATTTTTCGCGTGACACACGTACAACGTTTCTACAAAATCTATACAATTAATAAATCTGTTAAAACCTTCGTTTTATTAATACAATATATATCATCAAGAAAAAATTTTCTTCTTCTTTTGGTTTTATGGCTTTCACTGGTGCCAAAAGAGCACAGATGATTTCGCCAATGTCACGTAGAATGGAGAAAACACGAAGGAGATTAATCGGTGCGGTCGAGGATTAAACCTTCATCGAATTATGTAAATATAGGAAATAGTAAGTAAATTAGTCAAATACCCATCACCTAAAACAACACAAATATAAAAGTTAGGAATATTTTATATACAACTATGTTATGCTACGACAATCAAAAATTATATTTACAGCAACACAAAGAATATTTACAACTTAATTTTGTTACGTTTAATGTATTTACATAAAAATTACAGTAAGGACTAAACACAAGCATTAACAAACATTCAATATTTACAGGACGAGGGATTTTATGAGGAAGGACATCATACAGAGGATAGAGAAGATTAGGACAATTGAATAGGATATGGGATGCTGAACCTTCGTCGAGGCCACATTCACACAAAGAGTGGTCTCGTACCCTAATTTTAGCCAGATGGATTGGAGTGCTCGAATGACCAAGACGTAAACGGCAGATTGTGGATGTTACCCAACGGTCGGTATGTCTATGAAAAAAGAACCAAGGACGTCTTGGTATACCAGGTTGTATGGCAGCGTAGAATTTTCCTTTAACCGATTTTGACTCATTCCAGGACGAATTCCAAGACTTGTCAAGGTGAGTTTTCGCCAGGGCAAATCTTGAGGGGAATTATAAAAATGTTCTAAAGAGCCAGATTGAATAGCCAATTTAGCGCAAGAATCTGCAGTTTCGTTGCCCGGAATACCAGAGTGACCCGGGATCCATACCAAAATAACATGAAATCCTTTTTGATAACATAAGAACATAGCCTCTCTAATCTTTAAAATAATGGAAATTATTAATTTGCTACGAAACGGGTTGGCTTTAATAGCAACAGGCAGCTGAGTGAGTCAGAGCAGATTACAGTCTGTCGAAGGTTATGGGAGAGGGAATATAAAATTGCTTCCAAAATTGCAACAGCTTCACCAGTAAATATTGATGTTTGAGGTGGACACTTAAATTGAAGTATTATTCTATATTTTGGAATCCAGCAAGCAGCACCAACACAGCTATCAGGGGAAAGTTTAGATGCATCAGTATAAATCAGAAGGTGTTCTGACCAATTTTGATGAACAATGTTTTGAAAATTAATATTTGTATCTGATGCACCTTTCACTAGACCAAGCTCTGTAATAACTGGAGGGTTGAATATAAGAGCTTGAAAAGGGGTAGTAAAGAGAGGATTAGATGGAAAAGATTTCAAAGGATGAGGTAGCCTGGTAAATTTGAGAAAGCTGTCTAAAAGAGAAGGGGGGGATCTATCATGGGAACACAGATGGGATAATTCGTTTAGTCGAGGCCAAAGGGGATGGGAAGACAATTGCAATGATTTTAAGACAAAACGATCACATAGGAATTTTCTTCTGAATTGTAAAGGGGGTTCAACACACTCTACCTGTAAGGCATTTGTAGGTGTAGATTTCATGGCACCCAGAATGATTCTCAGACATTTATATTGAATTTTGTTCAATTTTTCAGACACATATTTATAAAAAGGATCAAAAATAAATAAAGCGTAGTCCAAATGACTTCGAACTATCGCATTATATAAAGAAAAAATTTTAATAGTGCGTTTTTTTTTCAATCAGCGCCATCTCTTATCGGTTTTTTATGTATCACGTAAAAAGTACAAAACCAATGTAAATAACTTTAATACATAAAAATTATACATAACTCATAGTATAATTTAGTTTTTGTTTCATTGGAATTAAATTTAAAAATAAATATTTAAGAAAATAGAAATAGGTACCTACGCCGCCAACGCCATCTGGTCTAAGGAATCTTAAAAACTCACAAAACTTATTTTTGAATTATTATTTTGTTAAACTTAAAAGTTTACTAAATATGTCGGATAAGAATAGAAATCGTTTCAATATTTTAGATAAACATCATTTTCAATTAATATAGGTACTATTATGTTAAATGTCACTAAATATAAAAACGATATTCTACCATTATACGATAGATGGCGCATGTAGGTGATAAAAAATATAAAATATTTATAATTTTTAAAATTTTAGTTAAATACCCGTGCGAAGCCGGGGCGGGCCGCTATGTTTAATAAATTCTAAATAACTCGTCTGGCAGAGTCCCAAATCTTACAAATTGACTTATTACACTACATAAAACGTTTCTTTGACTCAATAATACTTTTTCAGAGATTCTAAGAGAAAATAAAAATTTCTGAATTATTATTCATAATTAGTAGAAATTTTTTATACTTTTTTCAGAAAATTTTCTACTAGGGCAACATTATCCGTACCATTACCAAGGGGTTCAAACTTTGATGCCAAGAAATGGCGCATTCAGAGTAACATTTTGTCAAATAATGTTACGAAAAATAAGAGAAGATCCAAATTTTTTCGACAAAATTTTATGAACAGATGAGTCGACGTGCCAGCGAGATGGATTTTTAAGCCTGCATAATTCACACAGTTGGCAACTTGAAAACCCGAGACTGATACGTGCAAACAGAGCACAACAACAATTTAAAATAAATTTGTGGACGGGAATTGTTAGTGGAAATAAATTAAAAAATAAATAAATAAATAAATAAAAATTTAAAAAAAATGGGTCTTCATATTTTGAAGCCATAATGTTTTTTTTCAGTATATTCTAAGGGCCAAAACAGTTTTAATTGTTCTACACTTAACTATAATTCTAGCTAGACTAGGCGTAAAGTGCGCGACCTAAGCAAACGTACGCTTTTTTTTGCATTTCAGTTACTATTGTGTATTGTGACACTTAACGACGTCTAGTGACGAGCAGGGGTACTATGTATTGTACTATTTCAGCTACCCGCTGTGGAAAACGTTTCCCAAGATGAAGTACAAAGAATGTTTACAGATCTAAATTAACCGATGAGCATCTTAAATCTCTTTTAATAATTTATTAGTAAATACCAGTGAAATTGATCCACAACTACTAACTGTTGTCCTAAACCTTAGAGAATTAATCGAGTCAACCTTTTTGTAACTAATTGTTTAGTCAGTTAATCATTGAGTAATTATTTTTACATATAAATAAATGATATTTATGTGAATAAATAAAATATATTATTTTAATTCGTTACATTTTATTTCTTATCTAAAAAAAAGACAGATTTAGTCACAATGCAGCATTTATCAAGTATAATAATGCGAATTTTTGTTACATTTGTATATTACATAGGGTTACTCAAAGTTACATAATAAATATAAACATTAATCATTATTTCATAGAGACAAAGAAATAATTCGATTACGGAATATGTAAATTTACTTTGCCTTGATAATTTGTAATTTAACAAGACAATAAGTTTTGCAAAACAAATACCAAACGTTTATCCACTTTGACCATAGACAATATTCTTACCAACTTATAAAAAACAAAATTACTTTGAAAAAAAAAGGATATGTTATCTATTTTAGCAATTTGTATGAAGGTGTTTAGATCTAAAATATAATATTGAGTAACTTAAAGATGACAAAATTTGATTTATTTTGCTACAGCATTTAAATTTACTATAGAATTATGAAAAATTATATGAATAGGTAAATTTTGATCGTTTTAAAACCTTTTAAACTGATACAATTTTCAATGTATTCTACGTTTCACAGCCTAATCGTGGCTCCTTTTATGTTCAATATTATTATTCGCCTTAGAACTAAAAGAACAGCCCCCTCATGCGACGTCCCATGCCCTGCCTGTCGTACAAAACATTAAAGCGGTTCACAAGTTGATTGATCGCATTACAGCCCTTCGTAATTGTACCCAAATAAGTCATAAGCGCCACATCATTGCATTGCTAAAATGAGAAAAAAAAAATATTTAAAGCATTTTATTACTTCTTACGTTTATTTGACGACCGTTCAGATGTAGTGGTGCGTGTAGTAGCGTTAACGCCAGCGGTCGCAGATTTGATTCCCGCTCGGAGCAGATATTTGTATAAATTATTTATACAAATCTATAATATAAAAATAAGTCGGGTTTTCCTTCCTGACGCTATAATTCCAGAACGCACGAACCGATTTCCACGGTTTTGCATTCGTTGGAAAGGTCTCGGGCTCCGTGAGGTTTATAGCAAACAAAATTCAGGAAAAATTGAAAAGAAAAGCAGGAAAACAGGGAAAATCATTTTTCACATACAGCGCCATCTCTGATACATAGCGTGTACTACAAACCACTTTTCCTTTTCAAATATAAAACAAAAAATATAATTTTTCTTCATCTTTTAATCCGCAAACGAAATGTTACAAAAAACGAAGCCATCTGGTGGCGAAACGGAGTTCGCCGGGTTTGCTAGTATTATATATAATTAGTTTCTGGTCTGAGTCTATGTTTTTGTGGGAGACGCCTATCGTGCCTCGTAAAGCCGTCGGTCCCGGTTGTTATCATAAACACCTGATAGCGACCGTTACTCATGGTGGGGAAATTATTCGCCAAACCGAAATGGAGCAGCGTGGTGGATTAAGCTACAACCCTTCTTCTATATGGAGACGGGGCCTTTACCCAGCAGTGGGACACCGTACACCGGTGGGAGGGATGCGCTGTGCCGCGCTCCCGGCTGCATGGGTACCACCATCTTGCTTATTTCTTCCGTGAAACAGCTTTGCTGTGTTTCGGAAAGAAGGGCAAGACAGGCAGTGTAATTACTGGCACCGAGACTTAACATCATATGTCTCAGGATAGGCAACACATAAATGAGTTGGCTGGGCTAGTTCCAGGTAAACTAGTTTATGTTCATGGGCGACGTCGACCACTTACCATCAGGTGGCACGTCTGCCAGTTTGCCTATCCAACTATCATAAAAAAAAAAAAAAAAAAAAAAAAAAAAAAAAGTGGGTTGTTTACAGGCTGATTCAGTTCAGTATGTATCAAATGTGCATTAATAATTAAAATTAAGAAATTATACATTTATTAACTACAAGCTTTTCTGCCAGCGGCTTCGCCCGCGTAGATGTCGAGTTTCGCGACCAAAAAAAAAGTCTCTTATGTTACTTCTAATACCTCCAATTAGTTCAATAGTTTAGTAGCCAAAATACCAAGTTCAGTAGTTTTCGAGCGAAAGCGTAACAAATAAACTTACTTTCGCATTTATAATATTAGTATGATGTGATGTTAAATTATTTGTTACTAGCTACTGCCCGCGGGTTTGCCCGGAGAATAATTATAATATGCAATGAAAACTTACATTATAGAAATGTGTGCGAAACTGCTGAGAAGTGAGCAAGGGAAGCCTGTTGGCGAGCGCTCTCGCTTCTCTCAAGAGCGTCGGACGCGGCGGCAAGGTCCCGTCGCGGATAGCGCGCACAGTCGCCAGCACCGCTCGCACTCGAGACACCAACATCTTAATAGCTGACCTTTGAGCCGTCAGATGTTCCGCAACTAGAATATGTAGTTCGAATAGACTAGACCCAGGTTTCTAACCTTTTCAATATTGTTACCTCTGTGACCCATGAGGAAAACTGATTTTACCCCACCATTAAAATGTTATGAAAACAAACAATACATACAAGCAAATACAAACATCTTTATTAATCATAAATTGGACACAGCCTTACAATCAGGGCCATCCTAAGGCGAAAATTGAATAATAAGGTGAAAAAATGTGATTTTTTTTTAAATTTACATATTTATTTATTTAAATTTATATATATTTTTTGCGCATTCAATTTATTTTTCTCAATTTGATTTATTATTGATCGACTTGATAGGTTCAATACTCTTTCTGATTTAGATTAGGTTTTACTTTTTTACCCACGTCAAATAGCTGAATTATCCCCAGGTTAGGAACCCAGAAACTAGACTGACCGTTGGCGCAGTTGGCAGTAACCCTACTTTCTGCTCCAGAGTTGTGGGTTCGATTCCCGCCCCCCGAGTCTGGGTGTAACCGCCACCAGATGGCTTCGTTTTTTGTAACATTTCGTTTGGGGGATTAAAAGATGAAGTAGTACATGCTATATATCAGAGATGGCGCTGTATGTGAAAAATGATTTTCCCTGTTTTCCTGCTTTTCTGTTGAAATTTTTCCTGAATTTTGTTTGCTATAAACCTCACGGAGCTTGAGACCTTTCCAACGAATGCAAAACCGAGGAAATCGGTTCGTGCGTTTTGGAATTATAGCGTCAGGAAGGAAAACCCAACTTATTTTTATATTATAGATTATAATTACACATTACATTATAAAATATATATTTTTAAATAATCTATTAAGAGGAAAATTGTATTTGTTAAAACATCATACACTGTTGCTGATTAATGCAGAACAGTGACATTTATATCTGTTAGGTGTACCCACACTTTGTAAAATATTAGATGTAACAACTCTCTTAAATGTACCCACATTTTGTAAAATCACTATGTCGGGTAGAAAGAACTATAAAAAGCATGCACTTAGCGATGCACTCTCACTTCTTTGCCAGCCAGCGCTCGGGGCGGACGCATTTGGACTGCCCGGTATACCTGAGTCATTTTGTGTTATTTTGGATAATGATTTAACATTGTATTTGGGGTTTCTTATTTAAAAGAGTAACTGCTAAGTTTCTTGCCGGTTCTTCTTAGCAGAGTCTACATTCTGAACCGGTGGTAGCTTCGCAGTAGTTGTAATCAATTGTTGTACGAAACAAGTAGTGTTTTGTGAAGTGAAGAGATTATAAGATCGATTTTGGACTTTTAATTTGTTCTTCGCCTAGACGCCCACGTGAATAATCATGTCTGATCCTTTTAATGACTACGCCCTCGCCTTTATATCAATTAATTTAATGTGTATCAAAACTAAACACACTGGAAACCGTTAAAAATACCTAAATATACATGAACCTACAATAGTTGTTGCAATTTTTTTTGCAATATTACATTAATGTAATTAAAATAAGTGGTTTTTATCATTTTTTCATGATGTTTTGCAACAATATAAAACATCCTAATAGAAGAAAGAACTTTAACAATTTATTTTATACAAAGAAAAAATAAATGTTATTTATCACATACTTTGAAGATTGCCAAGTTATTATCACTGTACCATTCATTCTATCATCACACAATAAAGAAAATGCCATTTGATATTTCCATAAATAAATAGAAGCAATCCATAACATAAAACAGGAAGTAAATCTACATATTATAGATTTTTATTAAATAATAAGATCTTTGTAAACATAAGTAAAATAATGTGCTATTTACCCAAGCTATTAAGTGCTGCTTCCCCTGACGATACTCTTGCAACATGGTCAACACCAATCCTTTCAGCTTCCTCAGCAGCTAAAGTGTACGTCAAGGGCGCGAGAAGCATAGTAGCTCGCCCGTTCACTACATCTATCACTGATTCATACAAGACAACAGGCAATTGCTGAAATCAATAACAATTCTTTTATTTTACTTTGTCTTTTCAGGACTTCGTACACAAAGGTGCCAACGGAACCCTATTAGTTTACTGTCAGCATGCCCGTTCGTCACAGAACTGTATCTATGGAACTTATAGTAAGTAGTCTTAAAACTTTCAAAGAATATTTATTATTACAGTTGATGTTTAAAACATATTTTTTGATGTTATTGGTTCAATAAAATATACAAATAACTCAATCTTGGTAACAGGCACTTAAAATTTACAGTCTCACAAAGATATATAGACTGTTTATTGACATTAATTTAATTAATTTACTGTCAACTATCTATTTATTGTTACATATACTCAAATAGGTATGTTGGCTAATTATCACAGATAACAATTATATTGAATTTTACTAATGATCTCAGTATTTGCATGATAATAGTGTTTTAATTTTCAAAAATTGTTCTTGACAAAATGTTGCACATTTGACTAATATTATATAAGCATGTATGCTGCAGAGGTTATGCATTCATTGTTTAGATTTTGTGAAGAATAGTTTTACAGTGAGGACTATGAAATGATCTAGTTTCTTGCTCAAAAAATAAATTTTATTAAGTGTGGTGATTTTATAACTACCTACTGACTGTGAAAAGATTTTAATAGAAAGGATATTTAATATGACAGTGTGATTGAAAAGTGACATCAGTTCTATGATTTACTCATAGATGTTACAGATAACATCAGCTATCTATTAGGGAAAGTCACGTCAAAATCCGTTTAGCTATTTCAAAGACTAGCTAGACAGACAGACCGATAATCATCATCATCATCATATCAGCCATTGGATGTTCACTGTTGAACAAAGGCCCCCATCGACCTCCAGACCGACCGGTTCAAGGCAGCAGACGGATTACATTTCTTTAAATTTTTTTAATGACATAAATACAAACTTACATAGATACTTTCATAAATTCATTTAAGTTTTTTTGCTTAATTATATTGTTTCAAAATTTTAAATAATTTAATAGATTACTGAATGAATACAAAAAAATTGTAAACTTTATTAATCTAATAGAAATCTTATAAATTTTACTTAACTTAAAAGAATTAATATTTTATTACTTACATCACCCTTCCTGCCAGCTGGATTGAGCATTAACATCACTGGACACTCATTTATGTCACAGATTTGTCGGTGAACAGCTATGTCTCTCTCTGTAGGTGTGTCTCCAGTGGTATACCAACCAAGAAAGTCCATGTCTGAGAATACTTGCTTAACTATAAAGAAAAAAATTAACTCATAAATTTTTATAAATAACTTTCATACAATATTTTTAAATGCTGCAATATTTGGAAATTAATAACAATTCAAATATTAAAAATGTACTATTAATTGAAAAGATGACAATACAACAAATAAACAAAAGAACTCTTTTCTTCTCTTTTGTAATGGCACTTAAAGTAACTTTATGGAAGACTTAAAAAAACTAAAACATTTTAAACTGCTTATTTGTAATATTAACAGATTAAATTTAGAAAATAAATATTCAAGAAAAAAGTGCAATTTCATCATTTTGTTTGCAGTCTCCTTAACAATTTAAAAAAAGTAGTATAATTATATCTTGTTAATTTTTAATTTTCTTCCATTTATTTTAAACATATTATAATTGTAAGGGAATCATCAAATATATTTTTTTTTAAAAACCATTATATGAAAATAAGGTTAATTCTGGGAATCTGCCTTTACAAGACCCAAGATAAAGCTTGTTTATTATTACGGTTTTTAATATATTTTCTATATGATATAATATACATATTAATTAGCATCATGTACTTACACTGTTCTTCTTTTAAATTGTAATAATCTCTATCAACAATTATATCACCATCTATGACACTAAATACTAGTTCAAAGGAGTTCATTACTTCTATGTTCCGACCTTTTTGTTTTCCAATGAGAGCACCAATAACTAAAAAGGAAAAATTTAGTTGTATATTCACAATTATTATTTAGCTGTAGCTGTATTGTAATTTAATTATCTAGTTGCTATATTACATGTTCTGACTGACTGATTTATTAATCAACATCAAGGCTTATTATTAGAAGCTGAATTAGAATAAAATATAGGCATTATTTATAATTATACGCCAGTTCACACTCAAAGACTCCTTGTAGGATATGAATCCTGTGTTGGGGGTCCAGAAACACACACAACACAAACACAAATGCCCAGACCATGACAAACATCTTTATAGCCTACAAATATGTGTTATGAGGAAGGATCCCCACCACTAGCGCAACAGCTAGTTCTATGACCACTACACCAACCCATCGTTTCTATTCTTTAAAACATTATAAAAAATATCATCGCAATACATACCTGTTTGAGGTGAACCTTCTTGTGCTCTTAAACGAGTCCAATGTTCCGAAACATTCATAATAACTAATGGATGAAGAGATACAGTGACGGAACCGGATGTTGCTGTAGTTACTACAACACTCTTAGTATTCCCAACAGTTGAAGGAGCGGGAGATGTTGGATTTGGCAGATCCACCGGCGGTCCTGATGAGGCACTTTCTACTTCTACCTCCATCTCAAAATCAATTCTATCTGCACTTGACATAGCTTCGAATTATCTTAAAAAGTTGATGCAGCACCTATATTTCTAAGCTATAAATAAAAGCAAAGTTAATTCCAGTACAAATCTATACACTGTTACTGTAATGTAAGTGTATTTCCCTTATACTCTTTGGTGTATTGTTTTATTCCTTGAAGTTTTGCAGTTTGAAGATTTTGAAGTATTAGGGATATTCGATATACATCGATGCATCGAATTCACTCGATGTTTATAATACGATACATCGAAACGATCCGATGTTTTGAAAAGCTATTGATTTACTCGATGTATCGATGTAATTTCATAAAACATCGAATCAATGATAACCATAGTATTTCTGTTTCAGTATCTCTGATTTAGAAAAATTTAGAAGTTAAAATTGAATATTAAACATTTTTTTTTGTCGGCTCTAGTTGACTGATATTGACATTGGCAACACTACGTCTGGTGTCACAGAATAAACAAGTTCGTTTTTTTTTGTTTCGGGTCTCTGTGAACTTTGCATAAAAACGTTAAATTTCATTTATAGTTTTTATTTGTTTGTGAATGTGTATCTTTTACAACACGAAGTAGGACTGGATTTGAATAAAATATATTATTACAGTATAATTTCATCGTTTCCTTATAAGTTCGATTGGAGAGTTCTCGTTTTTGTAATAATAACAAAGAATATTGTCACATGTTGCTTTCATTTTTTTTTTAACAAATAAATAAATGTGTCTTAATATTTATTTATTCATTTATTATTTATTTTTTTAATAAACGACACCGGTGAGCTGAATCAGCGAAGATTGCATGAAAAGTCGTTTTTTTTTTTTTTCTTTGTAACATAATTATATTCCTTGAATATCCTTAAACACACACACAAAATGCAGACATGTAAAGTGCTTTTGTAAAAATAATAGATAATAACAAATTGTGATTTGTTTGTTTGTATGGAGTGTCAAGGGGAACTACTACAGCTGATGAAGCTAATTAGAAAAAGTACTCGATTTTGAGAAAACATCGATGTTTCCAACCGATGCATCGAAAAACATCGATGCACAGTCGCGATGTATTGCATCGAAAAAAAACATCGATGTATTTTCTAAGTGGACACCCCTATGAAGTATTCCCCATTTGACATTGATTGATTTGACATCTAATATGACCTGACCAGACTAAAATAACAAGATCATCTTGAATAAGTTTACGTAAAACGAAGTAGAAGCACGATCTAAGGGCGCGTACGCACTATGCGGTTAGCCGCAATGCGGCCAGCCGTGCGGCTGACCGCATGACGCGGTTGCGCTCGCGGTTAGCCGGGTGACGGATAGCCACAACATAGATAATAATATTACAACACATACATACGATTATATTAAGTCTTATAATTATACATTTGCAACATAACCTTTACTGTCCTAATTTTACCATTTTTATTTCATATAATACTGTAGCATCAAATCTACAAATACTACATTCAAGTTAGTTTCCATTTAGTTTCAAATATTTGATAACCCTGTGCATTTTTCTCTATTCCCCTTTTTTTTTTGTTCCAATACACCCCGGTTTAAGTATCAATAGGCACAGCCTACATTTAGGCTGATTTTATTCTCAAGCTGACGATCAACGTGAATCGTTTTAGTATCCCGCTGATGTACTGATCGCTGCGGATTGCGGACGCATACAAAAATGAGGAGACTCGCCATGATTGTACGCAATCGGCGCGTACGGTCAGTACGATACTAAAACGCTCACTGAAGACAGAAGTGCACGGGGGCTAGTCGGCGCCGACCGCTCAGCGACGCTGACGAGCAGCGCGTACGACGCGCGCACGGTCGGCATTATTCTAAAAGATTGCGTCCATACATTAGGTCCATACAGATTGCTAGGCGCTGAGCTGTCAGCGCTGACGGTCAGCTTGACACTAAAATCAGCCTTATATAGTTAAATATTTTTTATAAGAATATATTGTATATTTTTTTATCATTTTAGCAAAGTATAAATAGGTGGAGAAATAATAAAAAAACTTATTGTTCATATTTTTATGGATAATATCTTCAAAGTCGTACCTATTCACCCCGTTTTACGGTATGGAAGGTAAAGATTTGCCAGATAAAGTTTGGCTGTCATAGGGATGTAGGAAATGTAAAAAAAGTATCGATATATATCGACATCGATATTTTTGAAAATATCAATATCGATATCGATATTTTGATTTAAAATTATCGAACTATCGGTATATCGGTACGATATGAAAAAAAATTCTAATTTACTTCAGTCATCATAGGTACATTACTAGTAGATAAACACTAATCAATAGACATCATTTTTATTAAATCAAGAACAACGATAAAAAATATTAATTATTTATTAACTAAACCAATATTTATCTGATGTAGAAATAAACCAATATTATCTGTAAATGCAGACATACAACACTAGACATGTCAGGAATGCTCAAATTGATTATTGACTGAATTGGTTAGATTGTAGACTATAGTGCGCGCCAGTTAAGTCTGCGCGCGACTGGTGGCGTAGCTAATATTGCCAGTTATGGGAAATCGCTCTCCGATTATAGACAAATGGGAGATGAGGAAAAAATGTAACTAGTTAAATCAAGTGAACTACGACCAATTTACAATTCTAAAGTAATAATAAAAATAGGAAAATGAAAACAACATTCAATATTTTTCAAAAATTTTATTTTTTTATTACTTATTTTAAATTTTGCATAAGTATGGTCCTCAAGTGGTTCACATGTCTTTCATTGTATTATTTTGTGGATCTTCACTCATTTCGTCTTCCGAAGAGTCTGAGCTTTCATCATCACTTGTAGGATAAATTATAAATATGTCCAATTCTATATCCAAAAGCCTGTCGGATTCGAAATATTGGTCTTCGATTTTTTCCACGTGTTGAGTTGTTGACACGCATTAATCCATTCCTCCGTAGTTATGAATATCCAACAATATACCAATAAAACAATAATACCTCACATACACCACCATACACGAAGGCAAAATACCAAGCAATGGTCACCCCAAAAATTACCTGTCAAGAAAACAACCCGGGCCCGTACTTTAGAAAATGGTACAATTGGCCCCTTATTGTCCCGTTCTAATTCACAAGAACGTTTCACCTTCAGAATAATCTCTCTGCCAGCACTTTTAACGACTTTTGGCATGATGATTACGAAATTTGATCAATTAATATGAATAAATACACAAGACACTTAACGCGCTGACTCTACTTGTCATAACAACAACATGGCGGCCTGGGATTAGTTCCAATTTTGGCCGCGCGCAGACTTATCTGGCGCGCACTCTACAATCAACTCAAATGCAGAAATACGCGCGCGTTGAGGTTATAATACGGATAACGGATGGACAATTGAATGATTTTTTTTAAAGTACCAAATTAAAAAGCAGTTAAGCAGCAAATTGAGTCGACCAAATAAAAACAAAAGAAAATATCGTTTTTGATACGATTTCGATATTGAATATTTGATATCGATATATCGATATATCGTTACAAAATATATTTCCCAAAAATATCGATATTTCGAATTGAAAATATCGATATATCGATATTTATTCGACAAGCCTAGGCTGTCAAATTCTTTACCGTGTGTCACTGTGTGTTGCGTGATTTTTGACATTCAATTATTGTTCATTGATTGATGAAATGTATTTTTCTCGTAGTAACTGGTTTTAGTATTAACGTAGTGAATTAAAATAAGACCAATAAATAAACAGTCATTTTAAGTTTTATTAACTTAAACACCTGTGCTTGTGCAAATACGAATTTCAATTCGTTATTATTGAAAACTTGTTCGGAGTTTTTATACCTACAGGTCAGCTAACAAACATCTACCTTTTTTGTTGTTAAACATGGCATCTACAGCAGTAAAAGTAGCTGGTGCTGTTAAGGACATCTCTCCTATTTATTATAGAATATTATCTAAATTTCCGCAGAATTTTACATTCTGCTTTGCTTATGGATCAGCTGTCAAACCTCAAATAGGCAATCAAAAGAAGCATAATATGATCGATCTCATATATTGCGTAGACAATTCCTATCGTTGGCATGGCGCGAATATTGAAATGAATCCATCTCACTATTCTGCACTTCGTTTTCTTGGGAAAGGGTTTGTTGCGAGATTTCAAGAGAATTGGGGTGCTAAGGTTTACTTTAATACTTTAGTAGACATCAAAGAGGAAAATGTCACTATCAAGTATGGTGTTGTCTCACAAAAAGACCTTGTTACTGATCTCCTTGATTGGAATCACTTATACCTGGCTGGCCGCCTACATAAACCAGTTGAAATCATCAAACAAACTAACAGTTCCCACCTTCAAAATGCACTGCAGTCGAATTTACGTTCAGCCGTTCACACAGCACTGTTAATGTTGCCAGAATCTTTTTCTGAATATGACTTCTATTTTGCCATTTCCAACTTGAGCTATGCTGGAGACTTTAGAATGACTTTTGGTGAAAACAAAAATAAAGTTCGAAACATTGTACAGCCGCAATTACTGAATTTTCGAGAGCTATACAGACCAATATTGCAGCAATTCCATGCCTACGTAGACTTTCCAACAGGAGATGCTCAATGTCATCAAGACTTAAATCCAGAAACTAAACTCCATCACCTAATGCAGTTGCCAATGGTTCCACAACAGAGGATAGTGAAGTTTTGGAATCATGGTGGACTTCAACAAGATATGGAGGATGTTCTCCGAGCTGTAGCTTATGACATTGATTGTACGATTATATTAAGGCAAATTTTAAAAGATCTAGTATGGCAGTCGAGTGTGAGACAATCATTAAAGGGAATCCCTACAGCTGGAATCCTTAAGTCAATATGTTATAGTGCAAAGAAAATTGCAAAAATGTTTTAATTAAAAATTGTCTATATAGTTTAAGATAAAACAAATCTTTATTAATAAAGCTATTTAATTATATAAGTTACACTATGTTTTTTTTTAAATTCCTAACTTAGTTAATTCCATTTTTGGTTTTAGGTCCCAATATGTTGTCAGATGAATCAAGCAGTGATTCAGAAACAGGCAGATTCAAATGTCAATCCAAAAGTCAAAGTCAAAAAACAAACGAAAATAATATAAAAAAAGACAGTTTATATGGTAGGTCATCAGGAAGAATTAGGAGATCTGAGAGAGATGACAGGTTACATAGAGGAATAGAAAGAAAGAGAGACGATAGGGAAAGATTTGAAAGGCGCTCTAGAGAAAGGCATAGATATTCTAGGTATTCTCCTATAAGAAGAAGGTATTCTGGTGATAGGAGTAGAAATAGACGAACCCCAGATAGGCAAAGAGAAAGACACTCAATTGATCCTAGAGGTAAATCAAAACAAAGAGATATTCGAAGTAGTAGTAGAGACAAGTATAGACGTTCAAGATCGAGGTCTTATAAATCTCCAGTTAAAGTAAGAAATATTAAAGATGAAATCAAAGTTATAATAACTGGAAAAGAAAAAATAATTGATAAAGTTGATCTAAAATCGAGAACTGAAAAATCAGTATCTCCTGAAATTGCAAAAAAGTCAGCAGTTCATAAACCCACAATTTCAGAGACTAAAAAGAAAATAATTGATAGCCCTATTTTGATTGAAGAAAATGAAGGTAGTGATGCATCAGATGTAGTACAACCTGGCTCTTATTACAACATGATACCTGCGATTGTAAAAGAAAAATCTGAAGAGTCTAGTGAAATTGATTCATCTGATGACGAAAAGCTTAGAGCTAAATTATTAAATTTAGAAAAGGAATTGCAGAAAACAAAAAAGAAAAAACATAAAAAGAAACATAAGCGCAAAAGTTCAAAGGCTAATAAAGAAAAACAGGACTCCTCTGTCACATCTGTGGAAGTAAGTAGTACCACAGACATACAGGAAGTGAAAACTGATGAGCCTACTAAAATACCTGAAGCTGAGGTAACCTCTACTCAAAAATCGAATCAAAAAGAGAGTAGTGAAGAAGGGGAAATATTAAGTGATGATAATTCTCAATCTGATATCGAAATTGATCCTAATGACTTACGACATAAATTAAAGCGATCTAAAGTAAACAATAAAGATATTAAACAGAATCTTGATGTATGTGGACCAGCATTACCTCCACACTTAGAAAAGCGTTTTCGAAAGAGCTCATCACCAGCAACTGAAGGACCTTCTCTGCCTCCTCATCTACAAAAAAAATCTCGAAATATAGGTAAGAAATTTGTTGCTATATTTATATTCCTAATAATAATAGTATTTTAAGATTACAGAAATTACTTCAATAGTTGCCATTTGTTGACAGGGCCATCAATACCAGAAAATATGCGTAAAGTTTTAGCAGAAAGTAGTGAAATTGACAGAGAAGTTACAAAATATGAGAGTTCTGATGACGACGGTATTGGACCACTGCCTGTTGGTGCTGAAGACAAATGGTCGGAAGCTCATCAACGACTCGAAGAGAGAGCTATAGAAATGAAAATAAAAACCCTCGATGGCCATTCGCTACAGAACTCAAATATTAAGTCACGAGAGCAATGGATGTTAGAGCTTCCAGAAGGAAAAGCAAAATATTTGGGCTTAGAAGCTCGATCTTTTAGAGCAAAAGCAGGTCCTGATATGTCTGACAGGTGAATAGGAGTATAATTATGAAAAATTTACTACTTTTTAATTGGTACTATGCTAGTTTGTAAGTTGTAGAGTAAACCTTTTTTTACGATGGGAAATGCATTTACGCATCCCGCCGCCCGAAAACGACGAGTATGTGGGACTCGCTGGCTGCGAAGCCAGAAAACCCACTAAAACCTATCGACCGTCTGCGCCGTAGTGGGGCGCTATGGGATCGCTTACGCATACAACCGTGAAGCCCCGACAGTTGGCCCGATGGCCCCTCCGCATGTGATTGGAGCCGCTCAAATGGTCCACTCTGCTAATTCAGAGAAGTACCAGGAGCGGCCCCACCACCGGAATCTCCGCGCCCTCTCGGCGCCACGCCCTCACCGGCCGCACCTCCCGTGCCCATACTCTCACCGCGCTTTCGCGCCGCGCCCACCACTGGACCCCAGCTACTCCAGACGGCGAACCCCCTGAGCTGGGCCAGCACATCAGCTGGTCCAGGGGCCCCTGAGAACGTCGCAGCAGGGTCTTATTGGCGCGACTGTGGGCGTCCACCCGGACGCCCAGACGGGTGCCCCATACATTGCCATACTCCGGATGACCCCGGAGTACAGCCGACGGCAATTGGCACTCGGACCACCTACGTTCGGCAGCAGCCTGCCCAGTGAGGCAGCGGCTCCCACGACTCTCGGGGCCAGCTGGGCAAAATGAGCCCCGTGAGCCCACCTCCCGTCCAGGGTGAGATCCAGGTACCTCATCTGGGTCTCTACCCGGACCGGGACCCCATCCAGACTCACCCGCATATCTGGAGGGGGTTCTCCCCGAGGCCCATCATCAACATCAAACTGTCAATAACGCTAGGCCAAGCATGTCTGGTATTGGCATCAAATATATCGATATCACTAGGTAATTATCGAATGAAATATTATCGAGTAGTTATTAGTAGTTACCGATAATTATCGCACACTCCTACTATGAATGGGAATCAAACATCAATCACTAGTACAACACCCAGTTGCTCTGATCACTGCACTGACCCATCATTCATCATGTTTTAAAAAAAAGAATAGTGTAACTATTCTATAATATTATTAATATAGACTTTTATATTAAGGTCGAGTTGGACTGATACTCCAGAAGACAAAGCTCGAAAAGCTTTAGGAATAGATAAAGAAGAAGACGCTAACACGACTCTACAAAAAGAAGCAAGAATTCGACAAATTGAAAGCCGAGACGATGAACAGGAAAAACTTGTTAAGTGAGTAAATATTTTAAATTTTAATTTAAAGCAGGTACATTACCACAATTTTATATTAAAAAATAATTTTTGATTCAAGTTTCATCCATATTTATTAAAAACTATTTTATTCTTACAGAAAACACAAAAAGAAACATAAGAGAGAGGAGAGTCTACTAGAAATGCATCAAAAGAAATTAAAAAAGAAGAAAAAGGTAACATTGTTTGATCGTTTGTTTATTGGATTAAGTTAATATTAGAAGAAGATATTTAATTTATAATTTTAATAGTAAAGTTTTCGTTTTATATATTTAGTTTGAAGGTATTTACAATAAAAACAATACCTGTATGTAATGTTCGATACTTTGGTTTAAATTCAAAATACAGACTAATGTACTGTTGTAATGCAGATCAGCTATACAGATGATATATGACGATGAGTATTTACTGACAAATATAAATAAATAAATAAACGTTTCACTCTCAATGGACATCTATAGGATAAAATTTTGACTGGCACGTGGCACAGTTGGTAGTGGCCCTGTTTTATGCTCCAGGGTTGTGGGTTCGATTCCCGCCCCGAGTCTGGGTGTAATATGTATTTATTTACATATGTGTGAATTATTTATATGCATATTTATTTAAAAAAATGTATATCAGTCAACTGTTACCTAAAACACAGGCATTAAGTTGCCTACCTTAGGAACAGACGACCGTGTTTGTATCCTGTGTCGGAGGTCCAGAAATACGCGCAATATAAACACAAACGCTCAGACTTCGACAAAAAAAATGTTTAGCCGAAACGAATATTTAGCATGAGCTGGAATCGAACTTGCGATTACTACCGCAGCAGCCGATGCACTGCGCTGACACGTTCTCGAATGTATTTATCAAACATATTTTAAGACTTAGTAATTCATTATTAAATACTCCTTTCATTTTTTTTACAGAAGGAAGATAAAGATGAAGAAAAAAAGGAACGCCGTCCTTTCAGTCGTGAAGTTGACTTGGCGGTTAATCGTTTTGACGAAGCTCAAAAAAAATCTATAATCAAAAAGGCGCAAGGTTTAAATTCGAGATTTTCGAGTGGTGAAGCAAAATATTTGTAATATTTTTAAAATACCTACATTATATAATTATATCAATATCATACATCTTGTATGACAGCTGAGAATAAAATACATGCCGTGAATGTCATTACGTAGATGATATAACACGTTTCGTTTACTCTCTCAAACGACAAGAGAAACTGAATACATTAACAACATGGAAAACTATAGCACTTAATTATAATCTACTTTAAAGACCTTTTTTTATTTATTAATTTGTTATAGTAAGTAACAATTAATATTTCGAATAAACTATTAAATTTACTTGTGTAACTTTTTAATTAATATATCGAATTCAATTCGATCTTTACACAAGAATGTCAAATTTAAAAATGAATAAACATGTTGTATAAAAGCTTTTATAGAAGCTCGAATTAAAATCTTAAGATTGTAATAAGATTTAAAACAATTTATTTTTTAATTGTTAATTTGTTATTAAAAACAAAATACTTTACAGTCAATAATAAAATATAATGATGCAATTACCTAAATAAACAAGGAAAAATCTTTACAATTTACATTTTACTTTAATTGTAGGTACGAACTTGTAAATAAATTCGTATTTTTAGTTTCAATGGAATTTTATTTAGACGTCATAGTGATCAATGTTAAAAGACATGTCTTTAAATTAATAATAATTAACCACCAATCACACCACGTTAACCTAGCCCTGTGCTAAATTCGTAAGAACTTGAGTTACAGGTACTAGGAACGGAAATAAATTTAAGACATTTATATAAATACATATATACATAAATACACATCCATGACCCGGTGCAGACATCTATATTCGTCATACAAATTATCTGCACCTGGCGGGATTCGAACCCGCGACCGCTGAGTAAAGTGTCCAGTTGCCTGACCACTCAACCAGCCGGCCTTTAAATATAATAATCAAACACATGTAGAATGCTTTACATAATCTGAAACTATTTTATTTATAAGTGGGTAATTACACAATTTAAACAAAGAAAAAAACTAAATTATTAATTATAGTCAGTTATATTTTAAAAATTCTTATATTACGAGTATAAACAATATCAAGAATATGTGTTTTACGAACTATGTTTCTTTATTCGGAGCATTATTGATACCTTCAACTGAAGAACACATTTTAGCTTTAGAGTTTTCACAACAAAGCGGTTCCTCTGCTGTCATATTGGCATAAGACCACGGTCTATCACATATTTTATAAAATGCTGAAAGCTGAAAATAGACAATTTATATGATGTGTATATTGGCTAAGTATTTTACACTATAACTGTTAGCTTAGAATTATAAACATAAAATTTAGAACAAGTACTTGCTTGTTTTATGAAAAAAATCTTGAACTTTACCTGAATATAAACTATGATAGTTTTACCTATTTAGTTATTACCTTCAATTCATTGACATCTTGAAGCCTGGCGCATAAAATCTCCGGTCCCTTAGCTTTAGTAGCTGTGGCCAAAGCAAGACAAAGGCTCTTGCAAGTTGAATCGCCTTCGTCATTGCATTTTACAACCAGCGCTGGGGTCTGAGCTAAAAGCGGTTCACTATTCTCATCGGGAGTAGATGTTGGGAATCCTCCACAGGAACAGTTTCCACTGGGAATATCACCAAATGGTGATGAACTAAAAAAGGAGAAATATCAAAATTCCTATATATGTTAACTAGATTCTTACTTTTCATAACGATTATGCTATCGACGTAGATAAATAAAATAAAATAATTTAGTAAATAAAAATGTTTCATTAAAAAAAATACCTTTTAACGATTGTTTCTTGCCCAAGAACTCCTAAAAGTAGCAGTAAGTAAACGTAAAACATTTCTTCAAACAATGCCATATCGACTGCACTACAAAATGAAACTGGCGAAGGAAACGTATGCCTTAACTTAAATACAAAAACTAACTCTAGGGTATTCTCGATTGATATTTATTAAGGACAAGTCTTGAAATATTGTCAATATAAAACCGTTGTGTATAACCCCTCAGCCACACTATGCTCCTCGCGCTGCTGCTCGCGCTGCTCGTCGCTCTGCCGTGAAAGTTGCCCTAGCGGCCACACTATTCCCTACTCGCGGCATTCATCTCGTTGCTCTGCATTTCAGTACTCGCCTTGAAATGGATGACAACATTGCGGCAGCGTGCGTTTTATGTATTTATAGTTTATTGAAGTATTTAAAGGTTTTACAAAACAATGTATTGAAACGATGTCGTCCTCGTCAAAAGAGATGGTGAGTGACATCGATTCATCGTGACAGGACGAAGTAAGTGCGCGAATGTGTGGCTAGTCACTCGCGCTCGTATTGCCGCTCCTTTGACTCGCGCCACAAAAACCGACAAAAAATGGATCGCCGGGCAGGACGAGCGGCATGACGAGCAGCATAACGAGTAACGCAGCCACACTACTTTTCTGCCCACTTCCCTCGCTATTTCCCTTGTCACTCGTCGAGTGTGTGGCCGCAGTATAAAAGCCCTGGGTGGCAGTTTCAGGGGACCATAAGACTAATATATGTAACTAACATATAATGTTTTGAACACATCTTACCCTTTATTAAAGCGTTTTTCTGTCCTGATCACAAAAAATGCCACCCATTATATATTTTGTAGTATTTTTTACCAATTCGTCTCGAACGTTAGAGAGGGGATGTCGCTATCAATATTTATGCCTAGATTCGAAAAAATCGTAGATTCGGGGCTGGTGTATAGTAAACCTTTTACCCTTATGTATATTTCATAAATTATATATCATAATTTATATATCATAAAGTAAAATATAATTAATATTAAAAAATATGAGATATCAAATATTTTTAATGCCACAAGATAAAAATACTTTATTCACTTTTATTTAAAGTCTCTGAAAGTAATAAAATCATGGTAATCGCATTGAGTTATGAGCTAAAATGTTTTGATACGAATACGAGTGCACTGTTATGAGTGTATGACTTATACAATGCACAGTTAAACACTTCGCTAATTGTTAAAGGAAAAGAGACAACATTTGATACATCAGTACCTATATATGTATACCAAGAAAATATTTATATTATATTCTACAATTAATAATACTCTACAGTTCTACATAGACGAAATTGCTGGTAACAGTATAAAGGAAAACGGAGTTATTATTCCTATTATTAAACTAGAACATATTTATAAATGTAATATAGGTTGTCATTCAGCCATATACTAGCTGCACTATTTATAGATGTGATTTTACCCATTTAATAAAAACACATAAAAAAGGCTTTTAGAACATATCGTCCTTTACGTTTCAAAGAATCTAAATTTTTCATATCATCTTACGGCTTTACGTTTGCGAATTGTAGGTACTGTTACCGAGTTCTGTGATTTATTATTCATATATCAGGTTTGATCACTCAATTTGGCTTCAAATACGTTCACATGCAGCTGTTACTACTGACTATACAGGATCGTATTTGGAGATCATGGGGCCCTAGGCCTGGATCACATTGGGGCCCCCAATATTACAATAAAATCGCAATCCCTGAAACCACCAACCCAACGTCCAGTGAGTTGGAAAATTAAATATAAAATTTAATTACTGCATCTTAAGACCATAATACTCCACTCACAATGAGCTACAATTATTATAAAACTTAATTTCTAAAATTCTTAACTCTAAACCCGATACATACAGCGAGTTGCCGATAAGAAATTTAGATATTTAACGAAATCTCTAAACCTAATTACCCCACTCGCAGAAATTTGCTAATGAAAAGTTGTTTATCGTCTTATACAAGTGGGCAGATAAAATTTATCTAAAAGACTGAAAGTCCTATCATTAATAAAAAAATCTGAAAAATGCTGAGAAATTCTAATAAAGTCAAATATTGTCTGAAGTTTCGGACTATTCAGTAAAAAAGGGAATATTTCCAAAAGTGTACTCGGCGCTTGCCAATATCGAGTACTTGCACAGATATAACCAAGCAGCCACGATTCTCCATCAAGAACTTGCTCTTATGTACGGTCTCCTGAAACATAGAATGCCGGATTACCAGTACACACCGGCGACAGTATTCGAATGCGACGGAGTACGGCTCTACTGGGACCTGCCTATCGCCACAGACAGGACAATAATGGCGAACAAGCTTGATATCGTGGTTATGGATAGGACGAGGTACGGTCGAGGGCGTTTTTAGTGGACATAACCATCCCGCATGACAAGAACCTCGTGAAAGCCGAAACAGAGACAAAACGTAAATCTGGATCTGGCGCAGTGCCGGATTAGCCTATAAGCTATTTAAGCAATTGCTTAGGGCACCCCGTCTTGGGTGACCAGAGACGACTGAGAAAAAAAACGAGCACACTAAAGATAAAGCAATTTCAAAATCCTCAGAAAGATCAGAAAACTAAAAATGATAAAAAATGAAAAAAGAACGACCATGGGTCAAAAAAGATTAGATGCATTGTCTTTATTATACATATATCGAATCCAATATGCTTAAAACGTTAGACTGAAAAAATATTTACCACGAATTTAATGTCCGAAAAAATCGCGATTCGCATTTAATATAAATCAATAAAAATGTTTTTGTTTCTAATAATAATTTATTAATTACTCTATAGCATATAAGCGGATCAACAGACATATTTGGAAATCTCTGAGGCATAATATGCGTGTGTTTTAATATAAAACGTATTAAAGATAAGATAGAGCGGAATCGAGGCTCCAAAGTGTTCTCAGTGGTTTCATCTGTTGGTCAAAGCTGGTTGTCAACGCTGAAAACTGAGGATGGAGGTACAGCGTTGACCAGAGCTGAGATTTGAGGGAGGTCGAGAAGTTTTTCGGACAGTTGTATACCTCGGTCAACCAACCTGTTTGCAGTTCGGCTGAAGATCCAAGAGCAGAGATTACCCGAAATTATTCTGAAGATGTCTCGGACATCAGCATTCATGAGATTAGTATGGCTCTGGGACAGCTTAAAAACAATAAGGCACCGGGTGAGGACGGTATTACGTCTGAGCTTCAGAAAGCGGGTGGAACACCGGTACTTAAAGTTTTAGAGGCTCTTTAATGACACCGCAGGCCTGGAACGGAAGCGTGGTAATGCTCTTCTTCAAGAAGGGTGATAACACCTTGTTGAAGAATTACAGGTCTATTTCGATTATGTGCCACGTTTATAAGCTATTCTCTAGGGTGATTACGAATCGTCTGATGGGCAAGTTTGATGACTTCGGAAGGCTAGACCTTCCGAACAAGCCGGTTTCCGAAAAGGCTATAGTACCATAGACAACATACATACGCTGTGACAGATTATAGAGAAAACCGATGAGTATAATCGGCCATTGTGCTTGGCGTTTGTGGATCACTCACCTTCGATTTGCTGACGATAACGTACTTATGGTGGAATCCCTGGGAGACCTCGACATTATACTCAGTGATCCCGACGGGTGGGCCTTAAAATGAATATGAACATCTTGTCCAATTGACAAAAATCATGTCGAATGTCTATGTCGTGCCCACTCTGATATCGGTTGGAGATTCTACTCTCGAAGTTGTTGACAAGTACATCTACCTAGGACAAAATGTCCAACTTGTTAGGTCCAACTTCGAGAGAGAGGTCAATCGTCAAATCCAGCTCGGATGGGCAGCATTCGGGAAGTTAAAAAACGTCTTATTATCCGTCATACCTCAGTGCCTGAAGTCTAAAGTCTTCGACCAATGTGTGTTACCAGTGATGACATACAGATCTGAGACGTGGTCACTGACTTTGGGCATTTTAAACAAGCTCCAAGTCGCACAGCGTGCAATGGAGAGGGCTATGCTTGGTATTTCTCTGCGAGATTGAACCAGAACTGATGAGATCCGCAGCCGAACGAAGATTGCCGACATAGACCAACGGATTTGCAAGCTGAAGTGACAGTGGGCAGGGCACATAGCTCGTAGAACTGACGGCCGATGGAGCAGAAAGGTTCTCAAGTGGAGACCACGTACAGGCAAACGCAGCCTCGGACGGCCGTCCGCGAGATGGACAGACGACTTGAGGAAAGTCGCTGGAAGTGATAGTGAAGGTGAGGCCTACGTTCAGCAGTGGACATCCAATGGCCGATATTGATGATGATGAATTACTCTATTCCTACTCTACCTACATATCTTTTTCGTCCTTCATATATATACTATTATATACATATTATGCGGAGCCCGTTGGCGTAGTTTGTAGTGACCCTGCCGGGGGTCGTGTGTTCATGTGTTCGATTCCCATCAACGGTCAAATGTGACGAAAACATATGTTGGCTGTGTAAAATGTTCCTGAGGTGAGTTGACGTCAAGTCGGCGGCCGGTCTAGACCGGTATGTCTCTGTATATGTGAAATCATGTTGTGTCGACCCCACCTAGCATGGGATAAGGGCAAAAGGAACCACACATACATATTCTACCTACGATACGTATTCACATTTTTTTTCAATAAATTATTTGTAGTGCACTTAAGGATAGGGGGACCAACAGGGGAAGATTGCTTAGGGCATCAAGTTACCTTAATCCGGCACTGATCTGGCGCACAAGATTGTCGACATGTGGGGTATGAAGGTCTGCTATAATCTCCCTTTCGTGACATTTGCCAACAGTTTGATCTCGGTTAGACTTGCTCATCATCTGAGGCAGCTCGGGATCCGTGACAGTTCGCTCGCAGCCAGAATGCAGACGGTATTGCGCGACTCGGCTAGGATTGTCCGCCGATTTCTCAATCTACATGCAGCCCTAACCCCTGGTTGTTTCATCTTGACCTAATCCTCCACCCGTTATCCTTATATCCACTCCCTATGCGCTATATAAGTATATTGTATATATATATATATATATATATATATATATATATATATATATATATATATATATATATATATATATATATATATATGTAAATTTTGAACAGGTGGACTATAAAAAGTTAAATATTAATTTATTGTGTTCATAATAGAATAGGTACATTTACAAGAGAATACATTTAAAAAGCTTTGTTATAGGCTAGTCTTCTTCCACAACAGTTATATGCTCTACAAATCAGACTTAGTGTTTAAGTAATAAAAGTTCATGCTATTAAACCCTTTACAAAATACTATGTATGCTAATATCAGCGATTGCCAGATATTTTTTTTTTTGTCAAGTCGGGATTTTGAAACTTTTTGAGTGAAATAGCGGGATTCTTTCGTCGAAAGCGGGACGTAGTAAAAAAACGTATATAATCAGAAGTTTTTAAATATTTATCTTTTTTATTTGAAATCAAATTACGTTTACGTGACAATAGATAGCAAAAATAGCCATAGGAAATGTATTTTACTAAAAATATAATATTTAAAATCAGATTTACCCTATCGTTAAGTAGTTGAGTCTTATTTGTCTTCTGAAATAAAAGGGCGGGCGGCCAGTCCACACTTCTGTCTGTCTGTGTCACCTGCCCACGCTTCCTCAGCATGCTGCACACATGGTCGAGTTGCCCCCGAAAAGCGGGACTGAGCATGTCCCGCGCGGAACATTTAATTTTAATTAAAAATTCGGGGCGTCCCACCAAAATCGGGACGTCTGGCAACGCTGGCATTGGCATTATAAAGCAAGTGTTTATTTGGCAACAGGATTCAAACTATTTTTTTCCTATATTTTTTTTAAAATTAGTAACAAATGTACATATATATGTATCTATATATATATATATGTATCTATGTATATATATAATGTATATATGTAATGTATATATGTATATTAGGGTGTCCCAAGACATAAGGGAAAAAATTATTTTCGCGAAATCAAATACGCATACCCTCTAATTTTTTTCGGATTGACCTCGTTGACTCAAATAATAAATATCATTGCGATTGGACAACGATAACCCGTGCCGACTTGATGCCAAACTTTGGACATGAATATTTGTACTGACTTACTGTAAGAAGAATTAAGAACTTAATTTTTATTACTTAATTAAAACTCCAATACATCCAAATAGTATATTATTTATTCATTTACATTGAAATATTATTATTTTTAATGTAAATGAATAAATAATATATTATATATATTTTCACGGATTTTTTTTAAAGAGCGGAATATCAGGGATTGTAGTTACTTGACTAAATTTTGCTTCTAATACCCCTTTTAAGACCAATTCATACAAGTGATAACGACAAACGAAAATAAGCATTTCTCTGTCAAGAAGCACACAGGCACCGTATACATATACGACCTGTATTTAAAGCGGTAGTATCACAAGAAAGAATTTGCATTTTATCTTCTAAATTCCACTGTGCAATCGCGTTCCAAACTGTCTGTGCTTGTTCACTTTCTGTAGAACTTTCTAGTCTTGGTACATCAATAAGTTGTTCTTTGTTTTCATAAGAAATAACTATAGGAAGACGTTCTTCTTTTGATTTCGGAGCATTTAAAGCAGGCAAAATCTTACCGTCCAATAAAGTCACAACTTCCAGTACCTTATTTTGGAAATCAATTTTTATGGCCTCAACGCGTTCTTTCCGTTTTTATATGCAAATTCTTTGGATGGAAGACTTAACGGAAATTATCAATATTATATCAAAATGCTTCAATAGTAGCTCCAAGAATGAACACAGAATCTCTCATACTCAACTGACACCTATCTAGCGCTGCTACTAATTTTGGAGTAATAACATCTCTCCGCAGAAGTTTTTTGTTGGCTTTTCGGGTTCTCGACAAGCTTTTGTATGTCCTCTTGTAAATCTATGTTTTCATTAGATTCAGATGATGATTCGTCTTGTAACGGTACATAAGATGATGTCGAAGGAGTCGGCTCAGACAAATATTTAGCACATCGTTTTTCTTCTTCGATAGTTCTGAGGCGCGCTCTTTCCTCTCTATCAATAAAAAAAAGATTCTATTCTCATTTATTTTTATTAATTAAGGCGCATCGTCGTGTGCAATGTCAAAAAAATTATCTAAATTGTTGAAAAAGTCTGGACGGCGCTGCTTAAATACATCTTGTGTCTTTTGTGCATTTTTTTACAAGTCCCTCCAAACTTGATATGAGTTTACAAGTTTTTTCACACAATTAGGGAAAGATTTAGTAGGAATATGAGCCTTTTCCCAATAGATAATACACTTGCGAATTGTGAGATTCGTGCTTTAATTGACAGTTAAATTCACAAATTCACTTCACGGATATTGTAAAATAAAACTGCTAGAATGTGTTGATTAGATGAAAGTTTTGAACCCATTATTTAATGTTATATGTCACCTATTAAAATATACTCCTTTTAGAACTGCTTAATCGCACTGATATATTGACTGACTGAAAACAATGCGAGTTTCATAACTAAATAACGAGTAATCAAAAGCACATCGACATTTAGGTCGCATCAGCCTTAGAGAGCAAGTACTGACATGTATTGATGTAAGTCGGCACGGGTTACCGAGGTCCTACAGTCTTAAAATTTTATTTATAATTGTTTTGACTTAAAAGTAAAAAATTAAGAGGGTATGCGTTAAAAAAAAAACGACTTTGATTTTTTTGGGACACCCTAATGTATATATACATATATGTATCTATGTATGTTTATATGTATCTATGTATGTATATATGTATCTATGTATGTATATATGTATCTATGTCTGTATATATTTAGTATATAATAATATAGTAATTTAGGAAAAATAAATCACATTTTTAAATAGTTAATTCTTTATCAAGTAATACAGTTTATATAAAAAATGTTATTCCATTATATAGTATTATCTTTGGGGTGCTGGATTTGGCTTTGGCATTTTTCCTAACAGACTTTGAATTTCCTTTTTTTCATCATAGCTCTTCCACATTTCATATAAATTGATTATTGACCTGACTATTTCTTGTATCTGCAAAATAAAACTTTTTTTAATAAAACATTTTTTTATATACAATTTTTAACTTTATTATACTATATTTCAATCTTACTTTGTCCATATCAACATTTAGTTCAGCAAACCAGGGTTTTAAATTTTCTTTTCCAAGCATAACACACGCTATGTGAAGGGCCCCAATTGCAATCTAAAAACAATAACATTTGACATATAAAAATGAAAAAAAAAAGACAAATAGAATTATTAAATATTGTTGCTTATAACCAAGTAACTTGTTACAATGAGGTTTGTCATATAATGTTAAGTCGGTCTACAATTGGTTTTAAGAAGGTAAGATAATTCATTTATTAAGCTCAATATTACAACTAATCTGCATACCCTGATGTATTATGTAAAGATTTCAATTTACAAGTTCATAATAATAGTTATATAGATGTGAATTATACTTTCTATTTATAATTTGTAATGATTCCAAGTTCAAGTTTTTGATTGATTAATGTATAGGTATATGTTGTATTAAAGCTTACAATCAGTTACAGAGAATTTCTTTTTATTTTTTTCTAATTAATGAAATTGTTATATACATATATAAGATTACAATGTATATACAAATTAAAATTATGCTTATGTAAGTCTTAATAACAGTATTTACCTGATATGGAGGGTATAATAGGCTAACATCAGTACGGAGAGAATCGTTAACAATCCTCCAAGCATAGGTGAGAAGTTGATCATCTTGTCCTATATCTTGAACAAAGAGTAATAGAGGTCTATATGGCTGATAAACTATAAGGCAACAATCTAAATTTTCCAATAAATAGAATTCACATTCTAGTATATGATTGGTTCTATATGGAAACTCTTGCTGTCCATATGCATAACTGAATTTATTCTTAATCACTGTTTGACATGTTGTTATCAGTCTTGAATTTGAAATCACGCCAAATTCCTCTACCTTAGATGCAAGAAATACACACGTCGGAGCTAAGAGTAACGGGTCTATACATTTTAATGAATTTCTCGCATAGAAACGTTTGAAATACACGGTGGCAGTAGCAATTACTTGCTGTCGTAATTTCAACTGTTCCCCTAGTACTTGTATAATGCTCGCAAAAAAGTTGAATATTTTTTGATATTCTTCCTCTGACAACTTAGCCAAATCATGTTGGCGATCTCGAATTAGATCTTGTTTATCTAGTATCCATTGTTGATGATGAGAACTTTGCCAAAAATTACCAGCCATATTCAGAATGTTCCAGAATCCCTGTTATAAAGTGGTTATCTCATTATATTTGAAATACCTATGATAAAATATTTTATTTTAATATTATTTGAAATGACGGCCAAGAAGCCTACTTTTTCTAATTGTTTGTTTTAGCAGTATAACTGAGTACAACAAAGGCGCTACCGTTGATGTTTGAGATGTTTCATAAAATTAGTCAAAAATCAAAATTGACACAAATAAGGTGACAAAACCATAGAGATATTAAACACCTCTATGGACAAAACTAGTGTTGCCAACTCAGTAACTACAAAATATGCCAGACCCATGGAATTATTATGTACTCTAGGTACACATTACATAATAATTCCATGGCCAGATCTATCTAGGGTACGTTCGCGGGCCCTCTTCAATTTTTTTTTTTCGAAATGTGTAGTGCTGTTGGCCCTACTGGCCTTTACAGCGTCCCTTCTTCCGTAGCGTTCCGTACCCTCTTCTAATTGATAATTCATCACTTTTATAGAAGCGCATACGTACTTCATACTTTTTTATCTATACATTCCACAGACCACATGTGCGGAAATGATACTTCTTTAATCAAAAACTGAATTTAACATTCAAACTTTAGTAAATAATTGTTTGCTATTGTTCATAAAAGATAATAAACAAAATTATCTTCTTACATTTATTCACTACTTATTTTAATTAAAAACTGATAAATAAAAAACTATTGTGCATGTTCCATTTCCGTTTCCGCGCATGAGGTCTGTGGAATGCATAGATTAAAAAATCCTATAGAAGTAATGAATTATGAATTAGAAGAAGGCGCGCGAACGTATCCAAGACTTCCCGCGTAAGTATTTAAATCAGTACTTCTTAGAACTTAACGCGCTCTAGCGGCAAAATATCTGTCCCCTAAATTAATGCCGTCCTTTCAACATTACGTTCGCACTGGTATCCATACTCCGTGGTATCTGTTATACTCCGTGTGAATGGCATACAGGTATAAGGCCGGATCCACACATTCGGAATGCCTCTCTGAATTCATAATCTGAACTCCAGGCTTTCTGTATTATTCATTCAGAAAGACCGGAATTCCATACAATTTCACTATTCTCCACACACATTCAGATTTTTTCAGATTATGAATTTCTCAGATCGATCTGTAAGAGCGTTCTGAATTCCGGTTCTGAATATTATTAATTCATAACGCTCGCATTCCCATACATTTCAATAGATCGGCACTTATTATTAGTATTTACATTTACTTGTACGTGTGTTGTATATATTATTTTATTATATGTATTTTATATATTGCTTAGTTTTTATTATATTATCATTATTAATATTGTTATACCACCTGCCCATCTGCAAATGCAATATTTCTCCTCACCCTCAGGTTTTCTAGCATAAATTGCTATTTAGCAATAACACAGATGTTCTCTGTTTTGGTGTGCAATAAAGTACATTATTGTTATAATAAAGTATATTATAATTAATAAATAAGAGTATAAAAAAAATATTACGGCATATTATTTATTACTATATTAATTTTTATTTTTACATTATATTTATTCCACGTGAATTATATTATTTTCAATTAATAAATATTATTAGTATTTTTAAGAAAATTATATAAAAAATCACCAAAAAGTAAATAAATTAAATTTTAAAACGGAATATTAACATAAACTTTTCATAAACATTCCCACGGTTGGATTTTTTCTATCGATTTTGAGAATTCAGTATAATTTATGGCTTCAAAAAAGATTTTTGATGTAACACTCAAGTCTCACCTTTAGGGACATAATGTCCCTTAATTTACAACTGTGTGAATCATGTTTGAAAATATGGAGTTCTATCAAAACGCAATATTGTAAAAAAAAATTATGACCGGTGCGTCTATTGTCTTTTTAAATGAGTAACAATAATGCGTAAATTATTCCACGTGAAATATATTCTTTTCAATTATTAAATATTATTAGTATTTTTAAGAAACTTCGAAAAGCGATAGCCAAAAAGTAAGTTAATGAAATTTTTTAACGAAATATTAATAATCTGAATTTTTTAAGATATGTGTGAGGCGAGGTGACGGAATTTAAGATTATGAATTCAGAAAGGCATTGCGGATGTCTGAGGCCAGCCTAATACCTCTATGGTGAATGATAATCTGCGATATTGACAGCATTAGGGGTGTTCATCGGAAAAAATTATCGATAATTTTATTATCGATAATTATCGTATTGAGTTATCGATAGTTATCGATAATTATCGAATGAACAGTTATCGATAATTATCGGATAAAAAATTATCGAAAGTGGCGAAAGTTATCGATAATTATCGGATAAAAATTATCGATAGTTCACGAAAGTTATCGATAATTATCGGTTAACAATTATCGATAGTTGACGATAGTTATCGATAATTATCGGTACAATTTTCGGACGACGAAAAAAAAAAAAAAAAAAGTCATCCGCCGTCCGGATCCGATCCGATATTTATCGGATCACACAAAAAAATTTGATAATTATCGGATCGGAAAACATTATCGATAATTATCGGATCGCAAAAAATTATCGATAATTATCGAATGAAAACTTATCGATAATTATCGCATTAAAAATTATCGATAATTATCGAATCAAAGTTATCGAATAACACTTATCCATAATTATCGAATGAAAAATTATCGAGTAGTTACGAATTATCGATAATTATCGCACACCCCTAGACAGCATTGACGTTGTTTGTTAAACTTCGGTAATCAAAGATTCATTTTGTTTTATGTCAGAAAATTATCATGCAGCTGTTGCTCTTGCTACAAAAATATGACTTCGTATCTGGGAATCTGGGTCTAGTGACCTGATCTTAAAATAGAAGTAGAAGAAGTTTTTATTAGTAGGCAACTGTAACTCAAAGTTTAAAAGTATAACTACTTTAAAAAGAAATACAATTCTGAGTTTTTTAAATATCTATACAGGATGGGGAGCCGAAGCAAAATTCAAGATATTAAGCATGAACTACACAAATTTCTCTCATGGAATTATTTAACGGGATTAGTAGTGAATCCGGCTCAGTTACCTTTCGTGGCTTATCTAATAATCCTCTCCGAACTAATTCTTAATGTATTAATAGTAGAAAAAGTGCCTTATACTGAAATAGACTGGAAAGCGTACATGCAGGAGTGCGAAGGATTTTTAAATGGAACACTCGATTACAGTAAACTCCGTGGAGACACTGGACCGTTAGTATATCCAGCAGGTTTTGTCTATATCTATTCTCTGTTTTATTTTCTAACTGATAAAGGTCAGAATATAAAATTTGCTCAATACATTTTTGTAGGTATCTACCTTTTATTATTAAGTTCAGTTCTCAGAATTTATATAAAAACCAAAAAAGTTCCTCCATATGTTCTTGCTATTACTATTTTAACTTCATATAGAATCCATTCTATTCACATTTTACGTATGTTCAATGATCCAGTAGCAGTTCTTTTCTTGTATATATCTTTAAATTTCTTTCTGGACTCAAAATGGTACTTGGGTAGTATTTTTTATAGTTTAGCTGTTTCAGTAAAAATGAATATTCTTCTTTATGCTCCTGCACTGTTCTTTTTTTATTTAATTAATCTTGGGCTTAAAGATACCATAAAACAATTATTTGTATGTGGTATGGTACAGTTGTTATTGGGACTACCTTTCATCATAGTTGCGCCTGTTGCTTATTTTAAAGGAAGTTTTGACTTAGGCAGAGTTTTTAATCACACTTGGACTGTTAATTATAGATTTTTAGAGGTAAAATTTTTTGAAAGTCGTATTTTTCATTTAACTTTGCTTTCTATACATGTTATGCTTCTGATCATATGCGTGCCTATGTGTATCAAGTACTTTCAAAGTTATTGCCGTTTAAAATATGTACAAAAACAAGTGCAACCTCAAATTGATGCAAAAAATAGAGAAAATAAAAGGAAATCTAAGCTGAAAAAAGAAATTAAAATGAAATTAAATACAAACATAGAAAAAGAAGAGCTTCTGTCAAAGGAACAAGAACAATTTTTAAATTCGTTTGAAATGATGTTACAAAAGTCTTCACAAAAAAGTGGCAAAAAGTTATCCAAGAAAATAATTAATGATGAAAGTAATACACCTTATAGCATTAATTTCGATATTTTGTCGCAGTTATTTATCCTTCCAATGTTTTTAATCAATTTTATAGGTATTGTTTGTGCACGCAGTTTACATTACCAATTTTATTCATGGTATTTTCATACTTTACCATATTTATTGTGGTCTACTAATTACACTATTATTATTAGGTTTCTAATATTAGCACTTATAGAATTTTGTTGGAACACTTACCCCAGTACTAATGTAACTAGTGCTATGTTGCATATATGTCATATCAGTATATTATATGGAGTTTATAAAAAAATGTCAACAGAATTAAAAATGGCATCAAAAGTGCAATGATAAGATGAATGTAAACTTTATGTATTATGAAAACTTGTAAATATATATATTTTTTAATAAATATGTATTTTGATGATTTATTGTTCTTAATTGAAGCTCCAACTACTGCATGTCACCAAAGAAAAATATTATGACTTATATTGTCATATTTTTAGTTTTGCCTTATTGAAAAACTGGTGCATATTCTTAATCCTTCATTTTTTTTTGTTTCGTTTTCACCTATGACAATTTCTATAAGTCTTGCGTTCAAGACGTAGAAGATGGAGAACCTCTATACTCCACGATTCGGCACACTGAAAGCAATCCATTTTATAGAAATTGAATTATTACTACCAACTATAGATTATTAAACCTATAATTACATCTAAATACGTGATAGGGTGAATTATATTTTATTTATTTATTTACTGACCACCCGCCCTAGCGTCGCAAGATTAGTTGAGAATATGCTTTTTTTCGAATTTTCTAGCTATTGGCCCCAGCGGCCTTTACAGTGTCACCCGGGTACTGGGAGCCAGCCGTGAAAACATGGGAGCCTTCTCGTGGGGTGGGTCACTTTCGTCCTAAGGGTATCTCCTAATGAAATCAGATCTAATCACCCTTCACGCTTAGGCGTGTGCGGGTCGTCGAAACGCAGGGCCCAGGGCAGAACCGGTGTGTGTGATTGTGTGGTCAAGACGTCCATAGGACGTCTAGGTCGCTTTAACTTACGCTGTATGTTGTTATCTTTATGACACGATGCAATGCTTCGCGTCGCTCACCTAATTAGCACGTTCAAACTATCTAAAAGAACATGTAAAAAGTCCACTGTTGAGTGAAAGCCTTCTCTACATATTGGAACTAGGTTAGAGCTTAATTCGCAACACTGCTCCACTGCAAGTTAGCGGATAATTTGCCTACCATGAATAACGTACGTCATCAGGTATCTATGATAACAACTGGGACCGAC
Source organism: Euphydryas editha (assembly GCA_036937285.1). Lineage (NCBI taxonomy): Eukaryota > Metazoa > Arthropoda > Insecta > Lepidoptera > Nymphalidae > Euphydryas > Euphydryas editha. The sequence continues at coordinate 9,736,627 of JAUPFZ010000004.1, forward strand.
AACTTTAACTGATTTCCGAGGCAAGATGGGAAGACCAAAATGGACATACAACTTGATTAGAAACAAATATAGGTTGTCACATATTATTTAAATAATATACCACTACTATATACGTAACCTAAAAACCTACCTAAAAACGTGAAGTAATTTAATATAAAGTGTTGATCACACTGATTTCAAACGACTCCAAAAAATAATAATAATGATGATGATGATTGATTGGGTTAGTGGCTTTCAGTTGTGCCAGTTGAGCACGGTTGATTCCGCCAATGTCACGTAGAGTGGAGGAGACTGATCGGTGCGGTTAATTTGAAAACAGGCAAAATAGTCAGACTTTCATTGTTACAAAAATAATAATGGGAACATCATAAAATAATGTAGTTGAAGTCAATTAAATACGCATTATTACGGATAACTCAAAAACTTATCAGATTTTGCTCAAATTTAAATGGGACCACATGACAAGCACCAGCTTTCGAATATAAAAAGAATCGTCAAAATCGGTACACCCAGTAAAGTTATGAAGTAACACACATAAAAATAAAAGTCGAATTGAGAACCTCCTCCTTTTTTGAAGTCGGTTAAGATTACATTTTTAATTAGACAAATATATCTTTGTATTTAGCCAGTTAGTGCAATTTTTAAAATATCTCTTAGGAATAATAAAACGATAAAAGATTAAAAGAATAAAGGTATTTTTTTACGAGGGTGAATCAAAAAGTTCTTAGAAGTGCACGTTAATATAATATTTTTGTGGGTAGTTTAATATTTAGTTTGAAGGGTGTCAATCACACAATATTCCTACGCAGTTACACTCGTATTAGGTCGTATCATTCGCATGTAATAAATTATATTTAGTAACAAGTGTTGCTAAAAATCCTTAAAAATGGAGAAAAACGAGTTACGCGCCGTGATAAAAGTACCTGTGCTTGAAAAAATGTCCACTAAAGAAATATTTTTGGATATCCAGCAGACATAAGGGGATAATGTTATACCTTACTCCACCGTCGCTTACTGGGTTGCTGAATTTAAAAGAGGTAGATCGAGCTGTAAAAATGATCCTCGTTCCGGGCGGCCTTCAACCTCGATCACGGAAGAAAATGTAAAAAAAAAATTAAATTTAGTTTTAGAAGACAAAAGAATTACTATAAAACGTTTAGCCGAGATCCTAAAGATATCATTTGGAAGCATACAATCCATTTTAACCGATTCACTAGGTTTCAAAAAAGTGTCAGCAAGGTGGGTTCCACGAATGTTAACCGACGAAAACAAAAAGCGTCGGTTGGAAATTTCAAGACGTAATCTCGAAATGTTACAGTCAGATCCGGACCAATTTTGCCGTCGTGTTATCACTATGGATGAAACATGGGTCCACCATTTCGACCCTGAAACAAAAAAAAAACAAAGCATGTCTTCGAAACGACCATCCTCACCGCCCATGAAGAAATTTCGAGTGGCTGCTACCGCTGGCAAAGTTATGGCCTCTGTATTCTGGAATAGTGAAGGAATCATTTTTATTGATTACCTGCCGAAGGGACAGACAATTACCGGACAGTTATGCTAGTTTAATCCCAAAATTGCGCGACGCAGTTAAAGAAAAACGTCGAGGCAAAACTGTCATTGGGCGTCTTGTTTCTTCACGATAACGCTCCTGCTCATCGGTCGGAAGTCGCGCTGAAAGCAATCCGCAATGCTGACTTTGAAATTATTGAACACCCGCCATATTCTCCGGACTTAGCCCCTAGTGATTTTCACCTATTCCCCAAATTAAAGGAACATATCCGTGGCACTAAATTTGAGGATGATGCCGTTATGGTTGCCGTTGACGAGTTATTTGAGAGCCAAGATCGTGATTTTTTTTTTCGGAAGGAATTAGAAAGTTAGAAGAGCGGTATTCTAAACAGCGGTATTGACTTACAAGGAGATTACGTTGAAAAATTAAATAATTATATTTATATTTTGTCGTATTTTTATAGAGATTCTAAGAACTTTTTATTCACCCTCGTACATATAACAATGGAAACAACAATATAAGCGTTTTGAGAAGTTATTTATTATGAACCTTATTTAATACAACTAATCAAAGGGAAATCTAATCGCAATCTTAAATTTAGAGATAGAGGCGCATAATACTTCCTCCTTTATCACAAAGTCCACTATTAATGGAATCCAACGCCTCTGACCAGTTATCCCAAACAAATTATATTTGTAATATATCCATTATCTAATATCTGATCTTATATATTTCTCTATATAACAAGCATGTAAAGAGGATATTTTTAAGTGATTCATAGATCAATCCTAATCAGATACAATAAATAAGGAAGAAATCAAATGCAATATTAAATTGAATTGAAACAAAAGGTAATAGAATAAAAAGAAGATTTTTTTTGAGAAATATAAAAAGCAGTTAACAATATTCTAGTTCCTGCTGAAATATTTAAAAAGAAGTTTTGATTTTTTATTACTATTTTGCATCAATTCATGCTTGTCCTCATTTGACTATGCCCATTTAAATTCCAGTATGCTGTTGTAAAAGATACACACAACTGACTGTTGTAAGTTGTATCATACGACTGAAAGAATTTACAATATGATCAACTATCAATTTCAATTTCATATACCTATTTATACTTACAGGTCTATCAGTTTAAAATGTTATTTGTATATTATATACTTGTGCTGAAAATAGGGCATTTTTAAAATGGACAATAACTGCATTTGAAATATAATTATTCAGTCAAATAACCCCAGTCACAAAATTTTCAGTCATATTCGTCAAAAGGATATAAACCATACAACTATGTATTTACTAGTGCTAATTTTTTTCCGACATAAGTTATTTTATGGCGCTCTATAAATACAGACATACAGTATCGAGTAATTAAAACTAACACAGATAGAATACAACGGCAGTCTTAAGTGACTGAGCTTATAACTAAACGAAATACGTTGTCGTTGCGAACAAGATTTACACAAAGCCGAAGTTTTTAGTTTTAATAGCGAGTAACAGTTTATGCTTGAGCACGTGTCGCGAGGAGTACAGTGGGATGTAGAGTCGCGAGATGCATGTATTGGCGGTAGGGAGGTGGGCATCGTCTGCTGGCCGTATCGTAACCGAAGGCATAGGCTGGAAACCTTCTTCCGACGCCGGTAGCGCCGGTGAACCCGTCCAGAAATATACCTTAATGAAAAAATAAATAAATAAATATGTGGTCAAATTAAAATAGACAAAAATAAGAAATTTATATAATTTTTCATTATCCCGAAAATATTACACTTACCAAATCTTGTCTTTCTAAATGTGTCATTTTGTCTACAATAGCCCATAACCACCGTTTAAAACGAGCTAACCGTTCCGGTGGTTCACCGCTTTCGTCATTAAAGCTTGTGTAAGATACTAGTGCAGTTACGTTTATATCTCCTACTCCATTTAATAATAGTCGTAAATCTTCAGCTGTTAATCCTTCTAAAGCAGATTCGGGCAAAACATCGAGTACACCAACTCGTATTGCCTGAAAAGCCCAAACATAAATCATAAATATAATTCGTAAAAAAAAATTAAATATATTTCACAATGCACTGCTTTATTTTGAATGCAAAAATTACCTCTAGTGCTTTTTCTTGAGAGAGCAACATACGATGCTGTGCATATTTTCTTACATAGTCATACACATTTAACGCAGTTACTTCAATATCCCGACCGCCAGGAACTAATTCAACACAACCTCCACCTTCTTCTTCACACATTTCCAAACTAAAAGCCATAATATAAAATATTATAATAACATTATTCTATGAAATAACTCAAATAAATAACATGTTTATCATATAACAAATGGAACTTTTTGTGTTTAAAAATACAATGAACTAGCTAGCGAACAAAAAAAAAGTAACTGTTAAATATATAATTTTATAAATAGTATCATAAACCTTTTAATTCTTGAATATATTGTTTGCTTCGTGAAATTTTGGATTTATTTGCATGTACCTCTTTTGGTTATTGACATGAATGAACTAACTTAATCTTACAGTTACTTCAATTATTCTCTAGCTCCTCAAAGTCAAAAAAATAAAAATATAAATGTAAACATAGTACCTAAAGTTGAGATCAAGTGTAGCAAAGAGTGAATGAGAATCGCCGGTCTCCGCATCAACGACGAGTTGACGCAGGCTCTCATACACGACAGGATCGAAAAATGCTAAATCATGGAAACGCACTGGTCTTCCTAATACGTACTTCAGTACGTGTCGGTTGAGAAACATTGGGCAAAGCTCGTTTTGTAACAGGCAAAGACCGATTATTCTGAAACAATAAAAAATTTAAAGAACTTAGTGTTTTATATATACTAATAATATTATAAATGCCAAAGTTTGTGAGTATGGATAGTTGTTTGTTACTTTTTCGCGCAAAAACTACTGAACGGATTTAGATAGAAAAAAATCTGTGATATAGCTTATACATCAGAATAACAGATAGGCTACAATTTATAAAGATTTTGTTACAAACGCACCAACGGCGAGTGCGCGACCCGAACGCGATAGACGCGTGAGGTCAGACGTCATTGACGGTTATGTTCATTTTGAGTTTTTTCTTATAGCTAATTCGAATCTCGAAGCGATTTATTACTTAGTACAGTTGGCATAATTATTATTTTATTTAGTATATTTTAAGGTAGTTCTAGCGTGGTATAGTGTAGTAATAATAATACCCCCTGCCTTATATTGTTAGTATATATCAGTGGCGTGCCTAGGACTTGAGAACAGGGCAAGCCCGACATACATTTTTTGTTTATGATTCGATTTTTTTTTTATATAAATTTCATGACAATTTATAAATTCCATGAAATTTTGCAACCCTTCACTCTTCAGTACTTCATAATTATTGCTGTCGGCGAGTTTTAACAAAGCACACTGAAGGCATGTTACTACTAGACAGAAAATCAACAAAAAAAAAAAAACATGTCAGCATTGACAAAACCCCACGCGTTCTGGTACAAACCTACATCACAAACTAACAAACAAAACAAAACACATGAAAAGTTAAGGCATTATTACAGAGGCATTAAAAAAAGCTTATGATAGGTATCGAAAACTGCACGATTGACTTTTGAAAAATTTATTGGTTGTTTAACGTAATAATAATGTAACAAATGAAAATTTCAAAAGTTTACTTTTGAAATTTTCATTTTTTGTTTAACGTAATAATAAGATAAAGTAATTATAATTGAAACAAATTTTGTGATTTTGATCTCAAACTCGATGCGAGATTTTATTACATAGGCTACGGAATGAATGATATCATTTTGAATTTTATTCGATAAATAACTAGAAAAACGAAAATAAAAAATGTATTAGTTATCCGCTCAATCACTACACAAAATGTATAATAACATCATTATAAATATTTACACTCTTTGACATGCACCGTGAAATTTGAAAAAAAAAACCAACTTCGTGGCGCTAATACTGTGGCGCTAGTTTGTGACTAACTTGAAAACCGGGCTTATTGTTCCATACTAATTGCTATAGAAACACACAGTAGTTATATCTATAGACATAGCACTTTTTCATAGGTTAGAACGGTGCAGAAATACACGCTCGCGAAGCCCCGTTGCAAGCCAATGAGTGTGAGCGAGATGCATAGAGCCGTCAACGCTACGTAGTAATTGGCGGCCGGCGGGCGCGGCGCGTTCGGACACTACTTATAATAGTCATACATAAAAAACAAAACGAAGTGAAAGAATTGGTGCGCGAAAATTTAAATATGAAAGTCAATGTTTTCGGTCGGTACGGAATTTGAAGTAGGGCAAGCCCGGCTTTTTGGCTTGTATGAAGCTACCGCCACTGGTATATATTTATAGTGATCTGGCTCTTTGCGTAGATGTTTATATATTTTTGTTTATGGTCTCAGTATTTACAAATGGTATTGCGCTTTCTAATAATAGTATTATATTTAGTTGCGTTTGACAAGCTAGCCCGCAACAGAGTCAATGAGAAGGAGGTTCTTTTGTATCGCGACTACCTCCACGGCATCCGTTCTGAGCTGCAGACAAGATGATAAATTCGTCAATATGACGAGAGATCTTGGAGCTCAGAACGCATGTCAGTGTCTTATACATGGAAGTCAGACACGTTATGGGGCGGTAGTTGGTAGGGTCCGCGGTGTTGGTGCACTTAGGCGCTAAGTGAGTGATCTCAGAAGTGAAGAGGTTCGGAAGAATCCTCCGCTCTATCTCTTGGTATTGTCGAGCCAAGGTCATATGGCATACCGAGAGCCCTTTCAGCCAATAGTGATGCAGGCCGTCGGACCCCGGATTCTTCCAGTTCGGTGCCCGCCGGATCGCATCAGCTACGTTCTCCGGAGAGATGGCACTCGGGTTCATCAGTTCGATCTTAGCACATGCTTCCTGAACCGCCGCAATCCAAGGGCTCAACCTCGCGTGATTTATGTTTCAAGGCTAAACTGCTGCATGATGCGTATTTTGCTTCAGCCGTCGATGCGCTCGCCGGAGATAGTTTTTCAGCTACATGAGGCTGGTCAAACCTGACGCCTAATCCATTGAAAGGTATTCTGACGGAGCGTACAATCCTTGCCTGGTTGGTGTTGCCCAACCTGAAGCTTTGCAGTCTGCCAATGAGGGCCCTGGCTAGGCTGAAAAGGCGTTATATTCTCTTCTTCCAGGCTGGTACGTCACTACTGTTATTAGTAGTGCATCCTGGATTTTGGATCCAATGAAGCGGTGTACCGCCAAAGCAGCACCAAAGAGAATAGAACCCGTATCATCCAAGCCTAGGCTGCCATCGATGGAACCCCACGTCGCAGCGTTAAAGGGAAGACGGGAGAGTCGTGGTCTCTGTTCCAGAGATGTGCTCCGGATCTCGGAAATCACCTATTGCAAAATCCCTCTCATTAGCTCTATTTTTAGGAGACTGCTTCTTCAGCGATCGCGTCCACAGGCAGTTTGCTACGAATGCTTTTCTGTTGTGTCACAACTGCGTTGTGCTCTGTAGACACGGGTTCGACTTCAGGAGCAGCCTCACGTCGAAGTCGTTCGAGCTCGGCGGCATTGAATACACCCTTTCGTCGGATGTATTGAGCTCGATCAGCCAGCTTCTGTTCCGTGACAGTTAAATTCGGCTCTAGCGGCAGGAACTCGCAGTGCATCACTACTCGGTAGCAGGTCCGACCGGTTTCCCCTCCCACAGCCCTAAATTATGGCTAACATTTTCGTTCATTTTTTGTGTCCATCTCATGCGGCGCACTCCACCAGTGGCGGGCGCCAAATGCTGATTCCCTTGAGACTGTCGATGCTAAGCTAACTAGGTGGGGATGGTGTTGACACCGATTGGCTAGGTGGTGGTACCGGTCGGCAGGGGTTGCTGACGGCCCGCATGCTGCCACCTCCAGTGCCAGCTCCAGACGTGCTTTGGCGCCCACCAGGCAGCGGCCCTATGTGCTTTCATTGTTCTCTCCATCCATAAAGTTTTTAAGTGCTAGATTACACACTCGAAGAGGCACTCATAGTCTCCAACGAGGCTACCTTGGTATTATGCAGCTTAAGTTGCCTTTAGCCGTCTTTTACGACATCCTAGGCAAAGGATGGGTTGGTCCTATTCTAGACTCCTGGAACCACGCGGCGTTTATTATTATTATATTATTGTTATTCCGTTACGATATATCCGTTCACTAACCTGCCAACATTTCTGAAGGCATTGATGCGTTCAGGCGTACACCGTCCTTGTCGCGGCGAGTAGTAGCCGCGCTTGCCGGGCGAGTAGAAGAGAGGCGCCGCGTCGTCCGCGGCCGCGCTGACAGTGCTCGCGCTACTGCTGCCGCCCCCGCTCGCCGCGCCCCTTTCTGATAGTGAGAACACGTCCAAATCTAAGTAGAGAGATGCCATTAAATGGTCACGGATATATCCCTAAAAAATATGTACCATAAATATAGATTTTTACTCATAAGTAAATGAACTATTAAGGTCCCTGAATTAATAAGGGAAATATAAATAATATATAAGCTATATTTATGGTAAAAATTGTTTAAGGATTGATTTAATTTGATGAATAATTATATTAATAAGGATTTGTTAAATACTAATAAAACGGCAATAAATATAGCAGATTCTTGTAAAATAATATTATTAACAAAAATCTGGTATATTAAATGCATTACCTAGTGTTGATTCCGAAGGATGCATTACAATGAGATCCATAGCTTCGCGCACTTTCTGCCGCAGAGCATCTTCGCTCGCCAGCAGCACTAGCAGCTGAGCGGGCGTCAGCTCCAGCAACATGCCTGTGATCTTACCGGCAAATGTCGGATGAAGTGAATGCACCTGTTTAAAATTATCATATTACATAGTTTCTTTGCTGTAAATTGTTTATCATATTGTTAAGAAATAAATGAATAATAATTTTTAGGAGTCTAGTAAAACAAATGTTACTCTTTGTTTTTTTTTAAATACTCAGTATCAATATTTATACATATTTTATTCCAGGATAGTTTAATTTAGATTGTCGTTATTAAATGAAAAACACCTTAGGATAAAGCCTTTCTCCGAGTTGTGCTTGGTGCAGTGTAAGATGTTCATTGTGTCCTCCAGGTCGGTCTCCACTGTAACCTGCATTTTCTATTCCAGGAGCAGCCTAGTCAAAATAATTAGTTTCAGTCATCAGCCCTGATTCAACTACCTAGTTACCAATTTTCATCTCCAAATGATTTCTAATTTAAGCATAAAAAGCAAAAAACACAACACAGTAATATTTCAAAACAGCATGGAAACATATTGGACCATTCTAAATTCTTCAAAAAAAAAAAAAAAAAAAAAAAAAACGGAATACAAATTCTATCTATGCATTCTATTATTATGTTATCTAATATCATTATTATCATTTAACTGAATGTGTAATATATTCATCTGGGCTTGAGACAAAGTGTAAACAAAGAAAACAAAGTTTCTCAAACTTTTTGTTTTGCTGTTTTTTATTTATATTTAATGTAATGATTCATGCTCGTCGTCACTACGTCTCGTCACGCGCGATTGGCTGATTTTCTCCCTTCTTCATAAGTAAATCAGCTGTGACCAATCGCGTGCGACTAGACGTCTGTCTCTCTTTACAACCTCGTCTACATTTTCGATCTACGGGAAGTTGCCCCAGTAGTATATGCTCTACGCAATCTATATCACCTGGGGGCTGTACGGTCGCGCGTCGACGCTGAGGACCCGGCGAGGCTCGCGCGCCGCGGGAGGGCGCGGCGCCGGCCGGCCGGGCGCTCGCCTGGCGTTGTCTTTCGCGCGGGCTCGACCGGCACCACTCCTGCCAAGATCACTAAATTGTACACATTGTTTCCATTATTTAAGGTTTGATAAATAATAATAATATACAATGTAACATTTTACAAGTGGGCGAGGGTGGCCTTAATCTGAAATTCTGAACTAGAGGAAATAGCAAAGGAGTCTCGAGGCTGATTTTGATAAAAATTAATACTGTAATAATACTACTTGGTTGCTCAATTTACGTGTTTAATTTATGTATTATATTCTTTAACTTCAAGATTTTTTAGACATATTGTCATTAATAAAATTTTATGAAGATCAAAAGAATATACATACCTCGGACCACTATTGTTACTGGCCCCACTAGCAGTGGTTCCAGACGATCCTGAAGTACCATTGGTTGTTGTGTTATTACTACTGCCACCTGAAGTAGATTCTAATGGAGGAAGTTTTTCATTTGCTAGTAAAGCCTGTAAAATATAAAAGAGTTATTTTTTTTTTAATTTGTATCATAATAGTTTTTAAATTTTCATTAATAACTAGCTGTGCTCGCGGTATATAAATAAATCGCAGTAAATATCGAAGCTGTGGGTATTTTTGGGAAAAATTCTATTTGTAATTCTGGTAAAAAGAATAAGAACTTCTTGTGAAACGGAGCGACATCAAATTAGAACGATAAAATTATTCCATTAATTATTTAAAACTTATTTTATGGTCATACTTCATATACAGATTGTAACATTTGATTACACTTGTACAAATATTTGTTTCCAGTCTGTCCTGGGTGTATGTCCATGTGGGTCTCGACACCGTGCCTCGGAGAGCACGTAAAGCCGTCGGTCCCGATTGTTATCATAGACATCTGACAACGATCGTTACTCATGATAGGGAAATTATACGCCAACCCGCAGTAGAATAGCGTGGTGCATCAAGCTCCAACCCTTCTTTTATATGGAGAAGAGGTCTTCGCTCAGCAGTGGGTTGTTTACAGGCTGATACAGTACAGTACAGTACAGTATATTCTCATAAAATTCCGTGTTTAAAATATTTATATGAATTCATATTAAATGATCCGAACATTGCCGAAATATAGGGAACTCAATAAAATTATAAACGCGGTAAGAACCCGAACAAATATAAAATTTAATATGAATAGTGATCGCGTTAGTTTAAAACAATATATTTATATGAATTACCACTAAAGAACTGCTAAAATCAATTAAAACATACTTCAGCAACACTGGTATAAAAGGAGCGGGCGACTCCACTACCCTCGCCGGGCTCGTCTCGGAAGGTGACCTTCACTCGGTTGACGGCCAGCGGCGGTTGAGCGCTGTGTGCACGACGGTTTTGCCCCGAAAACGCACTGTTCAACTCGGTGAAAGTTTGTTGTAGTAGTTTCGAACGATCGCGTTCCATCTAATAGGAAATAAATTTTATACACAGATATATCAACTGCCAAACCCGATTTCAGACCAAACTACAACTGTTGTAGGATAAATTTATCGTACGCACAAGATGTTCAGTGTAAAATAAATTAGTTTGTCCTAGGCTGAACTAATTAAATGCTGTAAGTGACCATTTGAATGATACGACTTTTAATAATTTAATTTTTAAACTTTTCGATAGTGCAGGTTAAACAGACTCTCCTGGATAAAGCGCAGAATTTGATTAAAAGTCTATATCGGATTTTATCGCATTTATTTAACACTTTACAGTTTAACAATATTTTAAATTAATTCCCGACGTTTCGGACCCTTTACAGCGTCCATGATCGTGGGTAATTTAAAATATTATTAAACTGTAAAGTTTTAAATAAACGCGAGAAAATCCGATATAGACTTTTAATCAAATGAGTAAAATTCGCGTAAATATAACAGAACAGCAGATTTTTAAAATCGCTGTTGAAGGTTCATTTTGTTTGTTCAGTCTTAGCCAGCTTGGAACGGCAGACGAGAGGGTTTTAATTATCTGTTTTATGCTTCAATTTTTTAATTAAATTTTAAATGAAATTATGTATTAATCAAATTACGATTAAGGCATAATTGCAATAAATATTATATTATTTATATAACAAAATAAGAATTAATATGATGAAAAAAAAAAGAATTATCTATATATTTTAAACAACAAATAGACACTTAGACAAATAGACAAAACAAAATACCTTATGTAAAGTCAAATCTCTTTGTTGCGAGTTTCTTAGCTTTTCCATGTCCCTTCTGAACTTAACTTCCTTGACGGGGAAACCTCCCAGTTCAGCTACAACCGAACCCGGCTCGAGACCCACGTCCTCAGTAAAAACGCGTCCAAATAAGTCGAGTGAAAGTCTCCAACGACCCAGCAGCAAGTCATGAGATACGGAAGCTCCCAAAGATGGACAGGCGCGACTAAGTTTGACAAAATAAATTTATATTGAATTTTTTATATATGCATATAAAATCAAAATTATGTTATATTTAAAGCATTCACTTAAATAATAATTTAGGCCACACATATTTCACGATTGTTAAATAGATATTATGCAGATTTGCGGAAAATACGATATCCTGACACGAGATGAAAATATCAAGCTATCAAGATGAGCGAAAATATAAAGCGTTTATATACGTGAGTGTTACGAAATATTAATAGTATTATACTTATTATCCATAAGTAGTGAAAGTAGAAAAACCAAATTTGCAAACTTTTTTCAATGTTTAACATAATTATAAGTTTGAACAGTTTTGAAATAAAATATTAATTAAATTAACAAATAATTATAAAAATTTATTGTAGTCGATCGGCGCTATTTATTAACCGACTTCAAAAAAAGGAGGAGGTTCTCAATTCGTCTGTATTTTTTTTCTATCTTTTCTCAATGCACAAGCTTTTTATATATAAAACTTTATATAGTCTTTGGACTGATATATCTGTAAATTAAATAATACAATAAAAAAGAACCTCTTCAGATAATACACAATTCGTCGTTATAAAATTCGTGAAATGCAGTGAAATTGACATAAAACTGAACGACATGCAATATCAATTATTATTATTATCATATTTTTTTAGTATTCCATTTAAGATTTGAAATCTTTCATGAAAGTGTAAGCCACTTACAACCTATATTTGCCGATTATATTTAATTAAAAATAAACGAATTATCACTTTACACGTAGAATGGTAGATGGTAAAAGATGTCACATCTTTTAATACTAGGCGTCCACGGCGTCGCCCGCACATAAGTTTTACTTTAGTAAGTACTAGCCACGATCCAGAAAGCGCCACCAACGTCATCTATTGTGATAGCATCGTACTACAAAGTGCGTAACTTTGCGTAAAAAATAATTCGTTATCTGAAATTTTGACGTTTTTTTTTTACTTTGAATATGACTCACCTACTCTTCTCTAACGCCGTCAAATGGTACGATTTTGAAGAAATAAAGATTAAATGTTACCGCAGGATTTGCTTTATGATTTTCATGCTTAATAATTTTTTTAACTTACACTTGCTGCAAGATGCTGACAAACAGACATTTTGTAATGTGTAAGAAATTTATATAGTATTTTCAGACCCCTACAAAATTATCGTTAAAAAAAATCTGAAGAAAACAGACATGTCAAAATTACAATTTTATTAATACATTATTTTACTTACGGCTGAACTGGAGCGCTAAGTACTTGGGGAGGTAGCAACGGCGCCGGCGGAAGACCCGTCGTTTCCACTGTCACATGTGCAGATATTTCTTGGGATTCAAGAGGATCGGCTGCACTTAGCAATTCACCCTGAAATCATACGGAATTTATTCATTAAATGACATTTTATTTACTTCTACTTGACCCATTTACAGTTATCTCTAGTTTAAAGCCATTTTACACACTAGAAGCATATTGTAGTTATAATTAATAACAATACAAACAATGCATTCATTTCAGAAATCCCAGAAAATAACCATCATGTCAGATATATTACTTTTTAAAAATTATAGTCGAAAATAATCGATCCAATTACGTTTTTGGTATATTTTTTTTTAAGAAAAAGTCCCCCAAAAAAGTGGAGTGACTTACAGCACGTACAATAACGGTCTTGCCCGGGCTGCGCGACGACGACGCGCGCGGCTCCTGCGCCGGCGCACCCGCGTTGCTTGGACCTAGAGAAACAGCATTTTATATATTCAACTAGACTAAATATAGAGGTTTTACGGTGGTAATTCGATTGATAACAAATTTTTATTATCATCTTACAAGGGGACTTGTACGTCCTCGAAATTTTATTTGGGGTTGAGACTTTGCAGGTTTGTAGTATACCTAAAGGGTATATTGTATTGTATATACCTAAGGGGGATGGAAGTTACTCGCGTCCGTAGCATTTACCACCTTTTCCTAGGCCCACCCTACACGTGTCCCCCGGGTGGTGCTAAACGAGTAACAACGCCGAGTCTTGGGCTGCGGTTAAATAGCCCGATCTGACGAGCCTAACCAGCTCGGTAGTAGCAGGTAGGAAATGACCTCAACAACTCGGTACCTCGTGGTCATGTTTCGCGAGACTGAGGGTCTTGGCTTGATTGCCTGAACCACGAGGCAGAAAACCTCAATAAAAAATAACCCCAATCTTAAGGTGGGACCGTGCCGAGAAGATGGATGGCTGTGGGAACTCAGTCATGAGCGCCAACCTCGACGGACCTAGCAAACGTCGTTACATATTGCCTTCTTGAGGGAATGGGCGTTACCCCTCTTGTGACGTATTTAATCGGCCCTACTCGTGGGAACAAAAATGAGCAACTCTAACCTTCTTGAAAATTTACCTAAACTTGATAACAGCGACTGTGCAGACGTGGGTAACCAGGCCTCTGCTTCAGTGAATACTACTGGAAAACGTATACTAGTACAACAGGCGTTTCATCCAAGCCTTTTCACGAGAACTATAAGTTCCTCACTAGGAAGTATCTCCCAAATAGAACTCTCAACACAGACAGCAAAAGGCAAGAATCTAGAACTAATTATTCCTTAACCACCGGACTGGCAGAGTCCCTGTATCTAAAAGCCATAAATGGAAAAAAATATCACAGACACCATCCCCAGAAAGTGTAAAAACACAAAACCGCTACAAGGACCTATCTGTGGACGAGACCCAACTAGCAAAATCAGTACTTAAAATGATCTCAAGACTACTTTTATTTTCACTTATAAACTTATAGCATGCTAAAAAGCTGGATTTGGGCGCAGTAATAGTAGCGTTTATTTCTGTAATTATCTTTTAATTAGCTTACAAAATGTTACTAAACCCTGTAAAATACTTGAGGAAGCACAATAGCTTCTACAATGATCTGAGACTACACAATTACAAGCACAAACGCTCTTGTTAGTAACTAATATACGTGTGTTACTAAATCAATCTTGTTTATAATGCACTAGTAATGTACTTAGCTATTATTTATAAGTATGTTTTATTAGAAGTTTTCTTTGTTGTTTTCTCGGCTTGTGATTACAGGAGTTTTTTTTAAATTAAATACTTGATAAAGTACATTTTCTATTACTAATATTATTATTGTAGAACAATACTAGTAATATATTGTTAATATAGTGTGTCAACTCGTGGGGAAGTAATTTTTACTGTAAATGTATACTGCAATTTTGTTTCACAACGCAAAATTGCACTTAATATATTGTTGTCAAAAAATATTTCGTAAATTCTTATGAGTATTCGCCATATTTTAAAATTGCTCTGCATTAAGTACTTTATGGAACCATTGTAGGTAAATTCGTACTTGTAGCAGTTTGAGTCTAGATAACTCACCCCCATTTTAAAACAAATTAGGGTTTCTTTGAAATCTGCCTAATTGTCTGAATTGAGTTTTTATTGGAATTAAATTACAAGATGGATGTCGACTGTTTTTTGACAAAATATTTATTGGGTTTATTGAGAAATATGCGATGGCCATTGATAAAATACACATTTTGTGTTATCCGAAAGCTGCAATAGATGTGGATTTCCAGTTTCTGTAAACAATATGTAGGTATAGACCTACTCATTTCATTTGTAGTCAAGAAACATAATAGTTTTATGGCATCAAACCTTTTTTTAGTACCCTATTTGTTTCCAGTACAGCATATATGACCATTACATCAAAGATGAGTGCACAATTTGTTACTACTTTTGTATCCACATTAATTCATTGATTTTTTTAATAACCTTTTCCAGATCAGTGAATAATATTATTATATCTAAGGACATACTTATGTTGATGAGATCAAAAGAAAGATGATTTTTATTTTAGCAAGATTTTTAAATGTTAAGCGTCGGAGTAATCATAATAATAAGCAAGGAATCCTCTCCCCGCGCCCCTGTCCGGCAAATATCGTATTCTTCGTCCCAGTTTTCAAGTTCTTCAATTTTTGAGAACGAGCTACGGGTGTGAGCTACGGGTGATAGAATATTTTTCGTCGCGGAACCCTCATTTAATTCACCTGCATTTGAACTTGACGCGGTTGATTTAATTCCCGATGACTGAGGTTTACTAATAAAGTGTTTGATCTAGTAGATTATAAGCTTTTTTATCTCAACATCAACAACAAAAGCTTTTTTTATCTTAACATCAAAGCAAGTGCTTCTAAATCGACCCACATAACTTTTACGCTTAGAAAAGGAAACTGTCCACCAGTGCAACTGGAAAACAATACCCTGCCCCAAAGTGACTCAGTCAAGTATCTTGGAATACACCTGGACAGAAGGCTGACGTGGAAAAAGCATATAAAAATGAAGCGTGATGAAACAAACATACGGTTCTGCACCATGTATTGGCTGATGGCACGAAACTCTAAACTTTCGGTGGATAACAAGCTCCTAATCTATAAAATGATACTCAAACCTGTGTGGACGTACGGGATCCAACTCTGGGGCAGCGCTTGTAGCTCCAATTTAACTATTATACAGAGGCTGCAAAATGGCATACTGCGTACCTTGTCGAATGCTCCATGGTTTCTCACTAACTCAGAAATCTATGAAGCTCTGGAAATCAAAACAGTAAAGGAAGAGATCCAGCAGTCTTCCACTAACTACAACAAACGGTTGGATAACCTAGCTGCCGAATTAATAAAAATCAGTTATAATAAACGCCTTAAACGCCATGACATCCAGACTCTTCAATCTCGATGGTAAAATAGGAGTGCCTCCCGCTGGGGAGACCCTCACAAAGTTCCAACCGCCCCACAAATCTGCTTTTAGTCCTGGGACTGATTGCAGATGCAGAAGCACAATAAAAAAAATTAAAAAAAATTCGAGGTCGTACAGTCCCCTTATTAGCTGCCATGTCAGTGACCTGTGCCTGTCAGATGTATTACCTATTCATTCCATGTCAGTCATCGGTGACTGACATGGCCTGAACAGGCAGGACACTGTGCTATTGCTATATTTTATTCCACACAGGGCATGTCAGTCATATATACCGGACATTATTTTATTTTAAACTATTTTAGAGAAATAAACACAAATTATTACTAAATCAATATTTAATGCCATTTATGTCATTTCCACCCGAAAATTAGATTTCAAAATTTGTCATCACAAAAATTTTGGTTCAGCGATTAATGTGTTAAAATACAAATAATTATATTTTGTGGACTTTTGACTTGAAATGTTTTATATTTGTACTTACCCGGTGAAGGAGATATATTCTGTTGATGAGGAGTTTCCATTATTGAACAAGCAGTATCAACCAATGTATGAAATTCCGATGTAGATGCATTAGGTTCCTGGTGACTGTTGCTATTCATTGCCACATGAGGGTGCCTGTGTATTGAAATGTATAAAAAAATTATGTCAATTTAATATTAGCGGTAAAACCACACAGTATTTATGATTAAAATAATCTAAGCATTATTTCATAAGTCCATCCTAAAAGCATGCATTGTAGTGGAACGAATTAGGGCCTGGTAGGTACTTACAGTATGAATATTTCACATGAACAAAACATCTTTTATTTACTTGGAAATTTAATGAAATCTAGGTAATTAAGTATTGGAACGTCTGTACTCTTTAATTTCAGTCTTAAAAAGATTTGAATAATTTTGCACTTATTACATAACATTTTATTCACAAATCTGAAGAATATGACGACTAAGGCGATTCACACAATGGCGACGCGCCCAGGCGCGGAGGCGCGGTGTAGCAGAAGCAGATCTGCCTCTTAGAGCAGATTTTACCGCGCCTCCGCACCTGACGGCTTTGTACGCGGCCCGCAGCAAACTAAAGGCTACTTTCCACTTGGTCGTCGTGGTGTTAGTTACGTTACAATGGGCAATACTGAACTCATTCAAGACGCTGCAACTATTTTAGCAATATAGTTTTTGTATAAGCAAGTAAGTAGACCTAATAGAAGATATTGGATACATACTTTTTTACGAAATAGATTTAAGAAATGGTTCATTTGTACTGAATTACATGGACATTAAAAAAAATACATGAAGACTAGTTTTATAACTTTACACGAATATCAACTGCATCCTTTGACTATTTATTGAGCAAAATTCGCCGGATTATTACTGGAGTAGACAAAAATTTTCATCTCAGCATTACACTGGAGGAAAAGTTTTATATCCCAAATTGCTGAGCGTTGTTCAATTTCGTATATAAATCTATCCGTGGCCAGATCCATCGTGAACAAGTCCTTAGCACGAAAACAGGCGCCATACTGCGGAACGCAGTGTGTTTCCTGCTGCGGTCCGCCCCGCGCCAGGCGCCGGGCGGCAGAGTCTGCTAGCGGGACGTGCTCCCGCGACGTGGCGCGTTTTCGGTATGTTAGACCTGGCGTGTTTTCTATACTAATCGATGTACTTGCATACAATATTAAATTCTGCCACTCCGCGCCAGTCGACGGAGCGCGGAGCAGTGTGTGAACCGCCTAAGAGAAACTTATAAGAACTCACCTATGATGCTTCTTTCTTGGTATCTGTCTTGCTTCGTTAGAGTCAGAGTCAGATAAATATTCACCATCTGTATCAATGTCCATTTTCGTCACGGTATCTTTAGCACACGACAAGTCCTGAAATTTTTTAATTTGACCCAAGTTAAAATCACACAAATTTATGATAGATCCATCCTCATTTCTTTATAGAACAAGCTATTACATTTTTTTTTGTTTCAATTAGCATCCCGCCTGTGCTTGATGGATATAATTTAGTAAAGAAGAAAATTATAAAAGCACTTATCAAAGAAATAAATTGATAAAAAGGAAATAACATTTTTTTTTATTATTATTATAAAAACAAGTGATAGAACTGTCAAACTGAATTTTATTGAGTCTTTTTATAAAACCATGCAATCTTCCAATCATTTTCAAAATTTATGGTAGTTTTTCTTAAATTTTTCTTTTATACAAACATTATATTTATATAGAATTACATTGTACATGTAGAGCTCACCTGTGGTTCATCTCGAGTTATCGCATGGTTGTGGGTCGGCGGCGCGGACGCCGGGCGAGCCGGTGGAGACCAACCACGCTCTGTACCACGGCTTGACAGTCCTAATCGACGAGGTACCACTAAAAAAAAATTGGTTGTCTGTAAAGTCGGTTTACGGACGATAATTTTACGTGATAACGTCATAAGAAAACATTAATAAAACATTGCATACTTTTATGAATTGAATTGAATTATTATCGCTGAATTATCGTTATTTTGTATAATACAAAGAAATAGTTAATTGAAAATTACAATTTTTTAGATAAATTAACATTGATTTGCTGTAGTAACGAGCGAGACAACAGTGTTGCGGTCCCTGTCGTTCGTAAGGTTACATTGTTTTAATAAAGTACGTTCGTCAAACTAATATATTTATAGAATAATAGTTCAATATTTTGAATTAGTTATTAATTTATTCGTTTTGTATTGTTCTTTTATATTATTTTCTTTATTTGTAAGTTAATATACAAACTGTATATAAACTAATACATAAACAGTATATAAAGAGTTTTTAATAGTCTTATATAGAAAGAGATAGCGATAGAATGTACATAGAAAAAGTATATTATAGAAAAGGATAGAAATAGTTTGTATAGAAAAAAGGAGGTTTTTATCGTGTAATTATTAATTTAAGGACATTTTTATAGATAAGGATTTATGTTTTGTAATAGAAATTGTTAATAAATATTTAATAGATTCATAGATACGTACGTGACACGCGCAGGATCAGGACTAACGCGGATCAAGGATCTACGGGGAGTATTTATACCTGACGGTGGAGGGCGAGGTAGCTATAAATATTGTCGAAAGGATTCTAGCTCGTCATTTAATAATTATCGCCCGCGCCGCATAAATAGTGTGATAGATAAGGAATGTAATATATAAATAGGTAAGATATAGATTTAAGCTCGATATTTTGTAAATAAAGATTTATTTAATGTGTTGTATTTGACCGGGGGTGAGGTATAGGATCCGCGGGCCAACTAATCAGGATCGTATAAAAGGCGACGCCATTTTGGGTGTCGCAGGTTATTCTTCACTGGACTATAGTACAGCAAGAATTACTTAAAAGCTAGCCAACGTTCTCCTCCTCACAAGCGGAAAACACTTCAACGATACATTGGCGTTTTATTGAAGACTCCCTTCAAGAAGAACTCGACGGTAGAACCAGCACTTCGCAAGTACCGGCCCTAGAATAACAGTCGTCTAAGTATAGTTCCCTCGTTTCAATCGACTTGGGTCCGGTACATATGCACTCGTTAATTCAAATATTTTTTCCCTTCTACTCGGACGGATCACTTCTCTCACTTGCGGAACGTGACAATGAGTCATGCTTTTTCATGCGTGCAGTCGGCGTTCATCGATTTATAAGATGTTATCACGGCAAAAAGGACGTACGTATAAATTAATATAGTACGTATAATCATATTATATTATAATTATGTGCCTTACATTTAACACCCACGTATGTCTCATAGTATTTATATATCAATATATAATCGCAAACATTGAATAATTTTAGCGTGTAAATGTACCAAACACTCATCTATACATCTAGCCTCACAAAAACTTTCTTAATATTAATCACAGCAAGAAGACTTTAATATATGATTTGACTAATTATTATAGTCAGCTTGTAAAACTTCGACTGCGACAGTTCACTTTCTTTCTCATTTTCCAATTCCAAATTTTTTTTAGGCATGCTTTATGCCTCCCCTGGTACTGTATGTATTTCTAGGCAGTGGTACTGTTCACGTTACATAAAAGCTAAGTACATGCTTGCTTTTCATTTTAAAAAAAAAACTGCATATACATTTACAGACATGAGTAACATTAAAAAAAAGTAATATATATCATTATATCTATATCAATATATCATTTATGTTATCACCGAATAAATAGTCAATTAAAAAGTATTGTATAATAAATCAAGTTTTGTTAAGTTTTATCTCATGAAGATGTCATCCCAAAATGAATTTACCATCTCGTGCTTGACACTTTTTTTTTCGTTAATAATTAGTGTCATCTTTTTATTTACAGATGAATTTTTACCTTCGAGTGGATTGTTGACGCCGGGCGGCCCGTCTCCGGAGGTCGGCACCGTGACCGGCTGCCGCGGCATCCCGAACAATTCCTCTCGGCGAGCGTTGGGCTGCAATAGCTGAGGCTGATCGGCTAGAGGCAGGGCGTCTTGCATCGTCACTACGGGCAAATTATTTACTGTACTGTATCAGCCTATAAACCACCCACTTCTAATCGAAGGCTTCTTCTCCATATAGAAGAAGGGTTAGAGCTTAATCCACCACGCAGCTCCACTGCGGGTTGGTGGATAATGTCTCTATGATGGGTAACGATCGACATCAAGCGTCTATGATAACAAACGGGACCGGCAGCCTTACGTGCTCTCCGAGACACAGTGGAGACCCACAAAGACATATATCCAGACTGGAAACAAATATTTGTACAAATACAAATATCTTTCCCGAACGGGAATAGAACCCGCGACCGCCGGCGCGCGGTTTGTTGTAACTACTCGCATCACTACACCAGAATGGTCGACAAATTTGTCGGTCGTCGGCAAATTATTAACAATTGATAAAAATTAAGTTACTTATTTTGGAACCAATCCAATTGAAAATGTTTTCGGTTACCAATCCCTTTTATGTAATGGCTTGCGCTTAACGACATCTTGCCTCATGGAAATTAAATATGAGGTATAGGTTGAGGTGTGCCAGTCAAGAAAACGATTATTCACTCTATAGGTTATAAGTGGCAGGAAAGACAAATGCTGGTAAAGTTTTCAACATCATAGTGTTTCGTATTAGAAACGTAGATGAGAAAGTTTTTGAAGAAAGGGATTATATATTGACTATATAATAACTATTGGTGTCACACTGTTTACTGAAGTATCTTATATGCTATAAAACATTATGTTACAACTCATCTTCATAGGTCCTTGTTTGACTAGAATAGCAAAATAGTAGTGTAGGTGATTAACTGTTCAAATGTGTTATAAATCATATAAAATCCATACAAAACATCTAGTTAAAAACAATTTAAAAAAAAGGATCAATTTAAATATGTCGTAAGGTACACGACTCTCTAAGGGCCGATTTCACCAACACCGAATTTACACTAGAGTAGCTATCCCAGTATAACTTTACTCTGTCGATTTATTCGATGGTTAACTTCAATTTTGTTTCACCACGTTAGTCTATAGATATCTTACTCTCGCATAGTTACTCTGTGAAGTTGACCGAAAGATTGAATGAATGCGTAATGCATCCAAGTAAAATAGTTTGACGTATACTTGCACAATAGCGCTGCATATTCTTTTATTTGTTCGGATAATACGTTAACTTGACAGTGATTCTGTGTGCACTTTTTAGTTTGGTTTTATTGTTTTGAACTTGTTTATTTGGTATAAACAAATCTATAATATTGTTTTATATAATCTATAATAATAATTGAGTACCATTTATTGTAACATTGTAATTATGGAATGCAATAAATATGAAATATTTTAATGGATATATTTAACATAAATTACTGATTAGAACACACTCCAAATGATGCTCGATTTTTACCAAAGTCCATGCTGCCTACTTTGATAAATGAAATCTTAACACAAAACCGTGGTTGTCTAAGTCTAAAAAATAATTAGCCCTTTCCTTAAACCATCGTGGGCGAGTTAAATAAATATCATCGTCATCACTATCGGTTTCGTATAATGCAATCAAACGACGTGCCATTTTTAAGTTTATAGTCAATGCTATACACAGAGACAATGACACTACTAATCTACGAATAAAGGTTTACTCGGCCGAAATCGGCGGTAATCCCTAGGTTAAATGTTGGTGAAACGTAAAATGGGCTTACTCGCGACTAATTGACAACTTATTCCGGGAATAAGATTTATACGACGTTGGTGAAATCGGCCCTAAGGAAAACATTGTGACAAAGTTGCATGCTTTGAAAGTTATTCTGAGACAACTATGTTCATAAATCTACAACAAAATCGAATGATGGATCAGATTTCCAAAGTATTGGGACATTGAAAGGCTGTTACAACTTGTATAGTACAGTGTACACTTACTATTGAATGGATCAGGCGGTGGACAACCAAGACACAGAGTAGAATCCGAGCGCTGGAAGAAAGCGTGTGTTCGTCCTCTGGCACCGTCTGCTTCGCTGTCTGACTCCACTGCGGTACTACCGCCTACTACCATTTCCTCTTCACCCTCTTCGTTTTCATTTTCGTCCTAATTAGGACAATCAAAAAATGGAAAATATTAAAAAAAAATTGGTACAATGTAAAGATAATTAAAAAAACTAAATAAATCTCTAAGACTATTATTATTTGCAGTGACACAGCAGTTCTGACGCCCAAGGCGACATTCCAAACTCACATGTTTAAAAAAAAAATCACTTGGCAAGCCGTTATTGCACATTAGAGCGTCACAAATTATTATAGATATAATATAAAAAATATAAAATCAAGTAAAGACAAGCTTGAAGTTAATTTCTATATAGGTCAGGGATGTTATGAATATGAAAGTTCGGATCTGGATACTGGATACGAGTATATAAATAATACTATAGCACTTTCGGATAGTTTCCGTTACGAATATTATACTTTAATATAAATAGGTAATAATTTGACTTTATTTTTCGTAATTATTTTTAGTAATACAATCAGTCATGTAAAAAATTATAATACCTACATATTTTTAATAATTTACTTAACGATTTCATGATTTACACATGTTTTTAACCTATGTACTTCCCTATAAAGCCTGACTAGTGACAATTAAGTAATAATAAAAAATACAAAGAATGCTCGCAGCTAGAGTGTCAACTCGACCGGACAAGAATAAAAAACTTGTCATTATGTACACATTGTGTTACTTACGGCGAGTTGCACGAAACCGTCGCTAACTTTCCGTTAGTTAAGTTGCAATTAATCTTAAAATTAGTTGATCTAATGATTAATTTAAAGCTGTTGGAATTAATCATCCGTTAGATAGGTCTTTAATTAAACTAAATTTTTTTGTTAACTTAATCAGATGTAGGTTTCGTGCAACAGATAATCACGATTCTTGTGATTAAATTAGTTTAATAAACACTTAAATTTAAAATTTGTTTCGTGCAACTCGGCGTTAGACTTCAACTCTATCCGAAATTTTAATGTCGGATTGGGTTACAATTACGGGAGTCCCATCCTCAATCAGAGGAGTTAACATCCCTAATCCTATACTATAAATGTGAAATGTAAGTTTGTTTGTTTGTTACGCTTCCACGCGAAAACTACATCATGAAACTTTGTACACATATTCTTGGAGGTATTAGAAATAATATAGGATACCTTTTTTTATCCATGCGGACGAAAGCTGGCCCCTAATATAAATATACGAACAACATACCGGAGTCCAGAGGTGCTGGTGGTGGTGCGGCTGTGGTTGCGCCGCCCGCATGTAGTACACGAGAGCGTCCAAGACATACGCCACGTGTTTAAGCGCAGCGACGTCGAGCACTGGCAATTGCTCCGCGTGTTCCGCGCTGTGCGCTCTCAGAAGCGACAAACAGTATGCTAAAAATTCTCTTCGAGCACTTCCAGCTTCCACTCCTATACGAAACATTTGAATTAAATAAGACGTGTCTAAATTATTGTTAATATATACAATTATTACCCGACTGCGACAGAAGGAGGGTTATGTTTTTCGAGTGTATGTATGTATGTATGTATGTATGTATGTATGTATGTCCATTTCTTTGGCACGCCCTACAGCCCAAACGGCTGGACGGTTTTTGACATATGAGGTGTCGTTGGATTCGTCTAAATTGTAGTAGTGACATAGGCTATATAAATTTTCAAAATGGCGCCCGCAAATGGCGTAATGAGGGGGGGAGATGATTTTTTTTCTTACTGTAGCAATATGGGTATCAAATGAAAGCTAGTAAATTGTTTTATTCTTTTTATTAGTTTATAATAAGAGTATTTTACGCAGTTGGGTTTTTTGATTTTTTTAATTAAGCATACTTGTAAAGTACAATGTTTGATGTAGAAAATTTTAGGTTATAAAATATCACACTACGACTCCAAAGAAACAGAATAGTAATCATAAATGTCACAACCATTCTGATGTTATATATCGACAATCGTTCTGATGTAGTGGTGCGAGTAGTCGTCTAAGCGCCGGCGGTCGCAGTATTAGTAAAAATATTTGTTTATGGTCTGGGTCACCCTACCGGGTCTCGGACAGTACGTAAAGTCGTCGATCCCAGTTGTTATCAGACACCTCAGAATTCTCCATTAACCAATGAAAAAATAATTTAACTAAAGATGTTATAAAGTATCTAATCCTAAAAAAATACCTTGTTCCCGATCTCTAGCTCGAGGTGCCTCCGAGAAGCCAATGATCCTCGTCGCTGGAGATGTAAACGACGTAGTTCGTCTGGTGGCTGGTGCAGACGAACGGCTTTCCCCAGTAGAAGAGCTGGCATTATTAGAAGTAAGAGATGCACCAAATCTATAACAATTATGTAGTGAAATAAAATAATTTTAGTCAACTAAAAATTTTCGGTATTTTTATGTTATCTTTTTAGGAAAGAGTAAATGATGGATATCCTCAGTTTTATAAATTTCAAATAATTATATAATCTCACATTTAAGCTATTCTAATAAACTTCTAATTACAACTGTTAGCTATAAAACTATTGAAATTAAAAGCTTGTGTCAAAATAGTTGATGATTACCTAAGTTGTGCTTCAGTTGCATCCATGACAGTTACCAACCAATCCCACGTTTGTTTGAGCTGTCTTTCGAGATAGCATTGTAAGCGCAACGCCTCGCGGTATGCCAAAGGCAACATCCTTGGAAGTGGTAGCGTGATACGTTCATATTCCCAAAGTAAATCAGCTATTTGTCGTATCACGATTCCTAAAAAATTTTATTAAGATTATATAAAACAAATTATAATTTTTTTTTCTATCCTTCTAAAATTGATCTATTTGCCAACGTTCAGTGGTCCAATGCTTTTGAAGTATCGCATAGTGCCACTTTAACATGAAAAATTAAATCTTAAAATATGCATTTAGTTGTCAAGTCTGTGCTCATTAGTTCAAAATTTTCCACGAAAGTAGAAATGAAAGGACATGGACCAAAATTGCCTAGTAAGAAAATTAACTGTGCAAAAAAATGTCTTTTGTAATATACGTTTAAAAAAAAGATTATTTTTTTTAGTATTATGCATATTTCATTTGAACTTTGGGAATAAATTACAATTTTAAATAGTTATGAATTGATTTATTATTTACGTGACGAGTGACGACCCGATTTGCCATAATTGTATTCGATAAATCGTTGATCAAATAACAAATTAAATCGATTTATAGTAAATATAAATGTAAATAAATAAATATAAATATGTATATATATATATATATATATATATATATATATATATATATATATATATATATATATATGTAAGGCAACTTAATGCCTGTGTTTGAGGTAACAGTTGACTGATACACATATTTTTTTAAAAATAAATATACATATGAATAAAACATATATAAATAAATACATATTACACCCAGACTCGGGGCGGGAATCGAACCCACAACCCTGGAGCAGAAAACAGGGCCACTGCCAACTACGCCACGGGCCAGTCAAATCAATATTAACGTTTAAGCATTTTAAAATAATGTAATAAGTTGAATTGTTTTTTTCTTTACTACCACACCAAGCAAAAAAGTTTTACATTTACACACAAAAAAGTCCCACAAAGCTTTTATAAAATTGTGAATATATTATGTAATATAAATCTCCTGTCACGATGTTTGTCCGCGATGGATTCCTAAACTACATAACCGATTTTAAATTAAATTGGCACACCGTGAGCAGTCTGGTCCAACTTGAGATATAGGATAGCTTAGATCTTTAATTATAATAATAAAATAAGTCGGGTTTTCCTTCCTGACGCTATAATTCCAGAACGCACGAACCGATTTCCACGGTTTTGCATTCGTTGAAAAGGTCTCGGGCTCCGTGAGGTTCAGAAAAAAATTCAGGAAAAATTTCAACAGAAAAGCAGGAAAACAGGGAAAATCATTTTTCACATACAGCGCCATCTCACTCTCATAGCATGTACTACAAACCAATATGGTTTTGCATGGTGGTGGAGCAGATGGCGCCAGTATGTGGTGTGAGTATCCCTCACGAAAATGATATATCATTTGCAATACCCCGGGCGGAGCCGGGGCGGGCCGCTAGTATTATGTGAAAATAAAAATAATAATATAACATTTTTTAAAATTATGTATGTAGATTCAATTTTTGTAATTATATCGATTTTCTTTGGAGTTTGTCTATTGCGCTGTCATTTACATGAATGACGAATGTCATTATTGTCATTGGGAATTTGCTTTATCGGATGTTTTTTAGGTTAAAAATGTATAAATATAATTCATATTTATTTTTATTAATATCAGCTTATGTTTAGGAAAGAAAAAAAAATGCCTACCTGTAAGTAATCTGGCGTAAAGATATGTACTATGTATGTTGAGGAAAGAGCCATAAATAGCACGTTGACAATATTATGAGGGTTTATTTGATTTATAAAGAGTAGTATAAAAAGGGTAACATTTTGTTATTGAGTTCAGTTCTCATAAAATTATTAAAGTGTAAAGATCAAAGTGAAACTGGTAAAGTTATATTTAGTACAAATTCAAACGTGTTGTAATTTTATGTACGTAGACCCGCTGAGTTTCTTTGGCCAGTTCTTCTCAGAGAGAGCTAGGTTAGGGAACTGGTAGTAATATTGAATAAATGAGTTATTTAAAGTCTTTTATTTGATGTGTTTATATAGATTCCCCTTATTATGGGCTCCGTCCATCCCCTACACTACATTAACGCTGACACTCACATACGCAAACGGAGGCGAACCTCTAGCTTAATATTATTAACATTACATTTAAACATGAATATTAATAAACCTATGACTTGATAAACTCCGACAGTAGGTTGATCTAGCTTCACCAATCCGCAGTGGGCATAAGATAGATAGATAGATAAACACTTTATTGCACTCACATCAAAGTATACAGAAAATAATGTAATACACAGAAATAAACAAGAAAATGGTGCAAGGGCGGCCTTATCACTAAAAGTGATCTCTTACAGGCAACCTTATGAATGGATTAAAATGAAAATTGGAAAGGTGGAAACGGTGCAAAAAGTCTATTTTTCGATTTGTGATTTATATAAATGCGCAAACATATACATACATACAAACATACATACATACACACATACATACACACATACATAAATACATACATACAAAAATATATACATATACTAGTTAAATTTCATATAAAACATATGTAAGCTTTTCTTATTTGTTCAAATAGTAGTGCTTGACACGTTTTTTAAAAAAGCGTTCCATAATTTAACCGATTTGACTGTGAAGGACTCACTGTAACATTGAGAGACACAGAAAGGAATCTCGAGCAAGTTATCGTTTTGAGACCGAAGATTCATTGCGGAACTTAAGTTTGTACCAAGAAATGTAAAACGTTCTTTGAGGTAAAGAGGAGTGTTGGCATGATAGAGGATAGAATAGAGAAGAGTTAGAGAGTGAAGATTGCGGCGATACTGCATAGGAAGCCACTGAAGCTTTTTGCGGTGCTGTGAAATATGGTCGAACTTTCTTAACCCATATATAAATCGAATAATTAAATTTTGCAGTCGATCGAGCTTGCCAAGTAGCTGCTGTGACAGGTCTAAGTAGCAGCAGTCTGCATAGTCGAGAAGTGGAAGAAGAAGGGATTGAGCTAAGGCTATTTTGGTTTTGATAGGCAAAAGATTTTTCCATCTTTTCAACCTACCAATAGAGCTGAATATTTTCCGGCTTATCTCGGCCACTTGTGGACCCCAGGAGAGCGTACTATCCATTAAAAGACCCAGATTTTTTAAGGTGCTTGTATATTCAATTTTAAATCCATCAAGAAGTATAGGAGACAAGTCGGGCACATATATCTTTGATAGTTGACTACGATTGCCAAAGACAGAAAACTGTGATTTGCTGGGATTAATATTTAACCATAAGATTTGCACCAAGCGGCAACTGTGCTTAGATTTGAATTAATAAGTTCTATAGTTTTATCGATGTCTTCAACAGTCGTAGTTGCATATATTTGTAGGTCGTCAACATATAGATGAAAAGATACAGTCAGATGTTGAGTTAGCGAATTTATAAAAATAGAGAAGAGTAAGGGTGAGAGAATACCTCCCTGTGGCACACCAGCACAGAGACGGCAATATGATGAAATTTTCTCATCACAACAAATACGTTGTTCACGACCACATAGGTAGGAACTAAACCAATCCAAAGCATTAGAAGAGATTTTTATAGACTTTAAAATTGCAAGGAGGATATCATAGTCTACAGAGTTAAATGCGTTGGAGAAATCAAGAAGGATAACAATAGTAACTTGCTGTTGGTCAATTCCTTTTCTAATGTCATCGCAAACTTTAGTAAGGGCTGTTGTAGTGCTGTGCCCAGAGCGAAATCCAGACTGAAAAGGGCATAAAATATTATTTACAGATAGGTATAAGGAAAGTTGTTGGTGTACTATACGCTCAAGTATCTTGGATAGGAAAGGAAGAATAGAAATACTTCGGTAGTGAGATAGAGATGATGGATTTGTTATTTTGGGAAGAGGGATTACAGATGCAAATCGCCAAATTGTTGGAAAAGTATAGTGAGAGAGAGAGTAGTTATAAATATGGCAGAGTATGGGAAGAATATTATCGAGACCTAGCAAAATCATTTTGCGACTTACACCGTCACTACCGACAGCATCCGATTTAATTGCGGATATATGCTTTTTCACTTCACCTGCAGTGACTAGATTGAAGTTAAAGGGACCATAAGAAGGTGTTGGATGAAGGGATAATAGATTTAATGTGCCTTTTTTGACTTCATTGTTAACCAAACAAATAGTTGTATATTTTTTTGTTGTTTGCCAATACCTATAGCATCAAGGAATTTCCAGACGTTGGCTGGGTTGCTGTTATTGATGGAGGAGTTAGGAGGAGTAGTCTGAGAGGTGCGTGCATATCAAATAACTCAATTAATAGGGAGTTAAAAATTTTAATTTTGTCATTAATATCTGAAGCACTAAATATGTCATCCCAGGCAATATGATTAAGGTCACGTAAAAAATTGTCATTATCGAAGTTCCGAAAACTTCTTCGCATGATTACTGTAGGTTTAATTTTGGGTGGACGGATTTTATAGGACATTTACACCAAGTCATGGTACGAGAAAGCCTCTGCGCATAATTGACCATGCGTAGCAACACGCTCTGTTGAAGAAACATAATATAATAATAATAAGGGCATAACTTATACCCTTTTAAAGAATTACGTCTCCCGCGTTTCACACCACCCTTATTAGAGCTATAAATACGTAAGTAACAAATCTAGTCGCTTACTACCTATTTTAGGCTATTGGCGAGGGAATATACTACACGATAAAGTAATAAATACGAAACAATAATTTTTGCGCTAGCCCCTATTTTATTCTAAGTATACAAATATGTTAGTTATGTAAAATTGCTATTACATTACAGTTAGGCGCTACATCCTATTTTGCATTATTGTCAGCAAGCTCGAAGTTCCTCGACGCTACCAATTGTTGATTTTGAAAGAGTATAGCTATTAGAATTCATATTGAAAAAATTATGGCTGCACATTCTTTTTTTTTTACTAGGCAATGCTCCATAGTAAATTCGTCTATGTCGTTTATGTTTTAATAATCTGACATGTATTGTATCAAGTTTAAAACTGAAATACACATTTACAGACACACATATGCTAACCCATCTATACTTGAGCCAAATTCGATGTGGAATTTTTGTAAACAAACCAAATGTCATCGTGTATAGGGTTATCAAACTTTTATTAATTAAAAATTGTAATTTATCACCAATTTCCTAGTTATACATTAAAATTTTTATTTTAACACTGTTTCCTAGAACTCAACTTAACCGCCAAATACGTAATATGCAAGAAAATTAGCTTATAACAAAAATTAACAAATTTTTAATTACTAATATACATCTAACAACCCTAAATTTTAGCACTAACAGGAAAATTTCGCAGTTAAGCAATATTTGGTCTTTTTTAATCAGTCATTATATTGTTAAAGGTAAATTGTAATCGATTTTTATACACAACTTTAAATATTAGATATAATTATTATGTTTTCCAACGTAATTTAAGTAAAATAAATAATAAAAGAGAATGAGTGTCTGAACATAGATTTTTAATCATAATAAATCCATTTTAAAACTAATGTTGTTTTATTTTAAATGCTATTCAGGGATAGTGTAGCTATTTTTAATATAGGCATATACATATTTATAAAAATATTTAGAAACCATTCAGTGGGAAATTAGTTATACCTACGTTAATAAGTAAATTTTACCTCTATAACACGTAAATTTAGATAATATATAAATATATCTAACTCCCTGACTTATTTATTTCAAGTTTTATGTAGCTTGTGTTACTGTTTATAAATATTAAAAAATATAATTATTATAATTATTTTCCAATAGGCTGTTGACATCTGCCTATGGTTGGTTGCTAAGCAACGATTTGTTGGTAAACATTCCATATCGAATTTGGCTTAAGTATAGATGTGTCTGTTGAACGACAGTATGAAATAGTTGCTTAGGCTGGTCTAGTATTAAAAAAGCAGTTTGTTTATTCAAACGTGCAAAAAGAGAGGTAAGAATTGGAGTAATAAAATTTAACGCGGATTCAATCTGCCCATATTACTAATAATAAAATATAACTATACAGTTAGACTTTTTTAACTCACCAAATGCTCTAGCAAGGAAAGATGCAGTAGTAGATGTGGAATGGGGGTCTTGGGCGCCGGCAGCCGCAGCGGCGGTGGAACGACGCAAAGAGGAAGGGTCAATAAATACAAGTGACGAGCTGCCAGTTAGTCTTACTCCACCCGTACCGCTCGTCGTGCCTCGTGAAGTCTCGCGAGAACTGCTTGAAATATATACAGAATGATATAGGTACATTGTATTAAACCAAAACTGACAAGCAAATTTATTTACTACTAGATAACTACTGTACGCGCGCGAGTTTATGTCCATCGGGGGCAGCGCGCCCCGCCTTCACCCACTTCGCCGAATTCGTCCGCAATCGAGTGTTGTCTTTGACGGTGACGCGCGCTTGTCGATACTAAAAACTATTGAACGCTATTGTATTGTTTTTTTTTACGAAACCATGAGTACTTCGCCTTCAACAATTTCAAATAGAAAAAACATTTTATAATACATATGCATGATAAGGCCGCCATTGCACATTTACTGTAATTTCTTTTTTCTTCAATGCTATTATTTAATAATGTGTGTAATAAAGTATTAAATAAAAATAAATAAATATTTACTTACTGAAAGTTGCAATAAATATGGAATAGATAATATTATGATTGACCAAATGAGATTATCGATATTGACATTATGATAGGTCACAGAACTACCGCATTCCTCAGGATGGACATGAACTCGCGCGCCTACTGTAATTATATTTTGATAGCTAATATAATTAACTTATAATAAAACATCCCAAAAATTTTAGAAAATGTAATGGTTAATATGAAAATGAACTCACCGAATCGCCCATTGCATAGAATGAGGTGCAAGATTTGGCCTCGAGGGTGGCGCTGATCGTCGTTCAAGAGCTTCTCCGTCGTGAAGAGGTAGCTCAGCTTCGGCGTCTTGTTCATCTGTTTCACCAGCCTCAGAGTCTTCGTCCTCCGGCTGCGTCGAGTCTCCACTCTCATCTTCTGGATACAGCAGCATCGAAGCTATGCCTGTCGCGGTGGACCAGATAATTTCAATAATAATAGGTCAGGCCGAAGCCCTGACGTTGCATTTTTTACAGAAGTAACTCCTCCAGTATAGAGACAAAATTATCAAATTGTTGAATTGGATTTTATAACCCATCATTCATTCATTCATCACTAGGCTTAAAACACCGAGCTCCGCCTCATTGGTACAGGAGCATAATTTGTCAACCACTTTAATGGGTGTCAAAAATCAACGCGCATGACACCGCTAGCGACATCTTGAACTGTTATACTATACTGTACTGTTATAAAATTAACAATCATATAACAGTTTTCATTTCAACAACAATATTCAAAAGAATAATCAGAAAGTTTTCTCTTACCAGCGTCAGATCCCTGAGTAGCTCCAGTCTGTACACTGCGTTGTGCAGATTCAGCATTATCTTGATCATCTGAGTCACTCTCAGTTTCAACTTCAGCCAATAGGTCTAGCTCACTCTCACTTTCACCACCTTCAACTCGCTCAGTGCCGTTTTCTACCACTACATGTTGTTCTTGACCTCTACAGGGAGTACATTTTATCATATTCAGGGAATTGTAATGGAGTTTTATACTAATCTAAATTTTGATGTTTGACTGATCAAAGTAAATAAATTTTTATGATGTTACTTTAGTCTATGTAAGAATATTGTTTCTTAAAAAAATATTTAAAACTGGCAATAGATAATATTATAACTTACCTATCACCCATTGGATCATCATGGTGCTGCGATTCAGCCGGCGCTACAGGCGCCGGTATATTAGGTTCATCGGTTTCTGACGCGTCATCGTCTGCACCGAGTGCTTCGCCGGCAACGTCTTCGGGGTACTCCGTAGCTACGGGTGTTGATGATCGGTCGGTCACAAGCGTGGAACTACCCATTGATGTGCCCCCAGTCGCAGCACCACGGCCTCCAGCAACATTCGATTCTCTAATGAAATAATGAACAATTAATTAAAAAGTGAAAAAAAAGAAAGAAATAATTACACAATAATTTGACTTCTTAATAGGTATCGCTTGTTAACTTCTATAAAAATATAGAAAATTTTAGAAGTGATAAATTCATTCATCAAGAATTCATTAAAATCATTTATTATCAATCTTAGCACTCTCTTATTTCCTTTTATCCCTTTAGCCAGAAACACGTTTTTTGCTTTTTCAATATTCTAAATATATGCTCAATAACCTGTTTGTTTGTTTTTATTTTTATTTTTATTGTAACTAACAAACCTGCGTGAATGTGGAAGTCTTGAATGTCCTGTTGATAAAGGTTCGACTCCGAACAAATCTTCACTTCCGTTAACCAAATCCACATAGGTAGTTGCAAGAGGGAAAGGCGCTGTGGGACGCACAACACCCAAACGCACTGGAGCAAGTAATGCATCGGCTGCCTCCACTAATTCTTCTACTGCAAGGGCAACCAACGCCGCAAATACTCGGCGGCAACGAACCAATGACGACGTGATTGACAAGGGCCTACAAAAAACATTTTATATTTTCCAAAATAATATTTATAATAAAAAATATTACC
Organism: Euphydryas editha; assembly: GCA_036937285.1. Classification (NCBI taxonomy): domain Eukaryota; kingdom Metazoa; phylum Arthropoda; class Insecta; order Lepidoptera; family Nymphalidae; genus Euphydryas; species Euphydryas editha. The sequence continues at coordinate 9,770,806 of JAUPFZ010000004.1, forward strand.
TATAGAGTTAATAATTTTATAATACATAAATAACCGTTAGTTTCTTATTGATATATTTAAACATTTCAATTTAGTAGAATCAGGGCCAGTTTCACCATTTGCTGTTAAGTTTCGGATAACTTAACTGGCACTCATTTTGACAGATAACCCATACAATTACCTGTAAAAAAATGCCAGTTAGGATACCCGAAACTTAATTGCAAGTAGTGAAACTGGGTCTCAAATTATTTACCCATAGCTCCCTGATAAAACATATATAGCCTTACCACAAAAAAGTTTTCAATGTGTTCAACATCTGTTGAACACGTGTTTAAAAAAAGTGTTACTATACCCTGTACAAGTTAGCTTGATCTTTTTGAAAGATGTAAATTTTCCCATACACATAACTTTGCAATGACGAACCTATTATTTTCTTAATTTAAATGATTTTAAAAATTGTAAAATTATTAAAAATATATATATAACACAAAAGTCCCTAAAGATTCAAGCGTCGTTGCTTCAAAATTATATAGCGTCATTGCTTCAAAGTAAAATTTAAATAGGAACACTGAAAATAATAGACGCTTGTACAATGTTACAACGGTCGAAACAAAAATCCGTCAAACCGACATATAATATAGTGCGTTCAACGAGACAAGATACCAAAATGTAAACAATCCCAGCGAAACATGAAAATATAGTCTATCTCTTTCTATCTTGTTTGTTTGCTATCTGCTGCACAACGGCTTTGCTCCAAATTGTAAAAATGCCAATTCGATTAAATGAATTACAAAAAATACCTTAACTTAATTTTATTCAAATGTTAAAAATATTATTTAAAACTAAACTATCACTAAAATGTAAGCACTTATTTGTAAGCTATATGCATAAAATGGTACGGATGTACGAATGTTTTGCTGTTTTACCATGAGCAAAAAAATTGTATGACATCGATGTTGTCTAAAAATTAAACACTCGCTAAACACGTGTTGAGTGCTTTGACCAGTGTTTAACTAAAGACGTGTTAGACCATTGCTTAAATCTTTTTTTGTGGTAAGACTGATACTTTTTATATAATTGCACTATATTACATCACCTACATATATTTGATGACTAGATCGTTTGTCAGTCATTATGCGTTTATAGGGCTATGCTTTAAATAAAATTACTTCGGGTATATTGTTTCATATTTGGCAGCGTATTGCATTGTTTTTCTATGTCACATAAAAAAATTAACTCTTTTTGTTAATTTGACAAAAACATTATTTACCCTTTTTTCTTAGCAGCGCCTGGAGCCATCTCCACGCTAAAAATAACAAAAATCCTGGCAACGGATCGAACGAATCGTCGTGTAACTTCACGTGCACGTTCGGCGCGTCCCGGTATTGTATCATTCTGTTGTTCTCTAATCAGAGTATGCAATAGTGTATCTAGCATCTGCAATAAGTATCAATTTAGTTACATATTTTGTATCTTATTAAAATTGAAACAAAAATAAATTAACAGTGCCTGTATAGTTTTACCTCATTTGTACATTTCACAATAAGTGCATGTGTAAATTTATCTAACAGTGTAGTGCCAGATTGATTAGGAGCAGGACTGCTGGCCCTACTGTCACTGTCATTGTATCCATTTGACCCACACATAATTGCTGCTTCTACTGCCGGCCAGTCACCTAAAACAAAACATTCATTAATTATTAGAATCTTTCACCCTTAGAATATATGCGATGAAATCTAATATGTAGATGGTTGAATCTGTGTGGGATTAACAAAAGACTACATTTTATTCCATTATTCCCAAGGGATCGAGACTTTTGGTATAAATCGTCGGCTTTATCGTCTTTCAGACGAGTAGTACAGGATGACAGCAATTTAAAAAAGCAAGGTAACATCTTGATGTTTCTTTGTTTTTTCTGTATCTTGTTTCTTTTTAAAATTTCCAAGGAATTATAATCCTTCCAAGGAAGGATACATCTTGTAGGTTGCTGAGTTTATGAATAAACTATTTCCTCCCTATACTCCCACTGAAGACAATTATTTACCTCCTGCCTCATCTTCTGACTCTAGCTAGATTTAATGACCCTTTGCTAAATTATATCTTCTCGACATATTATAACTCCTGACTCAGATACATATTCGATCTCCTTTGGTAATGTTTCTAATTCAGAAACTGTTGTATAGTGTGTTTATATGTAGTGACTGTGAATAGTCAAGTTTTATTTTAGAACCATGCAATTAAAATGTCCTCTCATATTGGACTAGATTACAAACTGTGTGTGCCTACGAATATTTGCTGGAGCAATAAAAATTTATGATTTTTATATGGCATATAAAGTCTTTAATTAACAGTCACCTAATTCGGCTGATAAATTTCCCACACTATATCTGTCAGATATATATGCAAGATGTGAAACCAAAAGTTGTACAAACAGGCCATTAGTTATTACCTAAAAGATGCACAAGAGCCCGTCGCGCGAACCGCGGTGGCTCCAAGTCGTGATCGGGCACGTCGACCTCCGCGTCCGAGCCGGGCTGCTTGCGCGGCCCACGGCCTCGTCCGCCGCCGGCGCGGAACTGACGCTGCTCCACGGCTTGCCGACCCACTGTCTGCACTAGGAAGAGCAGGATCGACTCGCCCCTAAATTATTATATACTGTACTGTATCAGCCTGTACACAACCCACTGCTGAGCGATGGCCTCTTCCATCTAGAAGAAGGGTTGGAGCTTAACCGGAAACAAATATTTGCACAAAGACAAATATCTGCCCCAAGCGGGAATCGAACCCGCGACCGCCGGCGTTGAGGCGACTACTCGTACCACTACACCAAAACGGTCGTCAATGTCCACCACATAGTGATAACTTATTATTATCTTAAGTGGGCTTTAGCTGTTTTAACAGGAAACGACAAATCGTAAGATTTAGAGTGTTACAAAGATTTTGGTTTAAGTTTAAAAATTTTAATAATAGTCAAAAATTTAATAATAAATTTATATTATTTACCTTGAGTTAAAATGCGTAGCGAGTTGCGTATCTCTAGCAAGTCTTGCAAGCAGGTCACACCGTGCAGCCCAATTTCCACCAACCAATGCTTTGCAACGGCATTTTTCCCAGCAGTCACAATACGCTGTCGGTGAAGTGCGTTTCAATTTACAATCATGACCTTTGTGGCACACTTTTGCGCATTCAGTGCAACAGCATAAAGATCCAGTAAGTCCACATGTTTTACACTCAAAAATATCCTGCAAGCAAATTTTATAACCTTTAGTAATATTATAAACATTAATATTAGCAACATACTAATACATAATTATATACTATTTGAGCTAAACTATTATTATTATCATTCAACTATTATTATTCATAAATAATTTAAAAGATGTCCAATAAAAATGTAAATTTTTGCTATTTAAATTTCCAAAATTAGAGAAGTTTGCCAGATAATATTATTATTATAGTTGATTTATTTTATGACAGTATTTTAATTATATATCACTAAATCAGTCCTTCACTTCATTACTACTACACGGTAGGTTACGCAGACGATCTCGCTATTTTAATACGCGGAAAGTTCGTTAATACTATATGTGAAGTTACGAACGCAGCATTAAAAATCGTGGAACAATGGTGCGGAGACAATGGCTTATCAGTAAATCCAACTAAGACTGAACTGGTAATGTTTACAAACAATAGAAACTTTGGCAACTACAAATTGCCTAAATTGTTTAATACTGAACTTCAATTGGCTAGCGAGGTAAAGTATTTAGGAGTAATACTGGACAGCAAGCTGAATTGGGGCGCACATATGGATGCGAAAATAAATACAGCCACTATATCCTTCTGGCAGTGCCGTAGGATGATAGGAAAGACATGGGGTCTCGCCCCGAATATTGTCCTATGGCTCTATACAGCAGTGATTCGGCCGATGATAAGTTACGGAGCGGTTGTGTGGTGGCCACGCACCGATCTCATAACAGCAAGTAACAAATTACAACGCTTCCAGAGATTGGCATGTTTAGCGATCACAGGAGGCATGCGTACTACACCAACGGCAGCAATGGAAGCCATGCTGAATCTTCCGGCTCTACACCTCTTTATAAAACAAGAGGCGGCTTCTGCTGCGGTAAGGTTAAAGACTCAAAATCTCTGGAAAACCAGTAGGTCCCCCCACGCTGAGGTTCTGCATGAGGTGATGCAAAAGGAACCATCTCTGTTGGCGGTAAGTGACAGGTTTCCAAAGCAATTTATTTTCGATAAGAAATATAAAATACAGCTGCATGAAGATCCGCACGAAGGGATTAATGTTAAGGACCTGAGGATCTTTACTGATGGCTCGAAGACTGGATCAGGTACAGGATATGGTATATTCTCGGAGGATCTAAATATACAGATAGCTGCACCTTTGAGTGCTCATAATACCGTCTTCCAGGCGGAATGCATGGGCATCATAGTAGCAGCTACGGCGACTCTGTCTCGAAAGGTAAAGGACCACTCCATCCGAATCCTCACGGACAGTAAATCAGTACTACAAGCCTTACAAAGCGACATTATCACCTCTAAGCTTATATACAACTGTCACCAATCCCTGACGGAGGTATGTAGTAATAATAACAACGTAACTCTACAGTGGATCAAAGGTCACAGTGGCTCACGTGGGAACGATGCTGCTGATGAACTGGCCAGAAAAGGTTCGGAGATGGTTGCGATTGGTCCAGAACCAATCGTCCCCCTTCCCTCAGGATGGCCTACATCAGTCATTCGGTCACACACTAAGGAGCTGCATAATACATACTGGACACAGGTGAGTGGATGCAGGCAAGCGAAAGAGGCTCTACCGCATATAGACCGGAAATTATCCCGCAAGCTGATAAAACTCACACGCCCAAGATTACGTAAAATAACTCATATTATTACGGGTCACGGCCCATTTAACAAACATCTGTTCAATCTAGGTGTTACAGACAGCCCTCTTTGCAGAGCTTGCATGGAGGCAGAGGAGACGGCAGCCCACATTGTTCTGGAGTGTACGGGTCTGGCCAACTACCGGGCCAAACACTTGGGGTCACCGACGACTCTTCCCGAGGTTATTGGTGACACCAGAGGTTTAGTCAAATATTTGGAGGAGTTGGGTTGGCAGGACTAGCCGCCCGCTTAACAAACGCAAAATAGGCGCACAGTAGACGTCGAGTTGCGGACACAAGCCCGTGAATACATATACATATATATATATATATATATATATCAGTCCTTCACTGTAACAGAATGGGTACCACTGAAAACCAGTAATGGATCCCTTAATCCAATTTTTAACTAAGCGGTATACCATTTTTGGTCACCTTGAAGTTGCACATATTATATTATAATGTATGTTATTTTTTAAAATTTTATTTTTTCATTACTACAAACCAGCGCCTAGCCACTGAATGATAATTGCACTGAGAGATGATGATACGACAAATAATATTACCAACCTAATCTGTCGAGGAAGAAATAATTACCGTAAAACGGGGTGAATAGGTACGAATACTATACTACACACAAAAATTAAGGGAGCAGAAAAAAAATCCAAATTTTTGGGGGATTTTGAATAGGCTGTAACTTATACAAAAATGGTCGTACAGCAAAAAAAAAAAGCAAATTGTCTAGTTTTTGGATCTGAGTTTGAAAATTTTTTTTTGAAAATATTTTTCGAGTTATCATAAGAAAACCACCGAAAAAATAATTTCGAACCTCAAAATTTCTGTGCGATCATTGGTTGCTGAGATATTGGTAATCAAAGACAAAATGATCTTTTTCCATTCAAACACCGATATCTCATTTCATACAAATTAGGAAGTTCTTAATGTAGTCAAAATCATTAGTAAATAATTCATTTCTCGTTTTATGCGATCCCAATTCACCCCGTTTTACAGTACTAAAACTAGTGACAGATTATTTTTAGCACCATCTATCAACAAAATGAGCCTATAATTAGCCTTGAATGGTCTTGAATATAATTCATAACCTTAATAAATTCTACGTATTAATTAAGCAAAAGTAAATACTTTTGCTTATTTAATTTGTAGGTTATAAAAAAAAAATCTTTAATGTTGTTATGTTGTTATTTCAATCAGTGACACCACAATTACCACTTGATATAAATTTAAATTTTTATGTTTGTTAATGTGGTATAACGAATTTATTATTTTAAATAAGAAAGTAGGAGGGGTAAGAAGTTGCAATGCGCTGATACAAACCATTTTGTTTGTTACTTTTTTTTTCTTTTGATTGACTTAATTTGTTTCTATTCATTTTATTTTGTTATGCACAAAATGCCAAATTTTTGTCTGAGTTGTTTTTCATGACATGATATCCCAAATAAATATTTTCTTCATCTTTATTCTATTCCTATAAATTTAACCTAACTCAAATAGAATTTTTAACAATTCAGTAACTTGATGACAATAAAGTAATAATCTACTTTTAACATACTTGATTTATATGATCCTGTCCAGTCCAAGTGAAGCTGCAAGTGTCATTACAGCAAAGAACGAGTAGAGGTGAATGGTCCGGATGGGCATTGGGCGGGAAGATAGCTGCCGAGCGTTGTGCTTCGTCCGCGTCCGTGCACGCGCGGATCGAGTCCAACAACACGAGTGCTGCCCGATAAGCGCGTTCCGCTACCGCTGCCATCAGTGGTGTCTGTCCAATGCCATCCCTGAAGTGACATTTAAAAAGTATTAAACAAAAAAAAAATACTTATTTCAAATTATATGTTTATAAAATTGGTTCACAAAGAAAGAGAAGGCAAATGTGAATTTATAAAGTATGTATAATTATTTACTTGGCAGTAAGCAGTTGCATCAAGAAGGGCTGTAGAGCCGGGCTCTCGCATAAAGCACGAAGAGCTGATAGTGCATTTCCTCGACGCTCTGCTGGGTCGGCACTGACTGCATTCCCTCCATTATTGCTGCCACTTGTCATTTTTCTATAATATGAATCAATATATATTGAACTAGGAATTTCAAGTATAAGAATCACATATATAATACAATTCTTCTATGCAAAAATAATAAACTATAGCAATGACATTAAAATTAACATTTCAATTTTATTTATTCATACCCATACTTGAGCCAAATTCATCAACATTTGATCTTTTTTTTTGATCAGTCATTATACTATTAAGGTAAATTGTTATCGATTTTTATACACTACTTTAAATATTATAATTATTATGTTTTTTCAACGTAAGTAAAGTAAAATAAATAATAAAAGAAATTGAGTGTCTGAACATAGATTTTTAATCATAATAATTTCATTTTAAAAGAAATGTTGTTTTATTTTGAATGCTATTCAGGGATAGTGTAGTTTTTTTTTTTTTTATTAAAGGATATGTATTTTAATGAAAATGTTTAGAAATCATTCATTGGGAAATAAGTCATATCCACGTTAACAAGTAAACTTTATCTCCATAACACATAATTTTATATAATATATAAATATATCTTAATCCTTGACTTATTTGTTTAAAGTTTTATGTAGCTTATACTACTGTGTATAAATATTAAAAAATATAATTATTTTCTAATAGGTTGTTATTATCTGCCTATGGTTGGTTACTAAGCAATGGTTTGTTGGTAAACATTCCATATAGAATTTGGCTTAAGTATAGGTGGTAATCAATTACTATTTATTTGGCTATTTCAATACCTACTTATGACCAATACTTATACACTGCATTATAGGTACATGTGTAATTTTGACAATAAGGTATTCTACTATGTTTGAAAAAGTACTTCAAAATGTTGATTTTCCTAATAAAAAGCCACAAAAATATATATTTTGGTAAAATAAACACGCTTTCTTGCCATAAAATTTAATAAAATTTTAAGCCTTATTTATTCCCGCGAAAACTCTGTCAGACATTATGATGACGTAATATTGTTAAGGCTGTGTTCCGATATACACTAAGAGCAGTGCTATACTGGTTACTGAATTTTTGACATTGTTTTCGAAAAAAATATATACGTTTTCTATTCAACAAGAAAATTTATTATTTGAATATTGTTGACATTTTTGAATAATAATATTAATTAATAACAATAACAATCATTCTCGCTGTTATATTTTTTGATCAGGTGATCAAAATACAGAGAGCACCTTCCTCGAAAGCGCCAGTGCTCACAGTAAAAATATGGCGGCTATTTATGACGTCATATTATTTCTCCATGGTACTGCAGCAGTGTACTGGCACTACATAAATGAACGAATTTTTCACAAGAGCACTGAGCGGTTCTCGTAGTGTATATCAGAACGGAACATTATCCTTCCGACGTCACACCATGGTGGCTCGTGTTTTAGGTCACGTGATATACAGATTAAAAAATTACGACTTTTATTTTCAATACAATAAAAAAAAAATGTGCTTTTATGACACAAAATCAGAATATTTAAGTATATTTCTATATAAATTTTTGTTTTTATCAAATTTCATAATTTATTTTTCAGTACCGAAAGTACCCTATTGTTTGTATTGTTTATGATCTATTCTTAAGAACTGTTTGTATAATACTTATGCATATAAATATTTATTATATTATTATTATATGTTGTCTATATAGTTTTACCACAGTCAATTATTTTATTAAGTGTTCTGCACTTCCAATTATAATATTAATTTACCCATTATTGGTGAGTCCCATTAGGCTATCTTCGTCTCCAGAAGCTTCAAATGTTTCTGGTGGCCAAGAAAGAGCTGGCACAGCCTCTTCGGCACTTGCGCCGCTACCGCTTGTACCAGTTGGTATGTTAGGCATTGAGGCATTTTCTACTGAAAAAATATGACAGAAAGAATCCAATAGATAAATCAGAATTCTCACTAAGGGCCAGTTTACCAGTTGCTGATAATGTTTATCTGGCGCAAAAATTACTGATAGGCTTTATCAGCCGGAACAAGTCCTCAGGGCCTTTTAACCTCAACTAACATACTACAACTTTTTGATCCACAGGTTGCAAATAGAAATATCTGCCTTTATTGCAGAGTTCGATGGTAAAAAGAAAAATATATCAGAAACTTTTATCTGATGGATACCGTTATACGTCGGATAGCTTTATCAGCAACCGGTAAAACAGGCACTAATTGAAGAATATTTACATTATATTCTACTGAAGATTATTATAAAATATATTGTTTAAGTTATTGATAATTTTTTTCTAAGTACTACTTCATGAAAATGTAATTAACATTATAGTAATTTGTTTATATATACTTTCTTATATATCTACTCACCAATATCAGGTTCCTTATTTGAGGTTGGTGCACACATGTGCACACATGCATGTAAAATGTTCCTATTACCATCACACCGCTCTTGTAATATTGAAAGAACTTGTTGTTCTGCAAATAAAATAGGAACATTTATTTGAAAAAAGAAAAAAATTGTTACTCTAGCCCTTTTCATATGGTACTGTAATTTATTTATCGCCATTTATATACGGAGTTATAAATTACTAGCTGTACCCCGCGGTTTTACCCGCGAAATTCCCAAATATCGACATAAAATCATGGGATAAGTAGTGCCTTTGTACCAGCATTGTTTATAAGTGCTTTTTTTCCTATTTGTATTCTAGTGTGCATAAATTGTTAAATAAATAAATAAAATAAATAATAAAAAGAAGCCTTGCTATATATAACTCCCTATATAATTATATACTGACTGACCCGTTGGCGCAGTTTGCAGTGACCATGTTTTCTGCTCCAAGGGTTGTGGGTTCGATTCCCGCCCCGAGTCTGGGTGTAATATATATTTATTTATATATGTATTATTATATGTACATATATTTATTTAAATAAAAAAAGTATCTCAGTCGGCTGTTACCTAAAACACAGGCATTAAGTTGCCTACCTTAGGAACAGACAACCTTGTGTGTGTGTTCATATATTATTTATTTGTATAACCTATCAAATCGTAATCTATCTCCACCAATTTTTTTTCGAATTTGTAATATACTACGCACCTATCACAATTTTTAAATTATTTGGCTCAGAGACTAATCTAAAAGGACGTCACAATCCCTGCTTAAATTCGGAGATGGAAAAAATTCCTTCTCCAAGTTTTAGCAGTTGTCTTTTGGATAGAGAAGTATATTTATAAAGTTCTGAAAAAAAAAAACTTAAATTTATGTTGAAAGTATCTAGAAATTAATATTAAGATAAAATATTATAGATAGATGAACGTTTTTATAAAGATATTTAAAATAAAACGTTATTTAGCCTCAACAGAAGGTTTAAATTTTCAATACCTTGGGTTACTATAACAGTATCGCAATTTTCATAAGAATACTAGCAAACCCGGCGAACTCCGTTTCGCCACCAGATGGCTTCGCATTTTGTAACATTTCGTTTGGGGATTAAAAGATGAAGTAGTAAATGCTATGTATCAGAGATGGCGCTGTATGTGAAAAATGATTTTCCCTGTTTTCCTGCTTTTCTGTTGAAATTTTTCCCGAATTTTGTTTGCTATAAACCTCACGGAGCCCGAGACCTTTCTAACGAATGCAAAACCGTGGAAATCGGTTCGTGCGTTCTGGAATTATAGCGTCAAGAACGAAAACCCGACTTATTTTTATATTATAGATTTTAATTATTTTGAAAATAAAAAATACAACCTATGTTGTTCACTTATAAATAATGTAGTTTTGAAAAAGAATGTTCAAAATTAGTCCAGTAGGTTTTGAGGTTGTACTACTTGTTTTATTGTGCATTACAGCAACTAACTGATGCGCTTGCGGTCGCGGGTTCGATCTCCTCACATGACAAATATTTATATAGACAAAACAAATATTTGTTGTCATGATCTGGACGTTTGTTCTTGCGTGTTGTGTTTCACATCACATAGGATTCACATCCTACTGGGTGCCATTAGTGAAGTGTTTATTATTATTTATTATTGTACAAGAACAAAAAGTCGAACATTTCCTCTTTATAATATTAATGTATATGTATCTAATATATAAAATTCTCGCGTCACGGTGTACGTAATTGAACTACTCTGAAACGGCTTGACCGATTCTAATGAAATTTTATGTGTGTATTCAATAGGTCTGAGAATAGGACGTAAACTATTTTTTATACCCCTTAGTAATAAGGGTGGTCCGCCGCAAAAAAAAAATTTTTAATCTTAATTTTTTATGATTAGACATCATACAATCCTAAATTTTCACCTTTCTACCACCAACCCCTATTTTTTAATAGCGGTTTTAGTACTTTAATAATCTTCTACTCTCGGCGGTTTATAATTGATTAGTTACCACTCTACCGGTGTCACTTCTCAGGACGTAAACTATTTTTCATACCCCTAAGTGATAAGGGTGGTCCACCCTAAAATTTTAATTTTCTGGACAAATTTTTTTAATTTTATGTTTTTATGATTCAGCATTAAAAAATCATTCAAACCAAAATTTTCACCCTTCTACCACCAAACACCTATATTAAAGTACTAATATCGCTATTTTAATAGCGATAGGATAGAAATAGGGGTTAATAATTTTCTACTCTCTGCGGTCTATAATTGATCAGTTACCACTCATTTAGTTATTCCCGCCAGGCCTCTACCGGTGTCACTTCTCACCCCGTAAACAGCAGAGAATAGGTATGAGAATGAAGCCGGTCTCCTGTCTTTCTCACACAATAAGCTTTAAGCTTTTTTTTTCATTCAAACGGGTTTAATTTCCAATTAGATTGACATTCGCAATGACAATCAATAAGTCTCAAGGCCAAACGATGTCTGTGTGTGGCTTAGATTTGGGCACACCGTGTTTTTATACGGAAAATTATTCGTGGCACATTCTCGCGTGGGTAAGCCATCCAGTTTGTTTGTGTTGGCTAAAGATGGACTCACTAAAAATATCGTACATTTAATTGCAGTGAGAGACTGATAATGTATTTTTTTTTTGTCATAATTTGTGATAAAAGTACAATGAATTCAAAAATGAATGTTTGCTGTTTTGTTATTTTTATAGGCCGTCATCGTTCACAGAGCTCCCTTCTTCTTTCAGTCCTATATCACATCTCTACACACTTACCGTCTTACTTATAAAAATCTCGTTAAGTAATATTTAGCCACCGTTTAGTTAATCCACTCATAAGCTATAAATCAAGGATTAACTTTTGTTTACTTATAAACATTGACTAGCTGTTACTTAGTTAAGAAACGAACAAAGAATGATACATAGATGGTTGGCACAGATTATACCCAAAATAATGGATTAAATAGAGAAATTGAATGAACGAAATTGTTAAAAATTACAACCAAGCGACATCTATTACAATTATAGAGAAAACTCTAGCTCGATATTGTAGTGAGTCACTACTAGTGACCTCTATTGACAGTTAGGAACTTGGATTAATATTCTAATTTCTAATCAATTTTATTTTGATGGGTAGTAGTCGGATCCTCAATTATAAAATTCAACAAAGCTTATTAAATATTAAATTAATAAATTTACTTAAGATTTAACCTGATTTAAATTATGTTATTATAATTAAAATTAGGTACCTAAAGATCTGTATTAAACAGACATATAACGCTCATTTAGTATATATTAATTTTTATATAGAGGGAATTTCATTCTAAATCTCTTCTTACTAACAAACAAACGCAAGTAAGTAGATCAGACGTCGCAATAGAACAGCTGATTTATGTGAAATCCGCCATCTTACCGCTTAACGAGGGTTAAACTATGTCTCGGCAGTGTTTAATTTTGACAGCTATTTACGCATTACTTAACGACTTCTTAACGCTAAATAGTGTTTATGAGTGAGGTTTTTGCTGATCAGTTGTTAAGCAATGGATTAAATATTAAGAAACGTTTATGAGTAAGACCGTTATAAGTTATCTTTTATTTGACTACCAAAATATTTGCTGGAAATAATTTATATGGCAAAAAAACGTTTGCCGGGTCAGCTAGTATAATATAATATAATCATAAATAACTGATCCCCGTCCTGAGGTAAAGTGGACGAAATATAGTCGAGATATGATTTTTTAATAGTTTATTTAGTATACAATCAACAGAAATTGCCATAAAGTTGCCCTAAGTTCTATAGGAACTATTGGTCAGATTATATCAAAGAAAATGTGTATAAAATGTACACATCAAACCTATATTATAGAAGGATTTTTTTTCACTGTATATTGTATATATATTATAAAAGAAATAAGATATTAATATTTGTTAAATATTCTACTTACTATTGGAATCAGACTCCAATTGGTGTAAGAGTTGACGCACACCGTCTAAATCGCACCGCAAAACACGAGGCATCATAAGCTGAGGTTCGGGTACCATAATAATAAGTGCCACCTGTAAATGAAAATTAGATGAAAATGAAGTATTGTCATAATGTCATAGCGTAAAAAAAAACTACGTGAGCCGCATCTGGACGCCCGACAGAAGTGATAACTTAATCTAAGTTGAACTATTTAATATTTAAATTATTTAACTTGAGAAAAGCTTAGGTTATTACTTGCTACTACACTACGGTTAGGGCTGTGATTAGAGTGCGAGAGCAGTATGCGTGAGAGAAAGGGAAGCCAAACAGACTAGCGCCGTTACGCGTTACGTAAGGAAGCGGTTTAGACTCCCATAAGAAGTTATCACTTCAAAAAATTGAACTGAATTACTTGTGATTTAAGTGCAGGATGATGCGGATGGTGCGGGTGGTGCGGCTGCAGCGGTAGCGCATGCGCCGCGAGCGCGCGCGCCGGCGGCAAGTTGAGCGGAGGCGGTTCGCGCACTGCGCCGACGCAATCGCGCGCCACCGGGTACAACGCGCCGTTTCCGTCTAACATCATTACTACAGGCTCACTTCCCTGTTAAAAAAATAGAAAAGTTACATAAGTTAGTTTATGTACATACTTAATATTTTTATAAATCTGAATGTTTTCTTACAATTTTTTTTTCTTATAAACATTATCTTATATGTGTAATTTCTAGCGGCCCGCCCCAGCTTCGCACGGGTATACAACTAAACTTTCAGAAGTAATTTAAATTAAAAGAACTAAGGAGTATTGATATCAACTTGGAAGCAAATAACTTTCGACCCCCTTTCAACTCCGTTAGGGGATGAATTTTGATAAAATACGAAACACGTCTTCAATAAATTCTGTTAAAAAATATTTATGCAAAATTTGAAGTAGATTGAACCAAGGAATTACTCTGACCCATACAAACTTTGTCCCCCCTTTATACCCCTTAGGGGTAGAATTCCGAAAAATTCGTTCTTAGCTGATCTTTACTCGGCTAAAGGAATATTCCTACCAAATTTCAAGTCTCTAGGTCATATAGTTCCAGAGATATCGTGATGAGTGACCTTTCTCTTTTATATATTAAGATATTATTGTATTGTACAAACTTTATTGATTTATTGTTTGTCATTGGTGAACAAAAGATAAGATATTATATATTACTAGACTCAAAACAGGTGTCAAACGACAAAACTTTAGAGATTGTGTTTAACAGAGTTGACCACATTGTAAGACAAATAGCCTAGGTCTAACAGTAGATCTAACTATTTGCTGGCTAGATCTTTTATCTAGCAAACTAGTAAGATCTAGAATCTAGCTATAAATTGATATGGCCCGCAGGCCGTATTTTTAACATCCCTGTCACTAGCTAAAAATTTCAGTTTAAAATTTCATAACATAAATGTGAGTTAATAACAAACCTCGGCCGCAGTAGCAAGTTGGATAGTTTGACCATTAGATTGCCCAAGTAGAGCACTGTGGTCAGTAGGAAATGTGCTGTCAGTGAGCGCTCGTGTCGTGCCTACCGCATATACCGCATACGCTAAAGCGCCTCCTGGCCGTCGAACAACAGCATGTACTCCACGATTATCCACCTAACAATCAAATGTTTTGAGTTACAGGAATGTAATCTTAATCTATTATAATTTACTACTGTATAAAATGAAAAAAGTATTTTTTTTAGTAAATAAATTTGTGCATAGATTGCATGTTTACTTACAGCAATCGTAATAACATTTAGATCGGGGGGTAAAGCAATTTTTCTTGGTGAACGTTGCAAGCAATCTGGACCACGTGGTCCAGCAGACCCCCCAGCACCCCACTTAACTGCTACCAAGTCATCTTTGCGGACTAGACGACAATCTTGCAATAATACAGTCCAATCATCAGGTGTGGTAGGCACTATTTCCTTGCCATCTTTTCCGACAGAGGGAAAACGAACGGCAGCATATGCTCCATCAACTTTTAAAACACGTCCCAATGGTACACTTTTAACATCTTCCAGAAAAACAACTTCTTTCAAAGGCCACTCTTCTTCGTCACGTTTGGAACCATCATTAGACGAACCTTCTTCGCCGCGGACTGTCATCCGTTTAGCTCGTTCTAAAATGAAATCATATTAACATTATTAACGACGTCACGTGTGATTTTAACACAATGAGTTACAACAGCTAGTGTAAATGATGTAAGATGTTTTATAAAATATATTATAATATTACATCAACAATTTAAAAGATTACCATTAACACAAATTTTAGTAATGGATACAAGCATGTATGCTTATATTAAAGTAACAACCAATATTTAAATTATAAATTATTGTGACCGCCTTCGTTAAACGATCTGGATAAAACAGAGTGCTTAGCTGACAACTTAGAGAGTCAATGCTCCTGAGTTTGCAGCCCATAGACACCAAGCACCTCCTAAAGGTCGACTCGGAAGTTAATCGGATAGCGGCCTCACCGCCTCAAACGAACCTCTCCCACCGACTACGGTCGAGGAGGTCGCATCGATTATGAAATCCATGGATGTTAAAAGG
The DNA here is from genome assembly GCA_036937285.1 of Euphydryas editha. NCBI lineage: Eukaryota > Metazoa > Arthropoda > Insecta > Lepidoptera > Nymphalidae > Euphydryas > Euphydryas editha. The sequence continues at coordinate 9,786,613 of JAUPFZ010000004.1, forward strand.
CCCCCGGCCCCGACCTCATTACGACAAAACGTCTAATCCGTCAACTAGTATAATTCTTACTAGTTATGATATTCAACGCCCAACTAACGAGACCAACCAACGAAAGAGACAACCGTCATAGGGTTCAATGTAAAGCAGCTGACAAGTACCTATGTATGCATTAATAAAATAAAATACGGAATAAAAAAAAAATATATATATATAACATATACAGTCAAACCTGGATAAGCGAGAGTTCAAGGGAGCACAATCTCATTTTCGCTTATAGAGGTTTCTCACTAACCCGAGTTTCTCGCTAATGCAGGTACATGGGTAGCGTTTCTCTCTTGTAGAGGTACGCAGCAATAACAAGTCACAGCAAGTACGAATGTAGTAAATATGTAATATGATAACATTATGTGCATAATATGCACAACATAATATACTATGTATACATATATACATATTTTTAATAGTGTGTATATGTTACGTTCATTAGATTTCGACATATAAGTAGTTTATAAGGGTAGGTATCAAGATGCTTACGAAAACAAAACAAAAATTCATACACTATGTAATTTTATTTTATTTAGAACTTATTTACACTTGTAAAAATCTGTCAATTTCGTTTGGGTTTATGTTTTTGTATTTTGAATGTTTTTCTCTAACTCATAAATTTTGTCGAATATTACTTGATTAACAACCGCCGCGTATTCAAAGTACTGATGGACCGTCTCCAACGCATTTAAAGCTCATTTCTAGCAATATAGGTGTTCACACAATTCTTAACGATATCATCGTCGGTTTGTTCTCCAGCGGTAGTTACGTCGTCGTCAATTTCAACAAAATCTTCGAAGCTCGGCATTAACATATTGGATTTGTGAGACACAAGCTTACTACTGTAAGTGTGTATCTTTTATGTATTTTTTTTAGCTATTTTTCCTCCTAAATAATATAAATAAATAAAGCTCGACTGTCGCTTATAGAGGTATAGATAAGTAGCAGTCTCACTTACGGAGGTCCATGAGGGAAAAATGACTCTCTCTTACAGAGGTTTCTGTTTCTCGCTAATAGAGATTTTGGGAGCTTAAAATGACGGTTTCTGGCTATTACTCTCACTTATAGAGTTTTCTCACTTATCCAGTTCTCACTTATACACATATATAATATATATAACATAGAACATTACCGATTACAATAACTTTTGTTGTTTTCTATACTTTACAAAATTTATTACATTAAAAAAAAAAAAAAAAAAAACTTACTATGGGATGTGCTTGTATCACTGCAGGTTGAAGACGCAGGGCTAGGTGGCGGTGGCATATCCAGCCTGTCGGCCATATCCTTATTACTGTCTTTGCCACTTTCCTTGTTATTACTACTTGAAGATGATGCTTTCACTGATGACACTGTTAGCGGTGATTGGTTCTGGAGAAAATCGTTGGACTATTAATACTAATATAATATTTTCAAAATGCGATACACTAGCACATTGAAAACTTTTAAGCACTATTTTTCTTTTTTTTTTGTCATAGCTGGAACAATTTTATTAAACTCACCTGTAAATCTCTTTTGTCTTTGTCCGAGATAGATCGATCTGGCTGTGGTGCTGGCAAAAGCTTAAAACGGCATGTATCAGAAAGATTCCATGCAGCATTCTGTAATATTCCCACCTTTGGCACACCCGTTGACATGTTGAAACCTAATAATTAAATTTCAAAATATGAAAAAATAATATAAAAAATAATTATAATAAAATGTAAAAATTATTATAATATAATATATTAATTATTAAACTATTGTAAAAATGAAAAAAATGTTGAGTGAAAAAACTATAAAATTACCTATAGCTCCTGGTTGATACATTGGAGCATTCTTCATAGTAACACTCTGACCAGCTTGCAAATCTTGAGGTGTGTTTGAGGGGTGACCACGCTGTTGTTTACGAGAGCGCGCGCGATGCTTTTCCCAAAGACGTGCGCGTTGACCAAGCGGCAACACACCCCTTAATATTAATGTATGTGAATTAAAATTTTTGCTGTAAGCTGTGCGTGCAAATCGCTGATTTTACTCGCGTAAATATGCCTATCCAATAATTGGGTTACATGTTAGTCTAAGTTTTACTCTAAACATAAGGTTTTCAATGAAACTTGGTATGGTTATGGTTGGTTTACTTAGTTTCCTGGGTTATAAAATTTCATTACAAACATTTTTATACTTAGAGATGTAAAAAAGAAAATAATAAAGAAATGTCTATCTTTTTGCTTTTACAATATTTATATGGAGACACATACATACAATGTTTGTTACAAAGATTAAAATTAAATGATACATACCACCAATAAAGAGCTCCAGATTCCAACCTCGCTACAGTGTACAGTGAGCAAACATGCAGAGACACGGGTTTATCAGAGCCAAACTCGGTAAATGTCTGCAGAGGATGTTCTAACCTAACAGCACCAGGTGCATGAGCTATTAAAAAATATGAGTGTTTAGTATTTGGATTTATATAATAGTATTTAAAAAAATTAAATAACAAACAAATTTTGAGATGATTTTAGTTAAAGATATTCTAATATTTTTTTCTATTATTACCAATAGATTCGTCCAAAAATGTAGCTATTCGCCCAGCATCAGTGAGCACAGATACACGGATACCAGCTGCGCTCATACTTAAAATTCTTTCTCCAGGTGTCAACCCTAGCCAATTGCCACGTGGATGAAAAATACTTCCCGATGGCTGTACAAAAACAAATTAAAATATGATTATTGTAAAATAAAACTTAAGTTAAATCACTGATAGCATCATATATTTATTTTATATATATATATAAGTATAATGAAACATATTATTGTAAAAAAAAAAAGAAATTTAATGTAGAAAAATGGGAAATAATAAGTCTTTATTATTATTATTATTATTATTAATGATACATACATCATTACGCTGGTATGGGTGTGCATCGGACCAACGCCACTGATGCAGTTGTCCCTGTGTAGAAATAGCGATCAATTCGCTAAATGTTGCCGCAATGTGAGTGAAGCGAATGTTACTGTCCCAATATTCAAGCTCTTCAGATACCCACAAGGGAGACGCTGCCATTGCGGAGTCCTTTTTCTTGTTCTCTACTTTAGTATAAGAATTAAGAATTAATATTCAACTAATATCAACAGTGCTTCACTAACACAACAGAAAGCCATAAAATCAATTAATCAATCAATTCAACTAATATTATAGAAAACCGATAAAAAAATGTGGAAATAAAAGTCAAGTTCATGACAAGATTTTTAAAATATGCTTTAATACGTTTTTCATTATATACAATAATTATCACTATATGTAGGTACCTCCTTCCTTATCCCAGGACGTATCTCGGAGTGCAGATTCCAGCCACCGGCGAGGACCAAAGTACTGTCTCTCTCTCCAGCGACTAAACTCCGAAGGTCGGTCTTGAGTGGAGCTGCTGCTCTCGCGACTGGCTGCAGTACGTAAGCTGCCGCCGCTACCTCCACCCGCACTGCGACTGATTTTATATTATTATTGCTTATTGAGTACTCTTAATATAAAGTGTTTCATAAAATACTACATCTTAATAAGTTGTACATGATGAGTAAGACAAAAAAAATGTAGACATATACATTATGAGATAATGATGTAGTTGTTTATGATACACCATTAAAAAAAATACATAAGAACTTAAAACACCCAATCACGAAACAAAAACGGAAATTGCGTAAGCGTTTTGCATGCTAGATTGGGTCGAGGACTACATTTAACTATAGTGGTAGGAGAGATGAGGCTGAGGAGCGTAGCTTGACAGGATACCTTCTGACAGCCGCGTACCCGAAGATGTCCTCCGAAAACATGGCGTCGGCATCTATAATCACTGACTGGTCTTGCTGAGTAGCGTGAAAACCACCATCCAAGAGGGAAATGAGGTCTTCAGGGACATAGCCGTCGCCGCCCTCTCCACCCTCCGGTTCCTCGCCCTCCTCGTCATCGCGGGACAGTAAGTTGTTTACGGCTTGATTTACATCGAGATTCGTACGCTGGGAAATAAAATAGCAATTTTTAAAACTACCCTATATCAAACATTACTAGTTGTACCTTGCAATTTTACCCACAAAGCACCCACGGAAATGACGGTATAAATGTATTAAGTTTCATTACAAATGGTACAATAGTTTTAATACAAAAAAAAATCACTAACAAACAACTAACGATTCTCACATCCTTTCGAGTTCATAATTTTTGATGGATATTTTAAAATAAACTATCAATTAATAACTTGCCTGCAACTCTCTTATTATAAGACTTCTACTTTTTCCTTGAAGTACCACCTGGGCTTGTGTCACTAAATCTTCGGGCACAAACGGTGCTGGTACAGCCGATACTACTCTACTAGAGCCCGATGCCCCGATAATCACACCAGTAGCTCTGCTTGTTGATCCTGATATATCATAGCAATCAATAATCTGATAATTATGTTTAATTTGTGTTTAATATCAAGATTGGAGGTTAATGGAAGAGGCCTACGTTCAGCAGAGGACATACAATAGCTGATATCATGATATGATGATGGCAATTAATGAAAGTTATGCCTATTAGTCCAGTGTTTAACAATGAACCATGCAATTCTATTTTTTTTTTTTCTACTTTTATGTACTTTACATACTTCTGGTATGACTTGAAAACAGACAATTATCAAAAAAAGCAACAAATATTGGAGATGTGTATATTAAGGGTTTAGATTTAAAATTTTGTACATTTTCTTCTAATTGAATTTGTTTATTTAGATCACTAGAAAAAATACACCTTGGGGCATAAGGGATTGCCTTATAATGAACTATTTTGTTTTCTTTTATTTCTTCAATTATGTCTCAATCAACTGTTTCAATAATTATTTTTTTCACAACCTTGTGTAACCACCTAACCAGGTTATCATTGTGGTTAAACATAATTTTAATTATAAACATTTTTTTTTTCTAAGACCTATATTTTTAACAAAAAAATATTTTTATGTTAAGCTTGTGATAGTCAATAAATTTAATTAATTACATGATAAAATGTATATTTATAATTAGAAATTTATGAAGAATATATAATTATATTTACACATATTTATCCATATTTTGTAACATTGAATAGTTAAATTTAAAAAAACAGAAGGGGAAACTTAAAGGCTTAAGGTATTAAGAAATTAGGTTAACTTAGTTTTTATTCTATTCTAACTAAAGTCAAAGATCAATCTAACAGTTCAGTCAACATAAAATCCAACACCATGTCTAATAAATTCACACACCAACATCATGGATCTTTAAAATTATAGTCTAATTGATGTAAATAATACATTTTATCAGTACCTTGTGAACTAGGTGCTGCACGAATCGAATTTCTCATAATCCTTGCTCTTGTACGAGGTTGCTGTCTAGAACCACAGCCACTTCCACTACCACCTTGCTTTCCGCCACTTGTGCCGCCGCCGCCACTACCTCCTCCACCATTCCCTCCATTTTTGCTAGCATCTGCTTTACTCAAGTCCAATCTATCAGGAATAATGGAGAATGCAGCCCGGCATATGCTACCATCTTCAAGCAAGCAAGCTATATGGGCTGGTCCAGCGGCCACTGATCGCACGCCTCTTAATGACGTTAGAGCAGAAGGTGCCGCTCCAGTTCCATATCTATTCCAACGTTCTGCAACTTCTCTAAGTCTGCAACAAATAGATAAATCATGTTAATAAAATAATACTTATCATAGAAATAATTTACATAGAGACTAAACACATAAATTATTTAAATATTATTATTTCAAAGATTGCAACAACAGGTTTCAAATCTCAATTCTTAGCTGTTCTACTCTATATTATATATTCTAACAGAGCTCAGTACATAAAATGTTCTAATATAAAGCTATGCACTGTAGGTCAGAAACAAAATCATATTATTGCAAAAAAAAAAAGAAACAAATCAAACCAAAATCTATACTAATATTATAAAGTAGAAGAGTTTGTTTGTTTGAACGCGCTAATCTTAGGAACTACTGGTCTGAATTGAAAAAAAAATATTTTTGTTGGATAGTCCATTTACCGAGGATGGCTATAGGCTACATAACATCACGCTACGACCAATAGGAGCTGAGCATTCATAAGAAACGTTACAAAAACGGGATATGCGCACTTGTTTAATTTTTTTTTTCTCTATTGTAAAATCTATACTAATATTATAAAGCTGAAGAGTTTGTTTGTTTGTTTGAACGCGCTAATCTCAGGAACTACTGGTTCGAATTGAAAAATTTTTTTTGTGTTGATTAGCCCATTTACCGAGGAAGCCTGTATAGCCTATATAAAAAAAAAAACAGGTAAATATTAATAAACTTTTAAGTAAAGTTTCTCAACAATTATACAATTATGTACGCGTCGTCTGGACACCCTAGCAGCTAGCTGCACTTTCGACACAAAACAGGTAGTTTACCTACGTCCAAACGCCGCCACGTGTTAACAGGGTAGCAGGATAAACAAGCATGATCCAATCCCCCTTAATACTTTAATCCTGGCTTAGGATAGGCAAAAATACTAAGATATTTTACTCGTTTAAGCAACAAATTTGTTGACTAGGTAAATGATGTGAACTTTGGCAATTTTTAGATGTTAACAAGCGGCACAGTACAACATCTGTGTACGTACCGCCGGCATGACTGTAGAGTGTCAACGCTTCATTTACTTGAATTGAAATTTATGAAAATTTGGTCAAAAATTAAGTACCTATTTTCTTTACATAATTCGAATGAGAATCATGTACCGAGTATTCTCCTTAAATATTGATAGTACTTTACCAGTCACCTGTATAGCATCACGCTACGACCAATAGGTGCTGAACAATTATAAGAAATATTACAAAAATGGGAAAAATAATCTTTCTGGGAGCTTCCGTTGTGTCTCTTCTCTTCTCGAGACATTTTTTAACTATAGTTCCACTTTTAAAGTAAATATAACATCACTCTTTTACTGAGAATTTTCGAAAAAAAAAAAACCTAATTACGTTGAATGACCCAAGAACCAACGAGGCATGTACCTGCTCTTATTGTTAGAGTGATTGCTTAAAAATATTTAAGTACGTTTTAAAAATCCTTAAATTAACGCAGGGGAAACCGCGGGGCACAGCTAGTAGAATATAATGAGGGCAAATTGTACATCAAAAAATTATTGAAATTAAATGTAATTGAAGCCACAAGGCATGTATATAATAACTATTTGAAAATATAACTTGCTCAATACAACAATCATCTTTATTGTAAATACATACCAAAAGGACAACAAAAGACATTAAATGCCTAATATTAAATTACATTAAAAACCTAAAAAAATAAACACAATTTACGTCAAAGATTTTTTGTTTTGTAAATTTTAATTATTTTCCTGCACTTAATGATTTAACTATTACAGTATATGATTTTTTAATTACGTCAATTAGTATAACTATTTAGAAAATGTATGATTTACTTATTCCTTAATGAAAGAAAACAAATTTATAATTACATTTAGAGTTTATTAGTGTAAATCACTACTTTTTAAACTATCAAAACACCAACATATTGATTTTGCTATTATATATTAAAAGATTTCTCAGTTATAATATTTACATGCAAGATATAGAAGAGTATATTACTACAATGCAAACCAAATAATGCAGAAATATGAACACTATTTTTTTTCCTACTTTTCTTTACTGGCTTATTGGTCAAATCCCAAATTTCTCTCGGCAATAAATTATTACTGTACAAGGCTATACCCAAACCCGTCTGGACGTATAGCATCCAGCTATGAAGTACTGCATTGCACTGCAACATCGAAATACAGAGGTTTCAAAACATTATTGCGGAATACTGCCGAATACTGCAGATGATAACTAATGCTCCTTGGTTCATAAAACCCCAATGAACCACTACATCACCTCAGAATACCTACAGTTAAGAAGAAAATTGTAAAGCAAACCAAATCATATAAGGAGTGCATTTCAAAACACCCAAACATCTTTGCCCGGTCACTAATGAATAATGAACAAAAAGCCCATCATCTGAAGGGAAAAGTACCTCAGGATTTAGTCCAAGCACAGTAAATTCACTGTTTATAGGAAGAGTTTGTGTGACTTAGCTTGTAAAATGCCTTTACAAGCTACATCAATCATACTACTGAATGTCCCACAGAAAGAGACAGATTGTAGTATATATAAGAAATTAAAAAATAAATAAATCTTAATATCTATATTATAAACTTCTTATTATTTTTATGTATCCGAATTATTTAATATTGCAACATTTGTATGCCTTCTTTGCTTGAAATTATTTGATCAGAATGGAGAATTAATATTTTTATAATAAATTTTCTTAACAATTTTCATTGACTTATATGATAAACTACATACTATATATAACTTTATATACATTGTACGTACGAGCAAGACACAATATATATACGGACGGACGCGGGAGTGAGAGAGAGAGGTAGTAAAATGTCAATGTACGAAATTCTTTCTGGTCCACGATCCGACTATAGAATTGTATCATCCTATACTAATTTTAGATATAAATACATAATTTTTCTATCTCATATTATATAGTTTACAAGGAAATTGTTAATGCCCATATTAATGATAATTGAAATGTACTTTATTAAGGGGTGGAGACCTGGTGTCCTGAAACACAGGCCTTGAGCCTAGCTTAAGCACCAGTCGTCCACAATATTAGTGCTCTAATTCATATGTACCTATATAATGTCATGTTTAAAATATTATGACAATGCTTTAAATTAAAGTTTAGAAAATAAATATATCATTGATTTTTTTTCTAAAAAACAATAATATTCAGATATTAGATACAAAAGAATGTTAGTAATTTAGCCTTGGATGTCTAGGTGTCCCTGTGACTTGTATTACATCCATATTTCTAAAAATACGTTGCCGAGTTTAATGCTGAAAGCATTCTTCGCAGTTAAAAACAGCACTAATTTGTGTTTAATTATTCTAAACACTACTTGTTGGCAAGATCAAATATATATTTTACATAAAATAAGGATATTATTCTTAATAAGTTTTTTTTCATGTGCTGAATGAAATTGGTTATCATGGTTCCTTACAACTTTGACAAAAAATTAAAAAAAAAGAAACATCGATTTTTGAGAATTCGATCCTTTAGACCTCGATTTTTTAAAGAATCGATTCATCATGATCAAAATTGATCATTTTTGAGAAGAATCGCCAACCCTAGTTCAAACCTACAATATGTAGAGGAGGTCTTAGCTCAACAGTGGGATGTTTCAAATTGATTCAAGTTCAGATTCGAGTTATTAATGTAAACTTCAAAATGATTTTGAAATTTAAAGTATTGATTAAATCAATTAAGTATGGTCTCAGTAACATGGCCACTGGTGCACAGAAACAAATAGACAATGATACAATATTTCTTATTATTTGTCTTTCAAATTTTCAGGAATATATGTTTAAAAAGATAAAATTATTGTCATTGTTTGTTAACATAAAATATTTATTATTTGTTTTCTAGAAACTTCCAGAGTATTACTCGTCAATATGTTATTAAATTAATTATTTAAAACAGCTAATTAATAATACACTTTTTATTTTGTGTATATAAACACTAAAATAAAAGGTTTATTAATTAAATTTAATAGCCTATAATTAACTTAATTGAGAATATATTATATAGAATATTTATTATAAAAAAAAATCATTTCAGGCTTCTTAATTTTATATAAAATAGCAAGTATAATTATGTATAAAATTCAGCAGTAAATAGAAGTGTTATAAAATAACGATAGTAAATTAAATAATATTTGTGTCTTTGTGTGGGTAATGCAAGTATAATACTTGTTTTCAATTATGATAGAAAATAATAGTTATACCTAATGTTAAGAAAATGGGGTTCGCAAATTAAAAGCGATTAACATCGTGTCCACAAGTGAGAGTAAGTTCATTGCAGATTATGCTATTATCAATATCATTATTCATTTATAATATAAATATGCTAAATTGTCAAGAAAAAAACTAGAACTATGGATTTAAAAAAAAAGATAAAATGACAAACAAAACGAAAATACTAGATAAAATGATCGATGAAATCACAAGCATTTTAACCAACCAAATCCTTTTTTGATGACATATGATCATTACCGTCATTATTAAATGTCTGATATTGAGTTGTAGATCACGGTAATGGAGTCAAATAAAAAGTTGAATAATGGACTTACCTATCTATCAATTGATCCTCTGTTCCAGGCAATGGATGAACAACGAAATGCATTGAAGACATTTCAAAGAGATCTCGTGAATTTTAAACTAAGATCACTTCCACATTTGCATCCACTAAAAATCTGTAGAACAAAAGAACACTCCTATCTACTATCGTTCTCTAACCACCATATTTCTTGTGGTCCTCTCAAATCTCAATAGCGTTTTTCGTTCTCAAATACATGTGAGTCGGTACATGACGAAAAAAGAAAGAAAATATCAACATGGCTTCTACGTCTGAAATGTTGGTAGACATTAGCGATGGGCGTTGAATCAACGAACGGTTAAAATAGACGGTCTACGTTCAATCGACGCTGCGACGGTCTACAGTTCATTCGTGAACTAGTCGAATTCATAGACGGCTAAACTGAGAGTCCACAGCGTTCTTATCTACTGACAACGCGACGACGACGCGTAAACGTATCCGGTTAATACAAGTTCATGCGTTTGTTGAAATAGTATCGTCGGATAAAGCAATTTGAACCTTAAGTATATAGCGTAGGAGATGATATTTGATATTTTTTTAACTAGACTTGTGAGAGTGAGAAGGCAGGAGCATTCTGATATAATAAAAAAAAAAAAAATGAAATAAATAAAAATGTAAATAATTAAAAATGTATATAAAATCAGTTGATCTTCTAAATACGCCTGAAATACGATATTATATCTTTCAAAACGTATTCAGCCAGTCCTAAGCCTGGAAAAGTATGAAGGGAAGATTAAATTGATTGATTGTACTTTTTTGTAACTTTGCAGTTCATTCGAATGTCAAATAATGCGTAAAACTAGACTAAAGACACCGGCGTCGTAGCGTTGCTTTTGTAGACTAGACCAGATTTAGACGCCGCGCTTAGTCGATTGAATTGAACGCCTGTCACTATCGCGTCGACTAGGGATATTCGATATACATCGATGCATCGAATTCACTCGATGTTTATAATACGATACATCGAAACGATCCGATGTTTTGAAAAGCTATTGATTTACTCGATGTATCGATGTAATTTCATAAAACATCGAATCAATGATAACCATAGTATTTCTGTTTCAGTATCTCTGATTTAGAAAAATTTAGAAGTTAAAATTGAATATTAAACATTTTTTTTTGTCGGCTCTAGTTGACTGATATTGACATTGGCAACACTACGTCTGGTGTCACAGAATAAACAAGTTCGTTTTTTTTTGTTTCGGGTCTCTGTGAACTTTGAATAAAAACGTTAAATTTCATTTATAGTTTTTATTTGTTTGTGAATGTGTATCTTTTACAACACGAAGTAGGACTGGATTTGAATAAAATATATTATTACAGTATAATTTCATCGTTTCCTTATAAGTTCGATTGGAGAGTTCTCGTTTTTGTAATAATAACAAAGAATATTGTCACATGTTGCTTTCATTTTTTTTTAATAAATAAATAAATGTGTCTTAATATTTATTTATTCATTTATTATTTATTTTTTTAATAAACGACACCGGTGAGCTGAATCAGCGAAGATTGCATGAAAAGTCGTTTTTTTTTTCTTTGTAACATAATTATATTCCTTGAATATCCTTTAACACACACACACAAAATGCAGACATGTAAAGTGCTTTTGTAAAAATAATAGATAATAACAAATTGTGATTTGTTTGTTTGTATGGAGTGTCAAGGGGAACTACTACAGCTGATGAAGCTGATTAGAAAAAGTACTCGATTTTGAGAAAACATCGATGTTTCCAACCGATGCATCGAAAAACATCGATGCACAGTCGCGATGTATTGCATCGAAAAAAAACATCGATGTATTTTCTAAGTGGACACCCCTAGCGTCGACTAGTCGACGAATTCAACTAGTTGATCGACTAGTCGATGAACGGAAATGGACGGTCTAGTTTCGTTAACGAAAAATGCGTCGACGACCCATCTCTAGTAGACATGAAAATTGAAAAGCGTTCCATAAATTATATACCTATAAATTATAATAATAGCAATTTAGATTACGTGATGTAAAAAGAAAAGTAATTTTAAAAAAAGCACGTAATTTTATACTATATGAAATATTGAAAGACACTAAATATATTATAATAGTTATATAGTTGTTTAGAAAATATATTAAAAAGTCACTATGTAAAGTATGTCACAACTCACAAGCCTTATGTGCCTTTTATTCATATTTTTAATAATTTTATTTTCAGTTTTAATTTATTTAGCCTTATATAATAATAAATATAATATAATAATATATTCTGGTATTCGAAGATTCAAATAAATATATTTTTTATATTTTTTGTAGAACTTATTTTTTTTCTAATTAATTTTTAAACTTAATAAAATGTAGTAAATTGTATAACAGTGACATTTTCTTTTTTTTTTTTTTTTTTTTTTTATTGGAAATTTGAGTGCGTTTGACCTCAATCTTGTCTGATGGTAAACAATGATGAGGTCTAAGGTGAAGCACGCAAACTCAAATAATGCCTGTTCACTCTTGCCTTAAAAATCCCTAGGTTGTACGCATCGGGAAACAGTGACGCAGGAAGAGAATTCCATTCCTTTGCAGTTCTAATAATGAAAGATGATGCGAACCGCGAGGTACGAACTGGAGGAATGTCGACCACGTATGGATGGAACCCCTGCCCTCGTCGAGTTGTCCGATGGTGGAATGGTGCTGGGGGAATCAATTGATGCAATTCCTGTGCACACTCACCGAAATGTAACCTGTAAAAGACACACAGACTAGCAACCAGTCGGCGATGTTCGAGGCTCTGGAGCTGTCTTGAAGTAAGCATCTCATCACCAATGAGTTTTCTGGCACGCCTGTCGATAGCTTCCAGGGCTTCGAGCTGATACCGGGCGGAACCGTCCCACAGATGGCAACAGTACTCCAAGCAGGAGCGGACTTGAGCTGTATAAAGTCTTAGCAGCTGGTCCGGTGTGAAATAGTGACGGACCTTGGAGAGGATGCCCAGTTTTTTTGAAGCAGTCTTAGCCCTGGATTCGATATAGCTTCCAAAATTGAGTTTGGACGATAAGTCTATACCGAGTAGTTCAAGGTGGTTCGTGACTGGAACAGGCACATTTCGGAAAGTGGGAGCCAAGTTAAACGGGCTCTTTTTAGCGGAGAAGAGACACGCCTGGGTTTTTGAAGCATTGAATCTTACTAGATTGGCATCACCCCAGTCGGAGACAGCCTGAAGAGTAAGATTGGCACGGTAGACCATTGCTTCTCTAAGATCGTCCACTTCAGTTTGTCTTGTTCTTGCACTGGAGAAGTATCTCTCCGCGACGGTGCTGTCATCTGCGTACCCAAAGATACCGGGCTTAAGCAGATCGTTTATGTGAAGCAGGAATAGCGTTGCGGAGAGAACAGATCCTTGGGGTACCCCGGCATTGATAGTCAATAGGTCAGACGTGTAGCCATCAACAACTACACGAATTGACCGTTCCCTCAAGAAATCGGAGATCCAAGTACATAGACTGGTGGGAATACCGTAAGCAGGAAGCTTCGCAACAAGACCATCGTGCCAGACCCCGTCGAATGCCTTCGAAATGTCAAGTGAGACAGCTAGGGCCTCACCATATTTATCGAGGGCTTCCCCCCAGAGATGTGTAGCGTACACGAGAAGATAATTTATTTATTATAATAATTTATAATTTCTGTTAATTATAATGAGTTTCTATAATAAATTTTTGAATTCTGTTAACTATAATAAGTTTCTATAATAGATATACACCGGTAGTGAGTTCAGAACGAATAATTTCATGAACTTAAAAACAAAATAACTTTCTGCAATTATCGGAAACCCACCTTGTTTTTGGTCTTGAAAGATCGCAAATCGTCTGAACTTATTAACATAAGTTTTTCATCACAATTTAACCCGTATGTCGTGATCTAAGACGTTCAACAAGCTCCAAATCACACAGCGTGTAATTGAGAGGGCTATGCTTGGTATTTCTCTGCGAGATCGAATCAGAAATAATTAGATCCACGGATGAACGAAGGTTGCTGACAAAACCCAACGGATTTGCAAACTTAAGTGGCAGTGGGCAGGGCACATAGCTCGAAGAACTGACGGCCGATGGAGCAGAAAGGTTCTCGAGTGAAGACCACGTACCGGCAAGCGAATCGTCGGACGTCCGTACACGAGATAGACAGACGACTTGAGAAAAGTCGCTGGAAGCCGTTGGATAGAGGCTGCTTTGAACCAGTCGCTCTTGAGGTCTATGGGGGAGGCCTTCGTTTAACAGTAGGCATCCAACGGCTGATATAATAATGAATTTTTTTTTTTTTTTTTCTTTTATTAATTTTAGGGACTTTTGTCCTACATATTATTGATAATGTTTATATTATATTATATCTTTTATTGTTGTTAATTTATATTGTTTATATGTGTTCAGTCCGTGTTATGTCCTACCTCTCCATTCATTCCTGTCCTTTAAAGTTTATTATCATGCTAATGTGGCGCCATCCTAATTTGATGAATTTCGATAACACTTTTCGTAACATCTCATCTGTAATATCTATACTCCATGCTTATAGAATATCTGTACTTCATACGTTATGCCATCGACATAAACATCTGTTCCTATCTTAGACAAAGTATCCTATAGACATGACATGGTAATAATAATACCAAGCGTGAGCGAGATATAAATACGATCGAAACCCTATGTGTGACAGAAACAGACAAAATATTCTTTGTCCCTTTCTGCGTACCACCCAAAAGATTGTATGACCTATGTCTCGTATGTGCACAACAAACTTGACGTCTTGCAGTTTTTGTGAAAATACACTTCAATACTCATTAATTGTTGTTTCAAGTAGTGATTTAACGTTGATTTACGTAATATTATTGTGGAAAATATTGGTTTACTGCCGAATTGTTGGCTGTAAGAGCCGTAGTGAGCGAAAAAAGGAACACATAACCTTTCACGCGTAAGTACTGTATTTAATGCATTCTTAACAATAATTTAACGAAGATAATCAACTACATATGTAATTTAATATTAAATAATGCTCATAAATATAGCCAGTGTGTCTAAATTTGGTAAAACAAATATGTTTATTAATCACCCAAATTGAGGAGTCATTTAAACATTACGTCATAATGGATATTATCGTTATACGACTATTTTTCTATTATATTTTGTATTTAGTAGTATAACACACAGTTCAGGATAACCAGCTTTTATTTGTTGTAATTTCCCTAAATTTAAGGTAAATATTTCAGAAAATTAGTATGAATAATTATAATAATTTATTTTTTAATAATTTAAACAAATATATAAAAATTGAAGTGTCTGTTTATAGTTTTAGATTAAAAGCTTTTTACAAAAGGCATATGAAAGTACACAGTGCCTACTTATATAAAAAAAATCAATTTAATTTTCATTTGTCTTTCTGTATATTCAGACTTATCTCTGAAACGGCTGGACCAATAAAAATAGGGTTCTAAGAAAACATATATCTCTCAGTATGTTTAAGTTTGTGAATACTGCATAGTAATAAATAAATTTGAATTTGAATTAACACAGTATGAAACCGGGGTGATGGTTAGTTACTGAAATTTTTTGGCAATTTCTTAATATTTTGTAATGATTTCAGCTTTCCAAAGGATTTAGTTGTGCGTAAATCATGGATTTTGTCAACTGGGCGGTCAAATTGGGACCCAAAAAATATGATCGCATCTGCTCCAAACATTTCTCCGAAAATCGTTTTCGGAAAACACTTCATAGGGTTTATCTTAATAAATTATCTGCACCAACCCTGTACGTACATGTAAGTAAACCATTCTGTAGTAAGCAAAGTGCCTATTTGAAAGGTAAAAAATATGAGAAAATGTGACAAATCATGTTATTCTTTTCAGAAATTTATTTCTGATATCAAAAACACAGATTGTCAGACAGATATGCCTATTGCTTCCACAAGTGCAGTTTTACTCGAAGAAGATTCAAAAGCAAATATAGAAATGGAATGTGAAACATATTCAGTAAGTTTACTATTAATCATATTTAATTTATTTATAAAATTGGACTAGTGGCCCGACAGACGTTGTACGAAACATTAATTTATAGTGGGCTGAATTTTAAGTCATTTAAGTAGGACATTCAAACTAATATTACAGCCTTTGTAAATAGTCTAGTTACAAGATATTTGAGCAAATATTTACTTAAAATTTGAAATTATCAATTACAAAGGAAAAATATTTTGTATGAAATTTATATCTACATAGCTTGTCTGTACAAAGATATATTACAAAACTTAAAAGCTTATGAAATTATCTAAATGTGAGTGTATATGAACATGTGTTTGTTTAATGATGCCTGCAGAATCACAATAGATTTTTTTAACACCCGGCTTAAGACTATAACACAATATACAAATTTATTAGATTAGATAATTCAGATGTCTGAACTTTAATAATATTTTTTAAAGTATGATAGATAATATCATAAGTATGCAAAATATACTATATTAAATAATTTAATCCTTTCTGTAGTATTTATTACATAATAGGTAGATAAAATAATTTATTTCAAAATGTGTTTGTTTAATTTTCAGTGTAAAAATATTGCCTTTGCCTATGCAACATCTCAAAGCAGCGAAGTAATAACTTACACTCCAAGAAGAAGGAGTTACACTACAAGTTTGTACAAAAGTTTAAATTAAAAACTCTTCTGGCTGAAAAAAGAAAAAAGAGGGTTGCTGTGTTAAAGTCAAGGAACTTACGCCTGAAGAAAAAAAATGCAAATTTTTTGGATAATATTGTAACAATAGCCTGTGGTTTAGTTAATTTACAGGATTGTCTATTTAGTAATCAAGCTTGAAAATAAAAATGCTTTTCTTTTATAAAGTTTTATTTCGAAACCTTGCATAATAAAAAACACATGTCATATTATTAATAGAAGAGTAATTTCAAATCTCAATTCGTTTCGAAAATATTGATGTTTTCGAAAAATGCGTGGACTTCTCTAAAATATCAGTACAATAGTTTTCATCATAATCTTCTTCGAATATTTCTTCTTTGTTTCTCGCACAAAACCAGTTTCTACTTTATTAGTACTATTATTAAATACGTTTTATATTTAAATATTACAAAATTACTATATACAACTCTATAACAAGACTTTATTTAAATAAATTGCAAATAAAATGACCAACCAATACCCGCGTACACTGAATTTTAGCGGCAGGAACGGCATAATGTTTATAACTTAATATCTTCGTAAGTAATAGTCCGATTTGGATAATTCAAAAAGAAATATCATTCTTATGTCATAGAGAATAACGTGGATACTAGTTCCATTGAATTTGTTCAATCTTTTACCTTACTGATCCTCATTGAAACAATGCTTGTCACCGATTATCCTGGTGAAGGACCGTCTAATAGAATATAATATGAAAGAAGTGAAGTTATACTGCGAGTATGTATAATAAAATTTATAGAAACAAAATCGAGATTTTTTATTATTAAAAGTTATTAAAATAGCATTTCCCCTAATCATAGACAATACTTTATAATAGTAGATAGGTATATGTATGTCAAACACACAGTGAGTTTATTAATTTTAAAAAGAAATCTCCATAACTTGATTCTTGAATAATATATAAAAACACTTATAAAATAAACTTATTTTGCTGACCGTAATAACCTTAACTGTCAATGTACTACAAGCCACCAATTTATTTTTGTTTCTTTAATAAACCAGGTTATAGTTGATAATAATCTTATAACCTATTGCAGCCGCCATTTTAGATTTGTATTTTGTATTATGTTTTACAAATTTATTGTGATCGATCACACAGACGATTACAATTGTAAAACAATAAATATATTCTCAGTTCTCACCTTTCAAAATCAGCAGGAAGTTTAAAAAACGATAGCTGAATTTTAATTTATATTATGGGTAAATTTTCCCTAATATGGTATCCCTAAATACACGATGTACTCTATCTCCATCTCATAGGGTGGTACGCTGATGTCAAGTCTATAAGATACTTTGTCTAAGGTTCCTATTAATTATTTATTCTACTCTATGCATCTGTGAGTGATATAAACAGAGACATGATACTTGTATCATGTCTCTGGATATAAAAAAACAATGTCAAAAATGGCGGCCAAGTCAAAGAAGCGGCTGTCTAAAAATGAAAATAAATTGTTAAAATTAGAAAAATTAGAACTTAATGATGTTATTTGTTCAATTTGTCAATCTATTCTAATAGAACCTGTAACTTTACCTTGCTACCATGATTTTTGTCAAAGTTGTTTTAATAGAAGTATTGAAAATAATGCTTTGTGTTGTCCACTATGTCGACTACGAATAGGTTCTTGGTTACGATCAGCAACAAAACAAAAAAATTTAGTTAACACTCAGCTTTGGAGATTCATAAAAATAAAATTTGGTGAGCAGATTGATAGAAAATTAAAAGGAGAAGATATCGAACTGCCATCAGGTACAGATATTTAAATTCTATAAACTACTGGATAAAAACAAACACTGATTGTTTCCTTAATAAAATGTCAGTCGTATTATAGTTATTAAACTTTTGAAGGATTTGCCTTCGAGTCCCTGCATATATCCTTCACTGTGTCTATTGCAGAAACACCATTATTTAGAATAAGTGAACCAGGAGAAATAAGATCTGAGTATGAAGCTGAACTAAAGAGACTGAGAGCAGAGCGTCTGCGACTAGAACAACAAGAACTTGATAAAACAGAGCTTTTAATCAAGTACGTGATAAATTCATTCTGCTATCTTACTTATCACTCATTTTTTTAACTGGTATTTGAACAACAATATGGTCTATAAACATATTTTATATTACATTTTTTGGTAATTATTTACAATCGCGGCTTTTGCGAAAAATGGCTCAAATTTGCTCAATTATCGTTGCTAAAAAATGGTATTCCATATATAATTAACAAGGGGGAAGCCATAAAACCCCATAAACAACAAATATGATTGATATATGACAAAATATGAAGGCAAGGAATATGAAAAAAAAAAATTAACAACCTTAAAAAAAAAAGAACTAACAATCTATTATTGATAGGTTGTTGTTATAGTTTTTTTTTTCTTTTTTTCTTTTGAAAAATTATTAACTTATAGTAATAACAATTTATTACTTCATTATATTATTTTAATTTTTTTTTAAATGGAAAAAATGCATAAAAGAATATTTTGTCAGGCGTTAATTATATATTTTGTCAGGCAGTCATTCATATTTGTTGTTTAGGGGTTTTCGTGAAGTTTTATGGGTTCAATACAAGAATATTTGTAAAAAAAATTTGGTAGCAATTTTTCGCCAAAGCCGCGAATGTAAATATTTACCCATTTTTTATATAGAAAAATTGTTCACAATAACATGTTTAATTAAAATTACATTTATTTTGTCTCTCTCTTATATATTATTATAATATTTATATTATGTTTCTTTTATTTAATAAAGATTTTTATTTAACATTTTATATTTTAGAAAACTCAATGAAGAAGAAAAAGAAGCCCAAAAAAGATATTTAGAAAGAATAAAAGAGGATGAAATTCTTGCAAAACAGCTGCAGCAAGAAAATTTAAAAATAACAACACTGTCCAAAACACCAAAGCATAGAACAATAACAGTTTCCTTAACTAAACCTCGACTGAGACCCACTACCATAGATAGTTATTTAAAGAAGTCTTCTGTACAAGCAACTATTGTTAATAAGTAAGTATTACTCATTAATCATTAATTATAGACTTAAATTTTTTTATTACAATATTTAATAGAAATGTGTATGGTGTAACTTATTCCCAATACAATAAAAAGCCAATATATTCATTTTAGCAGTCCTCACTTGACTGATGACAACACTAGCACCGATGTATCAACACCAATAGAATCTAACAAATCAAATAGCAGGCTGTCGCCAGAGATGCTTCCAAGAAACGGAAAGCTTGTGAAAAATTTTTTAGACAAGAAAATTAAAAGTGGAACCAGAATTTGGAATAAAGAAAATGGGAAAAACCTTCAAGATGAGGTAATATCGATTTGCTATATTAGTGTTTAAATTTAGAAAAAACAGTGTGTGTGTGTACTTATGTACGCACATAAGAAGTTATACTTAATGATACACAGAGTTATTGGGTAGTGCACGCCATCTGTAATTTTCACTTACAAGCTCGTAGAGTAACATAATTGTTAGCGACTGGCGACAGATGGGGTTATGGAAATCAATTTTAATACCTTACAATTTTACCTTACATTTTTAACTTTTTATTTAACAACAAATTATTTAATTATATTTTAAGGAAATATAAATCTGCAATTGACTAGCTAACTTCAGGGTGTAGTATAACTTCAAAAAAGCCAACAGTTATTTATACTACCACTGTAACAAAATTACTTCATATGTTAATTTACATTTTTTGTTATATATAATAACCAACAGAGAAAAATACATGTGTAAACACACATATAGTGTGATGTAATTTGAATTAAATAATTACACTACTTAATATGAAAATTTCTAATTATTTTTTAATTTTCTAGAAAAAAGAACTATTTGTTGATGAAAGTTTGGATAATATTGATGAAAAAAATGTAAAAACAAAAATTGGCATACAATCATTACTAGTCTCCTTGCCACTACCACATTCAGGAATTCTACATAAAACAAGCTTACCAGAAAGTCAAAATATTGAAACAAGCAGTGTTGATTCCATGCAGCTAGAATTATGTTACTTTAAACCTATTGAAGAAACAACACCAACAAGGTAATGTATTTGATGTATGGTTTGATTTATTATTGCATATATTTTTTGTGGACTTGTGTTGCACAAGTATAAACTATTGTTTATCATAGTTATCATATTTTGTTGTATAAGGAAAAAACAATGGTGTGAACTGCATCAAAATCAGGTTAAAAAATAAACACAATATTGTATTTCTAACATGAAAGTTATTATTATATTATATATAAGTATTCATTTGATATAATCATTATAGTTTAAGATGATAAAAATTGAAACACCACAGCAATAATACTTTTTTCCAAGATATTTTATTTGATAATATTGAATAGAATGAAGAGATATAATTAATTATTGTCACAAATGTAATAAAATCAATTGTATATGAATATTTATTTATAAGCTAGATTTATCTACAAATATAATATCTAAAACCTTTAAATTGAACTGTTATTCTATTTGAATTCTGACCTTGTTCATATACTATATGTGTAATTATTATGATAATACATGACATTTTCTATTCATACCATAAAACATTTTTTATTGTGATATTTTATAACTGTTACATATAATAGCTTTCATGGTTAAAACTGCACCATGGAGTTATATTTTATAACTTATAAATTTTCTCAAAAAAACAACTAGCACATAAAGAATTTGTAAATTCCAACCATTAGATACTGGTACATACTACATATTAACATACAACCTTACCTGCTTTATGATATTGGTAAAGATCAAGCATAGAATTTTAATTAACCTGTAACTATTTTAGGTAAAACAGGTAATAAATAATAATCGCTAGGCATTCTAATTAAGTATCACTGATTTTGTGGAGTTTAAAAATACTTAAAATTGCCCTATATTTATTTCAGTTTTAACACAATAAAGGGTCTACCATTGCGAGTGCCTTGTAAACGAGTGGACAAAGAGAAGGTTTTACCTCAGAATGAATCACCACCCAGTCGAGAGCAATACTTTGAAGGGCTATGTAAGCTTCGGAATTTGTCACTGGCTCAAAATATGCCCTCTGCATTTGTTGTTGTACTCGGTTTACTCAAATCTAAAAAGGTATTTAAATCTTTTTTATTATTTAGATCATGAGACCAAAACATTTTTGATTGATACTAGTTAGACAAGTGATATCATAATGTGGATACATTAACTACTTAAATAACTACTACTTAAATAATATTGTCTAAAAAAATTTTTTTTTAAAATATATATCTCACTCTTGTTCCCACTGCCATGTCAGTAGGGCAGTACTGACAAGTACTAGTAACTTTTTTTTCTTAACTTTTTCTTGGTAACTATGTAAAGATAAAATTATCCATCAATATTATATTGTTTCCTCAAACCTTTATAATCATATATATTATTTCTAAAAGGTACTTTTTCCAAGTGCCTAGATTTTTTAAAATACTTAACCAAAATTAATAATTCATATACCATTTTAAAGCTTATGTTTCCTGCTTTTGACGAAAAAGGAAAAAAGATATTAATAACTATACAAGCGCTATCTGTTGACTGTGTATTTAACTATACACTACAAGACGACGTAGATACATAATTCCATAAATTGTTAAGGTTTTGAATTACTAAGAACGATACAAATTATTACTGATAATTCTAATGAATGAAGTAATCAATTCACAGTAATTAATATTAATTAAAATGAATTGATTAGTTTTAAGTGTTAAGTAACATTGATTTGCATTATCGGTGATGATAAAACAAATATTTATATTTGTATATTCAATATTTAAATATATTTATTGTTGGAAATTTAATATATAAAAATCAATGATGATCATATTATAACTGCTAATGTTGTTTACAAATGTTTTTAAACATTTACTTTTTAAATGGTTTTCAATAAAACATATTATATAGCTGACGCGTGTAAATAATTTTTAGAACATCAAGAACTCATACATTGACTTATTTAAACATTATATTATCATTTATTGATTACTTTCAACTCGCATGAGGGCAAACTCAACTTCTGAAAATAACAAACAATGACTTTCAGAGATAAATAGGAAGCGGAAGGAACAAACAAATAAGTAACAAACACAAATATTGTACAAATATAAACTGTCTCCCAACACGGCTACTCACCGCGGGAGAGCTAGACCAAAACCCTCCAGCTAAGAGATGCAAAACTTTCAATATCTCAACTCTAAATACAAGAACTTTAGGAACTCAAGAAAGTTTACAGGAACTAGATATATCTCTTGATATAGTACGATATTAGTATGATATTTTTGTACTAGTAAGTACGATATTTTAGGCTTGAGCGAAATGAGAAGATTGGGTAGTAAAATAGAAGAACATGTAGTCTACATATTATACCACAATGGACAAACGGCAGGACATAGAGGTGTAGGCTTTATAATAAAGAGATATCTCAAACACTACATATAGGAGATAATAGGAATCTCTGATAGACTCGCAATACTAAACATTTAATTGCCAGTTAGCATGATATCCTACACACAAAAAAAGGAAAAAAAATATGCATGTAAGTAAATTTAAGAGAAAATATTTCGGTCGGTGGACTCACGCTCCACATTAGAGATACTAAGTTACTAATGTAGCAGCTACAATGTACTGAGTACGAATTGATAAAATAATAAATCGGAATTCAAAAGGCACGGGCAATCGGTCGGTGGACTCACGCTCCACATTAGAGATACTAAGTTACTAATGTAGCAGCTACAATGTACTGAGTACGAATTGATAAAATAATAAATCGGAATTCAAAAGGCACGGGCAAATTGAGCCCGTGGGTATAAAATTTGTTAAAAAAAAAAATTAATTGCCGAATTACAAAAAACCACGGACGATTGTGCAGGTGTATGCACCAACGGAACAGAGTACCAAAGAAGACAATGAAAGCTTCTATGACAATTTATCAGATATAACAATAAATTATTACAATAATTACATCATACTAATTCAAGATTTCATTGCCCAAGTGGGCATCAGGGTAGTTGGTAGGTGAAGAGTCTATCATGGGAAAATATGGCCATGCAAAAAGGAGTCCCAATAGACATAAGCTAACAGAATTTTTGCTGCAAAGTAATTTAACCCTATTTAATTCAGTCTATAAAAAGAAACCTGGCAACAAATGGACCTGGATCTCCCCAGATGGGACGTACAAAAACGAAATTGACTTTATTATAACAAACAAAACAAAATGTTTCAAGGACACATATGTGATACAGAATTTGAATTTCAATACAAACCGTTGCATGGTACGTTGCCGTTTAAACAAATACTCAACTAAAATATCCAAAAAGAATATTGTTAATACAAAAGTCTTTCCACAAGAACTGTACCAGAAGATTTTGGTTTCATCCCCACTCAAACCTTTACAAGACATAGTCGACTCTGATATAGATCTCTTAAAAAAATATGATTATTTCGATAAGAAACTATCTGCAATGAAGAATGTCAATAAAGTAAAAGAAAAAAAAAAGTTTAGTGAAAAAACAATGAAACTATTGAAGAAAGAATAATACTAATATCAAACAAAGAAAAATACACAATGAGAAAGAAACAAACACAATGAGAAAAGTACTTTGTAACCGTAACATTAACATCAAGTTACGAACTCGTTTGTTCCACTGTTACATCTGGCCAATTATATTGTACGGATGTAAGGCTTGGACCATAAAAGAAGACCTTCGAAAGCGTATAGAGGCTTTCGAAATGTGGACGTATAGACGCATGCTAACCATAAGCTGGACTCAGAAGGTCACCAACGTCAAAGTATTGGAACGGATTGGCCAGAAACGCGCACTCATGCTCACCGTTAAACAACGGAAGATCTCCTACTTGGGCCATGTTCTTCGACATCAGCGATACAGTTTGTTGCAGCTCGTCATAATGGGAAAGGTCGCTGGAAAGAGGAGGGTTGGCAGAAGAAAGAAGTCGTGGTTACGAAACATCCGAGAGTGGACCGGAATAGCCAGCGCCGCTGAGTTATTTCGCAGAGCTATAAATAAAGAAGACAGTAAAAAGCTGATAGCCAACCTTCACTAGTTGGAGAGGCACTATAAGAAGAAGAAACAAAGAAAGCTACAAAAGTAGCCAAAACTAAATATCAGATCTCAGTAACAGATAGCAACAGATATGGGAAAGCATGAGAAAAGACAGAGCAGGAAAAAATGGGAAGAAGAAATATACGAGAGCAGGAGGAAATAAAAAAAGCTCTAAAAGAACTAAGAGACCATGGAAAGGAATGGATACCCACCCTGAAAATAAAAGATCTAAACAAATGACCCAACGGAAGCAAATACAAAAAGTCGCTACAGAATATTACATAAACCTTTAAAGAAAATACTCACGAAAAAGAATGGAGCCAGCTTATAGTAATGAAGATGTGCTACTAGTACTAAAAGAAGAAGTACAGAAATCCATCAACTCCCAGAAACTAGAACAAGCTCCAGGGCCCGAACATATACCAAACGAGCTGTTAAGGGGAACGATGGAAGAATTAACCCCAATACTTACAAAAATATTTTGTGACATTAAAAACAGGCATCATTCCAAATCAATGAGCAGAATCACACATTATTCTTTTGTACAAGAAAGGAGCTATAGACAACATCGAAAAACAGGCCCATAAGCCTTATATCTAATTTATACAAAGTATTCGCAAAAATAATTTTAGAAATAATAACAAAAACCTTAGAAGAAAATCAACCCATCAAATAGGCAGGCTTCAGAAAGTACTACAGTACAATTTACCATATCCACACCATTAAACAAATCCTAGAAAAATATAACGAATATCAAAAGCCTTATCGTTTGCTTTCGACAGTTATTTGTTGTAAATTATTACGTGGGCATTGATATTAGTCTCACAATTAGTAATTAACTTACTAGTAATTTATAAACTAAAAATATATTGTAAGACTGTTTTTTGTCCCAAATAAAGTAAAAAAAAGAAAAAAAAAGCCAATATATTTAGCTTTTATAGACTACTCCAAAGCGTTTGACAGCGTAAATCATTCGTAAATTTGGTTTACCCTGAGACAGCAAAGAGTGAAGGACACCTACATCAACATTATAAAAACATCTACCTAAAAATTAAGAATCGTATAAAATTGGAAATCGTGAATCATGTCATCAATCAATCATCAAAAATGGTTGGAAAAAATATTGTGACGTTTGGGTTGGTAGTTTAAAAATTAAGATTTTTTATTTTGGTAGGTAGTATAAGAAGTGGTTGATGGTTAGCAGGGCAGGACAATGAACTCGTAGACGTGAAGTAATACGTAAGAGATCTATAGCATCTGTTCCGAGAAATAAAGTTGCGGATTAATTGTTACAGTTTATGTTGTACTTAATAACTAATTGTGATAATTGCGTGGTGCATTGTGCGGAAAGGGGTAAGTGATTAAGCTTATACTTTATATAAAATTAAGGAAGTGTCGGTATCTTAAAGTATTTCTTTGCCGTAGCTTTCGGAAATGCCCTTTTAAATAAGGAGGATAAATAAGATTGAGACGACAATTATCTCCTTCTCATGCTTCGTGTCCTGTGAGCGTAGCATATAGCCTGAGACAAGTTTTGGCAGAGTTTCACTTCACGGGCTTTTGTTTGCTACTTGAAATAGAAAAACTCTCCTGGCGCCCTCTATATTAATCTTAAGTTAATGCATAATATAGGTCATAGTACATTTAAGAAATATGTAGTATGAGTAAGATTTTAATTTTTAGATAACATGAATAAGCTAGATTCAATAAATGTTAAGTTTGTTAATTGTCAATGACAATTAGTGTGTAAGTCCTAAATAAACGTTTAAAAAAAAGCAAAAAAAAAAAAGAATTTATTCATTATTTTACACGACAACCCGTAATAATATTGGGCATTAAAAGATATAATAAAAAGCAAAGTACTATGTATAAGTAGAAGTAGAGACGGGCTTGTTTCCGCAACTCGACATCAAGCAAGCAAAGTACTAAATACACATATCAAAACAAAGACGTTCAACACATGTATTCTTCCATGCTTAACCTACGGTGCAGAGACCTGGTGTCTCTTACATCTCATCATAGAGAGCGATTGGTAAGGTGCCAACGAGCTATGGAGAGAAGTATGCTGGGATTTGAACTTAAGCATAAAATTAGAAATTCAGCAATACGTAACAGATCCAAAGTAGTCGACATCCTAGAACGAATCGACCATCTGAAATGGGGATGGACAGGACACATGCTGCGCAGCCCAATAGAAAAATGGAGCAAGCGAATCACCCTGTGGTACCCAAGGGACTGTGCAAGAATAAAAGGCCGCCCAATTAGAAGATGGGAGGACCAGTTTCGTCAGACCCTGGGACCTTACTGGATGAGGGTTGCTGCAGATAGAGGCTACTGGAAGCAGCTGGAGGAGGAGGCCTATGCCCAAAGGCACATTGAAACGAGGGACATAATATGAAATTTTATCCTTTTTCAAAATATTTTTATTTTACTTTGCAAATCTTATGAATGTACCTTGTTTCAATAATAAAAGGCTATATTATTATTATTAATTATATAAAATAAATCATCAAAATTAAATCCAATTCTAGTTTGTTTGCATATATTTTATCAAATACTTCATTTATATTTGTTACAGCATAGTCCGAAAAAGTGCTCCACGAATACAAGATCAAGAAGTAAGAAGAATTCACTAAATGCTAACATTCATATTTCTCCCCTACCTTCCAAGCGATCAACAAATAAGAATAAAGGAGGAGAAATCGATGGTATTACGAATCTAAATGATGACACTACAACTCTCAGGCGGACCAGATCAATGGGAAGTATCCCTAAGGATGAGAATAATGTAACACCTAAGACAAAAGTCAGGGAGAGAAAAGTTAATTCAGATAGAAAACCATACTTAAGGAGCGATTCTAAAAGAATGCATCTTAACATGGAATCGTATAGTCCACCTTCGATGGCTGAAACAATAAATAATAATAAGGTCGACTTAGCTGTGAAAAATTTATCTAGTCCATTGGAAAATTGTGATGTCAAAAGCATTTTACGAGAGCAGCTTCAAATTGAAAAAATTATCGAGCAGGAGAAAAACGATTTAGAATTAGCACGAAAGATTGACGCCGAGTGGAACGGACGCCGGCAGCTGCGGCGCGCGCCCGCCAAGCGACAGGTGACGCTCAGCTACGCTCTTAGACCTGCGAAGAAACTCAAAGTTTAGAGCAGATATACTACCTCACTAATGGTCATTATATTATAATTTTGTAATTCATTAAAATCAAATAAATCGTGCCAATAGGACTAGTATTAGAAAAACATAAATAATATTTTTTCAGACGAAATATATGTATATAATATCTTATAGATACTTTTTATGTAGTACAGGATGTATATATAAAAATACTGCTAACAATAAATAATAATTGTATTATAATTTCTGAATATAAATTAACCCATATTTTTTTTGCTATAAACTAATATGTTCATCGGTAATAGTTGAGGTCAGCTCGTATTCTTTTATTTTTTTATTGGCACGGTTTTTATAATTATATTAGATTCTTCATTTAATTGAATTAAAAAGGAGTAACTAAATTTGTAAGTGTAAGTAATAATATAATTTAAAGTAACCTATTCTTTACAGCAACTTACCCACCTTAATATTTTAATCAATATAAAGTTTGATATATTTTTATAATTGATGGGCCGAAACCCGTTTCATAATCGAATATAAATCGAAAGTTATATGCCAAACCTAGAAAACTTTTAAATGCCAGTTATTATGAGTTTGTAATCAAAGATATTTATTCGTGGCATTTACAATTAAATATCAATACAAAATCAAATCATTGCAGCTAAGTGAAGGATTTTGTACCGTCATAAAAGGTTAACACTACATACTTTTTAAAGGTTGAGCTAAAACACCGAAGATTCATGTTTTTGTGTGCCGACTCTTTATTTATTATAGACAGACAGACAGCGGAGTTATAGTAATAGGGTGGCATTGACATAATTTGCGTACGGAAACCTAAAAAGAGTATGGCGGGATAAGCATGGGGTAGCGGCCCCAGTGGTAATTTCAACTGCCAATTTTTGTGTAGGATGGTCTTAGGGAGTACTACTTACAGGTAAAATTTTACTCAAAAATATGCATTAGTTTTCGAGAAAATCAAAAAAATATTTTTTCTGAAAAAAATTTTTTTTTCGTTAATAGTTATAAATATATCAATGTATATGGTATATGTTGTACATAACTTAGAGAGACAACATACCATGATGTTTTTGTCAAAAAATCTCGAGATAATTGTTAAAAAAAATTTATCTGAAATTTTTGAAAAATTAATTTCATGCTTTCTAAGCTTGATACACCTACGAAATTTTCACTAAAAAACACCTTCATAAAAATCTACAACATATATTTGGACCCAAATTTTTACGTGAGTGGAAGGGTGTTTTTTTTTTTTTTTTTTGGAACAAGTATTTTTGAAGAACCTGAAACTCTAGCTTCACTAAAATCAGATCCAACAGTGAAACTGACTTTAAAAGAAAAATCTGATAGTTCTGAAGAATATATAGAACTCGCTATAAAACGAACAGTATCTACTCACAGATATTGTTTTATTTGTGAAAATATCGTTACCTTGGTTGTAGTCCCCCAAAAAGCTCGTTTACAATGCTATACAAAAAAAAAATATATTTATTCCCAAAAATAATCGGTGTTGTCCCAGACATTTACTAAACGATAGATTCTTTGATGAAGAGCTTTGCTCTATAAAAATATTTTCCGATTATTCAAAAATTGATAAAAATTATTTAGAAAATATAATGGGAAAATTATCAGTTGAATATGACTCTACAATTTTCGATAAAATAAAAAATCGCAGTCTTTCTGAAGAGCAGATCTGTATGTTTACGGGGTTAACTTGGCAAAATATTGATAAACTTGCAGAAATGATGACATCTTTACACGCACTTTACACTTTACTTCGCACAGAACTGTTATACAAGCGATTGTAGTTTTTTTATGTAAGCTCAAAACCGGTAATTCTAACCGCATGATATCTTCAATACTACAGTTAACCAATCATCAAAATGTGTCAGAGTATTGTGAGTCTGTCATCAAATCGTTCAAAAAAGATATACTCCCCATATTATTTGGAATAAAAATTCAAAATAGAGACCATTTAATACAAAGTACAAGTGACACCGTAAAATCATTGTATATCAATCATTATATAGCTTAGAATGCATGAAATTAATTTTTCAAAAATTGATACACCTACGAAATTTTCACTAAAAAACACCTTCATAATAATCTACAACATATATTTGGACCCAAATTTTTACGTGAGTGGAAGGGTGTTTTTTTTTTTTTTTTTTTTTTTTTTTTTTTTTTTTTTTTTTTTTTTTTTTTTTTTTTTTTTTTTTTTTTTTTTGGAACAAGTATTTTTGAAGAACCTGAAACTCTATCTTCACTAAAATCAGATCCAACAGTGAAACTGACTTTAAAAGAAAAATCTGATAGTTCTGAAGAATATATAGAACTCGCTATACAACGAACAGTATCTACTCACAGATATTGTTTTATTTGTGAAAATATAGTTAACTTGGTTGTAGTCCCCCAAAAAGCTCGTTTACAATGCTATACAAAAAAAAAAAAAAATTTATTCCCAAAAATAATCGGTGTTGTCCCAGACATTTACTAAACGATAGATTCTTTGATGAAGAGCTTTGCTCTATAAAAATATTTTCCGATTATTCAAAAATTGATAAAAATGATTTAGAAAATATAATGGGAGAATTATCAGTTAAATATGACTCTACAATTTTCGATAAAATAAAAAATCGCAGTCTTTCTGAAGAGCATATCTGTATGTACCCCGTAAGGGTTAACTTGGCAAAATATTGATAAACTTGCAGAAATGATGACATCTTTACGAAACAATGAGCACAGAACTGTTATACAAGCGATTGTAGTTTTTTTATGTAAGCTCAAAACTGGTAATTCTAACCGCATGATATCTTCAATACTACAGTTAACCAATCATCAAAATGTGTCAGAGTATTGTGAGTCTGTCATCATATCGTTCAAAAAAGATATACTCCCCATATTATTTGGAATAAAAATTCAAAATAGAGACCATTTAATACAAAGTACAAGTGACACCGTAAAATCATTGTATAGTGATTTCCAAGACAAGCTAATTGTTATATGTGATGGAACATATTCCAAGCATCAAAAAAGCCGAAATGTGTGAAAATGATTTTACGGTGACACTTGTACTTTGTATTAAATTGTCTCTATTTTGAATTTTTATTCCAAATAATATGGGGACTATATCTTTTTTGAACGATTTGATGACAGACTCACAATACTCTGACACATTTTGATGATTGGTTAACTGTAGTATTGTAGATATCATGCGGTTAGAATTACCAGTTTTGAGCTTACATAAAAAAACTACAATCGCTTGTATAACAGTTCTGTGCTCATTGTTTCGTAAAGATGTCATCATTTCTGCAAGTTTATCAATATTTTGCCAAGTTAACCCTTACGGGGTACATACAGATCTGCTCTTCAGAAAGACTGCGATTTTTTATTTTATCGAAAATTGTAGAGTCATATTCAACTGATAATTCTCCCATTATATTTTCTAAATCATTTTTATCAATTTTTGAATAATCGGAAAATATTTTTATAGAGCAAAGCTCTTCATCAAAGAATCTATCGTTTAGTAAATGTCTGGGACAACACCGATTATTTTTGGGAATAAATTTTTTTTTTTGTATAGCATTGTAAACGAGCTTTTTGGGGGACTACAACCAAGTTAACGATATTTTCACAAATAAAACAATATATGTGAGTAGATACTGATCGTTGTATAGCGAGTTCTATATATTCTTCAGAACTATCAGATTTTTCTTTTAAAGTCAGTTTCACTGTTGGATCTGATTTTAGTGAAGATAGAGTTTCAGGTTCTTCAAAAATACTTGTTCCAAAAAAAAAAAAAAAAAAGAAAAAAAAAAAAAAAAAAAAAAAAAAAAAACACCCTTCCACTCACGTAAAAATTTGGGTCCAAATATATGTTTTAGATTATTATGAAGGTGTTTTTTAGTGAAAATTTCGTAGGTGTATCAAGCTTAGAAAGCATGAAATTAATTTTTCAAAAATTTCAAAAAAAAAAATTTTAACAATTATCTCGAGATTTTTTGACAAAAACATCATGGTATGTTGTCTCTCTAAGTTATGTACAACATATACCATATACATTGATATATTTATAACTATTAAAGAAAAAAAAAATTTTTTCAGAAAAAATATTTTTTTGATTTTCTCGAAAACTAATGCATATTTTTGAGTAAAATTTTACTTGTAAGTAGTACTCCCTAAGACCATCCTACACAAAAATTGGCAGTTGAAATTACCACTGGGGCCGCTACCCCATGCTTATCCCGCCATGCTCTTTAATTTAATTTTCTCCCGAGTCATTATTATAATTTTGACTTCTAAATTAATTATCTCCTAAAATAAAATATATATTATTTTTGATCAAAGTATTGTAATACTCTATTGATATTTACTAAGTGCAGGTTATGCAGCAGAAACATCAAGGATTCTGCTTTATCTGACAAGGGTGGTTAGATTTTTGTTTTTATCTCTAAGAAAAGACGCTCAGGATAAATATTTCCGGGACAAAATAAAAATATTCGTGCCGTAATTCACATCGGACTAGGCATTTAACCATCATATAGATCTGTCTAGTACTAGTAGGATAGATACGTTTGTTGCGCAGACTGCGAGTCTGTTTCCGAGTCTGTCGAGGGCATAGAACCAATAATTTAAGTAAGCGAAAAAATAAACTAAATAAAGCTTGTGAATTTTTTTTTAAAATTCAACTGCACTTTGTATTTTCACCGATAGTTAGGCTGAAGTTCGTATTCGGCCCATCACTTATTTACATAAACAATAAAAAAAACAAATATTTCTTGCAATATTTTACTATTTACGTTAAAATATTTTCTTCCGAGCCATACTATAATAAGAAAATTATCTTTAAAAAAGATCTGAAATCGGTTTTCATTGTTCACAATACCTAATAAAAGGAAACTGCTTTAATTACCTACTGACAAAAACTGCATGAACATTTTTTACACCGGATAAATTTAGAAAAAAAAAAAAAATAGTCATAGAAGTAAAAACAATGATTCTTGTCAATTTAATCTGTGTTATATATAAATAAGATTGTTTCATAAGGGATTTTAAAATATCTATATCCGACTTATTATATTTTTTATCCCTACGAATCGACAGCTATCATTAAAATCTGATACAGTCCTAATTATTATTACATAACTATAATTTTCTTAAATTATTATTTATATACAATATATAGTTAAATAAAAAAAAAACCTTATAAAATTGTGGTCGAATTATTTGATAGTAAATATTTTGTGTTAAATAGATATTATAAAATGTACTTTCGTAAATTAATTTTCAGTGATTTTAACAATCGTGAAGAAAGTAAAAAAAAAATTGCTGTTTTTCCGTTGCAAAATTTTCGACTTATAGTTTTATAATTTATGGTATTAAAATGACAAAATCCTCGATTATATTGAAAGGAAAAGTATCATTTGACGCATAATAACACAAAAAACATGATAATGATGTGTGATAGCTCATAGCAGTATCCAATGCACACTTATTATTGTATGTTCCTAATTCTTGAAGATAAGCAGCTAATAAAGCATTAAAATTCCACCTTTAAATATAAAACCACGTAAATAGTTGATAACTGATGCAACTGCCACCCTCGTTTTAAAGTTGTCATTATTTGTCAATATACAGAGTTAACAATTATTGTTTTCATTCTCGTTCGTATATGTATGTACTTATATATGCATGTACGTACGTATCGGCCTAAAATTAGTTGCAAATTCATCGATGCCTTTTTTTAATTAATAGAAATTCCGT
Organism: Euphydryas editha; assembly: GCA_036937285.1. NCBI lineage: Eukaryota > Metazoa > Arthropoda > Insecta > Lepidoptera > Nymphalidae > Euphydryas > Euphydryas editha. The sequence goes on from JAUPFZ010000004.1 coordinate 9,820,565, forward strand.
CTGTTTATGACAATATACATTTCATAATTGGTTAGTTCAAAAGATGTTTTTTTTTAATATACAGGATGACTGGTAAATTACTATCAATATTTAAGGAGAATACTCGGTACATGATTCTCATTCGAATTATGTAAAAAAAAGGTACTTAATTTTTGACCAAATTTTCATAAATTTCAATTCAAATAAATGAAGCGTTGACACTTTTCCAGTCATGCCGGCGGCACGTATACAGATGTTGTACTGTGCCGCTTGTTCACATCTAAAAAATTGCCAAAGTTCACATCATTTACCTAGTCAACAAATTTGTTGCTTAAACGAGTAAAATATCTTAGTATTTTTGCCTATCCTAAGCCAGGATTAAAGTATTAAGGGGGACTGGATTATGCTTGTTTATCCTGCTACCCTGTTAACACGTGGCGGCGTTTGGACGTTGGTAAACTACTTATTTTGTGTCGAAAGTGCAGCTAGCTGCTAGGGTGTCCAGACGACACGTAAATAATTAGATAATTGTTGAGTAACTTTACTTAAAAGTTTATTAATAGTTACCTATTTTTTTTTTTACATAATTCGAATGAGAATCATGTACCGAGTATTCTCCTTAAATATTGATAGTAATTTACCAGTAATCCTGTATATTTAACATTTTTTTAAATCATTTCCTTTTTTTCACAACCTGGGAAAAAAATTCGGACATCAGTATGATCGGGCCTGAAATTGGACATAATCATGCCTGTTCATGTATGATCGGGCCTGAAATTAGACATGATCATGCCTATTCATGTATGATCGGGCCTGAAATTAGACATGATCATGCCTATTCATGTATGAGCTGCTTTGACTTTAGACATAATCATGCCTGTTCATTTTTCATGCATGATCAAGTCTGATCATTTTTTCCCGGGAAGTAAGAGTAGGTACAGTTGTAGGATTGCATTTAAATTTGAATACAAATACTATGTATGAAATTGTGTACCTAGCTTTAATGTCTTAAAGAACTGCCGAAAAATAAAAGTTCACTTTAATCACCTACTTTTCTAAAATCCGTCCACATACTGAAGTTGAGGATGGAAAAAATAGAAAAGTCTATTGTGTTATTGTAATGTAGATATTTCATCAATTATTTTTAATTTTCTTTAGAGCAATAGTCAAATAAATTAAGCTGTACATTTAACCAGTCGAAATTTAATTTTGAATAAAGGACCACATACTACATCAGTATGTCTTATCTTATCTCAATGTAACTTAACTATAACTCAATTCGTAAGTTTATTTTATTTATGGGATTGAGTGATAACCCTTCGCCTTTCTAGGCACTTGTCACAATTCTAACAGCTAATTTGTATATATATATATTTTTTTGGAAAAGTCCTCTTATGTTATTTATTGGAATAATATTGTCAAGTTGAGAAGTTGTGCACTTAAGTGAATATAATTAAACTGTTCTTCAATATCCTATGTGTTTCTACTTATAACCATATAATTATTATTGAACCAGAAACTTTTATCAAACGCTTCACAAATGTAATTGCTTAAAAATGTAAAATTTCTGTAATTGGGTGTATCCATTTTACATTAATTTTTAAAGTTCTTGTTTACTAAGCACTTGTATATGATTGAAGATCTCTTAGTTTTAGATGAAAAAATTGTAATTTGTCCATGATATAATCTCTTAAATCTAAGTAATAATGTTTCAGTGTAATATTTATATGGACTTATTCATATACATACTCTCCGCCCAATTGTTAAAATATGTTTGTCTCTTTCGTTATGTAGTCTTTTTATATGCGATAGATCGAGGCAAAATATATTTTAACTATATCGTGCTTATAGTACATTTATGAATGAGGCCATTAAAATATATGGTGAATATCTTAATCTTTGTTTACTAGAAAAATTTATGCAATGGACAAATGGGATAAGTTAAACATGTATATTATTAATATTTATAATATGCTTGCTGTGATACGCCACAAGTGTTAATAATATTCTACGTTTTACACATACCTAATAATAATGTAAAAACTAAATTGTAATGCTTGTGGTAAGTTTTATTTGTGATTTCTTAAGTAAATGTATATTCATGTGTAAATATAAAAGTTTATTGAAACTCATTCAACAATGTTTTAATAAAAAATATGTATTAAAAACTATATATTGTTTTTATTTCAATTTAATCGCTGTGTTCTCCTCGCATCTGAAACATTAAATAAAAAAATTAAAACATTGGTTATGATTAAAATCTCATTCATCTCTTCAGAAGAGGCTTTTCTCTGCAATTGAACCTTTACATGCAGTTCAAATATAGTATTAGGGTTTGGAAAGTATTGACAATCTGGAAAACGTAGGATGTGAGACATCACAGTTAAATTTTTGGGATATTCTAATACTTGTGTGTGTGTGTTGTTGGAAAACAATTAAATAATTAAATGGGAATTAAGAGAAAAGAAAAGAAATAATTTGCAAAACTACTATCTATTTCAAAATTTCTTAACCCAATTCATAAATTGACAACATTTATTTTATGCTGTTTAAATAAGAGCTTTACTGAAAGACCAATTTTGAAAATTTAATAGACAGAATAGTTGAGCATTTCATAAAAAAGTGGCTTTAAAAATTAACAAATTAATCACTTTTAATTATTAAATATTTATTAATCTAACAAGCTTCAAATCTTATGCTAAAAATTCTGGACATGACCATATCCATCAGCATTGTCAGATTTTTTATGCCAAATCGGGATTTTGGAACTTTTTGAGTGAAATAGCGGGATTCTTTCGTCGAAAGCGGGACATAGAAACGTATATAATCAGAAGTTTTTAAATATTTATCTTTTTTATTTAAATTCAAATTACGTTTACGTGACAATAGATAGAAAAAATAGCCATAGAAAATGTATTTTAATAAAAATATAATATTTGAAATCAGATTTACCCAATCGTTACATAGTTAAGTCTTATTCGTCTTCTGAAATAAAAGGGCGGGCAGCCAGCGATACTTGTCTGTCTCACCCGCCCACGCTTTCTCAACACGCTTCACGCATGGTCGAGTTATCCCTGAAAAGCGGGACTGGGCATGTCCCGCGCGGGCCATTTAATTTGTATTAAAAAATCGGGACGTCCCGCCAAAATCGGGACATTTGGCAACGCTGATATCCATAATCATGATTTTAATTATTTTGTTACTAAAGAATTTAAAAAGTTATAACAATAAATTAATAGAATAAAAAATTTAATGATAAAAAGTAAAATACCTTACATTTTGAAAAAAGTTTTAAATTTTTTGTCCAAATATGTATTTGAAACCTTCATAATATGTCATTTTTCCCATATCAACAAGTGCTATCCTGCAAATAAGTAAACATTAGAACATTGTCAATTTCTAACAAATTTTATTCAAATTTCAACTACAATTTAAACTAAAATATTTATTGTTTACTAGCTGTTGCCCGCGACGTCGTCTGCATGAACACTATTAGATTACACGTTGTTACAGAATGCGTTGAAGAAATAAAGGTTCACTGCTCGTTCCTCGTAGGTGATAGCCTAATAATATGTAGCCTATATGTTGACCAGACTTCTTAATAATATTCGTGCCGAACTAAATCCATGCAGTACTTTTTGAGTTTATCCCGGACATATATACAGACAAACAGAAAAAAATTCTAAAAACTATATTTTACACCCCAAGTATTCTTTTAAAAAAAATATTCAATGTACAGTTTGGACTTTCCTACCATTTTATTATATTTATTGTTTATCACATAGCTTTGTAATGAAATTGATTGAATTATTAAAGCTTAAAAAAAAAATATCCCTTTTATACAAAAATTAACATCACATATCATACCATTACTGCAACTCACTCACCACTTCGATGCAGATCACTCAGATGGTATTTGTATATATCCAGGGCCATTGAGTAGACACATCTCGCCCAATACTCACAGACACCAAGGCATCTGCTATACACAGTCTTTTATATACTTATGTTACCTCACTCAATATCAAAAATACATTCATACTCAATTCTTAGAATTGAGATCAATGCATTCAACCAATTCAGTTGCTCAATAAATAATGATAGTATAAAATCATTGCACCCTTAAATCTATCATTCTTCAATGATACACAATTAACCCACCCAACAATACAAGTGAAACATCCTTCTCAGAATACATACTTTATTAATTCAATGTCTCTCACATCGCACCAATTCACAAATTACACACAGAACAAAGGTCATCTTAAATCTACTACAATCATTTTTAGCTCTTTACATTGAATTGCGCGTTAACAATTATTGTTTTCATTCTCGTTCGTATATGTATGTACTTATATATGCATGTACGTACGTATCGGCCTAAAATTAGTTGCAAATTCATCGATGCCTTTTTTTAATTAATAGAAATTCCGTCTGTTTATGACAATATACATTTCATAATTGGTTAGTTCAAAAGATGTTTTTTTTTAATATACAGGATGACTGGTAAATTACTATCAATATTTAAGGAGAATACTCGGTACATGATTCTCATTCGAATTATGTAAAAAAAAGGTACTTAATTTTTGACCAAATTTTCATAAATTTCAATTCAAATAAATGAAGCGTTGACACTTTTCCAGTCATGCCGGCGGCACGTATACAGATGTTGTACTGTGCCGCTTGTTCACATCTAAAAAATTGCCAAAGTTCACATCATTTACCTAGTCAACAAATTTGTTGCTTAAACGAGTAAAATATCTTAGTATTTTTGCCTATCCTAAGCCAGGATTAAAGTATTAAGGGGGACTGGATTATGCTTGTTTATCCTGCTACCCTGTTAACACGTGGCGGCGTTTGGACGTTGGTAAACTACTTATTTTGTGTCGAAAGTGCAGCTAGCTGCTAGGGTGTCCAGACGACACGTAAATAATTAGATAATTGTTGAGTAACTTTACTTAAAAGTTTATTAATAGTTACCTATTTTTTTTTTTACATAATTCGAATGAGAATCATGTACCGAGTATTCTCCTTAAATATTGATAGTAATTTACCAGTAATCCTGTATATTTAACATTTTTTTAAATCATTTCCTTTTTTTCACAACCTGGGAAAAAAATTCGGACATCAGTATGATCGGGCCTGAAATTGGACATAATCATGCCTGTTCATGTATGATCGGGCCTGAAATTAGACATGATCATGCCTATTCATGTATGATCGGGCCTGAAATTAGACATGATCATGCCTATTCATGTATGAGCTGCTTTGACTTTAGACATAATCATGCCTGTTCATTTTTCATGCATGATCAAGTCTGATCATTTTTTCCCGGGAAGTAAGAGTAGGTACAGTTGTAGGATTGCATTTAAATTTGAATACAAATACTATGTATGAAATTGTGTACCTAGCTTTAATGTCTTAAAGAACTGCCGAAAAATAAAAGTTCACTTTAATCACCTACTTTTCTAAAATCCGTCCACATACTGAAGTTGAGGATGGAAAAAATAGAAAAGTCTATTGTGTTATTGTAATGTAGATATTTCATCAATTATTTTTAATTTTCTTTAGAGCAATAGTCAAATAAATTAAGCTGTACATTTAACCAGTCGAAATTTAATTTTGAATAAAGGACCACATACTACATCAGTATGTCTTATCTTATCTCAATGTAACTTAACTATAACTCAATTCGTAAGTTTATTTTATTTATGGGATTGAGTGATAACCCTTCGCCTTTCTAGGCACTTGTCACAATTCTAACAGCTAATTTGTATATATATATATTTTTTTGGAAAAGTCCTCTTATGTTATTTATTGGAATAATATTGTCAAGTTGAGAAGTTGTGCACTTAAGTGAATATAATTAAACTGTTCTTCAATATCCTATGTGTTTCTACTTATAACCATATAATTATTATTGAACCAGAAACTTTTATCAAACGCTTCACAAATGTAATTGCTTAAAAATGTAAAATTTCTGTAATTGGGTGTATCCATTTTACATTAATTTTTAAAGTTCTTGTTTACTAAGCACTTGTATATGATTGAAGATCTCTTAGTTTTAGATGAAAAAATTGTAATTTGTCCATGATATAATCTCTTAAATCTAAGTAATAATGTTTCAGTGTAATATTTATATGGACTTATTCATATACATACTCTCCGCCCAATTGTTAAAATATGTTTGTCTCTTTCGTTATGTAGTCTTTTTATATGCGATAGATCGAGGCAAAATATATTTTAACTATATCGTGCTTATAGTACATTTATGAATGAGGCCATTAAAATATATGGTGAATATCTTAATCTTTGTTTACTAGAAAAATTTATGCAATGGACAAATGGGATAAGTTAAACATGTATATTATTAATATTTATAATATGCTTGCTGTGATACGCCACAAGTGTTAATAATATTCTACGTTTTACACATACCTAATAATAATGTAAAAACTAAATTGTAATGCTTGTGGTAAGTTTTATTTGTGATTTCTTAAGTAAATGTATATTCATGTGTAAATATAAAAGTTTATTGAAACTCATTCAACAATGTTTTAATAAAAAATATGTATTAAAAACTATATATTGTTTTTATTTCAATTTAATCGCTGTGTTCTCCTCGCATCTGAAACATTAAATAAAAAAATTAAAACATTGGTTATGATTAAAATCTCATTCATCTCTTCAGAAGAGGCTTTTCTCTGCAATTGAACCTTTACATGCAGTTCAAATATAGTATTAGGGTTTGGAAAGTATTGACAATCTGGAAAACGTAGGATGTGAGACATCACAGTTAAATTTTTGGGATATTCTAATACTTGTGTGTGTGTGTTGTTGGAAAACAATTAAATAATTAAATGGGAATTAAGAGAAAAGAAAAGAAATAATTTGCAAAACTACTATCTATTTCAAAATTTCTTAACCCAATTCATAAATTGACAACATTTATTTTATGCTGTTTAAATAAGAGCTTTACTGAAAGACCAATTTTGAAAATTTAATAGACAGAATAGTTGAGCATTTCATAAAAAAGTGGCTTTAAAAATTAACAAATTAATCACTTTTAATTATTAAATATTTATTAATCTAACAAGCTTCAAATCTTATGCTAAAAATTCTGGACATGACCATATCCATCAGCATTGTCAGATTTTTTATGCCAAATCGGGATTTTGGAACTTTTTGAGTGAAATAGCGGGATTCTTTCGTCGAAAGCGGGACATAGAAACGTATATAATCAGAAGTTTTTAAATATTTATCTTTTTTATTTAAATTCAAATTACGTTTACGTGACAATAGATAGAAAAAATAGCCATAGAAAATGTATTTTAATAAAAATATAATATTTGAAATCAGATTTACCCAATCGTTACATAGTTAAGTCTTATTCGTCTTCTGAAATAAAAGGGCGGGCAGCCAGCGATACTTGTCTGTCTCACCCGCCCACGCTTTCTCAACACGCTTCACGCATGGTCGAGTTATCCCTGAAAAGCGGGACTGGGCATGTCCCGCGCGGGCCATTTAATTTGTATTAAAAAATCGGGACGTCCCGCCAAAATCGGGACATTTGGCAACGCTGATATCCATAATCATGATTTTAATTATTTTGTTACTAAAGAATTTAAAAAGTTATAACAATAAATTAATAGAATAAAAAATTTAATGATAAAAAGTAAAATACCTTACATTTTGAAAAAAGTTTTAAATTTTTTGTCCAAATATGTATTTGAAACCTTCATAATATGTCATTTTTCCCATATCAACAAGTGCTATCCTGCAAATAAGTAAACATTAGAACATTGTCAATTTCTAACAAATTTTATTCAAATTTCAACTACAATTTAAACTAAAATATTTATTGTTTACTAGCTGTTGCCCGCGACGTCGTCTGCATGAACACTATTAGATTACACGTTGTTACAGAATGCGTTGAAGAAATAAAGGTTCACTGCTCGTTCCTCGTAGGTGATAGCCTAATAATATGTAGCCTATATGTTGACCAGACTTCTTAATAATATTCGTGCCGAACTAAATCCATGCAGTACTTTTTGAGTTTATCCCGGACATATATACAGACAAACAGAAAAAAATTCTAAAAACTATATTTTACACCCCAAGTATTCTTTTAAAAAAAATATTCAATGTACAGTTTGGACTTTCCTACCATTTTATTATATTTATTGTTTATCACATAGCTTTGTAATGAAATTGATTGAATTATTAAAGCTTAAAAAAAAAATATCCCTTTTATACAAAAATTAACATCACATATCATACCATTACTGCAACTCACTCACCACTTCGATGCAGATCACTCAGATGGTATTTGTATATATCCAGGGCCATTGAGTAGACACATCTCGCCCAATACTCACAGACACCAAGGCATCTGCTATACACAGTCTTTTATATACTTATGTTACCTCACTCAATATCAAAAATACATTCATACTCAATTCTTAGAATTGAGATCAATGCATTCAACCAATTCAGTTGCTCAATAAATAATGATAGTATAAAATCATTGCACCCTTAAATCTATCATTCTTCAATGATACACAATTAACCCACCCAACAATACAAGTGAAACATCCTTCTCAGAATACATACTTTATTAATTCAATGTCTCTCACATCGCACCAATTCACAAATTACACACAGAACAAAGGTCATCTTAAATCTACTACAATCATTTTTAGCTCTTTACATTGAATTGCGTGATAATACTATCACTAAAACTATATTTTTACATAAATTGTTAACATAAATATCAAAACTAATAACATTTAAACACTTGATACCTCCCCACACAATCATCTCTGGTATGAACATTGTGTACGCTCACCTCATGTTTGGGGTTTGTTATTATTCCAGCCACTATTAGATCCTGAACTCCCTGAACCTCCCCCACCATTACTACCCCAACCTTGCCCATTTGGCCAATTGCCTTGATTCCAATTGCCATTTTTCCCACTATTCCATCCTGGATTGTTATTTTGGTTCCATGATGGAGGAGGTCCATTTTGTCCCCAATTTTGATTATTATTCCAATTTTTACCTCCACTGCCCTGAGGAGGGCCACCCTGCCAATTATTTGGCCCTGAATTACCTGGACCACCCAAAAACCCACCCCAGCCCGCTTGGTTTAATGCCGCTGCAACAAGACTTATTGGCAAATTAAAGTTAGCTGGTGGGCCACCATTTGGATTTATACCTAAGTTTTGCATGTTTAAGGTATCTATATTGTTGTTGCTGCCATTGCTACCAGATCCTCCAGATGGACCAGGTCGGTTGCCTTCCCAGTTGTTTTGTCCATAGGATTCATCTTTCCAGTTAGAATTAGATTTGCTTTTAATTTTTGGTGCAGCACTCGATACAGACACTGATGCACCCTTTATAACATGATCTTCACCACATAGACTTTGAGCGACTTCTGGATCTAAGAAAGTAACAAATGCAAATGCTCTGAAAGGTCGTGGTACAAATACATCTGTTACTTCACCAAACTTAGAGAAATATTCTCGAAGATCATCTACAGTCATGTCTTCAGTGCATCTGCCAACAAAAACTTTACATGGCATTTGTGGAACTACTCCCTCTTTTGAATTTGGAATACGGACATCAACCCATCGATTATCTATACTATGCCTCTGAGCAAGTGCTCGCATTTGTGAGGCGTATGTAGCGAACCGTATGAAGCCGAATCCTTTAAATACTCCGTTTTTATCACGCTTAAGCTGAACCATTACAACTTCTCCAAACTTTTCAAAATATTGTTTTATCGATTCTTCGGTTGATTTCCATGGTAAGCCAAGGCATATCAAATCAGAACACGTAAGTTTCTTTTCTAAGCGTTTAGTTTTAGCTGCAGAGTTTTCTGGCGATACATCATCCATTTTGCGTTTATTTTCTTTAGGAAAAACACAAATAAATAACTGTTTACCCCAACCGGCCTCACTAGGAGGATGCAGTTTGCCATCACTGAGACGAATTCCTCGAATTGTTTTGCTGTCCGGATGGCGATATTTAAGACCACAAGCTCCAGGAAACTGTGCCACAAGCGTAGATAGCAATAACGTCCCATCTAATTCACAAGGAATCTCCACAGCATTCGAATCATCTTCATCTTCACTTACTTTAATATATTCAAAAAGATCTTCGTTGTAATTATCTTTATTATTCATTATTGTATCTTCAATATTTATATATCTTTAGATAAGGTTAAAATTATACACTTCTACGTTTGGTAAGATTCACTTCTTGTTTTCGCATAATATATCAAAATGGCCACGCTTAGGGTTGCCAGATAGAAACTATGGACTGTTCTATGTTCTATACTATGGAGGGTGGAAGTAAGGAGAACCGTATTGTATGGTGGATTATAAGTGTCCACTTGTAAACAGCAAATTATTGTTCGAAAACTCACCGAAATAGCGCTAGTGTAGGAAATGGAAATTATATAAAAGCAGTTATAAACAGAGTGAAGTGTGCTGGGTTGAAAAATTTAGTATTTCTTTTGACTTCTCTGTCGACTATTAAATAATCAATTCTTGTGATTTTTTTAAATATTTAATTTATCATAGATAATGTTTATATTACATTGTCTTTTATTGTTGTTTGTCTTTTATCACGAAGAATGGACATACAGGAGAGCGAACGGTTGACGTATTACTATACAAATTTCACGGTACTTATGTACACAAAAATAAACAAAGATCATAGTTCTCTTTTTTGCCACTAGGTGCGCGAGTATTCGTGAAGTACCAATACTATTATTATATTAGTTATTATAATATGTGTAATTAAATATAGGTAGTAGTTCTCTAGAACAGTTTTATTTTAGTTGCATATTTAATAAATATAATTTTATGTATTAAATGCTAATATTTTGGAAGATGAAATAAAACAAAACAAATTCAGAAATTTTATTAAAATACTTTGTTTTTTATTTTTGTATCTACTAATAGTAATTTTATCTGGAATTCTCTAAATCATCTGATTTTTTGGACAGAAGTAGGCATTGATATTTCTTCTCTATAAAAGATAGTAGAGCATGATAATTGATGCTATGCTAATTATGTGAATTGTCTGCGAGGCTTCTTATGATATTTTATAGCTGAAAAATATATGAAAATAACAAAAATTTTATTATTCTAAATGTTATTTTGAAAAAAATTAACATTTTCACCGACTACTATTATCATAATTTATCAAATATTTAATTAAAATAACTTTATATAATATATAATATGAAATTAAAAAAATTTTAAACAAATATACTTAATCTTTAACATTACATTATATTTTTAATATTTATTTAATAATTTAAAAATTACGTACCTGTTATTAAACTAAAAGTTTAACCTTTAATTTAATCTCCAAGAGTATTTTATGTTGGTGATGAATCAAAGTTATTTACTAATAGAATTAGAATTTACTACAAAGTTTAAAGATAAAAACAATATAAATAATTGAAAAAATCTTATGACATATTATCATGTTGACTACATGTCAAATATCTTTAAAATGGTGGCCTGGCGGGATGTTTTTGTCTCACTTTTTTTTCCTCATAATTATGTTAAATTACATTATTTCACTATTTAAATCAATAATCGCACACCTATAGCAACCAATAGAAAGGTTTAAAATGAACCAATAACTCAATTTTCAAAATTCAGAGCTGTCAATAGCAACAAGCCTTCCCGCGTAAATTACAACATCAATCCTAGCGCACAGATGCAAAATAATTATCTACTACCTAAATTGATGCCATTCTTTTAACATTACGTTCGCACTCCTGTATATCCATTCTTCGTGGTCTTTTATGTTCAGTCCGTGTTATGACTGCTTTGTTATTTGGCGCTTCTTTTAAGATTTAACCTGATGCTAATGTGGCGCCACCAATTTGATGAATTTTGACAACACTCTTTCATATACACAGATGATTCTCCTTACCTCCACCCTCCATGTGGGAAACTGTAACTTCGTCAAGGCCACATTCACGCAATAAGACTTGGACAAATTATAAATGTGACACAGCGACTAGTAGCTATAGATGATAGAGCTATTATAGATAGAGCAGGGGAGCCAGGTCTTCAGATGTCCCTCGGTTAGTAAGAGAGAGACGAACGTGGTAGGTACCGGTTGAATTACATAACAATATAATATTACTGTGCATATTAGAGTTGTTTCTATGATTTGTTTGTAGCCAAAAATTAAAATAGAAGTAAATAATTGACGTTCACAATTTTTTTTAAATCGAGATTTGAACTTGAGACCGCAAGGTGTATACGGTACCGCGATCTTCTCTCTCTTTCTAACCATTGGATGTTATGTCACATGTATGTCACAAAAGCAGAAATGGATCTCGTGACGGGGGCGGCAAATGACATGCTGCAGAAGGGAAAGAGGCCCTGGAGTCGGCAGGGAACATGAAACGGGAATTTAAGACTACCGCCTACGAGAGCCTACAAGGACTCTATGAAATTGTACTGTCGCTCTCGGATTCCCGTAATAGACACAAAATCAACTTGGAGAAGGAGCGTGCGCGCCATGCGCAAGAGCCTCACCGGGTGGAAAGAGCCCACAACAAGGAGCTCCAACACCGGGTGGAAAGAGCCCACAACAAGGAGCTCCAACACCTAAAGCAGTCGCTCTTCTCTGAACTGCAAACGGCGCACAAAGACATCGGCGCCACGCTGAAGGAAACTCAGGCGGTCCATACCTGGCTGGCCTACGAGACCGACGAGCCCTTCAGACAGATCAAAGAAATAAGAGAGTCACAGGCGGTGCTGGATACAAAATTGCGCAACTTATCAAAAATAGTCTCGTCCCAAGGAACTGAGACAGTGACTCCAGAAATAGAAAAGAAAATAGATGAGTCACTGAAATCGGTAGGGGGGGAGAATAGGCTCGCTGTCGAGCCAGTTAGAAAAGCTGACTGGCGAGATAAGCGAGGCGAAGGCCCTCTTAGCGGAAGGAAACACCCCACAAGACCGGGACGAAGGCCACACTCACACGACTAACACAGACATAACAATCACATTGAAAACAATACAAGACATGATAGAACAAATAAAACAGGACACACAGCACAAAAAAGCAGAACCTCCAAAAGACCTGACCCCACAGCTAAATAACATCTCAGAAAAGCTCGAGATAATGTGCTCTGAGCTGCGCACGCTGAGAGAGGCGAAAAGGACCTTAGCTTCCCCTCAGAAGCCATCATTGGAAACTGAAATGGCGGTCCAGGAAGTCAAACAAACCCTGGACTCAATCAAGGAAGGGGTCACCAAACTGACACCACAACCCCTACCACACACCTTCGCTCAAGTTGCGGCAAAACCGAGGCCTGAACATCTCCACCAACCCAACCATACTCTCATAATCTCGTCCAGAAACCCAAGGGAGACAGGCGAGAATGTGATGAGCAAATTAAGATCAACCTTGGACCTGAAAAAGTCCAGAGCAAAGGTGGAGAGGGTCCGGAAGGCACGAGATCAGAAGGTCGTGATGAAATGTGCAAGCAAGGAGGACATGGCAAAAATAAGGGGTCAGGTCCAAGGAAACAAAGATCTGACAGTCCGGGAGCCCACCAATCAGGATCCACTGGTATGCGTGAGGGGAGTCCTGGCTTGCTTCTCAAACGAGGAGATAGTCGACCACATAAGAGCCCAAAATTGCCATTTACTGGATGGGGTCGACAAAGCAGGCCTCATGATGAGGGTGAGATATAGAAAGCGTGCCCGGAACCCGCATGAGTGTCATCCCGTCATTGAGCTGTCACCGGAACTCTGGAAGCGTTTCACACAAAACCAAAAAATATATGTTGGCTTCGGAAGGTGCACTGTTGAGGATCAGTCTCCCCTCGTGCAATGTATGAAATGCCTTGGATACGGACATACTAAGGCACTCTGCAAAGAGCAAAAAGATGCTTGCAGCCACTGCGGAGGCGAGCACACGGGGAGGGACTGTTCCTCGAAGGCCAAAGGTGAACAACCGAAGTGAACGTGACGTGTGAAACGTGAACTGTGTCAGGGCTAAAAAAGGCGGCTCGGATCTAGCACACACCGCCTACAGTGCAGAGTGCCAGGAAAGACAAAAATGGGATCATATAGCCAGATCAAGGGTCCAGTATTGCTAAGGGCGACCCGGAGACCAAAGTGGTGGTCCCTGACAGAGTAGCCGACGGAACAGTCTGCGGTTTACGCTTTATACAGATAAACCTGAAGCGTTCTAAGTTGGCAACGGCTGAACTGCTTCAGGTGGCTTCAGAAAAGGGAATCTCGATCGCCCTAGTCCAAGAACCGTATATCGGTAGGATGGGCGAAATTAGACAATACCCTGGTGCCAAAATTATCCAATGCACCCTGAGTCGCCAGAAACCAGTAAAGGCAGCGATCATCGTGTTCGATGACAGATTGGAAGTTATTCACGACCCCCAGATTGTCACCGAGAACGTGGCCGCTGTTTTCGTAAAGGCCGGCCAGCTTAGACTGGGTTAATGTCCGTCTACTTCGAAGGGGACCAAGACATGGAACCTTATCTACAGCATCTGAGAGCTGCAACCCAGAAAATCCCCACAAAACATCTCATAGTGGCCGGCGACGTTAATGCTTGGAGTCACTGGTGGGGCAGCAGCTCCGAAGACCATCGAGGAGCACAGCTTCATGGATTTATCTTGGAAATGGACCTCCAAATCCTCAACAGGGGACAAACACCAACCTTCGAGACGTACAGGGTTGAAAGGCTGTACTCAAGTTGCGTGGACGTGACTTGACTGACTAACCAGTCAGTCCCTTCTTGCAAAAATGGAGAACTGGAAAGTGGAGCGAAGTCTGATTACATCTGATCACAATGCCATAACGTTCGATTTGCGCGACGGAGGACCCCTAAAACCATTGGATCCAATCTCAACGCGCAGATACAACACCAAAAAGGCGAGATGGGCAGATTTTACCACAATCCTGAAGTCCGGTCTTGCAGAACAAGGCGTGACTCTGAGTAGCGTCTATAACATCTCGAAAAAAGAAGAGCTTGAAGAGATGTTAACCAGGTACACATCAGTAATCCATGGTGCCTGTGAGACAACCATTCCAAAGATAAAGCCATGGAAAGGCAACCCCCGACCACCTTGGTGGACGGCTGAACTACATTCTCTGAAAAGGGAAGTATTAAGAACAAAACGCCGAATAAGAAATGCTGCTCCCAGCAGAAAGAAATACGTCGTCGAAGAATACATAATGGCTAGGGAAAAATATAAAACAGCAGCAAATGAAGCAGCAACCCAAAGCTGGAAGGAGTTCTGCACGGCACAAAAACGTGAAAGCGTGTGGGACGGCATCTAAAGAGTCATCAGAAGGACCTCTCAAAGGAGGGACGATCCCCCTCGACCTTGCTGAGGAGTGCAGATGGCGAAACACTTTCACCAGATCAATCAGCTGAACTCCTCGCGAAGACCTTCTACCCTGATGACTCTGTCACGACCGACACCGCTTATCACAAGCGGGTCAGAGAAGCCGTCGACTGCAGAACTCCTGCGGAGTTACAAGACCTGTCAGACGATGACCCTCCCTTTACGACCGCGGAGCTGGAGATGGTTCTCCTGAGCCAAAATCCAAAGAAAGCTCCAGGTCCCGATGGGTTAACATCCGACATATGCGCAGCGGCAATAAACTGCGACAGGGCGGTGTTCCTAGCGTTGGCAAATAAATGCCTCGCTTTCGTACTTCCCCAAGCAGTGGAAGGTCGCTCACGTATGCATACTCCGCAAGCCAGCCAAAGAGGATTACACCCACCCGAAGTCCTACAGACCTATAGGACTCCTGTCGATCCTAGGAAAGACAGTCGAGAAACTGTTAATAGGTAGACTTCAGTGGAGGCTCTTCCCAACGCTGCACCGTAGCCAGTATGGATTCATGCCACAAAAGGGAAAGGAGGATGCTCTCTACGACTTGGTTGCGCATATCAGGAGGGAGATCAAATTAAAAAAGATAGTACTCCTGGTATCGCTCGACATAGAGGGCGCTTTCGACAATGCATGGTGGCCAGCTCTCAAAAAGCAGCTGGTGGAAAAACATTGCCCGAAGAACTTGTATTCCATGGTGGCATCCTACCTACAGGACCGAAGAGTTATACGCGTAGTAAACTACGCCAGGGCATCCAGCGAGAAGGAAACCACGAAAGGTTGTGTCCAGGGATCCATTGGTGGACCGATCTTCTGGAACCTTATTCTGGATTCGCTCCTGAGGGAAATCAATGATATGGGAGTATACTGCCAGGCCTTTGCGGACGTCGTGGTCCTCGTTTTTTCAAGCCATAAAACCAGCGACCTGCAGGTTTCAGCGGAAACCACCTTAGCTGCCGTCCAAGACTGGGGAAATCGCAATAAATTGAGCTTCGCTGCACACAAAACAAATGCAATGGTCATTACAAGGAAGCTCAAATACGATACCCCCATAGTTCACATGTCCGGCACTCGGCTGAGGCTCGTAGAAAAAATAAAACTGCTGGGGCTCATCTTGGATTCTAAGCTCACTTTCAATGCGCATGTGTCTGCAATATGTAAAAAAGCAGCAGACATTTATAAACAACTCGCATGCGCAGCGAAAGTGTCTTGGGGTCTAAACGGAGAGATAGTGAGGACTATATACGTGGCGGTGATAGAGCCCATCGTCCTGTACGCAGCAAGTGCATGGTATCCTGCAGCAGAGAAGTTGTCGATAAGGAAACAGCTGGACTCACTGCAGAGAGGTTTTGCCCAGAAAATCTGCAAAGCGTATAGAACGGTGTCTCTAACATCGGCACTCGTCTTATCAGGCTTACTCCCACTAGACCTTCGGATCCGGGAGGCCGCCATGCTCTATGAGACCAAGAAAGGTCACTGCGTGGACCTTCTTCCACCGGGAAGGGAGCTGGAGCGCAGGGTGGGACCAATACAGAATCCCCAACCATCTCTGCTCGAAACAACTGAGTATGAGCGCTTGTTGGGTCTGAACCCCGAAATCCTTGAAGAACATCACATCGTTGGCCCATTAGTATTCACCGACGGTAGCAAAATTGAGGGTAAAGTCGGTGCGGCCCTAATGTGGTGGGACCAAGGGAGGGAAATAAGATACTCCACATTTCGGCTCGAACCGCACAATACGGTCTTCCAATCGGAGATGTACGCACTCTTCAGAGCTGTGGACATGGCGAGAAAGTCGAAAAAGGACTCAATAAACATCTTGAGCGACTCAAGATCTTCGCTCGATTTACTCAGGAGTCCATCGGCGACTCACCCTCTGGCCGTGGAAATGAAGAAATGCATCAGACAGATCCGGGAGGAGAATAGATCCGTACGGTTCTTCTGGTTGAAGGCCCACGTAGGAATACCGGGCAATGAAAGAGCGGACGAGCTGGCTAAGAAGGCGGCTCTCACGAAGAGATCGGCCCCTGACTACGACACAGTTCCAATTTCGTACGTCAGGAGGCAGATACGGGAAGAGACTGTCCGATTGTGGCAGGACAGATACAATTCTTCGGAAACTGGTTCGGTCACGAAAATCTTCTTGCCAGATGCAAAGACCGCTTGCAAGCTGATAAGAAAAGCGACGTTAACATCTGTTGATACACAGATGCTGACCGGCCACGGAGAATTTGCGGCGTATCTGCACAGGTTTCACCTGAAGGACAGTCCTTCGTGTATCTGCGGTCCGAATTGCGAGGAGACAGTTTTCCACATTCTGTTGGAATGTCCGAGGTTCGGCAAAGGAAGGCTGGATCTGGAGATTAAACTCCTTAGAAAACTAGATCAGCCTTCACTCCATACCATCATGGAGAACGAGACTGACAGAACGTCCTTCCTCGCATTCGCGAGACATGCCATCGTGACAGCCGCGAAAAGAAATGGATCGACCGCTCTACCACCTATTTCATTGTCTGTACCACAGGCCCAAAATACGATCACAGCCACTCCACATTCACACTCAACACCAGACCAAAATACACAATCAGGCAGCGCAACCCCTCTTCATGGGTTCCCGACTCGAGCATCGCCGGGTCTGAGATTACAGGCCATACCGTCCGCTCTGCGGAAACTGTTCCAGAGGAGGACCAATCAAAACGCACCTCCACCACCCACCCAAAGCAAGACATTAGAGTCTCTGCTCAAAGAGGGAAATGGGAGCGGGGAAGTAGGTATAAGAACTAGATGCGTGGCCCTCTTCATGGATAGTGAAGCGGAGAGGATCGGAATAAGCTTTTGTCGCTCTGAAGGACTGGATCGGCTAGTCGTCTCGCCGGGGCTCGCCCTGCTGATAAAAGGCAGCACGCAAAAAACAAGCTTAAAGCGTAAAAAGATCGACGCACTTGCGCAGAAACAGGACGATGATTCAACCTACCGTCTGGTGCGGTTGCATAATAAGGCAATCGCTCTATTCGAGTGGGAAGAGGAGTCCGCTTTTGCGCTAGCAAGCTCGTGGCTGCAGCGGCAGAGCGAACTCCCCGGGGCGACCCCCGGAAGAATAAGCGTTGACTCTATGAGAGTCGGCTATGAAAAAAGTGACGTAGCTGATAGGTACGGTTGCCTAATGGCTTCGAAAATACATGAGGTCATAGTTTACGAGGATAGGGGGGAGGATCTGGGCTACTTAAAGGCCCAGATTCGAACAGCTTCACCCTCTAAAAGGCCGACTCTCGAAGAGACCATGCCCAGTGACTCGGAACGATTACAAGCGAAGGCTGAGGCCCAAAAGGCGGAGCTAGAGTCATTTAACTCTAGGGACAAAAGCAGCAGTTCTAAGCCTCATCTGATGGCGATAGCAAAACTGATCCAAGGAACGATCTCCCCCAAAAGAGGTACCCGACCGTCCCACCTTGCTCCAAAACCGGCTTTCTCGAATGAAAGACAATCGGAGGCGCTGAGAAGGTTTATGAGAAACGAAAATCCGAGGCCTCCTCAGGTGTCACCAGCCAATCGAACGAGAGCTGACAAGGGGCAAGTCACATCACCAAAGCTTCGACCAGCGTCTACACCACAACAACATGCAGAAAATGCATATATCGAGTTCCTGGCCATTACAAAGGCGAACCGTGAGGTAAGCCTGGCCACCTGCAAAAAGATCATGAAGACCTACCAATATGGACATGAAAGCCTGCTGGAGGTGGAACTCGATGAAGCCGAGGCTGCCATATATAATAACGACACCTGCCAAGTACTCAAAGGCAGTATGTCGGGATTGTATATGGCCGCTTATAGCACCACAGCCGGCTTCGTGGGCGCAATCGAGGCTGAGGGACAAAAAGAAGGACCTCAGACCTTTAACACGCCAAAAGGAGACCCAGTGGTGGTATTCGCCAGATGCACGAGGGTGATGCTTGGCGACCGGATACTCGAGATGGCAAAAACTATCACGGGCGATCCGGAAGTCGGCGATGCCTTCGGGGACTGGAAATTGCCGTCACTGAAATGGATCAATGGGGTTCCTGGGTGCGGCAAGACAACACACATAGTCGGGAACTTTGACGAGGATGGTGAAATAGTAGCCACGACCACAATAGAGGCGGCCAAAGACCTCAAAGAAAAACTTTCACACCGCTATGGCTAAAAAGCCAAATTAAAGGTGCGCACTATGGCCTCCATCTTAGTGAATGGTTTTCGTGAGGGCGTAAAAATAGATCGTTTAATGGTGGACAAAGCCCTTATGAACCATTTCGGGGCCATAGTGATGGCCGCCCGACTGTCGGAGGCAAAAGAAGTGGTCCTCGTCGGAGATATCAATCAGTTGCCGTATATCGACAGAGAGAACCTGTTCGTAATGCGGTACTGTAGACCACAGGCATCACAAGTGAGTTGTCTTGCACGCATCGCAACCCCAAAGACGTTGCACTCGCCATCAGTGAGGTATATAAAAACATCTATTCCTCAAACCACACTGTCCATTCTCTGAGGATAGAGAGGTTCACTGGCGCTCGAATTCCTAAGAGACAAGACCGGACCCTATACCTGGTTTTCACACAAGAGGAAAAGAAGACGTTGATAGACCAGGGATACGGCACCGGACAGGGATCGAGCGTCATGACTATCCACGAGGCACAGGGACAGACACGCGAGGCAGTCATCATCGTCCAGACAAAGACTAGGAGGCTGCGGATTCATGACAGTGTTCCGCATGCTGTGATCGCGGTGACCAGGCACACAAAGACCTGTGTCTACTACACCGACGACGGTGGTGATGCAATCGGTCGTTTTGTCGAAAAGGCGGTGGAGGCCACAACAAAGGAAATACTCGAGCACTCTCTCAAGATGGCTATACATAAAAGAGACACCGCCGTCATTGAGGATGTGCTCGAACAGCTGAGGCTTCCCTCGGGGGATGGCTGCGGCAGAGTCCTCAATAAATAATACAAAAATAAAGATCCCAAATGTAAATATAGTCATGCCGTAAAGATGTGGTGGCTGGTATGTATGTAGTGACGAGCAATGATTAATTAGATTATATTATGTACATAGAAAATAAGAAACATATGTAAATAGATGTAAGACAAAAAAAAAAAAGGATATATATATAACCTCATTTGCAAAAAAAACGGGCGGTTTCGATTTTCTTCTTGGCTGAAAAAAATAAAATACCAAAAAGGTTTTAATCATTTTAGTCCAGTCAAATTAGGTTTTAAATCGAAATTTCACATACAACCCTGCATTTTTGATATAATGTAGTTTTAATGATACCAAAACAATGTGTAAATGTTTTAGTGTGCGCAACCCCCGGCAAGGGTTGAAAAAAAAAAAAAAAATGTTTTTTCGCAATTACTCGAAAACGGTAAATGTTAGATAAAAAAGTTCAAAGTAAACTGTATAGAACTTAAAATAATACACGTAAAAGGTTCTATGACTTTTTTGTCTCCGATCAAAATTAACCGAGATAAAGCTTAAGGGATGAACGTAAATTTTTAAAAATCGTTTGTAGTAGAAAAATAAGCGAATTTCAATTGTTTTTTTTATATTTTCATAAATAAACCTATTTCTTTAATTTAAGAAATAAACATTTGTTTTTAATTGTTTGCGAAAATATATATATATTAATTTTTAAACATTTCAAATTGAAATTTGTATACTTAAAACTTAATATTTTATGTTTTTTTTTACCATGTTTAGATTCCTCATAAAATTGATGAATATCATACATTGAAAAAAAAAATTATACCTGCTATATTTCGGAGGGTGTAAATTTATATAGAAAAATGTAGAATTTGTCCTAAAATTTCTACACTGTGGTCTTGAGTCCCCGCCTTCAAAAGAGAGGACACTATTGCTTACTCGCTTACTCGAATGAAGCCCCGCCTTAAAAAAAAGGACTATCGATTACTCGCTTACTCGTATGGATCTGAAGCTCGATTCAATTAAGAGTAAGAAGACACTATAGGAGAATCATATTTCTCACACTCTATTTTACGATTTGTTCATTCAAATAGAATAATAAATCATGTTATACGTGTTTAGGTACTTGGCGATTGAATCCGAAACCAAGAAATTAAATTATTTGTTATATACCCTACTCCGAATAATGGAATTTGGAATCGATATGATATACCCGTTCTGGTGTACTGTTGTGAGCAGTTGTCACCACGCCGGCGCCGGCGGTCGCGGGTTCAATTGCCGTCATAGACACAATGTGATAACGATCGTTACTCATGGTGAAGAAATTATCCACCAAACCGCAGTGGAGCAGCGTTGTGGATTATCCTCTAACCCTTCTTATATAGGCCTTCGTTCAGCAGTGGGTTGTTTACAAGCTTATACAGCGTACTATATATATATAGGAGACTTTCTATAGATATATATCAGGATATCTCTGGAACTATAAGACTTAGAGATTTGAAATTTGGTAGGAATATTCCTTTTGCCGAGTAGAGGTCAGCTAAGAACGGATTTTACGAAATTCTACCTCTAAGTGGATGAAAAAGGGAGGCAAAGTTTGTATGGGACAACGTGATTCCTTGGTCCAATCTACTTCAAATTTTGCATAAATATTCTTTAACAGAATTTATTGAAGATGTGTTTCGTATTTTATCGAAATTCATCCCCTAACGCGGTTAAAAGGAGGTAGAAAGTTATTTTGATATATTTAAATTTAAATTTAAATTTGTGCCATGATCACGGGGAAACAGTCTCCCCGTGATCATGGCGATTGAAACATTGCTGAAATATAGGGAACTAAACAAAATTATAAACGCGGTAAGCACCCGAACAAATTTAAATTTAAATATGAATCGTGATCGCGTTAGTTTAAAACAATATATTTTATATAAATAATCCTTAGTTTTTGATTTAAATTAACTTTTATTTTGACACATGTTTGACAACTCAATCTGGTGGAACAGGCAAGACGACTGATATACATTTTTTTATAAATATACCTACATATTATACATATAGAAATAAATACATATTACACCCAGACTCGAGGCGGGAATCGAACCTACGATCCTGGAGCAGAAAGCAGTGTCACTACCAACTGTGCCGAGTCAATCAAAATTTAATAAACAAAAAATATTGTTTATAAAGAAATACTACGGATGGTGTAGTATTTCGATTTCGTTGTAAAAAGACAATACCCCGTGTAACTTTCTCCAGACCAAAGGCCAAGCTTCGTGTTCATAAAATATAACAATTTATATTTATTATTTTATATATTTATTTATTTATAACAATTTATATAAATTATTTTTATTTTAATGTTTATTTAAACTTTAAATCCCTACTCTATAATGAAGATTGTTATATTTTATAAGTATTAAAATAAAATCATACTTTTTAAATAATTAGAATCAAAAGAAAAGCCGATTTAGTTCATATTTACATGTTTACTCAAATATAATAATACTTAATCCATTGCGTTAAGGCTTACTTCGCAAAATTACGGTGTAGCGGAGCGGTATAACTCAAAGGGCGACACGTGTAAGTACAGGTGTCCTTGAGAAATGCCGCGTTTGTCCGGCCCAATTTGAACTTTATATTTAATTTAAAAAGCCGAATTCGCAATGATGGTCGGCGTTTATCAAACGATTTAAAACACCTACGTAAAAAGAGCTTCGGTTTACTTATATTTTGTATGGCATCCGGAGCTCTTCTTATATGTTTCGAGTTACAGCAAAGCAAGGCGGCTTAAAACAAATAATTATAACTAGCTTCCGCCCGCGGCTTCGCCCGCGTAGATGAATTGATAAAAAGTAACCAATATATATTTACGGACGATAGTTTTAGTCCGGTGATAACGTCATAAGAAAACATTGATAAAAAATTACATACTTTTATGAATTGAATTGAATTATTATAACTGAATTATCATTATTTTGTATAATACAAAGAAGGATTTAAAATCAATTAATTAAATTTTTTTTTCTATAAATTAACATTTATTTGCACTTGTTAATCCAAATATTATTTTACTTAAATTATACAGAGCCGGCATTCATCGATTTACAGGACGTTATCACGTGAAAAAAAGCATTTCTAAAATTCTAAAAATTAATCTATATTTCTACTTAAAATATACTAACTAAAAATAATAATTATGGCTGCTGTACTAATCGTAAGTAATAAATCGATCCCAGAATCGAATCGGCTTTAAGAAAAAAAACTCAAAATGAACACAACCATCAATGACGTCTGTCCCACGATCGATATTTATAACAGCAACACGGCACACGTAGACGATTCACAGAATAATTAATTATATATTCACTTAGAAAACAAATAATTAAACAAAAAAAAAAAATAAAAAAATCAAAAAACCCGACTGCGTAAAATACTCTTATGATAAACTAAAAAGAATAAAACAATTTACTAGCTTTCATTTAATACCCATATTGCTACAGTAATAGAAAAAAAATTCAACTCCCCCCCCCCCTCATTCTGCCATTTTGAAATTGCCATTTTTGAATCTGCCATTTTGAAAATTTATATAGCCTATGTCACTACTACACTTTAGACAAATCCAACGACACCTCATATGTTAAAAACCGTCCAGCCTTTTGGGCTGTAGGGCGTGCCAAAGAAATGGACATACATACATACATACATACATACACTCGAAAAACATAACCCTTCTTCTGTCGCAGTCGGGTAATAAAACAAATATTTAAGTGGGGCTCCCATACAAGAAACGTATTTTAATAGATAATGGTACGGAACCATTTGTGCGGGAGTCCGACTTGCACTTGGCCGGTTTTTATACCTAAACAGAACTTATGAGCCTGTTTCCGAGCTTTTTTTTTTACTGTACTGTACTGTATCAGCCTGTAAACAACCCACTGCTGAGCGAAAGCCTCTTTTCGATACTGAAGAAGAGTTAGAGGTTAATCCACCACGCTGCTCCACTGCGGGTTGGCGGATAATTTCTCCACAATGAGTAACGATCGTTACCATATTTGTAACATAATTTGTAACAATATTGTTGTCTATGATAACAATCGGGACCGACGGCTTTATGTGCTCTCCGAGGCACGGCAGGGAGACCCACAAGGACATACACCCAGACCGGAAAATAGTATTTGTACAAATACAAATAACAGTCCTGAGCGGGAATCGAATCCGCGACCGCCGGCGCGCGGCTTGAGGCGACTACTCGTATATCGTTGAATAAATTAATAACATTTCACACAAATCGACTATTTTTAAATAACGAAAGTAAAAACTAGTAAAGTTTTACCAACCATATATAAATAACTGTACCCTTAAAAATTTAAATTAAATAAAGATTTCAAATTAGTTTATGTCAAAAAAAATTTTCACAATTGTACCAATATCAAAAAAATAACCACATGTCAAGACGATTTATTTTTTCAATTTATAAACCAAATGCTTAAGAAAAAAATTACTCCGAATCATGGAATTTAGAATCAATATAATATACCCGACGACCGTTCTGGTGTAGTGTTGCGAGCATTTGTCACCACGCCGCGCGCCGGCGGTCGCGGGTTCCATTCCCGCTCGGGACAGATATTTGTATTTGTACAAATATTTGTTTCCGGTCTGGGTGTATTATTGCGCATAACCCAGTTGTTATGACCACTGCGCCAACGCTTCGTCATAACAAATAATTTAACTTCTTGGTTTCGGATTCAATCGCCAAGTACCTAAACACGTATAACATGATTTATTATTCTATTTGAATGAACAGATCGTAAAATAGAGTGTGAGAAATATGATTCTCCTATAGTGTCTTCTTACTCTTAATTGAATCGAGCTTCAGATCCATACGAGTAAGCGAGTAATCGATAGTCCTTTTTTTCAAGGCGGGGCTTCATTCGAGTAAGCGAGTAAGCAATAGTGTCCTCTCTTTTGAAGGCGGGGACTCAAGACCACAGTGTAGAAATTTTAGGACAAATTCTACATTTTTCTATATAAATTTACACCCTCCGAAATATAGCAGGTATAATTTTTTTTTCAATGTATGATATTCATCAATTTTATGAGGAATCTAAACATGGTAAAAAAAACGTAAAATATTAAGTTTTAAGTATACAAATTTCAATTTGAAATGTTTAAAAATTAATATATATATATTTTCGCAAACAATTAAAAACAAATGTTTATTTCTTAAATTAAAGAAATAGGTTTATTTATGAAAATATAAAAAAACAATTGAAATTCGCTGATTTTTCTACTAAAAACGATTTTTAAAAATTTACGTTCATCCCTTAAGCTTTATCTCGGTTAATTTTGATCGGAGACAAAAAAGTCATAGAACCTTTTACGTGTATTATTTTAAGTTCTATACAGTTTACTTTGAACTTTTTTATCTAACATTTACCGTTTTCGAGTAATTGCGAAAAAACATTTATTTTATTTTTTTTTCAACCCTTGCCGGGGGTTGCGCACACTAAAACCTTTACACATTGTTTTGGTATCATTAAAACTACATTATATCAAAAATGCAGGGTTGTATGTGAAATTTCGATTTAAAACCTAATTTGACTGGATTATTGAACATGTTACTGGCCAGTTATAAAAGTGCCATAATGTTTATAAGAGTACATTCCAAATTCAAATTTTTGACTGAGCCTGGTTTTCAAAGAAAATAACTTTTAACTACATTTTGTGGCGCGAATTCCCTATAGTTAATATCGACTCTAATTAACTTTTTGTCAATTTTTATTAAATTATCTGGTGTCCTTGACATTTAAAAGTATTGTTATTGCTGTTTAGCAATCTCGAAAATGGTAGATAAAGTGATAAAAGCGAGCAAAATTATTGCGCTGCTTGAAGAAGGTTGCAGTCAATGCTTCGTGGCTCAGAGGCTAAATGTGAGTCGGTCGACAGTTCAAAGGACCTGGCAGCGCTATCAAGAGACCGGTTCCGTCAAGAGAAGGCCTGGTTCTGGCAGAAAGACATGTACCGAACCACGGGATGATCGTTTTCTAGTTAGTCAAGCGTTGAGAAATCGCAAATCTTCTTATGTGGACCTCAAGAACACCCTCGAAGAAGTAAGAAATGTGCAAATTAGTCTATGGACGGTCAGTAGGAGGCTTCTCGCTGCTAATATACACAGTCATCGCCCGGCACGCGGCCCTAAATTACTCCGTGGACATCGAGTTGCCAGGCTTAGCTTCGCTCGAAATTGTGTGTCATGGACTCATGAAGACTGGGATAGGGTATTGTTCTCCGATGAAGCCAGGATATCTCTGCATGGTGAAGACCGACGTCGGCGAGTGCTACGTAGACGAGGAGAACGCTTTGCAGAGGCATGTTTTGAAGAAATCACACCTTATGGAGGGGGCTCTGTTATCTTTTGGGCAGGAATAAATTCTATGGATCGTACGGAGTTAGTCTTCATTGAAAACGGTACACTGACTGGACACCGATACATAACGGAAGTTCTAATTCCTTATGCACAACCCGCTTTAACCGCTCTTGGCGAAAACTCAATTTTTATGGACGACAACGCTCGCGCCCACCGGTCTGGCGGTGTGGATGCGTATATGCTAGAAGTCGGAATTCGGCGTTTGGACTGGCCAGCTAGAAGTCCGGACCTCAATCCCATAGAGCATGTCTGGGACGTTCTGAAGCGACGAGTGAGATCAGTGCAGCCGGCTCCGCAGACCATCAGAGAGCTAAAGAATGTGATTACCGCGGAGTGGGAACGTATTCCCCAAGAAACCATAAAAGATATACTCACTAGCATGCCCAGACGAATGCAAGCTGTGATTTCAGCAAGAGGGGGTCACACTCAATACTAAACTTTTATCTGCTTTTAATGTATTCAAGAAAAACAAAGAAATTAACGCGTTTCATTTTTATTTAGCGAGCAGGTACAATCATAGTGTTTTGAGCTTAAACATTATTTCTTAATAATTTAATTAAAATGTTATGATAAAACTGATGAAAACTATTCCTTCCTAATTAATTTATAAAATTCTGAGGATAACAATACCTAAAATTGTCAAACAAACTAATAGTAACTATAAAATAGTTCTTTGCTTAAGTGCCCGTTTTTTTTTCAAAAGAGTTTATATATGTGTGTGTGTGTGTGCATTTGTGTGTTTAATATACAAATTAATAATTTTAAAAGTAGGAAGATATTATTATTATATTTTTATACAGAGTTCATAAGACCGACATCGTGATAAGGGTGCTTGTCCATTGAAGCGGAGCTAGGCTGTGGAGCGGAGAAACGGAGAAATATTAGCCAATAACCCTTGTCGACTGGAGCGGAGTGAAGATTTTTTGCAATCCTATTTGTTAATATTTCTCCGTTTCTCCACTCCGCAGCCTCGCTCCGCTTTAATGGATCGGCACCCTAAAGATTCTTTTTATTGCTAAAATGAAGCTTAAAATTAGGCAATAAATAGTAAAAGTCAACATTCAAGGCCAGCAAGTGACGGGATTAATATCCGCTTAAGAACTATGAGTATTATCATATTATTTTAATAGGTACTTGCTACAAGGAATGACTATTAGACAATGCAAGTTAGTACATTTAACGTACATTATTCTTAATTTTCACTTTATAAAAAATGTTAATTCTGTCATCTCTGATTCATTCTGTCAGAGCTGTTGAGCTGATTATACGAATACCTATGTGCTCGTGAGTTCATTTACATAGATTCCGGGTATACAGATACAGTTATTTTTACTCATTTAATTTTTATTGGCGGATAAAATTTAGCTTAAATGCAGTCTATATTTCAAACCGAATAATATTATCGTTGCGGTTCCCGTGAAATAAGTTATCTAAAATTTTTTGATATAATTGCCTTTCACCCTGTTTCGAACAGTTAGAAACTATAAAATCAACTTCTAAACTAGCTGGTAAAAAAAATTAAGGAGGCTCTACTTAAAAAAAAAAAGAAAACTAGCTTGATGAACTGAATCAGCCTATAAACGTCCCAAGGCTGGGCAAAATTCTTTTCTCCATATTCTCTGTGAGTGAAGCCATGGTAGGGGAAATTAAATCGACTGAAGCGTTCGCAGTGGTCACTTTCGGTACTACGGGGGGCTATTATTCCTAAAATTGTAAGCAAGTACACGTGAGAGTATTTATTTTGTTTTAATTTAAATAAATTAAAGAAAAATGAGACACCAAAGTTGTTGTGTTGTAAATTGTAAGAATACCAGCAGAAAAAGTGAGTGCAAGTTTTATAAATTTCCGACTGCTCAATGGAAAAGAAATCAACGGAATCAGTGGATAGCTGCAGTTAAAAGGCTGAAGTAAGTACTACCATAACCTTAACTTTATCAATAACAATAATTCGGAAAATTTAAATGAAAATTAAGTTAGCCGACATCCAAAAATTTTAATAATTATTTTTATCGAAAAAATCATTACGAAAAAATTAAAAAAAAAATTAATTTGTAAAAAACTTGATAAATTCAAAGTGAAATAAAAAAAAAATTTTAGTTCTAATTTAATAAAACAAAAAAAAAAAAAATAATAAAAAAATTAACGTCAGCTAACTTTAGTATTATAGAATTGAAAACTTTTTCAAAATTTTTAAGTTTAGTAAAAGTTAATAATTTTGTTATGATTCTGTGATGAAAAAAATCTAATTTATAATAAATGCTTAAATTTAAATTAACAAAAAAAATTACATTAATTAAATCAATATTAATATATTCCATTGATATAACTATTTAAGTATTTTTTCTTCAGTTTAATTTTTTTCTTAGTATTACTTTTTGACTTTGATATAAATATCAAATAACTTAACCTGAATGTTTACTGCATTCTTTATTATTTTTTATCATTATACTTACTTGTTGTTGATTCGTTTAATTAAAAAACAAAACAGCAATCACTACAAAAATCTCACATATTTTTATAACTTTTTCTTTTTACTATTATTTATAATATTTATTTATTTTTATTTTCCTTGCTATTGCCATACGTATAAAAACATTTTATGACAGCCTCCTGTAGTTCATATTTTTTCTGGCGCTGCAGTCGCACTCATAGCGAATAGGCGAAAGGTTCTAGCTCAATCTTACATGATAACACAGAAGAATAGTCCCAACCTCTTTCTTGCCGAGGTGTCGCCCGGGTAAAAAAAGTTAGATATAATTAGATATAATTATATATAATACCATATATTATAATTATATATGAAAAATGGCCCTATATAATTATATAAAGTTATATATGAATATATATTATATATTTTGATATAATTAGGAATAAATATTTATAAATCTATTTCATCAGGGTTGCTGGTATTCAAAATAAGTCTAATTTAAATCATATCCTCTTTATTTCGCATATATGATAATATGAAGCACTCATTTTCACATTTTTCATCTATTCTATATCTATACTAATAATAAATCTGTTAAAACCTCCGTTTCATTAATACATATAGATATATAGATATCATCAAGAATAAATTTTAATAGCGCGCTTTTATTTCGATCAGCGCCATCTCTTATCGTTTTTTTCTACGTATCACGTAAAAAGTACAAAACCTATGTAAATAACTTTAATACATAAAAATTAAACATAACTCACAGTATAATTTAGTTTTTGTTTCATTGTAATTAAATTTAAAAATAAATATTTAAGAAAATAGAAATACGCCTAGACGCGACATAGACGCCATCTGGTCTAACGAATCTTAAAAACTCACAAAACTTATTTTTGAGTTATTATTTTGTTAAACTTAAAAGTTTACTAAATATGTCGGATAGGAATAGAAATCGTTTTAATATTTAAGATAAACATCATTTTCAATTAATATACTATTATGTTAAATATTAATTATGTTAAATGTCACTAAATATAAAAACGATATTCTACCATTCTACGATAGATGGCGCAGATAATTTTCTGAATCGTGCTGACCAAAACTTCGGCCAAAAGACCAAAAGAATGACACTCGCCCGTATTTAAAAAATTGTATTTCTTGTTTGCATTTAATTAAATACTTTAGGGTACTACGGTCTTGATTGTTTGTTTGTTGTTAAAATTTAAAATATTTGGTCGTTATTTGTTTGTTGATTGTACAAAGTTGGATGGTTATAGCTATTTAAGTTGTAATCTATATATATAAAGAAAGTCGTGTTCGTTACACCGTTTATAACTCGAGAACGAGTGGACCGATTTTTATGATTTTTGTGTTTTTGGATTTGTCTTCGTCGGGAATAATACTTATTAAAAAGTGATATTCATCAATGAAAATATAATTAATAAAAAAATCAGTTCAAATGTTTCATCCGTACTATCTATACATATAATAAATCTGTTAACGAGTCCGTTTTATAATCTTAATCTTAATATACAAAAACGAAAGGTCACTCATCACGATATTTCTGGAACTACAAGACCTAGAGACTTGAAATTTGGTAGGAATATTCCTTTTGCCGAGGAAAGGTCAGCTAAGAACGGATTTTACGAAATTCTACCCCTAAGGGGGCAAAAAAGGGAGGCAAAGTTTGTATGGGACAACGTAGTTCCTTGGTCCAATCTACTTCAAATTTTGCATAAAATATTCTTTAACAGAATTGATTGAAGACGTGTATATCATCAGACGTATTTTATCAAAATTAATTCCCTAACGGGGTTAAAAGGGGGTTGCTTTTGCTTCGAAGTTGATTTGACAAATCAATCCGTCTATTATAAAATATTTTCCAGTATCGACGCAGGTGTAGGTGATAAAAAATATAAATTTATAATTTTTAAAATTTTTGTTAAATACCCGTGCGAAGCCGGGGTGGGCCGCTAGTTATTAAATATGTTAATAATTAATACTGTAGGTAATCAAAGGCCTTCTATTAAAATATTTTTTCATCATTACAATTTTCAGTATTGTTACTAATAATCACCTATTTTATATCTAAATTAATGCAAATAATTGATAAAGATGATTTTTGTTTATAAGCAATTTTCATATCATATGACATCGCAAGTTAAACAAATTCACTCAACAAAATATTTATTTACTTTTAATAAATATTTGTTAACTGTTAATAAATCCTTATTGACTATTAATCAATTTACTATATGCAATTATATATAATTATATGTAATTATATATGATAATATATAATTATCAAAAAATGCTGCATCTAATTATATATAATCATATAATATTATATGCAATTATGTATAATTATATGTAATTATATATGATAATATATAATTATCAAAAAATGCTGCATCTAATTACATATAATCATATATAATTATATGCAATTATGTATAATTATATGTAATTATATATGATTATATATAATTATTTAAAAATATTGCATCCAATTATATATAATTACATATAATCATATTTAATTATATGTAAGTAATATATAATTATAAATAAGGAATATATAATAACATATAAGTATATATAATTATATATAATTTTTTTTACCCGGGCGTAAAAGGCGACAAGGGTAAAATGTCGCGGATAACTATAAACCAAACGGTTTGATGATTGGTAGCAGCGTTTCCATATTTTGCCTTAACACACTGCACTCATAAGCCTGCCTGACAAGTGTGGCGAGTATTGGCAACCCCGCAAGGACCAGCAACAAAGAACCCAGGTCTCCAGTCCCCATTGTCCCTACTATTTCCGGCTACAGAAAAGCTAGGATAGAAAATATTATTGCGCTGAAAGAAGAAATGTAGAAAGAAAAAAAAAAAGAAATATAGAATTGATAGGTTACAATGGGATATATTGGGTTTATCTATAGCCCGAAGGGAGGACATGATAACCCTGAAATCTGGTTACCTGTTTTTCTAACAATTAAAACTAAACATTTTTAACGCAATTCTTCTTTTACCCATCATTCACTATGCCGATATGTGGTATTTATATGTGACACAGTAGCTACTTAATTAATTAGAACGTCTCAAAATCTAGCAATACGCTTTATCTTTGGATTACTTAAATATGATCACATCTCTTATTGTCGTACTTACTTAAGTGGCTGGCCCAATATACCTTTGCCGTGATATGCGCATCCTTTCTTTTTTCTATAACATCATACTCTATGTAAAAATTTCACCTCATTATCGTCCTTCCTGTTTCGAATTGCTTCCTTTTTTGTTAACGATGGGATATTCATTTACGAGTATACATACCTTCCTTGTTTAGGCATGTGGGACTCCCAGCCAGTGCCAGGACTGCATGTCAGTCTGGCAGGTCAGAATACCCACTAAAACCACCCGACACTGGCGTTGCCATAGTAGGGCGCCGTGGGATCGCTTTTGCATACAACTACGACATCCTAGCACGTGGCCTTGCAGTCCATTCAAAGAGCCGCTTGACCAGTATCCTTCTGTGCGAGGCAAAGGGGTACCAGGAGCGGCTCAACTTCTGAGGTCAGGGTTCTCGCTGGCTTTCCTCCACAACGGAGTAGAGAGCCAGCATTGAGTGACCCGAACTTATGCCATCGGATCGCACTATACGCAGCTCCGTAAGAACTGCAGGGAACCAGGCTCAACCCAGACGGCCCATGCACTACGCGCCACTTTCAAAAAGTGGGCAAGTAAACCCACCCACTTCTACCACTTAATGGGGGGAAAATTACCACCGCAGTGCCACATCCGCATCGTCCATACCAATGTGCCCCTCTTACCACCACGTTTTTGCGCCCCAACCACCACTGGATGCCCAACTACCCCAGAAGGCGAGTCCCGCTATAAGCTTGCTGATCAGTTGATTCAGGGTCCGGTCCAGTTGCTTGTTTGTCTCCGCGCCCCTCACATGCGGTTTCACGCCCACAGTGGATGGAGCAGATTCGATGTAAACATAGCATCATTTTGCTGTCCCCAAAACACTGCGGAGGCTGCTCAGGAGAGGACAAACACGACGGCGTCTCAACAAACTACCCAATATACCATGTTTTGCAAAGATGCTGAAAGAAGCGGAGAAGATGGAGAGCGTGGTAAATATCGTATTCGGCCATTCTCCGATTAGCAAAATTTACGTGTCCGGGCTTGTTCTAATCTGTAATATTATCATATTCAATCATGCATATTTTTTATTTATAAGATAGCATTCGTATCTAGCTGTAAAAAAAATATTGGCTTCTGTTTTAAGTAATTAAGACTAAATTAATTTAACTTATGTTGAAAGAACCTCTATTCTCTAATTACCGTGGCATGTCCGCACACCAACTTAATGTTAAAACTTGCTTGTAATTTTTATAACGTACAGATTTACTTTGATCCATTCAACGTTTTAAACCATATTAAGCAACGTGTATCGCATAACAAAATATCGACTCAATAGAACCAGTCTATAAATAATAAATAAATAAATATTAAATAAATATTAACCAACAATCACACCACGTTAACCTAGCCCCGTGCTAAGTTCGTAAGAACTTGTGTTACAGGTACTAGGAACGGAAATAAATTTAAGATATAAATACATATATACATAAATACACATCCATGACCCGGTGCAGACATCTATATTCGTCATACAGATTATCTGCACCAGGCGGGATTCGAACCCGCGACCGCTGCGTAGAGTGTCCAGTTGCCTGACCACTAGACCAGCCGGTTCGCATGTCCAATGGAAAGTTATAATTGCCGTAACATTTGCTGTTCTCGGGTGCACATCACTAAATAAAAGTATTTGGCACATTACTACTGTACGCGTCGCGTCTCCTCGGTGTGTGCCGAGGCCCATCAACAGTTGCACGTCTTCAACGTTAGTATACCGCCAATGAAGCACGTGAGTATATAATTACCATAGCCTTGGTTAAAAACTTTTCTAATTACCGTTGTTCTTATTTTAAAACTTAATTTTTAAGATAGACCCAAGTTGATCATGTAAATGGAGACAGTACTTTGGCCTCCGTACGTTGTAATAAGCTAGTATTTGCATACTGTGTCGGTTTTCGACATTTTTAAGAAAATCTATCGTTTTCTAATTACCGTATACTAATTACCATATGTTTATAATTACCGTTGTATGAAAAAATAATACTTGTTTACTAACTGGAACCGCGATATCGTACCAATGGAAAGTTTTCCCGCGTTTTTCGTAGGTTATTATTATCATTGTCCGTAAATATGTCTATATTATATGCTGATCATTCATCAAATTATTTAATTTATAGAATAGGAAAACCAAAAAAAAACAAAACCAAAGAGGAAGTTAAAGAAAAGAGTAGGCTTGCCGCTCGAAAACGACGAGAACGAATTAAAAATTACCCTTTTTTGTATCAGCAATCAAAAGAAAAGGAGAAAGAAAGGTACAATAAAAGAAAAAGAGATAAAAAATACTACCTATCTGCGAAATGTCACCAAAAATCCGGAAGAAGACTCGAAAAAGAAATAGGGAAAATATCAGATCTTACTGTAAAAGACAAAAGGTAAAGGGAAAATTAGAAACAATCGAGGAAGAAGTAACCGTAGATATAGAGGTGCTTGATAAAAATATAACAGATCCTTATGAAACTCTGTCAACACCAGATCTCAATGACTTATCATACTCGCTGCGCTCAAAAAAGTACACTAAAAGACTACAAAATTGTTCCGAAAATCTCAAATAAAAAATAAAAAAAAAAAGATAATAAGCAAGATGAGATTTTTCTCCAGTCGACTTCTTTTGAAAAATAATTAGTTCCCTTGAAGAAGACACCAAATTTTAAACCAACTTTAACCACATTAACGCCGCGTCCATCTAGTGCTCTGTCATCATCTTCTACCGAAAGTATGTTATTATTAAGTAATAATAAGCATTTGACAGAAAATAAAGAATACAAGTGTGAATATTACGGAACGAGCGCCTTCCTTGTGTTCAATACGAACTTCACTATCTTCAAAGAGAACAGTCGAGAAACCGATACGTAAAAATATCTCACCCTTATTGTTATTAAGAAGGCATGTATATAAAACAAATAAAGAAATTTCATATATGAGAAAAAAATAAAAGAGTTAAAAAGAGCAAAAGAAAAGTACAGGAAGCAAGCATTAAGACTGAAATATAAAAACACGCTACATGTAAAACCAAAACAAAGTCACGATAAGGAAAACGAACCAAAGTATTTACATAATAATAATAAAGAGACTAATTTAGAGAAAATCAAACAACACGTCCAAATTTTTTACAACAAGATGAGAACAGTCTCATTTGTCCTGGGAAGAGAGAATATATTTCAAGAAAAACTAAAAAAGCAAAAACGTTTCTTGACAGACAATTTGTTAAATCTTCACACCAAATTTCTTCAGTTATACACTTATAAAATCATATACTCGACCATTTTGGGTCGTGATTCCCGATTCACGAGCAAGAGAGACTTGCATGTGTCAGACCCACACTTATATGGACTAGATTACAGCATCACTTAAACGATTTGACCTAATCGACCAAAGCTCCACTCACAAAGTTCTGTCATCATTATGCTGTGTTTCAGAAAGTATAGAGTGTCTTTCAAGAAGTTGCATAGATTGCGCAAATAGGAATATGCATTATAAACAATTTGATAATGCAAATCAGATTTTTTACTTCCATTGGATAATAAAACAGATAACTTACGCTAAAGATGGGAAAGAGAAAACTTCAAATTATTAAATTATAGCAATGATAAAATGTCTTTTTCACTATTGGTAGGTTATGGTTATGAGGGACATCGTTAATTCTATCGCTTTAATTATAATTATATGTGTATAAATTATTAATGTGTGTTATTATCATATATATCATATTTTACATAGACTTGATGATATTTTCTAATTACCGTTACATTAAATATAAAATTTTTCTAATTACCATACTCATAAAATTTTTAAGTCTCATTATCTAGAAAACCACAATTAATTGTTACATGCCTCATTAATTATTGAATTCGTATCTTTGATTTGTTGCATATTTTAATGCGTTTAAGTCAAATCTGTGAAAAATAAAAAACGTCACGGTAATTAGGCAAAGAACGCCGAATCGGAGAATGACCGTATTCTGTTGCCTGGAGTGCTTGGGTCGATTGACGGTGTCGAAGGAGCTCGCCCTGCTGATAAAAAAACAGAGGTTAAACTATCGTCCTCACCTGGAGAACCCTCTCTGAGTGGATTCGAGCGCCTCTAATATGGTTAATAGACCAGTGCCGATAGGTTTTGAAACGAAAAAAAAAAAATAGTATATGCAATAAAAAAAAGAGGTGGTTCTCAATTCGTGTTTGTTTTTTTTTTGTATGTTTATTACGCGATTACTCCGTCAATTATATCATAATTATATATGTTGAGTGTATATAACATACTCGTACAATATATTAACTGCCTTATTTTCTTCTCTTGCATTAGGTACTGTGTCTCGTGATAAGTTGATAACATCATTTCTCACCACCATGGGTAGACTGGTAGAGATCTCTTTTAGAGAGTTCGCCCTTGCCAACTTCGATTGTAATCATAAAGTATAAAATGTTTAAAAGTGCAGTAAAAATGTTTTAAGAGTATTTGCGCAGTGGTCACAACAACTGCCTATTGCGCTAGCGGTCGTGAGATTTTTGACAAAAATGTTTGTATGTGGAATACATACGAGTACCTATGTTTGTTGAGGTCTGGGCGTATATATGTGTTTGTTTTGTGTTTTCGGGCCTCCGACAATAAATTTTATTTATCCTATTGGAAACCGTTGAGTGTGAAGTATTTAATTAATTAATTTTATTTATACATAGTCAAATAAAATTTTCACTTAAATTATTTATATAATTAGAATAATATAAATTAAAATAATATAAATAATAATAAATAGAATTAATAGATAAAAAGGAAAAATATGGATTATATAATTCTGTTAGTGATATTTTAGACGTGCCTAACTAATATACCTAAATATTGTATAAAAAGACACCAAAATGTCGTAAGATGAACTTTCGATCTCAACAGCAATC
Source organism: Euphydryas editha (assembly GCA_036937285.1). Classification (NCBI taxonomy): domain Eukaryota; kingdom Metazoa; phylum Arthropoda; class Insecta; order Lepidoptera; family Nymphalidae; genus Euphydryas; species Euphydryas editha. The sequence continues at coordinate 9,857,865 of JAUPFZ010000004.1, forward strand.
CAGCGAGAACCGGTTCGGCCTTCGGGCGGGTGATAAACAACTTGCAAATTACTTCACTGTTCTAGGGATGTTCATCGGAAAAAATTATCGATAATTTTATTATCGATAATTATCGTATTGTGTTATCGATAGTTATCGATAATTATCGAATGAATAGTTATTGATAATTATCGGATGAAAATTATCGATAGTTGGCAAGTTATCGATAATTGTCGGGCGATTCGATAATTATCGGATGGATTCGATAATTATCGGATAGACTTGAAAATTATCGGTTGAAGGATGACAACTATCGAACCGGTTCGGCCTTCGGGCGGGTGATAAACAACTTGCAAATTACTTCACTGTTCTAGGGATGTTCATCGGAAAAAATTATCGATAATTTTACTATCGATAATTATCGTATTGTGTTATCGATAGTTATCGATAATTATCGAATGAATAGTTATTGATAATTATCGGATGAAAATTATCGATAGTTGGCAAGTTATCGATAATTGTCGGGCGATTCGATAATTATCGGATGGATTCGATAATTATCGGATAGATTTAAAAATTATCGGTTGAAGGATGACAAGTATCGATAATTGTTGTGTAGCGTAAGTGCACACGAAAAAAAAGGATCGATATTTACCCGTGTAAAAAAAAAGGATCGATATTTCCCCTCGATCGATGTTACTCCGAATCAAAACTTCATTACTTGTTACTTACTGTTCTCTTATATTTACGCGAATTTTACTCATTTGATTAAAAGTCTATACCGGATTTTATCGCGTTTATTTAAAACTTTATAGTTTTACAATATTTTAAATTATTTCCCGACGTTTCGGACCCTTTACAGCGTCCATGATCTCGGGGGACTGAGGTGGTGGGTGTCCGAATAATTCATTATCGGTACGTCGGGAAATAATTTAAAATATTCTAAAACTATAAAGTTTTAAATAAACGCGATAAAATCCGGTATAGACTTTTAATCAAATACTTGTAACTTGTTATAAGCTGGTTTCAGGTTTGCAGTGACTCTTTCGAGATAGACTCTTTCGAGATAGTGACTCTGGTTATGAGAAAAAATCTCAGAACTGCGGGTTCGTAAACAAAAACGCTACATGCCAACGGTAATATTATGGGATAAGCTGGCTAAAAATGTTTATTTCTTGAACATGCAATTGGTACAGGCGTTTATTACTCGATATTTATCGGCTGACATGTACCTACCGATAATTATCGAATCACAATGATGGATAATTATGGAATCAAAAAAAAAATATCGATAATTATCGGGTCAAAAAAAAGTTATCGATAATTATCGGATGAATAATTATCGATAGTTATCGATACTGATTATCGAATGAAAAATTATCGATAATTATCGGATCAAAATTATCGAATGAAAAATTATCGATAATTATCGGATCAAAATTATCGAAACACACTTATCGATAATTATCAAATGAAAAATTATCGAGTAGTTACGAATTATCGATAATTATCGCACACCCCTACACTGTTCTACCCGCTTTATTAACATTTACTAAGGATGCGTGGATCTGGCTATAACTCACGTTTTTAAAATAAATGTCACAATACGCTAAGTAAAATAAATGATATACTCATAATAATAGTAATTAATATTAAGCAATGTATCCGTTATTGTATATTTAATGTACCTAATAATTACCTACAGTATAAGTACAACTGAATTCTAGACTTAAAATTTTATAAGTAGGTATTTTTGTTTGCCAATTAATCAGCTAAGATATTCAATTGTAATTGTCATAAACATGTATAGTTACAATTGCCAGATACTTAATTGTAGCAGCACTAATGTATTGTAGTATCTAAATTATTTATTTATTTTAGTTAATATATTTTCAAGTAATATATAAGCCAGTCTGACTGTCTTACCTAACCTTTACCTTACATATGAAGATACATGACAGCATTTTAAAGTGAAGCTTGTGCCCGGAGACGCCACGGACTCAACTAGTTAAAACTTTAAAAGATATGCAAGCTGAACAAAAAAAAAAAAAATTATTATAAATCATTGGTATTTGTAAACAAGTTCACAAATAATATTGAATAGTTGAAAGATTTGCCGTTGAAGGATGTAAACAATCTGTATTTTTTAAAGAATTAATGATATATCAAATTACGTAAAATATAAAACAAGTAGGTATATTACCTACAAGTCGGTAATGAAATAAGCCAATATAGTTTATTTTTATATTCAGTTGAAGGTCATAGAGTAGTTCCGCAACATTTCTCTTTTGGTAAGGAACAAAGGCTCAGTGCAGTCCCCTTCACTGGTGGCGTGCCGCATGCACCAGCAGGAAGCCTGTCCAAGGCGAGCATGACGCTGACGACTGCATTCCCTTGTTCCACACAATTATAAACATAACAGCAAAACTAAACTTCATTTCAATACTAACTAGGATATTCGTATTTGAGGAACAGTTTTATATCTTTGTTATACACATTTGTTTCAATTTTTGTAATAAAGTTCTTGTGTTAAAAATGTGTTAAGAATTATTTAATATAAATTTATTAAATTAATTCTTAAAAATGTATTCTGTTTTATACATATACTATATATCTTACTATGGTTAATTTTTCCTATTTATTAATAATATTTTGCATTACTTTCTATTCATTTGTTTACTTATTTTTTCGCTCCTTAACGATTTTGCGACTTATCTATTTTGATGAACTGTGCCGACTTATGTGAATGTATTATATATGTATATTTGTGTGGATATTTGTGTATGTATATGTATAAAGTATTGTATGTATTAAGCATATATTTAATTATATTTCATGTATACCTATGCCATATAGGTAACAACGGTGTACCTACCACCTACTTTTTCCTTACATATCCTATGTAGTCTGGGTTGTATGGAAGAAATCGCTACATATAATTAGCGATAAGATCGCCTTTGTACGTTAAAAATACTTTGTATATTTAAGTTTTGTGTGTAGAAACGGAAGTGGTGTACAATAAAGTTTATTCTATCAATCTATCTAATCTGTATAAAGGAAAAGAAATTACTGATAGTTGATAGCTGAAAAAACAATATAAATAGGTTAAAACTGCAGTATCAATCACAAGTTTACCCAAGAGCTAAGGCAAATATTTAATATTCTGATGGCGTCAGGTCAACAGTGGAATTTCGCCGTGGCGATAGCGGCAACGACACCTAAGGCCACTGACTTTATACAACTCCAGACGTACGGCGTGTCTTTAAATCAATCATCAATGTTAAATTCGATGCTGTGGTAGTTTGTTCTCTATAGAATTAGTCATATTATGAGAACGTCTATATTCTCTATTGTTCTCTATGTCCGCATATTTTCTCGTGCTAGTTGCAGCGTGATGTCCAGTCTAATTATAAGCCTAACCTAATTAATAAACCGACTTTTTAATGTATTTATATATATATTTTTATCGGATCGGTAGGTCCCGGAATAACGTGTTCAAACTAATACAGAACATAAATTTTATTCTCTAAAATGTCAAGGCCTTAAATTACAAAAAAAAAACATTTTTTTAAATTTAATTTTAAAGAACATTAAAATTTATATTTATAGCCAGACCGAAATTTATCTCCCATGTACTTATATAACTATTACATATCTCATCTGTTGATCTAGGTAAGATTTAAATTAAGTGGTAACATGAGTACAAGAAACAAAAACAAAAATTGTAAAAAAATTGTAACAATAACAACAAATAAGATGTACAAAGGCGGTCTTATCGCTAGAAGAGTGATTTATTTTAGCGACAACTGCAACGTTTAGGTATAGGACACGACATAGTGAAATTTACATAGAGATAAAGAATGAAAAGATATTAAATTCTATAGTTAGTTTGTTTTGTTTTATAAAATTTCATAATAATTATATAGAAAAAAAATTGGTAAATAATAATAAAATATAACCTATTCGGTGCAATGGTTTTAGCCATTCAGGAACGACATAAGCACATATTAAAAAATCTTTATAATTAGTTTAACCCAAGGAATTATACCTATACAAACTGGAATGTGCACGTGCACTTAAAAAACCTCCTAAGGGAGGGATTGCATCTCTTTCTATCATAGATTTAAGGCAACTTATAAGAAAAGACAAAATACCAGTAGTCAACGAAATGCTCAGAACTATGTTTTCACTTTACATGTTGGAAACAAGTGTCAGCCTTATGCCTGTACAAGGTGCATATTTGAATATACAATTTTATTAAGTGAGCGTTCCAGTTATTAAATAAATTCCTTGGTTTAACCATTTAGGAGGATTTCAGTGACATACACGTACAAATATATACAATTAAATTGAATTTCAGAGATTTATTTATAGAAGATATAATAAATATGTTAAGCCTTTACCGATAAAGCGCACCTTAATCTCTTAAGTTATATTTTGCTGTTATTCTTCTTTTATCAGCAATTTTGTTAATCTGTAAGTATTCGAAATTTTATTACTTATCAATTCAATAGATACAATTCGCTACACTAGAGTTTAATAGAAACTTAATAAACTAAGAAAAACATATTATTTCTTCCAGACAGCTTATTACGTGACGTTTAGTTTTTTGCTCTATATAAAATAAAATATATAAATATACAGGTAAGAATAATATTTTAGTTTGGAATATAAAATAATGTTTGTGTTACTCGCATCACAGGTACAATATTATTTGCAATATGTGTATTTATAAAAGTGTGTTGCGTTCATATATTAAGAGTAACTACAAAATAGATTCTTGGAACAATACATAATTAACATTCTAGAAGACGACAATGTAGACTGATGTAGACTATATATGTATATTATTCCGTATTCAACAGTCATACGACGTGATATCGGTACGTAAAGAACCGTTAGTCAAGAAAATATCTTTTATATAGACATACTTTCTTTATTTTTAACTACTTACTAAATGGACTATGATTTCACAATTTAAATGTTTATGTTTTGTTTATAAGGGTAAGGGAACATGAAATATATTTATATTTCAATAAATTCATTCTTCATATGATTATTGAAAAAATACAGAAGACCTTCTAGGTCAACATTTAAAAATATATTTTAAGAAGTAGAATCGTAAAATTATGCGTTTTCACGTAACCGAATTTAAGAGACGTCGAAGATAGTTATTAGGTAACAAAACGTTGACACAATGTAAATAAGCACGATTGTACGCCAATGAAAGTGAAAACGTTGAACAAAACTTTAAACTAGTTTTTAAAATGCTATTTAAAAAAAATCTAAATTAGGAAGTATGGGTATGCGTTGCATTTTCTAAATATACAAAATAGGGTTCGCAGTCAGTATATTATATTAAAAACTACAACTTGTATCAAACTCTGTTGACCCCTTCTCCTGCCTTCTCCGAATTAGGATTCCGTAGCCAAAAACCGGAACCCTTATGGATTCGTCATGTCTGTCTGTCTGTCTGTCCGTCCGTATGTCACAGCCACTTTTTTCCGAAACTATAAGAACTATACTGTTGAAACTTGGTAAGTAGATGTATTCTGTGTGATGTAATGTCTAACCGCATTAAGATTTTCACACAAAAATTGAAAAAATACCATAAATTTTGGGGGTTCCCCATACTTAGAACTGAAACTCAAAATTTTTTTTCTTATTAAACCCATACGTGTGGGGTATGGATAGGTCTTCAAAAATCATATTTAGTTTTCTGATATTATTTTTTTCTAGGCTGAATAGTTTGCGCGAGAGACACTTCCAATGTGGTAAAGTGTGTGTCACCTGTAACTTCTAAAATAAGAGAATGATAAAACAAAAAAATATTTATGATGTACATTACCATGTAAACTTCCACCGAAAATTGGTTTGAACGAGATCTAGTAAGTAGTTTTTTTTTAATTAAAAAATTCCACTATTGTTAAAACATCGATCAAAGTTACGACGAACTACAAGAAGTTTTATATGATGTTACTTGCTGCTACGGAACCCTTCATGGGCGAGTCCGACTCACACTTGCTTAATTTTTAATATGTGAATTACTTTATGAGTAATGCGAAATAAAAGTTACTATTATTAGGGCCAGATTTGAGTTTCTAGAGACTTTGGGGCAACGAAGGAGCGAAAGCTCCTAATTACCTATTTTTCGAAAAAAGGTGTCAAGTCATTCATAAATTTATTTCGAATACCTATGTAAAATTATTTCATTACGTTATGTAGATACAAAGACAATTCTCCGAATGGATTGAAGTAAATAGATGTGGATGGAATTTTTTTTTTATATTCAAGAACAATATAATGTTCTTACAAGTATAAAGTCGGAAAAAAGTTTACTTGAAAAATAAGGAACAGTTGCTGACCCAAAGATATTTAATATTTATATGTGCTGACCCGTCAATTATTAAAAATCTCTATTTTGTGGTCCCTTTCTTTCTGGTGGAGGCGCCTGCCCCACGAGTCTTCCTCCGGCCCCGACTATTGTATTATTACTGAAAGATAATGATTCAAGCATGTTGCAAAACATATTTTTGAAATACACAAAGGTTAAATTAAAATATCATTGAAGTTGCCACAACGAATACCTACTAGTAAAGCCCACACGAAACGAAACAATAACTACCATAACAATAAGTATGATGCAAACTACTAAAGGAAGAGTACATTATATTCGTATCTAGGTTCTAAAATAATGAATGAAAAAATTGAAAAAATATCTATTAATTGTCATTTAATTTAATAAGAATTTTTAAGGTACGAGTATAATCTTATATATAATAACATAAAAGTAAATTAAGTTCAAAGACACTGAACTCGAGTTTTTTTTTGTTTAATTTCATATAATAATACCGAAATATATGTAACTATATATGATTATATCTAACAAGATATAACTATAGAAATAAAAAACTTATCGTTGGATATACGTAGATATAATTAGATCGTACGATATCTGTTTATATCTAAATACCTAGTCAATCAATAAAATATTATGAGATCTGACTATATATTCTTTGATATGATTAAATATATTTTTAGTTAAGGGGCTTAGATGAGCGAATGACCTTGAGCGTTTGAGTTCCGCATCTCCTCCCAACACCTTACCTGCCCCTCGCTGCCGGAACGCACAGGTTCAACGAACCTTTTTAACTAACGCCATCTCTTCGCTAAATAAGGAATTTTAGGTTCCGAGCCCTCTGTGTAATATCTATAAAACTTTTTAATTTTTTGCTCCTAATGCGAACCCATTACATACACAATCTAAATGTAAAGTTTCTTTTTATGAAAAATGACTTTTAATAATAAAACTATAAAAAACAAACAAAAATTAAAAGTGACATTAGACAATATAATAATAATAAAAATCTTTTGAAAATAATTTATGTAATATCCACTAAACATTTATTTTGTAATAAAATCATCTGTACACTTACGACCGTTGATCATAAACCAGGTAACAAAATATGTATCAACAAAATATCAATATTTTCTTCAGTTCTAAAAAATAATGTTTATGGAAGTATGTTGTACGTAAGTATATAGGAGGGCTGGTATTACTTACAAAATTTTATTACCTAGATTGCAATGTGGATGTCTACGACCAGAACTTTAGCAGGTACGGCAGGGCACTCGGTAAATTTTTTTATATCATATTCAGGCGCATATTTATATATATTTTGTCAATTTTTTTTTTTTTTTTTTTGTAACTAAATTTAAGTATTTGTAATTTTATATGTTATTGTATGTATTAAATGTATTTGTAATTTTGTATGTTTGTTGCTTTAATTGTATACACAAATACTTCTTTTTTTTTAAATTGAACTACGTATATTTTTTTCTTTTTTTTTTTTTTGTATAAATATTTTACTCGTTGTCTGCAATGTTTGTGATGTCCCAAATAAATATATTTTTTACTTTTTTTTAAGTATTTCTTTTATTGTGTATTAAATTATTTAATTTTTATGTGTAACAGTGTATAAATATCTCTCAATAAAATTCTATTCTATTCTATTCTATTTGTTAGGGTCCTATGACTAAAAGAGAAATAAATAAGACTAGTACAAAAGTAATATTAGGTATAAGATAGGAAACGTGCGTCGCCGGTGGTGTCCCGATGCAAGTCTCGTCCTGCGCGGAGCTATAGGCCGTGCTACGGCCCCCGCCTGCTACCCGCTGTATCCCCGTCGCAGCACGCGGGCAATATCGCTCGAACAAGCTCCCCGGGTTGAAGGGTAAACTTCAAAGAGGTAGTGGGCAAATGTTGTTGAAGACGCGCTGCATCGTGCCCTTCTTTGTCTTGATATCCGCTACTCTCGTCGCTCCGTCACCTCCTGGATACACCTGCACAATACGTCCAAGACACCACAATAGAGGAGGCAGGGCCTTTTCTTTGATGAGTACAAGAGATCCTACTTTAATGTCACTGGAAGATGTAGACCACTTGGTCTTCTGTTGCAGTAGATGTACGTACTCCGTATGGTACCTGTTCCAAAAATGTTGTTTAAGCTGCTCCACCCTTTGGAAGCGTCCTAGTCGGCCGATACTGATTTCTGTTAACTGTGGATAAGGTACAGATGTTAGTGGTCGTCCAATCAAAAAGTGGGCAGGTGTTAAGGCAGAGAAGTCAAGAGGATCGGAGGACAGAGGAGTTAGAGGTCGGGAGTTTAAAATTGATTCAATTTGTGTAAGACACGTATACAGCTCTTCGTACGTGAAGTGGTGCTGGTGCAGCAGTCGCATTAAATGATGCTTGATAGACCGCACGGCGGCCTCTGCAAAGCCATTGAAATGGGGAGAATAAGGTGGCGTGAAACTAAACTCGATGCCTTCCTGTGCACGAGTCAAGATTAGACGTCTGCAAAAAAGTATTTAGTTCATTACAGGCGCCTACAAAATTAGTTCCATTATCGGATAAAATCGTGCGTGGTTTACCACGACGGGCTATAAACTCTGAACAGTCCCAAAGACGCCGTGTCTAGTAGGACCGGGTTCCCATCACGGCCCAACACGGACACAGGGGCGTTACTGGAGGCGCATTAAGTAGCGCCTCCTACCCACCCCTATTCGTCGCCCGCGGATGGAGGCCACGTCGGTGGCTTCCTCTCTCACCCGCTCGTCGGCCTCCTTCTGGGACATTACTGTCTCGCAGAACCATCGCCTTCCAGGACTCGTCGTCACCGAGCATCGCGGTGATGACGCTCGGGAGCGACAAGTCCCCTCCGAGGACCGACGTCAGACCTTGACGCAGCGCCGCCCATCTCGGGCACACCTCGAGGGTGTGCTGGGCAGAGTCCATCGCCACGCCACAATCATAACATTCAGTCGTCAGCTCCCTCTGGGCCGTCCGGCACAGGTAGTCACCAAAGCAACCGTGCCCGGTGAGAACCTGCGTCCGACGGAAGTTGAGGGGCTTGCGTTTTCGACGCATCCACCGCTCAAGGACTGGGCGAATGGCAGTCGTTACGCATGTACCGTACGGCTGCCCCGCCAGGTCCTTCCCCCACCTCCGCATAAGCGCTTCCTGCCCTATCCGACACACCCGTAGGATCCCGTCCAACGTAGGGTTCTCACCAAGAGCCCTCCTACCGAGACTACGACGAGAGATGAGTAGGTCTCGGCAAGAACCTCCGCCACGAGCTCCCACGGGGGATCGCCGGCTAGAGCAGTAGCTGCAGCCCACGATACCGTACGGTATACCCGAATCACCCTTACCACGATTGCCCTAGGCGCAGCGCGCAGCGCTGCTTTATTTCTCGCGGTGAGGCGATCCGCCCAAACCGGGGCACCGTACGTCGCCATACTCCGGCAGAATCCAGAATACAGCTGCCTGCAGACGGCGCTGGGTCCTCCGAGGTTCGGGAGGAGTCTGCCTAGCGCACTCGCCGCCTTCATGAACCTCGGTCCTACCATAGCTAAATGTGGGCCGAAAGTCCACCCTCCGTCAAGGATGAGCCCCAGATATTTCATTTGGGGGCTCATCCTCACCCTTCCCTCTCCAATCTGCAGGGTAGCCCCCGGTGGAGGTCCCTCTCAGCCGGTCCCGCGGAATAGTAGGGCTTCGGTCTTGTCAATCCTGACACGGAGCCCTAAACTCTTTATGCGGCTGATCACGAGGTCGAGTCCGACCTCAGCCAGCCGCGTCGCCTCCTTGTTGTTTCGTCCTCGAGAGTAAACGAGGGTGTCATCCGCGTAGCAGATGACACCCATCCTGGTGAGGAGACGGTCTCGCAAGACCCAGTCGTACCCGATGTCCCACAGGATTGGGCCTAGGACCGATCCCTGCGGGACACCGCAGCCGACTCGCCGCCATTCCACGGATCCCAACCGATTCTCGTGGCCTACCCTCCGATCGGAGAGGTCGGGAGGTATAGGTAGGGACTATCTTCTCCAAGGCCTTCCCAGCTTCGTTCAGCAACACCACCGGTCGCACCGCCGAAGCCAAGTCCGGGGTCCGACCTGCCTAAGGAAATAGGCAGAGCCGACCCTCCTTCCAGACCCCCGGGAACTGGCCAGACCGCAGGCAGCGGTCAAATAGCTCCCGGAAGCTGTCGCCGAGGTGCCCGAGAGCGATCGTAAGGACTCTCCCGTGCACCCCGTCTGGACCCTGCGCCCTCTTCTTATTTTGGAGGCGGGTAATCACCGCCTCCATTGCAGCCTCTGTGACGGGCCGCGGAACACCCTCCTTCTCGTCCAGCGTCTGCCGAGCCATTCTGAGGGGCACGAAGCGCTCGGGTCCTTCCCCAGTTGGTCCGGCTGGAGCGTTTCGCTGATGGAGGCCGACTGGATGCGGAGCTTGTTCCGCGCCCAATTATACGGTCGGCCCCGGGGGTCTCTCTGCAGACCCCCAACTAACTCCAGCCAAGCCTCCTCCTTGGCTCGGCATATGACCTGCCGCAGGATCTTCGTTTTCTCCACGTAGATCCTGCGCAGCCTATCGTCCCTGTCCACGTCCTGGGGGCGTCTCCACCTGCTCCGGATGATTGTCTCCTGGCCCCGTTGCAGGCGGCCCGGAGGCCAGCTATCTCAGCCGACCACCAGTAGAGTGCCCGCCGTGGGGATGGACGCTTCGTTGGCGGCATGGCCGCTCTGCAGACAGCAGTGAATGCGTCGCAGAGCCGGCTAGCCGCCACATCCACCCCAAGCTCTGAAAGCGGCGGGAGACTCCAGCGGCCGACGATTGCGACCTCCTCTGCCAGTTCCCGGTCGAGCTTATCCATAGTGATATTAGCTCATATTGCACTGGTAGTTTTATATTTAGCGAGTGACCCACCGTACGCGAGGAATAATATTCGGTTTACATCGAATTGTACATACATGCGAATGGTGGTAGCGCTTGTTCCAGTGTCCATTGCATCATCTTCAGAAATACACCGTCGTTTTCTGGAAATTTTAATTCTATATCAAAGTATGATCTTTATTTCACAACAAGTATGCTTAATTAACAAGTATGCTTAATTAAAAAAATCAAAAAACCCGACTGCGTAAAATACTCTTATTATAAACTAAAAAGAATAAAACAATTTACTAGCTTTCATTTGATACCCATATTGCTACAATTAGAAAAAAAAATTCAACTCCCCTCCCTCATTCCGCCATTTGCTGGCGCCATTTTGAAAATTTATATAGCCTATGTCACTACTACAATTTAGACAAATCCAACGACACCTCATATGTCAAAAACCGTCCAGCTGTTTGGGCTGTAAGGCGTGCCAAAGAAATGGACATACATACATACATACATACATACATGAATACATACATACACTCGAAAAACATAACCCTCCTTCTGTCGCAGTCGGGTAAAAAAAATGATAAAAAAAATAAGTAAGATATATAAGTATTTTTCCTACACACGCAAGTAACTACATAAAAAAAATAATAATAAACAAAAACATAATTCTACCAAAACTAAAATTTTTGAGAGGATCGAACCTAACGTCTCAAAAACTTGATTCTGTCGCCAGACCACAAAGCAACGCTGTCGATGCAGATATTAGTGAAATAAAGGTACACTAACAGCAATTGATTAACTAGTTAATTAATAAATTATAATACTTTATTACTTACCTTTGCACTTCTACCATATGTAAACCTTTATTTTTTCGGGCACTTTTGGTTCTTTTTTTTTAGCTCTTTATTGCCCATTATACTAGTATTTGTTCTGTATTTTCGTGAATATACGAAGCGCGTTTGGAGACTAAAGCGACACACGTCTATTTAGCATCACGTTTAGACTGTCACTGTCGAACGCAGCGGGTAAGTGAAGGAGAACCGATTTGAAATCGCTCGGAATGGATGGCGTAACCGACAAATTATAATATTGATAAATCATGAATGAAAAGTACAAAAATATCGAAAACCCAAGGTCAAATAATTCAATTTTAACATGTTTAATACTCTGATAAAACTTTTAGGTGGTTGCTCGTTTGCTTTCTTTATTTAAACCGTTTCAAACGATTTCAAAGACCTTACTTTGTGATTATTTTCTATCGAATGAAGTTATTTCTATCGTGTTTTCGTAATTTCACCGAAACAGTAAATATCTTGAAGATTTCTATGCATATTTTTTAAATACGAGAAATCGCAGTACTTTTGCTGAATATGAATTTCTTTAACCGCAATAAATCCCGACCACCCCCTTAATAGAGTTGCAAGCTGTGTACCCCTAGATAGCGTAAGGGCGCTTGTGCACTACACGGAATTTTACTGTCCGGTAGTAAGTAGCCTTGCGAATTTTATATCATTGAAAAGATAAGAGATTTTAGACTAGTTATTTAACATAATTATTCTAATATAGTGTTCTGTGATAGAATAGAATTTTAAAAACCACTATGGCAGGCTTGTGTATTTATTAAACAATTATTTTATAGTTTAATTTAAAAAAAACTGCAGATACGTATAGCGCCATCTTGTATATCAATGAGATACCGGTAGTTTTGAATCCAATGAAACCAATCAATAACTAATCACAGTCAAATGAAATGGCGCTTAGAAGTGATTTCCTTTAAGATTATAATGTAAATAATAATAAAATATTTGTATAAAGACTTAACTGTGCATAAATATGTAAATAAACTAGGATTTAAAATGTTTTGGTAAATAACATTATAACTAAAGTTGATGGACAAATCGTAGTTATGAAAATATATATATACGTATAAATGTAGGTACATGTTTATTTATTTATTCGAATATTAACTAATAAAATACAATCAATTTATTGATAAATGTTCCTTATATATAATACTTAAATATTTTGTATTTTATTATTATTTATTTTAGACTACAAAAAAAAACGGTCCGGAATGGGGGAAAGTAAAATGTCGGACGGTATAATTACGGATAGTGCACAAACGCTCTATACATTTATATGGCGTGCCATATCAAACCGTATAAAATCGGACTGCCGGACAGTAAAATTCCGTGTACTGCACAAGCGCCCTAAAGGCGTCATTTAGATCGCGCTATTTTTGTCACATTTTCACATTGGTGTCTGTGAGACTGGAAAATAAATTACCAAATCAATCCATACTGGTACGTTTTATTTATTACGACACCAGAGGGGACTAGTTACCAGTCAGATGGTGCCAGCAGAGGGCGCTGGCAGGGAAGAAGATAGCAGAAGTATTGAATTTTATAATTATATATATCTACTAGCTTCTGCCTTCAGCTTTGCTCGCGTGAATGTCGGTTATCGTGACCAAAAAAAAAGTATCCTATGTTACTTCTATTATCTCCAAAAACATGTGTACAAAGTGTCAGTTGGTGAAGTAGTTTTCGCGTGAAAACGTAACAAACAAACTTACTTTCGCATTTATAATATTAGTATGATATCCTATCTTATATATATATATATATATATATATATATATATATATATATATATATATATATATATATATATATATATATATATATATATATATATTTCTTATAAATATTATATATTTTTTTTTATCAAAATTATAATTTATATCCTGAAAATATTTGTATCTATACTTAAGCCAAATTCGATATGGAATGTTTACGAATAAACCGTTGCTTAGCAACCAACTATAAGCAGATGTTACTATTAGAAAATAATTATATTTTTTAATATTTATACACAGTATTACAAGCTACATAAAACTTGAAATAAATAAGTCGGGGAGTTAGATATATTTATGTGTTATCTATAATTGTGTTATAGAGGTAAAATTTACTTGATAACGTGGGTATGACTAATTTCCCACTGAATGATTTCTAAATATTTTCATAAATATGTATATGCCTATATTAAAAATAGCTACACTATCCCTGAATAGCATTCAAAATAAAACATTTGTTTTAAAATGGATTTATTATGATTAAAAATCTATGTTCAGACACTCTTTCTCTTTTATTATTTATTTTACTTTACTTTCGTTGAATAAACATAATAATTATAAATTTATAGTTGTGTATAAAAATCGATTACAATTTACCTTTAACAATATAACGACTGATAAAAAAGAGTCCAAATGTTGCTTATCTGCGAAATTTTGTTGTCAGTGCAAAATTTTAGGGTTGTTAGATGTATATGAGTAATTAAAAATTTCTTAATTTTTGTTATAAGTTATTTTTCTTGTATATTACGTATTTGGCGGTTAAGTTAAGTTCGAGAAACAATGTTAAAGTAAAATTATTAATGTATAACTAGGAAAATGGTGATAAATTACAATTTTTCATTACTAAAAGTATGACAACCCTTTACACGATGACTTTTGGTTTGTTTACAAAAATTCCACATCAAAATAAATATAGTCAAGTATAGTCAGTTAGATCCCATTATATATGAATAGCATCCGCCCGCGGCTTCGCCCGCGTGGGTATATTGATAAAAAGTAGCCTATGTTCTATCAAATTTCATCACAAACGGCGCAGCAGATTAGCCACGAAACATACATTTACATAAAAACAAACTAAATAACTAACTACAATCCTATAATCGAATAAAAAGTTGGACAATATAAAATAGTTCCAATTAACTGTACCTATACTTTTTTGTCAAATATTATGTATAATATAACAAATTAGTTGGATAAGTAACTATTTAAAAACTTAGGTACATATTATTGCGAACTCCATAAAAAAGAAGAAAAAAAAAACTATCGTTTAGT
The DNA here is from genome assembly GCA_036937285.1 of Euphydryas editha. Lineage (NCBI taxonomy): Eukaryota > Metazoa > Arthropoda > Insecta > Lepidoptera > Nymphalidae > Euphydryas > Euphydryas editha. Next base: position 9,872,984 of record JAUPFZ010000004.1, read on the forward strand.
TTTCAGATATCACATGCACAAATATGACATGAAACGGCATTTTTGGCCTGTTGATCGAGATTGAAAATCATTTAAAAATTTATTGTTTATATTTATTACACCACCGACTCTGTCTTACTAAAGATAAATAAAATTCAACATACAATATTCAATAATGATGCTATTTTAAACATTTAAAAAATGATTGTCTTGTTATGTGTCTATTTGAATAATTGCAAAAAAAAATTGTTACTTAAAACTCGCGCAATTTAACATTTACGAGCCGTTTCTCAATTTTAAATAATCGGTTGCATTACGATATGCAGTGAGCACTTTCAAAATAAATTAAACTTGCGGCAAAATAAAGGTGCTGTACTAGAGATAATAGTACCTAGCGTATTTCAATTTGTATGCGGTAGAAAAAACCTATTATCTATAGTTATTTCCTATATTATATAATTAAATTATCTACGTTCATAAGTACGTAATCATTTTAATATAAAGAACAGGTAGTTCAACGATAAAATTATAGCCTATTTTTATAAAGCATAGTAAGCAAATAGTATCTATAATTTACACAAAATATATTAAAACTAGACGATTTGTAAGGTTTTACCTGTACTTATGTTTATTGCTTCACTTCTATGCGTCGTAGCGTAACGTTTCATAGTTTATTACACTTTTTTTAATGCAAAAATTTTATTTTTAAAACGTAGCAGTAAATAATGAAATTATCAACAAAATTTTTAATAATCTTTGGGTAAATTAAATAATCAGCAGTTAGCACCATGATATTAATCTATTTAAACAGTTGTGTAGTGTCATAATAAATATGTATCTCTCGGATGTAGTACCATATTAGGTATACCTAGTAGTTTGTTACTTACTAGGCGTGATTTTTGTTTTTAATTTATTCTTGCAATATACCCAGCGAAACATTAATGACATGGCGTACCTTGACTGGTATCGTTAATATCAATTTTTTTTTATCAGTGTTTACAGACAGGCTTCCTATATAGACAGGAATGGACAGTATCTTATCTTATATCTTATTTTGTATATATAAATAAAAATTGTTTTTCGCATGTTTATAAGAATATTAATTTGGGAACTGCTGGTCTCTTCGGTCGTAATATTATTGTATTTTTTTTTTAAAGAAAAAAATAATTTAGATAAATCGATACGCGAGGATTCGTATAAATTTCCGCCTGACTACGGAAACGGATGATATACAGGATGACTGGTAAATTACTATCAATATTTAAGGAGACTACTCGGTACATGATTATCATTCGAATTATGTAAAAAAAACGGGTAAATATTAATAAACTTTTAAGTTAAGTTATTCAACAATTATCCAATTATGTACGCGTCGTCTGGACACCCTAGCAGCTAGCTGCACTTTCGACACAAAACAGGTAGTTTACCTACGTCCAAATGCCGCCACGTGTTAACAGGGTAGCAGGATAAACAAGCATGATCCAGTCCCCTTTAATACTTTAATCCTAGCTTAGGATAGGCAAAAATACTAAGATATTTTACTCGTTTAAGCAACAAATTTGTTGACTAGGTAAATGATGTGAACTTTGGCAAGTTTTAGATGTGAACAAGCGGCACAGTACAACACCTGTGCACGTGCCGCCGGCATGACTGTAGGGTGTCAACGCTTCATTTACTTGAAGTGAAATTTATGAAAATTTGGTCAAAAATTAAGTACCTATTTTTTTTTACATAATTTGAATGAGAATCATGTACCGAGTATTCTCCTTAAATATTGATAGTAATTTACCAGTCATTCTGTAAAGGTATATACCTAACAGCGCAAGGTGCTATAATTCATGAAGTAAATAAAAATAGAACTAGAGATGGAGAACTTTTTTTTATAAAGAACTTTGTATAGAAATAAAGTAGGCCTTATTTATATCAAATAATTATACTTAATTTATCCACCCTGTTGATGTAAATGTACTTAAATATTTTAAGTTAGAATTGGAAATCCACCATCACATCAGCTGTTGGATGTCCACTACTGAACGCAGGCCTATCCCATCATCTTTTGGGTTGCCAATTCTCGCCACGTTTGACAGGCGGGTTGGCGAGCGCAGTGTGTTGTAGCAAGACATGGTGACGCTTCTGTCCATCAATATCCTGATTGGTGTACAGACTGTACAGTTGTTCGCACCGCTATGGCCTTAGTCGTCTTTTACGACACCTAGGCAATAGGCATTAGGCAAGAAAGAGGCCGGGACTATTTTTCTTTGCTAGTCACTGTACATACTTAACCAATATAAACTAACAATTCAAAATTGATAGCAATCATCATGGAAAATTCTTCTGTGAAGTTTGCTTAGGAGACAAGACACTAACATCGCGGGTCCGGTTTTCATTCGGCTTCAATCCGTTTTGGTGACATTTCGGCTGCAGTCAGGTTTCAATGCGGTTTTTATTTAAGTATACAAAACGTCCGGTCAGGTCCCCATACATAATATTTACAATAGAGATACAGAATGTTAAAAAATAAGGTAGAGCCAGACACATAAAAAGTAAATATACTTAATATTTTTTACAACGTGCAATTTTATAAATTTATTGTATAAAATAATAATTACTATTTTCATTCGTCATAGCGCAGAGTAAAATATATCATAGTTGTATGATCTATTGTTACATTTATTTACCTTTTGAAAAGGTTTTGATTTATATTTGAAATGAGCTTTATTATTTTTGTAATGCTTGGAGAGGATATATTTATTCCTCTTCATGCGCCGCGCGTTGGCGTCGCCAGTGGCAGTGACCTCCTTTGACCGCACTAGCCGAGTCAGTAATACTATTTTTTGTGTTTATTTCTTTCAAAAATAAGACAGTTATAGTTAGTTTATATCTTTTATTTAAACTATGCAACATTATTATTTGATAAGCTAAAAATAATCTTAACATCGTAGGTAGGTACCTACAGGCATTGCACCATCGTATATTTTATATTTAAAAAATGTTACGAATCTGCATAATAATCCAATTAGCTATAAATGAACATTAAGAAAATATTTTTACTGACTCAAATACTCTCCATTAAGTTAACTGCAACGTAATACGAAAAATCTGTAGTAAAACGTTAAATTATATTAATTAAATAACCCATAGAATTGTACCTATTATATGCTGCACCGACAGTACAACATAATTATAGGCCCTTTTAGTCAAGGTTGCACACAGATCAGACATAAACAAAAAAAAGTACACGTTTTATTTATTATTGACACGTTTTATTTATAAGTTTTAAGATCGTGATAATTTTGTTGTACTCGTAAATTAATCTTATTTATATATTGTATGTCCATCTTTTGTGGGAATTAGACGAACACTGCACATTGTATATTATGTACAGGGCCGGCCTAAGGGTGTGCGAAGTATGCAGTCGCACACTCGAGCTTTTTGGGAGGGCATATTTTTATAGGTATTCGGATAGGCTACAGTCGATGGTTGATCTCGGACGACCTTTTTTTTAGGAATTCGGATAGGCTTCAAGGGTAAACATCAATGGTGGATCTCGGATGCCTTGTTTTTTTTTTTGAAATTCGCATAGGCTACAAGGGTAAAACATCGATGGTAGATCTCGGACAATCTTTATTTTATTTTTTTAGGAATTCGTATAGCCTGGTGGTTTTTGTTTTTGTGTACACTTTTGACACAGGATAAGTATGTACGAAATAAAACTCGATAATGTTTTCATAGGGGCATAAAATGTGAGTCTTGCACACTTGCAATTTTCGCCTTAGGCCGGCCCTGATTATGTATGAAATATCTGTTATTGACAACTTTAATACCACAATAAAGATTTCTATTCTATTCTATTTTATTTATAGCCATTATCAATGAAAATGAAAATTATCTTAACTAGATATGGGCAAAACGTTTTAAAGTTATATAGCATTACTTTTCATATCGAATAATGTCGCATTACTTAAATATTGCTTATATACTTAGTTACACAATTTTTTCTAAGGTAGGTAGTTGTTCGACTCGTCGAAACGCCTGAACACCAAATAGTGCATGTTATATTTGTTTTGGTCAAGTAATGCGAATTGCATGCATTGTACATTCGGTAAACGATACGCATGAAGTTAAAAGAGATGTACAATGGCCGAGTAATGTATGAGTACCTAATGATAATGCTACAATACGCGGTCGCGTAATATTTTAAATTAAATTAAATTTAAATTTAACCAACAATCACACCACGTTAACCTAGCCCCGTGGTAAGTTCGTAAGAACTAGTGTTACAGGCCGGCCGTCAAGTCATATTACTCTAAATGTATGTATATATCGTCCACAAACTCGTGATTTGTTTATTGCATACATAAATATATCTGAAAAACTAAGGCACTGCACACACGTAGCAACTTTATTTGACGCTAACTTTTGATAAACCTCGTTATCTTGACTTCACGGTGAAAACACAGAGAAGACACTGTGTAACCACGATTGATTTCACTGTGTTCTCACTGTGTATTTGTTCCATCAGTACATAGTATTTCCACAATGTTTTCACAGCGTTTCTTATCGTATATTTTATCGTGTCAATCTTATAGTTAACAATATCGATATGAAAGTAGTATCGATATATTCTATTTAATATATTTTACCTGATATATCTCGATATATTGCATCCGATATATATCGATATGTAGAAGAGATGATTTTTTAAACTACAATACGATATATGGTATTAAAAAATATCGTTTTTTTACATGAACATCCCTACACAGAATTATCATGACTAACACTCAAAGGGATGAAGAGCAGGCAACGGGCTTTAGCGCTGTTGGCGAGAAAAAATTTAATTGATTCATCCGCCTTATGTATATAATTTTCAGTTAACGAAACCATAGTGCGGTTCAATTGACCTGCAACGCCATCTACTGAGCTGGAATGTAAACTATGAATGGTATTGAGTGCCGACGTGGGTTCCTTGAGAAACTACTGTGGAAATACGGTGTTTGAATGGAACAAGCACACGATAAAAACAATTTGGAACCTACGTGGTTTACACAGTGTTTCCACAGTATTTTCACCGTGAAGTCAGGACCGTGAGGAAAGTGTAGAATGAAATAACGAGAGAAATGAAGCAATGAGAAATAAAAACAATGATCAATTTTATATGAGCTTTTTTTTCGATTTTTTTAGCTTGCCTATAAAGTATATAAAATATTCGATTTATTTGTTACAAGAATGGTAATAATATACTTGTGTACTAAAATACTCTTCATTATATATATATATATATATATATATATATATATATATATATATATATATATATTTTTTTTTTTTTTTTTTTTTTTTTTGTAGTTGAAATTATGGTCAAATCAATGTATTAATCATTGATAAATTTGTTATCAGAGCTAAATAATTTAATAGATTGTGCTATAATTATGATAGTATTAATAATGAAAAATATTTTTTAATGGAAAATTGATAACAATCTTGCACACCTTCTTAGAAGAAAGTATGATATTTGATATGAAAGAATATATTTAATGATATTTAAAAAGCCCATACGTAGTACTAGTTTCCTACTTAGGAAGTTCTAAAACATTTTCTTTCTAATTTTAAAGGTCCTAATCTATAGAAAAACGCAAGCATTAATGTCAAATATCCGCGTTGAAAAGGAAAGTTAGAAAATATTTTATAATGTTCCGTTGACCTCCATTTTACCAGGCAACATGGTCGATCGTCTAAAGTGTAGAGGCTGTGTTAAGGCTTGTCAAATAAGTCTAAAAATGAAATAATATAGAGTTAATTCAAAAATACAGATTTGTACAATGAATTCATGTACAAGAATTTAAGCGAGGACTAAGAATAAGCGTCTCCGGTATCCGTAATGTGAGATTCGAGTAGAGGAAACAAAGTACAAAATGAAAAAGTATTCTTTGATTTTGATACCGCAAATGTGTAAGTAAAAATTAAATTATCTGTGAGTAAGAAAAGTTTGATTTTGCGAGGGCTGATTAGATACATCAACATATGTTTTAGGTACACATATTTGAAAGATGCTTGATAACAAAACAAAACAAGGAGAGCGGAAAAAAAATACCTTTTTTTGAATTGAGTTTGTTCCAAAGCCGACATTAGGATTTCGACAATCAGGAAGCGAAAACAGCAATGTTGAGAAAATGGCAAGAATATGTGGTTTTACATGATTTTTTCAGTCGAAAGGTCTTATAAATATACTGAGAAAATATTATAAGACTTATAATAAGCATTTTTATAAGTTACTAGCAACTCGCCCCGGTTTCACACTGGTAGTAGGTAGATATATGTATAATATTCTTAGTGATAGCGAAGGGAACGGCCTGGGGGGTGATCCCATGAAGCTAGTCCCGTCATCGGTGTGGACCTCTATCATGGTGGACGCACACTTAATTTATTTTCGCGCGCGTTAGTTTTTATTTTACGATAGCTCCTAAGATATTCATTTAAATCTTATAGTATAAACAATATCATATAACGCATGAAATGTTTAAGGTGGTAACTAGTAAGGATTAATACTGTATCCGTATAAATATCTTACCAAATACCACATTGTACGTACCCTTTTTAGAAGTAAGAATGGGTATATAGGTAGGTCACTCAATAAGTTTTAAGACAGTCGTAATTTAAAAATGCAACGCATCTGCATTATATATTTTTAAAAAGCAATTTAAAAAATAGAACGCATGTAGCCAAGTTACTGATGAAAAAACATATATTCCAGTAATTAAACTACGACGGTACCTGCGTTTTTCTTTGCAATGGTGGAGCTTAACCGCGAACTTTTTGGGTGCTATTTAAGTTTAACTGAAAAACTTAGCCTTCAACAATTACAGTCAGCGTTAGGTGAGTCTGCCACACAAACGGTCGAACTGCAGAAAATGTCTCGACTACTAAAATGATGGTGCAAGAAAACTCACGAATTACTTCCTCGGACATCGAGAAGATTCTTGGCATTAGTTCGGGGAGCGTTTACATTATTTTGCATCAGCATCTTGAAGTGAGGAAGATTTGTTGTCGTTGGATCCCGCGTTTGCTCTCAGACACTGAAAAACAGGCCCGTGTTGATTGGTTTTTGTTGGCGAATTTTTGTTACCTTACTTTTTCTATGAAGGACCCAATTTTAAAACGCTAAAATACGTATTAGTATACTGGAAATAAAAAATAAAAAATAAAAATATATATATATAATAAATTACGGACTTTTAGAGATTTCCTTTAAAGATAGAAATGTAACTTTGTAATATGTTACAATAAATCCATTGTAAACCATAACCAATCGGAGAATAAAAACTATTGATTAAGTAACGTTATTGATAGGCTTTTTAAAACGCTAGACGAAAATAATAATTATTATTTTATTAAATTATAATTTAATAAGAGCTTCCCATAAAAAATTACAAAACAACAATGTTTAGAATTGTACGGTGCCATATTGTAAAAAAGCCGATTTCTTGTATTCAATAGTTAGACTATGATGAATGATATAATATAAGATATATAATTATATAAGATAAAATATATATTATTTTTTAATTAAAGATTATAAAGGATCGTTGACATGACAATCAAATCGATTACGAATAATCTTTTTCTTTGTTTCTATATATTATTTAAAAAAAAAAAAAAAACATTTATTTATTTATCATTGGGAAACAAACATCATATAATCTATACATATAATATGCTTTGTCCTGAATGACTGACTGACTGACTCACTGACTGACTGATGGATCAACGCACAGCCTAAACCGTTAATCGTAGAGATTTGAAACTTGTTGGGTGTGTTCTTTGTATGACTAGGCATGCAAAAAAATGCAAAAAAAATCCTTTTATTTTTTTTCTCGCAGGGGAATCCATTTACGGATGATATCCAGGATGCCCGGGTCGGCAGTCCTAGACCTATGTCGGACTCAGCACTTTGGGAGTGTAATACCGTACTAAACCCCTGCGGGAGCCTTCAGCCGCTTTAATTGGAGGGTCCCGGATCTGCAGGCAACAGGATCCCTCCAGCGACAGGCTGGCCTCGGCGAAAAGGCCAGACTTCTCCTCCATGGGGACTGTCCGGCTCACCTCTGAACAGTCCCGACGACGCCGTATCTAGCAGGACCGGGTTCCCATCCTAGCCCGATACGGGCACAGGGGCGTTACTGGAGGCGCATTAAGTAGCGCCTCCTACGCACCCCCATTCGTCGCCCGCGGATGGAGGCCACGTCGGCGACCTCCTCTCTCACCCGCTCGTCGGCCTCCTTCTGAGACATTACTGTCTCGCAGAAGGAGACCATCGCCTTCCAGGACTCGTCGTCGCCGAGCATCGCGGTGATGATGCTCGGGAGCGACAAGTCCCCTCCGAGGACCGACGTCAGACCTTGACGCAGCACCGCCCATCTCGGGCACACCCCGAGGGTGTGCTGGGCAGAGTCCACCGCCGCGCCACAATCGTGACATTCAGTCGTCGGCTCCCTCTGGGCCGTCCGACACAGGTAGTCACCAAAGCTACCGTGCCCGGTGAGAACCTGCGTCAGACGGAAGGTGAGGGGCTTGCGTTTTCGACGCATCCACCGCTCGAGGACCGGGCGAATGGCAGCCGTTACGCGTGTGCCGTATGGCTGCCCCGCCAGGTCCTCCCCCCACCTCCGCATAAGCGCTTCCTGCCCTATCCGACGCACCCGTAGGATCCCGTCCAACGTAGGGTTCTCACCAAGAGCCCTCCTACCCGAGACGTATGAGTAGGTCTCGGCAAGAACCTCCGCCACGAGCTACCACGGGGGGTCACCGGCTAGAGCAGTAGCTGCAGCCCACGATACCGTACGGTACCCCCGAATCACCCTCACCGCGATTGTTCGCTGCGCAGTGCGCAGCGCCGCCTTATTTTTCGCGGTGAGGCGATCCGCCCAAACCGGGGCACCGTACGTCGCCATACTCCGGCAGACTCCGGAATACAGCTGCCTGCAGGCGGCGCTGGGTCCTCCGAGGTTCGGGAGAAGTCTGTCCAGTGCACTCGCCACCTTCATAACCTTCGATCCCACCATCGCAAAATGTGGACCGAAGGTCCACCCTCCGTCAAGGATGAGCCCGAGATATTTTATTTGAGGGCTCATCCTGACCCTCCCCTCTCCAATCTGAAGGGTAGCCCCCGGTGGAGGTCCCTTACGGCCGGTCCCGCAGAAGAGCAGGGCTTCGGTTTTGTCAATCCTGACACGAAGCCCTAAACTCTGTATGCGGCTGATGACGAGGTCGAGTCCGACCTCGGCCAGCCGCGCCGCCTCCTAAATGCAAAAAAAATCCTAACAACCTAACCAAACCTAAACATGCAAAAAAAAACCTATTAACCTAACAAACCTAACCTCAACATGCATTTTGAAGCTCGCTTTGAAGATACTCCAACCTCCTCCTTTTGTTCGACTCGCTTTCTTATATAGAGCGTGCTAAGCAGCGTACTCAAAAATTTCAATATTTCGAAAAATATTGCGAGTCGTGAAAAATCCGTTTAAGGAGACTCTTAGATAGTCAAATGGAATGTCCGTGCCAAATTTCATGACGATATCTACTTTTCGGAAGTTTATCCCTAGAGTTAATTAACTAGCTACATATGTTATCGGCATGCGGTATATTTGCAGGACATTACACTATCAACGAGAAAAAGCAATTGTTTGCATTTGTAATTGCAGTCCACTTCATGCTAAAAATACATGGTAAGAAAGGGGTTGTTTCATCTTGGGCCAGGTATTTGTACGGTATACCAAATAATAGTAAAAAATCATAAAAATTAAAATAAAATATGCTTTTTAGTAGTTTTACAGTGATTAAGAGGTAGTTATAAAATTTATAATTGGATGCATTCGTAGAATAGCAACTCTTGAAGTACATCAACCTACTTTTTTGTCTATATTTGATGACAATATGTTATCTTATAGTTAGTGTCATTTCAATTGTCAAATGTCAAGTCATTCTTTGGCGTCTTGCTGCGTTGGAGTGTTTTTCGTTGTTTCTTTTTGTTACTGAATATTTTTTTAACGATTCAGGCATTTCTTTGGACTTCTCGTCTTCGAAATCTTTCGATCAACTTAGTGTTGAATACGTACCTATTTTTTGTGGTCATTTATATTTAAAACTAGCGGCCCGCCCCGGCTTCGCACGGGTATTTAACTAAAATTTTAAAAATTATAAATTTATATTTTTTATCACCTACATGCGCCATCTATCGTATAATGGTAGAATATCATTTTTATATTTAGTGACATTTAACATAATAGTACCTATATTAATTGAAAATGATGTTTATCTAAAATATTAAAACGATTTCTATTCCTATCCGACATATTTAGTAAACTTTTAAGTTTAACAAAATAATAACTCAAAAATAAGTTTTGTGAGTTATTAAGATTCGTTAGACCAGATGGCGTCTATGTCGTGTAGGCGTATTTCTATTTTCTTAAATATTTATTTTTAAATTTAATTACAATGAAACAAAAACTAAATTATACTGTGAGTTATGTTTAATTTTTATGTACTAAAGTTATTTACATTGGTTTTGTACTTTTTACGTGATACGTGCACGAACAAAAAATGATAAGAGATGGCGCTGATTGAAATTAAATCGCGCTATTAAAATTTATTCTTGATGATATATAGTGTATTAATAAAACGGAGGTTTTAACAAATTTATTATTTGTATAGATATCACAACGTTTGTGTATATGGCATTGTCAAAAGGGATGACAAGTTGTTGCGATTTTATTTTGCAAATTAAAACTACCTCGTAAATAAGGCCTTTTCATGAGAAATAAAGAAAAAATATTCATTATTTCATGACCCTGAACATTTTAAAATACTGTACAAATACCTGGCCCAGGCTCCATATAAATTTGAAACAACCCTTTTAAAGCTTTAATGCAATCGTTGATACAATTATTACTGATCACTGTATTACATTTTTGTGCTGATCTTCCTCCTCCTGCCCTTAATGGCCTAAAAAAAGAACATCGGAAAAAAAAAAAATCTGGCACGCTCATTGCGTGCATTCATCATTTTTGAATGTTGGTAAAAAAGGCGACGATGCGCATCTACAATTTAATTCTGAGTATAAAAAAATAAAACGTCCAAATACCAAGTGTAGATTTTTTAAAATTGCATCCGATATGGCTGGTGTGCGCTCGCGCTCGTGCCGAGGTAAGTTAATTCCATATTCATCTTCGTTAATTTAACTATGTCTATAATTATTTAACATAAAGTCATCACTAAAGATATGTAAATACTTGAATATGTGGTTACCTTTACAAAAATCAGTTTAGGTTGGGATACTTTTTTTGTTATCAATTTCATCATTAGAGCCATTTAATGATAATTCTGATGAAGATCCTGACTTTGATCTAGTAGCAAGTAGTAGAAATATTGACCCCGAAAGTTCTGACGACTCAGCACAGGATGAAAACTTCGATACAAACACACCTGTACCTTCACCGTCACTCTCGGACAGCTCATTCATTAGGTGTGGTGTTTCACGAGGTCGAAGGGGCCTGAGACGAGCAGCCGGACGTGGAGTGTTAAGAAAGAGGTCGAAATCAAGCAGGTTTATAAGTGAGTACACGCAAGGCAACTTATTTGGGCATAGTAATGGTAATGTTTGCACTCCAGTACCCCAGATTGATACGTACTGGTCCGAAATGTGGCGAGTTCCTATTATTATCTAGGTAATGACGCGTAACAGATTCTAAGTTATAAGAAAACAATTAAAATGCGTATTTGATCAAGAGGTTACAGAAGATGAAAAAAAAGATTGGGATCAGGATCGTCATCAAGCAATGTGTGTGGATGAGATGATCAATTCATTTTCAGGTCGGTGTCATATGCGCCAATATTGCCCAAATAAACCAAAACCCTGTGAGATTAAAAGTATTTGTGTTAACGCAACCTCATGGAATTGTGTTTAATATGGTAGTGTATCAAGGGGACATTACCTTTCTCTATTTGATAAGACAAGGGTTTGGGTTAAGTGAAGCTGCCGTTCTGCATCTAACTGAGTCTTTGGTTCCTGGCCACTTTGATTTTTTGATCGTTACTTTACAACTGTTAAACTGTGTGATGAGCTTCGACGCCGTGGTCTCAATAGAACTGGTACAATAATAAAAAACCGAATTCCTAAAGATTATATTATAACAGAAGACAACAAATTTCGCCAACTGCCAAGAGAGACCAGCGAATCAAAGATTTGTAAAGATGGTAAATTAGCCGTTATTATGAGGCTAGATGATAAGCCCATTATTATAATTTTTACGTGTTATACCTACTGAATTAAACTGAGATGAATGTGACAAATAGTCAAAGCAAAAGAAAAGGTATGAACGTATCAAAAGACCTGAAGTAATTAGAGTTTACAACGAAAATACAAAATATGGGCGGTGTCGATCTTGTCGATCGCATGGTTTCTGTCTATCCCTGGCGCAAACGGACAATGAAGTAGACGATTAGAGTAATTTCTCCCCTATTTGACTTGGCTGTTGAAAACTATTGGTTGCAGTACAGATCAGTAGAAGTTGGTAAAGAAAAATCGACAATTTTTTTTTTTATAGTTGTGCCGAGTACAAACTCAATTTAGGGATAAAATATATCTATGATAATACTGATAGTACTGATGGTGAGAGTAACAATGATATTGACGATCTGTTGCCACAGCACAAAAAAGGAAGACTCTAATTGTACCCTTGCCTTCTACAGACTGAAAACCGACAGCGTAAAACTGCACATTTGCCTGCAATAAGTCAAAAAAAAAACCGTTGTAGAATGAAGGACTACTCTAAAAAAACCAAAGTACCTATATTCCGAAAAATGTAACTTTTTTATGTTTAACTGCGGAGAGAAATTGCTATACAGATTTTCACAAATATAAATAAGAAATTATTAATTTTGTAAAAGTCTTATTAAAAATTGAAGAGAAAATATGAAAGGGAAAAATAGAAAATGATGAATGAATTAGAAAAACCGGTACATAATAAATTGCTCTAAAAAATATAAAAATTATATCTTATGTAAAACCGAAAACCATAATCTTGTTTGTAATTTGTTTAACGCGGAACCTTCTCATTTTACTTCAATTAATTTTATAAATAATTACTGTTGTAAATGTTGGAAAGCAATTAGCTCTTCAAATTCAACCCGTAAAAAACACAAGTCTCATTTTCTTTAATGCATAGTATAACGAGATACCGACCCAAGTTAAATCTTTTGTACTACTTGATACTGACCAACTTGAAATCAAAAGTATTCCAATGAGCCTGAAAACAGATAGCATAATGTTTCTACAAAATTTGTAAAATATGCCAGAACTGAAATTGTTTCCATAATAACCCCATTTTTCTCTAATTTATATTATTTTCCAAAAACGGTGCGTTTCCAACATTGTTGAATAATCCTATTATTACACCTGTGATAAGAATGAACATTCTATATCTAAAGTCTTAGAAAAACTTATCAATGTCGGAATACTAAACTACTTAAATAAATTCAACATAATATCATCTTTCCAGAATGGTTTTCGGTAAGGCATATCTACTGAGGACGCAGTTTTGCTCTCTTGTCATTGATAATAGATAAATTGGATAGTGGAAAAAAAAATATGTATAATGGTATATTTTGATCTAAAGAATGCATTTAATACCACTTTTGTCCCAATCCTTATACATAAATTAAAAGAAATTAGGATTAGAGGCTTACGTTTGGATGTATTAAAAGATTATCTTTTTATGTATAAGTTCCACAGGGAAGCGTTTTAAAGCCTACTCTAATTTAATTTATGTGTGTGATCATCATCATATCATGAAGATACGGAAACACTCTTCACGTTAAAGTTTTAAGCCACGTTATCACAGATTTTTTACAATCATGATAATGTTTATTTTATATTTGTAGGTACCTGTTAATTTATTTTAATACATGTTAGAGCTAATCCTTTTGTTTGAGGTACCTGAGCTATGACATCTTATAAGCTATGTTAAATTGATCAACAAACAGTTATTCAAATATAAAACACAAATTTGCGATCAGAGTTATATTTTTAAGCAAGACAATGCTGCTGTTCATACTTCAAAAGTCGTAAGTTAAAGACTATTTTTCAGAACACAATATTCAAATTTTAAAGTGGCCAGCACGCTCTCCTGATCTAAATATTATTGAAAATTGTTGGGGTAAGCCAGCACGTGCTGTGTACTCAAATGATAAACAATTTAACAGTTTTGAACAACTAAAGAATGTTATCCAAGATGAGTAGAAAAAGTTAGATCAAGATTATGTTAAAAACCTATTCGAAATGCCGCCGATGAGACTGATTGAAGTTGTGAAAAATAGAGAATAATGTATATACTCATTACTAAAATAAAAATATCCATCAGTTTTTTATTTCTTTATTTTTTATTTAACTGTGCTATAGTTTTGTTTCGTCATTCGAGCGGTACGATCTTACACGAAACCAAAAAACAATTTCTAGCGTAATTTCAACAAGAAACGTTCAACAAACAATCGTCTCTACTTGCTAACCCATATAGGTACGCACACCCAAGTCGCATACAGTCCATAGATCAAGATACAGTCTTAAGTCTCGTCCATCCATACACACGAGCCTAAGGCCTTAGGCCAGTAATAGAAATGAGAGTTTTCAGCTTCATAGATAATATCTACCAAAAATTAGGTTGTGTTCAATTTATCATATAAGTAAATACAAAAAAAAAATACATTAGTGTTTTTATGCGTGTTTAAAACACGTTTAAAACAAATTGTTTTAAGCACGTAAACATTTTTCTAAGTGTTTTAAACACTGTTTAAAACACTTGTTTTAAAGAATTGTTTAATACAATGCTAACCCTGACTCCTGCGCTTACAATTAGTTATAAAGACATACAGGCCTCTCTGTTTCACAACCGACCCACTTGCCTACCACCACTCACACCCCCGCCAGCGACACCTCTCGGGGCGACCTCACGATATACTATATTATGAGAATAGTCTAGGTACATACCGCTCAATATATTGCAGGTTTGTTAAGCAATGCTTACACCAAAGAATTTCAGTATGATAGACAAGTGTGACGACATAACTAACTTTCAAAAAATTGTTTTTTTTTTTATTACATCAGCTTTTAGAAAACGAAATATCTAGACTTTATAATATTTAAAACATATATTTGGTTAGTCAGGTACGCTGGTGTGAGACTGCTATTCGATTAAATATACTCATAAACTACAAAAACGAAAGGAGTAACTGCATTTATGATTCAGAGTTCAATGACTTTAAGCACGTAAAGTTACCTCAAATGTCTGCATCATTTGACATCATTTTTTTTATATCTGTTTGTCTATAATAATTGTACTTTTAGTTTTTTTGCATCGTATGTATTATAAATAAATGAATTTTAATAATAGTAATGTTTTCAATTGTATGGATAATTTACGTTTCAACTGTACCCTTAGGAAATATTTCCTTTTTTACAGAAAAGTCGGAAATTTCAAACAATATTTGACTTTATCAGAATTGATCAGCATTTTTCAGAGTTTTTTATTAATGATAAGAATTTAGAGTCTTTTCAGAGAAATCTCTTAAAGACTCTGAAAGTCTTATCATAAAATATCATATAAAAATCAATCAGTAGATCCTGAGATCAGCATGCAAAACAAACTACATATTTCATTGTAAAGGCCAGTTTCACCACTTGCTATTAAGTTCCGGATAATCTAACTGGCACTTATTTTGACAGATAACCCATACAATTACCTGTCAAAAAAGTGCCAGTTAGGTTAGCTGGAACTTAATAGCAAGTGGTGAAACTGGGTCTAAGTATAGAAAAATAGGCAGCTCCTACAATACATGCTTTATTATTTTTTTGCTTATATTGGCTAGGCTCTCCACATCGCATTTAAAAAAAAATACACTATTATAACCTTTTATTGCGAAAGTTTCATGTGATTGTTTGCTTCGTGCTTATATCTTTTTACAAGAATTAGACTTACATGAACTTGTCAAACATCGTAATTGTAAATACTATCCGTGTGCAGAAACTTTGCTGATGGCCTTGTGACGTCACGCGTCGATAGTCAGTAGGGTTGAAAAAAAAAAGTCACAAAGGTAGATTATTATTGTATATATTTTACATCAAACTAATCAAAAATAGTCTCGGTCGAATTATAAATTTAATATAAAGTGCAATTATAAACAGTAAATAAAAAACGCTGTTGTTATTACGTAGATTATATATTTTTATGTATTTATATTTAGTGAATGAATGAAACGAAGCCGTAAAATAAAAGTTTAATGGTTCTAAACAACGAAGACAAATAACTAACAAAAAGAAAACAAGTAAAACCTAAGAAAACAACAATTAATTAATTCGGAGCGAAAGCAAAAAATTACATATACGTATCGGCTGCGTTGCTAGCGGTACATATCAGACGAGCGAGGGACGCAATTAACTCTGGTGGGAGGGGTAGTCATCAGCAAAGTTTCTGCGCACGGATAATAGTTAATATGGTATAGGGTATAGGTATGTTTCTGATTGTACCTACTAATTAAAAAAAGTGTTTATAAATAAATTTATTGCAATATCCATAAAATCAACGAATTAAATAGCGTTCGGGTGATGTTTGTAGCAAATAGGTATCTTTGTTCGTATTTGTAAATAGTTAGATACACATATATAATATTATCTAACAAAATTAATCAGAGAAAATCAATCGTCGTGGCGTATCGTAACAACCGTTTAATGCGATTGTTTCATTACTCGGAACCGCTTTGATCCTTTGTTTTATCAAAGATAGCCGATTACTTTATATATCGTCAGTTTTAGATATCACCTATATATATAAACACTTTTAAGTCCATCTATGTAGAAAAGTGATAAAACGACTGCTGTTATCAAATCGATTACCTTACATGAACTATGATTTTTTTTTAACAATAAAAAATATATCTCAGGGAATTTACCTGTTTTACATATTTATTTTCAATAGTAACAACTTTATGTTGCAACTGAATAAAATTAAGTTCTGAATTAAAAGCATTTATTTAAAACAAGTTGAACATTAACGTTCATACAGATAATACCTACTTTATGCGTAAAACTAAATTTAATATTTTAAACGCTATTTCGAAAGTTTCAAATAATTTGTGTTAAATTAACATAACTTAAAGCAATATAATAAAAAATTGAATCGAATCTATTCCGAAAGATTTTAATGATAGATTTTAATGTGAATCCATTATTTACGTGAGGCATTTTTTGAGTCGAGCGAAATCTCACAGAATCTCACGCAAAAATGATCTCACGTAATTAATGGATGGCTCCTTAAGGGTGACACCTAGTGTGACATTTCGAAAAAAATGAATTATTTTTTGCATATTTCGATAGTCTATACCTTTACAAATAACACGGTAAAATTTGAAATGAATATTTCAGTTAATTTTGAGTTACAGCCTTCTAAAGTGTAGCCGCTCAGGTATTAGAAAGTTACCTTTGCTACGAGGCCAACCCTGTGGCCATTGCAACCCATTATAAGATTTTTACAGTTTCTATTGTTGTCCTTCAGGTATATTAGTATGTAGAAATGTATGAATAGGGTTATCCTTGGCGAATTTCTTCGTTTATAACTACGTCACATGTTTGCGGAGCCAGATATATTCAGTTTTACTGTGACATTTATACTGAGCATTTTGTAAGTTATTTTAGTAAAAATGAGTTGTAAGCCTCTGTATTCAAACCAAAAAGGTACAAAAAACGCTCCCAGGCGTTTTTTTTATCAGTTTCGCGAAAACGAAAATTTATAGGAAACTAACATACGAGCAGTCTACCGCGATTACCAGTACCTATGTTCGCTGAAAAACCAAAGTAAAGATGAAAATATTGCTATTGATCCAACTCATGGGTATTGTATTAAGTATTCAGATTTTTTTTCGCTTTTTTATACAATAAGTAATTTAGTAAGTTTTATTAACTAAAAAAATGTGACTTTTAATCAAGCAAGTCCGCTTGTGTTACGCTTCAAAATTGAAAAAATATGTGTTGTGTGAATGTGGTGTGTCGTACATCAATTGCGGGCCTATAATTGATAATGAATTTGAAATAAATAGACGTTTAGTGGCAGTGATGCGTCTTTTATGTATCGGAATAAACGAATTAATATTTTTTTTTCGGTTTTATGTATTTAGCAAGTAAGTCGATTATATCGAAAGAAGAGCTTCAGCAGCCCAGCAGGCACAATATGATGAAGATGAAGGTGAATAAGATGGACCTGGAATAGCAGATTAGTTGTGAGTATGATTTTGATCTATTGAAAATAATAAAATCAATCATTTTATCTTTAAACGCGTTTTTCTCAAAACTACATTTTTCAAATTGGTTGCAGTTGTAACTCGAAGATAAATCATCCGATCGCTTTGATTTTTTTTCTGCTTATTTTGTATATGTTTCTCTGTACAATCACCCTCCAGTTTCTTGATTGTATGAAAAATGTAATTTTGGCGGGCTAAAAATCATCTCATTTTTGATTAAAATTCGACTTTTTATCTTTAAAAATTCGCCTTTTTTTAATTTCTTTTTTTTACAACCGAGGGTCATTGTATAGGAAATATTTTACAGATTAATAATCTCTTTAATTTTTTTTTTTTGTTTTTAGCTAGAGTGAAGGTCGAAATCACTGCAGCAGTTGCCTTTCTTTCTGTTTAGTAGGTAACTTGGAAAATAGCGAATAACTCGCTAAAAATTAAAATTTGTTTTTGAAATTTTTTACATACATACATACATACACTCGAAAAACATAACCCTCCTACTGTCGCAGTCGGGTAATTAATGCGTATGTAATTTGGCGATATCCTAAACAACAAGGCTATTATTTACCATACCTTATACAAATATAGTGTCGTTTACTATTATTTACTTTAAGATTTTAAGTTTTTAGCTGTTGTAAATCTTGGTTTAAATTCTTGAAAACGTATTTCATTACATTGCATCGCAATTTACCTTATAATGCATTTATTTCCTACATTCTAACTTATAAAGGTTAAGTACTTATTTACTTTTGCTGTAAAAACGTCTGTATATAACAATAAAATATATGTAAAGAAAAGGGTATAGGCGCATGTAAGCCTGTAGATGTGAATAAAAAAAAAAAAAAAAAAAAAAAAAAAAAAAAAAAAAAAAAAAAAAAAAAAAACTTATAAAGGTCGCTGCGCTCACTGTCTCATTTAAAACTCATGTCCTGCATGTTATATTTAGTAATTTAATATTACGAGCCCCATTATTATTATTCGTACCTACTTACATTTTTATTGAGTTTTGATAATTATTCTATCGATTTTGATGATATAAACATATAAGTTTGACCTGTAGGTACCATTACAGACGTATATAAAGTAAGGTACATTATGATTTTCTTAATTTAATAAAATTAAAGTTAAGTTGTAGCTATAATATATAGGATGACTGGTAAATTACCAACAATATTTAAGAATACTCGGTACATAATTCTCATTCGAATTAAGTTAAAAAAGGTACTTAATTTTTGACCATATTTCCATAAATTTCAATTCAAATAAATGAAGCGTGGGCACTTTTCCAGTCATGCCGGCGCGGCGGCGCGTGCACAGGTGTACTGTGCCGCTTGTTCACATCTAAAAATTGCCAAAGTTCACATCATTTACCTAGTCAACAAATTTGTCGCTTAAACGAGTAAAATATCTTAGTATTTTTGCCTTTCCTAAGCCAGGATTCAAGTATTAAGGAGGATTGGATCGTGCTTGTTTATCAAAGGTAGCCTGCTAGGGTGTCCAGACGACGCGTAAATAATTAGATAACTGTTGAGTAACTTTACTTAGAAGTTTATTAATATTCACCTATTTCTTTTACATAATTCGAATAAGAATCATGTACCGAATATTCTCCTTAAATATTGATAGTAACTCACCATTCATTCCGTATAATTTTGATTTAATACATATGAGGTAAAACAGGTTTATAGGAAAAATCGTACCTATGTAGTTAAAAGTTTGTGTATCTAAAAGCGTCTCGAAATCAACCTTGAAATCGAGACCGACATACCATTCGTATTCCGTTTGTTAAATTAACATTTAAAATACCTAGATACCTTTTAAAAGGCAAAGGTGACCAGATACATCTTCTTGACATTTTAGTAATCTTAATAATATAAAATAGTAGGTATAAATAGATATTATTTTGTTGATTCACATTTGCTTCTTCTCTACAGTGTTTACAGTTTAATAATATTATTACAATTGAAAGAGTAAAAGATAATTATAATCATTTTTGTTTTGACAAGTTAGGTACTCGCATTTATTAATTTTCCAAGTTATTTTCCTTTCATTATCTAGCATTCGATATTTTATTCTTAATTTTGTATGAGTAATATTTACTTCGAATTATTAGTAAGAAAACCCATCTATTCATCTCAATTTCCAAAATTTCAATTACTAACCTTTTTTTTGTATCGCAGGGGATCCCATTTACGGGTGATATCCAGGACTCCCGGGTAGCCAGTCCTAGACCGTATGTCGGACTCAGCACTTGGGGGTGCAATACCGTAATAAACCCTTGCGGGAGCCTCGGGGACTGTCCGGCTCACCTCTGAACAGTCCCGACGACACCGTGTCTAGCAGGACCGGGTTTCCATCCCGGCCCGACACGGGCACGGGGACGTTAGTGGAGGAACATTAAGTAGCGCCACCTGTGCAAACCCATTCGTCGCCCGCGGATGAAGGCCACGTCGGCAGCCTCCTCTCCCACCCGCTCGTCGGCCTCCTTCTGGAACATTACTGTCTCGCAGAAGGCCATCACCTTCCAGGACTCGTCGCCGAGCATCGCGGTGATTACACTCAGGAAATTACTAGTCTTCAGTTTATTCATATTCATACTACATACTTTGACTTGCCTCTTGGCGCAGTTAGCAGGGTTTTCTGCTCTAGGGTTGTGGTTTCGATTCCCGCCCCGAGTCTGGGTGTAATATATATTTATTTATGTCTATTTATTACAAAAAAAATGTATATCTGTTGCTTGCTTAGTAGTTACGCAGTTGCGTACCTAAAACACATTAACAACATAAGTTTCCTACTTAGGAACAGATGATTTTTATTAATGTTAATATGCTTAACATACTGTGTGTGTATGTTAAGCATATTTATATTTACAAGTAAAAAACTTTCGGATTTGAATTTCAGGAATCCTTTTACTTCTTCTAGGTAGATTCAATAGTTGATGCAATAACAATTATTTAAGTAGGTATATAGAATACTGTTATTTAAGATTTAAAAATTTTCATAGTAAAAAAAACAAAGTATGTCATTACATTTATTTATTTTAAATTGCTAAATAAAATAAAAATAAAAAATAATAAAATTAACATAATTTTCTGTTGTACAGACTCTGTATTATAAAGAATAGTTAAAACTCTTAATAAAATCTAGTTAAGTATAGCTAGTGTGCGTAGATATAACTTAATAATCATCACATAAAAATTAATTTTAATGTTAATAATAAAATATACATATTGGATATAAAAATATAAAACAAAACAGAAAAACTCGAGCAGATAAGTTACAATATACTTTTCTTTATATAATTTATTAATAAATCAATCTAAAACATAATTTCTGAAAATTATAAATGTCGTTTCTTTAATTCAAATATTTACTTAGATATTACATAATTTCTCTTAGTTATCTATAATTTTGTTGTGACTAGCAAACAGCTTGATTTAAAATCGAATTAGAATAAAAGTACAAATATATTAATTGTAACAAAATTTCAATTACTTTATTAAATTATATTGTCAAAAAATAGAAAAAGAAGTTATAAGCAAAAAAAAAAATGTTTTAAGTACTACAATATTATGTAGAAAAAATAATTAAACCTTTTAAATTACATTTGTTATCCATATCTCAAAATAGCTAAAGTAGCTCTTATCATTAATTCCTTGTTTATTATAATTATATGGTCAAATCAAGTACTGTTTCCTTCATAAAAATATTTTCAACAAATCATTAATTATGCTTTTTAAACTCGTTTCTAATAATTACACAATACGTCGACTACTACCTACCTACTAAAATATAAACTGTAAAAAATAAGAGGATAACATATAAATGCTATATATCTATGTTCTGTAATGTACTATATTTTAGTTATTATCAAAATTGGTCGTAAATATTATCGAACATTGAAGCTAAACATAAATTTCGTGATTAAAATTATGTATACTTTCTCATTTTTACACATCGTTTTTGGAAAAAATATTCCTATATAGGTGCGTTCTATCACACCTAAAAATATTAGTGAGAGTATTTTTACATAGTTAATACTTTTCGCTTTATAGGCGTTTTGTATTTTATTAATATTTAACAGTGTACTCGAATAAGAAAATCCAAGGCACTCAATAGAGCTGTGATGTTGTAACAACTGTTATAACTTTTTAATAATTCACTCATGTAGATGTTGCAAATGAACGAGAGGCTCGGCCTTGATATAATATATATTTTCTGATAATAGTGTTGTAATGGTAATCTGGTTTAAATGTAGTAGTGGAATGTTACGTAAAATGTCTTATTTTTACTGAATTCCGTTTGAAATTGGAATGTATATTCGACAATTTAATAACAATATTCAACATTTTTAAAAACAATAGTTTGAATAAAGTTACACAGGTATAAGCGTACCTATATTAAATTATATACACAATGAAATAATTCTACTCTCAAATATAACTTAATAAAAAAAGAACTTTTAAACTTTTTGTTATTAAAATTTCGTTCTATCATTAATTTAAAATCAGTTGAACTACTAGAAATATGTAAATGTACATTAATCAAACATTTAGCATTTAGCTATTTTGTCAAATATCTGTCACCATATGGGCCTTGCAAAGTTTGTAACTTTGCCTTGCTTTAATATCACATTTTAAGTAGTTCTATAAAATTCTTTTACAACAAGTAGTTGTGCCAGAGATCGTCATATCGTACAGATATACAATTACTATTAAAGTAAAAAATATTATTCAACGGTAACAGATTTTGCGAGATTTCTTGGACAATCGACATTGCATCCACGCAAAACAGCTATATGATATGCTAATAACTGCATAGGAATGACGGTAAGAACTCCTTGTAAACAATCTACTGTTTTTGGAACTTCAAGAACACGAGACGCGAGAGCAATAGTTTCCGTATCTCCTTCCTCGCAAACCACGATTGGCCGACCTTGACGCGCTGTTACCTGCTGCAATGCATTCATGCACTTTGTATAAACGGGGTCACGCATTACGATCATCATAACTGGCATAGAATCATCTATGAGAGCTAGTGGACCGTGCTTCAATTCTCCTGCCATAATACCCTCGCTATGCATGTATGTGAGTTCCTTTACTTTTAAGGCTCCTTCTAAACAAGTAGCAAAATTGTATCCACGGCCCATAATAAGTAATGATCGCTGTCTGTAAAGGTCTTCAGCCAACGCTTTCACCTTGTCATCTAATGCAAGCACTTGTCGAATTTTGGAGTCTAATTGATGTAGACCTTCGATTATATCGGCCCTTCGCTTCTGAAGTGAAATACGATCTTCACTTATGACCAGAGCAAACATAACTAGGGACACAAACTGTGATGTATATGCTTTTGTTGACGCAACACCAATTTCAGGTCCAGCATTAATATGTACACCACAATGTGATTCACGACAAATGGAACTACCAACAGTGTTAGTAATACCAACAATAAGAGCACCATGACGTTTGCAATAACGAAGAGCCATAAGCGTGTCAGCGGTTTCTCCCGATTGTGAAATAAAGAAGCAAACATCATCACGGAAGACAGGTGTGGTTCTATCCAGAAAGTCAGAAGCCAATTCAACCATTACTGGGAGTTCTGTCAACTCTTCTAATAACTGGCGTGTGGCTACTGCACTGTGATAGCTTGTACCGCATCCAATTAACATTAATCTTCTGCATCGTTTAATTTCTGGGATATAATCTTTAATACCACCCAGGGTCACAGTGCCATTTGCAAAGTTGAGACGGCCTCTCATTGTGTTTACAATAGATTCACACTGCTCAAAAATTTCTTTCTGCATAAAATAATCATAATTACCTTTCATAATTTGCTGAATCTCCAGTTTTAGAGTTAAAATTTCTCTTTGATAAGGATCAGTCCCGCTTCCGGACAAACGGTGAATGCTGAGAACTCCATCCTTGACATGGGCAACATCATCATCCTCAAAATAAAGTACTCTATTTGTATGTTCTATGACTGCAGAAGCATCAGATGCAAAAAAATATTCTACCTCTCTTTCTTCTTCTGGTTGGAATTGAGCATGACTATTGACTCTCGGTACTGAGGGCACGACTCCTCTTGTAGCTTTGTTGTTTGTGTACATAATTGGTACATGGTCACTCGATAAACGCCGTCTTGTTTTAATACCCACAAGCAGCGGGCTACCACGTCTTGTTGCCACACACTCACTTGGAAAGAAACGAGATTTGAAACACAAAGCAAAAGCACCTTCGAGTTGTTGTATTACCTGTTCAACAAGTTCCTGGAAGTTGTAGTCCTTGTGCTGATGATAAATATGATGTATCAGCTTAGCAATAATCTCAGTGTCCGTCTGGGATTCAAAAGTGTATCCTTTGTTTTCAAGGAAGGTTTTAACTTCTTTATAGTTAGTAATGATACCATTATGAATAACAACAAACGAGTTGTCTTCACCTGACCGTTGCGGATGCGAATTAATAGCACTAGGTTCACCGTGGGTGGCCCAACGGGTGTGAGCAATGCCGCAGTGCGATTCTACAGAATCTTCGACCGCTAATTCAATACTTCTTTCTTGAAGTAATTCCTCGAGGGCTGCTACTTTTCCGCTCTTTTTCACTACGGCGATGTCTTTTTGATCCGCAGCATCGATTGCGACTCCCGCTGAATCATAACCACGGTATTCCAAGCGTTTTAATCCATTTACGAGTAACTCCAATATTTCTCGCCGAGTCTTAGGCGTAAGATGATTAATGTATGCAAAAATTCCACACATCGTAAGCAGAGCAGAACGAAACGTAGATTCGGGTGCACGAAACCACAACGAACGACGGACTGCGCGCAACACAATATACAACCGATATTGAAGGCCTTTGTGTATAGCTCCTACCACTAAAAAGTTACTTTCACTTACGGCAAAGCACACGTCATCATGTTTCGTTATCGTAGATACTACTTGTTGGTATTGTAAACAACGGCAAGCATCGGCAAAATCCAGTTCTCCTATGACTTCCAACTATCCACTTAAATAAACATTAATTTCCAATTGAAGTTTGTCAATGTCAGTAAGTCATTGACAACGTCACTAATTACATATATAGCTTATAAAATTAAAATGTAATCTAAAGAAGATCCTGTACTAAACTGAAATAATTAAAAAGATATTATGTTAATTTTATAATTCATTACTCTGTCTGTCTGTTCGCTTGCTGTTTATTTTTGTACTATGTCTTTAATCTTTTTTTTTTGTAAATGTTTAACAGTGTGACCAGATTTTTTTTTAAGAAACTACTGCTTGGTCTCCTTAAAATCTACTATAAATACTACTAAATTAAAAGTGGAAAATACCGAAAATCTACTGCATCTAGTTTTTGTATATGATATAAATATAACTGAAATAAAAAATTAACACCGCACATAAAAACGTTTAATTAAAAAAAATACAATTGGTAATGCTAAGGTAGGTACCTATTAGAAATAAGAAGTTAAAAAGTTATTTTGTCAAATCCTCATCAATCAAGTATGTTTTTCTTTATGTTAAGTAAATAGGCAAACTGGCAGACGTTCCACCTGATGGTAAGTGGTTAACGTCGCCCATGAACATAACCTAGTTTACCTGGAACTAGCCCAGGCAACTCATTTATGTGTTGCCTATCCAGAGACATAAGGTGTTAATGTCTCGGTGCTAGTAATTACACTGCCTATCTTGCCCTTCTCTCCGAAACACAGCAAAGCTGTTTCACGGGAGAAACAAGCAAGATGGTGGTACCCATGCAGCCGGGAGCGCGGCACAGCGCATCCCTCTCACCGGTAAAAAAAAGTATGAAATTATAGTACCTCATCTCTATCTTTCTAATGTGCTTTGATGTAGCCATGTGGTCCTTTAAAGACGCCAATCTACTTTGAACATCACAGTTGCATGCTTTACAATGAGCGCTTGTATTGTTTCCCTTTGATTTACATAAATAATTTTTAAATGAGGGATCTTGCTCCCATTCTTCACGATACTCTTGAGTATATTTCCGATTTATTTTAAACATCACGATAAAAAATATAACAAAAGGTCATTTATCATAATCTATCACACTTGACTCATGCGACACGCTAGGAATATAATAACAAAGTGGTCAAACTCAAACCGAATCACGAAATAATTAACAAATGAGAAATTCTCTAAATCCTTTCTGTCAAAGAGTTACATTCCAAGAAAATGAAAGGAGAATACCCATAGAGGTATTATAGATAGAGCAGGGGAGCCAGGCCCCCGGCTGGCCCTCGGTTAGAGAGAGAGAGAGATGATCGCGGTACCTACCGGTTGAATTACATACCAATATAATATTAATGTGCATATTAGAGTAGTTCATAAGTTTTGTTTGTAGTCAAAAAATTAAAATAGAAGTAAATAATTGATGTTCACTATATATAATTATATATATATATATATATATATATATATATATATATATATATATATATATATATATATATAATTATATATCGAGATTTTTACTTGAGACCGCAAGGCCACCGCGATCTTCTCTCTCTTCCTAACCGTTGAACATTTCCGCTTACAGGCAGCCGTATGTCTTCCCTACTCTAACTATAATATCTCTATAGGAATACCCCGCATTAAAAGAAGTTTAACAGAGGGTTGCCATCTTAAGTCGAAAAGTACCAAAATAATCCGAAAACCGGAAAAATTTACTAAAAGATCCTCAATCTTCTAGCCAGTGATTTGAATTGGGACCGATGCACCGTCGGAGTCTTCTTCGACATCGAGAAGGCCTTCAATCGACTAAGGCACGAAGTGTTCGTGGCTAAATTACTTAAGGGAGGTCCCTTCCGCGGGCGATAGTTCCATTGCTGGCCTCCTTCCTTGCAAATAAGCAATTCTTTGTTACGGTGGAGAATGCTAAGTCCGGGATTCGTTCCATAAAAGCCGGAGTTACCCAGGGCAGTTGATTCTCACCACGGCTGTATGCAGTTTTCACTGACGACATCCCCACCCTGAATGAGTTCCTTCAAGAGTGGGAGGAGGATGTTGAACTTGCATTATACGCCGACGATAGTTCCTATTTTGCGTCGTCTCGTCGTCAATCCCTGACGATTGCAAAGTTGCGGAGCCTGCTGGCCTTGTTGCTGGAGTGGTTGGAGAGGTGGAATTTAGTACCCGCTTAGAGAGGACAATATCCAAGGGTCCGCATTCCTTGTTCGACTCCTCAAATCAGAGAAGTCATCAAGAAGAACCCCATGCTCTTCATTTTGCTTTTAATTATTCCAAGTTACTATGCCGATTTTTTGACAATACTTATATAAGATGAGAACATTAATTTGCTGTCAGTAGTGACTACTATGTCCCTATTTTCAGTTAACTCTAGACATAAGTATTTTTTTTCCTTGTGTATTTTACATGGAAACATTTCCTTGTATATAATTTAGTCATTAGAGTAGAAGTCACACTAAGCTATTATAGGATTATACGGGTATGATTGTTCTATATTTTTCCAAAACGTCTGCAAAGAGAGAGTATTTCTAATGTTTTATTTCAGAGGCGATGTCATTGATGAATACCAAAAATAGTATAAAAGACCCAAATGTGAGCCCTGTGATACGCCAGACCGAGCAATGTACATCTCAGATTTAAAGTAGTTCACGACAACGATTTGTGGTCTTTGGTGTAAATATGATTTAAAAAAAAATTTCTAACAAAGTTCCAGTACCACACTGAGACAGCTTGCTCAAAAGAATCGTACGGGCAACCATAACAAATGCAATCCAAAATCTGTATTGATGGCAACAATTTGTTGTCCTCAAATGTCCTTTATCCTCCTAAAAATAAATACCAAAAATTATTAACAAATACTCAAAAATTATGGTTGGAAGGTATGAATATTATAAACAACTACTAATTGACTACTAATAAATAATTGCTTGACAAATTTAAAAGAGAATGAAAGGGGGTTGAGAATGAATGAGTTACTCGTCAAATGTTTTCTCTATGCTGATGACCAAGTATTACTTGCGTCTTCTGCCGAGGAGCTGCAGGAGATGGTAACTGCTATGAGTGGAGCTTTTGTTAGAAAGGGAATGAAGATGAATGTAAAGAAGACGAAAGTGATGGTGTTTGAAAAAGAGGAGGCAATGACAGACTGCAATATCGTGATTGGAGATGAACAAATCGAACAGGTGAATGAGTTTGTGTATCTGGGTTCAAAGTTTACAAGAGATGGAAAGTGTGAGAGTGATATTGAAAGAAGAGTGAATGCAGGAAATATGGTGAATGAAGCTTTGCACTCCCTTATGAGGAGTCGGAAGGTGTCTAACAAGGCTCGTTTGGCTGTTCATGAGGGGGTGCTGGTGCCGACACTCATGTACGGAAGTGAAAGTTGGGTATGGCAGAAGAAACATGAAAGCAGAATAAATGCAGTTGAGATGAGAGCGTTAAGAAGTATGAGAGGAGTTAAACTGAGTGACAGGATAAGAAATAGTGATATAAGGAAACGTTGTGGTCTGAAAGAAGATGTAGTGACTAAAATTGAGAAAGGTATGCTGAGATGGTTTGGCCATGTCGAGAGAATGAATGAAGAACGATTGACGAAAAAAGTGTATAAGGCGAGTGTGAATGAAAGTTCGGGAAGGGGTAGACCTAGGCGAACGTTTCAAGATCAAATCAGGGACGTCTTGAAAAAAGGCCAGGTCAAGAGTACCCTAAACCGAAGAGCATGTATGAAGGGAATAATGAAAGTGGACGAAGCGAAACAAGTATGTAAGGATCGTAGCAAGTGGAAAGAAGTGGTCTCTGCCTACCCCTACGGGAAAGAAGCGTGATTATATGTATGTATGTATAAATAATTTCCAAATGAAGATCCTACAGCCTGCAAACCTACATCTGGACCAATACCCGAAGTGGATATATTTGAGCTCAAACGTGCAATAGTCAAAATGAAAAACCGAAAAGCTGTAGGAACTGACAGAAGCAGTTGGGCGTCAAAACTATCTACTTAGTTTTTATAAAAACAAGGGTGATATAGCGCAGTGAGAAAACTACAGAGGTATTACATGCAAACAATCCATTCTAATGCTGATGGAAAAATATAAATGGAACAATAAAGACTTACATCTAGCATCCATCGACATAGACAAAGCGTTCGATCGAGTCCTTCGTAAATTAGTATGGCCGGCACTCCGTGGCCAAAATGTGCCAGAGTATTATATTGATCTTGTTAAAGATATGTACAGCAATGTCAAAACGAGAGTTCGGGGGCGTAAGTAAAGCGTTTGAATTCAAAATATATTTCCATGAGAGTTTTGCTTATTAAATTAGCCCATACTATTATAAATTGTTGATTGATTTCCTCACAAAGAATATACCTGCCCCATTGCCATTCAATGTGCTTGATACAGCAACCCATCTGCAGGAAACTCTAAATAGAAAGACACATTCTCTTGAAAAGTATGGCCTGAAGGTGATTAGGAGTAAAAATTCCCTTTCAGCGGAAGCATGATATATAGTTTAGAAGGCTAAAATGACGATCACTTGCAGGAGTATTATGTGACCCACGATTTTCTATAAAAATCAAGGGCAAAGTCTATAGAGCTATAGTACACCTTGCGTTATTGTATGGTTCCAAATGTTGGACAATAAAGAAGATATAATTAAAGGTAATGAAGCAACGAAATTAAGATAATTAGATGGCCGGAAAGTGTGACCCGGCTTGACAGAAATAAAAAAAATATATTTTTTTTAATAATTCATAAGTGCCGTTAAAGCCTACTTTTTTTTTTTTTTTAATATAAATGTATGTCCACGGGCTCATTTTGCCCATGCCTTTTTTATTCCAGATTTAGGTATACTTAGTACAATGGTAGCTGCTTACATTATTGATGTCTTAATTAAAAACTTAATGTCTCTAATGTTTAACATGAGTCCACCGACCAAAATATGTAGGTATTCTTAAATCTAATGACTTGCATTTTTTTTTTTTTTTTTTTTTTACTTTGCTAATGTACAATATGCTATTACTAAAACTTAACTTATTTTCCTAATAATGGTTTTATATCTATTTCTTATAAATATATTTCTAACAACTATGTCCTCGCACCGATGTTTTTACTCAACATATCGAACACACTCTCAATGACGGCGGTATCTCTGTGATGAATCGCCATCTTGAGACTGTGCTCGAGGATTTCCTTTTCCGTGGTCTCCGCCGCCCTCGCCACAAAGCGACCAATTGCGTCATCACAGTCGTCGGTGTAATAGACACAGGTGTTAGTGTGTCTAGTCACCGCGACCACGGCGTGCGAAACGCTGTCGTGAATTCGGAGCCTCCTCGTCTTAGTCTGGAGGACGATGACGTCCTCGTAGGTCTGGCCCTGTGCCTCATGGATGGTTAAGACGCGCGATCCCTCGCCAGACCCATATCCCTGGTCAGTCAACAATCTCTTTTCATCTTGCGTAAAGACCAGGTATAGGGTCCGATCCCTTCCTACGGGGATACGCGCGCCTGTGAGGCTCTCCACTCGCAACGATCGGATCTTGGCGCTGGAGCTATATATGGTTCCGTAGACCTCGCTGATGGCAAAGGCGACATCCTTGGGGTTGCGATGCGTGCATGACAACTCGCATGAGATGGTTGTTAGCAGGGTAGGTCTACAGTACCGCATTTCGAACAGGTTATCCCTGTCGATATACGGCAGCTGGTTTATATCTCCGATGAGGATCACCTTCTCTGCACCGGATAGTCGGGCGGCCATTACTATGGCTCCGAAGTGGTTCATAAGGGCTTCGTCCACCGTTAGGCGGGTAATTGTCGAGCCCTCACGGAAACCATTTACCAAAACGGAGGCCATAGTGCGCACCTTTTGCTTGGCTTTGTTGCCATAGTGGTGGGCCAGTTTTTCTTTTAAGTCTTTGGCCGCCTCGACTGTGGTCGTGATCACGACCTCCGTGTCCTCGTCGAAGTCCCTTACTATGCGAGTTGTCTTGCCGCATCCCGGTACCCCATTTATCCATTCCAGCAATGGTAGTCCCCAGGTCACGGATAGTATCGGTGGGTCGGATTTTTGTTTCGACCGTTGTAACATTGTACAAGCGTCTACTATTTACAGTGTTCCTGTTTAAATTTTACTTTGAAGCAATGAAAAGTCTTAAAACTTTCGGACGACGCTTAAATCTTTAGGGACTTTTGTGTTACATATATATATTTTAAATATTTTTACAATTTTTAAAATCATTTAAATTAAGAAAATAATATGTTCGTCATTGCAAAGTTATGTCGATCAGAAAAATTTACATCTGTCAAAAAGATCATGCTAACTTGTACAGGGTATAGTCTCCAGTATACCTAATTTCTTACAAGCAGTAGATGTATGGATACATCAAAATGGTTTTAATGAACAGGTAAGTACGTAATAGATAGTTATTAGGTAGATCAGGGAAAGATGTATGTAAGACAAATGATAATCCCATTTTTGATGACCCTATGAAAAAATTTACCTTGTATCCTGGAAAATCAGTTTTTATCAGTTTTTCTAGTAAGCGGGTGATACAGATAAGTATTAGAATATTTTATTAGAATTATTAGGAGCATGTCATGTTATTATAAAATGTATATAGCCTTCAGTCACATCAAAATTGATCTAGCCGTTTCGGTGATTAAAATCGGAACAATCACAGTAATAGACACTTTTCTTAAATTTTTTATATGCATTTAGTAAAAAAACTGTTTGCAGAGATGAAGTGTTCTGCGGAGTAGCCAATTTCACAAAAATATAAATGTATTTTTTTTAAATAAATTATTTTCCAAGTCCTTTCTTTTATGTTATGTGTTTAAAATTTAGCCTAATTAAAACGCCTATAATACTTAATTTTTTAAATTGTTTTTTAAGTGGCTTTTGTAGTTTTTTTTTTGGTTTGGCTAATAGATTTTAAAAATCG
Source organism: Euphydryas editha (assembly GCA_036937285.1). Taxonomy (NCBI): domain Eukaryota; kingdom Metazoa; phylum Arthropoda; class Insecta; order Lepidoptera; family Nymphalidae; genus Euphydryas; species Euphydryas editha. Next base: position 9,905,220 of record JAUPFZ010000004.1, read on the forward strand.
TGGTTAATTGGCTTTAGGCTTTTTAGGAACGTTCTAAGCGTCTCAAATTATTTCAGAACAAAATCTACATATCAATAATTGTAGGTTTTGTTTGCATCTTTGCACTTTGGAAGTAATATTTTTGACGGAAATAAAACTTTTGATACCAGTAGCTTCTTTATTGGTTTATCAGGATCAAGGTCTTTACAAAATTATTGAAAAAATTACAAAGATACATTTAGCTTAAAAACATTGAGTAGGTACTCTGTGTACCTATGTAAATCTGAACAGTTATTGAAATTCAAATTGAATGTTTAAACCTTTGCGTTTTACAATTTACAAGCAAATCAATATTAAACTATAATAGTAATAGTATAAACTAGGAACAAAAATTATTATATTACGTTTTACAAATTCCTCAATTTCTATCAAAACGTTCTTAACGCTTTTTAACGTACGTTACGTCTAAAATCAACTAATGGCGACCGGTTTAGAACCGACCACCCTCATCTCTACACTCTGATGTTTATCTTCTACTTACATACACATGTTCAATCTTAAGAAATTAACTTATTATTTTACCTACTGAAGTATGGAAAATATTAATCTTAAATTAGTTCATAAATGTTAAGAAATAACGAGGTATTTAATGTTACGTCGTTACGTAGGAGTAAATCATTAAATCGGTCGATATCACGAGCCGGTCTGATAATATAGTGGTATATGTAACGAACGAACCAACACAGGAAAATTAATATTACAGGGGGGAGTATACGATTAATCGCTTTCATGACGAGACAATAAACGGCTAAAATCTCAAACACCAACGTTACGCGATCAATAAGGCTTAAATATCCAATTTCAACCTTTTCGTCTTTCCTCCTGAATTCCTTGCGATGGAAAAATGAAACGTAACGAGAGTACGGAAACTCAAACTTGGTGAGTAACTTACGTCTAAAATAAGCGCAAATACATAAACTTAACACGTAATAGTAACTAAAACGAATAAACTTGAGTATCTTGTTCTGATAAATGCACGATTCGGGGAAGGTGTCGATGTCACCGTTGAAGAAGCTCCGATGCGGGGAGTACACTGAGGGGAAACTACTCAGGGAGCACACGCGCGGCCGCATGAGCGAACTGCTCGTGCCCCGGGGCGGGGGGACGAGCGGAGCCGGGGCGGGCGGCGCTCGGGGCGCGGGACGGGTCGGGGTGGGGCAGGGACCGGGGAAGGTACACAACGTGGACTGGAGTGGGGACTGGGGAGGGGGGCTCGCAGCACTGCAGGAGACGGCTACCAGCTGCGATGTGTTCGTTGAAGTGCCCCATAGTTATTTTTTCTTCTGGGCCTTCTCAGCGGCCTTAGTGATTTTGCCTGTAGTAACCTCCTTGAAGGTTACGCTCTGAAACAGAAACAAAATTTCTTTATCTATTTGTTTGAATGAATTCAAGGTATAACTTTAGAGGTATGTAATAAGCCTAAACCTAAGTATAACACTAAGTTCAGATGAACGCGCGGCGACGCGCGGTTAGCTCGACGCGCGGTTTCAGATTGTACCAAATCAATGTTGTTGTGTACATGAGCGTGCGTCGCCGCGCGCACCGCCATACACCGCGCGCAAGATTTCAAACCGCGCTTCACCGCGCGGCGACGCGCGGTTTGAGATCTACAATGATACAATCCTGTTACCTGTATCGAGCTCAGGGCTGCCATTTGTACGATTTAAATCGTATTTGTACGATTTTTTGCTGATTCCACGCGTGTACGATCGAAACATCGAAATCGTACGGAAAACGTACGATTTTTTTATATTCATTTTATGTGTACTTTTTTCAATGTCGATTAGCGACTACTTAATTTTTTAATATGACATTTGGCAACACTTATATGAGTGTATGGTTGTGAAATCCCGATCGCGTGTAAATTTGTTTGTGGTACATATCCTTCGCGCCTGATCTGAGATAAGCTGCTTTGCTGATATGGTGATTTGCGCTGCTGTCCTTTTTTTTTTATAACTGTAAAGAGCAATTAAAAGGTAAGACAGTATTAATTTATTACGGACGTTAAATTAAACGTCGGTACTGAAGGCTGGATGCCCTTTTTTTTTTTTTTTTTTTTTTTTTTTTTTTTTTTTTTTTTTTTTTTTTTTTTTTTTTTTTCGTCGTCCGAATATTGTACCTATAATTTATCGAATGTATGAAAGGTACCGAAAGCTACACTGACTTTTTTGTATGTAGTGAATAAAAGGTAAATAATAGTGTACGATTTTTTTATTTTTCATTCCTTTGGGCGTACGATTTCTTTTTCTGCTGTTGTACGATCGCGACATTTTTTCATCTGGCAGCCCTGATCGAGCTGTTCAGTTGACCCGCGCGGTTTGAGGCGGACGGACGCACGGAGCAACGAAAATGGAGGACGAGATATCCATTGATTTATTAATTGACGAAATTGAAAAAAAATTAAAAAGCTATCAGTTTTTCTTTCAGTGATATGCAATATCTTACAGCATCATCTGTAGGTTGCAAATACTTTTCGACGCAATCATACAAAACAAATGATTGCATTGAGGATGCAATCGACATCCTAAAGTATTGTTTTCTTTACCTACAGAATGATATGCTGTAAGATATTGCATATCACCAAAAGAAAAACTGATGGTTTTTAAATTTTTTTTCAATTTCGTCAATTAATAAATCAATGGATATCTCGTCCTGCATTTTCGTTGCTCCGTGCGTCCGTCCGCCTCAAACCGCGCGGGTCAACTGAACAGCTCGATACAGGATTGTATCATTGTAGATCTCAAACCGCGCGTCGCCGCGCGGTGAAGCGCGGTTTGAAATCTTGCGCGGTGTATGGCGGTGCGCGCGGCGACGCACGCTCATGTACACAACAACATTGATTTGGTACAATCTGAAACCGCGCGTCGAGCTAACCGCGCGTCGCCGCGCGTTCATCTGAACTTAGGGTTATACGAGATACGAGTACAACAGTCAATACACATAGAAGACGTATTAATATTTGATGTTTTAGTAGCCAAAGTCATACATATATTTGTTGATATAAGCATAATTATTATTCATACTTATTTAATAAAATAATAAATTAAACTATTAAGAAAAAATGATTGTAGGTACATATACAATACTTATTTTACATTTGTACTGAAATATCCATTTTGAGCAAATTTGTTAGAAGGATGTCAAAGATATGACGTAGGATGGCGAGCAGGATGGAAAATTATTACAGGGGACAAACATATATTATACAGGAGACTGAAGCTGACCGCGACAGGCGTCCGCGACAGGAGAGACAGAGACAAGAGACCGTGACAAGTGTCGTCTCGGTTCTGTTGTCTCTGTCCCCGTGTCGAGGTCGCGTGTCGCGGGCGCGAACCGCCACCGTTACCTTGATGACTCCGACGGCGACGGTCTGGCGCATGTCGCGCACGGCGAAGCGGCCGAGCGGCGGAAACTCCTGGAACGACTCGACGCACAGTGCCTTCGTGGGCACCAGCGTCACGATGGCCGCGTCGCCCGACTTTATCGACTTCGGCTCCACCTCCGTCGTCTTGCCTACGAGATTCACGATAATTTACTCAATTTTTTTAAATCTTATAACGGAATGGAAGAGAATTATCGTATTGAAATTGTATAATAATAACGAATTTGTCCATCTTCTTCTTCGTTCTTACGCGTGTAGTTTTCGAAATATTCGCGACTTCCTTTTTGAAGTTTATATATGGGATCATATATAAACAATATTTTACAAAATTAACTGAAAGTGTATTTAAACGAGTACTATAGTAGTCTATACTACTATACTAGTAGATTCTATGAATAATTTTCATTGCACTAAGCCAGTGCGCTTAATGGAACCCAATGGAGCCCAGCTCCTACACATTTAATGTCCTGTGCCCTGCACGTTGACTGGTGCTTAAGTTGCGATTGATATACACATACATATAATATATGTATTTTTATAGAAATATATAACGTTATATTGAACCATTTCGGTGTAATTCGTGTCCTACATTACATCCGTCTAACTTAAGAAACAGAATTTTTAAAAAGCAGAGTTGAAGGAATCAAATTCGAAAGAATCCTCACGATGCAAATAATCCGATCGGAAAAAAAAATTACAAATTACAATCATAACTTTTGATATAATTATTAACAGTTGATTTCTTCAATATCACTATCCTATTTTAAATTAGAATATAAATTAAACTCTCACTTAAATTAACTCCAGTCTTTTCTATGAAGAAATACAAAAAAGCTAACAGTTTAAATTAATCAAGATTATAATTTTCGATATTCGGTTTTCTGAATCATAAAACAGCTTGAAATTACAACTTATTTTTGTCAACGAAACATTTGAGAAGTGAATAATTAAAATCGTACCAGTACGACGATCGCACTTCTCCTTGATCTCGGCGAATTTGCAGGCGATGTGTGCCGTGTGGCAGTCCAGCACGGGCGTGTAGCCGTTGCTGATCTGCCCCGGGTGGTTCAGCACTATCACCTGCGCACGCGCCGTACATATACACATCATACTTCTCACACGCGTTTTATCATTATTTATTACTAGCCTCTGCCTGTGGCTTCGCCCGCGTGGATATCGGTTATTGTGTCACATTTGTACATTAGTATCTGTGAGGCTGGAAAATAAATCACCAAAACAATCCACACTGGTACGTTTTATTTAGTAGGACATCAGAGGAGACTAGTTCCCAAAGAATTATGGACCGTTCATTTTGGTCCTTCGAGTCGGATGGTGACAGCAGAGGGCGCTGGCAGGAAAGAAGATAGCAGAAGAATTGGATTTTATAGTTATATATATCTATTATCTACTAGCTTCTGCCCGCGTGGATGTCGGTTATCGCGACCAAAAAAGAAGTATCCTATATTACTTTTAATACATCCAAGAATATGTGTAGGTACAAAGTTTCATGATGATAGGTTAAGTAGTTCTTGCGTAAAAACGTAACAAACAAACTCACTTTCGCATTTATAATATTAGTATGATGAACTGGAGGTCACCCGTAGCTTAGTCTGCATGGAATTTTACTTTCTCGTATTCATATAGCGTACAATTGAATTTCATGTTATCAAAATAATAATATGTATCCTGAGTCTCATCAAGCTTAAAAACGTCACCATAATCAAATTCATGGTAATTGGACCAGGCGGTTTGACCGTAAAAACGTAACAGATAGGCATACCGAAAGATTTACTTTCGAATTTATAATGTTTGTAAGAATACAAAAAAAAAACACTAATGTAAGCGAGTTCTATATTAAGAGAAACCTTTAAAGAATTCCATATTTAGAAGATTTATTTTGAGAGTAAATTCTATAGAGTTTTATTTCATATTTGTGAGCTACGACACGATGATATTTCACAGTCCTCTATGACCTGATAAAGAATAATTAAAAAAATCAAAAAACCCGACTGAGTAAAATACTCTTATTATAAACTAAAAAGAATAAAACAATTTACTAGCTTTCATTTGATACCCATATTGCTATAGTAAGAAAAAAAAATTCAACTCCCCCCCCCCCTCATTCCAACATTTGCGGGCGCCATTTTGAAAATTTGTATAGCCTATGTCACTACTACAATTTAGACAAATCCAAAGACACCTCATATGTCAAAAACCGTCCAGCCGTTTGGGCTGTAGGGCGTGCCAAAGAAATGGACATACATACATACATACATACATACATACATACATACATACATACACTCGAAAAACATAACCCTCCTTCTGTCGCAGTCGGGTAAAAATATAAATTATCCGGAAATATATACGTAAGATTATTATTATTTTTTTTTTGTATTTGGGGAATCATTTTATTTCTAATGAAAACTTCATCGTATATTATATGTATATCGATCGAAAATTTAATCTACGATAGATTAAATTTCCATTTAAGTTTGCGAAGTGTGCCAGTAGTAATTTAACCCCAGCGGTCGCAGTATCGATTCCCGCTCGGAGCAGATATTTGTATTTGTACATATATTTGTTTCTGGCCTATGTTCTATGTCTGGGTGTATGTCCTTGTGTGTCTCCTCACCGTGACTCAGAGAGCATGTAAAGCCGTCGGTCCCGGTTCTTATAATAGACACCTGATAGCGAATCATGGTATAAAAACTATCCGCCACCCGCAAATGAGCAGCGTGGTGGATTAAGCTCCAACCCCTTCTTCTATATGAAGAAGAGGCCTTTGCCCGGCAGTGAGACTTTAACAGGCTTGATACATAAAACATTACGCTATATCTTATATGTATAAATGAAGCGGTAAATATATACATTAACGCACGAAAGCACGCAGGTCGGCCTGTAAAACATATGAAAAACTTGACAATTTTCAAAAAAAAAACTCATTAGGTTGGATAGTTGGAATCATAAATCCTATAGAAAATTTACGAAAAAAACTCGTGGGATCAGAAGTTATAGCCTACATTTATGGGATAAGAATGCGGGCTTGTTACACCTTCCCTATGTTGATAAATTGACACAGACAAAAAATAAAACCCATTAAACAATAATTTGAGTTAACGGTCACATTTTTGGTTTTCACTAAATTATGAAACCAATCGTTTCAAGGTCACGAAAGCGTACCATTTCCAAACATTCTAATTAATGAGTACATTCTACTAAATTGCGTCACTTGACGAAGTTAGCATTGCTGCTTGCGTATTCAAAAATATTTTAACTATTACATAACGCGATAGATTATTATATTATGATAAGTCTCAAAAGTAATAGAAGCCACTAAGATAAACAATTTTATAATAAGGAACCCTCATGTTCAAGCGTCGCCTAATGATTACTACACGAATTGAAGTGACTTCTCGAAAGCAAGTTTATAATTATTACAAAATTACAATAAACACAATTACAATTAAAATATGACGGGGCCGTAGTTTATTCATGAAAAATTAAAAAACGGTATTCTCTAAACGTAAATACCTACGACATAGTAGGGTAATATTTATTTCGTTTAAAAAAAAATACATATATAACGATAATTGAGACTTGAGAGGATTCCTCCACTCCACTTCCATGTGAAGAAAATCGCAGTAAACTTTATCAGTTCGCATTAGTAAGGTCACATTTTTCAGTCATAGTGCCTGTTTCACCGATTGCTGATAAACCTTTCAGACGTATAACAGTATCAAACAGATAAAAGTAAGTAAAAACACTTTATCTGTCTGTTATATTTCTATTCGCAATGCAAAACTCATTCACAATGCAAAAGTTGTAGTAGGAATATTAGTTAAAGTGAAACAGGCCCTATATATAACAAGTATGCCTAATTAAAAAAATCAAAAAACCGACTGCGTAAAATACTCTTATTATAATCTAAAAAGAATAAAACAATTTAATAGCTTTCATTTGATACCCATATTGCTACAGTAAGAAAAAAAAATTCAACTCCCCCCCCCTCATTCCACCATTTGCGAGCGCCATTTTGAAAATTTATATAGTCTATGTCACTACTACAATTTAGACAAATCCAACGACACCTCGTATGTCAAAAACGTCCAGCCGTTTGGGCCGTAGGGCGTGCCAAAGAAATGGACATACATACATACATACACTCAAAAAACATAACCCTCCTTCTGTCGCAGTCGGGTAAAAATCGGACTGCCGGACAGTAAAATTCCTTTTAGTGCATAAACACCCTAAGGGTCTGTTTTATCTTCTGCCGATAAAGTCTACCAGTAGCTTATGTGCTAGATAGATTTTATCAGCAACCAGTGAAATAGGTCATTAATAGATAGGTAAACAGTATTTTTAGCAGCAGTCAGAAGATCTGTTGTCTATAATTATGCACTGTATAGATAGATACTATGGCCTACTCAAATATTTTCTTAATCTTTATTTTCTACAATTCGTTAGTCGAGTAAGCAATTCGCTTGCGTAAGACCAATCATTGACCAATTGTAAGTGGGTACTGAGTACACTATGTATTTTATAAAAAACCAGTTTGTATCATGTATTTTACACAAACTCGAAACCTGAACTGTTATAATTAATTAATTATAATGAGTGTTGTGATATACAATTAAAATAATTTTACCAAACGAAAAGTAAGGTTTGTTGCCATCTATGATAGTTCGATTTTAAAAGTTTTTGCAGGAAAATTAGTACAAGGGGGCTAGACAAAACGATTCAGCGATAGAAGGACACATTTTTGTTTATCAAAGTTATCAAAATGACAAAAAATTATTATGTGAATGAACTAAGGAAGATTTATGTAGCTTCGATAAAATTTTTACTTGTTGAAAAACAAATTCACCGAACCCTAAATAAATCTATCAATCTCTGAATTGACTTAGTTACTAGCGAAAGATTTCAGTTACATCAGCATATATGATTCTGTCCCTAGTAAGCAAAACTAGAAAAAGATAGTTTATAGAAAAAGACCGTTAATTATTCTGTCTATCCCCGCAGGTAAGTTAGTGATGATGTGTGTCCGCGACAGGAGAGACAGAGACAAGAGACTGCGACAAGTTATATCACTGGTTCTCTCGTTTCTGTTGTCTCTGTCTGTCCTGTCGCGGTCGCGTGTCGCGGGCCCGAACCGCCACCATTATTATATGGATTTATATGACGTAGACGGAATATTCCAAAGATATAAACTGACCTGCGCGGTGAAGTCCGAGGCGCCCTTAGGGGGGCAGTTCTTGGAGTCGCCGGCCACGTAGCCGCGGCGCAACTCCTTCACAGAAACGTTCTGACACACAAATACATTTTATTCGTAGGTATATCGTAGCGCTTGAGAGCGAAATGTTAGTTACATTGCATTCAAAGTCATCAAAAAGACATGATGATAGCTCATTAAAAAGTTACTGGAAGTAGAATTATATAGGATGATAAGATTGGGTTTTCCTTTTGCCCCAAATGTTACGTATTAATTATAGTTCAAATACAAAACCAAAATTTAAAATAATACTAAAGTCATCAAAACTTTAGGGCCGCCATAATAGCTAAATTTCCGAAGCTGAAGAATTAACATTTCTGAATTAAGTGAAATTGATTATTTTCTAAGGAAACTGACCAAAAAAGTTTTTTTTAAAACAAATTTTCAGGCGTTACCTTAACGTTGAAGCCCACGTTGTCGCCAGGCATGGCCTCCTGCAGCGCCTCGTGGTGCATCTCCACGGACTTCACCTCCGTGGTGATGGCGGCCGGAGCGAACACCACCACCATGCCTGCTCCAAGCAATAACCTCCACGTTAATATAGAACCATCACGTCATTTTACTTCAAGTTATAACAATTATGTATTAGACTAAAGTCTATGATTATCTACATGTGTTATGTGATAGGTGTCTAATATCGTTTTTGACGTGATAACGTCTTATAAATCGATCAACACCGACTGCACGCACGAAAAAGCATGACTCTTGTCACGTTCCGCGAGCGAGAGCATGGAACAAGCGATAGAGAGGCACGATCGGCGTGAAGAGAAGAAAGAAGAGAAAAAATATTTGAATTAATGAGTGCAGATAAATGTTAATTTAATTTATCGAAAAAATTGTAATTTTCAATTGCCTTGTTTGTATTATACAAAGTAATGAGAATTCAGTGATAATAATTCCTCTACAATTTTTCATCAATGTTCTCTTATGACGTTATCACGTAAAATTATCGTCCGTAAACCGACTTTACAGACAAGCGATTTTTTTTATTTGTGGTGTCATGTGTCCGTGTTCACCTGCTTCGATACACGAAATAATGAAAGTGAACATGTCCTTCAACTAATCGTTTATTTTATTAAAGCACGCACCAGGCTTCAGGATGCCGGTTTCGACTCGTCCGACGGGCACAGTGCCGATGCCGCCAATCTTGTACACGTCCTGCAGCGGCAGGCGCAGCGGCTTTTCGGTGGGGCGGGAGGGGGGCTGGATGGCGTCCAGGGCCTGTTTGGGTGGTAACATAACACGTAACTTATGTCGCGAAAAAGGAAATATAGAATATATGTACATATCTTCAATATCTAACAAAATAAGTATTGTATGGTGAACTGTGACTTCAATATTTGTTAACATTGTAGCAACCTCAAAAGTTTCATTGCTGATCTAAATGCTTTTATCTTTTTAAGAAGAAGGATTGGAACTAAGACAGCCAAGTGGCGCTAATGTAGATTAGCAAATATAGATGTCTCAAATTTCTCCCCAGACACGTAGGTTTCCTCGTGTTCAACACGAAGTCCTTTTCACCATGAAGCACAAAATAAATTTATAAAAACAACTAGAATACACCATGTCTTTCAAAACAACTTCACTCTATCTATTGGGACAACAGGATAATAAACATTAATATCGAGCCATGTCTGACCTCAATGAGGGTCTTGCCCTCGACCTTGCCATCCTTGCGTTCGATGTTCCACCCCTTAAACCAGGGCATCTTGTCGGATGGCTCCAGCATGTTGTCGCCGTGCCAGCCCGAGATCGGCACGAATGCGACCGTAGCCGGGTTGTAACCTACACGTTTACGAATATTTATGTCATCTCTGAACTGGTTTCGAGTCGTACGTAAATACTTATGAATTAATTGACAAATATTTTCGGTCCAACGTTTGGTTGAGAAAAATTTCAGATTTAATAATTTCCATTAAGTACAATTTCTTTTCTTTTTACTTATTTACCGATTAAAATAGTAAGTAAGTAGCTAACTAGTATTCATACCAATTTAGTATTAGAAAACAAATATAAAAATTAGACAAATAACTTATATAGGTACACAAGTACATCCATTCTAAATTAATGTTTTAATAGATCATAGCTTACCAATCTTTTTGATATAAGAAGAGACTTCCTTCTTGATTTCCTCGTAGCGTGCCTCGTGGTACGGAGGCTCAGTGGAGTCCATCTTGTTGACTCCAACGATCAATTGCTTCACACCGAGAGTGAAAGCTAACAGAGCGTGCTCGCGAGTCTGACCGTTCTTGCTGATACCAGCTTCGAACTCGCCAGTACCAGCCGCCACGATCAGAACAGCACAATCAGCCTATTTTAACACCAAAAAATAAATACATAATAATAATAAAATTTAAGTTTACATTTAACCACATTTTTTGTTGTAAAACATACCTGAGAAGTACCAGTAATCATGTTCTTGATGAAATCCCTATGACCAGGTGCATCGATGATGGTGACATAGTACTTAGCAGTCTCGAACTTCCACAGGGCGATATCGATGGTAATACCGCGCTCGCGCTCCGCCTTCAACTTATCCAACACCTGTATGTATTGATAGTCAATTTTATTTATTTTGAAGTAAAAATCATCTAAGTCACCTTTTCAATAAAAGAAAAGATATTCCAAGGGCGTCGCTTTCGCCTCATCTGCCGTATGAGTTGTAAAGGATCCCAAGTACCTATATATGGACTCCTGTTTTAATGCCTTCGTGTTTAAGTACGAATTCTTATAGCATGTTTTGATTAACTTTGAATATAATATTGCAGTTTAAAAAAAGAGGGTTGTTTTATCGCAATGGTATAAACGGAGCCGCGATTACGAACTAAATACACCACTGAGTTATTATAAAGCCTTACCCAGGCGTATTTGAATGAGCCTTTGCCCATTTCCTGGGCCTCCTTCTCAAACTTCTCGATGGTACGCTTGTCGATCCCACCGCACTTGTAGATCAGGTGGCCGGTGGTAGTTGACTTGCCAGAGTCGACGTGGCCAATTACGACGATGTTAATGTGCGTCTTTTCCTTACCCATTTTGATGTAGATTGCGCAATTTCAAGAGTTAAGATCTGTTAAATAATAAAAATACTTTTTCAAAACTCTCAAAAGTAGTTTTTCTTGTTGCGTCGTGGGCTTGTCTATTTAACAAAGTAAAATCAATTACAAATATGACGATTGTGGTAACAAAAAGTTTTATCTTTTTTTATTGATGAATTAAATTATTACGTCGTCCATAGATCAATGACGTCGACAGCGAAATTTACCTTTGTATTCTAATGATATTTTTAATTGCGTAAAAAAAGGATAAAACGACATTTTCTAAAAATAAATCCTAGGTAGATCGATTTATCGCCCCCGAAACCCCATGCATACTAAATTTCATGAAAATCGTTGGAGCCGTGTCCGAGATTATATATATATATATATATATATATATATATATATATATATATATATATATATATATATATATATATATATATATATATATATACAAGAATTGCTCGTTTAAAGATATAAGATGTAACTAAATTTGAAGCTTCAGTTATATCAAATACTAGCTGTGCCCCCCCTCCTATTGGTCGTAGCGTGATGCTATATAGCCTATAGCCTTCCTCGGTAAATTGACTAACATAAAAAGAATTTTTCAATTCGAACCAGTAGGTAGTTCTTGAAGTTAGCGCGTTCAAACTAACAAACTCTTCAGCTTTTATAAGTTACAGATTTGAATTTTTAACACCCCTTTTTTATTGATAAAACAACTAATTATTATGAAAAGTACAGTTTTCAATAAAGATTAAAAGTTATATTATTAAAAATTAAAATAGTAGCTATTCATAGTTGTCGTGTATAAATTTTTTTGTTGTCATTGAATATTTTCCACATAAGCCTACCCTCTGCAGTATTACTTAGCGTTATAATAAATAGAACGAGGCAGGCTGTCTGTTCCTGTTCATAATATCAATATTACGCAAGACTTGGGCTGCTTATTGACCTTGCTCGTGTCTATTTGTGTAGATATTTATATAAGTATACCTAGATTATAAAGTAGCTATTTATTTTAAATATTTTTATTTAGTAAATAACAACCGGTCGAATTAAAGGCTTCGTTGTATATTTCCTTGGACAAGATAATAAAGGTTATATACATAGACATAAACTTTATAAGACATTTACATAAAACAACAATATTTTTTGAATAAATGGTTGTATATTTCAAAGAATAATTCGATGCATTCGTTAAAATATTTTAATAGCCACTAAGTCAGAACGGGATATTAGAAATCAATACCATGTGACCTTTTACGTCTGTTATGAAAAATGTTTTAAAAGCCTTAAAATATTTTAAGCGCATCCGTTTATATAGTTATGAAAAAGAACCAAATTGTAATATTATTACTCATTTACTTAAGCAATATGAACGGAGGTTTCATAAAATATATTAAATAAAGACAAACAAATTTGAAAAATACCTATTCCTTTTTAAATAACATTACCTCACTTAATAAATTCAAGCGCTAACCAGACCGTTAATTAAAATCGAAACACTTAAAATAATCACAAAGTGCTTAAAGTGAAATAATGAATGCACTGCCCAAGTCTGGAATGCACTAAGTGGGAGGCTTCGATTGAACTGGCAGCAAATCTCCGGGCCGAGCTGCTCCGGGCCTGCGCAGGACGTCCGGGACATCGATACAGCCAGCCTTCCACCCAAATATAGAACACTTTGTGGAATAGCTCTCACAACACACCTACAAACATCTCTTGCAATTATCGATTTTTAACCACCGGTTCCGATTATGGATATAAGTGATTCGTCGTTAATTATAATTTTATTTAGTTTTAACTCCATTTCTTTTAACATTTAAATTGTTGAATTAAAAGCTTGCAATAGATAAATTAAGTAAGTACTGAGACCGATACTGGGCTGTTTAGACGAAGGAGATGCCGAGCATCGAACCAAGAAATCACATAGATTATTATTACGAGAGTGCATACACTCTAAATATAGCCGACTATTCTATATGCTTTTAAACAGATGTATTTGCAAATGACATACTACGACTTGCAAAATTAGAAGCCGCCTATTGAAATACGTGGTATGTGTACCGGAGACATCAGATATTCTCACATGTTCTCGCCGGCAAATCTGCGCCATCCACCATTTTGTTCCAATAAAATTTTTATTGCTAACGAATATTTTTATGTTTACGAAGGCTACTTAACGTTCTTTATATATAATTTAAAACTACGATAAAAACATTGACAATGACAAAACAAAATAGAAAGTTGCAGTTGTTAGGAGTTTAAATTTAGAAAATATAATATCATATAATATAAATATTAAAATAACGCAGAGCGTAAAGATATATTTTAAAAAGATAATGAGCAAAATTAATATGTATTAACTTTGTAATTTCAAGTACGTTGATACATGCCACATAAATAAATATAATATATGAAATAATACTTTTATTTGGGAAAATTATAAATAAGTTACATATTATTTACACTTAGGTATTTAAACTGAATGAAACTGTAGTAGTAAAACATGAAATTGCGTAATTAATACGTAGTACCGGTAAAGATGTGTTTAAAATTTGCAAAAATAATTATTTAAAAAAATATCTTTTCATCTAATAGGTTTACCATATATGATTAGTTTGCGCTTACCAAAAGTTATATTTCCAAGGGGAAAAATTAATTACAAAGAAAAACTTGAAGAGACTTACCTTTCGCAGCTGCAGTGACGAATTTTCTTAGCGATTTTCAAGCATGCGCTATGGCAGTTCACCCGGGAATTGCAATCAATAAAATCAAATGTATTCCTTATTTTATTCAATTGAAATATGTTTTATATTAATTGTTAATCTATGTTTTTAAATTATACTCAATGTTTAAAACAAGCGTAATTTTACTTAAAGAAGCTTATATTAATATCTGTTAAATATTAAAGCGTAAAGAAAAGCGGATGTTCAAATTTTCATCTATTGTCACAGATTATAAATAATTGTGGCCAGCACTTTTTAATCTAGGATAATCTCACGTGTATGTACCTAATGTTAAATTCCATAGGGTTTTTTTATAGATCAATGATTCCATATCACTATTTATAAATATTAGTCTTCTTTTGGAATTTTGAAACAATTAATAAAACCTAGAACAAAATACAACTAAGACTGCATACGGAGAAATACCTACCAGAATCAACCACAATAAAATTAACAGCCGAGTAATATTGTTTCTGTTTTGCACTTGAAACATACTTATTGCATGATTACAGTGAAAGGCGTATTTAATTATGTTTTTTCGAATACCTCATACGAGGTTATTAAAAAAATTGTCCAATTCACCGTTGTACCTATAGTAATCACCATATCATATCTAATCACTGTTTTATAGTAATCGCAAAATTTTCAGTACAAAAATATTTCTATAGCTTGAATTATTATATTATTGCATGCCAACCGTTCTGGTGTAATTGTGCGTTTATTCGCCTTAACGCCAACGGTCGCGGACTCGATTCCCTCTCGGGGCAGATATTTGTATTTGTACAAATATTTGCTTCTAGTTTGAATGTACATAATTATGTTTTCGTAGGTTTTCCCACCGTGCCTCGGAGAACACGTAATCCCGGTTGTTCTCAGACAACTGACAGCAATACGAGGTGATCCTAAATAAAAGTCATGAAAATGAATATAAAGTGATTATGGTTAATTCAATACATTTAGTCCATCTTTAACCTATGATTCCCTTCGAAAAAAAAAAATCTTGTTCTTGACTCTCACAATACGCCTCGATAGCGACCATCACTTGTTATTGTCTTCAATTTTTTTTTAAATCTCAGAAGCTTTTTGTACCTTTGAGCCGAGGAAAGTGGTAAGAGCCACTGGGGACTAAATCTGACGAATAGGATGAATGTTAACCTTTTTAGGCTTAGACACTCACTTTTTTCAAACTTAGTTTATTTTTTAAAGACAAAAACGAGTACATACCACGATATAGTTTTTTGACGATTTTTGGTCGATATTTCGGACCAGATCTGATTTTATCATGATCATGATTGTGTCTGACCACGGATCATCGATTTTTCTTTAAAAAATAAACTAGGGTGAATGTTCAAGTAATTCGAATTCCGAAGAAACGGGTTTCTTGAATCGCGGCTATTGCAACTGCGGCTTTGTGATCGAATACGTTGTCTTGATGAAACAACACTTTAGCTCGCGGATTGCCGAATCTTTTTTTCTTTAATAACCTACCGCCATAGCTTTTCCAACCGAACTTGAAACCTTGAATTTTTTGAACGCCTCCTCCAAGTTTCCAAGTCATCGACTGTTGTTTTGTTTCAGGCTCAAAATGATAGATTAAGATCTTGTCAATGGTTACAAAACGCGACAAGAAATTTTTCTGTTCGGCTTGGAACTTCTAGAGATTCGCTCTCAAAATGTCGACTCGTTTCTTTTTTATTCGTCGGTTAACATTCTCGGTACCCAACGCGCAAAGACATTTTTCATGTCCAATTCGTTTGTAAGGATTCTTTGAACGCTGCCATTTGAGATCCCTGTGTTTTGAGCTATATGCCTGATGATCACTTTTCGATCTGCAATAACAACCTTCCTTTTTTTTTACGTTATCTTCAGTGAGAGACGTGGACGAGCCTCCCACGCGATGTTCATCTTCAGTGGATGTTCTGCCCAGCTTAAGCTAGTTTAGCCCAGTGTAAAACTGTGGAATATGGAGATGCAGAGTCGACAAATGTTTCCACCAAGTCGTTGTGTCTCTGGTAGAAATTAAAAAAAAAAGGTGCTTAATCACAATTCTAATTTCGTTTTGATGTGATCGATGATGTCTTCGAAGGTTCGTATTCAAATAAATGCATCTCCCAGAAATCGTGGTATTTTTATATGATTTTTTATGTTATATGTTTATATACCCACTAGTTCTAGTGAATGCTAACAAAAAAAAAGGTTTTTATGGAAAATTGAAATAGTCAATTATCATTACTTTTGTATCTCCCCTCGTAGTTACGAGTACTTATGGTAGGGAAATTATCCACCAACTCGCAGCGAAACAGCGTGGTGGATTAAGCTTCAACCCTCCTATACGGAGAAGAGGACTATGCCCGCAGTGGGGCGTTTACAGACTGATTCATATGTTTATTAGTAATGAAATAAAATTTACAACAATACAAATATAGGTAAGTACCCTTTTCTTTACTGGCAATGCTGGGATAAATTTTAAATAGAACGTAAGCCCCTGAAATCTTATTTAGCCCTAATTTGACTTGAATCCTATATAGTAAATTAGTAATATTATTTAAGAATACTATTAATTACGTGGTACACACATAACCGACTTTAAAAAAAGAGGAGGTTCTCATTCGTCTGTTTTTTTTTAAATATGTTTGTTACGCAATTAGTCCGTCAATTATGAATCGATTTTGATGATTTTTTTTTAATTGGTAGGTTATACTACAGAGGTGGTCACAGAAATTTTATCGGATTCCATTTAACTTTTTTAAGGATAATCAACAAAAACAATTAAAAAGTAAAAAAAAATCAACAGAAACGAAAAAGAAAATTTAGTGAAATTTAATAATATAACTAATAATATAATAATAATACAATAATACTACTACTACTATTTTTTTTTTCTTTAAACGATCTTTCTTCTCGTCCCTACTTTCTTCCAAACGGCGCTGTCTCATTTGTGCAGCGCATTTAATAGGCCTACCCATATTGATATTATAAACGCGAAAGTAACTCTGTCTGTCTATTATGCTTTCACGCTATGTGCACACTTCTAAACGGATTTGGTACAGATATAGAATAGACCTTGCGAAAGGACATAGGCTACCTTTATCGCGAAAAAAAGGCTTGTGGGAGTTGAAAATTTGAAATAAGGTATGAATATTTGTATGGAAGTTCGTCATTGTCGAAGATAAAAACATGAAAAATTGTATTTAAGTACTTCATAAGAAAGAAAAAAATGTTTGTTCTAACGTTTTTGAAAATTCGATCTAAGTGGGGATGAAAAAGGGGTTGAAAGTTCGGATGGAAGTACAAGCAGTCTCGCTTTCACGGCTTACCCCGAAACTGATATTGATGAAATTTGATACAGGGATAGACCAGATCGTTGAAGTGTATAAGCTACTTTCTGTTTTAAAAAAGGTGGCTTGAAGGGGTTGAAATAGGGATGAAGATTTATATAAGTTTTTTTTTTAATTTAAATTCTTTATTGTAGGTAGGTAGGTAGGTAGGTAGGTAGGTATAAATACACACTAATACAAGTGTTTACAAAAGGCGGGCTTAACGCTAATGCATTTTCTACCAGCCAACCTTGGTATGTGCAAGAAATTATAGTAGGTATGTATACACGTTAGACGTAGGTGGGACAATTATGTCGAGGTATGCTTATAAGCCTCGATTTTGTGGTGCGTTTGTGTGTCAGAATGCCGAAAAACATTCAGCACATGTACTTAGGTACTATAAAAATAAAAATAAAAATAAAAATTACAATCAATATTATCCCAATCATATTTATTTTAATTTTGGGACATAAATAAAAGTATTTTTTATTTAAATGTTTATTTTTTGCATAATAATCAAAAAGATAAAAACATATTTACTTATGGTCTACTTATCAAAAACCAAAATAACTTAAATAATAATTGGTTTTATAAATAAAAAAGAGAACGATATAACATTGTTTATACTTTTTATATATGTATAAAACTGCCTTTATAATCGCCAATTCTATAAATAAATACATTTCATGATAATATTTACATTAAGTATAAATATACTTGTACACAAAAATAACACTACCAATAATCTAATTAAGTGCTTAGAAACGTTTAATTCAAAAATATTCTAACTGAAATAATTATTATAAAAACATTGATATTGTATATATGTTTTTTTTTGCTATTATGTTATATATTTATGTTAAGATTTATTAAAACAATGACATTATTATAAAATTCAATATAAAACAGGAATTAAAACATTACAATAATTTATATGAAAATGCAATGGAATGTCAAGCTATTTTATAATATAATATGTTATTGTAAATTAATAAAATAAGTTAATCATTGTTCGTGAAAAATGAGCGAGTTACAGAAGAATTTCTTTAATAATTAAATTTGTTTATTAATAATCATATTTATTACGTACATGTGAAAAATAAATACATTAAAACACAAAATTTAATAATATTAAATGTCTATTATCTATTTTAAGTAAATTGTCGTATTTTTATAATAATAAATATACAGTGTATATTATTAAAATTTCACATCGACATCTTTTCATAAAGTTTCTAGACACACAACTGTTGTACATGAAAAAAATAGTAATAAAAGCATAATTTTTCAAATAACGATTTTATTTTCATACATTGAAAATGTTTGGCTATTTTTGATATTTACTAATAGATATTATTAAAAATTCGCACAGTAATGCATAAAGGTCAATCAATATTATTATCAAATATGTAATTTAAATCACAGACATTTTTTTTTTCAAAATTTTCACAGTATTAATGCTAATTTCATTTTCCTCCAGGCCACGGCAAATAGCTGCCCCATCCTTTGCTGGGGTTCGGATCATATCCTACAAATAAAATATTGGTATTCAAATTTAATCGAATTTTTTAAATCTTACTTCATTTATACGTCAGTAACTGATATACTATAAATTATTGGTAGTTGGTATAACTAGCCTATCATATAATAATAAACTACAACTTGGTGCAGTCAGGTGAAAAAATTTAAATACATGCACATAAAAAATTGTAAGTATATAACATTAACTACAAATTCATACGCATAAAATACGTAATTTAATAATTATTAATAATAATTATTTAATAATAATTAAGTCCTAAACCTATAACCCTCCCCCACCAAATGAAAAAAAAAAAGAAAAGTGAGGTATACACAGCGGCTCCCCTCTCCACACAAGTGGACTTCTGCAATATCAGGGGGCTCCATGCTAACCTTAGCGCAGTCCATCAACATCTGGAGACTGCGCAGCCGACCTTACTATTTCTAACGGAGACGCAGATATCTTGCCCGGCCGACACTTCATACCTACACTATCCCGGCTACAAACTCGAGCATAAATTCCTGAGACGTGCCGGTGTATGTATGTTCGTTCGGGAGGATATCTGCTGTCGCCGTCTCCTTCATTTAGAGGACAGGGACCTGTCGATATTGTGGGTGCGCGTGGACTACGGTGGCCACACCCGTGTTTACGCATGCCTATACAGGTCTCATAGCGGTGACAGGGAAACAAAGCGGCTCTTCGAGCACCTGCAATTGACGACGGACAAAGTTCTTGAGCTATACCCCTCTACGGAGTTGGTGATTTTAGGAGACTTTAATGCCCACCACACTGAATGGCTTAGTTCTCGGTCCACTGACTACGCGGGGAGGTGTGCTCACGAATTTGCTCTGGCCTATGGTTACTCACAACTGGTACATTCTCCAACAAGAATACCAGATATTGAGGACCATACGAGCTCTATACTGGACCTTCTGCTGACTCAACGTCCGGATGGATATTCCATCTCAGTGGATGCACCACTCGGCTCGTCCGACCACTGCCTCATCCGGACTCTTGCACCATGCACGCGCGCCGATCCACCTCGGCCAACTAGTTTGCGGCACATATGGCAGTACAGGTCAGCAGATTGGGATGGATTGCGAGAATACTATGCATCGTACCCGTGGAGGCAGCTTTGCTTCACATCAGAAGATCCCGACACCTGCGCAGCTGCTGTCTCTGAGACGATACTGGCGGGTATGGAATATTTCATTCCAAACTCGCTAGTTGCTGCCGGGACAAGGAAACGACCGTGGTTTAATCGGCCTTGTAAGGAAGCGAAACGCATTAAGCAAGCCACGTTCAGGGCTTGGACCACGGCTCGGAGTAACAGCGATCCAAACGTTTCTGACGTCAAACGCAAGCTAAATGCTGTCTCAAGATCCTGTAAAAGAGCAATTGCCAGAGCTAAATTCGAGTTCATCGGGAGAATTGGCGAAAGGCTTGCCAACTACCCTTCCGGGAGTCGAGCCTTCTGGTCACTCGCCAAAGCTGCCGAGGGAAACTTTTGTCTGTCGTCC
Source organism: Euphydryas editha (assembly GCA_036937285.1). NCBI lineage: Eukaryota > Metazoa > Arthropoda > Insecta > Lepidoptera > Nymphalidae > Euphydryas > Euphydryas editha. Next base: position 9,926,042 of record JAUPFZ010000004.1, read on the forward strand.
TTACCACCACTGCAAAATGCCGACGGCAACCTGGCCCATAGCGCCAAGGAGAAAGCCGATCTTCTAGGTACACTCTTTGCCTCAAACTCGACTTTGAATGTCGATGAGAGCGCCGTACCGCCAACCATCCCGCGGTGTGGACACTCCATGCCGGAAATAAGCTTCTCACAAAGAGATGTCCGGCGGGAGCTGCTTTCTCTCGATGTTCATAAGTCGAGTGGGCCCGACGGCATTCCAGCGATAGTGCTGAAACAGTGTGCTCCAGAGTTGTGCCCTGTATTAACGCGACTTTTCGCACTTTCCTACCACACTAGGCAAGTACCGTCTTCATGGAAGACCGCCCATGTGCACCCGGTACCCAAAAAGGGCGATAGATCAGATCCATCGAATTACAGGCCTATCGCTATTACCTCCCTTCTCTCCAAGGTTATGGAGCGTGTTATTAACACCAAGCTCCTCAGGTACCTAGAGGAACACGATTTGATCAGCGACCGGCAATACGGCTTTCGCCACGGTCGCTCGACTGGTGACCTTCTAGTGTATCTGACACACCGATGGGCTTCAGCCATCGAGAGTCAAGGTGAGGCATTGGCAGTTAGCCTAGATATGGCGAAGGCGTTCGATCGGGTCTGGCACCGAGGTCTTCTCTCGAAGTTGCCATCGTACGGACTACCCGAGGGTTTGTGCAAATGGGTTGCCAGTTTTTTGTCTGGTCGATGCATACGCGCCGTTGTAGATGGCTGCTGCTCCGCAAAACTAGACTTAAATGCTGGCGTCCCGCAAGGTTCTGTGCTGTCTCCAACGCTGTTTCTCCTGCATATCAATGACTTACTGTCTATTGATGGCATTCATTGCTATGCGGACGATAGCACTGGAGACGCTTTCTACACAGGCCGTGCAAACATCCCTCGTTCCGCTGTGGTAGAAAGTCGCGAACAACTTGTGTCTCAAATCGAGAGTAGTCTTTCCAAAGTCTCCGATTGGGGTCGAAACAATTTAGTCCAATTCAACCCCTCCAAGACACAAGTTTGTGCGTTCACCGCTAAGAAAACCCCATTCACTGTGGCCCCTCAATTCCAGGACACAACCCTTACCATCTCTAACAGTATTGGTATCCTTGGTATCGACATATCCAGCGACGTCCAGTTCCGATGTCACCTGGAAGACAAGGTCAAGATGGCATCCAAAAAACTCGGTGTGCTTAACAGAGCGAAGCGGTACTTCACGCCGGGGCAAAGACTGCTTCTATACAAATCGCAAGTCCGCCCCCATATGGAGTACTGCTCTCATCTCTGGGCGGGAGCACCGGCATACCAGCTTGGCCCTCTTGACTCGGTTCAAAGGAGAGCAGTGAGAATTGTCGACGATCCAATACTGACGAGCGATATCGAGCCCTTAAGTCTAAGAAGAGATCTTGCATCCCTATGCGTGCTCTATCGCTTGTATAATGGGTTGTGTTCCGAAGAATTGTTCGAAATGATGCCAACGGCCACTTTTTATCATCGCACCGCTCGCCATCGACAGGGAATTCATGCTCACACATTGCAGCCCAAATGGTCCCGTACAGTTCGATATCAGAGGAACTTTCTCCCAAGGACCATTCGGCTGTGGAATGAACTCCCTGCCGAGGTTTTCCCACAGGACTACAGTATGGGGTCCTTCAAGAGGGGAGTAAATAGGTTTTTGAAGGGTCGGCAACGCGCATGTGATGCCCCTGGTGTTGCAGGCGTCCATAGGCTACGGTAACCGCTTACCATCAGGCGGGCCGTATGCTTGATTGCCACCGTCGTGGTATAAAAAAAAAAAAAAAAAAAAAAAAAGTCACAAAATAATACCTGTTACTCCGATACTCATCATTTAACATTATATATTAGGTATAAAAAATGAAAATTAATATACAAAAACAAATAACTTATATGGAAATATAATAATTTACCTTTAGCGATTGCTTGTATTTTCTGTGCCTCCTCTGAAGAAAGCGTTAGGATCTTTTGCAGGACTGGAACTAAGCGACTACGCTCATCCCCTGGTGGCAGTGTCAGGAACTGTTCAACAAAGATTATTTATCATTTATGACTTTTTCTACATTTTCAAAACTATATTAATGTTATTAAACGAGAATAAATATCTGGCTGTGACATTTGCACTAATTATTTTTTTAATAATTTCTTAATATCTATGTTGCTTAATGAGTTTTCACTTAAAAAAGTCGTTTTGTGGCTTATTTTGGCTTTATTAACTGCACTAATATTAACAAGAGAAAATAATTTTTTTAACAAATCGAGTGTAATAATTATTGTTATAACATCTAGCAGTAACATAGGCTATTGTTATAATATTATCCACCTAAGTTAACCAGCAGTAACATAGGTTATAAAATATCACACTATCACTCATAGTTGCTGAACAGCAAACATAAATGTAGCAGAAATCGCAAAGGACGTTCATTATGAACAAAATAACATTTTTTTCCTACCTGCGCCAAAAGTTTGATTATCGTCCCTGTGAAACGGAAAAAAGTGACACTTTTTCCACAGAAACAGACAGAAAGTAGTACTTTCGTCCCTTGTAACACAATATACTATTATTATTAGAGCATATACTACTGCATGCAGCTTCCCGTAGGCCGAAAGTGTAGACGACGTTGTAGAGAGAAACAGACATATCGGACTATATGCCATCTGTCTCTAGTCACACGCGATTGGTCACGGCTGACTTCACCGAACAGAAATGGTTTATGTCATGGTCAGTAGTATATGCTCTAAGCTATTATTGAAGCTGGCAATGACCTTGAGCGTGACGTTCTTCATGTACTCGGTGTTGTGCGCGTTGGGCGCGGCGGCGCGCACCCGCCGCAGCTCGCCCTTCAGCAGCTCGCTGAGCTGGCCGAGCCGCGCGCACTCGCGCTCCGACTCCGACAGCAGCACCGTCACGTGCTTCACTCTGACGAAACACATTACATAACATAGCGGCTAAGGGCGTTTTTGCACTTAGACGTGTTAACCGTCGGGGAGTCACGGTTGCATGCGAAAGCGATCCTGTGGCATCCCACTACGACGATGAGAGCACCGCTGGGTTTTAGTGGGTATTCTGGTACGCTCTGCAGCTAGTGAGTCCCACAAACACGCCGTTTCATGACTGAATGCATAAATGCAAAAAAGGGCGTTTGTGCACTACAAGGAATATTACTGTCCGGCAGTACTATTTTTTTCCGGTCCGATGTTGCATGAAAAAAAAAAAAAAAAAAAAAAAATATATATATATATATATATATATATATATATATATATATTTATATATATATATATATATATATGGGTGTTTCTCTGCTATTTGGAAACTTTTCCATACAAGACTGTCCTAAGCAAATTTTATTAATTGTTGAGAATGTTTGTTACTAAAATGAAGGACAATATTAAATGAAATATATCTCTTTGAAAAGCCCATTTATTTTCGTCCTGGTTTTTGAGTTATAGACGATTTCATTCAAAATCGTGACAGATAGATTTTCTTTTAATTCCTTTATTGCTTTATGCTGATGAAATATGTTTATTTCGTGGTTATATTACGCATCCAATTTTTTGTTTAGTTCTTGTATCAGTTCACGCCGACGAACCATTAAACTTTTTTCATTTTGTTAGAGATCGTACTTTTTTCAACTTGGATGCTGATATTCTTGTTGCTATCATCAAACTCTATGTAATCGGGATTCGGGAATCAGGACTTGATAAAACCTAAAGAAAACAGTCTCTTGCGTTATAAAACAGCCTACTGTGCTATGAAATGCCAGGGGACTGTCGGCCAGAGGACTGTCATTTTTACATGTAAATTTAATAAAAACTAAATCGTCTAAACTTATCACATTAACGAAACAAACGTGGTTACATACTTAATAATCAATTAGTTTAAACAAATATTTGTAATTAAAACTCTTAAAATATGGAAAAAATGGCTAACCAGGGGACTGTTTTATCTAACGGCCGAGACTCGTGGTTCACTAGCAGACTCAGTGGTGGCACTAACAAAATGGCAACTGCCCGCCTATCTATACACCCGAACGAACTTCACACTGAATGCGTTCCGTTTCACGATGTTAACGTTTCGAGCGAATACAAAATTTGACTTAAGCGCGGTTTTCAAATGTTATCAGAGGACTGTTTAAAAATTTGAGGACAGCATTCACGTCGAGATTTTTCGATTAAATTTTTATAGTAAATATATAATTGTGATTTATAAAGATGCTGACTGTCTTTTTTAAAAGTATTTTAATACATTTTATTCAGTATCAACGGTAAATAAAATAATATTGGTCGCAAGACTTGCAATTCGGGAAAAGGGACATACCAGAGGACTATGTTTTGAGGTGTTTGAGATTGATTTAAAGAAATATTACATTATTAAATTATTAAATAAGGTATAGCGTGTCAAGAATACCTAATACTTTGTCATTATTCATACAAAAAACTGAGAAATATTAAAATTTATTATATAAAATTTGCTTAGGACAACGATTTTCCATTTAGTAGAGAAATACCCATATATATATATATAATTATACATGTGTGTGTATGTGTATACATATATGTATATATTTAATTTAGTATTCTCATCCGATTTTTTTAAATACGTATTTAAGTATTTTTGTACATATATACCTGTTGTTAGGAATTTAATAGTTCTTTCTCTTCCTCTTAAATAAATATTTCTTGCACTGTTTGCTCGCTATATAAAAGACTTACTCATGACCATGGGTTGACTGAAAGAAATCTCTTTCAGAGATAAGTCCACCTTTGCCATGAACCTTATTATTGTTATGTTTCTGTACGTATTTTTATGTGCAATAAAGTATATAAATACTGTAAAATAATATTATAATAATAATAATAAACGTCTCACACTCTACGGTACACAGTAGGATGTTTATCCTGTGTCGGAGGTCCTGAAATACACACAAAACACAAGCACAAACGCCCAGACCACGACAAATATCCGTATGGCCTATGCAGATATTTGTCATGTGCAGGGATCGAACCCGCGACCGCTAACGCATAAGCCAGTTGCTGTGACCACTGCGCCAACGCGTCGTCTTATTTATAGTATATTGTTGTTGATGTTATTTCATTGATCACACACTTGGGTAGGCAGCGCGCATATTTATATTCCTTGAAGTTTCAATTGCTCCCTCCGATAACTTCTACTGGGGTATCACCTATTTAGAGACGCTTAGTTCTCAAACCAAAGTAAAAACGACATGGTTAGTAGAACGATTAACAAAATAAAAATAATATAATATAACAGGGTTTTATTCAATTCTCGATATAGTAATTTACAATTGTTGTCTCTGATGCACTAAAATAATTAGAAGTTACAACAAAACACACCATACAAAGGGTCTCGACCAAGTAGGTGAATGACAACTCAAGACTCTTGTAAGAGCTTTTTTCTTTTCCCATCTATATTTTTAATATAGTTAGATTATCTCTATTATTTATTGTAATATATATTTTTAATATAGTTAGATTGTCTCTATTATTAATTGTGATAATTTTGTATAAAAACATGAAAATTCCTCTTAACTCTTAATGATAAATATTTTGATAAGTTAAAATAGCCTGTTACTGATTAGAACATAAAAAAAAAATAATATGACATTCTTTGTAATGTTATCAATAACATTTGGTTACTATGATTTTTTTTTCCTCATTACTGTCTAATATCTACAGAAATATTCAATTATCCCATCAATTAATATTTTACCGAGACTGTTTAATGTAGAGAAATAATCAATAACATAAATTTTCAAGTGCTGTATTTGTTTTATTGAGGAAACGTGGTTGCTTGTTTTCGAATTTAATTCAGACATCCACATCATCCGCAGTTTAGACTTTTAGAGTAGCGGATTAAGATTCAATCCTTTTTCTTATTTAGAACCCAGCAGTGAAAAATTTACAGACTTCTACAGTTAATACCTAACGTCATAATATATCTTATACTGAAACTTAAAATATATTCCCGAAAATCTATGCCAATATTACAAAGCAAAGATTACTTGTCTATACTTCAGCCAAATTCGATATGGAATGTTTACCAACAAACCGTTGCTTAGCATTGCATGTAAAGATAAATTGAAAAAGAAAAAAAAAAAAAAGAAAAGAAAAAAAAAAAAAAAAAAGTAGAATTAAGTTGTAGAATTAAATTGTAAAATCAAGTTGTAGAATTAAGTGGTAGAAATAAGTGTTAGCGTTAAGTGGTCAATGTGGACTCATGTTTCCAGAACTAGAGATCCTAAGTATAGTTCATAGGTATTTAAATAATGATAAAATATAGTCTGCTGATGTAATAATGCCTGTGTAACAATTTATAAAATCAGTAAAAAATGGTACGGGCGTCTGTAAGCTCGTAGAGGAAAATTAATAATAATTAAAAAAAAAAAAAAACCGTTGCTTAGCAACCAACCATAGGCAGATGTTTACAGCCTATTGGAAAATAATTATACTAATTATATTTTTTAATATTTATACATAATAGTACAAGCTACATAAAACTTGAAATAAATAAGTCAGAAAGTTAGATATATTTATATATTATCTATAATTATGTGTGAAATTTACTTGTTAACGTGGGAATACTAATTTCCCACTGAATGATTTCTAAATATTTTCATAAATATGTATATGCCTATATTAAAAATAGCTACACTAAAAAACGGATTTAATATGATTAAAAATCTATTTTCAGACACTCATTCTCTTTTATTATTTATTTTACTTTACTTACGTTAAATAAACATAATAATTATAATATTTGAAATTGTGCATAAAAATCGATAACAATTTAGCTTTAACAATATAATGACTGATCAAAAAAAGACCAAATGTTGCTTATCTGCGAAATTTTCCTGTCAGTGCAAAAATTTAGGGTTGTTAGATGTATATTAGTAATTACAAATTTGTTAATTTTTGTTATAAGCAAATATATAACTAGGAAATTGGATTTCTTATATATTACGTATTTGGGGGTTAAGTTAAGTTCTAGGAAACTATGTTAAAGTAAAATTATTAATGTATAACTAGGAAATTGGTGATAAATTACAATTTTTCATTACTAAAAGTGTGAAAACCCTATACACGATGACATTTGGTTTGTTTACATAAATTGCATCGAATTTGGCTCAAGTATAATTTCTAGATAAAACCTGTCCCATTTAGAATCTATTTATTGATGTAGGTTATAGACTATAAAATATCACTCTGTGATGAAAAGGTGAGGCAGGTGAGTAACTATAAACGATACCGAGTTGGCTAGCGAGTATTTTTTATTTTTTTTATTCGGGAAACATAGTTTAGTTTTACAGAAAAAAAAAGAAAAGAAATTTAATTTAATTAATCGGATTTTATCGCGTTTTTTGAAAACTTTACAGTTTAAATAAACGCATATATATATATTATGAATATGAATAAAATTCATTATTCGGACACCCACCACCTTAGTCCCTCAAGATAATGGACGCTGTAAAGGGTTCGAAACGTCGGGAAGGAATTTAAAATATTGTTAAAGTGTAAAGTTTTAAATGAACACGATAAAATCCGATATAGATTTTTAATTAAATGAGTAAAATTGGCGTAAATATAAGAGAACAGTAATTTAAATTATACATAAACCAATCAATAAACCAATCATTAAAATAATAATAATAATTTTATAAAATTTCGTTACATTTTAAATTGCTTTTATAGATTACCTTTGCTGCTGCGCTTGGAACTTCCTCCTCAGCTCCGCTATCTCCTGCTCGGAGGTGAGTGAGAACGATGAGGTGTCGAGCGAGTCGTTTTCCGGCACGCCTTCTTCTAGCAGTCGCTCTAGCGGAACGGGCGACCGCCTGCCACCGCCCGAGAGGAACGACTTCGACGGTGGGGGGGACGGAGCCGCCTCCGATCCCTTTAATGTATATATTGAAAAGTTACAACTAATCATACTATTATTATAAATACGAAAGTAAGTTTCCTTGTCACGCTTTCAACTACTTAACCGATCATCATAAAACTTTGTACACATATTCTTGGAGGTATTAGAAGTAAAATAGGACTTTTTTTTTTGTCGCGATAACCGACATCCACGCGGGCTGAGCCGCAGGCAAAAGCTAGTTAATATTATATAGGCTGAACTAATTAAATGCTGTATGTGACCATTTGATTGATTCGACTTTAAGAATTTAATTTTTAAGCTTTTTGATAGTGTAGGTTGAATATATATATATATATATATATATATATATATATATATATATATATATATATATATATATAGTCGAATAGCGACCCCAAGTCCTAGCGAATAAACCATATTTAAATAATTTCAGTAGTTTTAGATAGAATTACGAGTACACGTATGTAATATACGTACAGGTCTGACATATAATAAGACACTACAAAATTATAAGAACAAAAGAGACAGAAAATCACAAACCCACTGCTGAGCAAAAGCCTCTTCTCCATATAAAAGAAGGGTTGGAGCTTAATCCACTACGCTGCTCTACTGCGGGTTGGTGGATAATATTCCTACCATGAGTAACAATCGTTATCAGGTGTCTATGATAACAACCGGGACCGACGGCTTTACGTGCTCTCCGAGGCACGGTGGGGAGACCCTCAAGGACATACACTCAGACCGGAAACAAATATTTGTACAAATACAAATAACTGGCCCGAGCTGGAATCTAACCACAACAGGTTAAGGCAACTACTCGCACCACTACACCAGAACCGTCGTATTGGTTTGTTTACAATATTATTATATAACTAAATGGTAACAAATAACAGCTACTTGAGATTTTCTTGTAATACTTGTAGATATAGTATAATCCAACAATAATACGATAAAAAAATTAATACAAAAATATTTAACGACTGTAAAATGTTTAATTTATCAATGTGTAAAACATACCTCTCCTTCCTCTCGTGGTATGAGCGACACATTTATGTCGAGTTCATTATCACTGCCCTCCTCCTTGGGAATCACGGGGAGCATGTATTTAGCACGATTGCTTTCTTCATCAGATTTTCCCCCTTTAGTATTTTCTTGTAAATTAGTTATCTGTTTCTTGAAATTTTCTGTTTCCTTTTGTAACTTCGCTTCAAGATCACTTATTTGTGACTTATAACACTGAGTTAACGTTGAAATCTTAAACAAAATGGTACGATTAATATTATAAATATATAATATATTTATAAATTGTAACATTTACATTGTTACTATCTTTATCATAGATTCGGTCATTATCCACTAATTTTCGTTCTTGTTTAACATGGTTGCTCAAGAAATACGAATACCGTTAAAAGTTTTTCTAATAGAGTGATAATGAAGTAAGAAAATATGCTATAAGTAAAAAGATTTTTCTACCAATTAAGTCTTCGAATTTCATAAACCATGTTATCTATACAAATAATAAATCTGTTAAAACCTTCGTTTTATTAAAACGTTTTATTAAATAGCGTGTTTTTTTTTTCAATCAGCGCCATCTCTTATCAGTTTTTTATGTGTGCACGTATCACGTAAAAAGTACAAAACCAATGTAAATAACTTTAATACATAAAAATTATACATAACTCATAGTATAATTTAGTTTTTGTTTCATTGTAATTAAATTTAAAAATAAATATTTAAGAACATAGAAATAGGTACCTACGCCGCCAACGCCATCTGGTCTAAGGAATCTTAAAAACTCACAAGACTTATTTTTGAGTTATTATTTTGTTAAACTTTTGTTTTTAAAATTTTAGTTAAATACCCGTGCGAAGCCGGGGCGGGCCGCTAGTCTGTATTAAATATCGATTCTTTTCAGTTCGCTTTATGTTTTAGTCGTAATAATTTTTTATATATATGCATATTGTTAAGCTTTAATGCAAAAATATTTTTTGTAATCACTATATATTTCTACACATTGACTTGAGATTTAGTACAAAAAAAAAAAAGAAAAAACATGTTGCAATATTAATCAAAATTAATGCTAAAAGTGTGTCAAAACATCAAAGTGGTCGAAACCGCGTGGGTAACGTAACATACCTGTATCTTGTGCTGCGAGCGCTCCGAGTCCAGCAGGTGCGACAGGCGCGCGAGGTCGGCCTGCAGGCGCGCCGTGCGCTGCTGCGCGCGCGCCGCCTCCGCGCCCGCCTCCGCCGCTCGCTTGCGACCGCTCTCCGCCTCCGCCGCCGCCTCCGCGCACTGCTGTCTGAATCACGTCGCATTTGAATTAAATTGGTTTAGCTTGTAAACGTACCACGAAAACGGCTAGTCAAAGACCTCCTCTCTAGTACCGGTCTAAGGCGAAAATTGCATTGTGCAAGAGTCACATTTTACGCCCCTACCGGAGGGTCTGGGTGTTATGAAATGCCCCCCACAAGTAATTTACACATTACGGTTGTTCATGAAAAACATTATCTATAATTACCCTGTATGGGAAGTGCACACGAAAAAAATATATATATCAGTACTTTTCGATAATTATCAGATGAAATTATGCCCTTTTTTATGCCCCAATTTTATGCTCGTCCAAAACGCTCGAGTATGCGACTGTATACATCGCACACCCCTCAGGCCGACCCTGCTCCTCTCCGTATATAAGAACAATTGTAGCTTAATCCACCATGCTGCTTCACTACTTATTGCTATCAGGACTACTATACTTGATCGCTATCAAGTGTCCACGATAATGACCGAAAACGACAAAACCGTCGGCGTTAAAACTCTTGCAACACTGCACCAGAATGGTTGTCATTTACATCGGATGATTGATTGGTGATTAATTCAGCCTGCTGATGTAAATGTAGATATTTTCACCTTTGAGAGTAGAATGTAAAAATCCACCACAACATCAGCCGTTGGTTGTTCACTGCTGAATGTATGCCTCCCCCATCATCTCTGGGGTCGGTTACCAATACTCGTCACGCTGATAAGGCAAGATATGTTGACATCACCATCCTGGTCGGTGTACAATTATTCATACCACTACGGTCTTAGTCGCCTTTTAAAACAGCTCGGCAAGAGAGGTCGGGACCACGAAGCAATTACAAAGAGGAGGTGTTGTAATCAATGTAGTCTAGCATCCACCAATGTAGTCCACACATCAAACCGTAGTAGATCTACTCACCACCAGTTGTCGCTTTCGTCAGTACAGCTGTCGTTGCCGGACAATTAAGTTGCTCTCGTGACTAACTCCTTTTTATATATTTAAAAAATATTCTCGACCCGCGCACGTTGTGAACATGAAGTGCTGTGTTGTATCGTGTAGAAGTTACACGAACAAATCAAAATCAAATGGAATAAACATATCTTTCTACTCGTAAGTAATATTTAAATTAAATATATTATTTATTTTGTCTAGAAAGTTCGGTGATTAACATGCCTCTATCGGCAAGCAGCAAAACTACTGGTCTAGCCAGGGCCGTACTTAGAATTGAAATGTATCTCTACAATACGATCCCAGATATTGTTCAAAAGCTTTAAATTAATAAAGTTTAAAAAAAAATTCAATGAGCGTATGTGGTGAAGGTTATTACAAAATAATTATTGAAGATAGCTCATTCACTCAGCGAATAACCGCTCAACTGCCCGTCTCGACTACTACTAGTTGACAAGAGTTTACAAACTAACCACAATAACTGTAAGCGCCCGTGTCAAGTAATGGTCGCCATGGCTATATTGCCCATGTCAACTTTTTTTCGACACATCACATTATATACATGTATACTACATTATCACCGGTGGGAAATAACGTGACAAAACGTGAGAGCCCTTGGGCAGTTTTGTGCAGTTGGTAAACTAAAAGGTTCCGAGGCAATTTCAGTCGAATTGTTGTAGTGAAAATTCTAATTATGTAATTTTATATTCTGGGCTAAGATTCGAACCTATAGTAGTTGGTTTTGACGTTCAATATTTGAATTTGAATAATCTGATCTAATAAAAATATTCTTTCTTGCTATAATAAGAAATCTATCGGTATCTACAATTTATAACTGTTGTTTATGAAAATAAAAGCATGTTATGTATCATATTATGCAGCATTTTACTTACACTACTACGTCTGGCTTGGGAAAAAGTTTTCCAATTTTGGTGTCCTTTCCGTTTTTTTATATATTATACAGCAGTGTGTGTCATCCAACTTCAAATTACATATAGGCTTAACTAAAAAATTCTGAGTACGGCCCTTGAATTTGCGCTAGACATCTAGTGAAATATTGTAGAACAATTATAACGTCTGTCAATTTAGTCAATTAAGTGTTTTAGCTACTGGTCGCTAGATGGCTTGCCGCTATTTGAAGCACCTCGCACCCCCGCGCAGTTGCGACACTACATTATATGAATAAAGTTTCTTATGACACCTCCTCTTTGTAATTACTTCGTGGTCGGGACTATTCTTCTCTGTCGGTCACCGTACAAAATACTCACTTTATAACAACGACCGGGTAGATGTGAACGTCGACTTTTTTTAAAACTAATTAGAGCTAAATAGTTCGTACATTTTGACATTTTATATCTATATCTATAACTTACTCCATTGCTGTAAGCCTTTGAGTTAAAGTTTCGACTTGAATGTTTAGGGCGGCAGTCTCTTCTTTTAGTTGTTCTTCCTGACTTTTATCGACAGTTTGATTTTGCCTTAAAACTGCTTGAGCTCTGACCTAAAATAATGTAAAATGTTTAATTTATATAGAAACAAATAAGCACTGATCTAATTTATATATAAAATAAATACTTTGTAACTTGTATATTCTGTCTTCAAATCCGCTAATTCTATATTTGTTATTCGCAACTTTTCTTCATATTCTGCACATCTTAATTCTAATTTTTTCATCCTATTATTTAATTCCAATTTCTCTTCACCAAAATTGATGATTATTTTTTCTTTTTCGCTCAAAACAGCAGTCATTTCTAACTCTGCATCTTCGTGTTTTCTTTTTTGATCTTCTAGGTCCTGCATTATTTTTGTTACAATATCTTTTTTTTGATTAATGACATTATCTTTTTCTTTACTATCTTCGACTGCCTGTTGTAATTCTTCTTTGAGAAGTCTATTTTGCGTTTCTTCCGTTTTTATTTGTTCCTCTAATAATTTAATTTGCGTTTTCATTGCTGTTAATGTTCCTTCTTGCATATCAATCGTTGACTCCATCTAAAAATGTACAAAATTATTTGTCATTAGATTTTATCTGTGAGCGATTTCTTTCTAAGAATCAATATATGGGTTTTTGTTACCTGTACTATCTTTTTCTTATTTTCGTCCATTTTATTAGTAAGTTCCTTCATAGACCTTTCATAGTCCTCCATCTCGAGACTCAAGACATTCTTTTTCTTCACATCTTTTAGAGCTTTTTCTAGCTGACTCTTTGTAATTTTATGTGCCTCCAATTCAGAAGTTAGCTGTTGACTTTTTAGTAAGAGTTCAGCTTAAACCGAAAATAAAAACTTTTTAATATAATATTACAAAGATCATTAAGAGTTATAATCTTTATTAGAAACTATTTCAAAATCAACTATAATCTAAGATACTCTCTGAAATAAAGCTAGAAAATAATACATTTCCACACAACTATCGTGAAATATACCTTCTAATTCCTTCACTTTTTCATTAATTTTTACAGCTGCCTCAAGATCAGAAGTTAATTTTCTTACTTTGGCCTCCAACTCAAAAGAATTAGATTTTTGTATTTCCTTTTCATTGCTTTTAGGACTTTCCAAAATACCTACGTCTTTAATTTCTTTGGTTTTATGTTCTAAATTATTATCACTTATTAACTTTTTCATATTGGCTTTCTCCTGTTCAGAAGATTGTAACTGTGCTGTGGTTTCATTAAGTTTCTTTTTAAGTTTTAAAGCAAAGATTCTTAACTTTGTGTATCTGTAATATTACATTATATTAATATTTGCAACTTTTTTTAAACTAAAATCTAAATAAACTATAACTTACTTATCCTCAAATGAATCATCCAATTCTCTCATACGTGTATGATCTTCAGCTCTTGAAATTGTTGATGTAGACATATCGTCATTTGGTAGTTCCATAGCTAGAGTAAATATTAAATTATTTAAGATTGTTCTTATAGATTTTGTTAACAAAACAGCGAACTCAAATAAAAAATTATTTAAATAAATCTTTAGCATGGAATATTTAAAAATTAGAAGTATTTACATATACTACGTTGTTATCACTTATCAAAAAGCTTCAATATATAAAGTTTAACTACCCAACATTTATATTATTATTTATAAAAACGAGTAACTCACAAGTAGAAGCTTGTTGTTTTAACTTCTCCAAATCTTCTTTCAATCCTAAAATTACAGCATCTCTCTCTTGGAGATTTTTTATTGCATTGTCTCTTTCAGATAAAATCTTATCTATAGCTTCACTGTTCTTTGAAGTATCTTCTTTTGCATTTTTTAAATCACCTTCTAATCTTTCATTTTTTTTTAATAAATTATCTCTTTCTTCTTTAATCATATCTTTATCTTTCTCTAAAGTCTCTATAAGTCTCTCCATCTCCGATATAGCTTTTTGAAGTTTAGATATAGCTTCACCCCTCTCTTTGAGAACTTGATTTATTTCTTTCATTTCGTGCAGCAGCTCCGCATTTTCAGTTTTATAACCCACAAGTTTAGATTTTACATCTTCATATTCAGTTACAATATTATCTAACTCTTTCACTTTACTTCGCGATTCTTTAACTTCTATCAAAAGTGCGGCATTTTCTTGTTTATATGCAGACAGCTTGGTTTCTAGCTTAACAATATCAGCTTGTAGAGAAACATTTAAGTCTGATAAATTATCTGCATCATCTTTTGGTTGTTCCAGTGAAAGTTTCAACGTTTCAACCTCTTCTTGTAGTAACCCATTCAAATCTAATAGATTGTCGTATTCTTTCTTCAAATTATCATATTTTTCTTTTGCAGCGATTGTTTCGCTTTTCAGTTGATTTACAAACTGTTCTTTTTCAATTTTGTTTATATCATTTATTTTTTTCAATTCCACTGTTTGATTTTCTGTAAGTTGTTTTAATTCTTGTATTTCATTTTTCATTTTAGTAATTTGATCATTTAATATTTTATTTTCATTTTCCAAATCTATTACAGTATTTTTAGCATGTTGTTTTTCTTTAACTAAAATATCTTTTTCAGATTCTAAAGCTTTTAAATGTAAAACTATTTTTTGTTGTTCTTCCTCATTCTTCGTGTTTATTTCTGATAATTCCTTTAATTTTGAATTTTCGATCTTTAATTGTTCAATATCACATTCCAGTTGTTTTGAGTTATCAGTAACAGAAAGAAGTTGCATTTGTACATCATTCAGTTTTTCTTTAAGTAAGTTATTTTCAAGAATTTGTTCATTTATATTTACTATGCTTCCTTCATTGAGCTTTAAACGAGTAATTTTCTCAGTTAGTTCATTATTAGAATTATTTGATTCTGATAATTGTTGTTTTAAATTAGATAACTCAGTGTTTAATATTTTTACTTCATCCCTTAATACAATTGCTTGGTTATTTATGACAGCGTAAGATTCAGATATGCCATCAAATTCTTTTTCTTTTTGTTGAAGTTTATCTTTTAAATAAATGTTTTCATTACTCAACTCCGTCATTTGATTTTCAAGGACCTTTGATGCCTTAATAATTTCATTTTGCCATTTTGGAATATTTTCTGAATATTCTTTTACAGTTTTTGTTAAAATAAATCTTGAATTTTTTAATTGGTTTATACAATTAGCACATTTAAGAATTTTATCTTTATAGCTTCTTAATTTGATATTAGCCTTTTCTTTCTTAGACTTTTCAGATTCATACAAATTTGTTAATTCATTTATTTTTATTTCGAAGTCTTGTAAATGTTTGTCATTGGTTGGATAATTTGTTTCTGTTAATTTTTTTTCTAATTCTTTAATTTTGTTATTAAGTTCCTCAATTTTCGTTTGATATACTTCATCTGAAATAATTTAATATATCAAAATATAAGTGTTTTATTTAATAGTAACATACTGATTTTCTCATTTAAAGTTACAGACCCTTTACAGACCCACAGAGTTATCAAACATTACATCTTTGTATTTTATGTGTTATCTATTCTAGTATTGTATTATCATCATCATTGACGACGTGTTGGCACACTGGCTTACGCACTAGCGGTCGAAGGTTCTATTTTCGACGACAAATATCCTTATATGCCATACGGATATTTGTCGTGGTCTGGGTGTTTGTACTTGGTTGTTGTGTGTTTCCGGATCCCTGACACAGGATAAACATCCTACTGGGATCGTTGATGAAACGTTTGTTGTTTGTCATTATAATCATATAAGCCATTGAATGTCCACTGCTGAACTCAGGCCTCCCAAGGAGACGTCCAGAGCAACCGGTTCGAAGCAGCCTCCATCCACAGGCTTCCAGTGACTGTCGTCCGACGCTGGACTTGCCGGTACAAACTCTCGTGCTCCACTCGAGAACTTTTTTTGCTCCATCGGCCGACAGTTCTACGAGCTATGTGCCCTGCCCACTGCTACTTGAAATCTTGCTAACTGACACTTACAAATCTATTTGGCTATATATATTCGTTTGTCTGCGGTTCTCATTATTTCTGATTCGATCCCGTAGAGAAAAACCAAGCATAGCTCCACGTTGCACGCTGTGCAAGTTGGAGCTTGTTTAAAAGGCCCATAGTCAGAGACTATGTCTCAGATACATATGAGGCCACCAGAACCAGAGTGACCCAAACACAAATTACAATTATGTGGATATGTGCCAAAATAGTTAAGGTGAAATTTTAAGTTAATGTAATTTTAAAAAAAATCACAGACCTTGTTTAAAATTTGTAAAATATGATATTAGTTATTGATAAAATTGAGATGAACTATAAAAATAATCAATATTTTTGTTATTTGTACATTTTTTTTGCAGATAGGCCACTATGGCACTTAGCATTTACTATATATTTATAAGCAGTGTATAAATAATAGGCCAATATGTATGAACCTTATCACCTTTTTTATTAATATAAATGCAAATTTCCATTTTTCAACTTAAATAGTACAAATTAATCTTAGAACTAGCTTCTTGACTACTGTGTAATTTTTATTAAACTCTTGTTTTATTTTACTCATACATTATTAATTTATTATACTTCACATACTCGCGCATTGGTCTCTTAGATCGAAGAGTCAATAATTTGAATTTTCTCAGAAATAAATATCTCTAGGACTTTGCGGTCTTTACTACCTTCCTAATTTGTTTTTAAGCATTGCTTAGTGTAACCCGATACAGCTGCATAAACTGCAATTTTTTTTTTTTGTCACGAACACGCTAACTGCGTCTGTTCTGATTGCTTTACAAATAACGCTATTGACGATTAATACTTATCATTATATTATTATTTTATTATTCTTGATACTCATTTATTAGATTTAAGGTATTTTTTGTAATAAATACATGAAAAAATTTATTTTTGTTATTAAAGTTAGAATGCCAAATATTATGTTATTTTTTTAGAGGTTGTATAACGAGACTGAAAACGAAAAAAAAAAATACTGTTTCTACCAAATGAAATTATAGTTCTAATATTTTTTATGTATTTTTTAACCAGTTATACCCTTTTCTACATAATAAATACCAATAATGTTTTAAAATCAATATAAAGGATAATACAGACTAGATCAAAACGCGGTCTGAGACACCGTGCGCGAGTATATGTGTGATACCGATGGGCGCGAGTATACAAAGATTAAGGTTAGCCAGTCAGTTATTCAGTCGAAGAATCACTAATTGCACCATCTAGTTCGTTCTCCGCATTGGAGGAGACTTTGAGTTGTTGATAGAAAGGGTGATAGATATATAGAACAAAAATGTTTACACGTAAGTATCAAAGACCAGAGTGGCCCAAGTGATCTGGGCCACTATGCTCTATTAATATTGTTTTAAGAATCAAAACGCCACAACTATCTTTTTTAACGTCATCTATGATTGTTTACTGATATTACCTTTGAGCCACTCTGGCTATGAAGTTAGGGGTTTGAAAAGGGTCATTACCGTGTTTAACCAATATATCACAAATTGTGGTTTGGGCCACTCTGGTTCTGGTGGCCTCATATGTCTTCACTGGTAACACACATTGGTCGAACACTTTCGACTTCAGGCACTTAGGTATGACGGATGATCCTAGTTGGATTCGACGATTGACCTCTCTCGAAGTTGGAGCTACCAAGTTGGACATTTTGTTCTAGGTAGATGTACTCGTCAACAATTTCAAGAGTTGAATTCCCAACCGATATTGGGGTGGGCATGACATGGATATTCGACATTATTTTCATCTTGTCCATGTTCATTTAAGCCCCACCAGTTGGGAAACTCCATCGAGGTCATTGAGCATAATGCCGAAGTTTTCCAAGGATTCTACCGTGAGCATAATATGGTCGGCAAATCGAAGTTGAGTGATGTACTCGCCATTTATATTGATGCCAGAAGCTTCCAGAAGCTTAAAAGCATATTCCAATGCTGCGGTATACAATTTGGGAGAGATGACATATCCCTACACCTCGGTGTATTGGAATCGCTCTTATGCTATGCTCCTGTACTCAAACAGACATACTAGCATTATTGTACAAGCACTGCAACAAAAGTCAATGTGGCACAGCTGGAGATACTGCAGTACCACCAAAGTTTTGATTGAATCAAAGGCTTTCTCATAGTCCATAATACTAATGTATACACAAAAATGACAAAATTAAAATAGCCATCATACTGTCATTAATGGTATTTATTATACAGTGTTTGGTGGAGGAGGAGGGAGGCCTGCCTACAAGCGTGACTCTGGTTCTTGGTCGTCATTAGAGAAAATTAACCATCCCTTGTTTTTTTTTTATAAACTCAATTCAGAAAACCATTCTAGTTTTGTTTATTAAATACACATGACTACTTACCAATTATGATTATTTAACTAAGCGATTTTAGATCACGCATTATTTTTTGTAAAATATCTCTACTCAATTTTTTTTTTTTATAGCAAATGTTACATTGTTGGAAAGGACATAAAAGCAGGATATTAAAAAAAAACATTAAAACTCTATCGTGTATAGTTTTTTTTTTTTTTTTTTTTTTAAATATCACTTTAACATTTGTAGTTTGGTAAAATTCTTAAAAACTACTATACTACCATATTTTCATATTTTTTCATGTTATACTTAAAAATATGGTTTCAAAATGTTGGGAATTTATTCAAAACAAGAAATAAAAATAATTTGCATCTTTAAAACATTTTTTTGTTTGTTTTGTTTTATAAGTTTGATTGAATGCTGGAGATTTTGTAAAAAACAATTAAATAGTGCATGAAAAAAATAAATAAAAGGTCAATGACTTAAGTAATAATAATAATAATAATAATAATAATAAAGTTTATTTAACTATAAGAAATACACATTACACAGAAAGAACAGTGATTCCCACACTAGGCAATGCCTGTATCGTGGGATTCAATTACACAAATGATTACCAGACATAGTGCGGCTTATGAAGACTATAAGAATATAATAAATCAATAAACACATAACTATTAATAAATTGAATTACAGTACAATACATTTAACTTGCATGTGAATTGGTCAAAACACAGCTATAGTGAGCCATAACAGAACTACATTGATAGCAATGAAATTAACAGTCAAATCAATGAATATTTAGTTAAAAGTTTGAGACAGATTATTTGCTTGAATTTAAACTGAATGGTGTCAGTATTTACGATATATCTTAAAACATGCGTATTTATGTGTGTGTGTGTGTGTGTTGTGTGTACGTGTGTGTATTGTGTGTGTATTGTGTGTATGTGTGTGTGTTGTGTGTATGTGTGTGTGAGTTGTGTGTATGTATGTGTGTGTGTTGTTCGTGTGTGTTGTGTGTGTTGTGTGTGTGTGTTGTGTTTGTGTGTATGTGTGTGTGTTGTGTGTGTGTGTTGTGTTTGTGTGTATGTGTGTGTGTTGTGTGTGTGTGTGTGTTGTATGTATGTGTGTGTTGTGTGCGTGTGTGTGTGTGTGTTTATATACAACTAAAGTGAGCTCGAGCAGAATAGTTAAAAATAATTAGTGAATTAGTAGCCCTACGAGTGGTCAGTCTCTTGGGGTCAGACGGCAAACAAATTACAGTCCACTACAATTACCTATACACGAAGTATTTCCTCTGACCTGTCATAATCCCAAGATAATAAGAGCCTATGAACCCGAGACTTAGCCTCATTAATAGAGCAGAACCTCAAATCACAGAATCCTGATAATCTGTTGTATATGTGCGGGAGAAGAAACCTAGGAAACCGCCTTGCAAAGGCCGTATTAACACGAGGTTTAGGCATTTTATAAATTCGCTCACGAGTCATTTTATCGTGCTCCAGAGATCTCAAACTCTGCGTGTGGACACATGTGGTAGCACGCATTAGGAAAAGCCTCCGTACACTCAGGACTTGAGCTTCTCGGAAGAGTTCAGAAGTAGGGTACCGTCGACACCTTCGCAAGGACACTTTCAAAACCGCTCTTTGCGCCCTTTCCAAAAGTATTAAGTTAGATTTAGCAGAACCACCCCATGCAAGTATACAATAACTCAATATAGACTGACAAAGTGCCAAGTACACCATTTTAAGTAGTTGAGCGTCGGCTGCCTCCCTTAGCAGCTTCATCGTGTATATAAGTTTACGAACCCTGCCTGCTGTCATAGAAATGTGATTTTTGAAGTTAAGATTTTCGTCTAATATGACGCCTAAGTATCTAAGTGAATGGGCATTGGTTATACGACCACATGTACAGTCCGAAATTTGAAAATTCCCTTGAATCCCACACGATATTCTATGAACTTTAAGTTGGTTAAGGTACTCCGGGGGCTGGGATGCAGCTGTTTTATAAAAATTAAGGAATTTGGTTTTGTCTGCATTGAGAGTCAGTAAGTTGTTATTTAGCCACGTGGATATGCGGCGAAGTCCCAAAACTGCCATATCCCGTGCCTGCTGCCACGAGTCACCGTGAAAAACCAAGGCTGTATCATCAGCATAACACAATACGTTACCATTAAGAAGTTCAAGCGACATAATATCATTCATGTACGCTATAAACAGCGTAGGGCCCAGTATGCTACCCTGTGGTACGCCAAATGATACATGTTTAAGATCACTAATATTGTTACCAATTTTGACTCTGTGAGTTCTTCCCGTCAAGTAACTAGAGAACCAATCCAGCGCAGTGCCACGTACACCCAACAATTCCATCTTCCTTAGAAGTATGGGAATCGAAACCGTGTCAAAGGCCTTCGCCAGGTCCAAGAAGACACCGATACAACACCTGCCTTCATCCAAATGAGATACAATGATATCAGTCAGATGTCTCACCGCATCCTCTGTGGATTTACCCTGGCGGAAGCCAAATTGACGATCTTGTAGGAGTTGATTACTCTCAAGGAAGCGGACAAGCCGCTTGCTGACTATTCTCTCGAGTAATTTGGAGTGGCCAGATATATTCACAATGACCCTCTCTTACCCCCCTGACCGTTTGTCCAACCCTCCACCAAACATTAGAATTTAAATTAATAGTACATATTTATGAAAAGAAATTACAATATTTACCATTTTGAACTTTTTCTTCTAAACTTTTTAGTTGCTCTCTTTGTTGAAGTCCAATTTTATTAAATTCTTCAGTTCTAGTTTCAAGTTCTGTGAGTTGTGTTATAAGCTGTTCATTTTCCTCTAAAAGTCTTTTATTTTGTCTTTTAAGTGAAATTATTTCACTGTCGAGATCTGAAAGTTTTTGTGACGCTATGGCAAAGTCTTTTTCTTTTAAACTGAACTCAGCCTTTTGTTTGTTTATGTCTTCTTCATATTGATTACATTTATAAGCCAGAATTTTTAATTTACTCTGTGCGTTATCAATTTCAGTAATAAATGTCAACTTTTGTTCAGTTAAGGAATCAACAAGTTCTTGTAATGTTTGTACACTATCATCTTTAACTTTCTTTTCCCTTTCAAATTGTTCAAGCTGAATTTTATATTGATTAACTTCATTTTGGAATTCTAAAAGAATTAATATTTTAGCAGATCTTATTACATTAGATATTACAACATAAATATTTATATTTACCAGATTTTGCTTGTTTTGCCTTCTGTGCTATAACGAGTAGACCCTTACATTTTGCTATTAAATCTTCTCTGCTTAAATCATCAAATGGACTTTTCTTGACACAAGGGTCTTGACTCTACAAAATATAACATTGATATAAATTTTCATAGTAAAACTATAAAAATACATTTATATTTTAAAAAAGCTATAATTTTACCTTCGTATCAGAACTATCCATAGTGAAATTCACGATACTATTTTATTGCATCTTTGAAGACTGTATAAATGAAAACGAAAGCGGTTCTGCCTAAAGTATAAAGATATAGGTAGTAGTTTATCAATATTAGTTAAATCTGGTTAAACCCTGTGGTTAAACCTTTAGAAGATTATCAAATGACAAATTCCGTCATCATCGGAAATTGGAATACCTGTCAACCCTGTCAATTGAAATGCGTAAGCAAAGCATGTCATTTGGTCAAAATCAAATTCAAAATAGTAGATAAAATATTGCACAGATTATCAAATGTACGATAGTCATAAGCATAACAATAGCTAGATCGTGGTCATAACAACAGTAAGTAAATATCGGTTGGCACAAAAGTAATGAGACACTTGGTTTACGTTTTATATATTTTTACTATTATTACAATCCAAAAAACTTAGTCAATGATGTAATCGCCATTAGTATCTAAGACTTCTTGCCAACGATCGGCAAAGTTTGGATGCCTTTTACCCAGAACTCTGATGGCAGTGCCTCGAAAAATTTGTTAAACTCCGCCTCTACATTAGAGAAATCATGAAATTATTTACCCCGCAAATATTCTTTCATGGCTCTAAACAATAAAGGTCTGGGGAACAAGGTGGGTATCGTCTCCCAGCCCAAGTTCTCCAACTGTTGGCAAACGGTAGATGCGACGTGGGGTCGAGCGTTATCGTGTAGTAAAAATACATTGACTCGTCTTCGTCAATTTTTCTTGATAGTAGTAGATAGTTTGGTGAGCTGGGTTGAATATTTATCAGCGCTTATACTTCCATTGTGTAATAGTTCATAAATCAGTATGCCTTGCGCGTCCCAGAAACAGCAAAGTAGAACTTTTAAGCAATTCTTTTGACTCAGCTTCGATTGAGTTGGTGTTGTTTCTCCTTGAGGCAGCCAAAAAGCATGACGTGTATCGTTATCTTAATGAATCCATGATTCATCTCCAGTAACCAGATCAAACAAAAACTCTTTACGTCGGGGTCACAGCAAAAGTGATTGACTGATAGCGACACGGACTGCACAACTAGTATCTGTAAGGATGTGCGGTAACCACCGAGCCAAAACTTTTCGATACCCAAGCTCATGCAGATGGTATTCTACGGTGTGGTGACTGCATTTAAGTGCTTCCACTAATTCACGAGTGGTAGCCAGGGCCGGCTTAAGGGGTGTACGACTTAATAACTCTACTTACATTACTACTTACAGCTTCTATAATAGATTTTTTGAAAATTTTGAAGTAAAACTTTTATATCGACGTGTGGGAGAAATTTTATGTTAAAATCAAAAATCGTCACACTACGATCGTCACATTTTCGGACATATATGGTATTGTACTGTATTTCGAGATTCCGTACTATACATGTAATGAAACTACGCAACCCCATCGAGTTTCGGCTCGTTTGATTCATTTTGACGAGTACTTTGTTTTTAGGTGGTTACCAGGGTCTGATCTGATGATGGAGCTGGAAGTTGTCCATAGGAACTTTACAATGAAACGATACAACCTCATCGAGTTCGGGCTCGATTGAATCGTCTTGACGAGTAGTTTGTCTTTCATTGGTAACCAGGGTCTGATAATGGAGGTGGAAGGTGGTCATAGGAACTCTGTAATGAAACGACGCAACCCCATCGAGTTTCGGCTCGTTTGATTCGTCTTGACGAGTACTTTGTTTTTAGATGGTTATACCAGGGTTTGATTAGAGATGTCGCGCACTGCCCATGAATTCGGCGCATCCTTTTATTATAAGTATCAGTTCTTACGCGCGTATATAAGTACATATGCACTTTTTTTTCGTAAACCTCACTTGACTAATTAATGTTAAATATATAATAAAAAGTTGCACTTCATACGTGTGTACATTAATACATATACACCATTTTTTTAAATTATATATTATCAAAAAATATTTAACATTGAATTTGACTACCGCGTTTGTATTTGGAAGAATATGTTATATATTGTTTATGAAATAAAAATGTACTCATTTTCATATTATGCGAGTTTTAAATATTGGTTTCAAATAGAGAGGAAAATAAAGCGCGCGTTATTATCGACATGCTGCTGCCAGATTTGGATGTGATAACGTCTTGTAAATCGATGAATGCTGGCTGCACCGTACGAAGAATTGTCACGTTTCGCGTGCGAGAGCACAGAGCAAGGGATAGAGAGGCACGATCAGTCTAAGCGTTGGGCTTGTGAATGAAAACAATAACGCAACACATATATAATTATCACGTCAACAATATTGTAATTAATTGAATTAACTCATTCTTCGTATTGTACAAAATTATGATACCAATTCAACGATAATAATTCACAATGATAATAATTCAATTAAATTCATAAAAGTATGCAATTTTTTATCAATGTTTTCTTATGACCAAAGAGTATAAAAATACTTATGACGTTATCACGTCAAATTATCGTCCGTAAACCGACTTTACAGACAACCCAAAGTTGTTTTTAATCTTAAAAAATTGCAAATCGTCTAAACTTTACTAACAATAAGCTTTTTAACCGTACAAGTTTTATAGAAGAGCATAAATTTTTCAATTTTTTTTAAATTATTCCACTTTCACTAAAAATAACATTGAGTAAATGTTGACTTTAAAATGAATTATTTCGCTTAAATTATCGGAAAGGTACCTATTTCTTTATATTAATCGATGCAGAATTATTTATTCTTTAAAATATTTAAAATTCATGCAGCCATCTAAAAATCCAAATTGTACTACAATTCATAAATAAAATCATCTATATAATAATATAATTTAGGGAAATATGTCCGAGAGTATAATAAGGTATCTAAAAGCAATATTTATCGTGATGTTTGCCCACTCATTCATTGTACGAAATGTTTACGACTGAAACTGAAAAAAAGTAACGTGTATAGCAACCACAGAGTATGTAGATTGGGATTCTTCATTATTAAATGGCGACTCTAGTCATCGCTGCTGTCGTTTTAGTGTGTGAACTGTGAAAGTTATTTCAAATATTAGTAAAAGTGTAAATCTTTGAGTGGCAAAATAAGTTGAAATGTAAATACAGGCCAACAATTAAACGTCCAACGTTATCTTATTGTGATTTCATATTTTTATAGGTAAGGAAAAGTCGTCAAGGAGTACAATTTTGTCGGAATTGCAAACCTTGCGGGGCGCGTCCATGAGTAATACTCGAGGAATTGTTATGTTATTTACTTTTTATGAACCTAAGTTCATCGACATTCTGTTATGTAAAAGAAAATATTTCGGATGGAAACATCATGTGCTTTTGTACTAGTAAACCTAGTGTACTATTTTCTAAGAAATGATGTGGATTATATTATATTATAGGACGAGGAAAGTCATACACAATGTCTAGCGACGAAGATAAACCACCTGCGCCTCCAGTGCGCTTAACCAGCAATCGAGCTACAGACAGAGGTGATTCTGTAGCTTCTGTTGATATGAGGCCTTTACCAAAAGGTAAGTAAAGAGCAATGACAGACAGTGGCAAGTAAAAATAGTGATTCAGTATTCCTTTTAAAAAAGTGATTCTTAAAATGAAACAATGGGCACATGCTATACATTTAAACATCTATAACCTTTATTAATGCTTGCTACTTTGCCCTCAAATATTTAAGTATCTTTTTTTTGTTAATGTAAATATATATATATATATATATATATATATATATATATATATATATATATATATATATATATATATATATATTTTTTTTTTTATCCAAATTTAAGTTATTGTAAAGAAAGTTATAGTAATTAAAGAGGAATATTCTAAATTAATTTTATAAATATTAAAGCATTGAATAGCTAATATGTATACTTTATTTCAGAACCTGATGACAGTGGTGATAGAAAAAAGAAAACATTGAAAGCAAAAATAAAAGGTTCTAAGAGTACTGCACACAATGATAACAAGCCAAATATTAGTTATCCAACTAATTTTGAACATACGGTCCATGTGGGTTTTGATGCTGTCACAGGTGAATTCACAGTAAGTATTTCTTTTTAATTTCTTGTAATTTTACATTACAACCTACTCTTGTTAATTATAATTATATATTAAAATATTCATTTATAACACTTCAGTCAAAAGTAGTCTTTGAGGGAAATGACACAAATATTGCTGTTGCATTTTGTGCACCAACCCAATTTTATAAATATAAAAGCATTAATTTATATTTATGTTTCAACAAGGCACTTCTAAATATATAAATTCCATGGAAAAGTTGAAATTGTCTCATGATTTACACAAAACTTTTGCTTAAAAAAAATAAGCTTTTTAGCTTCCCACACAGCATATGAGCTTTGCTTTATTTTATTTTCAAATTAGCACAAAGTTTATAACTTGTATTTTTTGTTTTCCTCCTATTTATTTTTTATTATTTTTTTTTTACTGATCAGAAATAGGCAATAATATAATGATTAACATTCTAGATTACTATTAACAAAGTAGCAAATATATTTAGAATATTAAATTTTTATTTAGTCAGTAAATATTTATAAATAGTATCTAGTTAATCAAATTGAAACTAAATATATGTAAAATTAACTCATTATACATTATAATGGCATACAAGTAATGGATAGATGCATGTTACTGCCTAGTGAATGAGTATTAGAATATATTATTATTAAAAATTTAACCGTCTTTACCTAGACAGAGTATGGACTAGATAAATAACATCAAAAAGTAATATAAAATAGTCACTTGTTTTTAATGTATGGATATTTTGTTTTTTTAATTAACTATGGATCCAACAATCAAGTAATCGATTTCCCTGTATTGCCGCTTTTGTTTCAAGCTGCCTATAACAGTAAGTAATAGCTTAGGTTCTATATATATGCATTTTGAGCTATTCCTACTTTTACTTATATTCATTTAAAATATAATTATTACTTCCTAATTTAGTCATAATGTGACTCAGTATTAAATATGATAATGTATAATGTTGTATATTTTGCTGCTATAACTTGTATTAATTTATATAAGTTCCAATAATTTTGTTATGCTTTCTTATATTAAATATATTGTATATTGAATATATTAATATTTATAACAATATTAACATTGTTTGAATGTTGAAAATGTTTGCATCTCATAAAAGTACTTTTATTTACAAATTTTATTTAGTGAACTTCAGAGATTAGTTTTTTTTTGTTATTATTTGAACATTATTAGGGTCATCTTTGGCGATCATGGGGCCCTAGGCCTGGATCACTTTGGGGCCAGTGAGTTGGAAAATTAACCATAAACCATAATACCCCATGCACAACGAGCTACAATTATTATAAAACTTAATTTCTTAAATTCTTAACTCTAAACCTAAAAAAGACAGCGAGTTGCAGGTAGAAATTTAGATATTTAACGAAATCTCTAAACCTAATTACCTCACTTGCAGAAATTTGCTAATGAAAAGTTGTTTATCGTCTTATACACATGGGCAAATTAAAAAAAAAGTTTTTCCTGGTATCGTATTGCAGGTATACATGTTGTACTTAATTGTATATTTTCACTTAATTTGGTAGCTTTGAGAGAGTGACCGATAAATACAGTCTAAGCTATTTACAAAATTAAATCGCTACCTAAAAATAACAATTTCTCATTCTTTTTTTTTTCAAATAAATTTTTTTTTTTAATAATTTTATCAAACTGGTCGGGGCCCCTAGAAGCGCGGGCTCTAGGTCCGGGCCTCGTAGGCCTCTATACAAAGACGACCATAAATGTTATTCTCTAGCTTGTAGAACGCATGGAATTGTATTTTGTTAATAAATTATATATTATTTTCATTATTTTATATGTAAATTAAATTTTTTCATTTTTAATCTTCTATCACAAATATATAAAAAGCACACAATCCAGTGGCATGATTATTTATTATGTATTAAACAAATCTCTCCTCTCTCTCTAACATAATTATAAAATGTCACATACTGGGAAATTTTTTAATGTTATAAATTTTGTGTTAATGCAGGGTATGCCTGAGGCTTGGGCGAGGTTGCTGATGGCTTCGAACATCAGCAAACAGGAGCAGAAGAGTAACCCTCAAGCAGTACTCGATGTACTCAAATGGTACGACGCCTCAGCAACGCAACCGCCGCCGTCAAAGTACATGACTTCAGCGCAGATGCATACTACACATTCAGGTAAGTATCTGGCTGGCGACTTAATGGCAATTATAGCTATTTTTTCTTATAATTGCTATGTAACCATTGTACCATTCCATGCTTAATTAAGTATTTTCATTGTGGTTAAGTTAATGTAATTAAAAGTTGAATTCTCAAATGTCACTTATAAGTGTTGTGGTATGAATATTAATTTTAATTTCATTAATTAAACATAGCAAACCTATAGTTATCAAATAGTTTTGTTTTATAGTGTAAATTAATAAATTAAATTTTAACAGAATAAAATAACATAAATGTAATGTTCAACAAAACCTTCTTTTCTTTTTATTCGTCACAAAGACAATTTCTATTAATATTATATAATTAAGAAATTTTTTTTGACAGGCTCTTCAGTATCTAGAGTATCTTCTAGTAGTCCTTCATCTTCGACGCCGACTGACACGGAACACCCAGAACCACCACCCCCACCACCATCTCGACCTGACCGCACTAAGAGTATTGTATGTATTGCTTTTATATATTTTAATACAAGATTGAAACATACTTAGACCATTACAAACAACATCAGGATTTGCATAAAAATAAAAATACGAAATACACAAAAGACTAAATAATAACTAACTCATCTGGCTCAGTGACCCTAAGTGAGTCTTGGCCTCCAAAACAAGATTTCTCCACTTCGCATGATCTTGCGCAATTTCCCTCCAATTATTAGCTTGGATCTCACACAAGTCTGCTTCAACCACGTCCCTCCAGCGGTATCTGGGGCGACCCACCGGTCTACGTCCAGTTGGTCGACCCAGATAAGTTCTCTTAACTGCTCGATATTCCCCCATGCGTTCGACATGTCCGAGCCACCGCAACCGATAGGATTTGGTAACTCCAATGATGTTTGGCAGACACCAGGTCTGCAATTTCAGCATTACTTTTTATTCGCCAGCTTCCATATAGCCTTTTAGTTGGTCCTAGGATCTTGTTTCTCACAATCTACAAATAATATTTACTCTGCTCAATTTCTAAGCCAAAACAAAAATAAAGAAACCAATAAATAAATATGTTTAACATGGTTATCTGTCTAAGGTAGGCAACTTAATGCTTGTGTTTTAGGTAACAGCCTACTGATATCCATTTTTATCACAACCCTACAGCAGAAAACGGTCACTGCCAACTGTGCCAATGGGCCAGTCAAAAAAACCAATTAAAAATATTTGTAAATAATAATTAGCAGGTTACTGAATAATGCTTAAAAACAAATTTTTATTTTTATCTCAAAGTTATTTGCTAGAAACCTAAGTAGTCACAAATATAACGATAAATTTTGTTTATTACGACTTCTACTATCATTATTACGTAATTTTGTTTTAGTACACAAAGCCGATAGAGGAAGAAGAAGCGCCCCCTCCCAGACCCGCTCCCGCGCCAGTCTCACCGCCCCATGTGCCGCATCCAGCCCTCACGACACAATCTGTAAGTATTTAATCACTCAGGAAATTTGTAAAAATTAAAAATAAGTGAAGATAAGACTCAGTGAAAAAACACCTGGATTGTAACTGACGGTCATGGGTTGCAATTTGGGATATTACACCTATAGCCCCAGTTCTTCTCAGGTCAGAGGCTTCTTCTTTCCGAACT
Source organism: Euphydryas editha (assembly GCA_036937285.1). Lineage (NCBI taxonomy): Eukaryota > Metazoa > Arthropoda > Insecta > Lepidoptera > Nymphalidae > Euphydryas > Euphydryas editha. The sequence goes on from JAUPFZ010000004.1 coordinate 9,956,182, forward strand.
GGTAGTAGACTCATGACGTTCAGTAAATAATTGTAATAATTTTATACTGAATAAAATATTTTGACTTTAATTTTGACTATAATCCTAACACAAGATTATTAGCTTTGCAGAGTACGCTTTAATCTTTCTCCTTGATACACAGTAGAACCTCGCTAATCTGGCACTATTAAAAACCAGAGGGTGTCGGATTATTGGAATGTCTGAATTACTGGGTATAGAAAAATTCATAGTAAATTGAAAACAACATTTCAACATTGTTATTTTGTTATTTATTTTTTAACCATAAACCAGCTATCTCACAATTAACTAATTACATAGTTTAAAATAATCTTTAATTAAGGTTTGTTTTTGTGCAACTTGTAGTCTTGGTTTAAAAAAAAAAAAACTTTTCTTGCATGGGCGGAAGGTGCCGAATTATTAGATGTGTCGCTTTATCAAGGATGATACGATAAAAGACTTTTTCTCAGTGGTTAAGTAGTTAGTCAGGGATATTTACACAGGAAACACACAGTTTTGAGTTCTGTATTTTAAACACAGAGTATCAATTTCTATGTGTATCAGATATGCAGCCGGGGCGAGACGGGTGCGGCGCTGGATCGCAACAAGAACCCGGCGGGCGCGCACACGCCGCCGGCGCACGCGCCGCTCGCCGCGCCGCTCGCCGCGCCGCTCGCCGCGCCGCCCGCGCACGCGCAGCCCCCGCCGCCGTCCGCAAATGGCGCGCCGCCGAGCGACACCGGGTAATCCTTCTAGTAGTTATATAAACATGGAAGTCTAGTTTAATGTGCTAAACTCGGGATATAAAAATTAAGGTTTTTAAAAACTACTTTTTTCATTGGAAAGCCTGTGCAACTAGGCAGGTTATAATAAGCATAATAGTTAAAAAAAAAAAAAAAAAACATGGGAGCTAATAATGTGTATTTCGTCCTTTGTATTTATAAAATCTGTTCTTCTGTAATATAAATAAACTACTAGCACTAGCTAGGTTCGTCATATTAAAATATAAACAGATTATAGACTTAGTTAAGTCAGTTCTAATTACATTCTTGTCTTAATTGGTATTGTCTTTGATAGTTTGTTTGGGTTTTTATAATACAGCAGTACAGTTAACAAGAATAAATAATAATTCCAGGAGAGCAACTGGACAACAGCAAAGGAAAAAGAAAATGACAGATGAGGAGATTTTAGAGAAATTAAGAACAATTGTCAGTGTTGGCGACCCTAATAGAAAATATACGAAAATGGAAAAAATTGGCCAAGGGTAATTTTATTTTACTTTATTATTAATTTCGTTACTCCAATGGATCCTTTTAGAAATATAACAATAAATTATCTTAATTATTATTTAATATTGATTAAATAAGCATAAGTTTCAAAATCAATAGTTATTCACAACTTCAGAACAACCATTAAGTTGAGAATCCTGTGTTTGAGGTCTGGAATTATACACAAAACGAACCCTCATAACAAACACAACATTACACACCTTATAACTCACGACAAACATCTGTATGGTCTATAAAATGTTTTTCATGACCAGCAACTATCATAATCACTATGTCAGCGCCTATCATGTTGTCAGTACATGATGTTTGCATAGACGTACGATTGTGGAAGTTCTTTTTATTCTAAAAGCGAGTTGTTTTTTTTCCTTACAGCGCATCAGGCACAGTTTACACGGCGATTGAAACGTCAACGGGTATGGAAGTAGCCATTAAACAAATGAATCTCAGCCAACAACCTAAAAAGGAGCTAATAATTAACGAAATACTTGTTATGCGGGAGAACAAACATAATAATGTTGTCAACTACCTCGACAGTTACTTAGTTAATGAGGTAACTGAAAAACAAAGATAATAAATTTTACTTGTTAAACATATGTTATTCCAAAAAATAAAATTAAATAATGATTTGAGTTTGAATTGATATTTGATGCAGAGTTAACATGTTAATTCAGATATCAAATTGTGTTTACTTAAGCATTCTTAAAAAGTTACACAATTCAATTGTACTAAATAATAAAATCCAGATATCAGTGTTATGAATACTAATGCTGAATTTTATTTGTTTATATCTTAGAAGCTTTTTGTTATGAGATACAAACGTAAGTCTTGAGAGTAATTCTTTCTGAGATAAAAAAAAGTAATTTATATAAAAATTAAAAAAAAAGTTCCCTTCCTGTCCCCACTTCACCAGGGACGAAACCCAAACTTTCGGTCAAGATAGGAAAAAAAAGTATGTGTAACATGGGACGAATCCTTTCCCCTAATCAATTTCAGATGTGGGACAGAAAGTAGTACTTTCGTCCCTTGTGACAATAGACTATTAGACATTAATATAACTTTCCATTTCTCAGGAGTTGTGGGTAGTAATGGAATACCTAGCAGGGGGGTCTCTCACTGATGTGGTCACGGAGACGTGTATGGACGAGGGTCAGATCGCAGCTGTGTGTCGCGAGGTGCTGCAGGCGCTGCACTTCCTGCACACAAATCACGTCATACATCGCGACATAAAGTCCGATAATATTTTATTGGGCCTCGATGGACAGGTTAAATTAAGTGAGTAGTGTTTGTTCTATAATTATTATGTACCTCATTCATCTATTTTATTTTTTATTTTGACGCAGTGGGCAGTGACCCTACTTTCTGTTCTACGGTTGTGGGTTCAATCCTGCCCCGAGTCTGGGTGTAATATATATTTATTTATATGTATATATATTACAAAAAAAATTATATCAGTCGGCTATTACCTAAAACACAGGCATTAAGTGGCCTACCTTAGGGACAGACGACCGTGTGTATATTTTATAAAAAATAAAATAATAAAAAAACTATATCTATTTTTTGTGACTGTATGTTTCTGTAAAAATTTAGAGACATAATATATATGTCAATCTACGGGGGAGCAGTGTGGCGAATTGAGCTCTAATTTTGCTGCATAATAATAATAATAATAAATATTAAAAATAGGAAAAATAATCTTTCGAACCAGACTAGTAAATACTAATATAAACTACATAATTATAACAAAAAAACCCATTGGGTTCGTAATATTAATTCCACCAATTTAATTTGCATTTGGACAACTAGGAACGAAAATTTTAATTGTGTAAAACAAGTAACATTTTTGTTAAATCCGTGATAAGCAACTTATAGTACATTGTTCGTGAAAGACATCTCTTGTTTTTGATGTTTTGTTAAATAAAGCAAGTCTTGACTTGGTATATACTATTTGTAAACACATTTTCCTTTACATAGCCTATATCCTCCCATATTAAGTATCATCACAATCGGCCACAATTTGGCTGTGAAATTACGCTTTACCATTACACTTTAGATTTATATTATATTACTAGCGGCCCGCCCCGGCTTTGCACGGGTCTTTAACTAAAATTTAAAAAATTATACATTTATATTTTTTATCACCTACACCTGCGTCAATATTGAAAAATATTTTATAATAGACGGATTGAGTGACAGATTTATTATATCTATATACATACATACATAGTACATACATACATACATACATACATACATACATACATATATATGTATATAGATAGTACGGATGAAACATTTGAACTGTTTTTTGTATTAATTATTTTCTCATTGATGAATACCATATTTTAATAAGTATTATTCCCGACGAAGACAAATTCAAAAACACAAAAATCATAAAAATCGTTCCACTCATTCTCGAGTTATAAACGGTGTAACTAACACGACTTTATATATATATATATATATAACTTAACAACTTAAATAGCTATAACTATATATAGCTATAGCTATAGCTTTAACAACTTAAATAGCTATAACCATCCAACTTTGTACAATCAACAAACAAATAACGACCAAATATTTTAAATTTTAACAACGAACAAACAATCAAGACCGTAGTACCCTAAAGTATTTAATTATATACAAAAAAGAAAAAACAGATTTTTAAATACGGGCGAGTGTCATTCTTTTGGCCGAAGTTTTGGTCAGCGCGATTCAAAAATTTATATTACGTATTCTGCGCCATCTATCGTATAATTGTAGAATATCGTTTTTATATTTAGTGACATTTAACATAATTAATATTTAACATAATAGTATATTAATTGAAAATGATGTTTATCTAAAATATTAAAACGATTTCTATTCCTATCCGACATATTTAGTAAACTTTTAAGTTTAACAAAATAATAACTCAAATATAAGTTTTATGAGTTTTAAAGATTCCTTAGACCAGATGGCGTTGGCGGCGTAGGTACCTATTTCTATTTTCTTAAATATTTATTTTTAAATGTAATTACAATGATAATAATTTCCAATTTTTATGTATTAAAGTTATTAACATTGGTTTTGTACTTTTTACGTGATACGTGATCAGAGAAAAACACGATAAGAGATGGCGCTGATACAAAAAAATACGCGCTATTGAAATTTATTCTTGATGATATATAGTGTATTAATAAAACGGAGGTTTTAACAAATTTATTATTTGTATAGATTATTATTATTCTTAATCTTACCACTAACATTACAATAAGGCCAATGCGTTAGAGTAGATACTAAAATGATAGATACTAATATATTATATAGATAGAGTTACATTCACTTTTATAATATTAGTATGGTCTTAAGATAAAATGTAAGATTTGACACAGTAAAATTATATATTAAGAAATGTAAAAGCTATGAGTAATATATTATATTATTTTTATCTGACTGTGCCAGAAGCAGGGCAATGTTTTTTTTTTTCCCAGAGTATTTGTATGTATGTATAATTGTTTGGCACGCTCTGCAGCCTGAACGGCTCGATGGATTTTAGCTTGAGAATTATCGTCAGATTCGTATTTACTGTGAGAGTCAGAATGGGTACATAAAAAAAAAAACAAAATGCAGATTTTTGGCGCCAAATTAATTTCATTTCCAAATGAAACAGAAATGCAGTCGGGTTTATTAGTTTTTTAAATTACCGTTTTATTTGTACTAATAGTTAATTGTTTTATTTTTAGCTGACTTTGGTTTTTGTGCGCAAATATCGCCAGAGCAAAATAAGAGAACAACAATGGTCGGCACACCATATTGGATGGCACCTGAAGTTGTTACGAGAAAACAGTATGGGCCAAAGGTAATGCAAACACTTATATATTATTATTTAATAATACAAGTTTTATGCAAATTTTATAAAGACTAAATAATTCGTTCTTTTTTAGCAAGGCTATTTATATAGTTTTGTAGTACATAATGGTGATCCTTCATTAGAATAATGTTTTATTGGTACATTTTAACGTAAAATTATTAAATAGGATAGGTTAGGATTACTTAGTTGTACATTGTCTTGAACAATAAAAAAAAATATATATTTAATATCTTATATTACAATTTAAAGGTAGATGTGTGGTCACTGGGAATAATGGCAATCGAAATGATCGAAGGCGAACCTCCGTACCTGAACGAGAACCCGTTGCGCGCGCTATACTTGATCGCAACCAACGGCAAGCCCGACATCAAAGACAAAGAAAAGCTTAGCACCGTCTTCCAAGACTTCCTTGACCAGTGCCTTGAGGTCGACGTCGAAAGGCGAGCCACGGCTCTCGATTTACTGAAGGTTTGTAGCTTTTATTACATACTAACGATATGTTTTCTGATAACTGATAACATCTACATAATAGGTTATGTGTATATACCTATGAATTTGCCGTTTTTGATGAAATAACGGGTGGTACGATCGTTAGTAGTGTTCGCACCGTAAACGTCGTTGATGTTGCGTGCCGCTTCTGCCGCTTTGCTACCACGACGGAACTCATATTCCATAATCACTCAAATTGTTAACATATATTGCGATGTAAATAGAACGCTAACCATTAAACAAATGACTAATTATAAAAAATAATTCTATATTTTTAAAATAAAAATAATTTGAAATTCAAGTTTTTAGCGAATTTTTTATTTTATTTTTTTAGTTTTGAAGTAGCCAGTACGACGAAACGGCAATTTCATAGGTAAAGACCTAATATATACTCTATTATATAAACAATGTAAGGTATAAAATAATATTATTTTGAAACAAACTTTCAGAGGAAATCTTAAAAATTATTTTATTTCCATAATTTGTAAATTTACTTCGCCTTATCTAAAAAACTCAACAAGGAACAAACTTTTATCATTTTTATAGGATATTTTGTTGATTTAATTTATCCCACGATAACTATGAAACCAAAGTTGAAAGACCTCGTCGCTCACGTCACTCATTGAAATTGAATTCGACAGCACCCATTCCTCAAAATGGCGCGGCCGCTGGCGTCACTGACGCCGCTCATCATGGCGGCGAAGGAGGCGGCCAAGGGCCATTAGCGCAGGCCCCCGGCGCCCGCCGCGCCCGCGCCCCCCTAGCGCCGCGCCCCGCTCGCGCGCCGAGCCCAGTGCCTCCGCTCTACCGCATCATCGCTCCGTCGGCATCATCGAATCGGTGTAATCTATGGTTACTAGTGACTATGTTGACGTTCTCCGACGAAACGAAACGTTAGCTCGATAGGATGGCTGCGATCGATTACGAAGAGTGATCATATTTTTACAAACTGAAGATTGTTCGAGACAGCAGTCCAGTAGCCGTAGTGACTCGTAGGTATCGTGTAGAAAACGTTATTTATTGTAATTAGATATGTCGTCGCGTGTCGCCGTGTTCCTCTCGATCGTGTCGCGTAAATTTCGGATAGTATTATGTAGATATAGCGTATAGAGAAAATATTGAATTTACGATAAAATCTGCGAACGAAGACTGGCAGTTAACTCTTAGGCGTAAACTAATTATCGTAGAGTATCGTAGTGTTAATACCGTTGTGAGCAGCCGTTTATACTGTGATGGTAGTTATCGACGCGCCCGAGACACGGGACACGGAGACGACTGCGATAGAACGACAGAGAGTGCTTAAGATAAATAAATTGTATTAGTAATAAGATAATGTGTATTTTCTTATACTAATGGTTTTAAAAAAAGAGATTCTGATTTCATATTGTATTGTTTGCTATGAGAGCACGCATTTTATTAAGATTTTTCTAATGAGTGATATTCTATTTAATACTTTTTTCGTATTATTTTGACTGAATTTTTTTATTTGATAGCGGTTTGACGGTTGCTTCGGCAGTGTAATGCTTTTAGCAGTTGGTACTAGCTAGCTAGTTTCACCTTTTATATATCAAAATACTATAATACCGAATATTAATTTATTACGATTTGCTTTAATTTTTTAAATATTATAATTATGATTAATTTTCAGTAATTGCAATATTTTATCAATTTTTACGTAAACATTTACGGTGTTGAAAATTTAATGTTATTAATTAAAGTTCTTAAGTTAATTATTATCATTGATATAAAAAATAAATAAATAAAACATTTATTTTGCGGATTGTATCATTGTTAGTCATGAAAGTGAAGCATTTACCTAGTATTAAGTTTATATAGTTTATTATACTGATTATACATAACTATCAGAAAAATCGGTTTATCTATTGTGGCACAAATGTTTTTAATATAAAGATTAATAAAAAAAAAACGAAAATTCATAATAACAATATAGATTTTAACAAGATATTCACTTTAATTAACGAATAAGACAATAGTAGACATTAGATAGTAATTGAAGAAATTGTTTAATCATTTAAACTACCTATATAAAAAGACGATATAATATTTTTAATTATCATCAAATGACTCTCTGCTTTTATGTATAGGTTGTGCCGCAAGATGCTGTTACTTTTTTTTTAATTAATTTGCTATTATTACATTAGTTTTATAATGGGAGTGAACGAAGTATGTATGTGAATGTATGGTGAAACGTTAAATAGTGATCCGCTAAGAATGAGCTTGTCTAATCTCGTCAACTGTAAATTGTTTAAGATAAAATTAGACATGAGTAGTATACTCTTGACAATATCAATGACCAATTACATTATGTAGTTTTGCGTTTATTTCAGGTTGGTGTTAAAAATATTGTAATAAAATTAACCCATTTTTTTATTTATTAAAGAGAAAAGAATACGCGTCTATGAAAATTATGCAGTTATGACTACATTCTGATTTAATTTAAATATTATGACCATCTTCAATAATAATGGCCTATCAAAATAATATTTGTCATACATGACGGCCTACAATTAAATTACACAACTGTTTATCTGCATGAACCATCATTAATAGTGTGCAATAAGTTAGATATACAATTTTATAGCCGAAACTACATGAGAGCTTGAACGAAAATAATTCAGTTACTGTATAACTGCAAAATTATTATTATATACATAATCATGAAAATGAATTTGATTATGCACTATATAAGTTGAGATAGTAATTGTAATTATGTACGTAATTTAAGTTTAAAATGTATTAATAAATGTAATATTATATGGAACTATTACGTGGTTTTTTCATGTTTTTTGACAGTTGTAAACATCAGTGCCATGTATGAACAACTTGTGCATATAAATTACAATCATACTATAAATAAAAGACTCAACTTCATATAAAATAGTTTCATTGCATACTACATATTTTACGATTTTATTTTGTCTTTTAATTCTACTTTGTTTATGTGTACATGTAGGTATATTGTATTCTTTACGTGTTTTACCACTATTAGTATAAATTATGGCAACTAGTGGTAACTAGTACACGAATGCAAGCTATCGCAAATTTGTAATAATTATTAAACACAATAAATGTTAAAAATATATTTATTTTAATAATAGTTGCGACACAAAAATACATTTATTATTTGTACTATATTTAAAGGAAATATATACAATGCAAACAAATATAAAATCAACAAAGAAAAAATGACTCTGTTTGGTAACTTAATTGTAATTAATACATGAAAATTAAAAATTAAAATTGCAATTACATTACATGAACTCGATAGGTACTGTTTTTATAATTGCATTCCGATGATCAAGAATTGTCAGAATTGTAATAGCAGATTGTCTTTAGAGTGGTCCCTGTGCACAATCATAACATTTGTTCCTCACATTACAATTACAAATGCTGCATTGACCAAGGTCAATTACCTTGACCACCTGATAAATAACTTCTAATATTCAATGCAATTCAATGTGTTGTGTATTCAAATGACCGAAATATGAGTAACGAGTGCAAATTGTAGTAATAGAAGTAGATTAGCTTTTCGATGAGTTTCATTTTCGATGTCGATTGAAAATAAGAAACTCTAATTTAATAGGAATATTAAGATGTTATTCCTAGTGTTATCTTGTAGTATTCAAAACATTATCGGGTCTTACAATTACAACAAAAAATAATATTGCTGTGCTCTTAGATCTCATATGACATAAGAAATAACAGTATTAGTACGGGGTAGTCAATTTTTAAATTGACGATCACTAGTTTAGATTCATTTGTTCTATACTGTCATCTAGGCTTTTGGCGTCTCTATTATAACTATGCGAATTGATAGTTATACTGCATCAAAATAACAACCATAGTAACTAAATGAATAAAAATTAAAAATAAACCAAGTGTACACTTTGCAATAAAAGCTGCTTTTGTTAGTACAAATGTTAAACATAAGTAATTAAATTATTTTTAACAATATTTTAATCAAACGGTTCTAAAATATTGAAGTTTTACATTATTATTTGTATAACAGCAATTAAAAAAGTTAGTGACAAAGTCCAAAACAGCTTTTAAAAAAAACATAGCTTCACTTACTGTAAAATATTATATCATTTATAAATATGAAATTACGTTATAAGCTTTAGTCCTTTCTTTCTTCAGCTGGTATGAAGTCCAATGCAGCCGAATTAATACAAAATCGTTTCTTGGTGGGCGCCGGCCCGTCATTGAATACGTGGCCTAGATGAGCCGAGCACTTGGAGCATCGCACCTCAGTTCGCACCATACCTGGTCGTGTTAAAACCAGTAATATATTTGCCCCAACTTTATTTTCTCACCCCATTTCCAAAAAGCCATTATTTACACATTACATTGAACAAAGATGACGCCATGAATAATCCAATGTAAAATCCACCGTGTTCGTGTCGAGGGATGGCAATGTCGTCACAGCAGCAGCAGCCGTTGTCATCCGGTCGGCAGCCATCCGTAATGGGAAGGCGGGACGGGACAAACGGAGCATGTCAAGGAATGAAGGGTAATTATAAATTAATATCATGCACATTCCAGGGATGTTATGTTGTAGCAAAACAAATAATTTTCGAATAATGAATATCCATTACCAATCCAAAACATGATGATCATAGTTAATGAATATGATTTAAAGTTAAAAAGAAATATATGAATATAAATGTGAAAAGTAAAGCATGGAGTGCATTGGTACAAATCAGGAGTAGTAAATTAGATTAAAAATAATTTATATTGATTAGAATAATTATATTAATATTATTACACAACCAATCATTAATCAACTTACGTTTATTGTGGAAGACAGGATTGTTTCGTAGGGTGGTCAAAGGAATGGAAAGACAGAAAAAAATATTGAAATATATTATAGCACTAAAAATCAATTTTCCAGCATAATTTTATAACCCATAGTGTTAAGTTAAAAAAAAATACTTTTTTATTTAAAATTGACTTGCACTTGACGAAAATCTTGCCTTATGGAAAGGAAAGATGAGGTTCAAGTTGAAGTGCACTTGCCAAGAACTAAATCCCTTTAAGAATTTAAGGGTAAAATTCACATTACATACCACAAATATGCCTAGTTTTAGTCATAATATATAATTATTATTATTATACAGACAATCTGTGCAAGGATGAAATGGTGCACATAAATTTTTAAAAACTTAACACTAAACCTACAAATTAAATGACTGCTTTTGAGATTTTAATTAAAATTTTTAAATTCTAGGTTTACTTTTTTTTAGGTTTTCAGGTTTCTTACGTAGATATAATTATATTATAGAAAAAGTTGTGCAGTAAGTTCAAGATATTATATAATGCTTATCTATAAAATTATCTCTATATAATAAGGGCCATACATTAATAAGATTAACAAAATAGTTTGACTTGTTAAATATAGTGCTTTAATGATTCCACAAAATATAATGATTAAATAGTGAAGAACATTCAGAAACAATAAAAAGCCTACCAAAGCTAACAATTTTTTTTTTTCTTTTATCTACCAAAAAATAAATGAAACAGTGAATATTATTTAGTAGTACATTTAGGGAGTAAACCAAAACAAATAGCAATATATAATATTAGAAAATAAGATTAAATAATATTGTGCTCAGGTTGAAGGTTAGTTAGGCAACAGGTAGGTATAATTCTAAACATGGTATGGACATTGTGCAGCCATATACATCTCAAAGCAAGGGCAGGTTAAGGATATTATATTATAATAAACAGTTCTCTCTCACACATTATCTTATCATGTAACTTAGATATCTTTCTGTATTTTGTTTACTATCTTTACTTTAGAAAAAAATATTTTTCTTGTATATGTATAACATTAAACTAATGGAAACATTAAACAATCTACAAGGAAAGCCAAACAATTATATAAATAGGTATTATAATTTCATCATTTAAGAATTTAATAAATATTGTAAAAATTCATTTATTTTTTGTAATAGTGAGAATTTAAAATAAAATCTTTCAGTTAATGATCAAGGTTTGGAAAGATATAAAAGGTTAGACCTTGCATACATCGCAGGATTACATGAGTCACAAATAGTCATTGTACATTGACATTGAAAATAGTTCTGCATGATTTGGCATAAAAGAAGTTACTAGACTGACACAATTCGTAAAAAAGTTTTAAAACAGCATTTCAATATAATTTCTATTTTAATGTAGCTCAAATTGAATAAATTTTGTTAAATATTATTTTAGTTGTATTTTATGATTACAATGTATAATGACTTTTGATGTTAGTTATATTTGAAGTAATGTCATTTTAATTTGTTGTTGTAATTGTCAATTTAATTTCTTTTTATATTAGTCATGGTATGATATTTTATTTTAATATTGAAATAAAAATAAATACAGTACCTGCACTAGTATCCTGATGTAGTGTAACTTTTTCTTTTGCTAAGACATCATTGAACGCAGGCCATCCACATCCAGAGTCATATTTGGTCTTAGAAGTAAATAGTTCTTGTTTACAAACTACACAAACATATAAACCTTCCTCATAGAATTTATTATAACAACCTAAAAATAAAACGTAAAGCGTTTGAAATGGTAAATTAAAATTAATTTAATTTGAAATATAACTTTTGAATTTGTTCAACTATTGTTCACCTGTAAATGGTCTCTCTGTTCCAGCTTCTTGAGTGACATGGTACTGTAAAGGTGTTAAACGTTTTTTTAAGGCCTCTTTGTCTTCCATAGCTCTCCAGACTAATGCTAAAATTAAGTTAAATGTGTTTAAAAGTTAAAAGGAATTAGCAACATTTCAACGAAAACTACTGTACACAACTAGTTACTTGTATATTTTTACCACTAACGGTTAGTTTTCCAGTAGCAGATTATTTACCTGTTGTAAACGTATTCTGCAACTGAGCAGCTCTATTCGTCTGCGCCGCCTGCCTAAATATAGCCAATGGCCTAAGTAGTACACGCATAACTCACATACCCAAATTTATAACGTGTTGTTATGTAATTAATTTTCCAACAATAACAAGTCAAAGATAAGATAAAAAATATCGTTTCTATAACTGTATTAGTTTATAGTACTTAAATTCTCTAAGAGTAGTACGTAAAATCTTGAATTTGACACATCAATAATCATAGAATATTATTGACAATTGAACATTAAATTGTCAAACAGACTGATAAATTAAATGACATTGACAATTTAAAACTACAGAATGGAAATAAATACAATTTAGTGTTGACACCACGTTGACACAAATAAAGCAGTAAGTGATGACAGAAGACTTAAGTGGTCAACGGAAGAACTTGGTAAGCTCATGTTCTGTTACTTCAAGGCTAGATTAAGAGAAGCCGGGTACATAAGCAGATTAGAAGAACTTTTGGTAATTATTCGGTTTCGCGCCACCACCGATTTTAAGGCTGACTTTTTTTTTAGAGGTCCGTTATGACTTCAAAACATCATAACTAGTGTTGTTATGATGGCGCATGACCTTTTTTTGGCGTAAAAAAAAAACTAAAAAAAATTTCGTACGAATAATTTTTTTACTCATACGATTATCGAAAGATTTTTTTCTTTTATTTTTATGTTGTTAGAGGTATTTTTTTTATTGATAGGTTGTTAGTTCTTTTTTTTTAGTTACAACCATAAAGGTATTTATACCTCTAGAGTTACAACGCGTCGTCCCTAGTTAAAAAACTAGTTATTGATAAAAGCCTTTATTAAAACTAGAAGTAACGCTCAAAAAAAGACCTAACAACCTATCAATAAAAAAAAACCTGATATAACATTAAAAACATATATTTCGATAATTGTATAACAAAAAAATTATTCGTACGATAATTTTTTTTTTTTTTTTTTTCAAGTCAAAAAAGGTCATGCGCCATCACAAAAACACTAGTTATGATGTTTTGTAGTCATAAAGATCTTCTAAAAAAAATAAGCCCCATCATGGCTGGTGACGCGGTACCGAATAAGAACGATAATTTTTTTTTTAAATTTAAGTCAAAAATGGTCATGCGCCATCATAAAAACATTAGTTATGTTTTGAAGTCATGAAGCATCCAAAAAAAAAATTAGCCCCATTATGGCTGGTGACGCGATACCGAATAAGTTCGATAATTTTTTTTAAAAAAAATTTTTTAGGTCAAAAAAAAGGTCATGCTCCATCATAACAACACTAGTTATGATGTTTTGAAGTCAACACGTATCTCTAAAAAAAAAAATCAGCCTCAAAATCGGTGGTGGCGCGATACCGAATATTTACCGAACTTTTTGTAGCAAGAAACACAGAAAATCCAAAAATTCTGAAATTCAACGGAAACACTATCCACCCGAGCTCGTAGGATTATCAAACAAAATGTAATTGCTCAATAAATTCTCAACTGCATACAAAAAAGAGCCGAAGGCAGAGTCACTATAGAATACACAGAACAATTTTCAATACCACACAATATAGAACAGACTTTCATTCAAAGTTAGGAACAGGGTAACATAACATAACTCAAAAACAGTACACAACCCACTACCTAATAACACACAACCTACATCTACAGAAAGGGCAGACGAAATAGATCAGCTGACACGAAATATAGTTGTAAATGAGGATCCAGGACCAATATATTGTTTTAAACTAACGCGATCACTATTCATATTTAAATTTATATTTGTTCGGGTGCTTACCGCGTTTATAACTATAACTATATAATTATAAACGCGGTAAGCACCCGAACAAATATAAATTTAAACAAGGACCAATAGTTTTAAAATTCCTACAAAAATTAGCTGAAACGAAAGACATTCCCATTGAACTTTACTCCTATCTAAATCTATAAACAAAAGTTTCATTAAAAATCTAAACACTAAATAAATACCTACCTAATATACTAGTAACTAACAATAGTCCACGCGAAATAAACAACATATTGTACGCAACTACTGAAACATAATCGTAAACAATATCCAAACTCCGTATGCACCTACAATGACCGTAAAACAAAAACGTTACCCACCTTGGAAAAAACGAATACAAATCAGAATAAAAAAACTAAGAAAAGAGCTGGGACAACTAATAGATAGAAGATAGAAGGAGAAATCAATACAAATATAATGACGAAAATTAGGGACAAATTATACACAAAACACAATATACAAAGTGAAAATGATCATATTAATACAGCCGAAATCATCAAACAAAGAATCAAAGCACTAGCAGAAAAAACAAAAAGATACGAAGAAATGAATACAAAAAAAAAAAAATTATTTGCCAAAAACGAACATAGACTATACGGAAGTCTAGGAGGCAATGCCACAAAAGACATAAAAATACCAAGTAAAGAAAATGTGAAAGAATTCTGGAAATCAATTTTATCAAACCCTCAACAATACAACACAGAAGCTAACTAGATTAAAGATATAGAAACAATGTCAAACGAAGTAAGCACAGTAGAGTCAGAAGAGATTACAGAAGACCAACTAAAATTTGCCTTGCGTAGAATGCTTAATTGAAAATCACCGCCCTAGTTGAAAAAATTCTCTGAAAAAACTATAAAAAATTTCTACTAAGTATGAATAATAATTCTGACATTTTTATTTTCTCTTAGAAACTCTGAAAAAGTATTATTAAGTCAAAGAAAAAA
Source organism: Euphydryas editha (assembly GCA_036937285.1). Taxonomy (NCBI): domain Eukaryota; kingdom Metazoa; phylum Arthropoda; class Insecta; order Lepidoptera; family Nymphalidae; genus Euphydryas; species Euphydryas editha. The sequence goes on from JAUPFZ010000004.1 coordinate 9,971,443, forward strand.
ACGTTTTATGTGGTTTAATAAGTCAGAGTATTTGTCAAATTTTGGACTCTACCAGAAGAGTTATTTAGAATTTATTAAACTTTAAAACAGACATCGAAAGCCGTATCTACTTAAATATTATTATGGTTATTGGTGTGGTATTAAATATATTCAAAATTTTACAATATTATACCTACATATTTACAATGCAAAACTTAAAATAATTATTTACAAACAGTTTTGGTATAAATCATGTCCACGTGGAATGGTGCCAAGAATACTAGCAGCATTTTCCCGTTGAATTGCAATTCCGATTCTCTAGACAAAAAATGCTCCAGACCTCCTGACACCAGTGGAGGCTATGAGACGTGGGGTTAATTCTTTTAGATTTTTTTTTGCACTGCTACTCCAAGGTCCAAGTGTTTCGACTTCAAACAACACAAAAACATAACTTTGGATAAGTGACGAATATTTGTGCTGTTTAGTCATTTCAGCATTCTCCGCAGTGGCTCTCACTCTTAAAGCCGTTCCCCTGACATGAGACAGAGCCAATGTATCGACGCAGGTTGCGTCCCACAAAAGCGCCCGTCCCCTATCCCAGGGAATCAGTGTTAATTCATCAGTTAAACCATAACTTCCTTCGGGATATCATCATTAGGACACCTCAACCTCCAGTTTTCTACTGCGTCTGTAGTATCTGTAATTTGGACTGTACTTGATTTTAAAATTTCGGAACATAGGCCTTTGATACTATGCACACAAGCAAGAAAAGCAAGACGAGCGACACTAGAAATTTTTCTCCTGCCGATGCCACAATCTCTAATTGGTAAAGTAGCTTGAGTCCAAGAATTTTCATCTAAAGATTTTAGAATTTTTTCTAAAGAACATTTCAAAATGACATCAATCAATCAAGCGACGAAGTGTTGAGACAATTTTCAAAGTTGTTACTAATTACCTAAAAGTGTTCTTTAATGTCTATAGTTTTGCTAATCAGGTAATAGTCTAGTCAATAAGTTCAAAAACGTGTTAAATAGAAATAAAGCTCCTAAAAATATGTGCCATAGCTCATTGGATTCGGAATGACGTCTAGAAAAATGTTTTTTAAGGGTATATTAGCACATAAAAAATTGCGATTGTTATTAACAAAAAAAGAAAAAAAAATAAAGGTATTTAGTTTTTCGTTACTAACTTTTAAAATAATAATATTTAAGGAATTTTGAAAAAAGATCCTGAAAGAGGAGAAAATTTCCAATAAAAAGTCCCAACTCCCGGAACTCTATCTATATTATTTATAAATTTTTTTTAACGCTGGAATTAGAGCTCCGCGAGGGCGTTACGGCATAGGCGCGCCGCCTAAAAAGCCGGTATATCACCTAAAATATTTTTTTTTAAATGTTAAATAACAATTCAAAAATTTGAATAAATTACAGTGTAATCTAGACACTTGAACGAAGAAACCCTCGGTGAAAAAAATTTTTTTTGTCGATTTTTCAAAAAGTTACACCATTGTTAATTAACTAATTTTTTTCCAATCTCTGTTTTTATAAATTACGGTATAAAAGTTTAAATAATTGGTCTAAAAATATTTCGCTTCGTGGAGCTCTTTTTGTTTAGGTACTTAATAAAGTTATGCAAAAATTTTTTATTAAAGTTAATTATTTTGTTAATTATAATTTTTTTAAACTAACTAAAAATTAAATTTCTATAAAATGTTATCAAAAAAAAATTTTTTTGGTAATATATTATTATTGCTGTTTTCGCACTTGATGTAGGTATTAATTAAAATTGGAAAAAAAAATTTTACGTCATTTTTTAAGAAATTTTTTATAAAAAAATAGACTATTTTGGGATTTTTTAAAAAAAAATTTTTACTATCTTATAGCATAGGTGAAATGGTGATTTTTTTAACAAAATTTTTTTCTTAAATATTTTTTTTTATATTTTATAATCGTTTTTTTTATATTTCAATTGTTTAAAAAATTAGTTAAGAAATTATTTTATTCTTAAAAATCATCATTTACCCTTTTCAATGGAATAACAGAGAAATTTTTTTTTTCATAAATAATTTAATTGTTTATTAACTTAACAATTTGTTATTAACAAATAATATTAACCGTTATATTTTTTTTCAAAAACTTCAAAAAATTACAAAAACAACCATATATAACAAAGTTAAGAAAAAAAAATTTTGTATTTTTTTTTACAAAAAATTGTAAAAAATACAAAAAAAAATTTTCTATATATGGTTGTTTTTGTAATTTTTTGAAGTTTTCGAAAAAAAATATAACGGTTAATATTATTTGTTAATAACAAATTGTTAAGTTAATAAACAATTAAATTATTTATGAAAAAAAAATTTTTCTCTGTTATTCCATTGAAAAGGGTAAATGATGATTTTTAAGAATAAAATAATTTCTTAACTAATTTTTTAAACAATTGAAATATAAAAAAAACGATTATAAAATATAAAAAAAAATATTAAAGAAAAAATTTTTGTTAAAAAAATCACCATTTCACCTATGCTATAAGATAGTAAAAAATTTTTTTTTGAAAATCCCAAAATAGTCTATTTTTTTATAAAAAATTTCTTAAAAAATGACGTAAAAATTTTTTTTCCAATTTTAATTAATACCTATATCAAGTGCGAAAACAGCAATAATAATATATTACCAAAAAAATTTTTTTTTGATAACATTTTATAGAAATTTAATTTTTAGTTAGTTTAAAAAAATTATAATTAACAAAATAATTAACTTTAATAAAAAATTTTTGCATAACTTTATTAAGTACCTAAACAAAAAGAGCTCCACGAAGCGAAATATTTTTAGACCAATTATTTAAACTTTTATACCGTAATTTATAAAAACAGAGATTGGAAAAAAATTAGTTAATTAACAATGGTGTAACTTTTTGAAAAATCGACAAAAAAAATTTTTTTCACCGAGGGTTTCTTCGTTCAAGTGTCTAGATTACACTGTAATTTATTCAAATTTTTGAATTGTTATTTAACATTTAAAAAAAAATATTTTAGGTGATATACCGGCTTTTTAGGCGGCGCGCCTATGCCGTAACGCCCTCGCGGAGCTCTAATTCCAGCGTTAAAAAAAATTTATAAATAATATAGATAGAGTTCCGGGAGTTGGGACTTTTTATTGGAAATTTTCTCCTCTTTCAGGATCTTTTTTCAAAATTCCTTAAATATTATTATTTTAAAAGTTAGTAACGAAAAACTAAATACCTTTATTTTTTTTTCTTTTTTTGTTAATAACAATCGCAATTTTTTATGTGCTAATATACCCTTAAAAAACATTTTTCTAGACGTCATTCCGAATCCAATGAGCTATGGCACATATTTTTAGGAGCTTTATTTCTATTTAACACGTTTTTGAACTTATTGACTAGACTATAAAGCATGTTGTGTACTATCTAAATTACTTCTTAAAAATGCGATCTTGAGGGGTATTTTTATAACTTTTAGAGCATGAACTACTAAAATTTTGAAATTGGAACACGAATGCCGAATGGTGATGAGATTTGAAGAACTTTTATGAATATAACTTATTTATTAATTAATTTATTTATTTATATTTATTGCACAACACAAAACTAAATTGTACAAAAGGCGGGTTTAATGCTAAAAGCATTCTCTATCAGCCAACCTCAGGACGTACAAGAGCGAAAGTTTGTAGGTGTGCAAAAATTGGAAATTGAGAAAATATATTTAGTTTGAAAGGCAAAAAAAAATATTTCGTAACAATTATTATATTAAATATATAAGCAATACATACATAATATATAAAAATACATATACATAAACAGATACATATATACAAACATAATACTTAACAAGCTGACGACAATAATCAAAACACAGATTTATTGTGTTTATTGGGTTCATCGAATTAGGTTAAATTTTGGTTAAAAAGAATTTCTTAACTTGTCTCTTAAATGAGTCACGTGAAGGAGCCTTACGGATAGATTCAGGTAACATGTTCCAGAGACGAACAGCAGCCACAGCAAATGAATTGGACAAAAACCCAGACCGATGAATTGGAGTAGAAAGAGATAGATTATTTACAGAGCGAAGTGATCTATCATAAGAGTCAGAAAGGAAAGTGAACTTACATTTAAGAAAGTGAACTTAGTTGTTTATAACAATAAGAATATATTATGTACATCTGTATATAGTGCTGTTACTATGTTTTACGTGAAGCAAAAAAAATAGTTTTATATCTATCGAAGTAGCTATTTAGTGGGGGCCGCGTGATATGCACATGTTCAAATAATCACCCAAATAATACTTATATGGTAAGTGCAATTAATAGAATGTAATCGCAAAAAAACTCGATACGACAAAATTAAATACATCATATTATTTATTACTAGGTCAAAAAATACACTTTTATTAAAACACTGATTGATAAATAACATATTTTATTATTCCTTATTTCTGCAAGTTGTATTTTTCGCAGTAGGGTTTTTCTCAATTACTCGTTGACTTCTCTGTGTAAGAAAAGATTAAATGTTACTTTAGTTAAATTATCCTCAAGCCATGATGTTGACTTACATTTTATAAACAATTAATTTTAAAGTATTATCTGAATGGCTTTTATGTTACTTATTTATAATAATTATTGTACACTTCTAATAACAAAGAATAATTAAAATCGGTTCTGTAGATTCAGAATTTATCGATTAGAAACAAACAAATTATTATAATTTTTCTTTTTTCTGTAATTATTGTTGTTCGGAAAACTTGGTACAGATAGGTACGCAACTTCTTTTTTTGTTCTTCCGAGTGAGGTAAAGAATTAGAACCATAGTATTAGAATTTCCGTCCATCCATCATTTAACATACAATTAGATTACAAGGACCACGGCCGGATTTGGAGGTCTCTAGACTCTAGGCCTCGGAACAACGAAGGAGTGAAGACCTTCATCATGTTGGTGCCTACTTATTACCAAAGTCATGTAATGTATATCGATTTTAAAACTTGGGTCTAGTTTCCCCATAATTGTAATAGTAAATAACTATTATCTGTATATATATGCAAAGAGTTTTGATCCAAATTAATGATAACCGCCTATTTCCAATTCGCATTAAAAAAAAATGAGCAGGGTAGAACATCCACTGAAGATAAGCATCGCGAGGGACGCTCATCCACGTCTATCACTGAAGATAACGTAAAAATGTCGCAGATGTTGTTAGGGCAGATAGAAGAGTGACTATCAGGCATATAGGTAGCTGAAAACACAGGGATCTCGTATGGCAGCGTTCCAAGAGTCCTTACAAACAAATTGCATATGAAAAAGGTCTCTTCGCATTGGTTACCGAGAATGTTAACTGACGAACAAAAAAAGAAACGACTTGATATTTCGAGAGCGAATATCGAGAAGTTCCAAGACTTAGATCCACCATTTTGATCCTGAAACACAACAACAGTCGACGACTTGAAAACGAGCCTTCTCATCGACGCCGAAGAAATTTAAGGTGTCAAGTTCGGCTGGAAAGGTCATGACGTCGGGTTTTTGGGACGCTAAATGAATAATTATGGTGAAATACTTGGAAAAATGAGCCACTATTACAGGCTCACACTATACAGACCAAATAAGAAGATTGATAGAGGCTATAAAAGAAAAAGACGCGGCAAACTGTGAACTGGAGTGTTCTTTCACCAAGAAAACGCACCCGCTCACAAAGCCGCAGTTGCGATAGCTGCCATTCTAGAAATGGGATTCGAATTGCTTGAGCACCCACCCAATTCGTCAGATTTGGCCCCCAAGTGACTTTTACCTCTTTCTTAGGCTCAAAGAACACCTCTGAGGTCAAATGAATTTGAAGAAGATAGCGAAGTAATAGTCGCTGTTGAGGCCTTTTGGGAGATTTTTTTTTCTAAGGGAATCCTAGGTTTAGAAAAAAGATGGACTAAATGTATTGATTATGTTAGGTAACTATGTAGAAGAATGAATTATTTTTATAACCGTAATCACTCTCTTTTATGTTCATTATCGTTACTTTTGGATCATCCCTCGAATATAATGTCTAGGGGAACCTGGGGATGGTTGATCCCCTTATTGATTTTGGACTATATTTTATTTATTTTTTACAATATTAGAAAACTTTTTTGGTCAAAAAATTCAAAGTTTATCTATTCAATGATAGTTTGAATAAAAACAAGATTGTGCTACAATTTAACACATTATTTAATTAAATACCATACTGTAGACTTTTACCATGTGTCTCCTTTGTAAGGGAGACTTGTTTACCCCCGATTGGGAGCCTTGATCCCAGGGGGATCAAATCTCCCAGGGACGTGGGACACTTGGTAAACCAATTTTTACCGTGTCTCCCCAAACTTGATTCTCATCGAATAAATAACTTAATTTGCAGTCAATAGTGTGTCTAGAAATAGGAAAACGTACAGAAAATAGATATTTACCGTATCTTCCATAAATAGAAGTTTGATTCCCACTGATCAGATAACTTTATTTGCACGAATCAAATCTCCCATAGTTGGGGACACATGGTAAACAGATTTTCAGCGCGAATAACATACTCAGAGGGTTGATTCCACATTAATTATTTGACTTGAATCACAGAAATAGAACTAATCTGTCATAATTTTAAATAACTAACTGTATTATTTTCCAAATAATAACACACAACTGGTGATCTGTTTCTTTACTATCAACAAGTTTAAACATAATTTTCTTCTAACAATTAGAATTCGACTAACAAGCCAACTCTTTATAATCTCCAAAAACATTAAGTCCGATATAATCTTCCAAATTAATAAACAACAGACAGAACAGACCGTAACGAACTCTCCTCTTTCAGTAGATGTAACTTCAGATACATGTTTAAGGCTACGACAAGCAACAGTTTTCTTTAGTTTGTTGTTAAACCCGTTTCATCAATTTTGTATATTTGCTGCGGCTCAAAGTAGTATCTATCCATGAGGCTTTTTAAGTTATCGAAGAATTTTTAATTTTTTATTGGCTACTGGTGTTCTTTTTTTTTAACATTCTCTTGATTTATATTTTTGCGGTATGATTTCCTAAGGAGAGAGCAAAAAGTTGAAAAAGTTTAATCCAACTAAGGAAAACTATTTCTATTTTTATATTTTTGTTTTTAAAATTTTATATTTTTTCACTCGATGTGACGGCAATTTTTACACACAACGAGTAGGTACATACATGCATAGTGGATATATACATACACTGCTAAAATCATAACATTTCCTTTTGGCTTTGTCGTAGTCGGATGAAATATAATATATCATCGATAGCTTTATGAATCGTAGGTAAGACTTGATTCCTCATTGGGACACAAGATCCCGGGATCATCTCACCCTCAAATAAAAGGACTAAGTCTCCCCATACATAGTAAGGTTATAAAACATGCCATACTGAAAACTAGTGATCACGTATTTTAATGTAATCAAGGCCAATCTACACTTAAATAAACGACTAACACAATAAACACACCTACTAATAGTATTTCCTTCACTTTTCATCAAATAAATCCAGTTAAAACTTACCGAAAATTAAGTATGGCACGACACAAAATTTCCACCGACCGTCATTTGAAAACTAGTGATATTAGTCACAACGCGCCAAGATAGAAAGTGAAGTTAGGCATAAATGAATGAGTTCTGCTATCGTAAAAAAATGTATCACGTTTGTTAGAAATAGAAATCAAGTTTACCAAGTGTCCCCTAGGGATCAACCATCCCCAGGTTCCCCTACATGTTGCACTAAAAAAATGCCAACAGTGAAATTAGTATGTTAAGTTGCTTTTCGGACTTGCCTTAGAATTTATTAATACTGCAAGTTAAGTTTTCTTACCGCAATTGATTCCTTACTGTTTTGGATTTGCATTAAGATATATTCAGTGTCGTCTTGTTCAGAATCCATACACCAAGGTTGATCAGTAGCTTTACTACAGCATTTTCCCTTATGAAGAAGTGGTTGGAACTATGTTATCATTGTTATATACGAGTATGAATAACTGACTTAAATAAATATATATAAGAGAACTAACAATATTAAATAATAAATACATAAATATAATAGATTGATGAATATTTTATTATATTTTTAAGTTACGTCTACCTCGTAGAGTTATGTATTTTTATAGTACCTGGATGACCGAGCTTTGCTCGGTTAAATTATATTTAGATATATTACATAGGTACTGATGAAACATAAATAATATTTTCGATCTTACCGACATAATAGTAAAATAATAGGAACTGGTTATTTAAAAAATAAAAAATAAAAAGAGCTCTCAATAATAGTTTTTTCACAAAAGAAGAAACTTGAAAAAAAAAAGGAAAAAAATTGGTCTGTAGACACCTGGATTCGAACCCGGGTTTTCTGATTTCGAATCCGCTCGATTCCGAGGTATTATACCTAAGCTTAAATCAATGACAGCGAAATTTACCTTCGTATTCTAATGATATTTTTTAATTGCGTAAAAAAGGGATAAAACGACATTTTCTAAAAATAAATCCTAGCTAGATCGATTTATCGTTTCCGAAACCCCCTGCATACTAAATTTCATGAAAAATATTGGAGTCGTTTCCGACATTCAGATTATATATATACATATATACAAGAATTGCTCATTTAAAGATATAAGATAAACAAGTAGTAATATCAATATTATCGATATTTCATGCCATTATTTAATTATTTCAGACATAAGATTGATTAAAAAAATCGATGAAAATAGAAAATTCGTCTAAATAAGTTTTTTTTTTTGTCTAAAATTTTAATAAATAAAGTTTAAAATCTTACACAGTCAGAGGAACTCTTGTCCTGCGGAATAAGACCTTTTTTCCAAATGCCGGTAGAGAGTTCCTCAGCCTGCGGTGACATCCATCTGTGTAGGTCCCCACGGCGCTGACGATTACGTAGCGTGATACTCTAAAAACAGCCAGGAATTGCACTGGGATTTAAAACAACCCTTACATGCAGAAATTTTACTCTTTAAAGATACATGTGAATTTATTGTACCAGTATTAAGTGCAATTCCTTGCTGATTTATAAACTTAAACATTCTTGGTAAAAGTTGCCCTCACCTGCGCGTCATGTGAACTAAAGCATTTTTTTTCTTCACTTTTTCTATATTTTCCATTCTGTTTTTTCTCTTTAGCATTACAATACAATGCCATTTTTTTGAAAACATCACAAATCAGTATACATGGCAGAGTAACAAAGAATATTAAGTTGAGTATGAACTCCATTGGTCTGCAGCAATAAATCGTTTGAAAATTTTTAGAACTCCTTTGTTATTTTTATTATGTTATTATATCCTGTAGATACCTATATCAATCTTAATATAAAATTTGTTACTTTAGGCAATTTTGTGTCCGTGTTGGTTTTTAACAATTTAAAATAGTACGTAATGCAACGTAATATATTAAAATACTCTAAGTAATAAGTATAAGAAATATGTATGTATATTTACTTGCTTATAAGTTGTACATTTCGCTTTTTTGTGTCAGGGTGGATAGGCCAACCTTCCCTATCGTACACCACTGGACGAGATCTCAAAGAACTCTCATAATAATGGTTGAGTTTTCGTGGAGTTTGCATCATTAGCTGAAGGCCCCAGGAACCCACACAGCTTAATATGAGACCAAGAATTGCTTTTACTAGGCCTATATTCAATAATTTGATAATATAAAAAATATAATAACAAATAAAAAGTATGTATTATTTAGGAAACTTATAATGACATAGGTACTCGTATATAACATGCTTGACACATTTTTGTTTTACATAAACACACGGTCGTCTGTTCTTAAGGTTGGCAACTTAATGACTGTGCTTTAGGTAACAGGTCACTGCCAACTTAGCCACCGAGCCAGTGAGTATAATGATATATGAGAGAGATGTTTACAAACAAAATACGCGAATAAATATACACATATAATGGAATAAAGACAAATGAAAAAAGGGCTTATCATGTTATAGTTGATTTCAAGTGACCCTTATTCGATAATGCACATTAATTTAAGTACCATAAAAGTAAATTTTATGGGATATCATAATTTATGATAATAAAAATTACCTAAAAACAACAGTGCTAGTATAACACCTATGATCGTTACAAACAGATTCAGTGTAACCACGTCTGGATAGCAGACTGAACGAATATGGCGAGATTTGTCCTGCGTTGGAAGCCCAGCTGCAATGAGTTGAGGCTCAGACAAACGCCGGCATAATAGTTTAGAATCTTCACCTATAATTAAAACCACGTTTTACTTAATATTTTCTTTTACATTTATTTCAACATCTTTTACCTTTCCAACAATAACACACTTACTTAAACAAACGCAGTCACAATACCAGACGCAAAAACAATTATCATCTCTTTTAATTCTTACATCTCGAACTGCTACTAGTTCCTCGTTTTCATTAAGCATTGCCACTGAAAGTTACAATAACAAAAAATATAATAAACAATTTTATTCTCAATTTGGTATCTACGTCCACATTATTTACAACACGAAAATTGAGGTAATAAAACTGGTTTCTTCTTCTGTTTTAATTAAAAGTCTTTTATTATTAATTATTATACATTTAATTAAATGAGTAAAATTCATGTAAATATAAGAGAACAGTTCTTCTTCTGTTGTTCTTTAACAACTTCCCTGTCCCATGAGTCATATATGACTCATAGGAACGTTTTCTGATAAGTCTATGAATCATATGTGACTCATTTATCCATACAACTTCAAGTGCATTTTTCTCTATGAACGTGATACGATATCTTTTGTATCAGTTTCTGAACTTGTGGGAAAATACCTGTATTCTAACCTAAAAACAAAAAGTATAGTGATTTTTTTTTTCTATCGGACATTATTGATGTGTGAAGTCAAAGGAATTGTTAATAATAAACAAAGAACAAAAAAAAGCTCGTTTGTCAGTAAATTTTCGTAAATTTTGATAAGGTTTACTGTACCATCTTGTGTAATCGCTTCCATATTTCGCACTCCTCCATTACCCGTAAAAACTTCTCTACCTACATGCAAAACATCATTATTCCACTTTGTCTCTAGATAAAGTGTGTTCTGAATAAAATGCAAGATTACGCGAAACATTTTTCTAAATCCAGAGCCGAAGTGCCTGGTAAATGCGTAAGAAAGGGTCACTTATAATAAATTTGGATCACTCCTCACAATAAAGTTTTGGATAACCTCAGTGTCTTCACTCTCTTCGCCGTCGGAATCGGGCTGATATTCTTTATCGCTACCACTACTAAAATCTTCTACATCCAAATCTTCCAAGTAACGTTGTATTTCTTTTGCCGTATATATTTTACGAACCATAGTGCTATTGTAATAACAAGATGCTATTGTAATGTTTCAATCACTTAGATACTTTTCGCAAATACCCGCTAAGTCACTCAAACAGATTGTAATTTTTTACTGATACCCACAAATTGTGAAAATAAAACAAATAAGTTGTTAAAAATCATGTAAAGATTATCTGTGATCAGTTAAAGACAATATAAACACGAATTGTTTTAAATGTTCATATATGACTCATTGGACGTAGATGATAATAACCACTACACTACGTTCATGAGTCATATATGAGCAAAAAAGAAAAATCGAAAAAAAGGGGAAATACGTATAATTATCTATTTATAACAATATATTCTTGCATTTTAAACACAATATTATTATTTTCTGAAAAATACAATTTTGGACTTCAGGCGGTATACAAATACATTGTACTGGGACAGGGAAGTTGTTAAGATCAAATCCCAGTATTTTATTACAAGGCCATGTTTTTTAACGACAATTAACTCGACATGGCTAATACTCAACGTAAGTGAGTCTCACATAAAGATATAGATATTTCGCTACTTGTTTTATGTTTAGCTAAGTGTAAGTCTTACTATTATTTATTTAAGTACCTACCTACATCCGCGCAATGCCGCGACGGACCATTGTTTACAAAATTGTTTTGTTAAAAGAATAACTGTTATGATACAACTATTTGTTTTAATATCTGAGAATTTAATAATGAACTATACTTCATACCGACACAATGAGCGTTTTCAACTGGAATAGTTACAGGAAGATCGAGGCGAAAACTTTGGGTATGTCTCGGAGGAAAAAGTATATAACTCGCCGTTACATCTTCACTTTCTCTTTTCTTAAGTTTTGCATTTGTTAATTTAGGTGTGCATTCTCGAATTAAAACTCTGCAATATGATTTTTTTATTAAAAATATGCAGTCAGGGGAGAAATAAAATTACGGAAATCATCCGCGGTTCATCATTGGGTACAGAAAATCATTCCTTATATGATTAAGGCTGCCTGTCCATTGACGCGGTGCGAGGCTGCGAAGCGGAGAAACGAAGAAACATTAACTAATAGGATTACATAAAATCTCCGCTCCGTTTCAGTGGACAAGGGTTTACGAGCTAGTTTAAAAATTCATACATAATTCGGAAACTGCGCGTGGTAGCGGTTCGGGCTAGCGGAGCGAAACGGCCGTGCAAGGCGGCGGGGAAACGGACTGGCTGATGTAAAATCTATATTTTCTTAAAAAATTAGAAAAACATACTATATGTTGTAAGTAATTTGCTTCTTCCGAGTCCAGCACTTCTTCCTCAAGCAATGCGAGGTAGTAAAATTTAAATATTTGTTTCGACAACATGTCTATTTTCCGTAATAAGTATTTCGCGTTTAACTGAACTGACTGCCCGCCGCTCAAATGACTCATTGCGTAAACTCGACCTAGCTCCGCTTAGGGTGCCTGTCTATTGAAGCGGAGCAAGGCTGCGTAACTGGAAACGGAGAAATATTAACCAATAGGATTGCAAATATCTCCCCTCCGCTCCAGTGTACAAGGGCTATCGGTTAATATTTCTCCGTTTCTCCGCTGGACAGGCACCCTTAGTCCGCTACTCCGCTAGGTAATACTCACTTCGCTCCACTGCCTCGTTCCGCTGCCTCGTTCCGCTGCCTCGCTCCGCCTCAATGGACAGGCAGCCTAAGGCCGTTATTAAGACCAAGAATATTGCTATCAGCGAACTATTATATTTTAGATGTGGGTCATATTACTGAGCACAATTTTGAGGGCGCTCAGTCGAATTTATCGATCTCGAACATCATTATCAGAACTTTATCTTTAATATTTATTATTTATCATCAAAACTTTGTGTTACGGGAAAGAAAATATAGGTGAATATCATACAAAAATATTAGCTATACCGAAAGCGAGCTGAAGCGAGCCCCATGTTAGTAGCTTGTATCGAAAACACTGACCGTGTATGTCGACTTGAGTCTGATACAATTGTCGTTAAGCGTCCATTCTTCCTAAAAATAGGTAAACAGTGCAGGTACACAGATTATATAGATCGATAACAACCTAAATAGACATTTTCTTGGGACGGATATTAGGTATTTGTAAAATAATATTTTTAAAATTTGAGCGTTTATTTTAGTAGGTAATGGTAGTTTAGTTCGGTAGAAAAAATATTTTAGACAAAAATCTATTCACTAGTCCTTGATATTTGCTGATGTGAGATGGATAGTTCTGTACCTATAAAAATCAGTAAACTCTCATTACAATAAATTAAAAAATAGATCTACGGAAACGAAAAAAGCGAGATAAAAGATTAATTTCAGAAATTAAGATTGATTACGCCTTACCCGACTAATACGAGTGAATTATCATCAGCTTTCACTTCTATGTCAATTTGTGTTTGGTGAGGCTTTGTATGAGGTAATTTAAGAAATCGATTAGGTCCTCGATTAATAATCTTAAAGTTGTTGACAGCATTGCCTACTAGTGCTCTTGTCATCCTAACTGCCACCTTACGATGCAGCTGCAACAATGTCTTTAGGTCATAGATACCTACATATGTTTAAGAATTACGTTAATGTTGAATAAATGCATGTGTAATCAATATCAGACAACAAAGGGACGTAATTCGGGCTAGCTCTTATAAGATTTCAAATGCTTTCTATCATTAAAATTCTCACGCACAGTGTAGCAGCTTGGGGGGTTAAAGCAATATTTCTCGTTTTTACAAGATGTTACAGCATATTGTTCGTAACGAGAAATACATATATTTTGTCAAATTAATACAATACAATGTTCTTATAACCTGTTCCTTCTCTTGACGAGACGTTGTATCAGTATTCAGATTATTTTCATTCCGATTTCTTATCACTTTGTGACCGTTTAGTGTTATGATATCTTCTCTGGGTACTATGATAAAATTACCAAACGCGGCTATATAAAAACGAAATAAAGTACATTTCAACAATTATTCAATTTAGAACGTAGAGTCTTTACTTTAAAGATAAAAACAAAAAAATTAAACAAGTGCGAGTCGGACTCGCCCATGAAGGGTTCCGTAGCAGCAAGTAACATCATATTAAAGTTCTTGTAGTTCGTTGTAAGTTTGATCGATGTATTAATTTTTTCATAAAAATATAAATGTTTTTTTTTTTTAAATAAAAAAAAAAACTACTTACTAGATCTCGTTCAAACCAATTTTCGGTGGAAGTTAGCATGGTAATGTAGATACATCATATTTTTTTTTGTTTTATCATTCTCTTATTTTAGAAGTTACGGGGGGGGGACACACACATTTTACCACTTTGGAAGTGTCTCTCGCGCAAACTATTCAGTTTAGAAAAAAATGATTTTAGAAACCTCGATATCATTTTTGAAGACCTATCTATAGATACTCCACACGTACGGGTTTGATGAAAAAAATATATTTGAGATTCAGTTCTAAGTATGGGGAACCGCCAAAATTTGTTTTTTTTTCTATTTTTGTGTGAAAATCTTAATGCGTTTCACAGAATACATCTACTTACCAAGTTTCAACAGTATAGCTCTTATAGTTTCAGAAAAAAGTGGCTGTGACATACGGACGGACAGACTGACAGATATGACGAATCCATAAGGGTTCCGTTTTTGCCATTTGGCTACGGAACCCTAAAAAAGGAATTAAACAACTAAATACAAAAAAAATTATATAATACTGTAATAGTCAAATAATACTTAATTTACTTAGTAATATTAAATCTACTTAAGAATAAGGAAACCTTACATAGGTAGGTATCAATTATTATTTTTTAAGGATAGGGGGAGAATGTTGAATTCATTGTGTGTATTAATAATTTTAAAATGTTTTTAAATCCTTAGGTTTATCTGTACCAAACTCATGTAAACTAAATTTAAATTGTTGTGATAAAAACTTGTAATACAATATATGTTTTCAAATTAATTTAATGCAAAAAATTCTAAAAGTACGAGGTATCCCTCAACTTTAAAGTAAAAATTCTTAAAAGCCACTTTATCTATAATCTATGTTACCTTCACGAAAATTATTGCTATCAGATTTTAAAGGTGTAATCAAACATAGGTTTCGTAAAGGGATAACACAGTCGTCTCTAGCTAACCATTCAACTGGTTTGTATTGTATGTTCATATCTTCATCGGACCATTCGGGACGATGTGAACTTATACTGAAATTAAATATATAAAAAAAATCTATTATTATAATACTAAATAGTCAATTTGTATAACAATATATAAAATACTCAGTACCTATAATAAAATGTATAAGTTAATAAATATTTAATTCTAAGTTCTATAATCTATAAAATAAAGATACACATTGAGCGTTTAGCCACATTATTCGTTGAGCATTGGAAAAAAAACTCATATTTGGTCTAATTTCATCATCATCAATAACTGATCCATTGGATGTTCATATCATTTGATGTGGAGGACTGCTGATCGTAGGTCTACCCCAACGACCTCCAGAGCGACAACATGGGCTCTGTAGTGCTCGTCATTTTGGGGAGGTTTGCCAATACTCGCCACGGTTTACTTTAGTTTTTACTCAGTTACTTGTAAAGGTTTACCAACTATTTATTATGAAATTCCGAAACAGTAGGTAATCATCGTCTGCCCTAACAAAAGGCAGCTGCACTATGGAAAACTAAATAGAATATAGGTACTTATTTAAGTCTTTCTAAAGCTTCTTCAATTCATATAACTATTATAAGTATATATTTAAACGGCAATCGACAATCTTTAAGCAGGTAAGGGTCACTCATTAGCAAAAAATAAATAAACGGCCACCGTTAATTATTTTGACAAGTTTGGCGTTTTTTTAACGATACTTAGAAAATATAATATTTAAAAGAGATAAGAAAGTGCATGAAATCTCCATTCTAGCATGTTAATATTTAACTTCACCTGCGTGTGCTAAGTAGGCACACACGTTTTTTTAGACCAAGTCCTAGCCAAATTGAAAGAAACGCTGAAGACCATACCTATCTAGAATAGAAAAATACTCGTATAGCGTAATCGGAGTCGGTAAAGGAAAGAAACAATTCTGTTTTGGTTGATTTAGGTTTACATTAACACTTTACTGTTAATTATGATAAGGGTCGGTCCATTCCGGGTGCCAAGCACCAAGGGGTGACAATTGCCAACGACAACTCACTCGTACATTCAAATAGAGATGTTCATGTAAAAAAAAATTGATATTTTTTTCTATGTGATATAGGTAGGTATCGTAGTGTTCTGTCGATAGTTTGCGATATATCGTACTAATATACATATACCGATATTTTCGATATATCGTAGAAATGTATTAATTTGAACAAAAAAAGGTCACAATATAATAATATATCGATACTAGAGGTCAATTCAAAATAAAGTATCGTATGCATGTTTAGTATTTCGTGTTTTATTTTAGGGGTGCTCAATACAAAACCGCCCCGGGTGCCAATCTACCCTACACCGCCACTGACTTCACATCGAGTTTTGTTCCGAAACACCGAAATACATATTATGCACATGTGCATAGAATGAGTGATGCTGAATTAGCTATTCCATCACATGTTACATCGCTGTTAAACAAATTTACAAATACATGTAAACAGGAAGACATTTTTTTAAAGAATATGGGAACGGAGAATCAAAGCGTTTCATTATTTTTGAAAACAGAGTACAACTTTATTTTTGGCCTTTTGATTAGAAATAAATAAACGCGCATAATAGCCAAATGGTGAGACTAAAGATCGACAACATCGGTATCATTTTCTCGAAGCTTCAGACACGATAGCTTTTCAACTTAAACAGGTTTTGTATTAACATTAACTACAAGAAAATTTATGGGCTTGCCGTTTATATAACTACATATATGTACTCTATAGACAGTCACAGACTTGAAAGAAAAGCGTGATAGTCCTGGAGCCAGTAACAGATTTACATGACCAAGTTCATCTCAAGCGATAATTAGTGGAATGCATCAGAGAGTTGTATCATAAAGCTTCGTGAACGTCAGCTACGGTTCCGTGGTTGGGCTTGGGATGAACGGCGGTAGCCTCCCACGCACGAAGAAAAAAAAATATTTCCTCTTAAGTAAAAACTTGTTAAATAGTAGCTGACCCAATATCTCGAAGAAAAAAAAAATCAGCTGACAAAAACATGGTGGATTAAACGTCAGCTGGTCGCTCGAACATGAAAAAAATATTATACTTTCAGTGATTTCCTATCAACTAAAAATTTACCTGATGATAGCTGCTTATATGGATAAATATACCTACTTTACTTTAGTTACTAGTACTCTTCTCTAACGCCGTTATTCAAAATACAAAACTTTTATAGAGTGAAGCGATTTTGATAAAACAAAGACTAAATGTTTTTTTCTTTTTTTTGTATCGCAGGGGAACCCATTTACGGGTGATGTCCAGGACGCCCGGGTAAGCAGTCCTAGACCGTATGTCGGATTCAGCACTTTGGGTGCAATACCATACTAAACCCCTGTAAGAGCCTTCAGCTGGTTTAATTGGAGGGTCCCGGATCTGCAAGCAACAGGATCCCTCCAGTGACAGGCTAGCCTTGGCGAAAAGACCAGACTTCTCCTCCAAGGGGAACGTCCGGCTCACCTCTGAACAGTCTCGACGACGCCGTGTCGAGACTAAAAGTTACCTCAAACAAGCTTTATGGATTTTATGCTCACTTTTTAACCTACGCCTAGTACTTTAGTAGTGACTTGTGTTCAGACAAACTGAAAGAGAGACACTTATTATATACATTTCAAAAATCATAGAAATGTATAATTATAAGGGTTAAGACTCCTACAAAACTTTACGTCAAAAATTCCAAAAAAAAACGACGTGAAATTTACAATTTCATTACATGTAATCCTATATTATAATCCTGATCACATAGCCGCGTATAACGCACTAATAATATTTCGCAAGATTGCGATAGTCGCGATGGATCGCCCTTACTTTTGATAGTAAAATTAATTTGTGTATAGCACCGAAATATTTCGAGCAGTCGAATAGTTTACAATGCATCCATTGAAAATTATAAACTACTCCTAAACGGTGAACAAAAAAACGTCGATAGTCCAGGTTATCGTTAGAGTGTTTCAAACGCGCATAATAACAAATAATTTAACATAACATAGTACATAATATATGTTTCGTACCGGTTCACAAATTCACAAATAGGTTCAATAAAACAAAGTATGTTCACAATAATATACTGACACATTACCTTGGTGTTGCATGTTTTGTTAGATCATTCCACAATGTACTTCCTTCAGGAGTTGTTAATTTTTCAAACAGCTGCACATGAGCGGTGTACCATAAATCCGGATTACCAATTTCATAAAGAGCAAGCTCGAGTTCTCCATTGGTTTCGTTACCGAAAGTCAACATACTTTCATGTGAAACACCTCTATTGTAATGCTGTTGGCTATTCGTTTCTTTTGAATTGTTTGTTCCCCATAGATCTGACGCAGAGCGGTCAGTAGAAAATAAAAATACATCCTTTTTATTTTCGTCTTTACCGTTGAAATAATGTTCCTTTTCTTCTTCTTTGTATATTTCATTTTTATCAAAACGCTTATACAATTTCGTATCAAAAGCTGCGTTATTCGAGTCGTTATCCGATTCAAAAGTTTTTAATGGATGTT
This sequence comes from Euphydryas editha, assembly GCA_036937285.1. Classification (NCBI taxonomy): domain Eukaryota; kingdom Metazoa; phylum Arthropoda; class Insecta; order Lepidoptera; family Nymphalidae; genus Euphydryas; species Euphydryas editha. The sequence goes on from JAUPFZ010000004.1 coordinate 9,990,416, forward strand.
TATACTGTTTGTATTCTGAATAATTTTCACTATAATTATCTATTGGATTTTTGAAAATATCTTCTTCAGTTTGTTCGATATTTTTCCATTCATCCTCAACTAAGTCTTTGGCGAAATTTTGTGAAAAATGGAAAGTATTATAATATTTAGACTGACGCTTTATACGATTTTTTTTCTTTACTATGGAACTATCATAGCACCCATGTGTTTTATCTGTAATTAATGGAAATATAAAACACAAATAGCACTGATGGGAAAATTTCGCAGATAAGTAACATTTGGTTTATTTTTATCAGTCCGTTATTTTGTTGAAGGTAAATTGTAATCGATTTTTATACACAACTTTAAATATTATAATTACTTTATTTATTTAAAGTAAGTAAAGTAAAATAAGTAATAAAAGAGATCGAGTGTCTGAACATATATATATTTTTAATCAAAAATAAATCTATTTTAAAACAAATGTTGTTTTATTTTGAATGCTATTCATGGATAGTGTAGCTATTTTTAATGTAGGCATATACATATTTATGAAAATATTTAGAAATAATTCAGTAGGAAATTACGTACATAATACGTAATTACGTACGTTAACAAGTAAATTTTACAGGTATAATAGATAATGATAGATAATATATAAATATATTTAACTCCCTGACTTATTTATTTCAAGTTTTACGTAGCTTGTACGTATTGTGTATAAATATTAAACAATATAATAATTATAATCATTTTCCAATAGTTTGTTAACATTCCACATACATACATAATTCTATAAAGCGTTAATGTTTGGAATTACTAAGAACTATATAAATTATGACTGATAATTCATTAATTCATTAATGTGATATAATTATTCAATATTTAAATTACTACAATATTGTGCGAAAGGGTCTAGCCCAGGGGTGGGCAAATATTTTGATAGTCGGGCCACATTGCAGATGAAAATTTGACCCCGGGCCCACATTGCAGTGGAAAATTTGACCCCGGGCCAAACAGTTTTTTTCTAATTTTTTTTTTAATAGTGAAATTGCACCGGCGTCTTTAGACATAGTTTAATCTTTTAAATATTACTTCTTCACCCGAAGTACTTGTACTCGTGATTTTAGATCTCTGCTTTTACTTATAAGGGAGATATGGGGGTAGCAACCCCTAACGGTTGTATTTTTTTTTCTCAGAAACTATGACAGATATTTAAATGAATCCAACGCGAAAAAATATATATGAATGAGTTCTATATTTAGTATTTTTTTTATATTTTTTGATTAATTTTCTTAAGTGTAAAAAAATATATTTATTATTTAAGGGTGGTTTTTTATGGACTTTAACTACTGGAGATACAACAACCAAAAAAAAACATTATACATTTGTCTCAGAGTCTACTGCAACATATTATAAATACAAAAGTTTGTTGAAATTTCCCTATAGTAAGTCGGCTAGACCCTTTTTGCACGGGTCAGGTAGGTAGTATTTGATAAAATAAAAACGAGACAAAGGAACAATAAGATCTATAAAGACGACAGAAAAAAAATATTAAAACTAGCGGCATGCAGGAAAAATAAAGTCGGTTTTATTCTAGCTTTTTTCATAGATTGAAGTATTAGAAAAATATATTTTTTTAATTTAAGAACAATATTGTACTATATTTTTAGATAAAATCGTCAAAAATTAACTGTTAACTGTTTTAACTTAGTATTTTAAAATCAAAGTACGGAGATAACTTTCCATTAATTACCTAAATAACGTGTTAATTATATGTAGGTATTAAAAATATAGATATTTGCATGTGAAAACATATATTACACTTAAAATTTACTACTGTTTTGTTTATTAGACGACTCTAGCTCATACAAAATTGGTAACATTGAAGTAGAATCAAATCATTTATTAAGAATATATTTTGTGCATACTTTCCAATCACGTTCCACAAAGAACAGGTTTTCGGAACGACGACGATCGTTGCGCGGGGAGAGAACGAACACGCGCGAGCCAGCGCGAGGCGGCGCGAGGCCGGTCACCCCGTTCAGTAAACGCGAGTCCCTGACTAAGTTTATACGTCTTGTTCATCTTCGCTCAAAGTTAAGTTATGGAAGCTTTTATTGAAGGGGTTCGTTTACAACCTTGCTTATGGAACCCTTTACATCCGGACTACCGTGAAATGCACGTCAAGGACGACGCCTGGCAGTGTGTTGTTGATCATTATAACAACAGCACTATACCAAATAGTAAGAGACATTTAATTAAAAAAATAATTAATTGAATAGTAGGATGTTTTTACATTATGTTAAATAGTTATATGATTAAAGTAAGAGTATTTTCCAGCCAAATTACAAGTTAGGACTATGATATATCAAGTGAATAAAAATGCAGAAAAAGTTTAATTAAATTTACAGTTCAAACGATAATCTAATGACTTACCAACTTAATTAATACCTTCTGTTCTGAATACCGGTAAAGAATAGGTATGTTGGGAAACGTGTTTTTTTATTCCGTAAGACAATACAGAAAAAAAATCTATAGTTATTCTACACTTTATACTGCATCTGTCAATGTGGTAGTTCATGTGTTTGTTTGAAAGCGATAATCTTAGGACATTCGGGTTTGATTGTAAGCATTCTTTTTGCAATACTATGTATAAATATTTTTATATGTGAAAGGGATAGGCTACTATTAAAAGTCACGCAACGACTCATAGAAAGGAAACAGTACAACATATAAACGTAGGTCGTTTAATATATTATTTAGTTAATATATATTATGATAACAATTGGAACAGCTTAACATGCTTGCGAGGCACATTTGGAAGACTCCCAAGGACCAAAACAGAAACGAATATTTGTGTAAGCACAAATAACCATTCTGAGCGGGAATTGAATATATGACCGTCAGAATTAATGGAACTCTCAAGTACTACACCGGCACGTCTTAATCTAAATTATTAATTTTAAATATCTGTTTTTCTTATCTTGTACTTTTGCTTACTTAGACAACAATTTATATATAACTTAGGTACTAATTTCTTTCGCATAATATAATATAATAATTTCATGGGTTCGAAATTTTTCGCGGAACCTTAATCCTTTTCTCGAAAAAAAAAAAAAAAAAAAAAACTTATATAACTTCTTAACTTCAGCCGTCTGTAAGTTAACCCTTCTTTTAGGGTTTATTCACACACACATAAACGTAAAAAAGAAAAAAAAAATTTTTTTGCTATACGTGCTTAGGTACCGTGTAAAAATTACCTACCGTGTAAAAATTAAGTTTTATTATTAGATTTAGTAAAAAGCTGTTAGTTTTATTTTGTCTGTTTGTAGCGTCATAACAATACCTTTTTCGCTATAATAATTATAACATGTGATACAATAACTATTCTTTTTTTTTCAGTACAAATTGCTAAAATAGAATGGAAAAAACTACGAGATAACCATAGGGATGCACTTAAAAGGGCTAAGTTAGGAAGAAATAAATTATTACCTGCACAAATAACCACATGGAAGTATGCTAAGGCTATGCAATTCCTAGAACCACATATGAAGTATCGTATCACGGAAAATATAGAATTCGATCCGCCCTCTGTACCTACGTGTAGTTCGAAAAATTCCGACCACGACGTATCAACGACTGAAAATGGTGAAAGTCCTCTTCCTCTCGCCTCCCTATCAAAACGACGCTGCTTAGAGTGTAAAGTGGACTACCGTCAAGACTCGGATGCTCTGGAATCGTTCTTCAACTGTATACTTCAGAGTACCAAGACGATGCCGCAATGGATGCAGACTCAAGTGAAGAAGAAAATATTTGCGATAATCATCGATGCAGAGGAAAAGTTATCCGTACAAAGTCAAGTTGAAGGCGATAGAGATCAACACGACAACGTGCCGATGGAAAAAGAAATAAAAACTGAAATTTTCACTGACGACAGTTATGATAAAGATTATTCATAGTCAAATACTTCTATGTACATACATAGAAGTCTTTGTTCATAGTACAAAAAAATATGACTGTACTAGTTTACGCCTTGAACTTTGCTATTGTATAAAATCTTTTCATACTTTTATAAGACAGTGAATACTTTTGCATGTGTAAATTAAAGGAACTAAATTTTAGAAAGTAAAGTTATATAGTGAAAAACTGTTATTCATAAATTAAGCTTGTAAGTTAAGAGTTTAATTTGCCAATTACCGAGGAGAATAATAAAAACAAGAACAGCTTTATACGTAATTTCGTAGATTTTAATACCGTGATTAAACAGGCTGTTCAATGATAATTTCTATTTAATATATATTGAAATGGTTGTGTGATGTGCCAGGTTATTTGTTTAATAAACCATAATGTTACCACAGTTAAAAGTATAAGCAGAAACCTCATCGATACAGCCTTTATTTCTACCACTTCTTCTTGACAAATTATGTGCATACTTCTAAAAAACAAATTTATCATTAGACAAGTTTATTATACCCACTTATGTAAAAAGATTTGTTAATAAATGACCTACTCAGAATACATACACTTTCATTAAGCGCCACACGTTTTTCATCATGAGACCGTAATATGATTCCAGTCACCGACTAAAAAATAAATTAGTAATAATTTTACTTTTTTTTTTGCTCTAAATTTCTATATGACGTCTTTACTTTTTTCACTTCTTATTTTTGTTTTTTTGTTTCTAAATTTAATAACTTACGTCCATTTTACGTAACTTGCAGACTTGAAAAGGTAACTTTCTCCGTAAACGTAAAACGTAAGGATTAAGAAGCCGGATTCGGTTTTTATTACTATCTAGTACATGATCAATCGGTATATATTCGTCTCCAGAAACCTGCTGCAGTATAATAATGTTATATTTTATTGGACCTTATTTTATTACATATATTTTTAGCTTATTCTAATATATAATTAGAAAAAAATATCTTTAATTAATAATTAAATAATTTTATTAATATAATTAAATAACATTTAATAAATATTGTTTATATAATTGATAGTCGTTTAATATTAACTTTTATTTTACTTTAAATGAGAGTTAAAAATCGGTTCGGCCTAGGTTAAACTAGTAAAGTATTTAGGCCAAACTAGCTTAGGACAATAAGCTAAACTTGTATATCCTGATAAACCGGTTTGACCTAGTACTAACTAGTTTTGTATTCAATAGAGTTTGGCCGCTAATAGTTCAGTAGAAATAAGCACAATTAATTTCTTACTTGTTATGATGCTAATATTGCAAAATTTATTCTACTAACATTTGGGAAACTCAATGACTTGACTGTGATAGCAAGTTTCTGTTTACAGTTTCGCAATGCATTATGTTTAAAAAGTTCTTCACGCTGAAATCGTGTCTTTCCTTCTTCTAATAGATCTGGATTTTCCTGACATTTTGTTTTATCATTTTCAATTAAACGAATATTTAGTTATTTTTTTATTTATTAAATTGTATTTATATTTATAAATATATATACATAAACATTTACATTAATATTAAGGTTTCTAAAATACTATTTAATCATAATCTTACGTCTACATAACAATTTGTCTGATTCGTGAATGTTGAATAGTTATAGGCTATATTTATCCAACTCCTAAAAATTTGGTTCGAAATATAATAATTTGATTATGAATATTGCCTACGATTTATTTTACTCTATGTTTATCACATTTAATGATTTCCTTTTTATTTATTCAAAGTCTTCTCCTGTTTTAATTAAAATAACTAATTAAATATCATCTACTAATACAAATATATTTGTGTTTTTCCTGTTAAAAAGATAAATTAAATTTTTTGAAACTGTTTTAGTTTTGTTGAGTAAAAGTATGCTATTTTTTTTTAAATTGTTATCACCAATTCAAGATTGGTGTTTCATTAAAATCTATCAGTTAGTAAATAATTTGAAAAGATAAAAAATAAAAAAAAAACGAATAAAATGATTTAGGATTCTAAATTGACCTTCTTAGAAAAAAAAAATAGTAGAGAGCACTAGATTTTCTTGAACCTATATGTGACCCAAACAGGAGCTTTAGATTATTTTGTATTTGAACAGGCACTGTGAAATCAAACATAAGTTCAAGGAAGGTACTACTATTTATTTTTTTAATATACCACATTATTTTAAGCACCGCGTCTAGTACCTACTGATTCCAATAATGTAATAAATAATAAATACATACGTTTTGACACTTTATAATAACCGCTCGGACCTCTAATTGAGAGTTTTTATTGTTAGTGTGATCTGAATCCTGCCCCATCAATGAATTAATTGTTATAAAAAAGATAGACAGTATGAATATTTCTGAAAAAAATAGAATTCTGTAAAAATATACCTAATATGTATCAGAATATTGTATCTATTACAGAAACAATAATTACCGGTTATTTTAAATTTATAATTCATAGTGAGAACTTAATCCAGTATATTTCATTTAATCTATAGCCTTATCAAAATCTGTTCCAAATATAGTTACTGTGTCAGTAAATTGAGTGATTACATTTTTAAGTCATTTTTAGTAAAAAGATTGGTTAAAAAAATTCGCGAGGTTATTATAGTAACTTCATTGTATCTGTGATTACCAAAAGTTGAATTCGAACAAGGTTTTTTTTTAGTATAAAATGTTAATAAAGTTTATTCACCACTTAAAATGCATCATATTTTTTTTTTTTATAAAAATTGAACTCGGGCTTCTTGTTTCTACAAAAGCATAGATATAGGTTCTAAGACAAACATTATAAGCCCCTATGAACATTGTTTTATTGAAGTTGTAACTAGACATAAACTATGGCGATGTAGTTATTACGACATAGTTTAGTTTTTGACGACATAGGTGGTTGAGAATATTTTTTTTTAAAAACAATTATGATAACTGTAGCCTATGACCAAATAATGCAAACAAGATTTTTTAATGAAAGATTAGCCTGTATTTAAATCCGTAAGTAGGTTTGGTAGGTAGGTGAAGCCGATACCGATATATCGGCGATATTGCGAGTTTTCCGATATATCGGAATCGGCGACATTAATTTGCCAATACACCGATACATTTTGAATTTCGCGCCCTATAGAAAACCCATAAGACCCCTAATAAGTTTGATAGGGAGAAGTGATGACCTTTTTTTTCAGGTATTCGGATAGGGTCCAGGGGTAAATGTTGATGCTGGATGTCGGATGACCTTTTTTTAGGTATTCGGATAGGGTACAGGGGTAAATATCGATGCAGGATCTCGGATGATAGCACCGATAATTGTGATATCATCCAATAATTATTGAATCATCCGATAATTATTTATAATTTTTATCCGATAATTATCGATAACTATCGCCCACTATCGATAATTATCATCCGATAATTATCATCCGATAATTATCGATAACTGTTCATTCCATAATTATAGATAAGTATCGATAACATGATACGATAATTATCGATAATTTTATCCGATGAAAACCCCTACTACTTAATCATATGCGTTGTATAAAACAAAAGTTAATTATTTCAGTTTCGAAACAAAAAAGTTCTGTGTGGAGCACTGTGAAGTAAGCACATCTGATAATTCAAAAGCAATATGTCAATTGATGTCAATCTTTATTATTTATTTATTTATTATTAAGGTTTGCTAGCAGTTGTTAAGTTTATGATACATTACAACATTAATTTTATTATAGACTACATTTCTAAATGTACAACCATATTAAAGCAAACACGACATGCAAAAATATAAATTTTTGTCTTCTGATCTTTAAGCTGTTATCGGTTATTTTTCTAAATAAAGATATATTATATTAATATAATGAGTAATATTATCTGTTATTAATTTTCTGCTTTTTATACTTTTCCAGCTATAGATATTTGAAATACGTTGTTCTTAATATGTCCATGTTTCCAGCTATCTCTGATTATTCGATGTCCGTATCGGCTTTGTTTTGGCAATACTTTTTCATAAGTATCGGTATCGGCGATACTATTTTATAAATATCAGTATCGGTATCGTATCGGCCGAAGTGCGTATCGATGCATCCCTGGTTTTAATATAATCGATTTACATGTTTTACATGTACTGACCCAAAAAAAAAATCTACAATAAAAAGTTTCAGCTGATTTTGTTTGAAAGCCATAATCTGAGATTTTGCTAGTGACATTGGTTCATAAAAATAATATCTATTATATAGTTCATTTGTAGAAGACTAGCGGCCAGCCCAGGTTGCGCCCGGAGTTTGTATATATACCTAAACCATCCTCAAGAATCACTGGTGGTGAAAACCGCATAAAAACCCGTGCAGTAGTTTTAGAGTTTATCGCCAACAGACAGACAGACAGACGCGACTGAGGACTGTTTTATAAAATGTAGTGATAATAAAAGCATATCAACCAAGTAAGTAAAATAAATATTTTAATAACTTTATGAAGATAGCACCTGTAATGTCTCGAGGCACATGTTTTTTGTCAAATCGTATTTAAACAATGTTAAAATAAAAGTTTGTTTAATTTTATTTAAGTATTTATTCCAAGTAATAAGATTTTCACGATGTCATATTCAAATGAGAAAAGGATATTGATTACATTTATACATTGTTAATAAAAAGAGTTCAACTGAAGTAATTTAAATCATTTAATCATTTACTCATTTCTCATTTCAATCGCTAATGATACTGAATTCATTTCAATGCCATCAATTATGAATTCTTTACCATTGTTATTTTATAATTTAATTACAATGATAAAAAGACCTGATCAACTAAATAATAATAAATAATTAGAAATAATATATTTTATAGTTGCTTAAGCACTTCTCTATAAAATTCCTTTTAAAGGAAAAAAAGATATATTGATCAGATCTCTTTAAGCAACATTCTCTTTCCTTAACAATATGGTCTACAGTAAAAGGCGAGGCTGCAACTATTATCATTTTTATCAAAAAACAAATCACTGAGATAAATGTTAAAAAAATTTAAGAAAATAATTTTTGCCATTATTAATTTACACTTAAATAATGCCTATGAAAATATTGATCATATTTGATACTATATTACTAGTATTGAATTACGAATAATTATTTATTCTATAACCAGCAGCCTCTAAACCTTAAAAAAAATATCCTAAATATTACATTTATATCAACGAACAGAATTGAATACAAGAAGTTACTACAAATCACTTGAAAGATAATGATAACTAGTTTTAATGGGAGGTATTATATCAAAATTGGTGGAAACAAAATAAAAAATATGTTGTACATGTAAATTTATAAATTAAAAAAAGAATGTATCCCAATTACTCGCTTATTCGCCAAAACAAGACTTATTATGATATTGAATTGTTAAACTGCATATTGATTATACTAAAAAACGGACAGAGATAGATTTCTCGAATATTTATTAACATTACGATAGTTTTAAACGAACAATCAGATATTAAGGAAGTTGAAAATTAATTTAAAATGATAAATTAGAAAGTTACATTTTTCGATTTTATAAGATTTCTTTGCCGAGTTATAATTAGAGGGTAGGTACTTACTAATATACATATTTATAAAAACCAAATATTGGTAAATTTTGACCTATGTAGTTAAATTCTGAGTCAACTATATCTCCAATTACAGCGTCGTTTTTACATACTTAAGTTTTTAATTATTATTACCAATCAATACTCTTTGAACGTTCAAGTTTTAATTTATATTTTATCATATCTGTTAGAGATCTCGATGACAAAGAAAAGGTAACGAAAATTCTATTCTAATTAATATTAACGTCTATAAGACTTCAATATAGATAAAACATTACTACACACTTATAAACTAAGTCAAACACATGCCAACTAAGATATTTTTTTTCTATAGCCATTTTATGATTCAGAATCTGTTGATGCATATGTAGCCGCTTTACTCGTCTGAAAAAAAAAAAAATAATTGTTACTACACAGTAAATTTTATAATTATATAATATTTATAATTATATTAATAATAGATTAATTTATAATTGCTTAAGCACAATAGTATATACTAAATATTTGCGACGTCACTAGGGAGGGAAGTGATATATTGCAAACCGGATCTTTTTTTGTTTAAATAAAAATCCGAGTTTTTGATGTTACATCTCCCTCCCGTGTAACATATAAAAAAAAATTATAAAGCTAAGATTGAAATGAAAGTTCGGCTGTAATTCAAATTGATAAAAAAGTAATTATTAGGTTTTTAAAATATGAATTTACTCATACATTTGATATTCTTGATGTCGCGTATTCTAGCAACGCGTAAGTAAGCAATAGAATTTCGATTTAGTTGTTACCAATATAAGCATATGGTATTAATTCATTATATATTATTCATAAAATAGGAGATTAGTGTTATTCTGTGTCACATACGAATTATTACAAGGAAATTGCGAGATTAAGGCCGTGTTCCGAAATTCACTGGAGCACTGCAAAGTGTGACGTCATTTTAGTATACTGCGAAGCCGTTCCTTTTTAGTTTCTTATACTATGCTGTACTGGTTACTGTTTATAACGGAACGCAGTCCAGTATACTATCATCTATCAGCCATTGTTTTTAAATGTCAAAGTTATGACAGATCGCATAGTTTAAGCCGTGTTCTATATCGGAACACGGCCAATATATTTGCATCGGGACGAAATCTGACGCATGCGCTCTAAATTGATTCATCATTTGGCCCGGAAGCAATGTGGCACTTTCACCCCTAAAATTGCAGTTAAAAATCGTACTTTAGATCCAGTTGTTATAAAAAACCTTTTTTATTTTAGTTACTTAATAATTTTTTTATATTAAATGTGTTTAAATAAACTAGTTCGTCAGGATTGATTTTGTGTTTTTATTTTTACTGAGTATATTACAGGGAGACTGGTGAGTTACTATCCATATTTAAGGAGAATATTCGGTACATGATTCTCATTCGAATTATGTAAAAATATGACATAAATATAAATAAACTTCTAAGTACAGTTACCCAACAGTTGTCTAATTATTTACGCGTCGTCTGGACACCCTAGCAGCTAGCTGCGCTGTCAGCTAGCTGCCTACCAGCCAGCTAGTTTACCTACGTCCAAACGCCACCAAGTGTTAACAGGGTAGCAGGCTACCTTTGATAAACAAGCACGATCCAATCCCCCTTAATACTATAATCCTGGCTTAGGACAGGCAAAAATACTAAGAATATTTTACTCGTTTAAGCAACTTTGTTGGAATGATGTGAACTTTGGTAATTTTTAGATGTGGAAAAGCGGCACAGTACAACACCTGTGCACGTGCCGCCGGCATGACTGGAAAAGTATCCACGCTTAATTTATTTGAATTGAAATTTATGGAAATTCGATTAAACATTAAGTACCTATATTTTCACATAATTCGAATGAGAATCATGTACCGAGTATTCTCCTTAAATATTGATAGTAATTCACCAGTCATCCTGTATATTTATATTGATTACAACAACAGTCGGACAATGCATTTAACAAAACTTTGATGATTGACTTTTTGACATTTTTTTTTTTTGACAAATTAGGTTTAATATTGATTCTGAAGTTTTATGTCATATTTTACAGTAGTCTATTGTTCTATTTTTGTTCACACCAGTCCACACGATAGCAGCTAGCAATATAATATAACAGCGAGCTAACGGTAGCAGCGTTTGCCGCATTCATGATTTTACTGTGGCAATGCCAGTATTCTATATATTAAAATTAACTAATATTTGTAAACCATTTGAATTAGTCAAATGGTTTCTATTCAAATAGTTAATTATTATTTTAATATTTACCTCGCAACTGTCATAGAACTCCATAGCTGTGTCGCTGTCGGCAAATGTAATTGTCACTGTCTTTTCAACTGACTTATTGCTTGTATAGTCCATTCCCGTCCAGGTGCAAGTATCGCCAGACAGCTGTCAAATTTATTGTATCTATTATATATAATAAAATATAGAGGTTTTTATTAGAAATATTATCATCTGCTTGTTCCGGCATATCGTTGTGTAAAATCTGCTGGACGAAATTGGACGCGGTTTCCACAATTGTGATCCTGGAAGACTGTTTTAAAATCTAATGTGGCTCTCAAACACACATGATAAGCTATATTTTAATAAAACCTATACTAAATAACCTAAAATTTTGTATGTTTAAACACAGGAATATTATAAATTTTCGTATCGTTTCAAAACTATTTGCGACAAGAGAGACTATTTATTAAAAACTATAAAGTAAACATACAGACAGTAGACTAAAAAACAATGTTACAATTTGAAAAATATCAACAAATTTAAGAAGTAGCGATCTTTAACACGATGACGATGGTTCTGGTGTAGTGTTGCGAGTGGTCGCCTCAACACCGGCGGTCACGGGTTCGATTCCCGCTCGGGGTAGATATTTATATTTGTACAAATATTTGTTTCCGTGTTGGTTGCCCGGTTTGGGTGTACGTAATTGTGTATTTTCCCGGCGGTGCCTCGAAGAACATGTAAAGCCGCCGGTCCCGGTTGTTATCATAGACTTCAGATAGCATGGTGGATTAAGCTCCAACCCTTCTTCTATGGAGATGAGGCCTTCGCTCAGCAGTGGGTTGTTTACAGGCTGATACAGTTCAGTTCAGATATTTAACACTTGAAAATCGATTCGTGTTGACAAAAGACGTACCTGAAACTCAGTGTCGGTATGTATTAGCATGTCGGCAAGTATCTCGCCGCTGTTGGAGTCCGTAACGAGGATCTTGGGCGAGCAGATCTCCTGGTCGAAGGACACCTGCACGCACGTGGTCTCGCAAGTCGTCTGCGAGTCCGCCGCCTGCACCAGCGCCTTGCACGGATAGTACAGCGACGATTCCTCCTCCTGGACATTTTTACGAATTTAACCCACTGACAAAATTCTGTTCAAATAAGAAAACATTGATAAAAATTGCATACTTTTATAAATTGAATAGAATTATTATCATTGAATTATAATCATTTTGTATAATACAAAGAAGGAGTTAATTCAATTAGTTACAATTTTTTCGATAAATTAACATTTATTTGCTATACTCGTTCATTCAATATTTTTTTTAACTTAAATTATACAGATTGTACTATATTCTATGTTAAATAATTTATAAGGAGATATGCGTTGATGTAGTCGAGAGCCGGAACTATAGCGAGCGCTTTTCCTCTATGTCCACAGATATGAAAGACGCCGTTTGGGCGTAGATAATGAGAATGATCTAAATGGAGTAATTCATAAATATATAGAGCACAGATTAATTACAAGTAACAATGTGCTAATAACAACTTATATACATGTGTCATATTTAAGATCCTTCAACCTGCGTTATTGTTTTTCATTTACAAGCCGAACGCTTAGGCCTAGGCCGATCGTGCCTCTCACGGTTGTATGCGCGAACGATCCCGTGGCTCCCCACTACAACGATGAGGGCACCGCTGGATTTTAGTGGGTATTCTGGCTTCGCAGTCAGCGAGTCCTACATACCCATCGCCTTCGGGTGGCGGGATGCGTTAATGCATTTCCCAGCGATAAAAAAAGGCCGAGCGTGCCTCTCTATCGCTTGTTTCGCGCTCTCACTCGCGGAACGTGACAATGAGACATGCTTTTTCGTGCGTGCAGCCGGCATTCATCGATTTACAAGACGTTATCATGTCAAAAACGGACACTGCTCTCTATACCCTATACAAGTTAGCTTGATCTTTTTGACAGATGTAAATTTTCTGATAGACATAACTTTGCAATGACGAACATATTATTTTCTTAATTTAAATGATTTTGAAAATTGTAAAAATATTTAAAAAAAAAAAACATATAACACAAAAGTCCCTAAAGATTCAAGCGTCATCCGAAAATTTTAAGACTTTTTATTGCTTCAAAGTAAAATTTAAATAGGAACACAGAAAATATTAGACGCTTGTACAATGTTACATCGGTCGGACGGATTTTTGTTTCGACGTTGACACACGCTATCACCTACGGGGAACGACCACTGACTAATGACTATTTCTTCACCACATTCTCTAACAACGCGTAATCTAATAGCATTCACGCAGACGACGTCGTGGGCAGCAGCTAGTTTTAACATAAAAGTATTTTATTGTTTTAACATAAAACGTTTATTTTAAAATAACACAAAAATTAGTTAGTTTTAAATGACGCGATTTTTTTTTTTGTGTAGGTAAGGTAGTGTTCTGGTTAGAGACAAAAGTAATAAATATACTAGCTACTTCTAATGTACGTTGATAAAATTAACTTTGTATTGTATATTTATGATTACATCAGACTTTTTAGGGTTCCGTAGCCAAATGGCAAAAACGGAACCCTTATGGATTCGTCATGTCTATCTGTCTGTCCGTCCGTATGTCACAGCCATGTTTTCCGAAACTATAAGTACTATACTGTTGAAACTTGGTAAGCAGATGTATTATGTGAACCGCATTAAGATTTTCACACAAAAATAGAAAAAAAAAACAATAATTTTTTGGGGTTTCCCATACTTAGAACTGAAACACAAAAATTTTTTTCATCAAACCCATACGTGTGGGATATCTATAGATAGGTATTCAAAAATGATATAGAGGTTTCTAATATCATTTTTTTCTAAACTGAATAGTTTGCGCGAGAGACACTTCTAAAGTGGTAAAATGTGTGTCGTCGTCCGTCCGTCCCCTGTAACTTCTAAAATAAGAAAATGATAAAACAAAAAAATATATATATGATGTACATTACCATGCAAACTTCCATCGAAAATTGGTTTGAACGAGATCTAGTAAGTAGTTTCTTTTTTTTTATAAAAAAATACACTATTATTAAGACATCGATCAAAGTTACAACGAACTACAAGAACTTTTATATGATGTTACTTGCTGCTACGGAACCCTTCATGGGCGAGTCCAACTCGCACTTGTTTAATTTTTTTTAATAGTTACAAAAATAAAAAATATTATAAAAGACTGAAGATAGTTGCTTTACATTTTATTATTTCTAATATCCAATCTTATGTATATATGATGATATAATACCTACCTCATTGTAATAATAGTCCTCATTGTGGTCATAGCCATGTTCATAATCTTCATCATATTCTCCTTGCTCTTCTTCCTTCTCAAAATGAACCTGTTTTGTTGCTTCAGTCACAGATGATTTTTGTGTTTCACTACCTTCTAGCTTTTGTTCTAAGTCACTTTTATTATCTTGAGAGTTTTGTATCCCTTCTTTACTTGCGCTGGATGGTGTCTCTGTGTTTTGCTGTACAGTTTCCACCTCTAATAGTTTCGGAGTAACATTGTCGACATGCTTTTCTTTGGCCTCGTTTTCTTTTCTGATAGCCTGTGCAGCGGCGACTTGTAGTTTCTAAGGAGATTAATAAATATAAAATAATATTTCGTTAGGTGAACATTAGTATAAAGAGTGTTTTTTATTTAATGATAAATGGCACCAGTTTCGATTTAGCAATTTCGTCGGAGACCTAAATTCTATGAACTTATTTACCTATATTGGTTTTTTCACTATGTATATCAAGATGATACGATAAAGTAATGACAGATTATTATTAATAGTGACATGTACCTTCCATATAATTGTGGCTAGTTTAAGTCTTAATTCGTAATAATGAATAAAAAAATATTAATTTAAAAAAAAAAGCTTCATTGGTAAAAAATTTAATACTTGTTTGATATAAAATTATTACATATTTAGCTTATATTCGGTTTCACTGCATCAGTATTTTTGTCACCGTATCAGATCTCTCTACTAAAATGTTAGGTAAAAAATGATAGGGATGTCACTATCGATAAATAACTAATACATATAATAACAATGAAGATACAGATAGAATGTGTCTCGTTTTTATCTTTATAAAAACTGTTACTTTTCTTCCAAATAAATTTAATAACATACCCTAACACACTCTGTGACTTTTTCCTGGAAAGCAGTCGCTAAGGCCACTGACTTGAATCTAACGGCTAAGGTTTCTTGTTCGCCTGCACTCTCGGCGTAGTTATTGCCGTACCATGTCCAAGCACGATCAGAATTTTTCATTGGCAATAATTCTAAGTCTTTGAATATTAACATGTTCAATACAGCTTTATGCACCTAGAAAACAGAAAATATAAATAATAATACTTATTGTAAAGTGTATCTAATCTACATAATATAAATACAATATGTTGCAGAAATTAATCACACGTCAAGCTAGAAGTAAAGCTCATGGATATTGATAATCGGTTCGGTCTAGTATAGCATCTACAGAGTTCGGTTAAAATACCCCACAAAACAAGTAATAATGTTGTTTTTTTTTTTCATTTTACTATTTAATTGTTCGAATGCATTTTATTTTATAGACATTGTTTCAATTCATTTTATATACCTACTTTTTCATATTAAAGTTTTTAAATTATGCGTAAGTATAAAAATAAAAAGAAGATTTTAGAAGGTTACGTGTTATAGTAAGAGTATTATTAAACTTTTAATTAATTCGGTTTTTTAATATTATATTACTCTTCAATCTTATCAAAATCTAAGTAATTGCAGAAAGCTTGATGTGCAATATTTACTGTCAAGCACTGTATATTATAAATATACATACAGTAGGCGACATATTTATAAATTAAAACAAATAAATCACCTGCTCTCTCCTCAGTAATAATCGGTAACTGTTTTTTTGTGGATGATATAATACTTTCATTTCTCCAACACCACGCTCCTTCCACTCACGAGATTTTTCATCATATCGGTATAATTTGCAGCGTTCACCAAATAATTTTTCCTTAAAGTATAATGTTAAAATTCTTATCACATACAAAAATCATCCAATTAGGCATATACCTATTTATTACTTAATTATCTATACTTAATATTATAAACCTGAAGAGTTTGTTTGTTTGTTTGTTTGTTTGAACGCGCTAATCTCAGGAACTACTAGTTCGAATTAAAAAAATATTTTTGTGTTGGATAGTCCACTTACCGGGGAAGGTTATAGGCTATATAACATCACGCTACGACCAATAGGGGCTGAGTATTAATAAGAAACGTTACAAAAACGGGGGGAAATATTCTTTTTTGAGAGCTTCCGTTGCGTCCTTTAATATTCCTCTTCCCGAGACCTTATTTACTATAGTTCCACTTTTAAAGTAAATATAATATCACGCTTTTATTCCCCGAAGGGGAAGCAGAGATGCACATATTAAATGTAACACTTTTCGCCAGTTATGAGTCCCATGTAATAGAGGGCGAGCCTTTTGCCATACTCGGGCACCAGACTCCGTGCTATTATTGAGAATTTTCGAAAAATAAAAAAACCCAATAATACCGAGTATATATAATCAAACGTGAGACCCTTTGCTTGGCAGTAGCGCTTGCGACCACTCGACCGACAAGGCGTGCACTCTTAGAGTAATGGTTTAAAAATATTTAACTACATGTTTTTCCTCAAATAAACGCGGATGAAACCGCGGGACACAGCTAGTAACAGATAAAGGTTTTAAAAATGTTATTTTCTTTCTTAATTTATAAACCATAACTTCAATTCCTATGTTATATAAATCATTCTTACCTCATCTTCTTCCCCTGTTGTTACAACAATTTTATCAGGGAGAGGTACAATTGGTTCGTAATAAGGATCATACTCTTCTTCCACGGCTGCACCAGTACCAGAATTATTAGCATCACCACAGACACTCGTCTTTGATTTATCATCAACTTCTCTAGTTTTGCTTACAAAAAGCTGTTGTCCAGCACCTTCCCATTGGAAATCAGAGTTTTCTGAAAATATTAGAATGATAATTATGATGAATATTGACTGAAGCTTTTAAATAAGATATATATAATAATAATGTAGCTTATTTTGTCACTAACTTTGAATGCCAAATCCAGGACCAGTTGAAGATAATGCAGCGAATGTTAATGCATTATCAACCTTTAAAGGAATACTTTCTTTTGTTTCTTGAGCTAATTTTACATCTGTGCTAGTATTCTTAATGACACTGACTGTATTTTCAACAGTTTCAGGTTTTTCAACTGTCAATGAAATTCCAAAAGGTTTTCCATTTTCCTGATTTTGCAAAATTGAATTTTTTCCAAAGGTAAATTTCTCAGTGGAGTCAATACTTGTTTTTAAATCCAATGGTTTGTTAGATGAAATATCTACTTTATCACTAAATATGGAAGAATTTTCTGCAGATGGTTTTCCAAAAATCGGTGTAGAACTTTCACTGGGTTGGGTGACATTTCCAAATGTAAATGTTCCAGTCGAGCCAAATATTCCAGAAGTTTTATTCGTTTTAGAAGCTACCATTCCAAATATACTTCCTTGAGAACCAGGTTGCCCCGATTTTAAATCAACTCCAAATATCGATTTATTTTTTCCTGATTGTGTATCATCTTTATTGCTTTGCAAATTAAAACCAAATATAGATTTATTAGAAGACATGCCAACTTTATTTTCGTCAAATATTGATTTGGTCTCTGTGAATCCAAATGCAGTCTTTACTGCTGGTGCCCCATTATCAGCAGACGTAGTTACGGAAACTAACTTTGGTGCAGCTAAAACTGATGACATATTCTGTGTCTGACTGCCACTGACAAATGAAACTGGTTTAATAGGGTTTTGTGGCTTTTCAGTCAAAGTGTTTTCTTTATCAATTGTATTATTTTCAACTAAACTTGAATTTGATGTAGTTGATGATGAAGCTGTAGTATTTGATCCATTGGTACTTAATGGAGTTCGGAATATTGTAGTGTCAACAGTTTTATCGAAAATATTAGGAGTACCATACATAGAGTTGGCTGGACTTTGGAAATTAAAAGTAGATGTTTTAAGTGGTGTCATAGTCAAGTCTTGCTTCGGTAATACTTTCGTATCTTTAACCAAATCTTTATCTGATTTAGGCTTGACAATATCATTTCCATCACAACCTCGACACCCTTGACAGGGATCTTTGTTTTTATAAGTGTAGAAGTTTTCAGGTAACATTAATTCTTTTGCTTTTTCTTTTTCTTCGTTTGTAGCTTGTATTTCATTTATAAATATTACCTCATCTCCGTCAGTATCTTTGCTATTGACGGATATATCTTGACGGTCGATAGTACCATATTTTTCTTTTATCGCCTTATCAATTGCTTCCTTAAACTGCAAAGCAACTTCTTTATTTTGGAACCGAATGCAGAAATTCTGGAGCATGATTTCACCTTCACTAAAATCATTGGCAACAAAACACCATGATTTCTCATCTTTTGGTTTATGTATATTAT
Source organism: Euphydryas editha (assembly GCA_036937285.1). NCBI lineage: Eukaryota > Metazoa > Arthropoda > Insecta > Lepidoptera > Nymphalidae > Euphydryas > Euphydryas editha. The sequence continues at coordinate 10,009,628 of JAUPFZ010000004.1, forward strand.
CAGGACCCAATGCGTAATTTAAACATATTTTGTGTACTTGCTCTCTTCGCATGACAACCCTGGAAGTAAAATAACAATTTATAAATGACTAAAAATTTCTTCATTATACAGATTCAATTTGTTATTAGCTTTAAAATTTGTATTTACCTTAGTTTTCCAGTTTCTTTATGTTTTAATATTTTAACAATACCAATCCCACGTTCTTTCCATTCGCCTTTTGCAAAAATATATAATTTAGCTCTGTGCCCATAAAGTTCATCTTCGTTTTCTTCTCCAGTAACTACTTCAATCTTAAAAAAAATATATAGATATTTGTATATATATGCTCATTTATATACCTATCACGTCATTATCAGATGTTACAGATCACGTTCAGCATTAAAATAAAATTCCTAGCTTTTATTAGTTTTACTTTTTCCTAATATATGAGATACTCTGCTTGCATTTACTGATTAAAACCGTTTAATGGCGGCCAAATAAAGTCGATAAATTGGTACATTAATACAGACTGGCGAATGCAACTAAAGAACTACGTATTAAAACTATTTTCCTCGTGAATATTATTCATTGTGATGTAAAGCTATGATGGCTCAAAGCACTCATGGCTCATACTCACGCCGCCGTTGGACGGTTATTACATTATTGATTCATTTATAATTGTTATAGCAGCAATATTTACTATAATAATGAAAAAAAAAAGTATTCTTAATTTAAAAAATCAAAAAACCCGACTGCGTAAAATACTCTTATTATAAACTAAAAAGAAAAAAAACAATTTACTAGCTTTCATTTGATACCCATATTGCTACAGTAAGAAAAAAAAATTCAACTCCCCCCCACCCTCATTCCGCCATTTGCGGGCGTTATTTTGAAAATTTATATAGCCTATGTCACTACTACAATTTAGACAAATCCAACGACACCTCATATGTCAAAAACCGTCCAGCCGTTTGGGCTGTAGGGCGTGCCATAGAAATGGACATACATACATACATACACTCGAAAAATATAACCCTCCTTCTGTCGCAGTCGGGTAAAAATGGTTATTATTTTTGTTTTATAATCATATTTGGATTAATTAGTTAGCCTCACGGTTATACCTGAACAAATCAAGTGAGAATGTCGGGATAAATAGCTGGCATATGATATCTATGTGTTATTCTTTATCAGCAGCTATCAATCAATCAACTCTGTATTTTTTCGATTAAAGAGTAACAAACATCCATCCTTACATTCTCATAGACATCTAACTAAAACAATTCACAATTTTGTTAACTTTATAATTACCTTATCAGGCATTGGAATCACGGGGCTGAAGTGGATATGATGTCCTTCATCCTCCGAAGCATATTCATTATCATCACTGTCATCGCCTTTTTTATCCTTTGGTGATTTACATGGACTCTTTCCTTTAACTTGAGTTTTAGGTTTAAATGAAAATTGAAATGTTCCTTCTTTGTTGCCAAAGGAAGTCGTATTTACGTTTGGTGTCGGCAACAAGGCTGGTTTAACAGGGGTCGTTTTAATGCTTTCTTCCTCTTTATTTTTCAAACTAAAATTAATAGGTGCTGCACTGTCAATTTGAGGCATGGAGGGTTTTATTTCGGGTGTAGTAATTGAAACTCCAGATGTAACTGGTTTGATTTGGTTAACGCCGAAGCTAAATTTTGGTGATGCATTTGTGTTAATGTTTGAAGTTGTGACAATTTGTTCTGTTTTAGTAACACCAATGTTTTGACATATGCCAAAAGAAAATTTTGGCTCTGATTTGCTTAAATTATTTTGACTATTACTGCTCATATTAGAAGGAATTCCAAAATTAAACTTTGGTACATTGTCCAAAAGAGGTTTTACGTCTTTCTTCATATTTGGATCCTTTGGACTATTACAAGCATTACAATATTCTTTATCAGCTTCATTACGGATTAAACATTCTTTACATTCCCAGGAACCTGGCTTAGGTTTAAATTGAGCACCCCAATCAGATACGTTATTGGAGGTAGTATTAGGATTAGTGTTGGCACCCTGTGGCTTTGGTGTTTCACAACAAGGACATTTTACAAAAGTTTCCAAATTATTAGTATAACATGTTTCACATGTCCAAGCACCTGGTTTAGGTTTAAATTTATCACCAAATCCACCACTACTCTGTTTAGAAACATTCTGTTCCTCTTTAGTGACTTTTGACTGATCACTTATTTTTGCTTGAGCACTTTTAACAGCATTAATGAAATCGTCGCAAGTTTGTACTGTCTTAAAACGCAAACAAAATGTTTCTGGTACTAGCTCTCCCTCTGAAAAATCTTTAGCGCACCACGTGACTGCCTTATCCATGTTAGGCATTTTTTGGAATACCATTTCTTTTGTGATAGCATGATTACAGCAAACTTTCATGATTTGTTCTCTTCTCATCAATAAACGAATTTTTTGGTTATTATCATTACGGACTAATAATTTAATATTACCAAGACCTCTTTCTTTCCATTCCTTCCCAGTAACATCAAAGCGTAATAACTTGGCTCTATGTTCAAATAAAACAGTTTCGTCTTCTTCACCAGTTTTTTGATCAATAAGCGCAGGCAAAGGTATAACCGGTTTAAATTCTGTAGTTGGTTCAAATTCTTCAACTAAATCAGAATTATTTAATTTACTTGTAGTGGAAGAGATTTTCTCTTGGGTTGGCTTAGCATTGCTGCTTTCATTGTTTGAAACATTTAATATACTTGAAAATGGTGTAGATGTTGTTGTTTTAAATGTTAAGCCACCAAAGACATTAATTTTGGTCGTAGCAAGATCTGTAGATTTTGTTTCAGTAATAATATTTTCTATAGACTTGAAAGATGGTTTGCTGTTAAAAGTAAAGCCTCCAACAACAGTTTTCTCAGATTGATTATTCACTGAATTATCTTTAGCAGAAGTACTAGAATAACCATCTTCTTCTGCTTTACCTTCAATTTTTTTACTATCAACTGCATTAGAACTCTGGTTACAACTTTCCTTTCTAGCATTTTCAAATGTATCAAAAAAGTCCTTGGCTATATCAGCAGTTTTAAATCTGATGCAGAATTTTTCAAGTATAACAGTTTCTTCTGCAAAGTCATTAGCTACCCAGAAATATGCCTTGGTTTCATTTTTCATTGGTTTTATTTCCATTTCAGGTAAAATTATGTGATTTGCACAAATTTTATGTACTTGTTCGCGTCTCATAAGTACCCGAACTTTTCCAGTAACTTTATGTTTAAGCAATTTCATTTCACCTATACCCCTTTCTTTCCACTGTTTATCAGTAAAGCGGAACAGTTTAGCTCGTGCACTAAATATTACTAATTCATCTTCTTCTCCTGTAGTTATCTTTACTTCGGCTGGTAAAGGTATAATAGGTTTAAAGTCGGGACACGGATCGTAATTTTCAATGGATGTATTACTTTTTTCAGAAAGAGTTCTGGACTTGTTGAGGCTTGTGTTTGGAGATAATCCAGAAAAAACACCATCAACAACATTTTTGGAATTATCAAGGTCTTTAAAAGTGTCAGTGGAACTCTTTGTAGGCAATATATTTTCAGGTCGAGTAGTTGCAAATATTGATTTTGCATTCCAATTTGATGTACTTGAAGATGTCACAATCGTCTTATTACCAGGTAAAGGAAAATGAAAAATGGGAGGTGCTACCGTTTTTTGATCATTTGCAGTTGGCATCTGAATTTGATAATTATGAGGACTTCCTTTAATATGTTTTTGAGGTATTGTGACGCTTAAAACAGGTGCTGGAGTAATGGTACCAGTTGGCAAGGGATCAGAAGAGGTAATTACAACATTTACTGGTAAACTTGATGGTTGATTTGATGACTTAGAAGTTTCTTTTGTGTCTAATACAATTTTTGAAGTAGGTATTACAGGAGGTGGGGCAACAGAAACAGGAGGTACCGAAGGGACGTTATGAACCGCAGGAGCAGGGACGACAGCAGGGGCCGCTGGTAAAGTTGTAGGAACAAGATGTGCTGCATCAAGGTACATTTGATCTGGTGTCGGATAAACACCTGGAAAATTCATTTGTGCTCTAGTAGGATCAAAAATTGGTGGTGCACCAGGAACAGATGATTGAGCAAATTGTGAATATTGATTATACAGATTATAAAAGTTTTGTCCATATAGCTGATAAGGATTAGATGGTACAGAAAAAGGTGGCATGAGACGTTGTGCGTATGGGGGTATTACTGAAGGTGTTGTAAATGGTAGATGTGTGCCAAATGTTGATGTATTTTCATTAGTTCTATAGTCTTCATCTAAATTGTATAGATCACTTTCATCTATTGTTTGCTCTGATGAGGTTTTCTTTAATTTGTTAACTTCTTTTTTTAAGTCTGAAATTTGTTTCTTTAATTCAACAACATCTTTGCATTCTTTTCTACACTCATCTATTTGTTCTTTAACTTGATCTACTGAAATTTTGAGAAGCTTAAACTGCTCTGTTGTGTTTTCTATATTAGAATTGATAGTACTTATAATTTGAGTTCCCAATTTCCGATTTTCCTCAAACCAATCTCTTGTCTGTTCCATGAAATCATTTATTGAGCTATCCCGCTTCTGTAAGTTTTTTATTTGTTTTTCTATTCTTTCTAAGAACAATTGATCTGCTTGTGTGTTTTCAAATATTTGAGAATCTGTAGCAGTACGATAAGTAGTAGTATTCACATTATATTGATGTTTAGTCACATGCTTTGGTGTAGAACTTGTATTTCGAAAAATATTTGTCTTGAAACGTAATGATCCAATTTCATTGAAAGAAACATTATCCTCTGATAAATCATCATTTATAGCAATTGATACATCTGGGTCAATTCTATTAATATGCAATTCTATTTCTTCAATAAGTGCTTGAATGTCATCATATAATGTTTTATTGCTAGAAATCTCTACATCTTTTACTACGTCTAGTGCCTTATATGCAAAATTTTTGGCTTTTTCTAATAATAGTAAGCATTTTTTTTCACTATCTGCACTTTTCCCTGTCTTTTTTTCATTTAATGCAATTATTTTGTATGTATGACTCAGATGATAATAAGCTTGAGGAGACTTTAAATTAGATAGTAAATTAATAACTTTCTCATACTCACTGTCATTTAAGTGGCAGAGGGCTACATAAATTTTACTCTCTTCCAATAAATTATTTATTTCCTTTGTATCAAGGTCATCATGTACATAATCAAACAATCTTTTTTCAGGTAACTTGATCACCAATTTGTTCTTTAATTTTTCAAGAAGTGGTATAGCCGATGAATAGTAAAGGTAAGATCTCTGTTCAAAATTACTTTTTTCTTCTATTTTAGATGAAGCTTTTGCTAGCTCACTAAATATACGACCCAAAACAATCAACAATTCAGGATCTAAGCCATGATTATCAATGCAACGAATAACTTCAATGCCTCGACTTAGGGTTGAACGTATGTCTGTATATTCAACACCTAATTCATTTTGACTTAACTTATAAGCACAATCCCACCATTTCATTTGAGGCAGAGAACATAATAAGTCAGTTATATTTGCAGGAAGTATTGGTTTTTCTATTGACATATAATTCATTTTATTTTTTAGTTTTTGTGCAGTTAATGCAGAACTATAAAGAAAAGCTAGAATGTCTGTTTTGTTCAATGTTTCAGGTCCAGAACTTGTAGTAGTCGAAGTTAACATATCAAATAGGGTACATTTAAAATCAGCATAATTTTTGTAATTTAATAAAATCCATACAAAATGATGAAGAGAGTTTGGATATTCCCTTTGTGCATTATTATCATAAGCTTGAATTTCTACTGTTCTTGGTAACCTTAACACCGGTATACTAAGAACATTTGAAGCTAAATAGGAGGATTTTATTTTAGCTAATTTTTCTGGTGATGAAAATATTTTTTCATAAAGTTTATCTTTCCAATTTGTGCCAGAACAAAATTGTGATATCTGATCTAAAAGAACTTGACTCTTGTCCTGTGCAATAGATTGTAAGTAATGTCCAGCCTGAGAGCATCTAAATGAACCTTCTATGTACCAGCGACGAACTGCATTTTGATGTCTTTCGGGTGCATATGTTAACCAGTTGACTTTTGAGTCAAGAGGAATTGTTTGCCAAGCTAACAGCATTAAAGGTGCTGAAATTTTTTTTGCATCTCTCCAATTTAATTGATCTTTTTTAGCTTTTTTAAGCAAATAAGTTGCTGCATGAAAAACTAATTGCCCCTGATGGTGTTTTAATAGACTAGTATGGAATTCTCCAAATCCTGGAGGTGACCCAGATTTTGAGACAGCTTCTACAGCTTGGTCATAAGCATGAAGATGATCATTACATTCCAACAAGCTTCTAGTCGAGGCATTCGGTACTTCTGTCAAACTCAAGACACACATCCTCTCTCTAACAGTTAATAAAAGCAACTGATACATCCAATCATTTATTTTCAGGGGACTATATTTTAAAATTTCAGAAAGTGTTTCATACCAAGCAAAATTATTGGGAAATAATTTTTTATCCAATTCAATACTGCAGCTGTGATCAAATGCTTCCATATATTTACTATGATGAAGATAATGCTTTAACAAGCGTGCATGAAGGACTGCATCATTTGGTCTGACTTCCAGCTCACTTTTTATTAACTTCACTAAAGCATCTGGATCTAGGTCAGTAACAGAAAGAAGTTTCTCTCGTAAACGGAATGTTACTGGATGCTTAGGAAAATTAGCTTCAGCTTTTTCACACCAAAATTTTGCACGTCCTGGATCAATGTCCACATCATCGTCAGCTAACAGTTCACAAACTGTAACAAATATGAAATAAAAAAAATATACATAATTAATAAATACAGTATATAATTAGCAACTACAAAAATGTAATGAATTTTGATAAGTTTGTAGTGAGATTACAATTACAACAAAATAGTCAGTAATATTAAGACTTTGCATGTAAATTTTAAGACTAAACAACAAATTATAAAATTTTCATATTCATTCTGTAATATCAATGACTTATATACCTATAACAACAATATATTCGGCTTAAACACAAGACACTTAAAAGAAAGGTTATTGATGACTTCATCAGTTATCAATCAATATTAATATAATAAGTAAGATTCTAATACAAGTATACACATACCATCCAAGATTGTGCTTGTTTGGGTAGGGTCAATATCAAAAGAAGTTTTGTATTGTTCGAGAGCCTTTTCTTTCTCTCCTAATTTTTGGAATGCCTGTCCGAGAAGTTTGTGTGCGGCTGCATTGTTCGATTTTTGTGTAAGATATTGTTCGACATATTTCTGGCAGCTTCCATAATCTCCGACTTCATAATATAACCGTGCAATTGAATATGCCCTAGTTGTAAACTGAAAGACGAATAAAAATTATGTACCTACAAGTAAAATTACATGACCCAACTAAAAATAAATAAATATAATTTTTACATACGTCTTTAGATGACAATTTGTACATCAAACTTTCCACGTGTTTATCGACGTCCTTTTTATTTCTGTACATTTTCACAAGTAATCCTGAATACCGTCAAATATACTCACTAAATCTGTTACAAAAGAAACTCAACGCCGTAGATTAGAAATTTCATGAGCGGTAATGGACCTCGTCATTATTTTTGCTCAAACCTCAAACGCGAATTCTAAAAATTTTTGACTTAAGTTGAGAGTTGTCAGTAAAAGAATTAAATTCAACCTAGACAGCTTTCTTAATAAATAAAAAATTATTTTATTTATCTACTGGGCAAAAGCTAATTAGTTTCTTTAATTTATTTTATATCCAAAAAGTTCGAGTGTACTTTAAAAGTAAATTTAAAAGAGATGGATATGAAAATGTCAAGAAATTTAAAAAAACCGACTTAAAAATACACCTAACATAGATTAGACTTAAAAATACTATGTGTTACGAAATTACTGTTTTTGACTTCTTAAATAAATATTTAAGAAATAGAAATTAATCTTCTATTTTTTTAAATAGCAGACTAATTATGCAAACTAGCAATTACAGCATCAACAACCTTCAAATACTTTTGATTTGAAACAACTATTGTACTATTTAAACGTATTTCAGAAACAACATAAACACAAAAATAAACAGATACGGCCTGAGCAAAATAACATAGGAGTGTGAATCAAGAAAGGTAAAAATTGTGAAGACTTAGGGAGGCGCTTAAATAATGGCAATATTTTAGTTAAATATTGCAGCGTTGGTACTTTATTATGGTGTCTATGAATTGTTTTTGACTATATTTAAATTAAAAACGTTATAAAAGCTTATCATCACGATCTAGCTATTAGAGCTAGATCGTGCTTATCATCTATATATTGTAGATACGTATCAAGCTTTATCGTAAACGAGTATTTGGATGCACAATTGATGAAATATAATAAAAAAACATTCAATAATACAAAGTAATATCGCCACATGGCGTGAAATACTTAATTATTTGTAAGTGGCCGGTTCATTAAATAGTTCATAAATTTTATATATTGGTCATCCTCCTAATAAACAATGTGGACTTTAAACATCTACAAATATATTTTTTCCTAAACACTACTCACTACTCATACTCAGGCAACACAGATCCGCTGCGTATACTATTAATAAATACATATGATTGTATTATGTATTTGTAAGTTTATTGTAAAAACAATAAAATTTAGTTTTGACAATCACTATCATGACTTAATTTTAATTAAAAGTCTATAACGGATTTTATCGAGTTTATTTAAAACTTTATTGTTTAAAAATATTTTAAATTATTTCCCGACGTTTCGGATCCTTTTATAGTATCCATGGTCTCAGGGGAATGAGAATCCCTGTAATAAAATCAGTTACAGACTTTTAATCATTACTTTTTATTACTCATTTAGAGTAAAATTCGCGTAAATATAAAAAAATCTGTAAAAGCGATAAATGACAAAAAGTAACTATCGGCAAATTCATGATATTATGAAATTGATATTTTTTTTTTACTAGAATTAATTAAATGAGTAAAATTCGCGTAAATATAAAAAATCTGTAAAAGCGATAAATGACAAAAAGTAACTATCGACAAATTCATGATATTATGAAATTGATATTTTTGGATTTTTTGGTAATTATTCGGTATCGCACCACCACCGATTTTTAGGGTGATTTTTTTTTTTGGTCCGTTATGACTTAAAAACATCAAAACTAGTGTTTTGATGGCGCATGACCTTTTTTAGCGTAAAAAAAAAAAAACTAAAAAAATTTTCGTACGAATATTTTTTTTACTCATACGATTATCGAAAGATTTTTTCTTTTATTGTTATGTTGTTAGAGGTATTTTTTTATTGATAGGTTGTTAGGTCTTTTTTTTAGTTACAACCATAAAGGTATTTATACCTATATAGTTACAACGCGTCGTCTCTGTTAAAAAACTAGTTATTGATAAAGGCCTTTGTTAAAACTAGAAGTAGCGCTCAAAAAAGACCTAACAACCTATAAATTTAAAAAAAAACCTCATATAACGTTAAAAACATATCTTTCGATAATTGTATAACGAAAACATTATTCGTAAGATATTTTTTTTTAAATTTTTTTTTCAAGTCAAAAAAGGTCATGCGCCATTACAAAAACACTAGTTATGATGTTATGTAGTCATAAAGATCTTCTAAAAAAAATAAGCCTCATAATGGCTGGTGAAGCGATACCGAATAAGTACGATAATTTTTTTAAAAATATTTTTATGTCAAAAAAGGTCATGCGCCATCATAAAAACATTAGTTATGATGTTTTGAAGTCATAAAGCACCCCAAAAAAAAAATCTGCCCCATTATGGCTGGTGTCGCGATACCGAATAAGTACGATAATTTTAAAAAAAAAAAATTAGGTCAACAAAGGTCATGCGCCATCATAACAACACTAGTTATGATGTTTTGAAGTCATAAAGCACCCCAAAAAAAATCTGCCCCATTATGGCTGGTGTCGCGATACCGAATAAGTACGATAATTTAGAAAAAAAAAAAAATTAGGTCAAAAAAGGTCATGCGCCATCATAACAACACTAGTTATGACGTTTTGAAGTCATAATGCACCTCTAAAAAAAAATTCAGACTCAAAATCGGTGGTGGCGCGATACCGAATATTTACTATATTTTTTATTTATTATTTAAACTCTTGACGTGAAATTATTCTCATTTGAACCAAGTATATGTAGATACAGATACTTGGTAGACCAGTGTTTCCCAAACTTTATTACACCCTGGTCCAATTTTTCTAAAGTTATCTCATAAAGGCCCACCTTAAGATTTAATTGTGCTTAGGGAAAAACAGACATTTTGATTTTGACCCACTCATTGTTTAATTCACTAAGAAAAGTGTCCACTTTTAACAATTATAACATTGAAAAGCTAAAACTAAATTTTCAGTTTAGGTCCCTGTAAATTATTGAACTCGTACAGTTTTGCGCGACTTATAACAACTCAAAATTGAGTGAAAACACATAACTTAAAAAAATTCTAAAAACACTACACCTAAAACATATTAATCCATTATTTTTTTACCTTTATATCTAGGTACCTATATTGAATATATATATATATATATATATATATATATATATATATATATATATATATATATATATATATATATATATATATATATATTAGATGGCGCTGTGTATGAAAATCGAACGCGTAATTTATATAATCGTTTTGTTAAAAATCGATTTATATGACTATAAAAATCGATTATAATAAAATAATAATCTATTTGAATAAAAATAAATTATTTTTCAACATTCCTAAATAAAAGCTACTTACAACATTTTAACGAATGTTACAACAAATAGCACCAGCCGTAATAAAAGTGGCATAAGCCATAAATTTTACCCATTACTAGACCATGATTTAACCATAAAATAATACCTTTATGGATTTAACCTATCCGTATCAAACTTTTATTTTCTTATTTATGTGCTGTATTGTATTTATTCGTGGTTTAAATGTGAAAGATAAAACCACTCTCTGGATAAAAGTTAAAACCAGATAAAACCTTTATTTTCTAACTAGGGATGGGCAAAAATAATCGATATATCGAAATATCGATATTTTTTTTAGAAAATAATCGATAAATATCGGCGATATATTTAATTTTGAAATATCGATAATCGATATTTATTTCCGAATATCGGATTCGATATTTTTTGATAAAAAATAAATATTATTTTTAAGTTTTCAAAATTATTTTCTTACTTATGTCGAATTTCAAAACGTAAAAAAGCGCTGTTGCCGCACCGTCAAATTTATGCGTCAAATAGGTTACGAAGGATAATGTTGATACTGGACGCCGGATGACCTTTTTTTTTTTTTAGGTATTCGGATAGGCTACGAAGGATAATGTTGTGTCTGGACGCCGGATGACTTTTTTTTTTAGGTATTCGGATAGGGTACGAAGGATAATGTTGTTACTGGACGCCGGATAACCTTTTTTTTTTCTTAGGTATTCGGATAGGGTACGAAGAATACTATTGTTTAAATTGTTCAAATTTTTGACTAGTAATAAGTATTTTTATTTTACTAATGATATTTAAATATGTATTTTAATAATAAATAAAACTCATAAAACTGCCAATTGTGTTTTTTTTTTACGTTCGAATATTTTTAAAATTTTTCAGGTAATCGCATTTTGAAATAAAAATATCGATTTATCGAAATATCGATATTTTTTGCTCAGTATGTATCGATATTTCTTGAAAATATCGATACGATATATATCGATATATTTTATACATTTTCCCATCCCTATTTCTAACTTGTCAAAACTAATAGTTAAGGATGTGACATTGTAATAAAAAAATCGATTTTTAATTCATCGGTTTTTACTGTAGCCTGTAAAATCGATTAATAAATAATCGATTTATAGATAGATATTTTTTTTTTTGTTATATTTTCGTCTTTTTCCTAATTTGTCCATTAATTTGTTTTGAACCAAGGAATTTATATACAAACTGAAATGTTTGTGTGTGATATATATATATATATATATATATATTTATATATATATATATATATATATATATATATATATATATATATATATATATATATATATATATATATATATTAGATGGCGCTGTGTATGAAAATCGAACGCGTAATTTATATAATCGTTTTGTTAAAAATCGATTTATATGACTATAAAAATCGATTATAATAAAATAATAATCTATTTGAATAAAAATAAATTATTTTTCAACATTCCTAAATAAAAGCTACTTACAACATTTTAACGAATGTTACAACAAATAGCACCAGCCGTAATAAAAGTGGCATAAGCCATAAATTTTACCCATTACTAGACCATGATTTAACCATAAAATAATACCTTTATGGATTTAACCTATCCGTATCAAACTTTTATTTTCTTATTTATGTGCTGTATTGTATTTATTCGTGGTTTAAATGTGAAAGATAAAACCACTCTCTGGATAAAAGTTAAAACCAGATAAAACCTTTATTTTCTAACTAGGGATGGGCAAAAATAATCGATATATCGAAATATCGATATTTTTTTTAGAAAATAATCGATAAATATCGGCGATATATTTAATTTTGAAATATCGATAATCGATATTTATTTCCGAATATCGGATTCGATATTTTTTGATAAAAAATAAATATTATTTTTAAGTTTTCAAAATTATTTTCTTACTTATGTCGAATTTCAAAACGTAAAAAAGCGCTGTTGCCGCACCGTCAAATTTATGCGTCAAATAGGTTACGAAGGATAATGTTGATACTGGACGCCGGATGACCTTTTTTTTTTTTTAGGTATTCGGATAGGCTACGAAGGATAATGTTGTGTCTGGACGCCGGATGACTTTTTTTTTTAGGTATTCGGATAGGGTACGAAGGATAATGTTGTTACTGGACGCCGGATAACCTTTTTTTTTTCTTAGGTATTCGGATAGGGTACGAAGAATACTATTGTTTAAATTGTTCAAATTTTTGACTAGTAATAAGTATTTTTATTTTACTAATGATATTTAAATATGTATTTTAATAATAAATAAAACTCATAAAACTGCCAATTGTGTTTTTTTTTTACGTTCGAATATTTTTAAAATTTTTCAGGTAATCGCATTTTGAAATAAAAATATCGATTTATCGAAATATCGATATTTTTTGCTCAGTATGTATCGATATTTCTTGAAAATATCGATACGATATATATCGATATATTTTATACATTTTCCCATCCCTATTTCTAACTTGTCAAAACTAATAGTTAAGGATGTGACATTGTAATAAAAAAATCGATTTTTAATTCATCGGTTTTTACTGTAGCCTGTAAAATCGATTAATAAATAATCGATTTATAGATAGATATTTTTTTTTTGTTATATTTTCGTCTTTTTCCTAATTTGTCCATTAATTTGTTTTGAACCAAGGAATTTATATACAAACTGAAATGTTTGTATATAAATTCGGGCACTCAAAAAACGTTCCTACGGCCGGGATTGCATCTCTTTCTACCATGGATTCAAGGCAACTCTCGTAAGAAAGAGACAATATACCGGTTGTCAACGAAATGCTCAGAACGATTTTTCACTTTACATGTTATAAGCCAATGTCAACCTTATGTCAAATTTTTCAACGTGCATATTTGAATATAAAATTTTATTAAGTGAGCGTTCCAGTTATGATATAAATTCCTTGGTTTTGAACAAACGCCATAAATATTATATCAACAGATTTATTAATTCAAAAATAATCAGAAATAGTAAGCTATATAAATAATCAACACAAATTAAAATTTTAGAAAATTTTATAAGGTTCAAATTAAAAAATTTCCACATAAATCAATAAATTAAATTATTCAAATAAAAATAAAAATAAACTAGAAATCCATAGGCAACGAGTTCAGGAATAATAGCTTAGGTAGGCCAGCTTTCGAGTACAATCTCTCTGCTGGAGCCGAAGAAGCCAGTACCAATAAGTGCTTACACGCCAACTGTGTGAGTTGGGGATAAGCTCCCTCATAGCTTCTCCAGAATTCTAAAGGTTCTTCTTTTAAGCCTAATAGAGGTGACTCTGACTGTTTCTCATAGTCTCTAATAACAGCTTGTTGTGGTTTTCCCAAATGTCATCATTGTCATCATTATCGAAATCATCGGCAGCCGAAGTTATTGACAGTGGGCAATGCTCAGGTTCTCGGTTTTCTTAAATGGATCGTCTAACTGCTCAACTGCCCGTGTCAACTACTAGTTGACAAGAGTTTACAAACTAACCGCAATAAGCGCAAGCGCCCGTGTCAAGTAATGGTGGCCATGGCTATATTGCCCATGTCAACTTTTTTTCGACATTAAAATTAGTACGCAAAGTGCACCTGTCAACTACACATTGATTAACGTATATTACATTATCATCAGTGGGAAATTACGTAACAAAACGTGAGAGGCCTTGGGCAGTTTTGTGCAGTTGGTAAACTAAACGGTTATTGCCCAGACACTCAAGCGGCTAATGTAGCTTATAGTTCTTGCCAAAGATACTTCGTCATCAAGGTGTAATTTTTTAAAACGAGGATCTAAAAATGTTGCAGAATTAAATAAATGAACTTTTTGTATGTGCTCAAATCTTTTCTTAAATTCATTTATTATTGCATTTTTTAATTGAATAGCCGAATCATGCGATGGATCTGTTTTTTTTTTCCTAAAACTGTTTCAGGCATATTATAATAGGAATAGCTTGTCAACGTGAAAATATTGACGCCATTTACTAGTCGTCCTTTTAGTCGTATATAGACATTGTTAAAAATGAGACTTAACATTAAAAAGTTTTTGTCACGAAAAACTTTCGAAATTGTCGTTACAAAAATGAAGTTTCACTAACGTATAATGAATGAAAACAGTACAGTTCGTTGACCCCATCTAACTGTTTCGACAACATAGAAGGAATGCCACCATAGATGCACAGATGGCGTTAATGTAATATTATGGAGATAGTATTCTTTGACAGTTCGCATTCCGGAATCCGGGCCAAAAGACCAAACTGAGAAAGTGTTCCGATATATACTGAGAGCACTGCCCCAGTGCTCTCGGTACTGAAAATTCGTTCCGTTATAGACTGTCAGTACACTGCCGTAGTATATGACGTCGTATACGACGTCATGAATCGCCGCCATGTTTGTACTGAGAGCAAGGTAAGGTGCTCTCAGTACTTCTCAGTACTGTAATCACGTGATCAAAAATATGACAGCACGAATGATTGTTATTATTATTAATTAATATTGTTACTCAAAATGTCCACAATATTCAAATAATATTTTTTTTTGTTGAATTGAAAAAGTGTAAATGATAAATATTTTCATTTGAAAAAAAAAAGTCGTAAAATGAGGATGATAACAGTAGTCCAGTATACTGGACTTCGTTCCGTTATAAACAGTAACCAGTATATAGTATATAAACTAAACAGAAACGGCTTCGCAATATACTGAAATAACGTCACACTTTCAGTGCTCTAGTATATATCGGAACACGGCCTTAATGTCTCGGGGTTACTGATGTAAAGTCGGTAATAATTGATTGAATGATTATAAAAAATCGACTATTAATAGATTATTTATAAAAATAAAATCACGTATTAAGTCGATTTTTACCTTTTAAAAATCGATTGTAAATCTATTATTTCCATAATCGATTATATCTACATCCCTACTGATAGTGAGTAGTGGTGAGTAGTTACCAGTATATAAGTATATAATCTATGCCAGTGACTGGTAGTTTGCTGGTAGTGACCGTAGTGACGTTTCAATATAGTCGCCGTTGGTATTGTCGGTATCATATCAGTTTTATCAGTATCAGTCCGTATTATGATTTATGACGATTATCAAACTATTATAATTATGTTCTTGATATGTTCCTCCTTCGGTCCAAAGTATTGAACATCGTTCAATAAACAAACTATTTTATTACAATTGATGTAACGTTTTATAAATTGAGTTCGAGAAATACAAATAACTTTGAAACATGAGTGACGCGGAATTAGTCTACGGTTCTTCTTTTACTGTAGATTCAATGAAAGTGATTGCAGAGAGTGTAGGCATTGGTAGCCTCGGTGATGATGCTGCAAAGGAATTAGCTGACGATGTAACATATCGACTCAAAGTAATTGTCCAGGATGCTATGAAGTTTATGCATCATTCAAAGCGACAAAAACTTTCGATTACTGACATAGATCATGCTCTTAAAGTTAAAAATATTGAGGTATGAGTATTTTAAAATATTAACGATTACATTGATATTTGTAAATAGTAGATGTAATGTATATTTTGGTTTTTAGCCTCAATATGGATTTATTCAACCTGACTCATTACCATTCAGGTTTGCTTCAGGTGGTGGAAGAGAATTGCATTTTGTTGAAGAGAAGGAAATTGATTTATCTGAGATATTGTCTGCTCCTCCACCAAAAATTCCTCTTGATGTTTCTTTAAGGGCTCATTGGTTAAGTGTTGATGGTGTTCAGCCTACAGTTCCAGAAAATCCTCCTCCATTATCGAAGGAATCTCAAAAACTTGAGTCTGTGGATCCTATAACAAAGTTGAGCAAACCTGCAACAAAGGATGCAGTTGGTAAGGAGTTGGGTATTTTATTCGCCAAAGTTTTCAAATATTAATACAATTATTTTTTTTAATTTGAATTATTTAGGGTTTCTGTAATATGATTTATTTATTAAAAAAATTAATTACATAAATTATTTTATTCAGATAATATATGTATGTAAAAATTTTATAATGATGCAGGTAAACCAGTTTGTGGAAAAGCAGCTCGATTGAAGGCTTCAGAGTCTGTTCATGTTAAACAATTAGCAACTCACGAGTTGAGTGTGGAGCAACAGTTGTATTACAAAGAAATTACTGAAGCTTGTGTTGGAAGTGATGAGGGACGGCGAGCGGTAATGCCATTTATTCATTATTTTCATGCAAATATTATAATGTGTTTAAGGATAATGATAAAAGTTTGTAAATATTACAAAAATAATCACATTTTTCTTTCTAAATATGCAAAAATATATTTTATCTCATTTTTATTATATCCTTTTTTTTTTAAATATTCAATTAAAGATTATTATTTATTTTTCTATTAAAAACAGGAAGCTCTTCAATCATTGGCCTGTGATCCTGGACTTCATGAGATGCTTCCTCGGATGTGCACATTTATTTCAGAGGGTGTAAAAGTAAACGTAGTGCAGAATAATTTAGCACTCCTCATTTATTTGATGAGGATGGTAAAAGCTATTCTAGATAATCAGTCTTTGTATCTAGAAAAATATGTAAGTATAACATGTAATTACCAAAAATTTCTATAGTTAATTATTAATTAATGTTTTTTTTTTTTAAATAATCGGTCCAATCTATACAAACTTACACTCAGCGATGTACAAGATACCCTATACAAAGTATCTGGAATACAAAATACAAGATACTTTTAAATCAAGTATTTCAGATACCAGATACAAATACCTTTCTGGAATAGTATCTGAAATACTAGATACAAAATACGTATCTTCCAAATACTTTTTAAAGATACAAATACTTTTGTAAGAAAATAACATTTTATTTAATGTAAGTTTAATTTTTTACGTGAATTATTTACAAATACCTACATCGCGTTGATCGCGTAAAAGTGAGAAGATAAAATATTGTATTATTAAGGTTTTAATTGAGACTTAACTAAAACCAGTTCTTCAAACATTTTATCACTCATTTTTCTTCGATAAGGCCTGATAATCATACCTCCAAACGAGAAGAGTCGCTCCACAGGAGCAGAACTTGGCAAACAGGTGTTATATTTGAAAAATATTTTTCTTATTGTAGAGTAAGCATTTAAACTCTTCAAGTTGGTATCTTTATTGTTAAGGTATTGCAGTGTTTTTAAGTCAGCGGTATTACCAGTAGACCCTGTGTTTTCGCCACTTGCAATAGAGGAATCAGAATCCTCTAAATACATTTAAAATTAATGTCACCATAGAAACTTAACCCTGTCATTTTAGGTTTTAACTGCGGAAAAATTCCTTGTGAGCTGATTTTTTGTATACACCTTTATTACGGCGTTGTAATGAAGATGTTCGACATTGATATCTTGCCGGCTAAAAAAGTTATAAAGGTCAAAAGGTCACGAAAATCAGTTTTTTGCAAATATCACGCTACCTATTACTCGGAGGTCAATATAGATCATTATAAAATTGTTTGTCGTAAAATTATCTACAAAAAATGCCTCTTGCATTTTTCTCAAAAATTAACCGTTTTTGGAGTAGAGCGCGGAGAAAGCGACTACATGCACTTTTCCTCACTACCTACCTCGAGAAGAATCCAAGGTTCGTTTTTTTTTATATATGGTTTTCCCCGTATGAATAATCCATGATATTTAATAATAGATTTTTTTTAAGAGTGAATATTTTTTTATTTGAATGATAAATACAGAAAAAATAATATATCAAGAATAATATATCATAAAAAATAATAAGTATACTTATAATTTTTTTTTGTCAATAATTGACGATATCTTCAGTTTTTTATATCATTAACAGTTGCTGATAAAACGTCGAGTGGTCTTATTCCTATATTTAAATCGAAATCTTTATTATTTTCATCATTGGTTGATCAACTGTTGAAGAGCATGAAACTAATAAAATAAAGTCTTTAACACTCAAGAAATATTTTTCAACTGACTCAGTATAATTGTCAGAGTTTCACAAATAGTTAATAAAAGTTTTTGTGTTAAAACTCCAAATCAAAATCAATAAAGTTTACGCCTTGGTGTATGGTATACAAAACCGTATGTGAGTACATTCTAGTCGCTTTCTCAGCGCTCTACTCCAAAAACGGTTAATTTTACAGAAATATGCATGAAACATTTTTTGTAGATAATTTTATGATGAATAACTTTTATAATGACCTCGATTGACCTCCGAGCAATAGGTCGCGAGATATTTGCAACAAAACTTATTTTTGTGACCTTTTGACCTTTGTAACTTTTTTAGCCGGCACGATTACAATGTCGATTTTTCACATCTTCATTACAACGCCGTAATAAAAGTGTATACAAAAATTCAGCTCACTTAGAATTTATCCGCAGATTGGGGCTTAAAATGCCTAAAATCACTGGATTATGCCATATTTTGTGAATGAATGCATAGAATAACTATTACTAAAAGTATTTTACCAAACATAGTATTTACAAAATACTAAGATACCCAACAAAAGGTATTTAGATACAAGATACAAAATACATTTTAAAAAAGTATTTTAGATACAAGATACAAAATACGTATTTTGTATCTTGTATCTGTATTTCAGATACTTCTATCTTAAATAAGTCACATCTCTGCTTACACTACAATATATACAACTATTTATTAAAACTTTTAAGGCATAATAATGATCTATTTAAAATCATCATTGTCACTAGCTTCATTTTTTTTTTTTTATTTATATTTTATTGCACACCCTAAATCCATTATAAAGCACAGTTAAAAGTTTACCAATTTTTTTTAATTATCTTCCATTAGTCTCGTTATATTCTTTACAATTCTTCCCCCGTCCCTCCTCCCCCCAGCAATAAGTTCAAAAAAATATCATCAATAAGTATAAATTCGATGACACGTTAGTGCAGTGGTCACAGCAACTAGCTGATGTGCCAGCGGACACGAGTGCCATACCCGCATATGACAAACATTTGTATATTACGTACAGACTTTTGTCTTGGTTGCTGTCTGTTTTGTTGGTGGGCATTTGTGATTGTGTGTTGTTTGTTTCTGTACCACTGACACAGAATTCTTATTGGTGGTTAAGTTTATAGAGATCATTTGCTTATTTGTTTAATTAATATTTAAATATGTTGAAGATTCACACATGGTCGTCTGCTCCTAAAGTAGGCAAGTTAATTAATGCCTTTGTTTTAGGTAACAGTTGATATATACATAAATATATATATTGTTTTGTAGCAAATATACATATAAATACGTAATATACAAATATTACACCCAGACCAGAAAGCGGGGTACCGCCTACTGTGCCAATGGGCCAGTTCTCAAAATATTATCAACTTCAACTCCTTTCGGTTTGATGGCTTTCGTCACATAGAAAATATTATCAATTACACAAATATGTTTGACTGAAAATTTAATAAAATACTTCATTCATCTATGCAAATATGTTTAAAGGATCTAGCCAGTTAAGCATATGAAAACTGCACTCGCGTCTGATGAACCTTGTTTGTATTATTTTCATACCATTCATTTATCTTACCTTGTTTATATTATTTTCATCTAGAATAGCCATGCACTTAATCTCACACCCCTAACCCCCATAGTAAGGGAATAATAGGGGTAACAACCCTGAACGTAAATTTTCTATGTCTCAGTACCTATTGAAGATATCTTCATGAATTTGATTTACTTACTTTTTATGATGTACATGACAATTGATAAACTACTTTTAATATATATATATATATATATATATATATATATATATATATATATTTCATAATTTTTGCAATATTAGAAACTTTAAAATCCAGAAGTATATTTTTTGGAGATGGTTTTTATACCAACCCCCAAAATGACGCACAACAAAAAAAATTATCTTATTTGTTAAATAGTTAGCTATTACATGTTAAAGTCACAAAAGGGTCAAAAAATTATTATTGGAATATAGCATAAAAAAATAAAAAATCTATTACAGTTACGTGCATGCATATATTAAATAAATATAAAGTTTTACTGAAAGCTATGTAAACACCTGTGCGCTGTCACCGTAATTTTCGTAAAACGGGGTACAAAGTTTTTGCTTCACGTATTAATATATAGATTATTATGATGGGATGACTTTTGATGGGCTTTTCTGATACTATATTATAATTATACTATTTTGTGACGTTTGGTATGAAAACCACCCCCCAAAAATATACTTCTCGTTTTTTTTTAAACAATAAAAACAAGGTAAGAACCCTTCATCAGATGCAAGTGCAGTTTTCATATGCTTGATCGGCTAGATCCTTTAAGTAAATGTGTACTTTTATGTATGACTAATTTCTTCATATTAAAAAAAAAAAAAATTTTTTAATGTGAAGAAATTAGTCATATGAGTATTTTTTTTTAAACATTTAATTAATGTTTTAGCTTCATGAATTGATCCCCTCTGTGTCAACATGCATAGTATCAAGGCAATTGTGTGTGCGCCCAGAAGTTGACAACCATTGGGCTCTGCGAGATTTTGCCGCACGTCTCATGGCTCAAATATGTAAAACATTCAATACTTCCACAAATAACTTACAAACAAGAGTCACAAGGTAAGGTATAATAAATAATTGAATAAGGATTGATATATTACTACATATAAGAAATGCTATTTATCTTTTTAAATATTTCTATAAAATTATATTTATTAAATATTAAGGTAAGTATTTCTCTAATTAGTTCTAAATTTTATTTAATTCAACAGATTATTTGCAAAAGCTCTACAGTGTCCATCTCAGACAAACAATGAAAGCGGACCCTCTATGGTAGCGTCCATGAAAGAGTCAGAGAAAACACCACTAGCATCATTGTATGGTGCTGTACAGGGCTTAGCAGAACTTGGACCTGAAGTTATAAAGGTATACTTATTTTCTTTTTTTACATTAACATA
This sequence comes from Euphydryas editha, assembly GCA_036937285.1. Lineage (NCBI taxonomy): Eukaryota > Metazoa > Arthropoda > Insecta > Lepidoptera > Nymphalidae > Euphydryas > Euphydryas editha. The sequence goes on from JAUPFZ010000004.1 coordinate 10,031,297, forward strand.
TTTTTAATTTAACTCCGTTGGATTATAATATATAAAGAGAATATTATTTATTTATTTATTTCAATAAATATCACGTAATATTTTTTTTCTATCATTAAAAATCTGAAATCCTAGTCTTAACTAGTCTTAAATAAAAAAAAAAATATATAAGAAAATGGATTTTTTTTAAATATAAATGTAATGTAATCGAGCACAGATTAACTCATTTACATTACAGATGTGCATTTTAAAAATCTCACGTGAGATTAGGGGGGAAGGGGGTCGATCTAAATCTCACCAAGGATTGGGGCTCGAAATTCGCCAAAATTGTGTCACGTAATTAATGGATGCCCCCAAACGGGTATAATACCATAGGTGTTCATCCTGCCGCGCGTGCGCTGGCTGGGCGAGCGCGTGGAGGGCGCGCTCAGCGGCATCGGCGGCGCGGACCGGCTGGCGGCCGGCAACCTGAAGCACCAGCTGCTCAAGGTGCTGGCGCCCGTCGTGCGCCAGCTGCGCCAGCCGCCCGACCTGCCCGAGGACTACAAGTATGCTTATATAGGCAATATATTCTTATCTTTAACCTGTGCTCGTTGCTAAGAACGCATCTGTGCTGAAGACGTTTACTATATATTAATACTAGCTGCTGCCCGCGGCTTCGCCCGCGTGGATGTCGGTTATCGCGACAAAAAAAAAAAATCCTATGTTACTTCTAATACCTCCAAGAATATTCGAAACCAACAAATTATCCAACAAAGTTTCATGATGATTGGTTAAGTAGTTATCGCGTGAAAGCGTAACAAACAAACTTACTTTCGCACTTATAATATTAGTACGATAGTTAGTAAAGTAGAATATAGTGTAAATTATCCCACGAATTGAAAATAATTTCTAAATATTTTGGTTCTGCTTTTACTGTATATGCCACTTCTGGCGCGTACAACAAAGTGCATATCAGTTCGGCGCCTTTTGCCTAAATAAAGCAATTTTTCGGTAATCGCACAATCATCATGCACTTGATTTCCCTACGATCACATGATGGTATTATCATTGACCGCTCTCTGATCGCTGATTATTTATTAAATTGGCATTTTATATTGAATATGGCGAGAAAATAAATAAAAAATCGATATCCAGTAAGTAATATTTTACACCATTAACTAAAAGCAGCACCTTCGAAAGCATTAAATTCTTCAACAGAAATTTAGATAAAAGACGCGCGCACAAGAAATTTATATACAAACTGGAATGCGCATGTGCACTCAAAAAATGTTGCATTATCAAACAACGATTGCATCTCTTTCTACCAGTATGACCATTGACCATGATTCAATGCATAGAGAAAAATTATATTTAAAATAAGTAAAACAACGACACACAAAATTATTACGTGAACAGATTAAAAATTACCAACAACATTTTTTATTAATTCTAGTAACTCTTAAGACAGAGACAAAATCCCATTAGTCAACGGTCCTACTCGGAACGATTTTTTCCCTTTACGTTGGAAACAAATGTTAACCTTATGTCAGCTATTTCAAAGTGTATATTTGAATATACAGTTTTTTTAAGTAAGCGTTCCAGTTATGATATAAATTCCTTGCGCGCACATGAGACGCGAGTGTCGATAGTGGCGATGTCCGCAGGCGCGAGTACGGCTACTTGGGCCCCAGCCTGCAGCAGATGGTCAGCAAGCAGCGCGCGTCGCCGGCGGGCGGCAGCGGCAGCGGCGGCGCGGTGGCCGTGGTGGCGTGCACGCCGCCGCTGTTGCCCTCGCCCTCCGCCGCACCGCCTGCCCCCGCCGCGCAGCCCGCACCCGCCAAGACTATCGGTACACTCTCTTCGAGTTAGATCCGCACCGTATACTGTATCAGCCTCTAAACAACTTCGTTATCAAGCCGAAAGGAACATCTGTCGGGCGACCTAGAACAGACGAAATCCATGCTCGCCGAAAAAATAAAAATGATCCCGCGGATACAGGATGAGACTTCACAAGAAAAACCGGACATTATTGGGACAAACGAATTCTAACAAATAAATAACAAAATAGATAATGTAGCAAAACTACAAGAAACACATATACAGGACAAGCATTCAACACAAACGGACCTGACCCCAGAACTGGAAATTATCATAGAAAAATTGGAGATCGTGTCCTCGGAGTCGCGCACAATGAGGGAGGCTAGTAAGGCCACTGCCTCCCCAGTCATGCCATCAATAAAAACAGAAATGGTGGTCCAAAAGGTAAGACAGACCTTGGATACAATAAAGGAGGGGGTTACCAAACTCACCCCCAAGACGAACTCGTACAACTTCGCTCAGGTCGCAGCCAAGCCTAGACCTGAAAACCAACACCAACCAAACCACACACTTATAATTTCGTCCCGAACCCCAAAAAGTTCAGCTAAAACGTCTTAACAAAAATTAGGACAACGCTGGACCTGAGGAAGTGGCGCGCGACCAAAAGGTGGTGATGAGGTGCACGACAAAAGAGGATATCATAAAAATTAGAGGTCAGGTCCAAACGAATAAGGACTTGGCGGTGCGGGAGCCCTCGAACCAGGACCCCTGGTGTGCGTGCGGGGAGTACTGTCGTGCTACTCCAACGAGGAAATAATCGAACACATCAAGGCACAAAACGGCCATACCCTCGATGGAGTAGACAGGACGGGGCTCCGAATGAAGGTGCGCTTCAGAAAACGCGCCCGAAATCCGCACGAATGCCATCTTGTCTTGGAGAAAGGTTTGAGCTTAATCAACCACGCTGCCCCACTGCGAATTAGCGGATAATTACCCTTAATTTAATTATTATTAATTAACAACCGTGACCGACGGCTTTACGTGCTCTCCGAGGCACGCTGAAGAGACGCACAATGACATACACCCAGACCGAAAAAAATATTTGTACAAATATAAATATCTGTCCCGAGCAGGAATCGAACCCGCGACCGTCGGCGCGCAGCGTTGAAGCGACTACTCGCACCACTACACCAGACCCGTCGTCTATACTAGAGTTTAAATCCTTTTTTGACGGGAAAACTGGCGCCGCACGCATCAACACGCTACTTCATTTTCTATGAACGAATACGAATAACTAAATTAACATTAGAAAATTAGGTTTTAAATTAGACAGTGGTGTAACATAATCTTCGTCTTATACAATGGAATTTTGTGACGAATGAGCTTTAAGTGATTAAAATTGAATTGTGACAAATATAATATTTATATTTTATCCTAGTTTTTTAGATAATTTATATAATAATGTAATTAATCTAAAATTATTAATTAAATTTTATCTAGAATCAGTGGCGTCTCGTAACATGGTCATAACCGCGTCACCCACGCCGCAGTCGCCTGCGCCCTCGACTCCGCCACCTCAGAAGTTTGTTATCGTGGCATCGCAACAAAAACCTCAGCAGGTAACTTATTTATTTATTAACTCTTTTGCATACCAATACATAAATATAACAATAAAAAAGAATTCAAAACAATCAACTTACATCAGTTGCAACAGGCGGTCTTATCATTAAAGGGGTTATTACAGTTAGGTGAATTCAGTCACTGAATTTAGAAACCCATTTAGGAAGCTAGTTAGAAGCTTCTGATCACACCTTCCTAAATTCAGTTGCTAAATCACTCAGTTACGAAACAGCGACAAAGTCGGTATCTATCGAATTAGGTAGTATGGCTCCATTTCTGTCCAGACACCAAAAAATTGCCATTGGCCTAGCGCTGGCGGTCGGCTCTATTAAAATTAAAATCAATGTTTTATTGTGAGGTTATCACGTAAAATTATCGTCCGCAAACCGACAACCAATTTTCATGTTTAATTTCATTTTAAGTAAAACTAGTGATTTATTGTTAGAATTTTATTTAATTTAAATTTTATTGTCAATAATTTTCGAAACCTATTTGTTAAACACATGTCTGGTTCAAAATACGGAAAAGTAAAAAAATACCTTACGCAGCTTGGTGTATAATGTTTTCTATAAATTACGATGCCGCAACATCATACAGTTCGCGTACGCAATACGACTAGATATCGAATCAAGATTGATTCGACGCTTAATACAACATAGCATGTTGTATTAGTTATCAAAAGTAACGTAACGATACGATAGTAACGAGTACTAATCGTTATAGTAACGAATACGTACGGGTACGCTTTATTTCGTTACTTTTACACCTCTAGAATAGGGTAGACTGGGTACGGTTGAAACGATTTTGCTTATATCGTCCATAGTTTTGCTATTTATTATCCAAGCAATGAAAAACGTGTGTTTAATAAAATAGTATGTTTCTGTCTACTAATGGGTAATGTTACTTAAGTTTAAGATGTGTTATTTTTAATAGTAAATCAAATTTAAAAACAAAATCGAATTGTTCAATCGTCCCTCCATACCAGGGGGGCGATTGGGGTCAATTGAAACACATGAGAATAGTACAAAATATAATATTATAAAATGTTTTATTAATTATTTATTTAAATTCAAAGAATAAATAAACAACTCTGGTAATAATAATTAATCAATCTTCAATATTTTAAATACTTGTAACGGTATTTTTAATCTTGCTTGAAGCTTGCGCTGTGATTAGAGTTCATTCTGGATTTCTTCTCATAAGCCTCTGAAACCATTTCTCACCTGCCAGCTCGGATAATTTACGGGAAGGGCGCAAAATTCCGAACAAAAAAAAAATCGTTTACATATAAATAACAATAGATGCTATATTTAATGTCACATATATACATATAAGTATACTTATATCCATACACAAATACACACATACATAAATATATACGTACCTACATACACATATACATAATAGACAACTTAACTAACTTGTATACTTTGTTTTGTTGTGTTAATTTAAAGTTTACGTTGTTGTTTATAAACAATCATATATTGTAGCATTAAAGGGAAACAAATATCTGTGTAAAACATCCCGAATGGAGACTCGAGCTCCAAGATCATAAATGTCGCGAAAAATCGCTCGGTTTCTAAATAAATGCGACGGCTAAATAATATACCTATCTAGTACTCGTTAAAAACAAGCCTGGCAAATTTAAAATCTAAATTATCTAAATATTTACGTATTTTCGCAAGATTCATTGTTGTATACTAGACGTCCCCCACAATAAGTTAAAATTAAATATAAGTACCTATGTTTAACACACACACACACGGTCGTCTGTCCCTAAGGTAGGTAATTTAATGCCTTTGTTTTAGGTATTAAATATACATATAAATAATACATACATAAACATATATTAGACCCAGACTCGGGATGGGAATCGAACCCACAACCCTGGAGCAGAAAACAGGGTCACTACTAACTGCGCCAACGGCAACGGCCCAGTCAATGTAATATAACGTGATATTATTTGTCACTTGTAGTTACTAAATCCGCTCTTTTGTTGTAGTTTCTTGTATTTTAGCCTATTCTGTATCTTCCTATAAAATTAAAATTAACGCAAAAAAAAAACTGTTTACATTGTACTAATAAATCCGAAGATTAACTTATTCAAATAAACAAGCAATTCACTCTTCTATGTTTTATTATATGTATGTATGTAGTTTTAATGCTTGACGAAATTTTAGTTAATTCACTAATGCTTATAAAAAGATACACATCTATCAAATTTTTCCCAGACACAACCGGCTAGCGGTGCAGGTCATATTGTCGTGCACAGTTCACAACCCGCGATAGTTCGGAGCCAAAATGTACAGGTAACACCATATTATAACAGTTTTATACGTCCATCTCAAATAAATCTTGATAAATGTGTGCATCTTTATTTATCTTTTTATGTAGCTTAATTAAAAAGTATAAAAATATGCATGTATGCATTTATATTTTTTTGCTTTATAAGGGAGAAGTAGTATAAAATAATATACAAATTATTTGAATGACCGAAAAGTTAATTTTAGTTGCATCAAAATCAACATGATAGAAGCCGTAAAGCCTTTTTAGTTCTATTAAACACAAGTATTTGACGCATCACGTACAACTTGAAATAGCGTTTAACGGACTGCATCGAATGAGTTATTATTGCTTTTTTTTTCTGTTTGGAAAATATTATAATGTAAAAACTGCGTTGTAAAGGGCCGCTGTTTATAAATAATTATTCTCCGAAATGTATAATTTCAATAATTGTACTTTTTAATGTAATCGTCACTTTCCAAAAATATATTTTTAAGGTTTGCATTAAATCTTGCAAGTGGGCATTAAAATAATTTTACTATTAAATTATTTTACTATTTAATATTTAATATTTATATAAATAAGTTTTTAGAAATAGTTTTGTTTAGTTTTGCATGACCATAGAAACTCTACTTAAGGTTTAATTTCTTTCTACTAAGGTTATTAGCTATTAGATTGTCTTGTCACATATATCGACTATCGTATTAATGATATTGTAATAAACGTTTGGTAAAATATATTAGATTACATATAAACAAGAATGTGCAACTTATCTCAGAGGGAATGTCTGAATAATGCTTATAAACTTTTTTTTTTTTTAAATAATTAATAATTTAAATATTTTAAATATTTGACCTGAACTTGGAAGCGCATACTGCTTGTTCTCACCATGGGCGTAATTGGGGGACAAAAATTTATGGACCCCACCCTAGAATCTCATCTTCAGAGTTTAGCGTCTTTGCTTACGACAGAAAACCTTATTAAAAAATATACAAACATACGCATACGATGCGGGGTATACTGAGTTCGTTTTTTTTTTTTTACTTTTACTAGTAGACGAGCAGTCTTCAAATAAGTTCTAGCCAGCTACGCCAATGGTTCTCACGAATAAACACAGGTGTATGTATGTAGTGCGTAACCCCAGTAGACAGTAGCGGTAAAGCGGTGTGTGTTGTAGTCGGTGGTGGTGACGAGCGGGCCGGCAGGCGCACAGCCGCCGCAGAAGGTGGTGGTGGTGGGCGTGCACCCGTCGCACCAGGCGCTGCCCGCGGCTTCCTCTGCCGGTGTCAGCCAGGTAACGACGTCCCTCGCGGTCTCATCTTCATTGAAACGTCTACGGTATATAATACACTCCCGGCGTTGTTTCCTGTAGCATTTTTTTTTTATTACGTTTTTTTAGCCTGCTTTATGACACTATTTCTCACAACCGCAGGTTGGCTGGAAGAGATCTCTTTTAGAGATAAGTCCGCCTTTGCACACAAATATTGTAACTCTTTTTTTTAGTGTTTTGTCTTGTAGTGCAATAAAGAATAATTATATATATTATTTTGGCATGTACAAATGAAGACAAGCATTTTCAAATAGGTAAGATTGTAGTCAGCCGCAAGGGCCGACCATGTACAGTGGAATCCCGATTATCCGAACCTCGATTATCCGGACTCATTGATCTCGGCTCTAATTGTCAATTTAAAAATGTTTTGACAGCGCAAGGAGACATGTTATGACAATTTTATTCCCGTCTTCGACCGTGTACTCCCGCTGTTTACGAGATAGTGTTAGTTATTGTTTCATTTTCTTTGATAGCGCTCAACTGAAAGGTAATTATGCATGCACCCCAGCCCTCCGTCTTAAATAAGTATGTGACTGTTCCGTTGACGTAGTATTGCCACCGGGCAGTTCATAGAATTAAGTGCAAAGACAAAACATAGGTATTAATATTAATTCTTGCATTGGTTTTAAGAAGATATGAATGTATTAATGTTTTATTAAGACCAAAAATATAACAGCCTCGAAATCGGCTACTTCCATCAATTATTTCCAAGCAAAATTTTTAATTATATATGTAGGTATTATGTAATTTATAATCTATCGTTATTGCTCGTTTTTTATATATCGTATTATCTAAACGACGCACGTAAAACCCATTACATAATAAAAAAATATTAAAATTTAAATATTGGTGGATTTGCTTTGAAATCGATTATCCGCATTTTCGATTATACGGAATACCCCTGGTTTTATTTGACCCGGATAATCGGGATTCTACTGTATTTAAAAAAATGGTAGTTATAACGATATGACAACTGTATCTGGTGTAGCATGCAAGAAGTTACGCTCACGACGTTCACGAAGTTAACGCTGACGGTCGCAAGTTGCATTCCCGCTCTGAGTAGATATTTGTATTTGTACAAATATTTATTTCTGATCTGGGTGTATATCCTTGTGGGTCTCCACCACCGTCTCTTGGAGAGCTTGTAAAGCCTTCGGTTCCGGTTATTGTTATAGATAACTGAAAGCAATCGTTACTCATTGTACTGAAAAAAAAATTGGTTATGCGTCAACTCGCAGTGGAGCAGCGAGGTGGATTCTATGTTGAGAGGATGCTTTTGCCCCGTTTGTTCTTAAATGCTTTAATGCATGTTTAATAATGTCGTTTATTCAAATCGGGTATTCTATTTCAAAGTTTATTTATTTATTTAATGCATAAAACTAATATCTAACATTACAGGAAAGCCAATTCGGTAGCTAAGTCGATTACAAAAAACAATTATTATAATAATTCAACAGTATTTTTCATACATACATACATTTCTAACTCGTACTGGCGCTCGCTCGTAACTTTAGTAGAATTATAGTTATAGTAAATGATGTGAACGGTTCTCTAGGCGCCCGTGTCGGTGGTCGCGAAGCCGGTGTTCGCGCGCGGCGGGTCGGCGCCGCAGCCGCAGCCGCCGCCCGAGCTGGACGACCTGTCGCACCTCGCCTGACAGCCACGGAACATCAGCTTCGTCATCAAGGAGTTCCGCAAGCCGAGCCCCTGACCGCGCCTGCTGCTGTTGTGCCGCGCGCCGCGTCCCGACCGCCCCGACCGCCCCGACCACGGAGTATAGATACCAGGAGTGCGAACGTAATGTTGTAAGAACGGCTTCAATTTAGGGGACAGATATTTTGCCGATAGAGCGCACTACGTTCCAACAAGTACTCGTTTAAATACTTACGCGGAAGTCAATAAAGCCACCTTTCCTACTCCTTCCTTCCACCTTTCCTTCTCACTTGCCTTTCGTCCACTAAGGTAACCATAATTTTAAAAAATTAATTAATATTTTATATTTAATTTATTTTTACATTCACGAGCCACGTTAGCCAGTCCGTATTTACGTGTAGTAATAATAATAATAGTATCGGTACATCCTGAATGCTTGCGCAGCCGGTGGCAAAAAAGAGAACTATGATCTGGGTTTATTATTGTGTACATAAATAACGTGAAAAATTCTATACCGTTCGTACTCCTGGTATCTATACTCCGTCCCGACGGACACGCACAGCCTCACCTTACAAACTAGTTTGATTCGTCTCGCTAGTTATTCGTTGCTCCATATTATTTTCGGTTTATGATACGTTATATTGTACTTTTATATAATAACATTATATTGATATGATATATCCTTGTATCGATTAAATGTAGTCGATTGTTTTTATATGGACAGTAAACTATGTGCGATATGTACATTTTAAATTAGTATAATATGCGTGTCGATGTATTATTATGATATGTATTTTCTATTAATTTTCCAGAGAATCGAGATAATTGTTATGATAGTTCGAAGGCCGAGCGTGGTAGATGCTGTTTAAAAATGATTTAGTTTAAAGAAATAAAACATCGGTGTTCAATGCAATTTTATTTCTTTTATTTTTAATCCACCCATTAGTTAAATTTTTTAAATAGATTATTATTAATTAAAATATAAATAATTTCAAAATATATTGAGTTGTGCTTGTATTGGGCTAAAAAACTAAGTCAGAAAATAATTATTTTAATTGCATTTAAATGCAGTCAGCCGTTTTGACTACTTGCATTATGCATAGCATAAACAAATTCATAAAAAATATTAATTCAGATACATGAAAATTTAAATACTCGCTACCGGATCTGTCAGATTAAGGACTACTTGAACCTGGATAAAGTGAAAAAGGCTTGTAAATCGATTTAAATGTATCTATGGCTCAGATTACCGTTCGCATTCTCGACATGTGAACGGGTAAATAAGCATCGAATCCGTACATAATAGGCACAATGCTTCACAATGAACGAATGCCCACTCGACTGAATTGATAAGTGGGCTGAGCCGCGTGGGGAGCGTGAACGCCCGCCCGCCCGCGCGTCCTACGCCTTGATGTCACGCTGTCGTCGCTACGTTTAATGCCTTCAGCCCGTATGTCCCCGAGAGGCCAAATTGAATTTTTGTACGTTTTATTTAATTTATTTTGAATTTTACTTATATATTAATTCCCTTTCATAAGTATGTTAATTAAATTACATTTCGTCATAGTCGTAGAATAGTGACGGATCTTGCAGATTTGAAACTTTGCAGGGCAGTTGTTTCAAACAGCTATGTTGTTGTTGTTGTATATTTGAAATGTCTGCCCTGTGTGGTTTTTAATTTATAGGATCCGTTGCTATTCTACGACTATGATGAAACACCAACAAAACATACAACAACAACAATATAGTTGTTTGAAGTGTCTGTCCTGTAAAGTTTTTTAATTTGTAAGATCCGTCACTATTCTACGACTATGACGATTTAATTTCATTCTTCTGGCACATGTAAAAAAATGTACCTACCATATGTATTGTAAACTAAAAGAGTTAAAGTTTTCGCCATACTTTTTAAAATTTATATTCTGGTTTTATTACTTTTAAGCCCCTTAAAAAATCTAGCTTCTATAAAATCTAATTTCTAAAATTTGTGTGTAGAATTTGTACACTCAGTTCATTTTTTAACCTTACAGAAAAAGCAAAATTGTATATTCATTGTAATTTCATTGTAAAAGCTATTTAAACATTTAAGTAATATATAATAATATCACTTATGTAATAACCACGCAAATTAATCTCCTACAGTTTAGGTACACTATTCCACTACGATTTGTTTAGCGAAAAATTAAAAACGCGGCAATAATTTAAGATCCTCGTATTTTATGCCTGTTCGAATATTATAATAATCTAAATAGGTACATATATGTTAACTATATTTAGAAATTCGAGTACGATGTTTATGTGCTTATGATTTGATATGATAATGTATACAGTACATATAGTATTTTTTCATAAATTATAATAACTTACTGTAAATAACTAAGATACCGGTCTTCTTTAAAGATACATATTTAAATTTAAAAACTCTTTAACTGTGTGCAAAATGCATAGTAAATATATTTAAAGGGAAAAGAAGTGTAAAAGTTATTGGTATTAACGTTTGCACAAGGTATACACCTCTGCAGTGATGCGGATTCTATGTGGGGTCGGTGTCGGCTAAAGCGGCGGGCGGGAGTCCGCCTGACCACTGGCCGCGATCGGCGTGACGGCGGCGTTCGCACGCGTGCTCCGCGTCCGCGATCCTCCTCTCACGAGTTCGCAGCGCAGCGTCACAACTCCGCCGATCACAGCCACGCACACGCTGTATTGTCGTTCGGTCCTTGCAGACTAATTTTCCCGCCAAATATTTCGCGCGGTCTATTTAATTTTTTTGTCTTTAGTTTGTTCCTTATATAGATGGATTCTACGTGTAAACTTTAAAGTCAGTTTTATCGTTGTAATGCGCCTTTTTACTGTGATTTTTATTCTGTTCTTTGTGTTTCTTCCAAAATCGACAGAAGCGATTCGATGGCTGTAAGTATTTAAAAAAACAGTACTTATTAAATATATTATTAATGCTATCTCACAAGTTAACTTCGTATATGCTACTTGATGTATATGTATAAAAAAAAATAAGATATTAAACAATATTTAAAAATATATTTATTACATCCATTTAGAATTTTTTTTTTTCATAAAAATAACGCCTAAAATTTACATTACACTAAAATACTTAATCACGAGTTTCTCGGTCAAAAGGAAAAAAAACACATCATAATAATTTGGTCGAGATTACGAGCATTTTTTTTTATATAAATGTTGATAATGTTTATGAAACTTTCAAAAATCGTAAAGACATTATTTTTTAAGTCATTTTAGAAAGAAGATGAAGAAGGAGGATCGTTTTTTGCCTTTTTTAATTTAATTTTTTTTAGTATTGTAGGTAATTTTCTTTATCGTATATTATAGTTGTCTTGGTTTTATAACATATATTTTTATTAGAAGTAGGTATATTGTATAATATCATGTACATAAATGCATGTAAAATTAAAAAAATCGCAAACAAAGCTTACCGATTTTAGGTTTCGATCTTTATCGGAGGTCTCGACTCCAAATTAAAAAAACATAATAATACAAATATATAAAAAAAGAAATCCTCGACTGATATTTCCACAAAAATCGAAAAATAAAAAAGTTTAACAAATAAAAAAATACAGTTATAATTTGGATAGAAAATTGACAATTTAACTAAAAATAAAACAGAAATCTCGATTGACTTCTTGACTTCAGGACTTCTCTTATAACTTATAACATATTTATTTTTATTTATTGAACACTAGGTCAAATACCAAACATTACATCAGCTTGACGTATATAAGGCAATTTTTAATTAACTACATCCAAAACTATACATAACACCACGTAAAGGTCAACAGAAGTATCTATCAACAATAATAAATTCTAGGATTACTATAATATTAATACCTACGCGTGTAAGGCTCAGTGCTAGTCACTTAATCAGAAACTAAACGATCGCTTGTATACGCACAGGAGACGAGGTAACCCGACGCCCCTGCGTCCACAGCGCCCTAATTGAACATTGCACTAATGAGCGGCGTTGTTCCGTTGCAACCCGCAATTATTCGCCCCCGAAATTACACTCGGAAATATCACGGGAAATGCGAGCATTGTCGGATGCGATTCTTATAAAATCTCATTTAATCATTCTACCATTACAGAACGTAACATTCTTGTAAGAATTACTTATTACATTTAGAACTTATATTTATTATTTTGATTTAAATCATTAGATAATAAAGCTGGCTATGAATATTTTTAGAACTCAATGTCAAGATTAGCTTAATAAATAAGTGGTTTGAACAAAACCGTAGTTTTATATAGCTACATAAATTTTCTTATTTGAATTTTTTACTAAATTTGAATACATTAAATACTTTTGAAAATGTTTTAAGTTTAAACAAATCTAAACATAATGCGTTCCAACGACATTCCAACACGTAGATGTGTCTTCGAAAAGGCGGAAAAAGCAATATTACTAGTTTGTCCTAATTTTCAGTGAACTAAGTATTTGTGGTTTATTTCGTTCGCTGATTTATTAACATACTATAATTCAATTCAAAATTTGATTTACAGCTTTGAGCGCCAAGCTCATTCTTTTCAGTAAAGATCACTACACAATATTTAATTGCTATTAAAATCGAATGCATCTCAGTAATTAATTTGTAACAACACTAGTATTTAAAAAGAAAAAGACTTAGAACGTAACTGTTTTTGAGAAGTTTCGTAAAACTTAGATATTGCCTGTTACTATAAACTAAGCTTGAAAAGAATACTCGCAATATATTCTATCATAATGTTTAACGCGCCAAAAAAAAAAATGTATTTTTTTAAAAACACTATGTAATTAACTATTCTTTTATTGTTACTTTTAGTTTCGTTGCAAGTTACATTCTAGGGTCTTTCTCAAATGTCAAAACGGGCCTATTATATTTTGACGACTATAAGGCCTGTGACCAAAACGAATGTGAAAAAAAATTAATAAAATTATCAAATAAAGCAATCGAAGGAAAAATTGCCAAATCTACATAAATATAATTACATATTAAACAAAATATATTATTATACTATTGAATTAAAATTACGAAACTACGCGATTTGTGTAATAGTTTCCTCAAAGTTAATAACGTGATTTTGCTTTTTTATTTACATATTCACATTTTTATGGATTCGCCGTCTTTCCCTGAGCGCCTAAAATAAGCTGGAGTATAGTCAAATTATTATATTCTATATTTTCTAACGTACGTTATATATATGTGTATGCATATTGTAGTGTTTTTTTTAAAATAATATTTACATGTTTCCTGCTGCGAATTTTACATCACGCAGTTCTAGCACACTTTATCAGTTTCTTTGTACACTTCCCAGTACTGTACCTCTTCTCCATATAGAAGAAGGGTTGGAGCTGAATCGACAACGCTACTCCACTGCGGGGTGGCGGATAATTTCCCTACCATGAGTAACGATCGTTATCAGCCCGGCGATCGTTATCATGCGCGCACGACAAAATTTTGTCTACCCCTTTTCTCGTATTATCTCTCTATGTCTACAGTAGCAAACATACGTGCACGTGATACTCTTCTCGTTACGTCGATAGAAGAGATAACATTAAGTTTTAGATATCTGTGGTATTTATCTCTACGGGAGCTAACATGACATAGTAATTTTGTCGAATTTTGACGTGATTTTGACGTTTGAAAAAGAATATTATTGACGAGATAAAGTAATTAGAATTAATTTTCTTCGGAAGAGAATTTTGTCTCTCGTAGTGCGCATGTTAGGGTAATCGAGAAAATACTTGATGTAGACACATTATCTCTTTCTCTCTACAAGAGATATCTCGGTACGCATGCTAGCCCGGCAGGTGTCTATGATAACAACCGGGACCAACGACTTTACGTGCTCTCCGAGGCACAGTGGGGAGACCCACAAGGACATACCCAGATAGGAAACAAATATTTGTACAAATACAAATAACTTTCCCGAGCGGGAATCGAACCCGCGACCATCGGCATGCGACGTTGAGGCTACTACTTGTACCACTACACCAGAACGGTCGTCACTTCCCCACCGCTTGTAAATAGCCGTGTCCTATACCCAAAGGTTATAGGACACGGCAAAGCTTAAAAGCCTTTTTAGCTGAATATGTAGAAATTAAGATTTGATTGTAGATTTTACCCTCGATACACTGCACTCGCGTCTGTATAACAATTAGAATTTTAAGATTTTATTTATTTAGAATATACAAAATTTATCTAAAACAAATAGAAGATATTTTAGAGGCTATAATTTTAAATTTATTTAAAAACACATCAAAACATTTAGCCCTAATGTCATTAATATCGGTCTTCTCTAAACTTTTTCTAATTTAAATGACAGCAGTGAGCTTATGCGTGGGCGACGCCGCGGGCAGATCTAGAACATATATGCACAATATTTTGTATATGAGATGTAACTAGATGAGTCTAGCCTCGTTAAATGCGTTTTCGTACAGAATCTGCATTCATTTACTTTGAAAGCTTCTTTCGCTAGCTATACGTACCTAGCCATGCAGGCGATCTCAACGAATCCATTTCAACAATGAGCACATTAAGTTAATTGAATTACTGAAACAACACAGTAAAGTTTTCTTACTTTAAATGAATTTAATTTAAATTAGCTTGAAATACACACACAGAAGACACTGAGTATTCAGTTTCATAGTGGATAGAGTAGAATAGGTACCACCTAATTGTAAAACAAAGATCTTTCTTTTATTCTTTTTCTGAAAATTATTTCTGAAGTATTTTTAATGTGTAGATAACACATTAAAAAAACTTCGATTAAGTATTGGTAACGGGATGAAGCAAATTAAGTTTCCATGTCAACTTAACATTTTTTTGCACAAAACTGTAAATAAAAGAAGATGAATTTTTTTGAGATTTTTGATTACCAAAGAGAGTTTTCTCAGCAGACCAGTTAAAATTTGGTAATGTTTTAATTTTAATAGGTACTTACTGGTATAAATAAAAGTAAAAGCTGACAAATAATTACAAAAAAGAAATTATATTTTACTAGCTGACCCGTGCGACGCACAATATTGTAATCAAATAATAAATATTAATATAATGTGAAAATAAGTAAATCTAGGAGTTCTTGATGTTCTAAGAAATCTTCTCACCGGTCAGCCATGTAATATGTTTGATTGAAAACCATTTAAAAAGGAAATGGTAATTATTCGGTATCGCGCCACCACCGATTTTGAGGCTGATTTTTTTGGATGGAAATATTTAAAAAATAAATTTATTATTATTAAGTTTTTACAGATTTATTAAGAACAGCTTTGACATGATCATCTCAATGATTTTTATATATTAAATTTCCAACAATGAATATATTTAAATATTGAATATATAAATATAAATATTCGTTTTATTATCACCGATGGTACAAATCAGTATTATTAAAATTAGAAATACTCACCTATTTTAATAGGATAATAGGTTTATTTTATCTAGTGAAGAAAATTAATCAATTCACATTAATTATCAGTAATAATTTATATCGTTCTTAGTAATTAAAAACGTTAACGCTTTATAGAATTATGTATGTACTTATTTACGTCGATATTTATTAATTTGGACGATAGATCAAAAATACTCGCATAGAATGTAAATAATGTCATTGACTGTTGTCAATTTATTTATAAAAATCATTCATAAATGGTGCTCCATATACCTATTTGTAGTGTAAATATAGTTGAATACACAGTCAACACCTGCGCTCATAGCATTAATAAAAAAAAATGAAAAATTTGTTTTTTTTTTATATTTTATTTTTATTTTTTGTCAAAGCAATGCATTTTATATTTATTTATTTGTGTGATAGATCAAAAACACTCGCATGAAACGTAAATAATACCATAGCTGTGATATTAGTTAGAAAAATTATTCATAAATGGCGCTCCATGTTCTTGTTATTGTTGTATTCTAGGTATAGTTTAAAACACGATCCACAGATGGCGCTCGTATCATTATTAATTACATAATTTTAAAAAAAATGAAATTATTTTTTTTAGATTTATATATTTTTCGTCAAAAGCATGGAAGGCAGCTTTAAAATGGTAAATGAATTATTAATTTTGGTTAAGTATTATATTTTAAAAGATATAGGCTCTCCAGGTACAAAGACCTTTTAGAAATAATATATAAGACGATTAATACCTCTTTAATAATGTATATATTATTTTTGTATTGTTATTTGATTAAAAGCTTAAAGTTTTTAAAATTGTTATAATATTAAAAAAACCTACCTCGCTACTAATAAAATTAAAACACCCCAATAATGCCATACTTTAAAAAAAATTACCGTTTAAGTATGTAACAATGACAACTATAACGAAAAAAGAAAAAAGTAATAAAGTTAAAAATTGAAGGGTGTTTGTACGTACCGGCAAACGCAGCGTCGGACGGCCGTCCACGAGATGGACAGACGACTTGAGGAAAGTCGCTGGAAACCGTTGGATGGTGGCTGCTTTGAACCGGTCGTTATGGAGATCGATGGGGGAGGTCTACGTTCAGTAGTGGACATCCACTGGCTGATATGATGATGATGATGATGATATAATGATAATCACACACCTAATTGCAACAGTAGAACAATTGATTGCGAAAAATTGTGCAATTATGTTTATCAAAATACAATGGTAAAGAGAAAGCAATAGTGATGTTTCTTATCTATACATAAGTATAACAAAATTATAAGTTTAACGTGATTTTTTTTTCAGAATTTTTGATCGATAGTTTTAAATATAAATATAATAGCGTTTTCAGTTGTTTTTTTTTAAATTACATATAAATGTTTCATAATTTCTGAAAATGTCTGTCTATCTGTTTACTTGAACATGTATCATAGTTAATATAGAAGATTAAAAATCAGCATGAAAATCATGAAACAAAACAAACCTATACAATATGAGGTAACATTTAGTCTTTATTTCATCAAAATCACCTTACTCCATCAAAACTTATTTTAATTTTAATTTTGTATTTTGAATTGTTTTAGAAAACAGGCATTAAGAAAAGAGAAAGATAGTATAATGTTGAAGAATTTAATGTTTTATAGCGACAATCGGTAGCGGTGGTCGCGGGTTCGATTCCCGCTCGGGGCAGATATTTGTTTGTGCAAGTTTAATTGTTTCCGGTGTGAATATATACAAGACATCGTATTAAATAAAACATAACTGAAATATGTTACCCGACGTTCTTACGTGGAGCAATCTTAGTTTTCACTTACAAGTTAGCAAGGGCCGTGTCTGGTAGACCGAAAAAAATAATTTCCCTCGCTCGAATAGCCTGTGACTGTTCTGAGAGGCCGTCCCGTACATCTGGCGAGACCTATTATTTGGGGACGGCTCTTAATGTTTTCTTAGGTATTTTTATATTACTACCGTCTTAGTTTTTACGATCTTGATTTTTATTGAATTTTTCCGTACTCAGTTCTTAGCGTCCCACGGTATGCCTGCTGGTGAAGGTGAAATACGATCTGCTTCAGCAATTTATTTTTATTGCTCTGGACCCGACGTAATATTATCAAGCTTTTGTATTTTTCCCAAAATATATTGGAAGACCTACATCACAGCGTTTATTATTAAAAGTATTATCGTATATATAAATATATTAATTTATGATTGTTAAACTAAAAAATAAATTATACTATGCAAATTGACGATAAAAACGTGAATAAGCTCCTAATATAAGCTTAGTTAGCGATGAACGCGGAGGGCTTCCCAAGGGTTAATTTACTTAAAGGTTAATTTACAATAAGGCACCTACACGACCTAACTTACCAAGTTTATGTATACCCAAATCGATCGAAGTACTGTAGCTTTCTGAATATAGAAAGGTTTCATTGTGCATAACGAAACGTGGTCGTTCTGAACGAAGAATCTCTTCATTTTACCTCGTCGTTTTTTATTGTTTGAAATTCTAAATTGTTTTATTTTGTTAATAAGAGGAGATATAAGCGGGAGAAAGTGCAACAAATCGTACCGGGCTCGCTCCATTTGATCTGACACAAATTTATCCACACTGCGGTGCTCTTTATTTTCGCCGCCGACGATGTTCACTTTGTCCTGACAAATTCATAAATTACCGACATCCTCACGGCAAGACGTATTTGCTCGGCTTTTATCTTACTCGAATGCTTCGTTCGGCCGTATCGACGGCCGCTTTGAAGTAGTGTTCATTTAGTTAGTTAATTGACGATGAAATGATAAGCAAATGCTAGTTAGTAACAACTGACTTTTCAAATGTAATTAATACCTACACACAATGTATAACATTAAATTTATTATTATATAAATAAATATAATAAATAAATAAATATGTTTAACACACACACAAGGTCGTCTGTCCTAAGGTAGGCAACTTAATGCCTGTTTTTTAGGTAACAGCCGACTGATATACATTTTTTTTTAAATAAATATACATATAAATAATACATATATAAATGAACATATATTACACCCAGACTCGGGGCGGGAATCGAACCCACAACCCTTGGAGCAGAAAACAGGGTCACTGCAAACTGCGCCAACGGGTCAGTCAATAAAAATCAAATAAAAATATCATGTTTTATTTCGTAACCAAAATAAGATTAACACCTCATATTTTTTAAAAAGCCACAAACTATTTTAAATATGACTGCGTAATTTTTATATACTTTCTACAAGAAAATTGAAAATTATCATTGCATTTTTATGAAAATTATTTTACGCGTATTGTTCACGTGTCATTCACAATTCAAGCAACCTATCATTATTGTGAGCACGTAAAGCAGTCGGTCCCATTTGTTATCATAGACACTTGATGACGATCGTTACTCATTGTAGAGAAATCATCCGCCAACCCGCAGTGGAGCAGCTTCGTGAATGAAGCTTTAACCCTTCTTCTACATGGAGAAAAGGCCTTCGCTCAGCAGTGGGTTGTTTACAGGCTGATACAGATACAGATAACAGATCCTTGTTGTAAATAATCAGTGCAATTTAATTTGTAAATTGTAATGTCTAGTTGTAATTTAGCTTTTCTGGGCAAAATTCGTATACAGAGATAAAGTTATTAAAAACAAAATCGATGACGGTTATTTTGCTTTAAGAGCTTTCGTCATTCGTATCGTATCCAGTTAACGATCATATACCGGAAATAGTTCGCCGGATTTTAAGGAATTTATTAAGTTCAAAATATTATACGAGTATTATTTAGACAATGTTTTATTGAAATGTTAGGTAATTTAATTAATTAAAAGTCTATATTGGATTTTATCGCGTATATTTAAAACTTTACAGTTAACCTCAGTCCCCCGAGATCATGGAAGCTGTAAATGGTCCGAAACGTCGGGGAATAATTTAAAATATTGTTAAACTGTAAAGTTTTAAATATACGCGATAAAATCCGATATAGATTTTTAATTAAATGAGTAAAATTCGCGTAAATATAAGAGAACAGTATGTTAGGTAATATTACCGCTTAGAATTTCTAACTTCATAAAATTCAGGTAATAAAAATATATTCAAATTTGACGCAAATACGAGTATATAAATCTTAAATTTAATTATAAGCCGAAATGGTATATGCATGTCCGTCACGCTTATATCCATAAGCGTTTTATGTCGTTTTTCGTACATGGTTACATAATTTAGACACTCGTAATCAATATGTCATACGAACTAAATGTATGTTTTTTAAGAAAATTTTAATTAAAAAAAAATTTGAACTTTTTTTTATTTAACTACATGATAAACAATATTTTGCATAGCATATAATAACAGCTAAAACTAAAACAATAGTGAAATATGATAATATAATCCATTAAGATATGGAAATTTAATATGATTATAAAATTATAAAAACAAAATGATTGAACTAAACTGAATCAGCCTGTAAACGTCCCACGACTGGGCAAAGGCCTCTTGTCTACGTTTACATAGAGAAAATGTAATATAAATAACAGAAATTTTACGTAACAGATTTATACTAATTTGATTAAAAGTCTATACCGGATTTATACTATTTTACTTTTATCGGCATCAAGACTATGTAATTAATTTTATTTATATATCGCTCATTTGGAGCGACAGTGACACAAATGCAAATTAGTTAACTTTACACCAGATCAGAATAAAGATTATTTCATAGTTCAAAAGAAGATTCTGAAACATTATTACGGCTAATTATTATTTTAAAATTGTTTTATTATAGCTGGATATTGTGGCATTTTCACTGCCAACGCAGATGTTTATGCATAGTATTTTGGCATTAATAAGTCATTTTCGCGTATTTTTGCGAATGTGTTACTGTCGCTCCAAATGAGCGATATATGTAATAAATGTACTTATATATATATACTCGTATATGTTATTCATTAATGTGATTCTATTATTGCAAGCAAAGATCAATCAAACCGCTTACTTCATGTAAACATTTTTAGAAAACGCTGACAGTTCTAATAAAATTCAATTTAAAGATAAGGCACGTTGACTCTCGACCCTTTGTACCCCTTGCGTACCTTCAACAGAGGTATCCACTGTAAAAATATACAAATATATTCCATATTCAGTAGAATCAAACAAAGTAAGGTTAAGGACATAATTTAGTTAAATACCATATATACACAATAAATAAATAATAAGTATTATTCAACGACGATATTAATTAACAATGGTATTTTAAATCAAAGATTTTTTAAATCTCGACACTTTATTTAAAGTAGGTACATCTCATTCTTACACTCACAATTGTACATTTCAATGGGACGACTTAGACAAATCACTGTTGTATTGAACAATTTGTTGAATAATCCGAACATTTATTTCAATTATTTCAGGTTACTTCTCAATGAGGATTTCCCACATCGAAATTGCTATCTGTATAAACGTGCTCTGAATATTTTAACGTTTTCTGAAATATAACAATAATTGTAAATTTATAAAGAAGAATATTTAAGGACGTGGAAATTTTCACCTGTTAATATTATAATCTACGAAAGTGGATTCAGAAAATGTAGAAACCATGAATAATTCATTTGCATCGGGTTTCAGCTTAGTTAGCAACTAATAATGTAAATTCTCATCCGCTTAATTGTAATGTTCATCCAGATTAATAACGTTCATTAAATTATAATATACCGTAAGTGTGTGTATCGAATGGCTCCTAATTAAAGCATCATTGTTCCTGTGTGTAATGAAGCATAGAGACTTGCTGTGACACGACGCAGCGCGGCGGGAGCTAAACAGACCCTTGCCTCTGATTGTAACAAATTGAGATTTCTTTGGGTAATATAAATAATTGCTTAGTCAACTTACTAAGAAAGGACGCAATATAAGTATAGGGGCTCGGAAATGAATCATCATTTTTATATCGTAATTAACTCTACATTTGCAAAATCAAATATGTATTAGTAAACTAAATTTTTTTTAAAATTATAATTTACTTTTTATCCCTTGGTAAAAAATTGATATTTGTAATTATGTAGTATTTTTGTGAATTTTTTTATTTACCTCCGAGGTGGTGTTAGGGATTTTTTGAATACCTTTGGTAATACCTACCCAATGTATAAATTACTTCTAGGCGAGCGACACATCGGGCAACAGCTAAGTTTAACATAAATTGGGTGTAATTAAATAAATTAGGTCTGAGTTACATAATTTCTATTTTTAGACATAAATATCGAACTTTACTATATTTTGTTTGAAATACTTAAATGCCACAAACTTGTGTATTAAAGTTCCCTCATCGGTCAGACTTTTCAGCGTCGCGGCACACGCACACCGTAACGCGGCAATCATATAGCATTTAATCATCATTAAAGTTGAATCAGCGGCGCGCCGTTGCAGTAGCGTCAGCTGTTTTCCATGCCTGTGAACTATTTTTTTCCTATCGGAGGGCTTTAGATACCTATTTTCATTTTCGGCACAGCTGTGAAATCAGCGTTTTTATTACCCGGCAGTTTGATGTAAAAATTCTTCGCACATTTACCAACGAAGTAAGAATTGCAAACTAGCAACCCTCCAATTTATGAAAACCATTTTATATAAACGAAGCTTTTAAATGCACGATATAAAATGAAATAATAAAAATGTAACCTATTTTAAAAATATCTACTTTATCGTAATACAAAGCAGCTTGGCCAAAAAGATCAGTGTTCTTTTGTGTATAGCAACCAGTTATGACAAAGCGGACCCTTTTGCCCGTTGCTATACTTTTTGTCTACTAGATCGAGATAGACGCGTAAAATTCGATACGGGAATTATTTTATTAGATCGGGCTTGCACGTGCGCGGCGTGACGAATGCGATAATGTTCGATGCTGGGTCCGACGACGAACAATCACATTCCACATGAATTAACTATAATAGAGACCCGGCTACGGATGCTATGGTAATTTTGCGATTTGATTTCATGTCTAAAGTTAATAGCTTTTGCGTCGATTTACATGCATCGGCTGCAGTACACGAGTTTCCCGTCGTAGCTAAATGTAGAGTCGATGAGGTAACCCGATTCGCGCACCACCACCACGCGTCACCCATGACATCGCGTGCGCTCTCCCCTAAATCCCCCTAGGCGTTCCGAACCGGATATCAGTTTCCTAAGCGAAATAGGGTAATTAATAACAGGAGAACTTTTAACTGAATTTAAATAACTATAAATTTGATTTATAATTATTTAAAGTAAATTACACTTTATACTATTTATTTTTAAATAGAAATGTCTTTTATCATTTTTTAAACATTTTTAAAAACAGAATAATAACTTATATGTTTAAAAGTTAAAGTTTAAACTTAGTACATATTATTAAATAATTTCAATATTTTAAAGATAATTATATATTATATATACAGTCTCTAATTAGACAGAAAATCTATAAAAATCAAATATAATGTTTATACAGTTACGTGAATAGTTCAGACACTAAAGAGTATTTCACGACAGTCGTGGAAAACAAATTAATCATTCATTAACATCAAACATTGTAGGTACATTGTACAGTCATTGGTAGTGAACGGCCTTGGTAAGCTCGTCGTCAGTGAAATTTAATATTCATATAACCTAGTTATTGTGAAACAATCGTTTACAAAAAGTCACGAGTACAACTATGGTATCCCTCACAAAACGGAGGGTGAAGGTAAGTAGTACCATTTTCCCGTCTGCCGCAGCCGCACGTAAGCTCTCTTGACTCAGAACTTCACGAGCTGGCTACGCACGCAATAGCGAACTTATTCGTTGACGATTTCTCTACAGAATATAACTGGTAATAAATATATAACTTAAATATAAGTAATACGCAGCTTCAGCAGATTTTTTTTCAAGACTTATTTACTTATTGTTAGATTACGAAGCTCACTTTTAAAGTAAATCAAACTGACGTTCGTTTTATGAGTGTAAACATCTCGGTTAAACAGACATTATTCTTTGTTACAGAAAATTTGGTAAATTGGAATATGGTGGTAGAAAATGCATTATTGATGTCAAAAATAATATACTATGAGTTTATTTGTTGATTTGCGACAAATTAGAAGTTCAGTAGCGAATTTGTCAGAAATGGTAGACAAAATATCGGCATCTGTTTCTAAAGAAAAATTAAATGGGGAACGAAAAAAAAGTGTAGATTCTGCACTGTATGGTAATTCCATATACAGGCCACCTACATTGGGATTCGGAGTACGATTTTCACAAAGTCATGAGAATATATGTCACGATATTCCTACTTCTAGATTACGCAGTCATATATCTCTTCCAAATTTAGAAAAATCGGATCATAAAACGTCATCGACACGTCCAAAAATCGTCGAAATCGACGATGAAAAAAATGAAAACGATAGTAAGCGTAAACTTCACATTTCAACAGAAAATATAAATGATTGGATCATAGCGTCTTTGAACAAAAAACCTCATTTTGATGATAGTGGACACACTCACCCAATGGATTTTTTAGAAAATGTAAAATATTATATTTCGGAATTAAATATAGCAGAAGAAAAACAGCTTCATTTTATTATATCGTGTCTTGAAGGACTTCCGTTGATGTGGGCGCGTTGTTTTAGAAGTGAATTTAAAAACGTAGATGATTTTTATGACGCTTTTGAGCAAGAATTTTGGGGCTTAGAGAGACAAAAAACTATTCTTTATGATATGAAATTGGGAAAATATGATGAAAAAAAGTCACGTATGAGCATATCAGAATATTTTCTTTACAAAGTGTCAAATTACAAGCATTTGAAACCTCCTCCTTCTGATTTGGAAATAATTTATTCTTTAGCCGCGCATTTTTCTTCTGCCGTTGAACTAGAATTACGTCTGACACCGAAACCTACATTACGGGAGGCATACAACTTGCTTCGTCGAAGAGAAGGTGAAGCAAATGACTTTCTGCCTAATTACTTGTACGAAATGTGTGAAGCGTTTCAACGAGGGTCTCGGCCAGAATCAGCACGTCGCCCGGATGATCAACAAACCTCAAAAATAGAAGTAGAAAAAAAGTATTCTAAATAACGACTATCATTATGTTAAACTTAAACATTGTGTACCAATTAACTACTTATTATTCCAATAGTAATACACAAATGGGTCAAAAACAAAATGAGGATATACCAAAGTCAAGATAATAAAACTCCATACATTGCTATGAAATTATGTACTAATGTTTATTGGCTTAATAATCTTATTATAATAATATCACAATAGATCAGACTTAGATATTTTCTGAAAAAATCACATTTTTAGTTTTTATTCGCCAACAGAAGAGACTACGTAGTCTACAGAAAACAACAAATATAGAACTAAAGTGCTTGTGGCAATCAGAAAATTTTAAATAAAAGCAAAAGGTTACTCAAAATCGACTTCTTTTTCATTTTAAATTAAGACATAATCAAAAAAAATTACCATTTCAATAAAAAAAAAATGTAAGTAAAATGTCCACAGAACGGATTATACCGTCTGTAGTCATATTAAAAAATGTTATCTGAGTCAGAATCATCCCAAATAAAATAAAATTCTTTGGTGGTTTTTGTTTTCTGTCAATATAACACAATTGACACCATAATATGACATAAATCTGTACCGAAGTTTCCTTGTTAATTCTCTTATGTAGACATGTATCTCTTCTGTAGACACTAGATCTACAGAAAAGATGTCTACAGGAGAGACATTTTGTAACAGAAGCAAAGGTGGCGGCCCACTACAAGAGGTTAAAACTTATGTAATAATATAATGCCACATGCCACCCTGCCGTATATGATATGCTGATATTTTTATTGTTTTGAAAAGGGTACTTATTTAGATATACTCAGCACAGAAGAGAAACACTGATCTTGACCGAAAACTTGTTTAATGAATTTTAATTATGTTTTTCTGTCGCCACACGGACTTTACGTCAAATTTAAAACGAGCAAATGAAAGAGAACGCACTGCTACCAACTGAAGAAACAAAATATTTTCGATGCGTTCAGTTTAATCAATTATCTCTGTGTTTTATGTGTCTACAGGAGTAGACCTACATTTTGCGAACGACTTGTTTAAATACGATAAATCACATTTTACAAAGATTTTATTTTTATTATTTTGTGTAACATAATTTTTGATAATATATTAGATGTTTTGGAATGAAATAACAGTATAAAAAAAATAAACTGTATTTGTTATTGACGCCTAATCTCAACTACTTAGCATGCGAACAGTCTACAGAAGGAGATTTTGAAAGTTTTAGAAACAGAAAAAAAATATCTTTCTTGCATTTATTTGTACATTTTTTTTTAATTTGATACCATATCAATAAGGAATAACTATTAAAAGTAGTTATTGTAAATTTATTACCATGATAACGGTTTTATGTTGAAGGAACACTTTTTTTTCGATTTTTGTTTATGACCCAAATAGAATTTATAATATCTTCAATTATATATCTGTTAGTTAATATTTCATTATGACTGCTTTTACTAATTTTACTAATAATTGTAAAATTAAGAAATAAATAGTTTACAAATATGTGTTTCTTTTTTTTACTAAAACATACATTTATAAACTTTAAGTACACAATTTATTATAGAAGATACATCAACGAGAAAAAAAAAACCTATAAAATTGTAAATCGCTTCAAAAACACTAAAAGAGTAACAATAACAAATTTTTATACATACAATATTATTAATTTGCGATTCGTAGAAAGAAAATTCGATTCGTAGCATTCTTGTATCCATTCCACACGAACATGTTTTGTAGCATAATTATTTAATAAATAATAATAAACGTCTCACACTCAACGGCCCCCAGTAGGATGTGAATCCTGTGTCGGAGGTCCGGAAACACACACAATACACAAGCACAAACGCCCAGACCACGACAAACATCTGTATGTCCTATACAAACATTTATCATGTGCGGGGATCGAACCCACGACCACTAGCGCATCAGTCAGTTGCTGTGACCACTGCGCCAACGCGTCGTCAATTTATGTTGTCAATTTATATTGTAATAAATGCATAATACTGTAACTTTTATATGAAACAAATGTTATTGTCTAGGTTTTTGACGACCGTTCTGGTGTAGTGGTGCGAGTAGTCGCCTCAACGCCGACGGTCGCGGTTCGATTCCCACCCGGCGCAGATATTTGTATTTGTGCAAATATTTGTTTCTGGTCCGTGTGTATCTCCTTGTGGGTTTCCTCACTGTGGAGAGCACGTAAAGCCGTAGGTCCTGGTTGTTATGATCGTTACTCATGGTAGAGAAATTATCCGCCAACCCGCAGTGGAGTGCGTGGAGCAGCGTTGTGTATTAGGCACCAACCCTTCTTCTATATGGAGAAAAGACCTTTGATCAGCAGTGGGTTGTTTACAGTCTGATACAGTACAGTACAGTTATTGTTTATTCTAATATTTTAAAGAAAAATATAATATGCTTTTAGGTTTGTAATCGATACACTCTGAAGCCACTGAACAATTTTTATTAAGTAACTTTATAATTGTAAAAGATTATTAATGGTCAGAAAGTCGTAGTTACTTATAAAAATTACCTTAACTAATGAAAGTAACTTTACGATTCATAGTAACGGAACAGTAGCTATAAATATTAACGCGAGTGAGTTCGTGCGGACATCTTGTTTTGAAAACCATTAAAAGAAATAAATTAAAATTATTAACAGGGCACTTCATGAAAGCGAGGGCAACTGGACGGAAAACGATTGTTTGGAAGCACGGCGAAGCGGAGCGCTGTGGAGTAGGCAGACTCGCGTGTGTCGGCGCCAACCAACAGCCATGCCGCACGTAGCAGCCGCGGCGCGCCTCGCCCGAGCAGCTTGCCTTACAGCACACGCTGGCGAGCGGTGGAATTGTTCGTCCATCGAACTTGCCCCTAAATATACGCCTGATTTACTAACAGGTAGGCATAGATTATGTATTCATCCTTTAAATTTATAATTATTGTCACATGAAATATGAACATTGTTATTAATTTATGTGTATAAATAAAGATTTTAAACTATTCATTAGTATGTAATTAGCAAATAAAGATGTAAGGAAGGCAGAAAAAAGTTTCATGTATAGTGTCTTCAGATCAACTAAAATAAGGTATTTTACTAATCATCCACTGGTCAACTATTACTGGTCAATGGTCATAATACTATTTTCTAAGTAACATGATTGTGCTACGTTATATTATAGAGAAGTTGCTACAATGTCCATTCACTTAATCTTTGTCAATTTCATTTCATTTAAGTTTCTTTGTAAGTTCAGTGTACAAGCGGATTCCGTTCTGTCTAGGACGACTAAAAGAACTTCCGACAATAATGAGAGATAAGAGAAGGCAAGTTTGCAGAGTCTTTTAAATCAGCGGCAGGGCATTGTGCGGGCGCGACCAGCGTAACGACAGCGCCCTTTCTTTTCACTCGTTGCGTCGTTCCGCACTCGGAGCTCTGTATTTATACGAAACGTTCACATTTATTTATCACTTTTCGGACAATTAATTTTCGAGCAATTCCATTGTTTTGTATATATTTAACTCAAACGGTTATTCAAGTGTTCATTGTTGTTTAAAGTTGCATTAGGTGTACATTTATCATTGAAGATAATTTGAACTGGTTATAAATATAAAATAATAAAAACAAAAGAGATTCTGTCGTGTCGACGAATAAATATTATTGTTGGAAATATCACGTGATCATTACCTGACATTATCCTGGCACGAACCTTGCTCACTGTCTCTGTAGTACAATAAAAATATGTCGTGATCACTGCTGCGTACACTCGCCAATAAAGTTACTTGTCTACGCTTTTGCGAAAAGCACGCGAAAAGCATTTGAAGTTTTGCGAGTCCCTATTAAAATGACGTTAAAGCTAACATTGCCGTAGCTAACTTTTGTCGTAGTTTGACGAATATTGGCTATAAATAATTGGTTTTAGTATCGCTTCCGTGTCTTTCTATTGATCTTTTTTTAAATGACAGTACACATTGCGTGGCAACAGAATATGATATACACACAAACCGTAGCCTACTTTGAAGGTTTGATTAATAACAGTATTGTAAAAACCTTTAAGTACCTCACTACTGATCCATTGTTAAACATTTTTTTTAAATAAAACATTTGAAAAATTTGCATTTCTAGCTTGTATTTTAAACCGTAACACGTGGTGATTTAGAGGATTAAAAGCTTTATGAACAAGGAATTAAGAATATATTTTCAATTTAATAGCTTATGTTTAATTTTAGTTTTTTTTTTAAAAACGATGTTTCTAAAATCTGTTATTAAATTGCAAATTTTACTGAAATCATATTTTTTGACAAAAAAAAGCGATCTAAAACTTAAGAATAGGAAACAATGAACGGTATTTTCATAGTTTCAGCATGTTCTGAAACTTCGTGTCGTTGGCAGCGGTCTCACCGGATGCTCGCTTTACGTTCGCATACCTATGTATACCTACCTATATGGTATAAACATAGAGCATTGCTTGCTCGCCACTAGCGACTTTGGACGTCTACCCACTTTATAAAATTAATTGATAGATAACATTTTCTCTCACAAACAAACTCATAGCGTTAAATCTTTTATTAAAACTTATGCAAAATTTTCTAATTTAATCAAAAGTTGTGGCCTTCTTAATATTTGTCTAATTGATATGAATAAATAGAACTAAGGAATTATTGTTATACATTTTTTTTCCTTTTTTTTGTGTGGTTTGTTATTTATTATATAATAGTAAACATTGTTGTTTAATCTATCTATGATAGACCGTAAAATCGTTAACTAGTTAAAATTTTGCATCTGATATGTATTAAGTTATATATACATCATATATGTATGTATTAAGTTATTTCAATAAGTATAACATAGCCTGACCTGACGATGTTTTTGTTCGCCAGAAATGGCTGGTGAAGGACGGGTTATAACTGACGATGTTTGAATATATTACGATGGCATATATTTTTAAAAAATCAAATTTTATACGAAATCTAGAACAAAAAACAAGGTGCATTACCTATGAGATACTTATAATTTCGAGTATTACTGCTTTATCTCCAATGTAACGCAAAAGTAGTATTTCTTATTAGATTGATTGTCTGATTATGAGCTAATCTCAAAGTATAAGTAATTAAGTAGGTACTACTTTGGAACAGGAATTAGGAAAAATACTGGATATATTAAAATTACATGTCCTAACCGTTCGCCTGGAAGCTTAAATTTTCGCCAATAGTGTCCCTTTAAGACCTAAAACTTGAAAGAAATTATTTTAGGAAATTAATTGTAGACTGCAGTAATTCATTGAAGAATTGTGTTTATGTGTGCATCAAACTTTATTTATTGATAATGCTAACATTTGATAAAAAAATGTAGGTATGAGAAAGTTTTTGAAAATTTCACCTTTGTTTTTCATTAATAAGAGTGAAAATGTCTGCGTGAGTAAAGCTTCAGGTAACAACAGTTTGCCATTTCATAAGATAAGTAGGTATAGCTTACACAATAATTTTAGATATAAGAAAATATTTAAAAAATAATAATAAAATTGTAGACACAGTTACTCATAATAAATCAAATAAAACGAAAAGTTTCCACTTAGGTCGAATTGCAATGCATCCGGCAGTAAGCACGAAAGATACTTAATAATTTCGCAATTAAACATTGAACAAAATGGTAAAAAATGGTTGTTGAAAATTTCTTGATTATTTTTGTTCTCGTATTGATTAAGAAAAAAAAAGTGGAATACGAATAGGAAATAGGTCGTAGTTACTAGCTAAAAACAAATTGTGCTATTTTTTTTTTACAAAATTAGCAAAGGAGAAGGCGGGTCACCTGATGTTAACTAATCTATACAAATAATAAATCTGTAAAAACCTCTGTTTTAGGGGTGTGCGATAATTATCGATAATTCGTAAGTACTCGATAATTTTTCATTCGATAATTATCGATAATTATCGATAAGTGTTATTCGATAATTTTGATTCGATAATTATCGATAATTGTTCATTCGATAATTATCGATAATTATCGATAAGTTTTCATTGGATAATTATCGATAACTTTCGTGAACTATCGATAACTTTTATCCGATAAATATCGATACCTTCCGCCACTATCGATAATTTTTATTCGATAATTATCGATAACTTTCGCTACTATCGATAATTTGTTATCCGATAATTATCGATAACTGTTCATTCGATAATTATCGATAACTATCGATAACTCAATACGATAATTATCGATAATAAAATTATCGATAATTTTTTCCCATGAACACCCCTACTCTGTTTTATTAATACGCTATATATCATCAAGAATAAATTTCAATAGCGCGTTCTTTTTTGTATCAGCGCCATCTCTTATCGTTTTTGGTCGTGCACGTATCACGTAAAAAGTACAAAACCAATGTAAATAACTTTAATACATAAAAATTAAACATAGCTCACAGTATAATTTAGTTTTTGTTTCATTGTAATTAAATTTGAAAATAAATATATAAGAAAATAGAAATAGGTACCTACGCCGCCAACGCCATCTGGTCTAAGGAATCTTAAAAACTCACAAAACTTATTTTTGAGTTATTATTTTGTTAAACTTAAAAGTTTACTAAATATGTCGGATAGGAATAGAAATTGTTTTAATATTTTAGATAAACATCATTTTCAATTAATATAGGTAGGTACTATTATGTTAAATGTTACTAAATATAAAAAACGATATTCTACTATTATACGATAGATGGCGCATGTAGGTGATAAAAAATATAAATTTATAATTTTTAAAATTTTAGTTAAATACCCGTGCGAAGCCGGGGCGGGCCGCTAGTATAAAATAAATGAGAAAAGGGCGAATCGTATTAAATAAACATGATTAAATGTTTAAAATGCTAAATACTTGGTCATCAACCAACATATTAAACATTAAAGCATTAATTAGCTCTCAAAACTAAGAAATCTTCTTAATTGGACTTTTATCGTTGTATACCAATGGTGTCCATTGCTGGACTACTACTCTCCTCCATGGATTTATGACGATCGAGGTTCAGCAACGTATGAAACCAGCAACTCCCCATGACTTTTGACTTCTTCACTAGGTGAAAAGTTTGTTAACGTTACTCTTCCCGGTGTGGGTTCGTCATTCTAGTACTTTGGATCCAAAATGTCCATCAGTTTTGCATACTTCTAGAACCGATTTTGCCCACTCAAACTATTCGAAAACTTTCTTCTCATCCTGATAGATTGATGAACAAGAAATTGTCTCGAAGCTACCTAACGCTGTTCAGTCAAGTCAGATTTGCGTCATCGTCGTCGGATTACCTCTTTATCGAATCGGAGCTTCTTACCACGAGCAAAGCAAACTATAATATTAGGTGCTACTACTACATATGAAATTGACGATTTATGTAGAAATAGCAAAATAACAATCTTTAATCTATCGAAGTAGGTATATAACACTTTTACCATTACATAGGTGCTTCGTTGACTTACGAGGGAGCGTTTTTATGTTCGCGGAATGAAGGGTAAGGGGTTGAAATAAAAAAACCAAATTATTTTTCCTTTTCAATATATTCTCCTGCAAGGCGGACACATTTTTAAGATCTTTCAATTAATTTATTTATACCCTCATAAAAAAATGTTTTGTCTTTGTCCTCAAAATACGCTGAAACTGCCTCCTTAACTTCATCATCGGTGGTAAATTTTTTACCTCGCAGCTCTTTTTTCATTTTTGGAAAGAGGTAATAATCACTCGGGGCCAGGTCTGGGCTGTAGGGTGGGTGGTTCAAAATATCGAAGCCCACTTTAAGCAGGGCAGCCAACGCAACGCGGCTCTTGTGGACGAGCGCATTGTCGTTCAAAAGCAGCACACCTTTCGTCAATTTTTCCCGTCTTTTCTGTTTAATGGCTTCTTTTAGTCGCTCTAATATTGAAGCGTACCTAGTATTCTCCGGTTATAGAAACACCTTTATCTTTATAATCGATCAATAATATTCCTTCTGAGTCCCAAAAGACCGTTGCCATGAGTTTCCCAGCTGACTGTGACACCTTAAACTTCTTGGGGGGTGCTGTGCCCTTTTTATGCCCTTAGAGCATTCTCGGTACCCATCTTGCGCTGACCTTAGTCATGCCAAGATGATCGTGCAGGATTTTAAAAATGGTTGTATCGGATACTCCAACCATTTCTGCGAGTTGTTTCTTCTTTAGTCGAGCATCGTCGAGTACAAGTTTTTCGACTTTTTGGATAAGTTCTGGCGTGGTCACCTCGATGCTCCTGCCCGGCCTCAGGTCGTCTTCAAGGGATTCCCTTCCTTTTTTAAACAAACTGTGCCACTTGTACACCATGGTTTTTCCTGGACAAGAGTCACCGTAAACCGATGACATCTCATCCATTATGGTCGCAACTGATTTTCCTTGCTTGGTAAGGAACTTTATAACGGCACGATATTCGATTTTTTCCATATTTCACTTTTCACTCCTGATTATGTTGCTTGGTTGGCGATAGCTCAAAGACTAATAGTCTAATAACAATGAAATCTCGTATTTATACTAATTATGAGTCACTAAACACGTTACTATCCTAATGAGCCTAATCACCCCCCTCCAACCCTCTCATTCCACGAACTTAAAAACGCACCCTCGTATTTTTCGAAAAAAGTCAAAAAAATCTCGAAACGCAGTTTTGACTTAATCTTGTCGGAATTTTTATTTTTATAAGCAAATTCCCAAATTCCAGAAAAAGACGTATTCTATTGGAGCAAGGATTGTGGAAAATGGTGGGTATCGGAGACATTCCAATCGCAGCTTCTCTAATTTAGTGTCTGTCGGGTATGCTGTGTGTGTTCTCCTGAAGCATCAGTGGGTAGTAATTGACCAGTATCGATTGGTTAAGGACTCATTCTTGTAAACAACAAGAAGGCCTTAGATCTGCTATGGCATGAGGCAGTTCTAACAAAGATACTATCCTATGGGCTTCCCGATAAATTATGTAAATGGATCACCAGTTTTTTGGAAGACAGGAACATCAAGGTAGTTGTCGACGGTGCATGCTTGGACCTCAAGTCTGTTAATGCTGGTGTTCCCCAAGGTTGTGTACTATCTCCTACCTTGTTTCTTCTGCATATCAATGACATGTTACAAACTAGTGGCATTCATTGTTATGCGGACGACAGCACCGGAGATGCCTTATCCTCAGGCCGTCCTAATATTTCTTGGGAACAAGTCGATGAGTGTCGGAACAAATACACATATTTAAATTTAATTAAACTTTGAAAAAAGTCTTGAATTTGTATATAAAATACGAATAAACTTTTTCCGATATAATTGTACTAGATAACTGGTTAATAAAACGTAGTAGCGAATGTTCAAGTTTTTACAACCGTTGTTCCCAACAAGTATACACAAAACAATTAGTCCCACAAAATACATAGGAAAGCAATAAAAATCACATAATAAGTAAATAGTTTAGTATTTTTTGTTATTTTTTTTTTCAATAAAATTTGTTTATAAAAACCAAAATAATTTGTTTTTAAAATCTTATTAATTCAATTTTATAAAATATTTAGATAAACATACCTACATATTTATAATTTATTTTTAAATGCTTAAAGTATATTCTAGATATATACATTCTATGTATATATTTATTGTAATTTTACCTGTTTCCAAAGGCCGTAAATTTTTATTTTCTTCTTATTTATTTTACTTAATAAGGGTGTTTAGTACGTATAAGATCGTATTATACTTATTATAAGATATTAGACTAAACGACATCCAGAGTCTCGTTTTTGTTCTTATCCAAATTTTACGGGTGTGTCTACTTATGGGTAAATACGCCATTTTATTTTAAAAAGCCCTGACTGATTGATTAACTGGCAATATCATCGCTGAGATTAAACTATTCACGATACACATCCATTCTATAATAATAAATAAAGACTAACGTACTTAGTTATATAACTAATTAATATTCTTTGTTCTTTGCAGATTTTTTTTAACGTTCATAAATCACTTGGGAAAACTATCTCGATGTCTGGGTTTGTTATAAGCTTTCGTAGGTTCGGTAAATGAAAAAAGATCGATGAGGCTTACATCGATATCAGCTTAGGGCCACGGTACAGTGGAACGGACAAAAGATTTAATTACACGCATGAATCAAACGTACTGGTTAGAAACTGGGCGGGAGAGGTCCAGGGATTCAGCGATAACCGTGATGTGCATTGACGCGCTATCTAGCGATCTGTAACGATAAGCACGTCCGCCGCTATTGTTTACGAATGTACGGGCGATATCAAGATTCCATTACGAAATTGCTTTTAATTAACAATAGTAAATTCTATGTCTACTAAGTACTCATCACATTTCGCACAGATTACAGGTTAAAGATTATTCTGTATATTTTATTCAAATTAAAATATTTGGAGTAAAATCGAGTCATACAACATAAAATTTATTTATAATTTTATAATCTGCAAAATAATCTTATGTGACTTATTTAATATTTTACCGTACGGATTACATGTTTGTAGGTTGGTTTTTGTTATAATATAATTGCCCTTATAGTTGTTTATTTACTGTATATGTCTAGCATTTATATTTTCTGGCTATTTTGTATTATAATCAGACTTGGATTTAATATAAATACACTATAATTTCTAAATGTTTTGTTTTATTTTTTTTATTTTAAATGGGCGGTGAACGTAGTTTTTACATTGTTAACTATAATCAAATATTGAAATTTTACTCGTTGTGCCCTTCTACCTGTGTCTTTATGTACATTACACGGCATCAATAAAAAGTATACAATGTCCTAGCTCGTGGTATGAACTCAAATCAGCCCAGTTTCATTTAAATTATACCTATAGTTTTAGCATCGCGGCCGTGATACAGTCAGACAGACAGACAAAATAAAAATAAAATACATTTTTGGCACCAGTATCTATTATAGGGAGTCCTACATAAAAACATTTCAAAATATTTTCAATGTGAAGGATTTGACCTATTACAGTTTAAGTACTATAAGTAGACCGTATAGCTGGGCCGATTATAACTTTGGCCATTTTTTATTTAAAAAATTCATTTCAAGATAAACGTTTTATAATTTTTTAAACACAAAATGACAATAGTTTAAGTAAAAAATCCACAATTTGTTTTTTATATCTACCTTTTTTTGCTCAAGTCACATCAATCAAGATGAGCTTCGTGTCTACTACTTACATAAATTAGTGACCCAGATTTAAATTAACGATGATTATTAGATTGCTTCCAGCGTGGACAAGTTTAGCAAGTAATTTCCTACTTATATTCTGCGATTGCTCTATTGATCACGGATTATGTTTGCTACATAACCTATATCTACACTTTTAAAGCAGAAGAATTTGATTGTTGAATTTTTTATTTCTTGGAAGACAATAAGACATACATATACAGATGGTCCAAACAGTGACGTTCAAAAGAAAAATTTAAATTACTCACTCCCAGTTATATCAGAATATTTATATAATCACCGATTATTTGTAGTTTTAATAAATAATAATTAAAGATTTTCCGATCCATGCTACCTTGAATCACGATTTTCTCAGCTCAAATAGCATGCAATAATTTGTTACTGCTCAGAATAATACTGAGACACCTAAGAAATGCCAGCAACTAAATAGTACCTGGAGATCGACGGATTTTTTTGATACTCAAAGATTTATAGATATATAATTTTCCGGTTCATGCTACCTTGAATTACGATTTTCTCAGGTCAAATAGCGTTCTATAATTTGTTCCTTTAACCGTGCATGCCATCCTATAAACCTCTCGCTGTTTTCAGACTCAAAACGCTCGATAATATACGTAAGTGCATTTAATTAAGATATTAACCTTTAAGAGTAAATTTTGTAAATGATTTTTGATATCTTAAATGTTTTAGTATTATTAATTCAGAAAAACTCATTTTTAAAATATTTTCTATATCTTTTAAACACGTTATTCTATGTTTATTTGCTCAGCGGTATTCGATTCTTAAACACGAAAAATTTTATAAAGAATTAACAATCTATTAACTGAAAAGACCCGACGTTATGATAAAAATAACGTTATGCAGAATGTTTAGGCTGCAATAACTTTAGTACAGGTACTTCAATTTAGATTCCCATCAGAATATTACCAAACTAGAAATGGATCACTTCGAAATATTACGATGCTTTCCAAACTATACCTACTATACAGTTTTTTTTTTTTGTTCATTTTACATCGACAAATAATAAAATGAGAACATCGTCAACGTAGGTAGACGAAATCAATTAAATATTAGGAATAACTCAATAACTATTAGTCAGATATCGCTCAAATCGAAAAATAAAATTAAAATTGAAAAGTTATACAGTAACACACATTAAAAAAAATACAGTCGGATTGAGAACCTACTCCTTTTTTTAATGTGGTTAACTACTAAAAACTAATTCTGCGATTTATTTTTAACATGATCGTTTTATCTAAATATTTATTTATAATGAAACTGTAATAGGTCTGTCCAAGTCTTTGGTTGACAGCTCAGTAATTACAGACTTCATAACTAGTAAATGGTCAAAATATCTTGAATCTCGAAATGTAGAGAAAGCTTTCAACGTACGGCTCATCTTAAGTTGGCTCTTGTTCTTTATCTTATAGGTTTCATGTCACGTCTGCTTGGAATTTTAAACTAACAATTAAACTAGACTTTGTGCACGTGCAGTATCATGTATTTGAATTTTGTATTCCACAAAATTCTAATTTAGTTTCCATTATAAAAAACTCTAGACTAACAATAAGTTACTCCTTATTATCTACTAAAAGTTCCATCAAAATAAATCCACCTGCTTTGGTGTTTACAGGAATAAACGGATAGACTGACAGAAAACAACATTAAAAATATTTTCTTATAATAAATACATTGTAGACATTCGCGTATCTTATGTATTTATTTAGTAAAATAAGCTATTTTTTTAAATAAAAGCTATTTTTATATTACCAACAAACACTTCAGCTAAAAGCTATTTATACGTTTTTGCTCGTCCAATTAAAATTTAAATAGAGGCTTTTTTGTAAGGTACTCGTGAGCAAGCGTACGTATACGCGATGTCGGCCGCCGCACTTGCGTGGTCAGTGGCGCGGGCATGCGCTGCGGGCGCGCTGGCGGCGTGCTCGTGCGCGGCCCCGCCCCGCGCCCCGCCGCGCCCGCCGCGACAGGCCGTGCCACCCGAGCCGCACGCGAGGTTCAAGTGGGGGGGCTGTGGAGATAACTTCCAATGGTCTGAGAGGTAACGATCTGCCTAAACTCACTATTTATACTTTATATAGTTTTCTAATGTATTTGATTTTGTTATTCTCGCTCAAATTATATAGGCAACGTTAATGTTGTCAAAACGTATTGAATCTACTTTTATTTCAAATTCCCAGATTTGCGAAGCAATTTCTAGATGCTCACGAAATAGATGTTCGAGATGGACGATTAGAAGAAGAGATAATGGAATTCGAAACAACAACTACAGAAAAAATAACGACAACAACAGAACCGATCACGGTTCCCCCTGTTGTAATCCTGGTCGACGATCAACCTGCTCCTGCGAACACTAGCGCAGCACCGAGAAAGAAGGGTCGACGTGGACGTAAACGCTTGCCTCGGTCTCCACGTCGAGGGCGACCCACAAGGAAAAGATTTAGATCTAGGTAGAATTACGTTTACAATTCAGACTTTAAAATTTATTCTAATGGTTTCATACGTTTGTCTTTACATAGGTAATGAATATGTATTATTTTAAAATGACGAAATAAACAAAAACCCGTTATACTCAGATACGATTATGACGACGACAAAGAGTATCAATATCGAAATATCGAATACCGCATGGCGGCGGATGACCCTCGTTTCGACCCACAAGTGGATCTACATACGCGTCTCCAACACCTGCGGCCGCTCATCGCCTCCGCCAATCTCATCAATAATCGCTTCGGAAGAAAGGTATAAAAAATAAGATATTATTCTTGTAAATCAGGATATTATGCGAGTAGAATCTATTTTTACAGAAAAAAATTATACTCGATTTTATAAGTACGGTTAAACCAATGCTTCTCCGTGTCCCGCCAGACGGTGTCGCAGGGCATGCGCACGAAGTGCACGTGCCACGGCGTGTCGGGCTCGTGCTCCGTGCGCACGTGCTGGCGCGCGCTGGGCGCGCTGTCGCGCGCGGGCGCCGCCCTGTTCCGCGAGGCGGCGCGCGCCACGGCGCTGCCCGCGCGCCCGCCGCCGCGCCGCCTGCTGCGCCGCGCGCGCTCGCGCCTGCGCTACGTCACGCCCAGCCCCGACTACTGCGAGCCCGACGCCGCCGCCGGCTCGCTCGGCACGCATGGACGGTGAGCTATGTTCGGAAACTTTTTGATTTAGAACGAGACAGCTAAAGTGCCAAAACATTTAAAAGAGATCCAAAATGACAAAGTGTAAATTCTCGAACTCAGTTTTGAAAAGCATACAAATTAAACCAGAATAAATTGATTAAGCCGTAGAAACCCCGAGTACTTTGTCTAATATAATAAAGTACCGAGTATTTTAACTTTTTTCTATTAAATTGAAACTTACAGTTAACAGTGATTTCTACGGTTGATACGTAACCTTGTATAGGCACGTCGGTATTGACGCCGTTAAGATTTTATTACGAGAGACTGAAACGTGGAAAAAGCAAACTCAATAAAAATTGGTTTTATTGCTAACTAGGATTTAATTTCGAGTTGCAATTCCTGGGAGTCGCAAAGATAGATCGAAAAAACACGACACTGTCCATAATTATCTATATGTACAAAAGCTTTACAAAGAAATTGCTAGTCATATTTCATATACATAATTATATACAATTCTTTTGTACGCGTGTATATCTCTAAACGGCTATTTACCGACTCGATCGATTTCGATAAAATTTTGTTTATACTCGGGTTAGTTTTTGGATAGTTAGAAGACCAACGTGCGCTAGGTACGTACAAACGGTACGACACGGAAGGTAGGCACGGAACGGTATAGCAATAAAGCAAGTCCCCCCCGCACGCAGCAAGTGCAACGCGAGCGCGGGCGCGGCGGCGGGCGGCTGCGCGCGGCTGTGCTGCGGCCGCGGCCGGCGCGCGCTCCGCTCGGCGCGCCTGGAGCGCTGCCGCTGCCGCTACCACTGGTGCTGCCGCGTCGACTGCCAGCTGTGCCGCGTCACCTCCGAGGACCACTACTGCAACTAGCGCCCGACCACCGAGCTCTAAGTAAACTTTCATCATTTTCATTTCTACGTTTTCAACTGCAAGCGCTCTCTACATTTCATACCTATAAAGCATGAAATAGAGTTAAGGAGAACCGTCTTGTATGGGGGATTAGTTGAAAAAGTGTCCACTTTTTTTAGAAAGAAAGAAGTTATAAATAGAGTGAAGTGTGCTGGGAGTATTTCTTTTGACTTCTGTAGTTAAGAAATAGTCGACTAAATCAATACTAGTGATTTTTAATTTTTAATATTTAATTTATTATTGATAATGTTTATATTACGTCTTTTATTGTTGTTAATTTATATTGTTTATTACGTATTCAGTCCGTGTTATGACTGCTTTGTTATTTGGCGCTTCCTTTAAGATTTACCCTGATGCTAATAAGGCGCCACCCTAATTTGATGCATTTCGACGGACACTTTTCGTAACACAAGATGTTACTCCTTTAACTTTATACTCGTCGTCGAGTACGTCGAGGTCGTATATGATCTTGACACCCAACACCTTCCGATTCTGGTCATGCTCACCCTCCGGCAAGGGTTTACCGTGCCCCGTCCCCCTAGATCGCGAGCGGATTGGGAGCGCTACACCTCCGAACTCATGGGGTTTGAGCTCACGGTCCCTATATCCATACCTGCCGACGTGGAAAAGGCCACTGAGATCATTAACAGAGCTATACAGAAAACCAAAGAGGCGGCCACCAACTCACAAGGACCGCCAAATGGATACAGGGACCCGCTACTAAGCTCACTCCGTGATAAGATTCGGAAGAAGCGACAACTGCGCAGGCTTTGAACGCGCACAATATGCTGCCCGAGGGTGAGCATGATCTGAAGCCGCGTGCAGAGGAGGTATCGCGAGCGCTCGTGGCTCTCGATGATGACAATTAGGAGGTTACCATCGATCGAGGTGAGCATCCGAGCACGACGTGAACGTTTACGGCCTCTGCAAGAAACTCATCGGACACGACGCGCCTATTTACCCTCTCAAAGACCGAGAGGAAAATAGAAGATATTCCGCCAGTGACAGAGCAGAGATCCTGGCGGAATATATGGAGGAGCAATTTACCCTAACCCTCCAAACACGACCAATGCCAACGTCGTCCGTCATCACGCGGTAATCCACGAGCAGGTGGAGCGATTCCTAACGAGCCCAATTCCGGCGCTCCAGGGTCAAGACCTTATCACCCTGTCTGAGCTGAGAAAAGCTGTCCTCCGTTTACCCAAGCGAGAGGCGCCTGGGCCCGATAGGATTAACAACACCGCGCTGATGCAGCTGCCAACCGGATCCCTCGCAGCGCTCACGAGGACATTCAATGGGATACTCCAGACCGGACACTTCCCCGAGATGTGAACAACGGAGAAGATCATCGTTCTCACCCAATCTGAGAAGGACCATCGTCTCCCCGGAAGCTACCGTCCTATCACGTTGTTGTCACACATCGCCAAGCTATTTGAGCGTCTACTGCTGCGAAGACTCGCACCACATCTGCCCCTGCGCGAGGAGCCGTATGCCTTTCACAGCAGTCATTCCACGACGCTTGGCTATTTGGCCAGTGAGTTAAACAATCGGCACTGTACGGTCGGGGTCTTTCTCAATATGGAGAAGGCCTTTGATCGTGTATGGCACGCCGGACTCCTGGCCAAAATTATCGACACAACGGCACCTCCCGCACTGGTGCGAGTGGTGGCGTCGTTTTTGGAAGGTCTCAGTGGAAGGCGTGGACACCCAACCACGCTCTATCCGGGCTGGAGTACCCCAAGGCAGCTGTCTGTCGCCGCGTTTACACGCGGCGTACACGGACGACATCCCCACCCTCCGCGAGCATCTGCGTTGGGAAGACGGCCGCGCTACTCACCGGCTGCTTTTGGCCGCGTCAGCTCACTCTACGAGGACAGGATGTAGAGTGGAGGATCTCAGTGAAGTACCTGGGGTATCACTTCAACCGGAGGCTGCGCATGGTTTCCATCGTCAACCAGGCGGTCAACCATGCAGCGACGGCCCGGTCGAAGCTCTACTCACTGTTCACCTCAAAATTGCCACTCAGAAGATCTACGATGCCTACGTCCACTCGCGCCTGAAGTATGCGGCCCCGGCCTGGTACGCACTCTTTTCTGCGAGCCAGGCCAGAAGACTGCAGATCCAGCAGAACCTTTGCCTACGATTGATAGTAGAAGCTTCGAGGTACGTGCGTAATGAAGTGCTACATAGAGACACCAAAACACCAACCGTGGAGGAATATGTTCGCAAACTAGCACGCGCTATATTCGCTCGCACGGACAATGGTGCGTGCATACACCTCCACGGAATAGCGCCACTCCACGCAAGACCACTGGCCAATGGCCGACCTCTGCCTCGACAACTCCTGCTATCACCGCAACACAACCTCAACTACGACGGCGACGATGAGGACGACGCAGGGGAGTCAACAGATTAAAGGATAGGACAGCCACAAGGACAAGACACCCTATAGTCTCTACAGACCCTTCACTACACAGATTACCCTGAGGCCGACGCTTGAAAAGCGCGACCCCAGCTCATTGGGTCGTAAATAAATCACCCGGTAGCGGAGGCTACCCGAGAGGACATACTCGGGTAGTTAGGCGAAGAGCCTAGAGGCCCGTCAGGCCCAACAAGGTCTATCAGGAGGAGCCACACAGAACTCTATACTCCAGGCTATAAAGAAAACTGTAAACTTAATAAACGCATGCAACACTCTTACCAAAAAAAACATATACTAGAAATAGATTAAAATATAATTCGGCATATTCGTCTATTTTCTACCTTCTATTTTAAAGTAAATTTACACTCAAGCCTCCGTTCTCGCCACCTACGATAAACAATCTGCGTGTCTGGGGCGTAAGATTTTTTTTACATGATCTTATCTGGCTGAGCATATTCTTTTGTATTAAAAGTAATTCATGCATCTCAATTAATCTCAGCAAAAGTTAAATACTTAAGGTACTCAAACAATAGCCTTTTCTGACACTTTAAGACGGAATATTAGTAGAAGAAACACGAAATTCAATGGCAAATATCTTTAATGCTGCTCGTGTTTGAAAACTTGATCATAAGTATCATAACAGAATACTGTATGTACTGTACCAGACTGTACATATACTACCTATAGACTTTTTTTTCTATGAAGAAGCATCAAAAGCAAGAATTAATCTGCCAGGCTAAATCGTCACTAAACTAATACACTTGTCTAAGAATTTCTAAATAAAATTTCGAAATATGTATGCAGGTTTTTTCACAATATTTTCCTTCACCGCAAACCACGAAAATAATTTTAAGCACTTTAGCATTTGAATAACTCATCGTTGAATAATAACTAAACCGATCACACATTCGGATTAGATATCTGGTTACTGTATCGATTCGTGTATTCTATCTATTCGGACCATCTCAGCTCGATATTGCCAAAATAAAAGCAAATTAATCAAATACCCTCTATTCTTCTAGCTACGACGTTTCCGGCATCGGCTCTACGCGAGACCTACGATCACTACACTCACACAAACGACCTAATGAAAAGAAAGATTTTTACACTAGCGCTGTAAATGTCTCGTGTTGTCATAATTATGTCTGGATCTGGAAATACTATATATTTACTGATATAATTCGAGCCATGTCTCAATATATCCAATAGTATAATTATTTCTATTCGTGTGATTGCCTCGAGTGCAGCTATGATACGCATTATATATGTATGTTTATATTTTTACATTACAGACTACTTAAATCACTAGAAAAACAAATCAATGAGTGTCTTTAAAGCCATCGGTGTAATTTTTTTTTGTTTTTTTTGGATCCGGAACAATATAGGTACTTCTTAAAACCTATAATTAATTATAAAAGTCGTAAAAAGTTTAAATCAAATAAACTAAAAGGTACTTTAACGAATAACTTCTTTTAAATATATTCTTTTTATTGTATAATACCTGTAATTATATATAAAAAAAACCCTTGTACGAAATATTTTTCCAGCTTCCATTGTATACCTACTAACGTTATTAATGTAAATTATGTCTTGTTTTAAATATATTTAAATAATGAAAAATCGTCAATAAATCAGGTATTATTCTTTTGCTCATATTATAGATTTGTTATGTTTGTTATCTATTTTAAA
Organism: Euphydryas editha; assembly: GCA_036937285.1. Lineage (NCBI taxonomy): Eukaryota > Metazoa > Arthropoda > Insecta > Lepidoptera > Nymphalidae > Euphydryas > Euphydryas editha. The sequence goes on from JAUPFZ010000004.1 coordinate 10,075,781, forward strand.
ACATGAGCTCAAATAAAAAAAAATCAACCCTCGATTCAGTATTATCTCACTTTTGCTTAGTAAAACTTAAATTGAAACGAATAGGTATATACAATAAGGTTGTATATTTTAAAAATTTTAATAGTTATGAATTTAAGTTATTTTAAAGTTAGTTTTAACTCTGTATATTGTCATTTTAATATTTTTAAGTAAGGTCAATGTGGCAAAGACCGTCGATTTGGTATAAGACCGTCTTGAACCGATGCAGACCGATTTGGTATTCTTAGAAATATACCTAATTTTGTATAACTACAAACATTAGGCTGACGTATGACATCCTGAAACTATTCTTGTTTCAATAAATTGGTACAGATGGCGATAATGGGTAAGTTCGCGGCCTTCTTCTAATTGACGATTTCTTCACTTTGATAGGAGTGCATGCGCACGTCATACATTCAACATGCGTGGAAATGGAACAACATAATGTGCGCATGCGCTCCTACCAAAGTAAGGGTGCCTGTCCATAGAAGCAGAGCGAGGCTGCGGACAAACGAAGAAATATTAACCAATTGCCCTTTTCCACTGAAGGGGAGATTTATTTCAATCCTATTGGTTAATGTTTCACCGGTCGCAGCCTCGCTCCGCTTTAATGGACAGACACCCTAAAGCTACCTTTTTTTTGTTTTGGCGGGAAAAAATGTACCTGAACACACACCCCGTCGTCCGGGGAGACAACGGGGTAGTGTGGGGCCCTCACCCACTAAAACAGCCCGCCGTGGCGAGCCACGGGTACCGCGTAAGTTGCTCCGTGGTCCGCAGGCGGTAGCCCCATCGGGCACTCTCTCCTGTGCGACACCCCGCACACTTGGGCATCGTATCTTCATCATCATCATCGCGATAGGCTATTTCAGCGGACGCTGGGCAAACCCCGACCCTACCGTCCGCAGCCTCGGCTAGGGCGGCATCAGGCGCATGTGAGCGTGCCTGCGCCGCCCCGCGCGCTGGTGACGAATTGAGTCCGAGAGAAGTGAGTCTTCCCGGGCCCTCTCCGTAGCCTCCTTCCGCGAGATGACGTCCTGGCAGAAGGTGGCGACCGCGGTCCAGACCCTATCAACGCCAACCATCGCTCGCGCAACGGCTGGCAATGATAGGTCCTCTCCAATGCGAGATCCCGGCGCTGCTCAGCCCAGGCCGGACACGATTCGAGCGTGTGTTGCGCTGAGTCCTCGCTGCACCCTAAAGCTACCTACAAAAGTAACATGCCCCCTTCACATCATGTTGTAATTTCTAATTTGGTTAGCTCATAATTTATAAATTATTTTGTAATTTATAAATTATTATATTGATTTAAATGTTTACAACACCTGCATGTGGAAGTGTGCCGGACTTACACGAGAAATGATTACTTTTGAATTATAAGTTTTTTATACAAAACTCCACAACGCATTTTGTGTTCCTATAGAAATATTACAAAATAATAATATGAACATAAGTGTGAATCATCTAATATCATAAAAATAACTCTATTTGGACGACTATCGCCGACATGCAAGTTCGTTTATTTCGCCGTTTGCAATTGTTTGAAATAGACAACGTAGCACGGGCACATGAGTAAAGAAACCCAAGTGTAATCAATTAATTAGATTTTGAATAAAGTACGCCGGTCTTCGCCACATTAACCTTACAGATATGTAGAGTTATAGCATAAATTAATAATATATATATATATATATATATATATATATATATATATATATATATATATATATATATATTATTATGCCTAAAAGTGTAATACTATTATTAAATAATTCATTTCAAGCCAAAGAAATATATATTTCTCATGTACAATTTAAGACTAGTCATCAACCTACCTTTACAAATATATTTGAATTAATTAATAATTAGTTCTTCAAAATGTAGAATTACAATTAGTATAATTATACAGGAAAAGTAAACCTGATGCATTAAATAGATAAAGATGTTTGAAAGTTCAATAAGTGTTTTTGATGAAATCTTCTGTCAACAAAAACACTTCATCATCATTGCTTTTTTCTTCTAATCTTCTTTATCATTGTAAGAAATGTTCTGATGAGCCATTTCATATTTGCATTCACAATAGTGTTCAATCTATTTTTTGTCGCCAACAGTCAATATAAGAACAAAACATAACTTTTATTCGTCATAATTTAATACATAGCTATCGATTAGAAGACGACTTCAATTGCCTGTTTGTCTATTAATCTACTATAATATTAATATACTAAATTAAATAAGTATAATCAACATAGCGTTAGTACGATCAGTTTTAGACAATATGAATCATCAGTGTCTAATAGTTTGTTTCTAAAGAATTTGTACATTTAAATTATGCTTGAATTCTAAACAAAACATTAATATCCACCTATAAGCAATATGTTTTAGTCGTTGAGAAAATTATAGCGCATGTGCAAAAGTACATCAAAATAAAAAGTACATCAAAATAATGAAAATTATATGAATGAAATCACTAAAATATCTGTGATGAAAACATAATTTCTTGAGATTTTAATATAATTTAAAATCTCCTTAAATCGCCTTATTTCGCTTACTTGTGCTGAATTCTCTTGAAATTGACTATAAGATAAAGAATATAAGATATTGCAATTATTCAAATGTAATTACTTTCTTTCTTAAGTGATATGAATTATTATAACATGGGACTTTAATTTATTATTATGACAATAAGTGTGTGTAGGTACCTAATATAGATTATAATGTTTTACGTAGAATGTTGTTTAAAGGGTCTAGCCCAGTGTTTCCCAACGTGGGGCCCACGCCCCACTGGGGGGCAATTTGATAGTTAAGGGGGGCAATTTAAAAATGGACTCGACACGACTTTAACCCTTTCGCTTTGGATTATTTAAATGCAATGCTACCTTGTCCAACCGTTTATTATCTTTTTGACAGCTTACTTCTATAAAATTCAGTTTTTTTTTTCATTATATGTTTTGAAATTTTACTTACGATGTTTTGATAACAATTTCATAGTGATTTCTTCCTAAAAGTTATCATTTATATTTCTTAAGGGAACAAAACAATTTTAAAGGTTAAAAATTATGCATGGGGGCATAAAAAATTTAGAAATGTTAAGGTGGGGCATGGCCTAAAAAAGGTTGGGAAACACTGGTCTAGCCGCACTTTCATAACGAAACTGCTCCCGATAGGAACCTATATCGTAACCTATATTATATTATAGATTTTTTTCTATAAAAAACGATCATCTTTTAATAATTGAAAATAGTGACGATGACTACAAAAAGCTTTTTTTATTAATATGGATTATTATTGTGTAATAATATAAATTAAGATAATGTTTCATTTCTGTTAAAAAATAATATCTACGTACGTATATATAAACTGACCCGATTGCGTAATTAGTAGTCTGATTATTGTTATATTGTTTGTCAGTTGTGTACGTCAGTCTCAATACTTAAATGGTGATGAAAACATCGAATAAAACATCGATATATCGTTCATAAACTTCGATGTTTTTAACATCAATGTTCCACTTTTAAAAATATCGATGTTCAAATATCGATGTTTTTATGAGTGATGTTGCATCCCTGAGTGCGGCGGTATATTTTCATTATTATTTTTGAATGAGCTGTAAAGTCTACTATAACAACTGGAATTGGTTTTATTTTCCTAGCTTTAAAATTAACAAAAATATACCACTTTGAAAAAAAGTCTCCCCAGACACTTTTTTGTCAAATAGCTCAATTGACTAAGATATAGAGCTAATATCTCCTGGATCAATTACTATTAGTACCCTCTACAATATAACACAGGTTACTGTATAGGTTCCTATCGGGGGCAGTTTCGCTATGAAAGTACGGCTAGACCCTTTCCACTTAAAATGTATATAACGATTTCAAATTATTATAATCAAAAAGTTGCTAAATTTATCAAATTAACGATGTAGGGATAGCTATATCGATTACTAGATTACAACACGTAGTGATGTTTGTGCTTCATGTAATTATGGTAGGATATTATAAAAAAATTGTAATGATATCATTGTCCAACGTTGTAAATAAATCTGTACTTAAAACCTTTTCCTTTTATTTAAAAAAAAACCCTTAATATTCTTTTGATCTGTAATTATTTAAAAAATAAATTTAAAAAAAAACAAAGTTTACCAATTTCAGAATAATTTTTATTTACTATTGCATTATTTTTCAGTGATACACAAACTTATTGCAAAATGTTAAATTAAACACTTCCAACTCGTGCAGTTTGAGATCTGTAAGAAGTAAAAAAATCAAATTTATCTTGGTAATAGATACGCAAGCAATACAACGATTGTCAATAAATATTAGTCTTTCACTTTTTCAATGCTTTACTAATATGCGTCTCGACTTTTATCAATATGTAACAAAAATAGTAATTGAACAATAGGAATAATATGGCTTAAATATTACAAAACTTCCTTCCTACTGTAGACTACAATAATATCATTATCTAACTTAATTAATCACATCATTTTCACTTACAAACTGTTCAAAAAATTGGATACTAAATTAACATATTTAAAAAAAAACATTGGTCCTTGACACTGGGATAATTTTATGAAAATAAATTCAACCAAAAACTTTATTTAAATGCAATTGCTTTTAGATAATATTTACAAAGTACAGTGCTAACAAATTAAACTAACTTATGATAGACACAATTTATTTTAATGAGCACTAAAGTGTGTCGGCTATTCGGTTCACACGCACTTGGTTCATTTATAGCTATACAATCGAAATTGGAATAACAAAACATTAAGTTACAATGTTTTTAAGCACTGTTCCATCATAACTCCGTATGTTGGTGTTCATCATCTGAAACAAATAACGGTAAAAGTTATATATCAACTTAATGTCAAAAAAATATTAAATAAATATGTCACAATATATAATTCATATTTAAATAATTTATTTGCTACATCACAAACAGTGTTATGGTAATAGATTTTAGTTCCTACCTGAAGCAGTTTCCCTTTTTGTAACTTCCACATGGTGAGCACTATCTATTTCCTAGAGAAAAAAAAGTAATTATTATATTATGCCCCAAAAAGTATTCAAAAGACTTACGACTTACGTCTATACTCTATACAAATAACAAAAAGCGGTAGTATTTATTTGTTTGTTTTAACGTTCCAAGACCTTCCAGACCACGTCAAAAACTGTTTAATCATCAAGAGGTCTTCGCTCAGCAGTAGGCGGTTTCCAGGCTGATACGGTACAGTACACAAAGGTGGGGCGGCGTACCTGGTCGCCGTCCGCGTGCTGGTACAGCCCGCGGCGCACGCGCGCCTGCAGCGCCTTCACCTCGTCGTCGTAGCGCCGCCACTCGGGCACGATGCGCATCGCCGCCGACAGCTTCGCCTCCTTCGTCATCGGGTTGTTGCACTGCGCACACAGGGAGCGACACGCCGCCGCCTTATTATTACTATTTAACATACACACACGGTCATCTGTCCCTAAGATAGGCAACTTAATGCCTGCGTTTTATGTAGCAGCGGATTGATACAGATTTTCTTTTTGGAATAAATATGTTTATAAATAATACACATACATAAATAAACATAGTTACTACACTGGAGTCTGGACTCGGGGCGGGAATCGAACCTCCGACCCTGGAGCGGGGTCACAGTTAACTGTGCTAACGGGCCAGTAAAGTGAACATTGTTCGATTGTAATCTACCCATAGCGAACCGCCAAATTATAAACTATACTTGAGCCAAATTCGATGTGGAATTTATGTAAACAAACCAAAATTATAATATTAAATTTTGTGACATGGAATCCGTTCCAAATAAAAATAATTTAAATTAAAAATTAAGACAACAGAGGATACCTCTAGCAAATTAATAAGGCATGACATTAAATTAGATAAATGTCATAATAAGTTGATAAGGAATGCCCACAGTTGTAAAAATTTAAATACTGTAAACCTGGTGCACCAAAATATACAGGGCATGTTAGGTAAAGATCTTGAACTGGAGTTATTTATGAATGGTGAAAATATCAATATTTTATGTTTAACAGAACACTGGATTTCTATTTCCCAGTCCATATTTAACTTCAGCGGTCACCAGGTAGCTAGTATGTTCAACAGAGAAAAAGCTATACGTGGTGGCTCTTTAATAATTATAAGTAAACTTTTTAAATATAAAGAACGTAAAGACATTGTGAGCCTCTCTGTTGAGCAAACTATTGAACTAGCCTGCGTAGAGCTTGAGCACTTCATTGTTGTATGCGTATACAGATCTCCTAGTGGGTTATATGAGAACTTTGAGAAAGTATTAGAAGAAATTTTGTTAAAATTAAATAATTCTAATAAGGTTATTGTTGTATGTGGGGATTTTAATATTGATTTATTACATAATTCTAATATAAGTCTCAGATTTAAATCTATGCTTTTATCATATAACCTACATAACTTATTTACTGAACCCACTAGAATAATTGCTACCAGTGCTACATGTATTGACAACATATTTACAAACTGTAAACCGTATTTTAAAGCTATTATTAATAAGTTAAGCTCAGACCATTGTGGCCAGTTAGCTTCCTTTTCTTATTCTTTAAATACCAACAAAAATATTTTAAAAAAGACTTTTGTACCTATAAGTACTACACGTATGGAGAGGTTTAGAGGTAGTATTGTGGCAAAACTTCCTTATTTATCATACACCAATGATCCCAACTACTTATATAACTGTTTATTTAAATTAGTAAAAACTTTCTACAATATTTACTTCTAAAACAGTCAATTCAGGGGGTCTCTTGACATTTGGTGAATGGGCAACTCCTGGCATACACAAGAGCAGGCAAAGGCTTTATGAATTGTACAGTACAAAAGCCTATAATCATAATGTATCGTTTGCTTCTTTTGTAAGTGCTTACTCAAAAATGTTTAGAAGAGTATGTTCCATGGCAAAATCCTTGTATATTAAAGACAAAATTAGAAATGCGCATAATAAAATCAAAATGACATGGAACGTAATTGCTTGTGAAAGTGGAAGAGTCGCAGATCGCAGCCTCGATTTTAAGTTAAATATCAATGATAATTTTATTACCTCAGACCGAGAAGTTGCAAACTCAGAGTTTGAAAAATTTTTCACTGACATTCCACTTTCAACAACGCAATCACTTAATTCGTCTCCAGTCATTGCCGAATTTTTGCTAAAGGAAAACGTTAAAGAATGTAATGTAATATTTACATTTAAACCTGTAAACCCCAAAGATATAATAGTAGCCTTCAGAAGCCTGGACGTCAAGAAATCAGCTGATCTATGGGGTTTATCTGTAAAAGTTGTTAGTTCCATAATTGATGTTGTTGCACCTCATCTAGCTACTATATTTAATGGCTGTATAGAAAATGGTGTGTTTCCTAGAAAATGGTGTGTTTCCTGATCTAATGAAACACAGTAAAGTGATTCCTATTTTTAAATCGGGCAGTACGCTAGACCCTAATAATTTTAGACCAGTTTCAGTACTCCCAACATTTAGTAAAATTTTTGAAAAAATCATACTCGGGCAAATGTTATCGCATTTTAATGCACACAATCTACTACATAAGAAACAGTTTGGTTTTACAAAAGGTCGCTCCACAGCAGATGCTAGTGTTGAGCTAATTAAAAATGTTTTTGAGGCATGGGAGAGGTCGCAGGATGCTCTTGGGATATTCTGTGACTTATCTAAGGCCTTTGATTGTGTGCATCACGAGACGTTGATCAGGAAACTGCATCATTATGGGATTAGAAATAAGGCACTCAACCTCCTGAATTCCTATTTGAGTAATAGAATACAGAGGGTTGATGTAAATGGTAAGAGATCTCCTGGGGCTCCTCTAGATATGGGGGTTCCACAAGGCTCTATTCTTGGCCCATTTCTCTTCCTTATTTACATAAATGATCTGCCATTTTTTGTACAGGACAAACATGAGATAGTATTGTTCGCTGATGATACTTCACTTATTTTTAAGGTGAAACGTAATTTACCTATGTATGACGATGTAAACGATGCTCTCTCAAAGGTTGTCTATTGGTTTGACTCAAATAATTTACTATTGAATAACAAAAAAACAAAATTAATAAAATTCACGACACCTAATGTTAAACTTGTTGATAATGGTGTAGAATTAGGAGGGGAAATGTTAAAACCGGTAAAGTCCACTAAATTTCTAGGTATAATTATAGATTCGAAATTGCAGTGGGATCTCCATATTGAAGGGTTAGCGAGTAGGCTCAGCTCTGCAGCGTTCGCGGTAAAAAAAATTAGACTTCTCACTGACGTAGATACAGCTCGCGTAGTATATTTTAGTTATTTTCATAGTATTATGTCCTATGGAATCTTACTATGGGGAAATGCAGCTACCGTTAATACTATTTTTGTCCTGCAGAAAAGAGCTATTCGTGCAATTTATAGTTTAGGTCCTAGAGTATCATTAAGAGATAAATTTAAAGAAATAAAAATATTGACTGTTGCTTCTCAATATGTGTACGAAAATGTTATGTATGTCCATAAAAATATACACGAATTTCCCAGGAATTGCGACATGCATAGCATTAATACTAGGAACAAACATAAACTTGTAATGCCTGTAACTCGCTTACGCCGAGTCAGTAATTCTTTTTATGGACAATGTATACGCTTATACAACAGGCTCCCAGAAAACGTTCAAAAAGTTTCTATTGCCAAATTTAAAAAAATTGTGAAAGAACGTTTGTGTACCAAAGGATATTATTCTATCAACGATTTTCTAGAAGATAGTACGCCTTGGGAATGATGTGATCGCCTCCAGGCTATTTCAACTTATAGAGAATTATTGTAAATTTCAATATACTCTGAAAAAAAAAAACATTACGTAAAAAAAAAATATTAGTCCCGCTGAGTTTCTTTCGCCAGTTCTTCTCAGGTCAGAGGCTTCTTCTTTCCGAACTGGTGGTAGACTCATGACGTTCAGTAAATAATTGTAATAATTTTATGCTGAATAAAATATTTTGACTTTGACTTTGACTTTGATAAAATGTCATCGTGTATAGGGTTTTCACACTTTTAGTAATGAAAAATTATAATTTATCACCAATTTCCTAGTTATACATTAATAATTTTACTTTAACATTGTTCCCTAGAACTTAACCGCCAATTACGTAATATACAAAAAAATTGCTTATAACAAAAATAAACATATTTGTAATTACTAATATATATCTAACAACCCTAAATTTTTGCACTGACACGAAAATTTCACAGATAAGCAACATTTGGTCTTTTTTTGATCAGTCGTTATATTGTTAAAGGTAAATTGTTATCGGTTTTTATGCACAATTTCAAATATTATAATTATTATGTTTATATTTCTCTAAATAAATTTATAACTAACCTACTTAATAATCCAATTTTATTGTTGCAAAACTGTAAATTATATGCAAAATTGTAAACCTCAGTGGTTTTTAATACATATATAAATTAAGATTACTGTACCAACATTTGTAAAGTAAATAAATAAATAAATTGAGATTTGGATTCAACGTAAGGAAAGTAAAATAAATTATAAAAGAGAATGAGTGTCTGAACATAGAGTTTTAATCATATTAAATCCATTTTAAAACAAATGTTGTGCTATATTGAATGCTATTTAGGGTTAGTGTAGCTATTTTTAATATAGACATATACATATTTATGAAAATATTTAGAAATCATTCCGTGGGAAATTAGTATACCCACGTTAACAAGTAAATTTTACACATAATTATAGATAATATATAAATATATCTAAATTGCTGACTTATGTATTTCAAGTTTTATGTAGCTTGTACTACTATGTAAAAATATTAAAAAATATAGTTATTAAAATTAATTTCCAAACATCTGCCTATGGTTGGTTGCTAAGCAACGATTTGTTGGTAAACATTCCATATTGAATTTGGCTTAAGTATAGTAATGAACTCGCATCTGTTCTTTTAAATAATTTTATACTATAATAGTAATATTTTTTTATTTACTTTACAATTATATCTGTCGCATAGTGTACCAGTAAATTATTATCATTGTAATTCATAATATGAATTGATATTATAGGAACATTAATAACTAACCAAGTGCGAGTTGGACTCGCACACGAAAGCTTCGTTCCATTAATCTATAAAAATTAGGAAAAAAAATTGATTTAATTTTTTTTTTTTATTTTTTTGTATTTGTTATTATAGCGGCAACAGAAATACATCATCTGGAAATTTTCAACTGTCTAACTATTACGGTTCATGAGATACAACCTGGTGACAGACGGACGGACGGACAGCGGAACCCAAAAAATAGTTTTCAACTTAGACAACAAGGTTGTTATGTTATAAAATAATACTAGTAATAAATGGGTTTATTTTTGTAGCTTTAAGACATATAAAAACTTACCAAATCGATTGTCTTAGCGTACTTCTTAGAATCATCGTCACACCAAGTTTCGCACCACAACCATTCTTGCGGCAGCGACTTAATAGCCACTTGGTGAATCATATTGTTGGGTAAATCTTGATCTGTAATAAAAAAAGTTATTTATTTATTTAATACTTTATTACACACATAAATGAATTAACATTGTAACATATTTACAGCAAATGTGCAATGGCGGCCTTATCACTAAAATCGATTTTTTACAGGCAACCATGATCACAGGATTTCTGGACACAAATCAGTTGATGCCTAAAGTACTACTGTCATACATACTAAGTTACATATGATAAATTATACTAATATTATAAATGTGAATGTAAGTTTGTTTGTTACGCTTTCACGCAAAAACTACTTAACTCATCATCATCATGAAACTTTGTACATATATTCTTGCAGGTATTAGAAGTAACATAGGATACTTTTTGTTAAACAAAAAAAAATTTACGAAATAAAAAAAAATATTTGTCAAAAAATCTCTCTTCTACTCAAACACTCTCTCTACTTCAACGCCATCTAGCATTCCAATTATTGATTCATTTCTATTGTCTGATACTTATTTAATGGATTCAATGCGAGCGAAGCTGCGGGTAAATGCTAGTATAGAATAACTCAAAAATAATCCAACTGACCCAAGTTGGACAAGCTGTTGGGGTCCTGGCTGAGCGCCTGGTACTGGCCGCGCAGGCGGTCGCCGGCGGCGATGCGGCGGAAGCGCTTCAGGTCCACCACGTACAGCGCGCTGATGTGGTAGCTGCGGCCCTGCAGGTGGTTGCGCCAGTAGCCTTGCTTCCAGAACCTGGCGGCAGTGAGCGGTTCAACTCAGTCGTGTCGTCCATGCTTGGAAACATTACTACATACTAACGAATTGGACCATTATTAAAATTTGATGGGACGATATAACTAGACAAAATTAAACTCTCTATAAACTATACTTGTATTGTATTGATGATATAAATTATGAACGTTATTCCGAACTAACAAAATTACATAATGATACAGATAGCAGATAACACATCAAGTACAAAATATCAAGTAATCTAAGTAAGTTTTCCAGCAAAGTATAAATAAATGTACTTATTTTTTTATTTAAAAGAGAGCAAACCTGAATCCTTCCATCTCTTTCCTACTGTCACAGAAAGGTGTATAGCCATAAGGAGCTCCGGCGAGATCCAAATCAACAAGCTCCTTTAAGTCTGCTCGAACAATCTGTATTAAAATTATAATATATTAAATTATTTTTATTTACCTTTATTTATATTTTAAATATTGAGAATTTAAATGTGTATTTTAAGCACAGATCAATGAAATTGTAAATTATTAAATATTAAGTATTTTATAGCAAAAATGGAGAATATATATAATTATATTTATTGTATCCTCACTTGATCCGCATCTACGAATATGATCTTCTTCACATGCAGAGGGAAGAGTACGTCGAGGAACAGAATCTTGTACCCCCAGATGGTGCGCTGACGGTCGCGCTGACGCTGCAGCCAGCGTGGCCACTGGTACTGCACCAGTTCGTACTCGAACCCGTACTCTTGTGCCATGTATGGGAGGATGTCCTGAGAACAAATACGAGGACCCTTTAAAATTACTGTTTCAAAATTTTTTGGTTAGATTAAGTTAACACCAAGTCAAATAAAAAAACAACGGGTTGCACTCCAGGAGTGCCGGCAGAAGTGAAAGCTTGAATATTAACGTTGTGCATTTTTGATCTTTTGGAATGGTTAGGGAATAATTTTGCATGAATTGCTTTAATTATCAGTATAAAAGTACTATCATTTATGTAGTAAAATACAATATTCATATTGTATTTTACTACATTATATTATTGCGCTAGCGTAAACAAAAATGACAATTTATATTAAATTAAAAATTTAACACTTCAGAACTATTACAATAGGGTACTTTCGGTAGTGAAAAATAAATTATGAGATTTGATAAAAATTAAAATTTATGTAGAAATATACTTAAATATTCTGATTTTGAGTCATAAAAGCATATTAATGTTTTATTATATTGAAATTAAAAGTCGTAATTTTTAATCTGTATATCACGTGATCTAAAACACGAACCGCCATGGTGTGACGTCGTAAAGACAATGTATCCGATGTACACTGCGAGCACTCCTCAGTGCTCTCACTAGTGAAAAATTCGTTCCTTTATTGAGTGCTAGTACACTGCCGCAATACCATATAGAAATATATGACGTCATAAATAGCATAATTTTTGTACTGTGAGCACTGGCGCTTTCGAGGTAAGGTGCTTTCAGTACTTTGATCACTTGATTAAAAAATATAACAGCACGAATGATTTGTTATTCAAAAATGTCAACAATATTCAGAAATTAATTTTTGAATATTGTTGAATTTATTTTTGAACAGAAAACGTATACATGATAAATATTTTATTTGAAAACAATGTCGAAAAATTAGGATGATAGTATACTGGACTGCGTTCCGTTTTATCAGTAACCAGTATAGCACAGTATAGCAAAGTAAAAAGTAACGGCTTCGCAGTATACTGAATTGACGTCACACCTCAGAGTGCTCTCAGTGTATAGCGGAACACAACATTACGCATATTACGTCACCAAAATAGGTGACCGCGTTTTCGCGGAAATTAAAAAGCTTTAAAATTTAATTTAATTTTATGGCAAGAAAGCGTGTTTATTTTGCCGAAATAATTTTTTTTGTGGCTTTTTATTACGAAAATTAACATTTTGAAGTAATTTTTCAAACATAGTAGAATACCCTATTATTTTTCATTAAAAAGTTTTTCTCTCAGAAAAATCAACTTCCATCCATAATTTCAACGACTCTTTCACCATCATCATTACCAGAACCATCCAATCTCTAAACCAACGAACCATCGCCAATCTAATAATAATACGATAGGTTTGCACTCCAATCTCGTTGCAGTCCACCACCATCTCGAGACTGAAAAGCCAGCCCTATTGTTCCTCTCGGAGACGCAGATAGGCAGTCCGTCTGACACAGCATACTTGTGTTACCCGGGTTATACCTTAGAGCATAATTTTAAACCACGCGCAGGCGTTTGCTTATATACCCGCGACGACATATGCTGCCGGCGTCTCCGCAATCTTGAAGACCCCAGCTTCTCCAACCTATGGGTTTTGGTAGACACAGGAATGGAGAAAATTCTTTATGTGTGTGTCTACCGTTCACACAGCGGGGATCTGGAGACAACCAGGCTTATGCAACACCTTAGTGAGGCGGCTGATGCGGCTCAGCATCGGTATCCTTCTGCTCAATTGGTAATGCTGGGGGACTTCAATGCCCACCACCAAGAGTGGCTATTCCCATACCAGCACACTGACCACGCTGGTAGAGAGATTCGCAAACTTGCCTCAGCGCTCAATCTCACCCAGCTGGTCCGGGAAGCAACTAGGGTACCCGATGTTGACTCGCATACTGCCAACTGTTTGGACCTTCTGCTGACAACAGATCCAGACCGCTATTCGGTATCGGTCTCATCGCCTTTAGGCAGCTCCGACCATTGTCTGGTGAAGTCTGTATCTGTCCATACACCGCCCGTTCCCTGCCCCAAAGGTACCCGGCGAATATGGCGATACAAGTCAGCAGACTGGGATGAGATGCGTTCTTTCTTTGCATCGTACCCGTGGCGGCAGATTTGCTTCTCCTCTGATGATCCCTCATCTTGTGCGAATGCTGTGGCTGATGTGCTGCGTCAGGGGATGGAGTACTACATTCCATTCACTGACGCATCAGTCTCCGTGGCAGCTCGACCCTGGTTTAATGCTGACTGTTCTCTTGCTGAAGCAAAAAAGAACATTGCTTACCTAGCCTGGGTCGATGCTCGTAATCTCAAGACAATAAACGTGGGTCAGAAGAAGAGGGCCTATAACAGAACCGCCAAATCTTGCAAGAAAGCTCTACGGAAGGCTCGATTTGATCATATTGGCAGAATTGGGACTAGACTTGCGTCATATCCACCTGGCAGTAAAGCCTTTTGGTCCCTTGCTAAGTCGGTCGAATCGAACTTCTGTCGCCACTCACTACCTCCACTGCTAAAACCCGATGGATCACTAGCCCACACCGCTGAGGAAAAGGCAAACTTGTTTGCAAATCTCTTTGCGGAATCCTCACGTCTAGATACAGGCAGCGCCACACCTCCAACCACTTCATCCCGATGCGATACTTCTATGCCTGAAGTCCGAATCCGTCAAAAAGAGGTCCTTAAAACCTTGCGCAATCTAGACGTGAACAAAGCTAGTGGTCCTGACGGAATTCCAGCCATAGTACTGAAAACTTGTGCACCTGAGTTGTCTCCAGTCCTGACACGCCTGTTTCGTCTCTCTCTAGCGACAGGGCATGTGCCGAAAGCCTGGAAACTAGCTAACGTGCAGCCTGTGCCCAAAAAGGGCAGTCGAGCAGACCCTGTCAACTATAGACCCATTTCCGTAACCTCCATACTCTGCAAGAGTATGGAACGTATACTGAACAACCGGCTCCTGGCATACCTAGAGGAGCATGACCTTCTTAGCGACCGTCAATTCGGTTTTCGGCGCAATCGGTCCACGGGTGATCTTCTAGCGTATGCCACTCACATATGGAGTGAAGCTATCGATAGACACGGGGAAGCCATTGCGGTCTCGCTCGATATTTCGAAGGCATTTGACAGGGTCTGGCATGACGGCCTTATTAGCAAACTTCCTTCATTCGGCCTACCCACCTTGCTTTGTGTTTGGTTATCTGACTTCCTGAGGGATCGATCGATCCGCGTAGTCATAGACGGTTGCGAATCTGATCAATTGACCATCAATGCCGGGGTCCCTCAGGGGTCTGTACTCTCGGCAACGCTATTCTTGCTGCATATCAATGACCTGCTCAAACCTGGGATCTTTGGGTATGCGGATGACAGCACCGTTGTTGAGCGTTACGTGTCCAACGCACGAGCGAGTGGGTCTGCGATCCAGTCGCTGAGGGAAGCCATGATCCAGCGTCTGAACTTGTCCCTTAAAGCTGTCTCTGACTGGGGTGACGCTAACCTGGTCAAGTTCAACGCCTCTAAGACCCAGGCGTGTCTCTTCTCAGCAAAGCGGAGTCCTTTCCACCTGACTCCCTCTTTCCGGGGTGTATCCGTGCCCATAGCCGACCATCTGGAGCTTCTTGGCATTACTTTAACATCTACCCTCAATTTTGGCTCATATATAGAAGAAAAGGCCCAAACAGCTGCCAAAAAACTCGGTGTCCTCTCGAAGGTTAGACAGTACTTCACTCCGGAACAGCTTTTAAAGCTATACCAAGCTCAAGTTCGCTCGTGCATGGAGTACTGTTCTCATCTCTGGGATGGCTCAGCCAAGTACCAGCTGGAGCTTCTCGAGTCAATCGAGAGGCGAGCCAAGAGGCTTATCGGCGATGATTCACTGGTCGCTGCTAAGTTACAAAGCTTGGATCATCGACGCAAGGTGGCCTGTCTGTCGATTTTTTATCGGATACACTTCGGTGAGTGTGCACAAGAACTCCACGACCTGATTCCCCCCTGCCCCTTTCATCTTCGTACAACCAGACGCTCTGCGTTACGTCACCCCTATACGGTTGACATCCCCCCTATACGCACTAAGCGTTTCGCTAGTACATTCTTGATGCGTACGGCCAAAGAATGGAACTCTCTACCAGCGTCTGTGTTCCCCGAAAGCTACAATCTGGGCATCTTCAAGTCGCGAGTGAATAGGCTATTTCTAGGTAAGCGTGCTCCATCCTAGACCGCATTCTCACTTATCATCAGGTGAAATAGTGGTCAAACGCAAGCCTATCAAATTATAAAAAAAAAAAAAAAAAAGGTTTATGGTAGCTGAAGTAAGAAACGAACAATTTTGATTCGAACCTATTTAAATGTTCTAATACAGACCGCATCAATAGTAGTTTTGTATTTCGTTGTGCGAAGATTGCGATCATTTGACATCGTTAAACCAAATTCATTATTTAAATTACACACACGCACATTCGCGCAAGCGCCCTGCGCCGCCTAAACGGAACAGCAGACGCAGGCATACATTTCCGCCGCGCGGTACAAAGAGAGGTGGATACTACGCCACCGCTACCGCGCCGATACCGCGCCGGCGGTACTCTCTCTCCGTTTTACGAATTTTCAATCAGGTCACGTGTCCTGACGCGAGTTTAACATTTTTTACCCATCACAAAAAGTGCTCAACGCCGCTAAAGAAGTTTTCACTTCTTTCACTCATAGCAACAGAATAGTGACGAAATTGGTGCTGCAGTAAATATATCCTATATTATAAATGTAAAATGTAAGTTTGTTTGTTACGTTTTCAGGCAAAAACTACTTAACCGATCATCATGAAACTTTGTAGACATATTCTTGGAGGTATTAGAAATAACATAGGATACTTTAAAAAAAAAAATTACCCACGCGGTCGAAGCCGCGGACGGATGTTAGTAAGTAATAAATATTAACCTTTAAGGAAGGGCTAAGGTAATTCTTCAAGAACCAAAACTTGACAGGCGACTTGGTGTGTTTCAAAACAGACAACATCATGATACGCAGGAACCTCTCATACAAGTGGCCCGACGCCACGGAGAACACGTTGATCGTCTCGTCCTGCGACTCTTGTTCCTCGCCACCACCGAATGAACTGTAATTTATATAGAGCATATACTACTGGAGGCAGCTTCCCTTAGGCCAAAAATGTAGACGAGGTTGTAGAGAAAGACAGAAATATCGGACTACATGCTATCTCTCTCTAGTCGCACGCGATTGGTCACAGCCGACTTCACCGAATAGAAATGGTTTATGTCATGATCAGCTGTGACCAATCGCGTAGCGTAATTCAAAGGTAATTTAAATCTTAATTCAACCGCAACCGTAAAAAAGGGATACATGTTACACGTTATTTTCTGTCTGTTTGTTTAGGCTCATATCTTTCGAACGTTCAAACGTTCAAAAAAAAGTAATAATAAACCTTTAATATTTTACAGATAACAAAAAAAGCCAAATTTTTTACCTTGCTATAGAGTTCCAAATCCCGCCGGAGTTCTTTTCGTCATTTTCAACAAGAAGATCAAGATGCTGTTTGTCTGGTTTCTTGCTCAAGCGCAACTTAATAACGTGACTACGGAAGGAGCTCATCAGAACTTGGATGTCATCGCTACCGGCCGGTGTGTCTGTGTTTTCATGCCTAAGGCAAAGTACTTAAATTATTTAAGGTGGACATGCATAGGTCGACTTTCATACATTTTTATTTTTGATTATTCTTGAAATGTATACATTTTTTTAAACATTTAATTTGTTTTATCATTTCTTTAGAGCTTTTTATATGGGCAATGTTCATGTCAGGCAAATATTTACATTGTTTATAGTATAAAATCGGCATTCAAAAAGTGACAGATTTACGTATGTGTGAGTTCTGAAGTTTACATTAGCATTGATAGATGTCGCCCGTGTCGCCCAAATAATCATAGACGTATTATACCTCTATGCAAATAATGCGTCGAAAATAATTTTTTTGCGCCACCTATCGTTAAAGTGTAAAAGTACTTCGCTGTTACATGATATAAATTTTATAGGAAAAGGTAAGGTTCATAGGTATCTTATAAGAGGATTGTGAAATCACATTCAAATTTTAAAATTATCAAATGGTTTGATAAGGTTTAAATTAATTTAAACTTTTTAATGGTAGGTATTATTTAAATGTGACCTTACTCTGCAAATATGACTCAATTCAAAAATTAAGTTTTATATTTATTTTATCGTTATTTATTATATATCGTTATTTTTTATTATATATACATATTTAATATCTGTATGACCAAGCTTTGTTCGGTATTTTTTTTTGCAATTTACTTATCAAATATAATTATTTAGATACGATTAAATAGTGATGAAATATGAGTAACTACCTAATATTTTTCGATCTTACCGATATAATAATAATAAAATATATATATTATATATATATGAACTGGTTATTGAAATAAAAAATAAAAAGATCTCCGAATAATAGTTTTTCTCACAAAAGAAGCAACTTGATAAAAAAGGGGGAAAAAACTGAACTGGAGACAGGTGAATTCGAACCAGGGTCGCCCGAGTCGCCTTGAGTCGAGACCATCCCGCCTGAGCTATCGTTACCTAATAATTAATGGCGAATATTACATTCCTATTCTAATTAAAGGAGTTTTTAATTGCATGAAAACAAATAAGACGACATTTTCTAAAAATGGATCCAAGCTAAATCGATTCACCCCGGAAACGCTCTGCACACTAAACGGGTTGGCGGATAATTTCCCTACCATGACCATGAGTAACGATCGTTATCAAGTATCTATGATAACAACTGGAACTGACGGCTTTACGTGCTTTCCGAGGCACGGTGGGAGACCCACAAGGACATACACCTAGACCGGAAAATATTTGTACAAATACAAATATCTGTCCCGAACAGGAATCGAACCCGCGACCGCCGCCTGCGCGCAGCGTTTAGGCGACTAATCGCACCACTACATTAGAACAGTCGTCAATTACTTTTTTTTATACTTCTCTTTTAGGAATTCTTTACATCCCATTTTATAAATCTATATCTGTAAAAACTACACATCATAAATAAAAAAGAAACAAACGCCTGTACGTAAATCTCTCCCGTCACAGTATAATATGGTAATGTGGTAGGTACTACGACAGTTTTCGTTTTATTGCATAATGGTGTTTAGAGTATTAATTACCATCTTGTATATATTTTTGTATTTTTTCTACGTATATTTATAACAATACACTAATTTCTATGGTACCGTAATGAACATACAATATTATTCTCATAAAATATAAATACAATTTTTGCACGAATAATACAATATTATTGAATTGTAACTTATAACTCTGCAAATAAGACTCAATTTCAAAATGAAGTTTTATATTTATTTTATTGTTATTTATTATAAGTATATTTAATATATGAATGACCAATCTTTTTTTTGGTAAATCGTGTTTTGAGATATTATAAATAGATACGATTTACATACTTACTGATGAAATATGATTAATATTTTTCGATCTTACCGACATAATAATAATAAAATATGAACTGGTTATTGAAATAAAAAATAAAAAGAGCTCCAAATAATAGTTTTTCTCACAAAAGAAGGCACTTTAGGATAAAAAAGGAAAAAACTGAACTGGAGACACCAGGATTCGAACCCGGGTCGCCGAGTATCTCGACTCAAGGCGCGAGTCGCCTTGAGTCGAGATCATCCCACCTGAGCTATAGGTATACTATAATACGACATTTTCTAAAAATGAATCCAATCCATATGCTAGATATATACGTGTGTAATATTATTGAAACTGTAAAATAATCAAATAAATGACAATCTATTAGAGCTTTCAAACATAATATGTATATGTATGTTTGTCCTTACATTTCTCCGAAAATATGCGACCGCTCATTTTACTGGCTTACATTTATTTCAACATAGGGAACAAGTTTCATTAAAATAGTTTTAATAGTTTTTAAGATTTGGACAAGTGTTCGTTGTGTTGGATAGTCCATTTACAGAGGAAGGCTATAGGCTATATAACATCACGCTACGACCAATAGTAGCTGAGCATTCATAAGAAACATCACAAAAACGGGAAAAACATTATTTTTTGAGAGATTCCGTTACGTAAGCTGCGCAAACAGTTAAAGTTATGCAAAAATTATGTAAGTACAACGGAATTGATTAACATTAAAAGTTCAAAAAAAAAGTCCGCGACAGCATATATCTATCTCTTGAGGTTGACTCAATATAACCATTTTTATAGTAATCAAGTATGTTCTAAAATAATGTGTTATTTGCGAAGGTGGTTTTATAGACATGATATAAATCCTTATCCAAATAAATCTTCATCACAAATATGCCTTTTTGAACGAAATTGTCCTTAACATCATTTGATTTCAATGAATTATCTTAGAAGATATCATAGTTTTAAAATAACTCCGCAACGAAATAATGATCATAAAAAATTAAAAGGTGATTTTATTGCATTTGTATTAGCCAGGCATAATCCTTAGGAATACAAAAATACTTCATCAACGAGGCAACTATATGAAAATAAACTTTGTCTTTTATAGCATTTAATTTGAACGCATAATTTAGAAGATAATGTAAAATCATATGAAACTATGTAGTCACGCCGCGCGCAGACACAAGTCGCCTGAGTTATCGTTTGCTGTAACAATTAATGAAGCACATGGACAAACATTTAAACATAGGTACCTAGAAATCGATTTATGTCAAGACTTCTTTTCACGCGGAGAACTATAATATGTTGCCTAATCGAGATCAGGTTGCGGAGAAAACCAGTATTTTCTTCTCCTTGGTTGGTTAATATTGGTTTTAAAATATTTAAGTACGTTTTTCCTTCAAATTAACGCGGGTGAAACCGCGGGGCACAGCTATATTAGTAAATAAAAAACGCTGTTGTTATTGTGTAGATTATTACTGTACTGTATTGTATCTGCCTGTAAACAATCCACTGCTGAGCGAAGGCCTCTTCTCCATAAAGAAGAAGGGTTGGAGCTTAATCCACCACGCTGCTCCACTGCGGGTTGGCGGATAATTTCCCTACCATGAGTAACGATCGTTATCAAGTGTCTATGATAACAACCGGAACTGACGGCTTTACGTGCTATCCGAGGCACGGTGGGAGACCCACAAGGACATACACCCAGACCGGAAACAAATATTAGTACAAATACAAATTTCTGTCCCAAACGGGAATCGGACCCACGACCGCCAGCGGCGCGCGGCTTTGAGGCGACTACTCGCACCACTAGACCAGAACGGTCGTCAATTTGTTTTTTTTTTAAACCAATATAACCTATTGTAAACATTGTAAACATTTGGTAAATATAGTTTTTCTTTGTTAGAATAAATAATTAAACGTTGACCAGTCAGAAAATGCAGCTGCAATTGTCAGAACTTGTATATTAAAAATAATATTTCTTTATATTACATAATTACCTACTTCAAATCACTCAATAATATGGTATCACCTCAATTATAAGCAATTTCATAAATTTTAAGATTTCTTTTTCAATCCCGGGATTCCCGACCGATGTTTCCCGGGATCGAGAATGGATATTTTCCGAAACCCTAATCAGAAATCACAGACGTTCCGTAGGTACTAAAATACGTAAAATTCAATAATCTATTTCAAAGTAATTTATTGGTGGATTAAAAAAAAATGCAGTGATTGATTAGTTTTGATCTATATTTTAATACCATTACGTTGAATATAATATTAACAACATCATAAAACTTCTCCAAGATCGTTATCATGTCTATGATAACAACCGGGACTGACGGCTTTACGTGCTCTCCGAGGCACGGTGGGGAGACCCACAAGGACATACACCCAGACCGGAAACAAATATTTGTACCAATACAAATATCTGTCACGAGCGGGAATCAAACCCGCGACCGTCGGCGCGCGAAGCAGCGACTACTCGCACCACTACACCAGAATGGTCGTATATAAATTATTATATGATTTATATGTAAATAAATTAATATATAATAAATTAATTAAATGAAGACGTATAATAATAGTTTAAAATTAAAATCCATTAATCAGACAGATTGAATACACATTCAGTAAGTAAAACTTGTAAAAACAACAAAGAATTAATTCGGAGCGAAACTGCGAAAGTAAAACATTACACGTTCATATCGGCTGCGTTGCTATCGGCATCGACATATACACTAAAATACCGAATAGACGAGCGCGGGACGCGGTATGAAGCGGGAGGAGTATTATATCCGAACTAAATTTAAAAAAATACGAAACAAAACGAGACAGTTTTTGTTGCAATGCCATCTAGTTCAATTTTATAGTAAACAATTCGTCATTTATGTAAGAACCACAGAATTTGGATAACAACTCTGATGTCAGTGTGTGCGTGAGTGTTGCGTATATACAGTAATCGATATGACAGATATTATTATTAGACTATTTCACTAAATGGCTCCGTTTTAAAGTAAACTAATGATGTGATAAAATAATAGGCATTGATATACATGCGCTAAGTGTAATATTTTTAAAATCTGTGCATAGCAACATTGCAAAAATATCAAAAACCTGTCGAAAGCCCGAACAGCGCCATCTAGCGGGAATATGTCCATGAGGAGACGTTGTAATGACCCTTAACTATCCGTTTTTTTACGTATATTCTTAATTTGTATTCCTGTAGTAATATGTGTTTTAATTACAAAAAAATCCTAAATTTTTATTTATTTTTTACTAAGACTATTAGTTTCATTTTACAATCTAGTTGATACGATCTCTAATGTGTAAATAGAAAACGCCACGGGAAAACTGATTTATACCCTATATATTATGTCGTAGGCATATCGTAAAATTTCCCACATAATGAAATGCTCGAAAATTTAATGAAATGGTCGCATTTCATGAAATGTTTCACTGTCCATTGGCCACATCATGATGTGCCTTGGCCAGATCAATGATAAGAAATCATTTGTCGATATGGTCAATCTTAGTTGACGAATTCATGAAGTAGCACACCTTAGTGCGCTATTGACCCTGTATATATTAGACCCTGTAGTCATGATATGGCCAATCGTGGATGACAAAAACATTTATTGATATTTGATAGATTTAATGATCTGGTCAAATTTAGTTGCCCATATCATGAAATGCGACCACTTCATGAAATCCTCGAGCATTTCATGATGTTGGCAATTAGACGATATTGCCAGGACAAATATATTTCTTGGTTTAAATATCTAGATATCTTACCCAACAATTTCATAAATTTCTTCCGAGCGGCCGGGTCTCAAGCGCAGAATCCAGGCTCCGGGGTTGGCCTTCAGTTGGAAGTAGCCGAGGTTAGCCATCACAATGGTGTCTTTGTCCTCGGGATTGTCTTTCGTACCCAGCACCAACTGCAGGCCCCGAGGAGGTGTACCGAGGGTGGTATCCCACGCATGACCTTCCAGTAAGAGGTATTCCAGTTCGAATTCGCTGAAAGATAAAAAATTAATGAAACATGAATAAAAAGGATCCTGAAACTACAAATCGAATTCAAAACTCATGCTAGTACATAATTCGAAATTCAACACATTTTAGGAAATTTGTAATGAATAAGCAAAAAGTAGGTTTTTGAGGTTGTTTAAAGTGAGTAGAGACGACCATAGTGGTGCGAGTAGTCACCTCAACGTCGCGCACCAGCAGTCGCGGGTTCGATTCCCGCTCGGGACAGATACTTATATTTGTACAAATATTTGTTTCCGGTCTGGATGTATGTCCTTGTGGGTCTCTCCACCGTGCCTCGGAGAGCACGTAAATCCGTCGGTCCCGATTGTTATCATAGACACCAGAACGATCGTTACTCATGATAGGGAAATTATCCACCACTTCGCAGTGGAGTAGCCTGGTGGATTAAGCTCCAACACTTCTCCTATATGGAGAAGAGACCTCTGCTCAGCAGCAGGTGGTTTACAGGCTAATATAGTACAGCAGAGTACAGTAAAGCGAGTAGAGTACCTGTGTACGACCGAGTCGACGTCGGCCAGGCGGATGTTGTCGAGGTCGTAGACGGACTTGACGCACTCGACGAGCCAGTTCGGCGGCGTGCGCAGCTCCAGCGACAGCAGCGGCGCGTGCGGCAGCCGCGAAAAGCGCGCCGCCGCGCCCGCGCCCGCCGCGCCGCTGCTGCTGAACTGCAGCTCGGGCTCCAGCACGTAGCGGTAGAAACTGTCACACGAGGGTCGCCACTGATACTATTTTGAATCATCATAGCGCGCGGTTTTACTTGCGGTGCGACAAGAACTACGGTAAAATATTTATTACAAAAAATCGCATTTTGTACGTGGCTATTAATTTATTTAAATTTTTTAAAACAAAACAACAAAATAAATTAAAAATTTATTAAAATATTTTTACCGACTAAGCTCGCACAACGAAGCTTATCACTTAATATGTATAACAGAACGACACTGCCGCGTTTTTTTTTTTACTGAAACTATTCGTGGTATATATCAATATTTTTTTTTTCATCATAAAAAAATAAAAAATTATAAAAGATCTATATTTTTATAATAAAAGATGTACGAGAAAATTTTTAAAGGGACTTATATCGTACGCTGTTATCATTTTTTGCTATTCAAACCTTTTAAGCGGCATGTCGGAATTTTTATCTTGCGGGTTGAGGAAGAGCCTCAGCCTGCAGTTGACGACGCGTCGCAGCACCAGCAGCAGCGGCGCCAGGCGTTGCGCGGCAGTCGACGCCGGGTCCAACACCGCTACGATCTGACACACGACACGCGACAGCTCTTTTATTATACAGGTGACTGGTGAATTACTATCGATATTTAAGGAGAATACTCAGTACATGATTCTCATTCGAATTAAGTAAAAATATAACATAAATATTAATAAAATTCTAAGTAAAGTTACCCAACAGCTATCTAATTATTTACGCGTCGTTTGTAGATCCTAGCAGCTAGCTACGCTATCGACACAAAATAGTTATGTAGGTAGGTCCAAACGCCGTCAGGTGTTAACAGGGTAGCAGGCTACCTTTGATAAACAAGCATGTGATTACATAACTATAATATTACCTAACTATAATAATTTTAGTGCGTGGTTAATTTTTTAGTTAAACTCCTAGATATTATAATTATTGTTTCTGTGACATAGCCTCAATAATAGGAGCCGAGAACTGTAATTTGTCTTGGGGCAAGATCAGGTCAAAATAACAATAAAAGATTATGTTACCTTATATAATTATATGTATAAGAAAAGTGGCCCTTTTATACAGTTTTAAATAAACTTTTTATTAATAATTTCTTCTGTAACGAACATTGATTCCTTAACTATGTCGTGTACGTAATTATTATATTTTTGTCGTGTGTAGTAAGTAGTAAAGCTTACTATACACGGTGATTTTATAGCCGTTTTGGAAACGAAATATTTAAATTTGTAACCATCTATAGTACCAATAAAAATGGATAAATCAATTGTAATGTTGACTAAAAAAAAGTTTCTGTTTTAATATTCATTTTTACTTGATCGACTTGGAAAGTAGTAAGGCACTGATCATTCATTCATTATCTTATATGAATGAAACACGTCCGTGCGCGTTTCGGCGGCCGCCGCGCGCCGCTAACGTGATAAATAGGCGCGAGCTAGCGAGTACTTGCGTAGATAGACTCCAGTGGACTCCAGTTTGTTCTTCACACTTTACACGGGCTTAGGACCATCGGAAATACCTATTTTGTTTAAACTTCTTTTTGATTATGAACCACGATTGTTCTTTTCATAACAAATCAATTTATCAACGGACTGTGTTTCAGGCGTATTTAAAAAATCGTAGCTATCTACAGAATAATTAACTTACAGACCTATTTACAGTTTATTTACACTATTTACACTCTGTATCGAAGCAACTGCTCAAAATGGAGTCCGCTGCGTTCAATACGCAAACGTCCACGTTTAAAACAATTGTCTTTTAATTTTCTTAATGTGTTTCTATCACTTTTCACTTTATCAAAAGCGTCCACTATCGCAATGCGTAAATTATCACGGCTTTCATATTCACGCGCATAAACAAGTCTTTATTTCCGACCCTAAGAAAAAATCCAGCGGCGTTAAGTCCGGGCTTCAAGGTGGCCAAGGCACAGGCCCTCCTCGACCTATCCACCGATCACTAAACTCATTGTCCAGGTATGCACCAGGTATGCACTACACTCGTGTAATGAGTGGGTCGTCGTGTTGGTAGTAGGTACCTACATACCTCTCGAGTAAGCTAACGGCACATCGTCTACTGACTCAGATATTGCTGTCCTAAACAATTAACTCTCAACTTAACATAACACTCAAGAACATCTTCTTCAAACTCCGGCGAATAATAATTTAAACTTCCTTAACGTGCCGTCACGATGTTATAATATTACTGACCTAGTGACCGACTGAAATCCAAGGACGACTAACGATTGTAGTAAGCGACGAATGCAATGCCGTCATTGGTTGGACGACTCCGGCGCAACTTTGTTTTGATTGGCGAATACGATTTTGTGTGTCTCGATATTATAAATGTACCTATTTATGTAGTATGTATGTACCTATTTATGTAGTATGTGATTAAATACCGCTACCACCGATTCTCACTTTTTCTCTGTAAACGATATGAATATCGACTTTAATGAAAAAAAAAATTTTTTTTATTAAATTAACATTATATATTCGCTGGGTGCGTGACCCTAGCGCCATCTAACGATACAACTTACGGTGGCTCTTTTGAGAAAATAAACATGTATCTATTGGATGTCAAATAGCTATTGAAAAAATAAAATAAACTTGAAAAAAAAAATTATCAATGTAAAATGTAATATATTACACAGAGTGCATATTAAATTAAAAAAAAAATCCGTGGGTCAGCTAAAAACAGTAAGTAAAATAATTACAACAACTAAAACAAGTCTCAATAAGTGAATTAGGTTAAGCAGTGTTAAAATCTGCCAAAATGTTTATTGTAAAATTAATATTGAATAAAAAATCATTACTAATATTAAAAAACATTCTAAAATAATATATAAAATAACAAATAGCTCTATTTAACATAATTATATATTTACGAATGTATCTTAAATTTTAATTTTTTTTATTTAATTTTGCAGATAAAAAATGGAATTGTTAAGAACGGGTTTAATAAAATAAAACAGGTATTGCTAAATCATTAACTATATCAAATAACATGTCTTAATTTTTTTGTCGATTATTTCTATTAATATAAATATTTTAATCAAAACTAAATTTTATTATGTACCTACTCAAAACTGCGGATTCGTTGACTTTACGTCTTCTATAAACTGATGGAAAAATAGTTGGAGCGTAATTAGGACTTGATTCAACATCTGAAATATTTCACCGCCAATGAAGTGTTCACTGCATGTAACATCCATAGGTTTTGGAGACCATCGTTATGGTCTCCAAAACCATCAATACTTTACAAAAAAAAAAAAAAATGAAATTATTATTCCGTTTTCTTACACGATATACACATATATATGAGATTATTCTATAGAATACGGTTGTAGGTTATAGTAATACTTTTGCCTTTTAACAGCAGTTATCAATTTTTTTCGCTGATTTAATTTCCACTTGGCAACCGGAAACTTATAAAATTTACAATTACTATTTCTACTAGTATTTTTGCAATCAACTACACAACAACTTTGATGACCTATTTTATTTTATTTATTTAATTAAACTGACACACGTGTTATTTTTATGGTCATAGAAAATAAAGAGCCACCCGTAGTTCTATTTTGTCCGCAACGGGCGCTGACATCACTTTTGTGTCCCCCACTATGCCTTACGCACCCAGCCAATAGGCTCTGTTATTGATAAATAATCCAAAATTTTCGTTTCCAAAACGCTTTCAAAATCACCGTGTATATGATATTTGTAAATTTTTCTAGTATTGATTACAGTTTAAAATTGAGATTTTGTAATTCAAATATATATATTATATCTATTTGCAATGGTTTAAGATTTTATGTGTGACGGCATCCTAACCATGACTCAATCAACTGATGGAGCCTCAAAGTATAAGAACATAATTATGCAGTGTGTAGTGTATGTATATGTAAATGCGGCGCTCACGTCGACGGCGGCCTCGTCGTCGTAGAGCGGCGCGAGGTCGACGACGGAGTGGTCGGTGCGCAGGCCGGCCGGCAGCGGCGTGCGCGCGCGCGGGCTGCGCGCCGCCAGCAGCGCCACCACCTGCACGTACTGCTCCGCCGACAGCGCCGGCGCGTCTGCGGCGCACGCTCGCACTCAACGACCGCACTCGGCGGATAGTGCGCGACCGTCGACAGTCGACAGTCGACAGTCGACGCCGTAAGAGCGTAAGCACACGGCGTATTTTAAGCGCGCAGACGACGCGCGTTATCTGCGCCGTAGATGCTGGTTGTTGCATTTGAAGCAATGCAACCGCGCGTACAAAGGGGTGAGAAGGGGCAGAGGACTACAGCACGTCTGTATGGCTGTAACTGAGCATATACGCGCAGTAGAGGCGCGTTTCGTGCTCGCCCCGAGTGCGCAAGTTTCGAGGTTGCGTTACAGTCTCGTTTGAAGCGCGTATACGCGAGACATCTGCGCGTCGTCAGCGCGTTAAAAATACGCCGTGTGCTTCCGCTCTAATGGTTCGCCAGTTTTAACGATCTCTAGTACCACCGGTATGCTGTCATTACGACGTCGTTATACAACCGTCGAACCATTGGACTATCAAAACTAACAAGGCCAGCCGTTACGATGTCGAGCTAACATTTTTTTATAACATTAAAGTTGGGCGCCTGGTGACATTCGAAATATATCTAGTTCTGATTGATTTACTATTAACTTTTTCTATTTCAGTCCTTTAGCGCGTCAAGAAAATAGTGAATCTTCGGTGCAACTGGTAAGTAAAGGTATTATTCACAATAGAATAAAAAATGAAACTATTTATAAAATAAAAATCGATAGATAACTGTCTTTTTCCGTTATGACATTTTTACCCACTTTTGTTTTTGTAAATAGACTAATCTATTGCACAGAAAATATCTTCGTATTAATTTTTTAAAATAATAATTACAATAATAGGTTACTATGAATTTCACTTTTGATACATCGAGAACAGCGTGGCTAAGATGATAAAAACTTACTATTTTTCTAACGCCTATGTTCTAATGACCTATATGACAATAAACATTTGAACGTTTTCACCGCGTTTTGTGTTTCTATACTTATCGGATCGATTCTCTATCAAACAAACCATATAGTCAATTCAATAAACTTCCTCAGTAAACATGATATCAAACGTTAATAGAATTTCATAAATATTAATGTTGACTCTTAAAATTAGATCGTATATTAACTAAGTTACTTACACTTACCATCGTCATCGATATCGTTTTTATCTACAGAATTTTTGACACTGAGGAGTTCCGCCAGTTTATCGCCGTACACTTGGTTGCTATACCTATTACAAAGGTTTATTATTGAATAACTTCGAAGCATTAGAAAAGCAGAGGTCGAAAGTCAGTATTGATTGTTTAAAATTTATTTTAAAAGTACCATCTACAGGCAGATAACGATAAAAAAATATCTGATTTATGTATAATTTACGTGACTAGACAAAACGATTTAGGGATTGAAGAATTCCTTTGTCGACAAGTCTCTATTTTATGTAAATGTCAAAAAAAAAACATGTTAATTTGTCGTTGTCATGTTTTGTATCTTGTTGACGCATACGATCTCTCGAATCTGACGCGTCTAAACGTGTCTGTTTGACAATGTGTAATATGTACCAGGAATTTATATACAAACTGGAATGCTCACGTGCACTCAAAAAACATTCCTACGACCGGGATTGCATCTCTTTCTACCATGGATTCAAGGCAACTCTCGTAAGAAAGAGACAAAATACCGGTTGTCAACGAAATGCTCGGAACGATTTTTCACTTTACATGTTATAAGCCAATGTCAATTGTCAACCTTATGTCAAATACTTCAAGGTGCATATTTGAATATACAATTTTATTAAGTGAGCGTTCCAGTTATTATATAAATTCCTTGAACATGTATCATTTGAAGTTTAATATTGAATCATCAAAACGTCAATATTAAGTTATCGAAAACTATATATTTAATTGGGAATCAGACTTAGTGACAAAATCAGCAATTTGGAAATAAGGAGCAAAACTAAAGTAACGGACATAGTAGCCGGTATCGAACATTTAAAATTGTCATGGACAGGACATATGTTGCGCTGTAAATTGTACAAATGGAGCAAGCGAGTAACTCTATGGTACCCAAGAGAGGATTCAAGAAGGCAAGGACGTCCTAGAGTAAGATGGAGTGACGACATCCGCCTGACCTTGGGGCCACACTGGACTATAGTTGCAGATGATAGAGTTCAATGGAGAGAGCTGGAGGAGGCCTATGCCAAGAGGCACACCGAATTACGAGATATTTTATAATACAAACCTTGTAATTCTAATTTGTAACACTTTTCGGAAATAAAAGGTATAAAATATATATATATATATATATATATATATATATATATATATATATATATATATATATATATATTTAATTCAGTTGTAGCTTGATTTATCACTTGTTCTTTAATAAAAAAAAGAATTCTGAATATTATATATTACAGGTATAATATTACTTTTAAATATCAAACTAAATCAGTACTTTCACTTTCGTGCTTCAGAGTGTTTTTTGAATCGATAAAAGTTAAAATGAATGTTTACTAATTGTAAGAAAACTTTCTGTGCCTCCTAAAGTTTCGGATATCTCCGCCCTGTTTTACAGAAGGGGGAGCAGTATAATCGCATGAGTAAAGAAACGGAACAGAGAGAAAAATTTATACGAGCGCGCCACGATGAGTACACTACTACGAGCTCGAGGCGCGTGTGTGCGTGAGCACTCGCGCTTCGTCACGTACGGAGTGCTCAAACTCGGGCTGCAGTAAACGTCGGGCGTCGTGTTTTCATTTAATGATTTAAATAGTGTTTTAATGTAATTATAATTAAAATATTGTAATAATTTAAACAGTGTTTTAATGTAATTTTAATAGCATTTTAATATAAAAGTGTAAATATGTTTTACGGTACAGCGTGTACGAATAATAATAGAAAGAATAATAATAGAAAGAATAAAAACAGATAATTTTTTATCTATCCTAAATTTTATCCTCCTGTGCCAACCCTGCCAAAATAGGTATAAATTTAGCTCGCTCCTTAGAAGCTTCGTGTCTGTTCCGTTTTTTTTTTTTTTTTTTTAATATGTTTAAAAGTTTTTTTTTTGTTTGTTTAGTGGCGTGGTGCGCAGCTTACCTCTCGAGCAACACGAAGTCGTCGAGCGAGAAGCGCTCGGCGGGCGCGAGCGGGCCCACGAGGCGCGCGTTGTGCACGAGCGCGCGCTGGCCGGCCCGCAGCCGCGCGCCGCGAGCGCACAGCACGCGCGCGCCCTTCAGCGCCCACGCGTGCTCGTGCAGCAGCGGGACCAGCTCGGGCTGCAGACGGGTTACTACTTAAGGTGCCTGTTAATTGGTGCGGAGCGAGGTTGCGGAGCGGAGAAACGGAAACATAATTAGGATTGCAAAAAAATCTCCCCTCCGCTCCAGTGGAGAAGGGCTCTGCAATGCTATTGGTTAATATTTCTCCGTTTCTCCGCTCCGCCACCTGGCTCCGCATCGATGGACAGCACCCTTACTGACTGAGATGTGCGCCGTGAATAGATGTAATAATACAACGCAAAGTCTATTCTCAAATAATCATCTATTGTATTAAAAACAATGGTTTTTATAGTGGCTTTACAGGTAGATAAATACGTCACAGTTTAAACATAACATTAATTTACTTATTTGTAATTAGATCAGATAACAGCCTTTGTTGTGGAAATAGAATATTCAATATTTATAAAATATTTAATCTTAATTTAATACAATAGAAATCGTATTTGGTAATGTATCAAGTAAAAGTCATCCGATATTTCATCATAACATAATTTAAAATATAATGTTTATTTTCTGTTTTATTACATATGTCATTGGATTACGTCCTACACTACACTGACTTCTTCTAATGTTAACTATTTTCGACATCCTATGTACGCATATCTTCATATCTATCTCATAGACAATCTCGCAAAGGGCTCTTAACATATCGACGAAATCGAATATAAGACAAAATCATTTAAGAAGATTCTTTAATGTATAAACACTTCTTACATATAGCACTTTATTAGCCGAATAGGATAACCTCATTCGGTTACTGATGACGTTAGATAAAATTGAATACATATATATGTACATACATACGTACATTCGATCGAGAATAATCTTATATTTCCTTAGATGACCATACTAATATTAAAAACAACATTTTTTCTAGCGTCTTTCTTTGAATTTTCTTAAGTATCCTCTTTGATCAATAAAACCTTTACTTAGGTGTATCAAAAACTACAACGTATGTAACACACATATATACTAATTTTACTATACTAACAGATTTTAAATTCTATTAGTTATTCCTACTTAATATTATAAATGTGAATGTAAGTTTGTTTGTTACGCTTTCACGCGAAAACCAACCGACATGAAACTTTGTACACATATTCTTGGAGGTATTAGAAGTAACATAGGACACTTTTAATTTCAAAATAAAAGTTTTTTTTACAAAAGATTAAAAAAAAAGTTTGTCAAAAAATCTCAAAATCTAGCTACTTCAACGCCATCTAGGATTCCAGTAATTAATTCATTTCTATTTAATGATCTCTGATACTTATTTAATGGCTTCAATGCGAGTGAAGCCGCGAGTAAAAGCCAGTCAATAATATAAGCACAAAAAAAAAACAAAGTATAAAACCATACCAATATCTCACAGTCCCGTCTCTCGTGGCAGCCGTCGTCATCCAGCAGGCGCGCCACATACCGCGCGGCGGATGCGGGGTCCAGCGCCGCGAGGGCGGCCAGCACCACCTTGTTCAGCGACTGCTCCTCGCCCGCCGCACCCTCCACGTTCGGGATGAACGCCACCCGCACGCCCCCCGACTCCCGCTGGGTAAACATTTTAGATAGATCGACTCCTCTTATCGTCATGGACGTAGCAAAGTACGGCCAGGGGGGAGGGGAGTCAGCTGCCCTCTTCTAGAGGAGCGGTGGGATCACTAATAAAAACGATTTTTACGTCTTTTCTTACCCTAAGCAATGTCACTAATCACGATAAGTGAAACGAATAAAAAAAAACTTCCACTACTAATGTGAGATACTTATATAATATGTTAAAAACCACGATTAAAACAGTACTCGTTTGAAGTACAGTTACAGTATCGTTTACTTGCGGTGTCATGTGCGCGAGTGTCCTTAGTAAGCAGCTTCGATTTGTTCGACGAGTGCCGCGTCAGTCGTATTCCTATCGCTTCGTCATGCGAGTAAAGTCAATAACAAATAAAATTTGATATTTTGATACAGACGATTAGTCTATAAAGAGAGACCTTCGTATAAGAAATAAATCACATTAAATATACATACATCTAAAAATAATTTGACCTACTACCTCTTGACACGCACACATAGTGTACTAGCGAGATTTCGAAGAATATAAAGACTAGTAATAGACGAGTAGTAGTGAAATATATAAAGAGACCTGTAAGTATATAAAGTAAATGCTTAATCGATCTTTGACATTAATTACAAACGAATGTTTCCTACCATAAATGTTAGAGCATTTCTTAACAGATCTCTGGTATCCTTTTCATTTAGATCACCGATAACCCAGATTGTCTGAGTTATTTTCTCCTGTTTTCCTGGTTTCAAAAAGTATTTTAGGATCGGCAAAGCAGTCGCTAAAGCGTCCCGGCCTGAAAAAATTTATTATCACTTAAAATCTAATAAACAGAAAGGTGATTAAATAAAATTTTATAATTTAAAAATTATTATGTAACTATATTTACCACTCAAATGTAGTAAACGATGAATTTTATCTTCTGTAAAAAGTTCGGGAGAAGATGGAACCCCTGATAAATCTAAATACTGAGATGGATCGGAAGCCAAAACTCGACGATTTAATCTAAAAATATTTAAATAAACATCAGCATTATATTTTACAAAAAAAAAGAGAGAAATGCATAATAACATGCTGCATTAAAATTTATGAAACCGTTTTTTTTTTTACATAAACCAAGTATACCTATACCAGTATATAATGCTTACATTTACAACACTAAACGGCTGTCAGGGTTTCAATCGCATCAATATTTACAGCTACTGGTTTCGATTACTACAAGTAGAGCGAGATGTTTAATAGCTTTTGTTACGTTTAGATATATTATTGATGATAGTCAGTCATTGGATAGGCTTATAGTCTGGGAGCCAGTAACAGATTTACATGACCAAGTTCCTCTAATGCGATAATTAGTGGACTGCATCAAATAGTTGTATCGTAAAGCTTCGTGAAAGTCAGCTACGGTTCCGTGGAATAATGACCGGCGGTAGCCTCCCACGACGAAGAACGGAACCGCAGCTGACGTTCACGAGGCTTTATGGTGCTATTCCCTGATGCGTTTCACTAATTATCGTTCGAGTAGAAATATGTAACCAAACTTTTACCTGGCTCCTGGGCCATTAAGAGTGACAGGATTTATCTATTACTTGAACTGTCTTCTTATTTAATATCGGTACAGATAAAGACAAATAACACCATACCTGGGCATAATGTGGGGTTGTTTCATAAGGTAGTCGAGCGCGTCGTCGGTGTCGGCGAGGTCGCCGCGGAAGACGGCGCGCTGCAGGCGGGCGGTGTGCCGCGACAGCGCCGTCACCAGCGCCTCCTCCAGCAGCTCCACCGACGACGTCGCCGGCGTCGGCCCGTCGTCCCACAGCGGCACGCCGTTCACTAGCACCTGCACGCACTCGACGTTAGCATCGAACTGATGACTGATCATCCATCAGATTTGATTGATGACTGACTGGTAACACACCGATGTTTCGGTTTCTATTTTGATGAAAAATCAGATAGTTTCGGCCAGTCTAACTTAGTAGGCTAGTATAAATTTTATGAACTTTTCTAATCATTATTTGTATTCAAGGTAATGTAAATATTACATAAATAACTATTTTCCTAACTTATTGTCTTAATTTAAACTAATTAACACGAAAGAAATATGTAAATAGCATGCTACTGTGCACTGTAGTTTAACACATAATAGCAATGTTAACAACATAAGCAATTCAGTTAAAAATTTGGTACGGAACGAAAATTAGACTCAGGGCGGGCTTTCGGTTTCAGCTGCAATTCCTATTTCGACGAAAATTACAACAGACGTATTTTATACCATATCGACAACATATGGTTTTTGCACCTCCGGGAAAGCTTAAAAAGAGTAATGGATAAATTAAGAAGAATCAGGTTATCGGGTATGGACACGTTATCAGGACGGAAGACGAGAAAAATATTAAGTATAAACGTGGGTACCTCTACCCGCGTTTATATACTTAATATTATTATATTAGACTAATGAAAAACAGGAAAGCGGGAACTGCCTAAATGATAAAGGAGGGCAAGGCAATGACAATAAGTTTATTGTATTTTCTTACCTGGGGATACTTATCGGTTCCTAATTTCGACACGAATTCTTCAGCCAACTGATTTCCAAAATTATATTCTGAGTCTTCTGATATAATATCGTCGAGATTCGCATTAAAGCTCGTGTATTTTTTCAAATGATTTTTGATATGTTCAAAGGACACGCCATCTTCTGGAGCCGACTGTAAGAGCTGCCATAAAGAAAGAGGAAATACACTATAATCAGTACACGAGATAAGGAAGACAAAGAAAATAATAATAAAAAAGCACTTTTTTATAAAAACACTAATTTATTAAATTGCACCTCAAACAATACAACAGCATCAGCATTATATACTATCATCACGCATTAGTCTTTGTAAGATTCAAAAAAAAAATATTAACGCTTCAGATGCAAATTTTTACTGTAGCCTAATAAAAATATATTAATTGAATATATTATTGTGCTAGTTTATTTATGATATTCAAAATAAACTTTAAAAATTATAGCAAATGATTTATATTACTACTTATTTGCGTCGGGCCGCATTAGTCCCGTGCGTACCTGTGCGAGGAAGTAGAAGGCCTCCTTGTTGGAGTTCCGGTCCTGCGCCACGTAGTTGAAGGCGCTGCGCACGGCGGCCGGCAGCGGGCCGCGCGCCGGCGCCAGCACCAGCCCCACGCGCACCGGCGTCGCGTGCTTCAGCAGCGTCTCGCCCAGCTTCAGCGGCGGCGCCGACAGCGGCGACGTCGGATCCACTATTATCACCTGGAGTAGGGCCGGATTTAGAGGTGTTAAGGCCTCGAAGTAATAAAGGAGTGGAGGCCAAGGGCCCCAAAATAGAGCACACTAAAAAAAGTCATCTCTACTCGACAATATATCATATTTTAAAAAAATCGTCGCTTCTACCTATTGATATTACTCGATAATTATCGGATGAAATGTTTAGTGTTTACTAGTCTTAATTTAGGTTTTTTTTTCCGAATTCTCTATTGTGGGGCTCTTATGTAGAGGCCCCATAAATCCGGCTCTGACCTGGAGACCGGATATCGTACGATTAGCTATTACTTCCTGAAGCCATAACTTTCTTTTTTTTTTAAAGAGCTTCAGTAAAATGTCACTAACAGTGCGCTCTTGCCACGGCACGTCGACGTGTGATGACAATACACGGTACGGTGGGCATGTTTTAATGGATGACGATGACAAATCGTTTTTTATATTTGATGGAACATTTCCGAACAATGCCGACTAGTCCCGCGCATATTGTTAGCGAATGTAAGCTATTTCTTCAGTTCGCTCTTTCAGTTGGTCCAATTTCACCTCGAATGCAGAATCGGAAATCGGTCCCTCATTTTGATGCCGATACCTACTACATACGTTTTTCTGTTTACGATAGTTGTATTTTTAATGATCATTACAGCAATGTCAAATCTTTCTTGCTAACCACATTTTGAATAATTAGTCTATGTTGTATTTACAAGGAAATCATAAATGAGTAAGTTGCTATTTTTACTTTACATATATTGTACTTATTATGCTTGTAGTTATTTAAAAAAAAAAACATTTTCTTTTAACTAACACTCACTAGAGCTGAATGGACCTGTATAAAATCTCTGCCACTACATCACGGTGCCAAGTCCGCGCAGACGCCATAGTCGAATGCGGGGTATAGTTAGGAGAATTACAATGAAAGTCTGTACTAACATAGTTATAAATGTTCCTTCTTAAGTTCCTCAGCATGCCGGGGTAGGTGGGCCGCAGCAGCTCCATGAAGGACGAGGGCCAGCGACGGTACCGCTCGTCCGACTCCAAGTCGTTCAGCCAGGTGATCGATGTGTCGCGAATGTCCAGACCGTACTCCTCCCAACTGTACGTCTCGCCCACATCCAGCGACATTAGCTTATTGATAAAATTTTTGGATAATCCTATAGAAAAAAATAATAAATTAAGCTTTTAACAATAGCAATAACATATATTTACGTCAAATATAATAATTAGAACTAGCAAATCAAGATTTTTATTAAGCCACTAGGTACACTTTTGAAGAACACTTTACAAAAAAGTTATAAATATAATCATTTTACATTTAACATATGTCTACCATGTGAAAGTTCATATTTTATCAATCAATTCAATTCAAGAATTTTGTTATAAAATTTACTTCCAACAGAAAATGTTAGTCAAGCTTTACAAGATAACGAAAATGATAAGGTTTTTTCATTATCAAATGTCAAATATTATATTTATATTATATACATATATTAAACATTCAATGGCTAAGAAAATAATAATCTGATATTTCTACATCTACAATGCTGTACTATCAGCCTTGTCGACGTTCTGACGAACTCTCTGGGCTTTTGCATCGCCGGATTTAGGGGAGGGCAAGGTTTCCGATTATATTTTTATGTTTGTTAAATAATAAAAGAATTGTCCACTTTATTTGGAAAATAATTTGGGGCCACGGGGCCTCCACTCCTTTATTGCCCCGAGGCCTCCAGACCTCTAAATCCGACCCTGGGCTTCAGCGATCCAATAATTAAACAATGAAAACGTAAAAACAATCGCAACGTAGAGAACCTAGGGCGTGCAAGGTGTTCATAGGTCCGATATCGTCCTTGAGAGCGGCCAGCAGGGCCAGCACGTCGACCTCCTCCGCGTCGTACTGCGCGCCCGACACCAGCAGCAGCGGCTCCGCGGCGCGCAGCCCCAGCGCCGACGCCCACACGTCCTGGTTGTACAGCACCTCGTCGCGGAACGAGCGCGGCACGTTCACGTGGATCAGGGACTTCGTCTATAGAGAGCGGAATAAGAACGTTCGCTTTGTACTCGACTGTACTTTCAGCTTCCCACTAGTTGACAATTAACTTGGCTCATATTCACTTTGTATACTTTAATAATATTTTTTCACTAATAATACTTATTGAGTTTTATTTTTAAACAGTAATGAGCTTTTAAATATAGAAAAAATATACTTAACTTTTTTTTTATAATACTATAATGTTTTTTTTTTCAATCTCTAAGAGCTCTTAGAGAAGCTTCTGATAGCTTCAGAAGCTTCTGATAAATATACATAGTTATTTAGGACTTTAAAAAGAATTTATCGCACAATTGCATAATTTTAAGACACTTACTTGCATTGGGAAGTTTTGAGCAATTGATGTCAACACTTTAAGAGCTTCATCCCCACCGGCATCATGGGCGTCTATAACGGCTGCAGCAGCCTGCATGCTTAGTGCTTGCATCTGCCAAACCTTTAAAGGTGCCAGCTCTTCGTTTGTTTCAGATAAGTGACGTCGAAATCTCTCCAAGGGAGTTCGCAGAGCGGGAAATAGATTTCTGTTGTGTTATAAAAATAAAATAGTATATTCAAACAGAAATCATACTTCATACTAATATTATAAATGCGACAATAATATAATATAATATTATGAATGCGATATTTTTTCATTTATAAAGAAAAGGTACAGATATTGTAGATTTCAAAAAACCGATAAACAAGTAAATTGCCACTCAGCAGTGTGTTACACTAACACAGTACCTAATACAAATATTTGTATATTATATATATATTCTAATTGTAATTAATCTTCTGTTAATATACTAGCTATTTGCATACTGTACTGCCTGTCAGCCTGTAAACCACCCACTGCTGAGCGAAGGCGTCTTTTCCATATAGAAGGGTTGGCTTAATCCACCACACTGCTCCACTGCGGGTTGGCAGATAATTACCCTACCATGGGTGACGATCGTTATCGGGTGTCTCTGATAATAACCGGGACCGGGACTTAACGTGCTCTCCGAGGCATGGTGGGGAGACCAACAAGGGCATACACCCAGACCGGAAACAAATATTTGTACAAATATATGTCCCGAGCGGGATTCAGACCCGCGACCGCCGGCGCGCGGCTTTGAGGCAACTACTCGCACCACTACACCAGAATGGTCGGCTATAATTTGCATATGACAATCAAAATGCTGTGGTATAAGTGTAAAACATGTTTGGAAAAAGAATATATAAAAATCTGCTTTTATATTTTATAGTCATAACAAATACTTATTGTTTTTATAATATATTATCCCACACGCAAAATAGGCGCACAGTGACGTCGAGTTGCGGAAACAAGCCCGTCATTACTTATACTTAATATATTATCTAATTATAAGATATAAAAAATAAAACTTACAGTTAGCAGAACAGAATTTACATAAATATTTGACACTGCTTTGAACATAATTATGCAATTCAGTAAAATACACAAAGATTCTAACTTAATGAAAAATATAACATACTTGATGGACAACTAGATAATCTTACTTGAGTTTTCCAAAATTAAATCCATCTATTTGATTTTGTGGATCATTTTCATCCTCTTCAGTTGAGGGTGATGAAGTATCTCCATCCTCTGACTCCTTGGGTGTTGTATCATCTTGACTTTTGTATTCAGTACTTTTTAATTGTAATTCCACTCCATAACCTGAGAGACGTAATTTAGGTTTACCCCGTGGCTGTAATATAAAATGCTTTTTAAATAGAAAATTAGAAAGATAAACAAGGTTCTTTAAGTTAAAAAAACGTTTAATTTTAATGGAAGTTTTTATGTACTAATTTTAATAACAAAAAATTTTGTATGAGGGGCATTTGAAAACTTCCTAGCCTAACTAGGAAAATAAAAAGATAGAAAGAAAGAAAGAAAGAAAGAAAGAAACAGATTTTATTGGCCTTATAACTAAAGTA
This sequence comes from Euphydryas editha, assembly GCA_036937285.1. Lineage (NCBI taxonomy): Eukaryota > Metazoa > Arthropoda > Insecta > Lepidoptera > Nymphalidae > Euphydryas > Euphydryas editha. Next base: position 10,116,113 of record JAUPFZ010000004.1, read on the forward strand.
AAAATAACATAAACGTAAAAGTTAAAATAAAAACAGAAACAACATACAAGAAAATGAACAATAACAGCAATGATACGAAAATACACTGACATACAACATTAACAGGATTAATGGAAAAAAGGCCAACCAGGTGCTTGCCTCAGCATTGTTTTTGACAGCAAAATAAAAACTTCTGCCAAAAACGCTGTTATTATGGCAAGACCTGTAATGGATTCCATACTAAAATTATCAATAATTATTTTATACAAGAAAAAGTAGAAGGTCGTAACAGATACATACATGTGTGATTGTAATATTATAGATAAATGAATACAGTAAATATATATATATATATATATATATATATATATATATATATAGAAATTTCTTTCTTATTTATGTTCCAACATATTCTCCCCGAATAGAGCCAGAGCTTACTGAACCATGCGAGTAACCCGTTTCCCACAAAGCAAGAATTTTTTAAAATTATCTTTTATTATCAGTCAATTATGAAATCGCAAGTCTGGCAGGCATCTCGCGGTTGCGTCATCATCCCTTAAGTTTTTGAAAATGTGAAAAAACTTGAAGTTCCGATGTCAGAAAGAGAGAATATGAAGAGGTTCAATGGCTCTTAGGCCATAAGTTCTATACACTACTTCCATCAACCGGGCAGGGCTTCTATACCAGCTTTAAAAAAAAAATTCATCCATATCTTCAATATATGTATATGTATATAGTATATGTGTCGACAGCAGCCTTAACGTTACTCATTTGTAGAAAATTTTTGACCTCCTAAGTTATTTTTAAGCTTTGGGAATAGAGAGTCAGATGGAGCGAATTCAGAAAAATATAAGGCATGTGGTAACAATTCGATGGCACACTGATGGATTTCTGGCATAGTCTCGAATGATGTGTGAACTTGCGCATTATCTTGGTGAAACAACTTTTTTTTGTAACAATACAGAATGTTTTTCTTTAATTAATTCTAGTAAACGTCGCAGGATGTTACAATAATAGGCCGATTTTATTGTTTGACCCTTTTTTAAGTAGTCCACCATGATTACACCCTTCGCATCCCAAAAAACTGACGCCATCACTTTACTAGTCCTGTATCCAGGTGTTTTCCATTGTTTAGATAATTTTTTTTGTCTCCGGAGTATAGTTTTGCACCCAGGTTTCATAGTCACAAATCTCTCAATAAATTCAGTTGGGTCAGCCTCAAATAGCTTCAAACAGTCTCGAGAAATCATTATTCAAATGCATTTTTGTTCAACTGAAAGCAGCCGAGGCACCTTTGAAAATTGCAGCTCGGTAGTAATTATGTGGTACTTTCGTTCCGATGAGATGCCAATGGTGTCAGCTATTTCATTAACAGTTAATATCTAGTCAGATAAAATCAAATCACAAACTTTATCAATGTTTTCATCGGTTGTAGACGTCAATACGTGGGTCTTCAACACTTTCTCGATCATGTTTGAACTACCCACTTTTTTACAGTAGCATACAAAGGTCCAGACTCCCCTTTTTCATAAATTTGTTTGGTGTTAAACCTTCTTTTTCAAGTACTTAATGAAAGCACAATGTACGATTTTATTTTATTTTTTTAAATTATTACTTCTTCAATATTATAGGGAGTCAAATAAGGAAATCAAATTTAAAACAATTGCTCAAAAATAATGTAGATTCAAAATGAGGGTAGTTTCATAAATAAGCATGCTCCTAACTATATGAGGCTATGAAATTTTCAAATGACTTTCATACATAAAATATACTTGGAATCTTTTCTCAGTAAGAATCACATTATGGATATTAAATAGATTTACCTTAACATTCCATCTAACTATGTAATTAATTAGGCCTAAGTCTGCATATCCTGAAAGGATTTTATGTTTAGCAGCAAAATCTGCCATTCCAAGTTCTCCATACAGAATTGCTGTTAGACTTTTATTATCACTGCTCGGATATGAGTGGTCTAACAGGTATGTTTCTAATCTATGATCATCCTGAAAAGGTATAATGTTTTTATAAAAAGATGATGTTAAAATTTTATATGTCTTTATGTTTTAACCTTATTTGATGAACTTACTGGATCATACTTAGTAGATGACTTAAGAATATCTCTTAATGCATCATTGTCACAAATTTTTCGTGATGCAATTGATACAAATGCATCACACGAAACTTCCTTAGCACCATTGTGAGTAGCAATTTGATCAAACATACGAACAGTAGGTGATGTTAAATGCATTGAGAGGGCAAGTTTAGCCATACGAAGTTGTGCTGGTGCCAGCAGTGAACTGACAACTCCAATACAAGCATCATATACTTGTTTATCTGTCTCTGCAAAATCAACCACCCAAAAACATTAAAAAATGTGTTTAAAACTGGTACATAATTATAATTAAAATACAAATGTAATTTTGTGTCTACAACATTAATTCTGTTCTAATTCTATATTTTTTTTAAAATAAATAACATACCTAGAGCATCTAAATTTGTTTTTAGGGAATTAATTCCATCAAAAAACGACCAAAATAAGTCTGAGCTCTCTTCTGAAAGATATTCTGCTAATTCCAATACAATTGGAGTTACTTCCCACTTAGCACTGACAAATGTGGTTACTCCTTTAGACTTTTTCTCTTCACGTTTTAAAGAGTCAGTTTCAGCAGCACAGGTGAATAAAACGTGGGCTAATATAATTAAAAAGACTCTTCCACCGGTAACTTTCATCATTCATTGATATCTGAACACTTATTAGGGAACGAAAACATAGAACAAATTTATTTAAAAATATAGCTTTAATATAATTTTATCATCTTTTTTGTAGTTAATAGTGTAAGTGTTTAGGTTTTTTATTATACTAAGAAGCACTAAGTACTTAAGTAGGTACCTATCAAAGAGTATATAATAGTAAAGAGGTGACACTTCGAACATAGAGTTGAGCTAAAAATCGTTTGCGATACTTTTGTTCTAACTTTACGGTCGAGTTCTTTTTTCCATTAGTTTGGTAGTAATGAAGCAGTGTTGTCCCAAATTTATCGTACCAGATATCGATACTAGTGTGGTGAAATTATCGATAAAACTATCGATACTTTTGGGTCATTGGCTTCGTTTAAATATATATTTATGTATATTGTAAATAAAACACACTTTTATTATTTATATTTTATTATGATAATATGATTTACAAACAAAATGAATTTATTTACAGATATCAACTGAGAAAAATACAATTCCAAAGAGCATTAAATAAGAAACACTCTCATTATATTGTGATTCTCAAAAAATATTAAATTATATGATTTACAAACATAATATGAAAATATTTACAGATATTAACTTGGAAAAATACAATTCCAAAGAGCATTAAATAAGAAACACTCTCATTATACTGTGATTCTGAAAAAATATTAAATTATATGATTTACAAACATAATATGAAAATATTTACAGATATTAACTTGGAAAAATACAATTCCAAAGAGCATTAAATAAGAAACACTCTCATTATACTGTGATTCTGAAAAAATATTAAATTATATGATATACAAACATAATATGAAAATATTTACAGATATTAACTTGGAAAAATACAATTCCAAAGAGCATTAAATAAGAAACACTCTCATTATACTGTGATTCTGAAAAAATATTAAATTATATGATTTACAAACATAATATGAAAATATTTACAGATATTAACTTGGAAAAATACAATTCCAAAGAGCATTAAATAAGAAACACTCTCATTATACTGTGATTCTGAAAAAATATTAAATTATATGATTTACAAACATAATATGAAAATATTTACAGATATTAACTTGGAAAAATACAATTCCAAAGAGCATTAAATAAGAAACACTCCTATTATACGGTGATTTTCAAAAAAATTAATAAATTATATGATTTACAAACATAATACGAAAATATTTACAGATATTAACTTAGACAAATACAATTCCAAAGAGCATTAAATAAGAAACACTCATATTACTACCGGGACTTTCAAAAAATATTAAATCATGTGATTTAAAAACATAATATTAAAATATTTACAAATACCACAGAAAATAAAAGGTGAAACAAACAAACTATATACCTCCTACCTAATCTTAAGGCAATATTGAATCCTATTTTACAAACACTCTGGTACCTATCTATTCTATCTAGATAATTTTTTATACAATAATCCGTAGAGAGAGTATAAGTATAGAGGAGCTAATAGCGTATAACCCTGTGAGACAAAAGATGTCATATACGTACATTGGTAGCTATGTATATAACAAATAGTATTGCTACAAAGAAAATTTTCCCCATTTTGTGGGTAATGTAATGCAGGTACTTATTCTACGCAGTTAGCAGTCCGTTCAGTTATTTTACGACTTTTATGACAACGATATAAGGATCGTGCATAACGAAACTCTGACATACTGCTTGGCAAAAAAGAGTATGACGCGGTGATAGGTAGAACTAAAAAAAATCGTATGAGAGTGGTTATTATATTTAAATTATATTATATCAAACTAACAAATAGAAAAAGCGCTCGGATGAGCTTGTAAGCAAAATAGCGGATTATGTTAGCTCTATTGAAGTTAGTAAACATGTCCTGACTCCTGGCCGACAACTGTATTTTTTTTTCATCGTTAGCAAACGTTGTCAAGAGCTTTTTCCGCCAAACACAACCATTACTTCCATATTTACTATAGTATATATATAATAAAAAATCTAAGAGAAAATTAAACAAAATTTTATTAAGGTAGTAGTTATCTTTATTATCGTGCTTAGTTATAACAAAACATAAAAAATAACAAACAAAAAGCTACCATTTATCACAGCACATACAAAATAAGCCCCGGCCTTATAAATAGTGAATTTGATATACTTAAATTAATTTTAATATTTTTAGGAACCAGAAGTGGGTTTTATTAAAAAGTAAAGAAATACTGATAAGAAAATAGATTTTAATTAACCATTAAAGAATAATTAATAATTAATACAAAACGTAATCGAGATTATAGCAAAATCTAGTTCGAACGTCACGTTCGCATGCCGCTGCATTCTACAAGAGTCAAATCTGCGTCTGTGTGCCCCCTTGCGGCCAACCACCGTAGGCGCGTTGCTCATCCGACCAATCATACGATCCTACGTCACGATGACGTAATGCTAGACCCCGTCTTCCGGGCTGACTCCTCTAACACGGCGTCTCCTGACGGTGCTCCGTCCCCGGGCACCTCTGCAGCGTTTTGCACCACACTCTGACCTGGCAAAGTAGCAGCAGACGAAGGTCCAGCCATGATATCGTCATCGCTTTCATCGTGAGAATCTGTTGAAAAAAATACACAAAAGATTGCAAGAGTAAAGGGAATGTATTAATGTCTTTCATTCATCGTCGTTCATCGTTCAAGGGTCCGTCTTTCTTTTCTCATTCGCTCAATCATATCTCGCAGAACGGACAAATTATAAATGTCTTTCGGGTAGAGGCAGTATTACACGATAGCTACTGTGTGATAAACAGACAGAGGCAGTATTACGCATTGTCCCTTGGGCAGAGGCTGTATTACGCGATACCCATCACATAACATTTACTTCACCTTACGGCCAGAGGCAGTATTACGCATTACCTATTGTTCAATAACAGACAGAGGCAGTATAACGCTTGTCTCAAATAATAACAGCCATTTGTTTCGTCGTGCTGGTAGCAGGCGGCTAAATCGCGACGAAGTGATTTCCCCTTAATTGTTGTTATTGTATCATAGAAACATCATACAACAATTTTTTCCACTTACTGAAGTGGTTTCAATTTCTATCTCCATAGCAACATCGACTGGCAAACTTGTTGAGGGACCACCAAGCTAAGAAACTTGAAAAAAAATTTTTTTTAACTTATCACTTTACTGATATTGTATGTGAATATTAATTCACATAAGATATCTTAAATAATATTATGTTAGTACTTGTTATAGATGTGTATGTAATACTGAGAACATATTGTAATGGCAAAGTTATAATTTACCAATTGCGAGTAATGTAAGTCGGTTAAAAAAAGGAGTAGGTACCGATAATTCCTTCGTGTCTATGCTCGTAGCATAAGATTCGCATTTAGAAGTACTCTCTTGATCAACAGTTTGGTCTAGTTGTTGTTGAATCTGTAATGAGGAAATTGTCATAAATATGGGGTGACTCGGTCTAGAATACTTGAAAAGAATTAAAACCACGGTCAAGAACTAGTCAAAACCCTTTGTTTAAGCCAACTGGGTATCACAACATATATTGATGTCTTTTATGGTACAACATGAACATATTAATATCGGTTTTAAGAAATATTGCATATTACATATTATTATATACATTTTATAATTTTATTAACTGTAGGTATAAAAAATAATATTTTTCTTGTCTTACTTCTATGTGAAGAGTTGGAACAGAACATGGCTTAATGTTCATATAAGTATTTTTTTTGCTCGGTTGGAAGCAATTTGACTTAAAATATCTTGAACATATCCGAGAGTGCATAGATGGTTGCCAGTTAACACGACCTGTACACTCAATCCATTTACTTCGGTATAGTAAATTACGAGGAAATCTAAAACAAAAAAAAAATATACATATAAATATTATATAAATTATATTACAGTTAGGAACGTCTATGAATGACTAAAAAAATGGACTGAAATTTCCATCCACCAAATTCTTAATAAAGAAATATATATATATATATATATATATATATATATATATATATATATATATATAACGCAAATTAAAGTACTGATGTATCAGCTAAATAAAAATAAAATGCGTTCATTGTGTATATTTTTTATTATTTGTGGTAAAAATCGCGAGAAGCTGTTATCCCTGAGTGTGTATAATCCAACCATATCAACATGTCTAATTATATGACTACGCTTCTATATACAACAGTCATACGCACTTTGGTCGGATAATACCAATTATTTATTTACTATTTTATCATTAAAAAACTCTAAATTCGATGAAAATGTGAATAAAACTAATAGAAAATAGATGATAGTTTTATAATCTTATGATTTACATACAGGATCTAATGAAAAATGCAACTTACCGGTGAAAGGTTATATTTGGTTCTTTCCGCTCACTACGGCTTTTACAGCCAACTACACTACAATTCACCATAATTGCAAACTTATTGCTTCGATTATATTAATAGAAATCGTGATTTTAAAACAAATAGACACAGCTGGACACAAATTTATTTTGACACCGAACATTGTCTGCCACCGACGCACATTGGTGGCAAACAAAAAAAAGGTATACGCAGAAAGGGACAAAAAAAAAATTGTTTCGTCTTGCTCGCACCTGCATATTTCACATTCGCACTTTCTCACTCTTGTAATTATTGTTATTTTAGCAGCTCGTCTATTGGATTCTCTGTCTACGCAATAATCACACCAATGACAGCTGAACACGGCATTTCATGTAGCAGCGTTCAAATTAAAAACAACTTTAATTAAATTAACATTTTGTTTTGTCTTACGAGTTTCACTCGTAATTTGGGTCATTCTACTTTTGAGGAGCAAAAAAATAAAAAATAAAAATTTCAATTTTGTTCAGGTTTTTTTTATTTATTATATTTATTTAAGGAAAATATCAACATAAGTATACGAAACATAGCTCCCTTCTTGTTAAAATCTAAGAAAATAGCAAAAAACTAAAAAAGTGTGCTAACAGAAATGATGCTTAATTTTACAGAAATGACAATATTTTAAATTAATAATACTTCAGAAATGTACTCGAGATTTATTTCACATTAAATAATAGGCAAATATGGAATAGTAATAAAAACCAAGGAAAAGTATTTCCCAAAAATAATAACAAATTCTAAAAAAAAATAAAAACGATTTGATGATAGAAATGACGCCACCGAAAATCATTTCTTAAATAATTATTCAGAGCATTATAAAATATGCATAATATATAAAAAAATGTAAAAAACACAGACAGGAGACTAGAAATAAATGAGATTACAAATTAAGATCGGTTTTTATGTCGTTAAACACAAAGAATTAAAATATATTTTCATCGGAAAACGACGGTTGTAAACGCACATGTTTTGAAATTGTGTTTGCTTCATAAATTTAGCACTATTAATGGTTGAATCTATAAATCTTTTCTTTTTAATATCTTTTCGAAGCTGTCATCTAAAGAATTCGATCGATAATAAAAGTTTCGACTACGTTTCAATAAAACTGAAACGGTAACTGGTTTAATTTTTTTTTTTTAATTAATGCATTAAGATCAGTCACATTGTGAACATCTGAATCGTTAGCGTGATGAATTTCTTTGCGTAGAAACGTGTTCAATAAGGCTGAGGTCATCACTTTCAGAATCATCAGTACTGTCAATTTTTTCCTGTAGATAGGAACAACGTACATTTTGTGTATGAAAGGGAATTTGAGTAGAACTATCTTCCAGAGAAGAGATGGTCTCGATAGTGACTGTGTTAGAATATTCACTATGGGGCTTTCGTTTTCTCTTATTAATTTGATCTTTTTTATTTATTAACACATTTTATTTGGCTACAGCTGTGGCATACCGTATTCGGTATTTTTTTTACTCTATTTTCCATCAATAAAAGTTACTATTTCAGTAACCTGTTCTCTAATTTCAAACGTCTTCTATTCTTCATCCCTATATTCTTGCCACACTCTGCTCTGGATCTAGAGCTTGATGGTATGGGACTTTCTGGTGGAGTTTCACTATCAACAAAATTTTCAGTCTGTTGACGAATTCTTTCTACGAATTTTTTCTTATCACGGTATCTTTTAGATCTTTCTTTCCACAGCTTTCTTACTGTCCTTTGGGCCCGAGGAGTCAACTGTAACCCCTGTTCCTTTTTCGGTTATATCTTTCTCGATCTTTTCTTCTTCGTTCTTCAAGCTGTTTTTCAGATATCTTACTTCGATGTTTTCTTATGACAAGCTTGACTTGTTCTTTACGTTTTTCGCGTTTATTTACTACAACCTTCTCCATAACTTTTCTTTTCTCGAGTATGATGAGCTATACTACAGCTATAAAAAGGTTATATTTTTTCGCACCAAACAATTATTTTAATACAACAATCTAATAATTTACAGAAAGTATATATAATTTAGAAATTATTTACATAATTCTGGGATGATAAATTAAACTTAATTCAATTCAATTACTAATCATATCACATCGGTGATCTTTCATCATTTCTGTAATCACTATATTAACAGAAGTGATGATCACAGAAATGAGAAAATTTTGAATTACCCGCACCGTTAGGTCGAAGTCAAGTTTAAACTCGTCTACTCGTATTGCATCGAAAATAGTCCTTTAAAAATTATGAAAACTGAATATTTTAATATATTTTTTTGAATATTTAACTTTGTACAGTCTTAACAGGTATGATGAGCGAACTTTTACACAGTAATATTTAAAAACAAAAGATTTTTTTGTTCCAAAACGAAAAACTATACCAAGTACTTTGTAGTCGCAAGGCAAATGACATATCAAAATGATCCTTTTTTAAAAATATTAAACCAATTTGATAATATTACCTGTTATTTTTATATAAAAATACCATTTACCACAGTAATGACGAAAAATTTGTAACACAAGTAGAATCATGTGGAACTAATTGTTAGACTGCACCAAAAATACATGCTTGAAACATGACAAAGTAGACTATTTTTACAGTGTGTTGGAAATATTATTAAACATCCACACACACATTTTGTATTTTATTTGGCCATCAATATGTGCTAACCTATAAAATCCACAGATAACAGGATGTGACTCTCACCCTTAAATCATAGTTTTATATATTTTTTAAGTACAGTGGTGTTTTTAATTCTAAGGTATTATGATAGTACTTATCAATTTACGATATAAAAATAAAATCACGATAGAAAATAACTACATTTATATAGCTATATCTTAAGTCCACAGTTTTTTTGCTGTAGAATAGAATGACCCTTTAATATTTTACATCATATATTTTAATTTATTAATTCATTATAATAATTTACACCCAACGGCTATTTTTCTTTAATTTAATTAATTATATCTAAAGGTTTATTTTATTAGACCGTAAACAAAAATGAAATTTTAATAAATATTTATTTAAAGTTTAGTTTTAAATACGGCTAAATTGCCATATTTGGCCACTTTATTTAGTCAAAGAGAAAAAGGACTGTTAGAAGCAGAGTCTTAGCTACCGCCGTATCAGCCGTATCAATGATACGGGGCTCCCGGCCTACAGGGGCCCTGAACGTGTAGGGACATGAAAGACTATCAGACTTGTTTATAGAGGCAGGGCCGGATTCCCTCCGGCTTCCACATAAGAGGGGCCCCCACAATAGAGACTTCGGGACAGAAATTTAAATTCAGAAATGACCTCCTGGCTTCCTCCTCCTCCTTCCTTCTGATGACCCTTTTTTTTAAGGAAGGACGGAGTAATATTTTTGTTTTCAATATAGGAATAATAAACAAAAATGTCGGTGTGAGATGCGACGACCTTTCTTTTTTTTTTTTTCGTTGTCGTATGCACAGAAATGTATTGGGAACCAAAATTTCAGATCAAAAGGCCTCCACTCCTTTGTTGCCCCGGGCCTCCACACCTCTAAATCTAGTGCTGTATATAAGTGCTTTTGCTCCGTTATTGAAAAATTTTTACCCTTCATTTGGGCCCCTTTACAGATTTTGATACAGGGCCCATCTAAGTCACGCTACGCCACTGGTTAGAAGCAAATAATTCTGAAGTTGGTACATACATTCAATTGCTGGCTTTGACCTCGAGTTCAGAGGTTCTTTAATAAAACACTAGTATGCCGTAGTTAAGGAGGAGACCACTTGCGCTAGCTTCTTAGTTTCATATAGTCTTGAGGTCTATCGATGGATAATACATAATTATGGTCGAATGGCGAAAGGCCGGCGTCACCAAAACTGGCGGCGCTTTTTGTATTGTTCTATGATTTTTACCGTTTCTCATAAGGTTTATACTGGGTGCGCAATATTTTTAAAATTACTAACAAAGGGACTGCGCGACCTCGAAATTTTGTTTGAGGATGAGACTTTGCAGGTTCAATACCTGAAGGGTATTTATCCTTCAAAGCAAAAGGACTAGATGGCTAGTGGTTTGCTAGTAAAACGGCCCTGAAGTTCCACGCGCGGATTATATACCGGTAATTTGACTCGCGCAGCAAAGCGGCGCGATGACCAAATGGATAGCAAACTTTACGTTACCGCGTTTGAGCGGGTGACCAAAGATCGATCCCACTTGTGGCTTTTTTTTTTGGTTGTTTCTTTTTTGCGTTTAATTATTAGAAATTCTAAACAAAATATATTATCAATTAAAACTTTAAAATTAATTATTATTTTTATCAAATTTTATTATTATTATTATTTTTGTTAATGAAATGAATCGCTTTTGACATATACAAAACTAAATGCTATAATGCTAAGATGAAAACAATGCTAATTTACAGGATTGTTAATAAAAATTTGCTATCTCATTGTGGTTTAATATATGAAGTATAAAATATATGTAGTATTCAAGAAAGAGTCAAAGAAGATCATTGTTTTCAATACAAAAAAAAAGAATGAACTTTACATCTCAATTTAATACATCTGAAATTCTATTTGTTCTTCTTCTTCTTTTGACTTTCTTGGTGCCAAAAGAGTAGAAATTTACGGTCTATTTAAACCTATCTATCTTTAGGGTCTATATTTAGACCGTGCAGAAATTCTATGATTTTTCGTCTGATTTGTCATTTGTCGTAGACAGAGAATCCAATACTTATACTCTCTCTACGTCATTTGTATTTTGTGACAAAAAGTCAAAAAGCAATACGTCAGATAATATGCGCTGTCAGTTTCTACTTTAACGTACCGTATTAAATAATATTAATTATAACTGGAGTAGGTGAAATTCTCTTAGATATCCCTGATCTTTTAACAACAGGTATTCGATTTATTTTTAACTAAAACTTTCTTTTTTCAAAACTATTGTATTATAAATTTTCGTCGAACGTCTTAGTTTTATACTCATTACACGACCATAATACATGAGTAAAAGATTACAGGATTAATGTAACTATTTTTTCTACTTCAGGTAACTGTAACTATAAGTGGTTATCGAGATTAAGATATATTATAGTAGGTACTATGCAATATCCATCTGATGAATCTTATACTCGGCTCATAAGCCATAATATGACAGTGCCCCACAGAATAAAGGTAAATATATCAAAATATGAGATTAACTCACATGTGAAATATTCTCACAGTATTTTTACAGTATAGTCTCATTAAAAAAATAAGTTTACATATTTGAGATCAATTCACTTACAATTTAAAGTCCCTATCAATTATTTGCATATTATTGAATTACCTAAGGCAATAAAAGGTACTAAAATAATTTTAATTCTGGTTGGTATAAACATTCTTTACTTTTGTTAAATTGAAGGCAACTGGAGATATAGTTGATGAAGATAGTACTCCAAATGGATTGGTTACTGGATGGGATTATGCCAATGAGAAATTTGATATGAAAGTGCCAGAGAGGATACTTGTTGTTGGTCAGGATCAGCATATAGGTAAATACCTAAAAATAAATATATTTTTAAATGTAGTCAAAATTTATTTAGTAATTTGACATTTTTATATGATATATAAATCGCTATTACCCTTTTGTAACAAAGAGAGTGTTAATTATAGGAAAAAAAATTATGTTGAACATGAACATTATCATTTGTTATATTATTTTTCCTATATGAAATAATCAAAATACATTAATAAAAATTAAACTGGTGGTGTGAGAAATAGGAGAAGCAACTCTGAAAGTATACATTTTGTTACAAAATATACACAATAATATAAATCTATTATAAGAAAATTTAAAAATATTTATATTATAATTACATTATAAATTTAGTAATATTTACTATTTTGGGAATCATATTTTTGTTAAATGTAATATTTAAAATTTTTAATTATATGAAACTACACTTATACAACCTATGTCAATTGAGTTTTTTTTTTTTTATATTTCCTTAAATGTATTATGAAAAGAAAATACAGTACTCTTCAGTATTCTGAATAATATCTCGCTTCTCTGTCATTATTTTCTCTCCTTCATTGTAAGGTCTCTTCATCTTCACAGAAGAAGGATTAGCCATATCTGCTCCTGGAGGTCGGTGGATAATTATCTATTAGGAGTCATTCACTGCTAGGCCCTTTTATCTCCCACTCCCCTCTAAATGTATATATAAATATTCAGTTTAAGACATTGTTGCAATGTTCATCATGCTCAGAAACTTCAAAACATTATCTTTCTTTTGCCTTTCTACCACAGAAAGATTAATTTAAACCTATTCTTTATAGTTACATCCATAAAATACTCACTTGAAATTTTTCTTATTTACATTTCTAATAGAAGCGCTAGTGTAGAGTAACCTTCCGGAATCCATGTTTTGCCTCTTGTAAATTTATAACTTGGCTATCCTCAAAAGAAGTGTAATTGGGTTAATATAAGGGGTGGTATTGGGTTTATAACAAAGTTGAGGTCAAATTTAAGTCATATTACATAATTATATAAAAAAATACATAAGAGCGAGATACATTGTACTCCCCAAGAGTCACATATCATTAGTTATTTTCCTTAAAAAAATGTTTGTAGAAGATGAACCCAACTCTGTCATGGGACTGATGATCACCCTTCTGGTTGTGAATTAAGGTAGATTTAATTATTATTAAAGAAGTCACAGCTGTCGAAGAGATCATACCGTCGTTAACCGACTGTCACAATATCCTTTGCTAATTGACTGGAATCGTCATGTGCAAGGGAGATTTTACTGTCTTTTTTTTATTCAGATAATAATTGTCTCTAGGATTTAATTTGACCTTGTGACCTCTGACTTTTTTGTATTAAAGTTTCAATAATTTTTAATCTTTTGTACCCGTAAATTTAACTTTTCTCATCCCCAAAATGAATCAAAAACTTTTAAGAATAAATAAATTCAAAAACGAAACGAAAACGTTGAAAATATTTTGTACATACTTCATTTTATTTGCCAGCTCCTTTTAATAACACTTTAACTTTTTATGTATAAAGTGATACCTATTTTTTTTTTATGCTTATTTATATTTTATTTTAACTTTTTTAGTCTACTGCTTTCTATCACCTTGAACACGAGTTTAATTAAAGATATAATTTGACAACTTGCAAATTTTAGCAGTGCTTGCCTCTATTTGAACCTGTGGTCGTCACTGGGCACTATCGGTTTTCTTTACTTATTTTACATATAATATTCATAATATGACATTTATCATCATCTTCATATCAGACGTTGGCTGGCCTCTGTTAAACGTAAGTCTCCCCGATCGACCTCCAGAGCGACCGATTCGAAGCAGCCTCTATCCAACGGCTTCCGGCGACTCTTCTCAAGTCATCTATTCATCTCGCGGACGGCCGTCCTACGCTGCGCTTGCCAGTATGTGGTCTCCATTCGAGAACCTTTCTGCTCTATCGACCGTCAGTTCTACGAGCTATGTGCCCTACCCACTACTATTTCAGCTTGCAAATCCGATGAGCTATGTCGGCAACCTTCATCTGCGGATTTCATAATTTCTGATTCGATCTCGTAGAGAAATACCAAGTATAGCCCTCTCCATTGCTCGCTGTGCGACTTGGAGCTTGTTTAAAAGGCCCATAGTCAGAGACAACATCTCAGATCTGTATGTCATCACTGGTAACACACATTGGTCGAAGACTTTCGACACTCACTGACGCACTGAGATATGACGGACGAAAAGACGTTTTTTTAACTTACCGAACGCTGCCCATCCTAACTGAATTCGACAATTGACCTCTTTCTCTCTCTCTCTCGAAGTTAGACCTCCCAAGTAGGACCTCATGTTTTAGGTACGATAGATGTACTCGTCAACAACTTCGTGAGTAGAATTTTCAACTGATAGCGAGGTAGGTACGACATAAATATTCGACATGATTTTCATCTTGTCCATTTTAAATCCTACCCGTTGGAAAACTCTATCGAGATCACTGAGAATAATGCTGAGGTCTTCCATGTATTTTGCCATGAGCACAATATTGTCGGCAAATCGAAGGTACAGAGCCCTTGTCCACTGGAGCGGAGAGGAGATTTTTTGCAATCCTATTGGTTCATCCGTTTCTTCTCTCCGCCAACTCGTTCCGCTTCAATGGATATGCACCCTTAGACTCAGATTGACGTTCAGACGACTCTGGTTCGAGTCCCGTTAACGCTGGTTTATTTTTTCCATATTTATTAAAATGTATATAACTTATGATTAAAAAATTAAAAGAAATGAAAATTTAAATTTTACGCGCGTTTATTGATCAAAACTTTGAAATTAATTACGAGCGTGCGTTTTTAAGTTCGCGGAATGAGAGGGTTGGAGGGGGGTGATTAGGCTCATTAGGATCGTAACGTGTTTAGTGACTCATAATTATTGTAAATACGAGATTTCATTGTTATTAGACTTAGTCATTGAGCTATCGCCAACAAAGCAACATAATCAGGAGTGAAAAGTGAAATATGGAAAAAATCGAATATCGTGCCGTTATAAAGTTCCTTACCAAGCAAGAAAAATCAGTTGCGACCATAATGGATGAGATGTCATCGGTTTACGGTGACTCTTGTCCAGGAAAAACCATGGTGTACAAGTGGCACAGTTTGTTTAAAAAAGGAAGGAAATCCCTTGAAGACGACCCGAGGCCGGGCAGGAGCATCGAGGTGACCACGCCAGAACTTATCCAAAAAGTCGAAAAACTTGTACTCGACGATGCTCGACTAAAGAAGAAACAACTCGCAGAAATGGTTGGAGTATCCGATACAATCATTTTTAAAATCCTGCACGATCATCTTGGCATGACTAAGGTCAGCGCAAGATGGGTACCGAGAATGCTCCGCCGCCGCAAAAACAACAACGCGTAGAGTTTTCACGTGCATTTTTGGACCTCTGCAATGAAGACAAGGATGGTGTATTGAGTCGAATTGTTACTCGAGACGAAACTTGGGTTCATCATTATGAACCTGAGTCGATACAAGGCTCTATGCAGTGGCATAAAAAGGGCACAGCAGCCCCCAAGAAGTTTAAGGTGTCACAGTCAGCTGGGAAACTCATGGCAACGGTCTTTTGGGACTCAGCTATCATCAGAAGGAATATTATTGATCGATTATAAAGATAAAGGTGTTTCTATAACCGGAGAATACTACGCTTCAATATTAGAGCGACTAAAAGAAGCCATTAAACAGAAAAGACGTTGAAAATTGACGAAAGGTGTGCTGCTTTTGCACGACAATGCGCCCGTCTACAAGAGCCGCGTTGCGTTGGCTGCCCTGCTTAAAGTGGGCTTCGATATTTTGAACCACCCACCCTACAGCCCAGACCTGGCCCCGAATGATTATTACCTCTTTTCAAAAATGAATAAAAGAGCTGCGGGGTAACAAAATTAACCACCGATGAAGTTAAGGAGGCAGTTTCAGCGTATTTTGAAAACATTTTTTTATGAGGGTATAATATAAATAAATTAATTGAAAAATCTGAAAAATGTGTCCGTCTTGCAGGTGAATATATTGAAAAGGAAAAATAATTTGGTTTTTTTATTTCAACCCCTTACCCTCGTAGTAATAGTAATTTAATTTTTCTGTTTTTTTTTTTTTTTTTTTTTGATCGTTTGATGAAAATTTGTAAGCTGCTTGTTAATGTACTGTTGTAATAAATGAAAAAAATCAGCTAGCAATAAGTCGAGAGAAACCTCGTGAGCTGATGCATTTAAATAGGCGATAGATGCCGCCTAACTCCTGCGTCATAATTTTCAAAGTGTTAGCTGACGGTCTTTTCACCGAGATACGGCCAGCTGACTTATATATTTATCCATAGTAGCATATAAGCTATCATCAGATAAATTTTTAGTTGAGAAGAAATCACTGAAAGTATAAATTTTTCCACCAGCATGTTTTAGTCAGCTGATTGTTTTTTTTTTTTTTTCGAGATATTGGGTTAGCAATAATTTTACAAGTTTTTACTAAGACTATAACTGAATATATATTTTTATCTTCATGCGTGGGAGGGTACCGCCGCTCATCTCCCCAACGGAACCGCAGCTGACGTTTACGAGGCTTTATGATGCAACTCTCTAATGCGTCTCACCAGTTATCGTTGGAGAGGAAATAATTAACCAAATTTTTTCCTACCACAATCACTACCACAAAATATTTTAACTGTTATTATTAACAATATAAAAGTGTATTAACATAGAATAATAATTTAAAAAAAAACCATTTTAATATTTTACAGGAACAAAAGCTCCTCCTCGAGAGATTCAATTGGACAATGCAGTTTTGCCAACTGACCCTGGCATGATTCGTGTGAGCACACCACCTCGTGTTATCACTCTTGACCAACACTATTTCCCTTCTGCTGATGACTATCCCACTGATGTGCCAAACTCTCCACCAAAAAATGTTCGAACAATGCATTCTTTAGGTGGTAGAGTACAATCAGTAACACCACTTCCAGATCACTTCAATGAATCAACCATGACTGAGTCACGTCTCGTACTAAGGTATATTCATATCAATTACATATAATTGTTAATTTTACTGTTCTCTTATATTTACGCGAATTTTGCTCATTTAATTAAAAGTCTATACCGGATTTTTTCGCGTACTGTAATTAATTGTTACAGTTACAACAATTAATTCATTATTCGGACACCCACCACCTCAGTCCCCGAGACCATGGATGCTGTAAAGGGTCCGAAACGTCGGGAAATAAAAAATTTAAAAATTGTTAAACTGTAAAGCTTTAAAATAAACACGAAAAAAACCTTTTAATTAAATTGTTAATTTTACTTGAAAAATAAACATTAAAAGTTTCAACGATATGGCCTGTACCTTGGCATTAGGATTGCCTTGATATTTTTATTAGAATGTTAAATATTTTTGCTTATGATTTTTTATCAACAAAATACACTTTAATTTCTGAAAGTAATAAAATAGTAGATAAATTTTTAGTCTTATAATTACAGAGACCCCACACCACCAATAGGAAATGGTGAAGGACTTTCTGCTTCGGAGGAGTTAGTGCATTTACGAAGGCAGATTGTTAAATTAAATCGACGTGTAATGGCTATTGAAGCTGAACAATTGCAAAGACAACAGAAAGAGAAAATTGCTTATGCAATAAGTATTGCTTACTTATTGTTCAAAGTAATTGCTTGGTTGAATAGGTCTTAAGTGAGTAAAAATTGGTATCACTTTAGGATGAAGTTTTGATTTATTGACTTCATGAAGTTTAACCACTGATGATTCCATTAAGTGGTACAATGTAGTGTTGCCTTTATATATTATAGTGTGAAAAAGTTGGAAGTGTTAATACCAATTAAATCTTCAATCATTTTTAGAGTATAGGAACATTCTTTTATATCATATGATTTTATGAACCACTGTTTACCTACTTTGTTGTACAGTATAACAATTATTTTGTTTATATACTGCAATTCCTTTAGCTTGTAATAAACATTAATGAATTGTTAAAAAATTTTGACCTGTATAGGTAAGATGTTAGATACTAAAATAGGTGATTTTTTATTTAAATAAACATTATACTTACTGAATTTGTTTTCTTAAAAAAATTAAAAATAAAAAACAATTCAGGGTAACACTCAATATATTCCAAAAATCCCATTGGACATTAACATGAATGGTTAAAACATTCTAAAATGTGAATGTTTAGTTGACAAAAGTAATTAATATCTATTGAAAGTTAATAAAAGAACAGTGACTTTTTCATTGAAGAATACTGTATTAGATCCTGACTGTATAGATCATAGTTGAAGTTTTAATTTTTTTCTGAAGGCTTGTCTTCATAAATGAAAATTACTGAAAATAATGGACCACCAAGGCGCTGCGCTAACCAAGCATTTTTTACTACAGCTAGTTTAAGGGAGTCCACTGCAAGACGAGCATTTAAGTTAGTATGTAAAGCTCTTCCCATACCTTCTAAAATTATTAAGTCTACTCCACGTATCTTCATTTCTGAACAAAGCCCTGAAACAATATACATTTTTATTTGTAATAAATAATGTATGTGCATGTATAATTTTCATATTTAACATTTTATGTCTCACCTAAACTGATTGTTCTTAGATCAAGACACGGTCCTCTTTGTCCACTAGATCTTACTACTAAATCTCCTGTAGTTATTGCAGCAGCGAGCACAGGACAGATCAATGATGCACGCTGAAGTACTTCCTCCAGTTCAACATTTGTAACATCATTAAGTGCTGGCCACTCATTTGCACACAAAATGACTGATGTACCTCTCAACAATAAAGCTCTTACAAATGGCAAAATACCTAGCACAATATCCACACCACTATTATCCACAAAAATAGCAGCACAGTTGTGAACAGTTTTCTATAAGAACAAAGAAATTTATTTTTTACTAAACTACTAACATTTTTGACGTAATAATATATATGGCTTTATAAATTTAAAATTACCTCCAATTTATCTATCCATTTATCTAAGCCATCAAATAGCCATGGTCGTTTTTGAATCTTCTGCAGAGCTTCATATAATCCACAATTTAAAATGGAGGTAACAGCTTGTGCACCCCAATCAAACATATTACCTGTTATTCAAGAAATGTTGTTTCCTTTAGTAATTAATAAAAGATTGTCATGGATAAAATATTTTGAAATTATAATTACCAGCAAGAACACCTCTACATAGTTCTGTCCACCTTTGCCGATCATCAGGCATGCCATCAATTTCAGCCAGTCTAGCTGCTAGGCTAGTCAAAGCAGCTTCATTTTCGTACTGCTTTTGTTGTTTCCATAAATCAAAGAAACCCTGAGAACGAAGGCATGTTTCGTTGACGTCAAGAAGCAACCGTATAGTCAATTGCCCATGTGCACTAAAATACAAATAAGCAATTAATAAAAATAAATATATATATTTCATTAATAAAAGCTTTTTTATTTTAGCCTACTTACAGTGGATTAATCCTAAGCTCTCTTAATGCCTCTACATAACAGGTCTTAAATTTTAAAGCTCGTATTTCAACTGTAGGGTCTTCTGTATTAGATAGTGCAAAATTAACATATTTTTCTACTAGTTTTTCGCACGTATTAAGCCAATATTCCCTTGCTTCTTCGTCGGCCAATAGGTCCAAAGTATCTGGAGTATATTTATCTGGCTCGTACAGAATATGAGATAAGCCAAAATGTTCCATTCTTAATAATTGTACCGTATAGTTGTATAGGACCACTACAATTATTTTATTTACTATTGTTATCCCATTGTAATGTTTTATCAATATGCTAATATAATCATAGACTTTATCTTATCTTTCAAATAATGTATGTTGAGGCAAACGACAATTATAAAATTTTACTAGACAAAACAACAAACATATTAAAACCGACAAAAGCAGATAAAACTGACAAAATCAAACAGTATGCCACAGATTACTATAAAATATAGCTCACAGATTAATTTATGTTGCGATGTAGCTCCACAAGTAATGGCTATGTGACACAAGAAAGTTATAATATATAAAATATGCGAATATTTTACAGTGTAACTTTAAAACGATATCAGAAAGGAGTCAAGAAAATGTTTATTGTGCTCATAAGTAATTTGACACTCAACGAAAACAACTAAATTCACATGGAATTAATTTTTACACATCTGAAAAATTAGAATTGCAAATATTTTTTGTAGATTCACTATTAGTTTTTCAATATTTCTTTTGAAAATTAATTGAGGACTAATAATAAAGACGAGACTATGAGATAAGAGTAGGGTAATTTGTATATGGGTTGCTGTCCATATACAAATTACCCCACGTACGTGTGTGGTACTGCTGTACCACAGTCTCATAGGAAATGGACCTGGATGAATCCTTATGGTTCCACTAAGGATGAAATAGACTTCATCATGACCACCAGACGAAAGATATTCAATGATGTCTCCATGATCCATAGGGTGAAAACCGGGAGTGGTCACCTATTGGTTAGTCGAACATTGAATATCTCATGGAAGACCAACGCTTATAAAACCTGCAGTCCTCTGGTGATGCTAAAGCACATAGGTGGATCAACAGACGGATATTGAAATCTTTGAGATACGATATACGTGTCTTTACTACAAAACGTATTAAAGAAACGATAGAGCGGAATCGGGGCTCTAAAGTATTTTTAAGGGATTCGTCTGTTGTTCAAAGCCGGTTGCTGAAACTGAAAACAGAGGATGAAGGTACGGCGTCGAATAAAGCCGAGATATTGAGGGAGATCGAGAAGTATTACGGACAGTTGTGTATCTCGATTAACCAACCTGTTCACAGTTCGGCTAAAGATCCAAGAACCGAGCTTACCCGACATTAATCCGAAAATTTAATTTATTTAATTTATTTATTTAATCATAGGTTTAGCAAAATATCCGGGAAATCATCTTGCACACTATTAGTATGGCTCTGCACAGCTTAAAAACAATAAGGTACCAAGTGAGGATGGTATTACGTTAGATAGCTTCTGAAGGCGGATAAAAACCGGTATTTAAAGCTCTGTAATGTAGTTTTGTTTAAGGGCGTAACGCCGGCAGCCTTGAACAGAAGCATGGTAGTATTCTTCTTCAAAAAGGGTGATATAATACCTTTTTGAAGAATAACAAGCTCATTTCGTTTCTGAGCCACGTTCATAAGCTGTTCTCTAGGGTCATGACCAATGGTCTGACGGGCAAGTTTGATGACTTCCAGCGTCCCGAACAAGTCGGTTTCCGAAAAGGCTATAGTAACTCTAGTATGTCGGTTCGAGTACAGGCAAGGGCGTAGCCAGGATTCTCAATAGAGGTTGGCAGATAAAGAAAATCCTAGACTGTATTGCTTTAATCGTGGTTTTTAACATATTATATGGGTATCTCACTATTCTTTTCTTCGTTTCACTTATGGTTATTAGTGACATTGATTAGAGTAAGAAAAGATGCAATAATGTTTTTTATCAGTGACCGACCGCTCTCCTAGCTCTTCTAAAGGTGGGCAGATGCCATTTTAAAAAAGATTTATCTGTGATGAAAAGTGCATCACCTACGACAAGTACGTGTGAAAGAAATCATGGTCAAAGAGTAGTCAAGCTGCACAGACTGTATCGAAACCTGGATTACACCTAATAAGGTGATTGCTGTGGGTATGATAGGATTGGAAGGGCATAGTTAATTATGAGCTTTTACCGCCGGATAAAAGCATCGATTCGAATTCCTACTGCCAATAACTAATGAGACTCAAGCAAGAAATCGAGAAAAAACGGCTGGAATTGGTCTTTCATTATGATAACGCTAGACCACACATCTTTGGCCACAAATCAAAAATTGAGAGTGCTTGGTTGGGAAGCTTTAATGCATTCACCATGTAGTCCTGAAATTCTCACGATTAACTACACGATTACGACAGAGTTGACTATTTATTATGTTTCATTCAGTGAGCTTATATGCCACCCAAATTATTGATATTAATTATTGATATTAATGCAGCCTTTTCTTCAATTTTGTACATTCAAAATACAAAAATATATTTTCCCCACCTTTTTTTATTATGAAAATAGGTAAATAAGGAAACAGAAAGTCGTAAAAAGGTTAGGTTAGTTTCTTAATGTTTATTTCTTTTAATAGAAAATAGTAAAATAAGTGAATATTAATAATAAACTATTGGTCCATAAATTAAATGTTGTTGTAAAAGTGTAGTAATAGCCTAATATTACACAGGTAGACCAGCACCAGCTAATTTTTAATCTATGAATGCTTCATTCAACTGCATTTGTACTCGCTTCGTTTACGTCGTGTTATTGAAAATTTCAGAAATGTTATTAGATTGGACAGATCGTAGTTTTTTCAAAAAGGACCTTGTGTTATATAAAGTGAAGTGAATTGATGTGTTGGATAAAGTTTTGTAAATAGTATTCTTATTTATGTTATGTGATTGATATAACGAATTGGTGGTTCGCAAGATGGACGAAATGTCTAAGGGCATGTCACAAACAGGAAGCATCTCTACAACTGACAAAAATGAGAGTGATGGTAATATTTGCAAAGACTATGTTTTTCAGACAACAGTAAACCTATATTTTATTACACGATCAAACAAATTAGTCACTAAATCGTGGTAAAAATTTTATTATTTTCCTATAACAAAATTATTTCAACTAGGTATACGTCAAGATTTAAATTCTAATTAAACGGAAGATATGTTTGCTTATATAAATGTTGCTTTTGCTTGTTTATGAGTTATATTTGTTATAATTAATTGAATATATCTTTAAGGACCTTTTTTTTTACAAATATTGGATCTCCGAATGCTTACACTTATTTATTTTGGGTTATATAATGTGCGTAGGTATCTATTTATCAAAATTATTAATTATTCTGTAATAACAAAAAATGAACTCTTTTTACTTTTCTTTTTAAAATATTCTACATTAGTTAAAACTTATAAAAAGTTTTATTAATAGGTTTAAGAGATATCATATAATTATATTATTACGATTTTATTCAATTACTTTTATGAATAAAATAAACATTGTGGTAATGTCACAAATGGTCAGCAATATATTTTTTTTAATATTTTAAACAGTTATGTTTTGTAAACAAAGTACAATTTTTTAAAGTTTGAAGTATTTATTACTTCTACGACTAGTAACTATATTTTGTCTATATTCCATCAATTTATTGAAAATAATACAAGAACAATTGTTTAATGTCATATTGATTGTAAACAGTTTTTTTTTTTAGAAAAACTTAGTTGGAGATAATAATATAAGTTCATAACGGTTAAAATTCGATATCGGTCACCACGAATTTAAGGTTGAGGGGGGAGAAAGAAACTAACCCCCAACCCCTCGCAATACAAGGGAATGTACCGTTCTTGAAAAAAAGAAAAAATTAATCATGTAAAACTGTTATCGGTCTGACGTTTATCGGTAAAATTTCGTTCTTTGACAGCTCCGGCCTCTAAAGATCACTTTAGGGGTGGGGCAGACAAGACTACGTGGAGTCGGGGTAAGCTGATTCTGTTCTGTGAGCGAGGTTCCTTTTTCTGTGTCATTATGATATGAGGGAAAATATACGAATAAAAAGCACTGAGCACATACACGTGAGACAAAAAGAAACAGCGGAATGTCGTAAATCGTAATCAAAGTAGGGATGATCGATATTCATCGATGGTGAATAAACATCGATGTTTAGCTAGAAAACATCGATGTCTTGACATCGATGACTCAATTTTAGTCTGAATGTTTGTAAGACTAGTGTGTGTTATAGCAGAAAAGCGAATCTAAGTTGCTAATTTATATTAATAATGAAACTTCATAAAAAAATTCGTATACCTCGTTTTATTTCCTACCGAAAACATAGATGTTTTTGGAAATCGATATTTTTCAATTGATGTTTATCGTACAATGACTATAGTATATATTTTCTGTAAATATTACCATGCTCTGTGGTATATATACAATATTGACAAGTGAAAAGGTAAATATCATTAAAGACGTAAAACTAATGTTTTAAAAATTAAAAGAAAATAATTGAAAATGTTGTATTTTGCAATCGTGAGTCTCTACGTTTGTTTTTTAAGACAAGACCAATGGGCATCCACAGCGCCGGAGACGTCAAGGAACGAAATTATGCAGATTAACATCAAATTTTGAGATCGGTTTAATGTAATTTATTTTTTCTTTTTTTTTTCAAGAATGGTGCATTACCTTGTATTGCGAGTATTATGGGGGAGTTGAGGGTACCCTCCTCTACCCCCCTAACTAACTCTCTCATCCAAATTCGTGGTGAGCGATATCGAATCCAACCCTTCATAACTGTTAGAGGATATGCTTTGTGTTAAATTTTTATTATATATTTAAAATTCTGATTTACTCCATGATAAACTTTAATTCATATAAAGAGAGCTACTCTTTTCCTAATACATGACTAAAAGCTTACATAATATGATAGGATTAAACAAACTATCTACTTAAGATTTATCTTAAGATTAATTATTTAGAATTTTCATAAACTTTAGGTTAGCTTCTATATGATAATAATACCAATAATAACAAATTTCATTAGCAATTATTTCTCAGTACATGGTTTTTTGTCACATCAAATGTCTTTGGTTAAATTAAATACTTTTGTGAGTTTCTAATAGAAAAAAAAAAAATGGGTTGGACTGTTCTTATGCTTTCTATGGTTTTTTAATTATTTATATACATAAAACTATGGTAAAAACAATTACTCTATATTATTGAAAAGTTGCTTTGAACTAAAATAAAAAAAGCATTTTTTGAATGACTCTAGCTTTAGTCAGTCTTAAATTTTTAAAGTAAAATCACCTTTAATTCAAAATTCAACAAAATATGATCAGGGCCGTCTTTAACCTATTGAAGGCCCTGGGCAAATTAGGGTAATGGGGCCGCTATGACTTCAACAGAACACTATTTTTTTAGAATAGACAAAGAAGGTAAACAAGCTTCTATAGATTTTTATTATTTTCAATTTGGAGAAGGGGCGTTCCCCACTGCAAATAGTTACCATCATGCTTAAAAAGATTTGAATACGATTTCTACATTTGAAAATATGTCTTTAATTTTGTTTTCTTCCCTTCGATTTCACTTTGAACAATTTTCATGTAGGTAACTACCTCTTCTATTATATGCAGACATTCCATTTATAACTCTTTCTCATTAACGTCTTCATAATCAAATTCTGCTTTTGCTTTTTCCGGTTCCGGTACTCTAAACGTAAACACGTATACCGGGTGTATTTGGAACGCTTGAAAAGATTTAAACCTAATAATATAGTATTTATATACTATATAATGCATATAACCATTTTTCTCAGAAACGGTTTTTTAAGAACTTTTTAGGACTTATCTATTTTGCCTACTCTCGTTGACCGCGAGACAGGCGACTAACGGGCGGCGCCGCGGGTGGAGCGTAAAGTACAGAACCACTTACCTGTTTACATCCTTCGGGTGAGAATGAGGTGGGGTTCAAATTGTGCTCCATTCCTATGGATGTAAATCTGGGTCGGGGCATTAAAGAGGGATCCACTACACAATCTTCTCGCAACTTTGAAAAAACACTGCAAATCCGATCACGTATTTCGATGAAGGTATCACACTCCCGATCGAACATCCTTTCCTTAAAGAAACTCCACAAAAAAAAATCTAATGGGGTTAGATCAAGTGAACGAGGCGGCCAGGCATGAGGCCCTAGTCTGCCAATCCAGCAATCGCTTATCAACTCCGTTAGACGCTGTCTTAGTGATCTAACGACGTGTGGCGGTGCGCCATCATTCTGGAACCACGTTATCCGATACTCTGACAGTGGAATATTGTCTAAAATTGTTTCAATATGGTCATTTATAAACTCGAGATAACGTGGTCCATTTAATCGCTCCGGCAAGATACTGGTCCCAATACCTGGTTATTAAATATTCCAGCCCACACGTTCACAGACCATCTGGTTTGATGCCCCATTACCTGGTAGGCGTGTGGATTTTCATCTGACCACAAATGAAGGTTCCGCCTATTCACATAAATAAACACAAAAGATCATTCACACCTTCAAAAGTACAAATAAAATAATAATAACAAATACGAAACAATAATACGTGAATTAAATTTTTGCTCAAACCACATCCGACACTCACGAAACCTCGTACCGACTGCCACCGACTGCGAGTGCGCTGTGCGACACGTGATTTGCGAATATATTGCTCCGTTTACACTTGCTTAGGCATTCAGTGCTATTTAGCATTATTATTTTTTTTTTGTTATTTTTGGTTTCTAAACTAAAAGGGTGCTAAATAAAGTCGATGTACATTTGCTATGCTATTTGCATCACAAGTTGTCTCAAAAAAAGCGACGAAAACATTCGCATCGCAAGTCGAAAATTAGATTAAATTTATTATTTTCAATGTTTGCATATGCATTATCTTTAAGGATTTCGTTTTTATAAGTTTCACTGTATGAATCCCACAAGCACGCATGTTTTTCGTATTCTGTTAGTAATTTATTTGTTCCCGTGTCCACTTAACTTGCGACGCCATTTTTATTAGATACTTTTTCAAAAACACACAACGACGACACACATAGCGTGCTAAAAAGCATAGCACATTCACGTTTGCTAAATACGTGCTTTTTTAGTATGCTTTGAATGAGCATGCTAAAAACGTATAAAAAAATAGCAAACGTAAACGGGCCTTTACAGCGGCGCGGGCACGCGTGGAGTGGAATTTGTGGAAGTCGCCATTCGACAAATGCGGCGGCATATGTCTTTACAAAAGGTCGCCGCGCGGCCGCGCGAATAGGTAAACTTGTTATTACTACCAGTATGTACCTACTAAGTAAAATCCGTAAAAGTTGTTTCATTATAATGAGTGAAATTCGCGTAAATATTAGAAAACAGTGTTTGTATTTATTTATTATTTTTGTAGTACTACGTAAAGATATTTTTTATGAATGTTATTAAAGTTCGTATGAAAATGTAAACTCCAAAAAGGCTTATTGAGCGAAAAAAACAAACCACCATACAGAAAGTCCACAACGCGTTGTGGTCGTTTGCATAATTTGTATGTTACGTGTTTCGTGTGTTTTATAGTATCCACAACGCGTTGGTGCTTTATTTTTCGCTCAATGAGCGTTTTTGGGCGTAACATGTACACTCATAACAAATAAGAATAATTACAAAAAATGTGAAGGTTGTTATTGAATTTATTCGTATAAACTAAAACGATGAACGACTAAAGCGATAAATCGCACCGGAGACGCGAGCGTGCGAGTGGTGCAGGAGACCTCGAAAAAGTTGGCTTGGAACTATAACCACTCAGATTAATTAATAAGTGCTCTTAATTGCTCACAAAATGCTCAATTCGAATTCGCAATTGCTCACCCTATCAATTAATTATTTAATTAGTTATTAATAATTAAAAATACAAAATTATTTTTGCCTATTACACGTAAACCAATAGACTTTTCTTAAAAAAAAAAAAATTTAATAAATTGCTCACCGAGTGCTTCTTCAATTTTCGTTATAAAATTAAATGATAAAATCTCACTCTTTCAAGAACTATAAAAAAAGTAAATTAATTATTAAAATAAAATTTTCAAAATAGTCATAATTCACCGGAAGGAAGATAAACATTCTTATAATTCAAGTAGAATATATATTCTTTAAATAAACTATATGCCAATTAATTGCTCCATAATTGCTCCCCCGGAATCCGTATTTGCTCCAGATGTATCATTAATAGTTAATTAATAATTAATTATTTTTTTTAAATTGCTAACGCGAAAAATGAAAATTCTTATAATTCAAGTAGAATATATATTTTTTAAATAAACAATATTTTTTTTTATAAACCATAACCCTCCATCAAATAAAGCCAAAAAATACGACAGTAAGAGCCGAAACACATAACGGCGTTGCGTTGACGCAACGCTAAAATCAGCAGTTTGCGTTGCGGCGTTGCGAAAAAGAGCGTTGTTGTAGGGTAACCAGTTCTTCGTGATTTTTGATTGCGGATATTAATTTAATTATTTTAAATATTATAATTCACGTGAAATTTGTTAATATTTGAAGTTGTTATTAAAGTACCGGAAATAATTTTGTGAATCAATTTTTTTATGCTGGTAGGATTTTAAACAACTTTTGTCTCATAAAGCCTAAACAAAATTTAAACAGTGATACATAAATTAATATCTTACATTTATATTAGTTTCATAGATTAAATATAAACAAATAGCTTTCGTCCGCGGCTCCGCTCGCATGGTACAGGCACCAACGGTAGTCGGTACGTAAAGTAGGTACTCTATGTACTTTTCTGTACCCCAGAAAACTGGTATGCAGAATTTCATGATGATCGGGATTCAGGTTAATAGTTAAGGCGTAAAAGCGTAACAAACAAAAAAACTCACTTTAGAATTTATCATATGGATGAAATTAGAATAAAATTAATGTACATATTTATAATTTAGGTACATCATACATGTCACTTGTTTGAACCGAGTCTTAAATTAGCTGTAAATCTAATAGTTAAAAGTAACAACATAACAACAATTGAGCTGAACTGTGAGCCGGTTCACAGCTCCGGTTCAAGCATATGGCTCATGAGTTTATCTGCAGTTCATAAAAACTCATTGAGATACCCATGTCTAATAAAGACACGAAAAAATAAAATATAAAAATAGACACAAAATGTCAATAAATCATGGTCAACAAGTATGACGTCACAACGCCGGAATTGGCGGTGCCGCGCCGCTAAAATTGGCGGTGACGCCACCGCCGATTTTAGCGTTGCGGCGCCGCAACGCCGTTATGTGTTTCGGCCCTAATAAACCCGACAAAAATAAAAAGAAATCAGAAAAATTACAACATTTAAAAATATGCACCTATAACGTAAGGTCACTCTCACCAATTACAAGAATACTAGAACTAAACAATGCTATAGAAAAAATCAATCGGGACATTATAGGGCTAGCCGAAGTTAGGAAGAAAGTAAACACCTTATCATTTATACAGTTTTTACGCGAAAATATAGGGTCCTTTAGATTTCTGAGGCAATAAATTGTCCGTTATTACTTTGACATCATCAAAATTACGAATAATCTCGTCTTTGGTAAATTCAATGTCAGATTCATCTGAAGTCATTGTGATTGTTACACTTAAATATTAAAAAAAAGTACTTAAAGTCAAAAATAAATGAATTAATATTTCTTAGTTCAAAAATAAATGAATAAATAAAAAGACTCGGTAACCGTGCTCTCACGTCAAGGTCGTCACTAGTAGTAGTGGGAGAGAGCCTATTTTTAATATATTTTTTTTTAATATAAAAAATGAAATATTTAATTCAATCTTTTCACTTTATTAAAGATACACATTAGATAAAGAATTATTGAAATTTTTGAAAAAAAAAAAACTATCATTGAGACGCCATTTCCATTGAGCCCTCGGAAAAAGGTGCGTCCGCATTGACAGCCTAGAACTCCGAGCAGGATCATCTGAAGTTAAAAAATAATAATAAGTGTTTTAGTTAAGACTTTAAACTAGAACTTGGACGAAGGAAAAAATAAATGAATGAAAATTGCATTTTTGGCAGAGGTTTTTACGAAAAAATGAAAAATTCGGCTAAAATTTCGCGGCATTTTTAAATTTTTTAATACTTGTAATTGAAAAAACATAAAATCCTTCGTCCAAGTACTTGTAAATTGTATTTCGAAAACTTATGAAAATTTTTATCAAGATCGGTTGAGTAGTTTTTGAGAAATCTTGACAACCGTCTTTGAAAACACAGTTTTGAGAAAAACGCGTTTAAAGTTTTGAGTGAAAATAAAACAGATAAAAAATAATTTTCTTCTAACTTACATTGAATCGTCGATTCCTGGGCCATAAAGTATAGAACCTGCTGCAGCTGCAATTTCCAGGAGATCCTTTTTTTCCTTGATTATCGGGAACAAAAAGAAATCACAGGGAGCTGAATCATGACTGTACGGTGGATGGGGCAAGATTTCAACACCGGATTTCTGTTGCGAATTGTCGTGATGTATCATGATTTCCTGATGCCCAGTCTTTGGTCTCCTCTCTCGCAAAACTTCGAAAAATTTCAGTAATACTATTGTTGTATACCATTCCGAGTGAACAGATCTATGGTTTTCCAACATTGTTGTCGACACATGCCCGCTGCGAGAAAAGAAAAAAACTAGCCACCATTTTTTTTTACCAACGTTACGAGGTCTTTGCATGGTCTATACATAACTATGTCGGCAACTTTCCTTCTGAAAAGACATACTAACAACTGTCTCTTATTTTCTGGATTATATTGATAAATCCGTTTGGTTATCTGTGGTGATTTCCAAAACACACCTTGACGTTCTGTTTTCAAATCGTAGACTCATAACGCGGCTAAAATCCACACGGGCCTGTTTTTCAGTGTCTGAGAGCAAACGCGGGATTCAACGACAACAAAGCTTCCTCACTCCGAGATACTGATGCAAAATAATGTTAACGCTCCCCGAACTAACGCCAACAATCTTCTTGATGTCCGAGTAAGTATTTCGTGGGTCTTATTGCACGATTATTTCAGTAGTCTACACATTTTCTGCAGTTCCTGCCGTTTGTAGGCCACCACTTCTATGGTCATCTCTAAGGTTTGTCCCCTTTTAAATTCACTGAACCATCTAAAAGTGTTACTCGAGGTGGAGTAGACTCCCCTAACGCACTTTGTGATCGTTGAGGGTTAAGTTTTTCAGTTAAACCAAATTAAAAATCATAAAATATCATAGCGCGCAAATGTTTGGCTAAGCTTCATCGTTGCAAAGAAAAACGCGAGCTACAACTACGTTTTATTTACTCATGTGCTACAACTAAACTTCTAGCTACTTGCGTTCTATTTTTAAATTACGAGCATCTCAAAAGTTATCGAGTGACCTGCGTATCAAAGATACGGATTGACAGAATATCTCGAAATTTTTTATGTACTAAAGTCTTATTTTACCTGAAAAACAATAATATTTAATGAGACTTGTTAAAAAAGAATATGATTTAATGTTCAAATCTTAGGTTCTTTATCTAAACACCGTCTTCCTATTCCATACTGAATATCAGGGTTCAAAAATATCCGATATTTATTATAAATATCAAAATATCGGATATTTATGATATATATCCGATATATATCATAAATATCGGAAAAATTTTGATATATTAATTATCGATAACTTTCGTCAACTATCGACATTTTTTATCCGATAATTATCGATAACTGTCGCCAACTATCGATAACTTTTCCTCCGATAATTATCGATAACTATTCATTCGATAATTATCGATAACTATCGATAAAACGATTCGATAATTATCGATAGTAAAATTATCGATTTTTTTCGATGATCATCCCTACAAAACAGTTCGCATGTAGATTGCGTGGCGCCACTATCTCTTTTACTCGAACGCGGTCCGATGGAGTGTAAGACAGAACGCTTAGGCTAATCGTGCCTCTCTATCGCTTGTTCTGCGCGCTCGCTCGCACGCGGAACGTGACAAAATGGCGTCATCTTTAAAAAAAATACCCGTTAGCTTTCATCAATTTACTAGACGTTATCACGTCAAAAATATGATTTGTACTTCTGAGTACATATATATAACATATATAATCCTATCATTGAACCTCTAATTTGTCGGATTACAAGGTACTGTTTTGAAAACATTCCGGACTATAGGGGGCAGGGTTCGAGGATATATATCAATGGATATATATCATGATATATATCGTGATATATATCCGATATATATCAAATGATTTTTTATGATATATATCAATACAAAATTGGTTTAAAAATTTTATATTATTAGGTAATTTTTGGCGTTTGTTACTGTATTTCTAATTTTCTACTTCCTAAATGTAGAAGGCGTTGGCGTAGAGTTAAAACAAACTCCCTAATACGGAATTATTGCATTATTTTATATTGAAAATTAACAGTGTATTACGAATGACTGATAACTGATTTGATAACTAAGACTTTTTTGATTATATTCTAGAGTTATTATTTGTAATGTTTATTGTTTTATAACAATAACCTTTAATTCAAGACTATCCCATATAGTGTTAGTTACAAAGTTTTTTTATAACCGTTAATAATAACTGAACTGAAATTTAAATCGAAATTAAATCAACGACAAAATTCAATCACCTAAAAATTAAAAATAATCATACTCAAAATTAATACCAAAATTCATTAAAAATTAATTTTTTTTTTTAATACCTCGACGGTGGTAATCAAGCATACGGCCCGCCTGATGGTAAGCGGTTAGCGGTTACCGTAGCCTATGGACGCCTGCAACACCAGGGGCATCATATGCGCGTTGCCGACCCTTCAAAAATCTATTTACTCCCCTCTTGAGGGACCCCATACTGTAGTCCTGTGGGAAAACCTCGGCAGGGAGTTCATCCACAGCCGAATGGTCCGTGGGAGGAAGTTCCTCTGATATCGAACTGTACGGGATCATTTGGGCTGCAATGTGTGAGCATGAATTCCCTGTCGATGGCGAGCGGTGCGATGATAAAAAGTGGCCGTTGGCATCATTTCGAACAATTCTTCGAAACACAACCCATTATACAAACGATAGAGCACGCATAGGGATGCAAGATCTCTTCTTAGACTTAAGGGCTCGATATCGCTCGTCAGTATTGGATCGTCAACAATTCTCACAGCTCTCCTTTGAACCGAGTCAAGAGGACCAAGCTGGTATGCCGGTGCTCCCGCCCAGAGATGAGAGCAGTACTCCATATGGGGGCGGACTTGCGATTTATATAGAAGCAGTCTTTGCCCCGGCGTGAAGTACCGCTTCGCTCTGTTAGGCACACCGAGTTTTTTGGATGCCATCTTGACCTTGTCTTCCATGTGACATCGGAACTGGACGTCGCTGGATATGTCGATACCAAGGATACCAATACTGTTAGAGATGGTAAAGGTTGTGTTCTGGAATTGAGGGGCCACAGTGAATGGGGTTTTCTTAGCGGTGAACGCACAAACTTGTGTCTTAGAGGGGTTAAATTGGACTAAATTGTCTCGACACCAATCGGAGACTTTGGAAAGACTACTCTCGATTTGAGGCACAAGTTGTTCGCGACTTTCTACCACAGCGGAACGAGGGATGTTTGCACGGTCTGTGTAGAAAGCGTCTCCAGTGCTATCGTCCGCATAGCAATGAATGCCATCAATAGACAGGTAGTCATTGATAAGACAGTAATTCATTGATACAAATTAAAATTAAGAATTCAAAATTAATACTAAAATTCTGTCAAAAACTAAAATTATAAAAGAATTACTAAAATTTAATTAAAATCACAATTAAAATCTAAATCCAATCAATATACCTAGGTACTAAGTTTAAATTACAATTCAATCAAAATTAAAATTCAAAATTAAAACCAAAACCAAAATTAAAATCAAGACCAAAATCAAAATCGAAATCAAAATCAAAATTATATTTATGGCAACTTACGGTGCCCCGATTTGGGCGGATCGCCTCACCTCGAAAAATAAGGTGGCGCTGCGCAGCGAATAATCGCGGTGAGGGTGATTCGGGGGTACCGTACGGTATCATGGGCTGCAGCTACTGCTCTAGCCGGTGACACCCCGTGGGAGCTCGTGGCGGAGGTTCTTGCCGAGACCTACTTATACGTCTCGGGTAGGAGGGCTCTTGGTGAGAACCCTACGTTGGACGGGATCCTACGGGTGCGTCGGATAGGACAGGAAGCGCTAATGCGGAGGTGGAGGGAGGACCTGGCGGTGCAGCCGTATGGCACACACGTTACAGCTGCGTTACGCCCGGTCCTTGAGCGGTGGCTGCGCCGAAAACGCAAGCCCCTCACCTTCCGTCTGACGCAGGTTCTCACCGGGCACGGTTGCTTTGGTGACTACCTGTGTCGGATGGCCCAAAGGGAGCCGACGACTGAATGCCACGATTGTGGCGCGGCGGTGGACTCTGCCCAGCACACCCTCGAGGTGTGCCCGAGATGGGCGGCGCTGCGTCGGGGTCTGACGTCAGTCCTCGGAGGGGACTTGTCGCTTCCGAGCATCATCACCGCAATGCTCGGCGACGACGAGTCCTGGATGGCGATGGTCTCCTTCTGCGAGACAGTAATGTCCCAAAAGGAGGCCGACGAGCGGGTGAGAGGAGGCCGCCGACGTGGCCTCCATCCGCGGGCGACGAATGGGGGTGCGTAGGAGGCGCTACTTAATGCGCCTCCAGTAACGCCCCTGTGCCCGTGTCGGGCCGGGATGGGAACCCGGTCCTGCTAAACACGGCGTCGTTGGGACTGTTCAGAGGTGAGCCGGACAGTCCCCATACAGGAGAAGTCTGGCCTTTTCGCCGAGGCAAGCCTGTCGCTGGAGGGATCCTGTTGCCTGCAGATCCGGGACCCTCCAATTAAAGCGGCTGAAGGCTCCCGCAGGGGTTTAGTACGGTATTGCACTCCCAAAGTGCCGAGTCCGACATAGGTCTAGGACTGCCACCCGGGCGTCCTGGATATCATCCGTAAATGGATTCCCATGCGAAAAAAAAAGAAAGTATTTGCCGGATTAGAATTTATAAAAAGGCTTTATGTTTTTAAGTTGCTTTTTTAATATATTAGATTTTATGTTTTTTAGTAGATTTTGCCTGATCTAGAAAAAGATTTTATGTTTTGGTTTCATTTGTCAGATTTTAAGTACCTAAATAAATAAAACATTAAAAGCATTTTAGTTTTTTTAAATAATTAATTATGTTTATGTAACACGTATGCAAATAGTATACATAAATAATAATAATAACAATAAATTAATAATATAGCTTTCATAGAAATTGGATATATATCAAAAATTTTGATATATATCGGATATATATCATAAATATCCGATATTTTGATATTTATAATAAATATCGGATATTTTCGAACCCTGATAGGGGTCTTAGGTAGTACTCTATAATCCGACAAATTCGATAATCCGGCACTGCCCTGCAAAACGTTTGTCGGATTACCGGGGGTCCACTGTATATTAAAAAATCAACTTAAAAACATAAAACCTTTTTATAAATTCTAATCAGTCAATGGTCATACCTACACTTAGGTAACAAAACAAGTTTTTGATTTTGATTTAATTTTAATTTTGATTTTGGTCTTGATTTTGGTTTTTAAATTATTGGTTTGGTTTTAATTTTGAATTTTTTGAATTTTAAATTTGATTGAATTGTAATTGAAGTTTAAACTTAGTAGGTATTGATTGGATTTAGATTTTAAATTGTGACTTTAATTGAATTTTAGTAATTCTAGTTTTTGACTGAATTTTAGTATTGATTTTGAATTCTTAATGTTAATTTGTAATTTTCAATGAATTTTGGTATTGATTCTGAGTATGATGACGCTTAATTTTTAGGTGATTGAATTTTGTCGTTGATTTAATTACGATTTAAATTTGTTATTATTAACGGTTATAAGAAAACTTTGTAACTAACACTATATGGGCTAGTCCTGAATTAAAGTTTATTATTATAAAACAATAAACATTACAAATAATAACTCTAGAATATAACCAAATAAGTCTTTTAGTTATCAAATCAGTTATCAGTCATTCGTAACACACTGTTAATTTTCAAATAAAATAATAAAATAATGCCGTATTAGGGAGTTTGTTTTAACTCTACTCCAACGCCTTCTACATTTAGGAAGTAGAAATACAGTAACAAACGCCAAAAATTACTTAATAATATAAAAATTATAAACCAATTTTGTATTGATATATATTCTAAAAATTCATTTGATATATATCGGATATATATCATGATATATATCCATTGATATATATCCTCGAACCCTGCTGAATATGTAGAGATTATTTATATAAGAATTTAAAATAGGGGATTTTGATAACTTTTAAATTATTTATAACTTCAAATTTTCAAATCAATTCGATTTTTCGGGGCGTCTAATAAAAATTTGAAAATCGTGAAAATAAGGACCAGGGTGGTTCATATTGTATTTGCATTATTAATTTTTGTTTTGATTAGGTGATCATTTCGAAACGAAGGTTTATTATTGTATTCAAATTAAGACGTAACATTTTACTTAAATAAAAAATTGCTGACTTAAATTCCAAGAACCTAAAATAATACCTACTTTTGCGTAACACCAGAAAACGTTGTCGTTACCACTAATACGCAGGATAAGTTTTGTATCAGTACAGATCTACACGAGAAAATGCTCACAAAATTTATTTTAAAAACATTATGTTTATATTGGCAATAGTACTTTATTATCAAACTGACGTTATATACGCGACTCGAAAATATAAGGTTTTTAGTTTATCTATGTGCACAAATTTACTTATTTTAATTAGAAAATCTAACTCCCATATCAGTGACCCCGTGTGTGTACACACGGACTTACATGAAAGCGCTGAAGTGAAGACGACCAGAGCGGAGATGTGCGATTTGAAACGCCGTCGAGCAGAGATGTTTTTCAGCTAGGGTGTATCCACCGAAACTCCGTACTGAGCAGAGATGTGTGCTGGCTCGGGCGGAGATGTGCGCTGGCTATGAGTTTGATTTTGACAAACAACTCATTAAATTTTTTAAAAACGAAAAGGAATTATCGCATTGATATTTATAAAATATGAATAAAATATACTTAGAAAAAATACAATGAATTTATTGATAAATGTTCATTATGAATAATACCTAAAAATTTTGTATTTTATTATTACTTAAACCTAAAAATTGATTTTCTTTTAATAACGGAAACCCACAAATTATGACACTGCCTCTGTGAAACATACGACGTTGGGCGTGGGGAGAACTAGCAGCGCCGCTCAATGCTCGCCGCTCACATCTCCGCTTCCATCGCGCCATACAAATATGACACATCTCCGCTCAGTGGTATCCACTGAAGCGAGATGTGTGAGTAACGTAATTCTATTGGTTGTTTAAAACACATCTTCGCGCCGCTCGTCTCGTCTCCGCTCTGGTGGAGTCTCACCCTTCCAAAAGTACAATAATCATTTTTGTGCTTTGTACACAAAAACGAAAAACTTAAGGGATTGCTATCACCACTTTTAGATATCTAATAATCAACACTTACAAATTATAGTTAGACAAAGACAGTCCTGGGTTTGTGGCTCAAGGTTTTATAAAACTATGCATGAATATTCATTATTCATGCAAAGATGGGAATTACTTAAAATATTGTCATGTCCAATATCCTCGCTAAAATATTTCGTAACTATAAATCCTTCTATAGTTTCGGATAATAGGATTTCGTTTCATAATTTTATTATAAACATTTTTTTTTTAATTTTTTGGTTCATGATTCTTTATATTTCGTGTCGGATTTAGTCGCAATTCTGAGGTATACTAATCTTTAGAACTACTCATTCAGTCCATAATCAACTCAAGAGTCTAAGTCTATGCATGATTCGCCGTCAAAAAATTAAAAGTTAGAATTGTTGTAGAAAATTACATACGAAATAGGCCGATGGATGTTGTCCAATTTAATAATAATAATAAAAAAAATAGAGGTTGGATTCTACTATTACATTTGTGTCGTTCAGATAAATTACTATATACTCTATACATATACATACTACTATATTTTGTGACATGAAAGTAACAGTATAATATGGGGCCACACCACTTGTAGTATCTCACGTATATTCGGTTGCAGTAAAAAAGTCTAAAATCATCAATGTTCAGTAGACATTAGATTACCGAGATTTTTTTAGATTTCGCAACAGTACCCTGCTTAAAATTTTGGGTATTTCTAACAAGAATACATTGCACGTATGATAATTGATAGGTACAGCTTTTACAGATGGCGTAAAGCGTGGTTTGCGGCACGCATTCCAACCATGCTAGCGTTGGTAGAGCAACTGCGGTCATATCTCGGTGGAGGATGTGAGTTTGCATGCATGACTCGCATGATTGTACAAAAACCACTCATGTCAAATCATTACATAGATCTAATATGATATTCTTACCGAGTTTGTTCCACTACATTTAAGTATTAGCTACAATGCCTGAGGATTTGATAAAAAAAAATTCAAGGTGTTTTGAGTGAAGATTTAAAGTCACTTTTACACATAATAATATTTATGTGACAAGCTTAGTGAGCCAGAAGTTTGAGTTTTATTGTAATCATAATTGTGTAAATAAACCATTATAGACCGTCTACGATAACATGATGTGCCAATAAAAAAATTGGATGTATATTTAGTCGTAAAACTGTATAATTAAATATTGTACCTTCGTTTTTCTCATATAAAAAAAGAACCGAATCGTTTTTGAAAAAAGTAAAATATTATTAAAAAAAGGAAAATTATATAAAAAGTTATTTACAAAATTCATATAGATAACGACGAAAATAACAATAAATTTTATAAACAATCTAGTACATAGAATTATTTTGTAAACAAAATTAAATTTTAATTAAAATTATTTATTATATCACTCAAAAGATTTTTTTTTTCATATATAAAAATATTCATTTTTTTTTGTCAATAACTTTTTGTAAAATTTTAAATATATATACTTTAGGTTTTTTTGTAGTTACATACTGGTTTCTGATTTATTTTATTTATTGAAAAAAAAAACACCTTATTATCCAATATTTATGTATAATTAATTTAACCTACTTGTTATTAGTACTTTTGTTTCATTGAACAATACTAGTAATCATACGTATTCTGTCTCAGTCCGCTCCTGAAATACTACTAAAAAAAATAATAAAAATTCAGTCAATTGCACACATTTATATGATAATTTGCAGGGGCGTGCCATGTTATCGCAGAAAAACTAATTTGTGTTTTTCTTTACTTACTAATAAAAATACCTAATTGTTTTGAGTACTAAATATTCATTGTTTCGAAGTATGTTTAAGATACAGTTGAGATAATTAAGATCACCCGAGAATAATGAAATACAGCACTTGTCTTATTTTATGTGCCGACACCTACCTGTCTTTTACTATAATGAAATCTGTTTGTCGAATAAATGAATAAATGAGGATGGATTTCGAATAAATAAGGTAGGATTATACAAGTTAACACCCTAATAACTTTTATGTGAACAGCTATTGTTATTAGACAAGTTTTACTTAGCTGTTCCAGCGCAAAATGCTAAAAGCGCCGGGTGTTCCCTATGCGACGTGCGCTTGAGTCAGCGACCCTGAACAGTTAATACGATACAGGAATACACCCCGAAAGGTTTATGAGCATAATATGTTAGATTTACCAAAACAAAAGTATTTTTATATAATAGTCGTATGGTATATCTCGTGCTTTAGGTATATTATATTATGAAATTTTGATTTTTTTTTTTCGAATATAATACGTTTTGAATAAATATATCATTAAAATGTGATGATTAGTTAGACAGTTCTTCCATCACATGTTTTCACAACTGCAACCAAATCAAAATAGCTCACGGTGAATGCACACGCTAAACTATTGGTTAAGTGATATATCTTTTAGAATACTTAATTTTATTTTAGTCGAGTTAGTCCAATTGATAGAACTTGCGAATCTATAGAAATGAACAGACTATCGCAGGTTAAAACCTGGGCTAGCATAGCTCAGTTTTCGAGTGCTTTTTTCTTTAAAATTATTCTTGTGCTAGGCAGTAAAGAAAAACATGGCAGAACCTGTATGTTTCAAAAGTGACGTGAATATTCACTAACATCTACTACAGCAGTGTGAGGGAATAAGCTTCAACCCTAATCCTTCATAAGAAAAAAGACCTTTACTATTTACAGACTGTTTAATTTAATTTACTTATTAAAAAATAATCGGGAGTAGGGAATACTCATGTCAGTGAACTAAGCAGATCATTGTCCAGCAGATCAAAAATAAATGTGAGTTCTTATCGCACGCAACTGAGTTCTACAGTTCCTGATACTTTTTAGAAATAGTTCCGGCGTTTTTACCTTAAAAAAAGAATATTGAGAAAATGATCTGCTAACTTCCCGTAGCAGATCATTTTGTAGCAGATCAAAAAAAAAGTAACTTCTTTTGTATGCGAATGAGTTCTACAGTTTCTGATACTTTTCAGCAATAGTTCTGTACTCATTTTCGAATACCAGCGGATCATGTCAGAATGTTTGAAAAGTCGAAAAAAACAATTTTCATTGTTTCAAAAAATTCTTAATGACTAGATGTTTTAGGTTTTTCACAGATCCGTATCAGAACTGTAATCGAGAAAGAGATTCGAGTCCAGAACTCAAGTCCAAATGCCAGCAGAGCACGTTCGAATGGCCGAAAAGTAGAAAAATAGCATTTGAGTCGTTTCAAATTATTGTGTAAGGCTAGAACTCTTTACTTTTTCACAGATCCGTATCGGAACTGCAATTTAAAACTCGATTTGATGCCAGAACTCAAGTCCAAATGCCAGCAGAGCACGTTAGAATGGCCGAAAAGTAGAAAAACAGCATTTCCGTCATTTCAAATTATTGTGCAATGCTAGAAATCTTTACTTTCTCACAGATCTGTATCGGAACTGCAATTTAAAACTCGATTTGATGCCAGAACTCAAATCCAAATGACAGCAGAGCACGTTAGAATGGCCGATAAGTAGAAAAATAGCATTTTCGTCGTTTCAAATTGTTATACAAGGGTAGAACTCTTTACTTTCTTACAAATCCGTATCGGAACTGCAATTTAAAACTCGAGTCAGTCTGCTGGCATTTGGACTTGAGTTCTGGACTCGAATCTCTTTTTCGATTACAGTTCTGATACGGATCTGTGTAAAACCTAAAACATCTAGTCATTAAGAATTTTTTGAAACATTGAAAATTGTGTTTTTCGACTTTTTAAACATTCTGACATGATCCGCTGGTATTCGAACGTGAGTACAGAACTATTGCTGAAAAGTATCAGGAACTGTAGAACTCATTCGCACACAAAAAGAAGTAACTTTTTTTTTTGATCTGCTACAAAATGATCTGCTACGGGAAGTTAGCAGATCATTTTCCCAATATTCTTTTTTTAAGGTAAAAACGCCGAAACTATTTTTAAAAAGTATCAGGAACTGTAGAACTCAGCTGCATTTGATAAGAACTCACATTTATTTTTGATCTGCTGGACAATGATCTTCTAAGTTCACTGACATGGAATACTCATCGAATTTGGATTACTATCGAGAACATTTGAATTTCGTATTAAACTCCTCCGCATTCGCAGTGAAGTGCAATAATCGTATTACAACATTATTTTTTCTCATCATTATTTTATTGATTTTTGTCATTTTCATTTCTAAATGTTGCCTTTTCACAAACATACTGTGTTAATTGAACTATGCCTTTTATACTTGTTTCCTATTTTTTTGTATGTTATGTTGTTTTTTTTTGTACAATAAAGAGTTATTATTATTATTATCGTCATTGCTACACTCCATCCGTTCAATATATACATATACATATATAAATATATATAATATAATTTATTACTTATATAAGGCATATAATACATTTACATAAACTTAGATAAATATGAGCGGGTGGAGGATTACGCCCCGGCATGGCAGGGAGATCAAACGGCCGGGGGTTAGGGCTGTAGGCTGAGAAATCGGCGGACAATCCTAGCCGAGTCGAGTAATACCGCCTTCTCCATCCTGGCTGCGAGCGAACCGTCACGGATACTCAGCTGCCTCAGATGGTGAGCGAGGCTAACCGGGATCAAACCGTTGGCAGGTATCACGATAGGGATGATTTCAGTGGATTCAACACCCCACAGGTCGACAATCTCGTGTGCCAAATCCAGATATTTACGCTTTTTCTTTGTTTCGGCTTTCACGAGGTTCTCGTCATGAGGGATGGTAATGTCCACTAAAAACACCCTCGACTGTGCCCTATCCATCACCACGATATCAGACTTGTTTGCCAGTATCGACAGGAATCCGTGGCGATAGGCAGGTCCCAGTAGAGCCGGACTCCGTCGCGTTCGAGTTTCGATTATTATTATAATTAAAGTATGCGGAATATTAATTACTAGCTGTCGCTAGGATAGGTTGTGGCGTCGTACGCACATAAGTTTTACTTTAGTACGTAGTTGTGTCAGTGATTAAAGGTACTAAGCTAACCACGATCCAGATAGCGCCATCTACTATGATAGTGTTTATTTCAAACTGTTATACGTTGCGTAAAAAATAATTGCAACCTTTTTTCGTTACTGAGTATATTTAATTTCTCTAACATCTGCAACAACGGGTCTTGTGAGGGAGAAATACGCAGACGCATAGGTATGGCCAAAAGCGCAATGTCACAGCTTCAGAGAATTTGGAGGGACAGGAAAATATCGATCAAAACCAAGATAAAATTGGTACGGATACTGATATTCTCTATTTTCTTGTATGGAGCTGAGACATGGACCATAAAATCAGCAGATCGAAACCGCATAGATGCTTTCGAAATGTGGTGTTGGAGGAGAATGCTCCAAATACCGTGGACAGCACATAGGACCAACGTATCAATCCTTATACAACTGCACATACAAACGAGGCTTTCTACCACATGTCTCAAGAGAGTCCTAGAGTACTTCGGTCATATCGGAATCGGAATCTGGAAAAACTTATGATTACCGGTAAGATCGAAAGAAAGAGGCCTAGAGGACGAAGCCCAATACGTTGGTCCGATCAGATCCGGACATCTCTTGGCATTACTTTCAAGGATGCTCTCAAAGGCGCTGAAAACCGCAAACGTTGGAGGGATATAACAAGGAAAGCGCTTAGTGGTGGTCACGACCCTCAGCACTGAGGATACCGACTATAAGAGAGAGAGAGAGAGTATATTTAATTAAATATGAATATTAATTCTTATTTCTGATTACTTTAAAGGTACAAAACATTATTTTAGACAACTAAATTTATATTTTTGGATTACATTGAGGTGTGTGCACAAAATTCAAATTGCAATAACTTTGATATAATTATGCGATTTTAATGAAATATACGTCTACATCTACTTAGGACAAATGATCCAACTTGGTAGATCCATGTAACTTCGAGAGAGAGGTCAACCGTCCTTATCTAGTATGGGCAGCGTTCGGGAAGTTAAAAAACGTCTTTTCATCCGTCATAACTTAGTGCCTGAAGTCGAAAGTGTTCGACCAATGTGTGTTACCAGTGATGACATACGGATCCGAGACGTGGTCTCTGCCTATGGGCCTTTAAAACAAGCTCCAAGTCACACAGCGTGCAATGGAGAGAGGGCTAAGCTCGGTATTTTTCTGCGAGATCGAATCAGAAATGATAAGAAGACGAACGAAGGTTGCCGACATAGCCCAACGGATCTGCAAGCTGAAGTGGCAGTGGGCAGAGCACATCGCTCGTAGGACTGACGGCCGATTGAGCAGAAAAGTTCTCGAGTGGAGAACACGTACCGGCAAGCGCAGCGTCGGACGGCCGTCCACGAAATG
Organism: Euphydryas editha; assembly: GCA_036937285.1. Lineage (NCBI taxonomy): Eukaryota > Metazoa > Arthropoda > Insecta > Lepidoptera > Nymphalidae > Euphydryas > Euphydryas editha. Next base: position 10,160,129 of record JAUPFZ010000004.1, read on the forward strand.
GATAGACGACTGGAAGAGAGTTGCCGGAAGCCGTTGGATGGAGGCTGCACAAACCGAAATAGTACATAAATAATTTGAATAAGTTCTAAGATAACAGTCACGTAGTTGGTATAATTCCGTAACATAATATACAAAATGAATTTATATTCTGGGAAAAGTTTGTGAAAATATCTTGAATCTGGAATTTATGTGTTATTTTTATTTATCACACAAAAGATACCAAAAATTTTAAACACGAGAAAAAGAAAACTAGATTACCATCACAATGTAATTATAATTAACATGACATGATGTGAAAGTGTGAGGTAGTTGGTTTTAGACTGAGAAGCTAACAAAAATTTACTTAAGCCCGGTTCCTATATACAGAAAACGATTCATTTCACTTACGAACCTCGAAAATCGGTTGTTAACTGTAATTATTTTTCCGATTTAAATATACTGAAAAGAACTGAACTGAATCAGCCTGTAAACAAGCCACTGCTGGACAAATTCCTCTTCTCCATATAGAAGAAGGATAAATATACTAACGCTATAATAGAACCTAAATGTAAGTGTCAATGCAATTGCAAACGAATGTTTTTTTTTAAATTTACCAGATTTTTTGACATTTTTATCTACTTAGTTTTCTTTTTTTTTTAAATATAAATATATATCTACAGGCTTACATACGCCTGTTATTGAACTTTTTTTATTTCATGTATTAGATTGTTACAGTTTTCATTTATTATAACTTTATATTAGTATAGCCTATGACTGAATCAGCCTGTAATTGTCCCACTGCTGGTCAAAGGACTCTTTTCCATGTAGGAGAATGGTTGGAGCTTAATCCAATATGCTGTTACATTGTATACTGTTTACATTTGTTTAAAGGTAGTGGATAGATATTATTAACTTTTAACCTTATTATAGGTACTCATAACGTAGTGTTGACGACGAGCAAATGTCATTCTATAATAACCTGTGCCGCAAACGCTATCTAAATAGCAATTAGGAATAGGCTTAAAGATAATACTTTTGTGCTTACGGAGAATAACAGCCAAAATGTAAACTTGGCTTACGGTTAGAACTGAGCACTCACTAAAGAGTAAATCAGTAGTGTATATAGCTTTGGTTTCCCAAGCATTACTTTTAAATAAGTTTCGATGAGCGTTTCAAAGGAAGCAAAGCAGTTTTGCCAATGCCACCCCAAACGACAATACAATACTGTATAATGCTTTTTGCAAGAGCATAATTGAATAACGTTTAGTACAGAGTAGTAGTAGTACAGAGAATCGGCAGGGAAACGTTACGTTCTTTTTTTGCTAGGTTGAGACTTCAGAGTTAGGCTTAGTGTTAACCCAACACATTACCCTGTTAATTGCACTTTTTTGCATAATATTTTATCTCATTCCAATCCCGTCCATGTCATACCTTGACATGGACGGGATTGGAATGGACGTTGTGTCGTCGGCATAGGCAATAATGTTACAGTTCTGCAACTTTTTGTTACAGACTATTTACTGATATTAGATTAAGAGTGGGACCAAGAACTCTCTCTTGCGGAACGCCAAAGGAAATTCATCACTAGTAAATCAGTCAATTCTCACACAGTGCTTGCGAGACGATAGATATGAGCGAAAAATGTCTAATACAACACCTGTTACTCCAATTGTATCTGATTTGGAGAGCAATAATGGTATAGATACAGTGTCAAATGCCTTGGATAAATCGATCACATCACAACACATCAATGACCTTTAATTTGTCTTCAATGTGTTTAGTTATTGTTTCTGAAAGCAACATCGTAGCATCTTCTTTGGATCTGTTTTTAATAAAGCCAAATTTGTTGTCTGAAATAATGTTCCGTTGTTATAGATAGTTTACGAGTCTCTTGTTTATGAGTATTTCTAAAATTTAAAAAAAAAATGTTAGTACCGAAATTCGTCTATAATCTAATGTTGTCCTTAGAATATCAGGAAAGACTCCTGTTGAAAAGCATAAGTTATACATGTAAGTAAGAGGAGAGATAAGATAATCACAGGCAATATTAATTATTTGGGTTGATATACCGTCAATACCAGAAGTCGAATCAACTTTAAGGTTTGCAATGATAGCCTGAACTTCGTCAACGTTAGTATTATTCATTCATTTTTTTATTATTGGTTGATGATCTTGTTTATTTAAAACTGTTGTTGCGTCCAATCTCGGTCACCAATTTCGGTAAAATATTTTTTAAAATGATTTACGTGTACATGTGGATTGTTAGTTAAGTTTAATAAAAAGGTCCCTGGGGAGGTGAGGATTGCTTGAAGCAAGAAGTTTTGTTTGTAATTTTCCATGTACTTTTAAAATTATTTTTATTTTTAGAATTTCATTATTTTAGGCAACTTTTAGTTTCTTTATTACATAATTGCAAAAATACGATATATTGTGTATATTACGTGTTACATGCATTGTTAGGATCACTTTTAGATGTGTACATTGTCTTGATGTCTGATACTCCGCACCAGAACCGGAGTCAGCCAAGGCTTAAATGTGCGTTTTTGGAAATAGTTATTTGCATTGAGTGACAAGTAATGGCGTTAGTAATAATAATAATAGTTATCAAGGTAGCAGACTATGTTTGAATTGGAAAAATCATAAACATAGCTAAAGTCTGATTTAGAAAAACTTTGAACAAACATAGGAATATATATTATACAGAATATATAACATAGCTTTATATTTACAGATAGCAATAAAGGCAAAGCTAAAATTTGTAAGGCTTAGAATTGTGAAGTCTTAAATAGAGTTCTTACCATAATGCTTTAAAATAAAATATTAATACACTCACACTTAAGATTCGAAATTTGAAACATTTGGCAACAAAAAGTTTAAGCATATTTAGGACCAACGTTCGGTAATTTGAATTATGATTAGGGATTTTAGGCCAAACCTTTAAATGCGAGTCGATATTTCAAAATGTATGACCGATGTAAATGGCTTATATAATGTTAATGCGACTATGCACGTTGTTAATACGATGGAGCACGAAATCTAAGTTGAAATTTATTTAATTCCTATCTATAAGTCTGTGTCAAGCAATAAAAATCCCTTGCCGTGCCGTACCACAAATGTGTCCATTTACGCAGGGAGCGCAAAATAATCTTTATTCATTTGAAATTTTGTTCAATGTTTCAAATTGAACGTTAAGGATCAAAGAAGTTTAAGTAGAAGTTTTTTACATTATGAATTGTCGTAATCAGATAAATCATGTTTGTGTCTCACGACTTCCTTAAGCGAATCACTAAAATATTTCCTTCTTTGGAATTTGAACAGAAACCGTTCTATATTTAGAAAAAACATTTGGACCGCCGGATCCCGCGGATGACGTTCACGTGTGCGTCACCGATGTAGACCTTTATTATTTTCATAATTATTAACATCGTTTCGTATCATTTTGATCAGATATAGTTCCAATATCTGTTTAGTTTAAGGTTCTAATTATTGGTAATTGGGTAATCTATAAATGAACCAAGTTTATAAAGCGAGGTACGCTAGATCAACTGAACTAGCTCTTAACCGAATTTGCATATTTTTAAAAGCAAACCGATATAAGCAACTGCGAATGAAATGAAAAGTGACCCGTTTTTAAATATTCCCATTATACTCTCGAGTTATTGTATACGACTATCATTTAAATACTTGGATCAAGGATATATATTATGTATATCTAATACATTAGGTGCCTTAAAATTTACTAGCAATCTTTTACCATTTTTTTAATGCGACGACTTCTGAGTCTCCTTTTCTTTATTTAAAAGTTTTCCATCCAATCGATAACTTCCGCTTATATTACGTAGTGTTGCATGATGCATTATCAACAATTCCAGGCTCGTCGACACCATGTGTGTACGTCAGCGAATCATGCATCGAGTGCGAACGAGTACGCGCTGCGTGCGAGCGACTTGGTATGCTGGCCACGGTGCGGGGGCCCGAGTCGCTACCGTTGCCGCAGCAGCTGCCGGCGCCTTCCTCCTACCTAGTGACCGCGCCTTTTGAGGGAGAACTCTTCGATGCAGCACATAAAGCTAAATATAGGTATGTTTGTGAAAGTAAAAAGCGTTGTAATTATTGAACGGTATATAAACAGTACATTATTAACCTGATGTAATTTAATGTATAGTTTTGTATAAAACTCTAATGTAGGTCGAATTAATTGACAGAACAGTAGTAATTTACCGTTAAAGTTACGTAATTTAAAAAAATCAAGCTAGTCTAATATTAATAGTTAATACGTGAGTTACGGTTTTTATATTGGGCCATTAACACTGACGACTAAGCTAAAACTGATCGTTACTTGCAATTAAAAATATAGGCATACCGCGCAGCGACTGCCGATCTGCACTAAAGCGTACGTGCGCGTCGTTATATTCTAACATTTAGAAATTTTCTAGCGAATATCCAGTGCTCCTGTTTTTATTGTAAATGTTTATTTAAATTAAAGATTGTCGTTGAATAATCAAAAAATACTAAACTTAATTATAAAAGCAAATTATGTTATTTTAACAATTCAAATCATACCTAAACATGTCAATAAGCAACTTCTATCTATAATAATAGATAATATATAAAAATAAACTAATATATAATAATAATAAATTCTATTCAATATCCTGAAATAAATAAACCTAGTTGTTTATTGGAAACAACTAAGTTTATTTTTTAATTCGTAGTAAAATGAAAAAATAAACTCTTCTATAAAATAAAAAATATAAAATAAGAGATTAATTTTGGTTGTTTTGAGTATAGTTTCAGAAATTGGCATCTATAATAATTATACTCGTTTCCGTTTAACTCTCCAACTTCGGCTTCCGCTGGTAATTATGACAATATATTTGGCACTTCGACTTGTCGAATAATTACGTTAAATTTAATTGTGACAATATTTACATATAATTATGTTATAAATCATATCTGCGTAAAATGGTCGCGTAGCAATAATGGTGGCTTAATTTCCCTATTGAATCGCGGTTGTAATTCTCTGACAATGAGTAAAAAAAACTATTAAACACACCAGCGAAGTCTGTAGCCAGTGGAGGAGATTCGTGGAGTTAATTTGTTAGATTTTTTTTGCATTGCTACTCTTAAGATCCAACTGTTTTGACTATAAACGACAAAGACGTAATTTGGGTTAAATGAATACGTATTATATCATACAACATCAAAAATAGAATATTTTTTATTTTATTCTTAGGTATAGATGTGATAATTGAAAATCTTAGAACGTAACGTTTTATATTATTAAAAAGAAAAAGACAGCCTTAAATATTATATGACATCTTCTATCCTATCTATCCAATAAATAACAATAAACTTTTCACACTCAACGTCCACCACTAGCTTAGTAGATCTCCAGATAGAATAATAAACGAATACAACATAACATAATACAACCATAACTCATAATATACCTAGAGGGTCAATTCCACTATTATATTCGTCATCAGTCGCGTAACCACGATAGGTCATTGTCTTTATAATAATAATTGGTTTTGACAGTTTTCTGTTTTGGTATTATGTATTATATACTAATGGAAAAAAAAATTAGGGATCAAAATATTTTTCAAATTTTTTGTGATTTTTCAGATAGTACAGCTATCTTTCTGAAAAAGCCGTATCGGAACAATAAAAAAGCAATTTGAAGCTTAAAGTCTTTAGTTTCAAGATTTTGAGATGAAAATAATTTTTCGAGTAACGAGTATCGCGTAATCCCAATGAGTACCATGAAGAAAAAAAAATTACTTTTTTTTTGAGTCCACGGACAAGCAAAAAATTATTTTTACTAAACCACTGTATGGATCAGATAGACAATTTATCTAATTGTAAGCTACAAAAATTGTTTCAATACGGGAATTGAAGATGGGTTTCAGAATTTTTTTTTCTCTTGATAAATTGGTTACATAAATTTGCTTAAAATGATGAAATTGGTTACTTAGATGTCGATGATAAAAAGACAAAATGATCCATTTCCATTCACAGTCCGATAACTCAGCGAGAAATGGTCCTCTCCTCTCTTGATGTTAACCACTACGCAAAGAATTCTGAAGAGACTGAAACAGGTAAATTCTAAGGGTCCAAAGTCAATACTAGGTATATGGTAGATGCATTAACACTTCCCAACCAAGCTCTCCCAATTTTTGTATTGTGGCAATAGATGTGTGTGGTCTAGCGTTATCATGATCAATGACCACTTCCTTTTCTGTTAATCAATTCCAGCCGTATTTCTCAATTTCTTGCTTGAGTGTCATTTATCGTTGGAACTAAAGATTCGAAACGATGGTTTTGCTCGGCGGTTAAAGCTCATAATGAACGATGCATTTCTAATCCCACCATACACACAGCATCACCTTATTGCGTGTTAATCCGGGTTTCGCTACAGTCTTTGAAGCTTGACTACTCTTTGACCATGATCTTTTCCGCACGTTCTTGACGTAGATAATCCATTTTTTATCATCAGTGATCAATCTTTTCAAAAATGGTACAGTTGCATTACGTTACATTACGTCTGACTCTGCGATGCCGGTCTCCACACGAGACCTTTCTGCTCACTGGGCCGTCAGTTCTACGAGCTATGTGCCCTGCTCACTGCCACTTCAGCTTGCTGATCCGTTTCGCTATGTCGGAAACCTTCGTTCGTCTGCTGATCGTATCATTTCTGATTCGATCTCGCAGAGAAATACCAAGCATAGCCCTCTCCATTGCTCGCTGTGCGACTTAGACCTTGTTTAAAAGGCTCTTAGTCAGAAACCACGCCTCAGATCCGTATGTCATCACTGGTACCACACATTGGTCGAAGACTTTCAACTTCAAGCACTGAGGTATGGCGGATGAAAACACGTTTAACTTCCTGAACGATGCCCATCCTAGCTGGATTCGACAATTGACCTCTCGAAGTTGGATCTACCATATTGGACCTTTTGTACTAGGCAGATGTACTCGTCAACAAATTCAAGAGTCGAATTTCCTACCACTGTACCGGTGTGTATCGCGGTGGGCACGACCGACATGGGCATTCGACATGATTTTTGTCATGTCCATATTCTTTTTTGTATAGCCAGACTTTTTCAAATGGGTCAAAACTGTTTTGCGGATATCAAAATTACCAGTCTGAAAACACTTGAACCAACTTTGTACCAGCCTTACTAACACTGCATTAAGTCCATAAACGTACATAAATTATTTCCCGCTTTCAAGTCAATTTTTGTAATAAAACTTCAGAATGAATCGAATTTCTTCGTTAGATTCACTCATTTTGACAAACAGTGTAAAAAATGGCGGTAAATTGTTTTTTTTTTTTCTTTTTCTTTTTCGTAATGACCAGAACCAAATAATACCAGTCAGAACAAACAGTACAACCAAAAAGATTTTTCTTCAATTTTGTACATACAAAATACGAAAGGAATTTTTCTTCAACTTATTGTCTTTGTTACACGAATCTAGTATAGTTGGCCCCCAGATCATGACAATCATCTGTACAAAGGCTCGAAACTTACTCGAACTCGCCATCATTAGCGCAACAGTTAGTTGCATTGTGCCGACTCATCATATTTGATGATTTATTGAAAAAATAACATTGATAATTAGAAAAATCAAAAAACCCGACTGCGTAAAATACTCTTATTATAAACTAAAAAGAATAAAACAATTTACTAGCTTTCATTTGATACCCATATTGCTACAGTAAGAAAAAAATTCTACTCCCCCCCTTATTCCGCCATCTGCGGGCGCCATTTTGAAAATTTATATAGCCCATGTCACTACTACAATTTAGACAAATCCAACGATACCTCATATGTCAAAAACCGTCCAGCCGTTTGGGCTGTAGGGCGTGCCAAAGAAATGGACATACATACATACACATACACACACTCGAAAAACATAACCCTTCTTCTGTCGCAGTCGGGTAATAAGGATGTTCGTTTTGATGACATTAAGCTTACAGTTATCGATTCTTTTAAATCAGGTTTTTATCATGTTTTAAAATATTGAACATTTTTTAATATCACTTGTAACGACCTCAAACCGACAACAGAATTGTGTGACTTTACACACTTAAGCGATTTATTACCATTGTTCAAGGACTTTCAACCTCTCTATAACTATTTTAATCTATTGAGCAATTGAAATCAATCATGCTAGAGTTATATCAATACAGTTTCAATGATATTGTAGTGACAATAATATTATCTTTTCGCTTTTTATTTATAACAGTCTACTAGACAATTGTGGATATAACGTAATTTCATACAGTTTAAATTATTGTCGTTTATGAGATTAGTTATGTATACAAATAATAAATCTGTCAAAACCTCCGTTTTATTAATACACTATATATCATCAAGAAAAATTTTTAATAGCGCGTTTATTTTTGTATCAGCGCCATCTCTTATCATTTTTTTGTGTGCACGTATCACGTAAAAAGTACAAAACCAATGTGAATAACTTTAATACATAAAAATTTAACATAATTCACAGTATAATTTAGTTTTTGTTTCATTGTAATTAAATTTAAAAATAAATATTTAAGAAAATAGAAATAGGTACCTACGCCGCCAACGCTATCTGGTCTAAGGTAAGGTACTATTATATTATGTTAAATGTCACTAAATATAAAAACTATATTCTACTATTATACGATAGATGGCGCATGTAGGTGATAAAAAATATAAATTTATAATTTTTAAAATTTTAGTTAAATACCCGTGCGAAACCGAGGCGAGCAGCTAGTTGTAAAATAAAAAGCTAATTATTTACCTCGGTCGCCACCAGACACATCCGAGACATGATGTATCGTTTAAATTAACTTTTTTTATTTACTTTATTCACGTATCGCAATGGATGCTTTCATTGTTAAAGCCCTTAAGGGATAAGGATAAGGTGATAAAATTAACTTATTAAATTAACTTTTCTTATAACGCGTTTTCATTTTACGCGATTTGTCTCTCGTACCTATATACACATATAACGTATTTTCCCTCATAAACATGTAATAAAACTGTTAACTGTTAAGAATTATGTGATTAATTTGTAATTACTGTTATTTAGTTACATAATTATATGTGAGGTTTTTATTTAAAATGTTCTTGGTTTGATTTTAATAAAACGCACATGTTTCGTTCATAAAAATGTTTTCTTAATATTCGATTTAAACCCCCTTTAGCGTTGTACAGGATCATACAAGCGCGTTATACGATAATGCTCGTACAACACATTTATCTATAACTCGGACTTAATCTACCGTGTTATTACTGTACCGTGGAATTACTGTATTGTCTTACTCGGCCGCCGTCGCGGCGCATGTTTACTTGGCAGAAATTAATTTCGGATATCTACATAATACTATTACTGGGAATGGGTCTGATTCATGTTTTATAACATTTTGACAATAGCATATATAGTAGCCGTACCATGCCCAAACTATCGGAGTACAAATAAATTAAAATTACAAGGATTGTTTGTTGAGTTGTGGTCACTGATGAATAAAATTTATTTCTTATTACGGGATAAAGTATATAATGTAATATGTAAAAGTATGATCATTAATAAACTCCTAATTTCAGTAATACGTGATTCATATACCTACCTAATTTTACAGTGTTAACTTTTTAAAAACAAACGTAAATGCTTTAGATTTAAGTGTGTTTATATTATGTAATTAAATTGTAAAAAAATATGGATTCTATATGCATTCTTTTTTGTTATAACGATATATTGATAAACATAAATATTTTCTTAATACCTTAGTAAAATTGCAAATTCTATTACAACGATTTGGCCAGTTCATCATAATACAGTACGATGTTTATTATTTTAACTTCGATAAACTAACGATAGCAACCTCGTATCGGTATTAACTTGAGCGGATTGAAACGGTCAATAAAATTAAACATTCAACGTGACCGCTGGCGCCACTACACGTAAGAACAATTTAATAGTCAACCTCACCCTGAGTGTTATGCCGGGGTTATTACACGTTCGCGGAACCTTCCAATAATTAAAGTTGGTTAGCTTAGTGAGTGTATTTCACGGAACGATGTAAATAAAGGTGCGGGTAAGTAGGTGTGAGCGCGCAGCGACGTCGCTCAACGTAGCGCGAGGGTCGCCCTTGTGGCCGCGCGACGCTCCTTGCTATTTTCGGCCTTACATTCCTCGCGGCTGTTTTTCAATCTAACGTGAAACGCATAACGCGCGTGGCGTCTGCGCTTTGTTTCCGTGTATATTGTAAATTAGTAATCTTTGTTATCCTGATCATTTCGTAAAATTAAATCGGAGGATGCTATATTCGTGAAGTATGTACCACCATGTATGTAGTGAATGGTAAAGATATAGGTTCGCGATGATACATCTCAGTGCCAATGAATGTAACCGATGTGTCACCAGTGTGTGGAACCCACGCCGGACTAGTATCTGATTGTATTATTGAGTGTAGTGCTAATATTTAGACCGTTGAGATGGGGCCCACGCGGTTACCATCGACACCTGAAGAAGAGGAACCCTCTCGGCAATGGTCAACTGAACCTAATACACCTGATACTATAAAATATGAAATGTAAGCACTATAAAAGTGGAACGACGCACAACAACCATTATTGGAAATTCTTACGAAAAGATATTAATATTTTCGTCTTTTTTATATGAACTCGTTTTTTATTTATCACGACGTACTTATGTCAATCTTTAATATATTAAAATAATGTATGTACGTGTGCCTTAAAACATTATAATAGGTATATTTTATGACATTGTACCTAATTCGAGCTTTAAAGTTTAAACATAGATTTTAATCTGCATTTAATTTGTAATTTTTATTTCTCTTATTTCTATAAAAACGTTATGACCGAATATAATCTTTTTAATACAAAACTGTTACTATAATTTCTCATTTTATATTTATTTATTTATTCTTTATTGTACACCACAAATATAATACAGAGCTAAGTCAAAATTGTGTAGGCGGTCTTATGGCTAATTAGCAATTTCTTCCAGACAACCCAAATGGATAAGGAGAGTTCAACAAAGAAAGAAACGGGTATATATAAATTACATGGTACGAATGTTTTGAATCAAAAATATTAATGTTTTAATTTTATTCCACTGCAACCTAAGCAGAGTAACAAGTACCTACCTATATTTTAAAGGTTTTTGTTCAAAAAAATTAGGAAGCTCTCTAGATCGTTTATAAATCAGTCTAACGATAGCCGCGTTTCATACAATTTTTCTCGTGGCTAGTTTTTTTATAGTATTAAATAGTAGGTTTTGTTTTAAGATTGTGGTTGTTTGACATAATGGAGAAGCCAATAGTAAACCTAGTTCAATCTAAACGATTGTTTTACACATATTCCAAGTAATCGGAATGTACCTCGTCAGAACTATTTCTATCGTTCATAGCCGCGGCGCTGGTATCCTGCGCGTGACGTGCTGCGTGCAGCGTCGCGCGCGTCACGAGACGCCACTCGGTCGCTCACAATAACATTGACAATTTCAACGATATTGTATTCATAATCACCACGCTTTTATAGGTTTAAACTTCTTTAGAACTTTCTATTTCCGTTAAAAACGAATTTAAAAAAATAATAATGAAAAAGCTGAATCTTCAATACTCAATATAGTTTTATTAACATTTTCTTATACGTGTCTTGTATATAATTTATTATAAGATGTAATTAAAGTATCTGATACGTATTTTGAAACGAAAAAAAAAATGGTGTATATAATTGTATATTTAAACAACCTTTACTCTTAAATACTTTTGGTAAAAGGATTAATAGTTGTACCATTATATATAAGTAAAAAAGAAACAAACACTTGTTAATGTAAATAAATGACAAATTTCTTTAAAAATTGTGGCTTCTTTATTTCCCTTGTGTTTTATATTATAACCTACCGGTTTACAGCGTTAGTCGAGAAATCGTCTGTTAAAAACAAATAATGGTAGAAATAGCTGTTGATGCTATTAACGTTTAAGCGTATCTATTCTGGAATTCAATCACAACGCTGCCGCCGATCACAAGTGGTTGTCTGTAATCGAGGATGATTAATGTGATGTAAAGGAATTTATGAAAACGTTTTAGCTTGCATATTCCGCATTACTTATTGCTTTTATTGATGTACACAATTATACGTTAGCTCGTAGAATCGTACATAATAGGACGATATTACTACTAGGAGGATGTGTTGTGTCTATTTCACAGTCTAGAAATCAAGCATTTTGCTCGTAATTTTTTTCAAGGAGTATTAAAGTTCTTGAAATTAGCTAAACATAACTAGCAAACTACATAATGTTAGAATTTTAGTGCAGTTTACACAGCAATAATGTTAAGTGTCGATGTTTAATAGTTGACCTTCCTCGATTATTACCTATCCTGCCCATAACGTAAAAGGATGTTTAAAAATCGAACTTTTACCTTTGATATTCGAAGACAAACATAAATCAAGTTTATTAATTAACTTATTGTTAGATATATCACAATACATTATATAAAGGATTCAAGATAACCTATTTCAATCAGAGTTAAAATAAAATATTGACGTCAAAAAATATAATGCATTAAAGTTGTATCATTATTTTTTTTTTTGTCTTTTTCTTCATCATTTACATTTGTAGTATTTCAACCTATCGTTTATCGCACAGGGTGTTGGGACCCACCGCGGTGCTGCAGCTGGCGGAGCGTGAGGAGCCGCCGCCAGCGAACGCGCGCCCTCTTTACTCGCTGGCGATGCGCGGCGCAGTTATATGCTTCTCGGGATTCCGAAAAAAGGATGAGCTAGTAAGTGTGTGAATGTTTAAAACTGATTATTTATTGTAAAATTATAATATTAATTACGTTTATTCGATTAAACTTTAAATTAAATTTTATTTATCTTCAAACGTATGAAAATTCAGTTCTGTATATAGAAATTGGTGAGGTACACTTTCTTTTGGAGTGGACTAAATCTAAATTTAAAGATTACTCTTTAATTATTTAATTTCAAAATAAGACGAGGTTCGTCTTGGGTACCAATAACCATAATCTAAAGCATAGATGTGTTCTGAATATCTTAGAGTTGCTGCAATTGACAATAAATCGTATCCGACAGACGTACCTGATAACACTGATCCACTACATGGGCGGGTCGATTCGCAAGGACATGTCGAGCAAGGTGACGCACCTGATCGCGGCGGCGGCCACGGGCGACAAGTATCGGTACGCGTCGGGCTTCGGCCTGCCTGTGCTGGCGCGCTCCTGGGTCGACGCGTGCTGGGAGCGCCGCGATGACCCTGCCTGCTTCGCCACTGACGATGCTATGATTGTAAGCGTTTTTCTGTTATAGACGAAAGAATTAAAGGAGTTTTTATAAATTATTTAAGTCATTCACTAATTGGCTGTGTTCTAGTAATATATAATATTGAAAGAAAAACATATTGTATAGGTAATGAATTTTTAGGTAAATGAATTAAAATTAATTCAAATGTAAAATTCTGTCCCATGCTGATGACGCTGCGGACTCAGAAAAATTTAATTGACGCAACCGTGAAATTACAAATTTTCGTTAACAGTTGCCATTTGCAGAAAAGGTTGTTGTAATTTTTAAATTTAATGTCATTAGAAGGTTGATAGCCAATGCCGATTGAATAAACTGGAGACCAATCCGCTCAGCGTCCATGCGTAATGAAATATTAAAAATTTCAGAAGGAGCACAAGTTGAAGGTGTTCGCGGGCGCGCGCGTGTGTTTCGTGGGCTTCCCCGAGGATGAGACGCAGCACATGGCGGAGGTGCTCGCCAGCAACGGCGGCGCCGCGTGCGCGCTCGACGACGCCGACTGCACGCACGTCGTGAGTACCGCTCCCCGCCACTCACACACACACGCACAGACATACAGAGAGAGACACGCAAACACGATATACACACACAAACATACACACTCGATATACATTCGATACATTACAAACATCAATTAAAGCTTAAGATAGTTCAGTTAAACCATTATCATAATAAAACCTATTTTAATGAGTTGGTTGTTTTTTTTTTTTTTTTTTTTTTTTGAATTTTGTGTAACTATTTTAGTAACGGCGTAATTTAAATATTTACTTTTACTCATTGAATTGTGCTGTTACAAATAGTAAAATATTTTTATAAATGTCGTGGATCTCACAACTTTGTATTTTTTCATAACATAGTGTATATTTATTATTTTCTTTTATCAACACAAAATGAAGTTTGCCCTAAAAATTAATTAAAGTAGTGATGAACGAAGCCACAAACTCTCAATACAGTATTGATTTTGTTCAAATGAATGTTAACAACAGAGCGTTTACCTCTAAATTCTTAAAATGCCAACTTATTTATACACTATATGGCACATTAGACTCTAATTTTAGCATTATGAAATCAGCATGCACGTAGTAGTATCCTTGGGAACACAAATCACTATTAGTTAGTTTATGATTAGTTACTTTGTAGACAGTACGAATTATGGGTAGCAGTAGTTACTTCCTCAGTTACTTTATTATTTTAAGCTTACTGTACTTCTCATATTAGCACAGTATTGAGGCAATATCCTCAATGCCGATCATTGTTTGACAAACAATTCACGAACAAACAAAAAATCAAAGTTATGAATATTTATCAACATCACTCGCTAACGTAACTTATAGATTTTGGTATGCGATTGTGTAAAAAGTTCCATTATATTATTTTGTATATATATGCAATGGGGCGATGCACTAGTACCACGAGTAGCCACTTCCTCCCCGCACGGCGCGAAGTCACCCATTGTCTATTTAATTGTTTTGTTTCATTAGTTATAATACACGGCTTTATCACTCTCACTTTAAATGATCCAATAGCTACCTTTATCGATGCATATTTTTTTTTATTTATGGTCATTTCACTCACATTAGTGTACGGTGTTGTACTTTTTGTTTACTTTTGTCACTTAACAGTTACGATTTCAACTTTTTTTTCATTGGCTTTCTATTCATGTAAATAACCTTAATATTACGCTTTGATAAATGGTTGTAGGTAATTTAAGCACTTTTCACCTATTTTATTTCCTCAATCTTTGTTAGATTTTTACCGTTGAAATTTGAATTAAATGTTACTTACATACAAACATTAGCAGCGATACATAATTGAATATCATTCTTATAATCAATTAAAAATGACCCGCTTCACTGTGTCTAACGTTTTCTATCACAATAGTAATTAAATCGTTGTGCATGTTTGTATTTGGAATGGCTTCATTACATCATTGCGTGGTGTGTTTCACACATGTTTCAGGTAATGGCCAATGGGGAGACTTTCGGTCGTTCGCTTATCCTCTCACCCCATCTCAACACTCCTAACAATTCCGCCAAGCCCCTCCGATCCTCACCGAGTCGATCCCAAACCACTCCAAAGAGCTCTCTGTACCGTAGGCTCTCGGCTCGCCTCTCGGGTCGCCGCACTAGTCCTAACAAACAGACGAATCAAACTAACGATGGAAAAGTACAAGAAGACAGAGAGGAGCGCTTGCAAATAGCAAGAGACAGTATTAGAAATAGTTTATGCAACGATAAAGAAAAATCTCAATCTGAGGATATCAGTATTATTAATGTAGGAAAATCTTTTACAGACGATATGTGTTCCGATGTTCACGACTCGAGTAATAGATCTCGCGCTGAAACGCGAAAATATAAAAGTAGCAATAAAGAGAATAAATATTTATCCCAAATTATTCACGGTAGCGTCCGAAACACTAACAAGGAAAAACGCGAAGTGTTTAGAAATAAGTCTTTAAATGTCTTTAATATAGTCGATTGTTTGGCGGAGGCGGGATCTTTGCATTCGTCTCTAACAAGGAGCTTATGTGATTTAGATCCGAAAGATGAGCCAGGATTTCTTTTACCTGTTTCGCCGGCAAACAAAGACTTACAACATTCTAATACTACTATCTCTTCTGGTAAAAAAAGAAGTCGAAATTCAACCGAATCAAACTTTCAAGTTATTGCTATAGATAGCAACAATTTATCTCCCGATAAATCGGAAGATGTTAATTGGAAATCTATCAAAAGGCTCAAAATTAAAGACTCGTTCAAATTTAAAACTAAACCTACTATTTTTAAAAAGACTAAAAAAGAATCCGTCTGTAAAGCGTCGGGAGATATTACCGTAGAAGCCGTAACTCCAGAAAATGTTAAGCCAACGGACCCTGCGGGAGAATTCGTTGCCTCGACTTCTTCACCGATCAGAGAGTACGACGACACGTCCATTTCTTCTATGAATATCAGTAAGCAGTCCGGATTCTTCGATATATCTTTCGCTTCGATCCGAAGCTCAAAAACTGTGAAATCGGCTTCAAAGTTAAGAAGAAGCGTAAAATCGTTTACTTCATCGTTTAGAAGCGAACGAAAAAAGAAATACGAAAAGAGAGCCGAACGCAATACGGTCGAGGTAGACGCCAACCACCTGCCTCCGGAATTGAAAAATGTTTCGACGCCCAAAAGAGACCTCGACGATATGCATATCGACATATCGCCGGTACAAGTCGACACGGTGGACAGCACGGACATGAGAACTCCGGCGAGAGACGAGCTGGACGAGTCCGTCATCTTCAAGACGCCCCAGAGCGGGTGGCGCGCCCACCGGCACTCGTACTGCGGCGGCCCCGTCCCCCGCCCCTCCCCCGCCCCCTCGCCGCGCCGCGCCGAGCTGCGCGCCTCGCCGCCCCCCACCCGCGACGCCCGTGCCTTGTCGCAATGCCATGGACTATCGCTACCGGTACTAACCCCATTTAATTACAGTTCTACTAAATATTAGATTAAGCTTGTCGTGCAGGAGACCTCTCTGAGGTTTGTCGCGAGCGTATCGAGATAGGTTCATTCTCAAAGATCCTTCGCTGTTATGCTTGCATGTTACGTCGAATGTGTAGGTGCTTATAGAGCGTGCACAAGGAGGTGTGAGTTACTCGTATTCATCATTATTGTACTGTATCTATGACTTATAATGTCATAATAATTTTTTATGAATCTAATTTTGTGTTTGTTTTATTTCGAATTTATGACTTAGGTGGTCGACGAACACAACACGGTGGTCGCGCCGGAGTGTTCGCCGCGCGTCCACGTCGTCAAAGCGGAGTGGTTTTGGGCATCGGTGCAAAACGAGGAGGCCCAAGACGAAAGAGAATATCTCTTCAAAGATGTAAGTATCGCATCGAGAGGGTGAAGCGAATCGTGTGCCTCACAGAATGTCACGTTTATGATAAACGTTTATATAGAAAGTAAACGGTAAAATAAGAAATCCTGTCTATCCGGCGACAGTACCTGGACGAGGTGTCGCGGCGCTCGTCGGTGGGCGGGCCGGGCGCGGCGGGCGGCGCGGGGTGCGCGGGCGCGGAGGAAGGCGCGGGGGGCGCGGGCGCGGCGGGCGGCACGCCGGCGGCGCTGCAGCGGCTGCGCAAACGCAAGCTGCGCGGGGGCGACGCGGCGCTTCACAAGCGCCGCTCATCTGTAGGCGACGCCGTGCTGCTCAGCCTGTCTGGGAACCTGCTCGACTGCACACCCTCGCCGGACGGGAAGCAACTACTCGAAGGTGACTTTTCCCCACCATTCCTCTCAGACGGTTGTCGTTTTGTATAATTTTAGTAGATTTGTAATGAAAGATATTTACATTTTAGAGTCCGAAGTACCTGACAATGTGGTGCGAAAACTAATGTCTCCGCGACAACAGGTTTTTATGGAATTACTTCAGACGGAATCAAATTATGTCGGTATACTACACACTATTGTAAATGTAAGCTGAAAAATAAATTACATACTACATTTATTACTATATATGCACATACCCTCCCTTTTTTAACATTCGTGATCGTTTTGTAGATGTTTAAACAACCTTTGGAAGAAATGGCCGAAGAAGATAGCAGTAATGGCAAAAATCAAGCTTTGCTCAATAACACAGAACTCAAAATTATTTTTGGCAATCTTCCGCCTATCTATGAACTACACCAGTAAGTTTAAAATTAAGTTTTTACTAACTTTTTTTGTTAATTTCGTTGTTTCTAAACAAAATTATAAGTTTTAACCTTATTTTTAACTTTGATATAAATATTAAAGAAAGCTAACTTGTTATTAAGGTTTATAATCATAATTAAACTTCATTTAACAGTTTGATAAAACAGTGCATTCTATACATGCAGTGTAATAGGACACTACAAAAAACAAATAACAATTTCTCATAGACTTAAAATAACTATCTCAGACGGATGCTGGAGGAGCTTCACTACGCGCAGGCGCACTGGAGCGAGGAGGTGAGCATCGGGCGGCTCGTGCTCAAGTACACGCCTGACATGGTGAAGGCCTATCCGCCCTTCGTCAACTTCTTCGAGAATACCAAAGAGATGCTGCAACAATGCGACCGTGAGAACCCAAGGTAATTGACCGATGAAGTGTCGATGATTTTGGTTTAATCATCCAAAGAAGTTAACTAATAACTTCACTTTTTTTTTCAGATTTCATGCATTCCTGAAAATTTGTCAAACGAAACCAGAGTGTGGCCGACAAAGTCTGCAGGAATTATTAATAAGACCGGTGCAGCGATTACCCAGTATAAGTCTGTTATTAGATGGTGAGTTCTTTTTAAAAAACAATTTTAAGTAGTGATTATCATTATCGCTTGGTCGACTATGGCTATTAAATATCACTTTAATGAAAATAATTTCACAACTGCCGGTATCGCAGGATTATTGCAAGTTCATAATAGCTAAGCGAGGCCAGGACGGCCTGACGATCGTTCTAGTGTAGTGGTGTATGTCCTTGTGGATCTCCCCACCGTGCTTCGGAGAGCACGTAAAGCTGTCGGTCCCGGTTGTTACCATAGACACCTGGTAACGATTGTTACTCATGGTAGGGCAATTATCCGTCAACCCGTCGTGGGGCAGCGTGGTGGATTAAGCTCTAACCCTTCTTCTATATGGAGAAGAGGCCTTCATTCAGCAGTGGGTGATTTACACTATACAAGTTGATGCAGTACAGTACACAAGCGGCCAGGGCCATACTGGAGGTAAGAACGTTTGCTTCGTTACAGACATCCTAAAGCACACGCACAAGAGCAACCCGGACCACGCGGCGCTGGTGTCGGCGCTGGCCGGCCTGCGCGAGGTCATGTCGCACATCAATGAGGACAAGCGCAAGACCGAGGGCCAGCTGCAGATGTTCGACATCTACAACGACATTGACCAGTGTCCGGTAAGGCTACTTTTGTGTCTTTTGATGTGAAACATCTATAGCGGCGGGTTAGACCGACTGTTGGGGGAGCGACGCGTCGCGACATGCGGCGATATCGTTAAACGTTTCGTGATTTCGTGCGTTAGGTATCGTACCTAAAGGAATCGATATCTATAAGTATTTTTATCGTACCTTTGATTTGTGATGACTAAATTTATAATGAATTAAATTAATAATTATAATATTGAATTTTTTTTGTCACTGATTAAGGGGTAACACCACTATAACTGTCGAAAAAAAAACGCTGTTTTTACGACTTTTTTTTTTGGTTGGAAAGAAAGGTGATAAGAAAATACAATTCAAAGATATTATTGCGTGTATATTCAAGTATGTTACAAAAAATTTACATCCTAAAATATTCGGAAGTGGACTCTGGAGCCCTGACGAATTCAAGGGGCACCGCAGCACGCAGCATAAGTGATGCAATAAGTAATATTTAAATTAAATTTGGCGTTGTGGGCATCAAATAAGCATACAAAACGAGGATATAACTGGAGATGTTTTATTATTACAGGCACATCTCGTATCGTCGCATAGATCGTTCGTGTCCCGCTGTGAAGTAGTCGAACTGTCGAAGGAACTTTCCGGACGTGGAGATCACCTCGTGCTATTTCTTTTCACAGACACGATGGAAGTGTGCAAAAAGAGATCAAAGGTAGATTTCTAATGTTTTTAATGTATACAAATTTTTGTTAATATAATCCAAAACGATTATTTAATCATTTTATTGTAGTATTAGGCCATGTTCAGATGGCAAAATTTTGACGCGCGTTTTCAAATCGCACAACTAGACATCCTACCATTTACATAAAACTGATCACATGAGCACGCGTTAACAGTGAGCGTTAACGCGGTGCTCAGAGAAAAAGTCTCTGGACGCAGGCGATCGCGCGTTGACGCGCGCTTTGATATATATGTAACGTCCATTGATTGTTCAGTTGAGCGCGCGTTACCATCGTGATCGCATGTTTTTTTTTTATAACTTTCGTAAATAAATAGATATTGTTTTCGTATTTCGTTCATAAAAATAAGTGTAATTAAATAATTTAGATTCATTTTCTCTCAGATTCGGATATAATGTTGCAAACAAACTGGGTCCATTTAATTAAAAGTCTAAAAACGGATTTTATCGCGTTTATTTAAATTTACTGTTTAACAATATTTAATTTAAATTATTTCCCGACGTTTCGGACCCTTTACAGCGTCCATGATCTCGGGGGACTGAGGTGGTGGGTGTCCGAATAATGAATCAATTGTTACATACCCCGCTTTTTATACAATTATAAATTCCATAGGGTCCATTTAAAAAAATAATCTGAACCCAATGTGTGCGTTTTCTTTTTCTATATATATTTTTTGTAATATAACCACAAAATAATAGCGTCTTCCACGTCCATTACCTAAGCTCTACTGAAACAGACTGACGAACTCTCGCAACGCGCGTTAGCGCTTGTCATCTGAACTCTTTATAAATTTAATCGCGCGTTGACCTGCGTTACGGCGCGTTACATGTGAACTTAGGCTAAAGTAACATTATCTATTTATTTAGGCTTTCAATAGTAAAAGTCCAACGAATGGTACGGGCACGATGCGCATAGGTTCCAGCAAGCCCTACCGACACATCTCGCTCATGCCGCTCAGCACCGTCAAGCGTGTCGTCGACATACGGGAGGCGGAAGGTATATCTTGATTAATATCATAAAAGTTACTTTGTGAGAGCTGATGGATTTTTATTACACTTTCACGCTGAACTGATCTGAATTAGCCTGTAAACATCCCTCTGCTAGGCTAAGGCCTAAATAGCGAAGCTATATAGGAGAAGAGTTGGAGTTCAATCCGCCAGGCTGCTCCACTATTTTTTTATTATATATTATTGGCGGATAATTTTTCCACCTAACGGATTTACGTGCTCTCAGATGTACGGTTGGGTCTCACAAGGACATAAACCCAGATCAGAAACAAATATTTGCTCAAAACAAATATCTGCCCCGAGCGAATCGTAACCGCGACCGCCGAAGTTAAGGGGACTTCTTGCACCACTACACCAAGACAATTGTCTAGAACATATGTATAAATGTACATATAATATATAATAAAATTTTACAAAAATTTTCTAAATTAAATTAGAAAAATTCTTTATACACAATGTATTTTAAAGTCATTAATACTTCACTATGAAATTTAAAAAAAAGTATGTTATCAGATTGCCACAACGTGTTCGCGCTGATGTGTCGGAGCAACCAGGAGCTGAAGGAGAAGTTGTACTCGTTTATGATCACCGACGAAACCGTCGACAAGTCGCATTTCCTACGACAGCTGTGCAGGCAGATGGCGAACACTGTCTGCAAAGCTGATGCCGTTAGTATATAATTTTTAAACCAAATAAATCATTGCTAAAATAAGACATTACCGGTGGGAGGGATGTGCTGTGCCGCGCTCCCGGCTGCATGGGTATCACCATCTTGCTTGTTGCTCCCGTGAAACAGCTTTGCTGTGTTCGGAGAGAAGAGCAAGACAGGTAGTGTAATTACTGGCACCGAGACTTTAACACCTTATGTCTCAGGATAGGCAACATATAAATGAGTTGTCTGAGCTAGTTCCAGGTAAACTAGTTTATGTCCATGGGTGACGTCAACCACTTACCATCAGGTGGAACGTCTGCCAGTTTGACTATCCAACTAAAATAAAAAAGTATATAATTTATATTTTTGTTTAATATTATGAACATAAGCCCAATATTAAAGCTTGATATTATTTTTTAAAGTATACAAATTTAATATTAAAATGAAACAGGACAAATTTCTGGCGTGTCTGGAGTCGCACCAGCTCGATATCGACACCAGCGACCTCGCGCTCAGTACCCTCTCTAAAGTATCCAAGTTTGCCGCTCGAACCAGAATTAAGGTACGATATATATATATAGATCGTTTATTAGTACGATTTTTATTTTCTTTATTTTGGTGATTTGTTGTAAATAATTTAGGTTACTCCGTTTTGTTTGAAGGTATATTGCAAAAATATTTATATTCTTAATTTCTAATATTAAATGCTATCGGCATGACTTTCATCGTAGATCGCATCAATAGTAATATTAATAACAGTCCCGGTAAGTCGTTCAAAAATTATCTAAACTGGTCAATAACAAAGGCATGTAAAATCAATGTCGAAACACTTAATATCTCGTTGTAATTTACCAGACATCGAAATTCATTATATGTTTCAGTTTGTAATAAAATTTATTTGCTGTAAAAATCTTTATAAATAAAATCACCACTAGGAATTTTTAATATGTAAGCTTAATGCAAAAGAGTATGGGCCGGTAAATCTACAATAACAAAGTCGTTCGAGACGTAACGCGTGGCGCATAGCGCGTAGCGCGTAGCGCGTAGCGCGTGGGGCGTAGCGTGTAGTGCGTAGCGTCGTAAACGAAGTGCGTGGTGTTGTAGCTGGAGGCGCTGGCGGGGCTGGGCGGCTGGCTGCGCGCCGACCCGGGCGCCGTCCTGCTCGACACTTGGGTATTGCGCGCTCACTTACTCGCACAGGTCTGACCCGCCGACCCGCCGCGCTGCTTCCTGACTCGCCTCTCGCCTCTCGCTCCCACCTCATCGTGACCGCATCTGTGATCGCATCCGTGTCCGCATCCGTACCTCTGACTGTTGGCATATAACAATCGTAACTCTCGAGGGATTCGAAGGTTTCGAGACCGAAATATTATTTTATTTGAAAACCCATCGTTATCCTTATAATTTTATTTCGGTATCGAGGGTTAAAAATTCATCGGTATATATTATCTGCAAACCGTATGTTGAATTGTAATTTTGGGAGTAATTTATCAGTGAAGTGAAAAAATACGTATATGTCAGGAATCAGCGTGTCTGCATCGGTAAACTTCAAAGCTTATTAAAAACTATTTAACATACATTACGTCATGTCTAAAATACTTATTATTCATTTCATGTAGGTATGTCACCTACTAAAAATACAAATTCATTATAAATAACACTTTGCTAGATATCATTTGTGATTAACTGTTTGTGAGCGTGCCGTACCTGAGGTTTTTGAGCTATTTCTTGTATGGACAAATATGTCACGCAGTAGTTAGGGTATTGGGTTCACACACAAATTCATTAACTGTTCATAATGTTCATGTCCTTTATTTGATAATATATGAGTATTATTATTATGTAATGGGTACTTTAACTTTTAAACCATTTGATGTAATAAATACTTACATTGCCATATATACACAGAATTATATAATGTTGAATATATTTAGTTATTAAGATAAATTTTCAACGGTTCATATTTACAGTTATATCTGTATATATGTGGCATTAGAACTATATGCACTATATTAAAATAGTGGTGGTTATAAGTTCTACACGATACGTGTTTTGTGTAAACTGCATTGGAATTGGTGTCACGTTTGTGGTGATGATTTTAATTTTATTGCTTTTTTTTTATATTTTATTATCTTATACAACTTTTTTGTCAAAATGTTATTTAAAGAATATAAAAACATAAAATACGCAAGTAGTCTTTCAATCTAAACAGATTGCATATTATATTAATACTTGTGTAATTTTATTTATAAAGTAAATAATACATGAAAAAAAATAAAAAAAATCAACGAATGTATTAAAATGTATATGTATACATATTTATATTGCTACATCGATCGACTCGCACGTACGCAGGTGGGGCGCGCGCTATCTTTCAACAAGACTCCTTCGAAGCTGAAACGCGCCATGTCGTCAATGATATCGCCGTTCGGCTCCACCTCTAACCTGACGCCAGCCTCGCAGCTGGCCCAGATGAGGCTCGCCAGTTGTAACAACATAAACGTAAGCGGCTTCTTTTATGGGCGGGAACATGGACGTGAACCCGAACCCGTTCGCCGGCCGTCTTCAACTTATCGCTGCCGCCGGACACTAAACGAAGTCGTTAACTTGCAGGAGATGGGCGCGAGCGGCGGCGGCGAGGGCGGCTCCATGCTGGTGGCGCCGCTGTCGGTGCAGCCCACGCGCAAGGCCGCGGCCGGCGCCGGCGCCGCGTTGCGCCGCTTCTGACGCCGCTCGCAGCGCTCCGTGTGACGCGAGCCGGGCCCCGCCCGCCCGGGCCGCCCGCCCTAGCTTCGTGGTCGATCGGCGGAGTAGTGATTTGACATTTGATTTCGCTCACCGACCGTATCATCTATTTTAAAAAAATCTAGTGTCCCAGTGACGATTGATGACGCGCGGGGATTTTGTGATCGAATGTGATTCGTGAGTGAGTACGCTTCGGGCTCGGCCCGGCGCGTGTTGCCGTCGGAAACGGAAGTGCCTTGTAGTATTGGAGGATCGAGCCGTCCGGATCGTTTCGATCGATAGTATTATTTGAATTGAAAAGTGAAGAAGAACGAAGGAGCTTCGAGTGTCAAGGTCGAAAATTGTAAATTAGATTTATAATAATCGATATGGCGGAAATGGCGCGATCTTCGATTGCGTGATTTGTGGTATCGAGTTGTGCAACTATAAACCAAATGAAAGTCGAGTAAAATTAAGTCATTAAGTTTCATAATTTTTCATAGTTGATTCTCATACCCACTATTGGCAGCTCTAATCGTGTAGCTAGTTTTGGGATCTGTGTAATATCTTGAATAACTTTAAACAGATATTTTTTAAAACTTGTGTCGCATAGAGAAATATTGATATTATTGATTAGTTTTGAGTAATATGTACATATTGTGATATTTTAATTTAATCGTGAGATAGACAGTCGTAGGCTAGAGTAGTATTGTATCTGTTAACCTACCATTTCCGTCTGCTAAAGATTTTAAGCGTTCCTAATATTTGCTTTGACGCTTATGGACGTTTAATACATTACAAACTTTTTTGTGAATATTAACGACCGACTGGTCGCATACGTCCTCGTTGCGTGTTACGCTCTTCAGTACTCGACTCGCGTCAAAAAAGCTCAAAAGCTGTAACACTCACCGACATCGTATCATGTGTACGCATATTAATGCATTGTACAAAGTTCTATATTTATAAATATTTTAATTGATTGAAAGAATAAACGTTTATTTTCAATCACAAGCTTTTTAATTTATATATCACCAATAATATATTTTCTATTAATCGATGTAAAGACAAAGACTAAATATTAAAAGCGTTTCATCGACATTGCAAAATTATTTGTATGGAATCGCAGTTCTCAAATGTATAAAGTGAAAGTAAGTCGATGAAATGCTATGCGGCGCGACGCGGCCGCCGCAAGAACACGTAGGCGTTGCGGAGAGCGCGCAGCGCGGGCGCCAGCAGCGCGGCCGCCAGCGGCGCGCCCGCCGCCCACACGCAGCGCCGCGGCAGCTCCGCGCCCATCAGCAGCGACACCCGCATCACTACGGCCGCCTGCGAGAACGAGCGCTCGGTCCGCACCGAGGAACTTACATACAAACTGGAATGCTCACCTACACTCAAGAAACGTTCCGAACAGTGCGATTGCATCACTTTCTACTAGTATGAACATTATTCAAGGAATAGAGAAAAATAACAGATTAAAAATTACCACCAATAATTTTTTAATAATACTAGCAACTCCTAAGAAAGAGACAAAATTCCATTAGTTGACGATCCTGCTCGGAATTATTTTTTCCCATTTTTATTTTTTACATGTCTATCTCTTCATACAAATCTCAAACTTATGTTAAATAATTCAAGGTGCATATTTGAAAATACAATTTAACACTAGAAGCGCCGGAAATTACGACCCCCCTTAAACCGCCACCGTGCCAAATTTGTCCTATTGTATTTTATTGCAAGGTTTTTTAGCAAATAGCATGAACATTAAATAAAACTATTTATTATTTACTATAATATGTTTAATTATTTATTGAAAATAAAATTTTTACTCCTTACTAAACAAAACATAACGAGTTATTAGTTATCATCCAAACTTTTTGGTTTTATAAAATAATATTCTGATATTATTTTTTAAAACCAGAAAGTTTGGTAAGTTCTGACTTATAAAGTAATTTTTAGAAGAAATGAATAAGAAATACTATAAACTAGTTATTGTTATTTGAAGAACAAATATCGCATAAATAATATTCTGTACTTGTACATTTTTTGCATACAGTTTTT
This sequence comes from Euphydryas editha, assembly GCA_036937285.1. Taxonomy (NCBI): domain Eukaryota; kingdom Metazoa; phylum Arthropoda; class Insecta; order Lepidoptera; family Nymphalidae; genus Euphydryas; species Euphydryas editha. The sequence continues at coordinate 10,186,515 of JAUPFZ010000004.1, forward strand.
TTGCACTGATGACATTTCACAGACGACTTATTATTAGAGCAATTTGACTTGACCTGACATCTTGTACGTTTTTCTTGCTTTTCTGGCAAGTTATCCGGTACAGTTTCAGGTATGGTTGTTTTCCTATTATTAATATTCAGTGTCCCCAATTCTTCTCCCAATTGCAATAAAAAGTCTCTACGTTTCATTGTACTACCATTAATAATTTTATACAGCACCCATGCGTTTATACCAGCCAAGTCTAACACATTATAAAACGTATGAACTGGCCAACGTCTAGAAGGCGCTTTTACAGTGTATTTGCGACTCATAGAGTCCACAACATCGACTCCATATTTTGTGCTGTTGTAAAATAGCACTGTCTCTGGTTTTCTCTTTGAACTGGTGCTTATTGTAACATCGGGATGCATAGTACTCAGCATTAGTACATTTTTACTAGGTTTAGCTTGGTAAACAGTCAAAGATGTATCGCCTCTTTTTAGTATAAGCGAACTGTATAATTCTTCTTTTGCAGTCTTCACGGAAACAGGGATTTCTCTACGAGCTCTATTGATTGTGCCCACGATACTTGTATTTTTAGACTTCAAATAATTCGCTAGTATAAGCGAAGTGAAAAAGTTATCACAGGTAACATTTCTACCTTTATTGACGTAAGGTTCTATCAATTTCTTCACTACCCAGTCACCTAAACGCTCGTCTTTTACTTTATTATCATCCTTTCCAAGGTATGGAAATGCATTTATTACATAATTTTCGTCTTTGTCAACAGCCATCCAAAATTTTTGACCATATTTGTCAGGCTTCGAGCTCATAAACTGAGTAAACCGACAACGGCATTTTGAAGGAAAAAGTTGTTCGTCGATTGTTATATATGGCCCGGGTATATAACAAGCTTGTGCATTCGAAATAAATTCATACCAAGTTTCGGAGATCATAGCAAACTTATCTTCATTTAGTCTTTGGCGTCTACTAGATTTGTGGTCAAATCGCAGATACTTCATTATCTCACGAAAACGATTACGGGACATTATTGCTTTTATTATAGGATTACCCCATTTGAGCGACCATAATGAATCTACATCTAAGCTATGGGATCCAATTGCACCACGTATGTAAAGTATACCAATAAATGCTTCTAATTCGTCTACCGTTATAATCCAATTCTCATCTTGCAATTCACGTCGAGCCTCTTCTATAGTGCAATCTAATATGTGCTTTATCATTTTTCTTGTAAACATTAGTTGCCAAGCACTCTTACAAGTTTCATCGACATTGCGCTTGGCATGTGGGGTTGGCCCAACTCGATCTGTGAAAATATTTTGACGACTATACCTACCAGATGTACTACCAGCTTCTGTAACTGTCCAAACTGTGCCATCCGGCGAAACAACTGTATTACTGGAGCTTGAAAAAGATTTAGAATCGGGGTTGGTCGATATTGTGGATGAACCCCGTCCCACCGATGACCGACCGCGACGGCCTCGAGTACCTCGACCTCTACCTCGTCTTTGCATCTGCCTTCGATCCTGTGTCTCATTCGCCGAACTCATAATACTTGAAACCTCTGAAACAAGTAACAAGATAAAACATTTACAAAAGAAATCTATAAATATTCTATTAGAATATTTCAAAGACATATCAATAATAAAGTTAGTTACCTGGAGATTCAAAGTGTCTCTGAACTGTATTTCAAATTCGTCGGAAGAATTTGAGCTGGTTTCCAACACATAATCATCATCCGAGTATAGTAAGGGTTCGCCATCTGATTCATCTTCCAAAATATCATTCAAACAAGACACGATTTCATGTGGTTTTACAATTTTACTACGTTGACTCGCCATATTTATAAACGATGGAAGTCGCCGCCTAAGGAAAAGAATCACGTGCACTCGTTGCGAAGCGCTATAGGCAACTGACCGCTGAGCTCTAGTGGATATTACGCTCACGTCTCACCCGCCCTTGCCTCTCCCGCGGCCCCCCTGCATTCACTAAACATCGTATAACTGTTTCAAATACTGAAGGGACAAAAATGACCCAGCGGCGGTTCTAGGTAAATCATGTTATAATTTTTTAAATATGTTTCTTATATATCTGAAAACACTTTAAATTGATAAAATATTATTAATTATTAAAAGTCAAAAAGTTTTACGGACGTAACTGTAAAAATAAAAAATATATAGACGATCAAACTTGCAAATGGGACAAAATTGGGACAGCGGCGCTTCTAGTGTTAAGTGAGTTTTCCAGTTATCAAAATCAAAATCAAAAACAACTTTATTCAAATAGGCTCACGAGCACCTTCGAATCGTCATTTTACAAATTAAAACTAAAAAGTGATTATTGTAAAAGTAAAGCTACCGGACGATACTACGATTCGGAATGTAGATTCTGCAGAAAAGAATCAGCAAGAAACTCCGCAGTTACTCCTTTGAAAATAATATATAAACTGTGTTTTAGTACAAAATTAGTAATATCTTGCATGAAATACAGCGCCACTAAGTTCATACATCTTTATCAACTAAGTAATGCAGCACGCGTTATCTATTTTTTTTTTTTTTAATTATATAAATTCTTTGGTACGCACGTCACCGGAGCGCGGTGCTTCCGAAATTATATCTACGAATCTATCCTACTATTATAAATCTGAAGAGTTTCTTTGCTCGGATTGACTCAAGGCCAGATTTAGGGGAGGGAACCGGGACTACGGCCTCAGGGCCTCGACAAAAGAGGGGCCTCACAATAGAGACTTTGGAAAAAAAATTCAAACTCAGACCAGTAAACAGTAGTAAACAACTTATCCTTTCATATTATTTTTCGCGTTTTACCTTTACGTACAGTACTTTTTACAAACATGATTCCGTAATATTATTTTTAAGTTTTGATGGTATCAAATAGCACTGAAGAGCGCTCATTTTCAAAAATGAAAATTATAAAAAATATACTTCGAACCACGACAACAAAACCGTTATATCAAAGCTTTCTCTCCTGAGCATTGAAAGTGATTTGCTTCTGGAACTGGATTTCAGCGAAATTACCAACGATTTTTCGGCAAAAAAACTCGGAAGGTTCTGTTCGTTAACGCTAAAATTTAATTTAAGACATTTTTTGTTTCCGATTATGTTTGTTAAATAATAAAAGAATCTATACTTGGTTTCACATTAAATTATTTATTGGAAAACTCGACTGAAAAAAAAATTCCATTTGGAAAATAATTTGGGACAAAGGGGTCTCCACTCTTTTGTTGTGCCGAAGTCTCCAGACCTCTAAATCCGGCCCTGGCCCGATTTTGTGTTTAGATATCCTCTACTGCGAAAGATATATGTATAGTCTAAAACGGCACGCTACGATACATAATAGCGGAGTATAGTAAACATAAAGGCGGCTGAACCTCCGTGGTGGTCTAGATATAACCTTACCAGAACGATAAAAGGTATGATCTGCCACTGAGCGCCGATTCTTGTCGAGCACGCATTCTCTTCGGTTGCGATATTCATATCAGAAATGAAGTCGTGGTTGCGATAAACATACAGCAGCGCAACCAATTCTAACAGACAAATGGAGGGCATTGTGACGCCAGACATTATTGCATCCACACTTTCGAGCAGAGCCACACCACTCTGCAATTTATATTTATTACTTAAGACAACAGCCATCGGATTTTTAATATGACTTTTAACTAATAGAAAGAACGATACAAGGTGAGGGTTTGTATAAACCTTGGATTTCATACAAAATGATTTTTTTAAATATTGGATAGTGTTTAACTACAAATCAACGATCAAATACAAAACATCGTTCTGGAAAATTTCAAAATATTCTGTAAAATGTCGGCGATAGTACGAGTTTGTCTTTTTAAGATTCATTATACACTCATAATAAAAGATAGTATGAATCATAATATAACTATTTTTACTGTTACAGATCGGTAAAAAAAAGTGTAATGTAAAGCTATTTTCTTGAACTCATAATAAAATCTTTACTAAAATAAATATTTTAGTTATCTTGAGTATTCAATATAGCTTAAAACTGTCTTATAATATATAATTAAAACGAATACCTACTTTAAAAAATATCATAATTTCAAAATAATTTGAAATCATTCAAAGTGAAACGCCTGACACGTCGACAGTGATGCGAATTTTTGTTTTAGGTAAAGAACCTATGATATAGTTTGCATCCGTATATTATATACGAGTACAATGTTCGCCAGTAGTAGATCTAGCACTTAACGTTTTAATTTCGATTCGTGTCTGCTTTATGACGTAGATTAATAACAAAATTCAATACAAGTAAAATAAATTGATAGTGATGTATGTATATGGTATTAATTCTTAAATTATTACTTAATAATTTACTTATGTACCTACTTAATTCTAAAGTTAAACAAGTATTTAAAACTTATTCAATAAATCTTACATTTGTTGCAAACAAAAGACTTAACCCCATGCAGGTTAATATAGTGCCAGCGACCACAGCTTGTTCTGCAAAACTAGATATAAAAATTAAAATAAATAAATAAACGTCTCACACTCAACGGCCCCCAGTAGGATGTGAATCCTGTGTCAGGGGTCCGGAAACACGCACAATACACAAGCACAAACGCCCAGACCACGACAAACATCTGTATGGTCTATACAAATATTTGTCATGTGCGGGAATTGAACCCGCGACCGTTAGCCAGTTGCCGTGACCACTGCGCCAACGCGTCGTCATACTAAAATACTATAAGAATATGAAACTTAATTGTTTGAAATATCTGTTATTAAATAAAAATGTAATATAAAAATAGAAATAATAAACTATAAAAAAAAACACTCTACCGTAGTATTAGTTAAGTGTTTTCTTTAGATTTAAGCTATTATATCTTTTTCTATTCGATGTCTTATACTCTTTTATTAATTCCTGTACTTTGTGTTTTGAAGTAACGTATAAAATGTTCCTACTTACACTAATTTAACTTTATATTCAAATATCGTGTGTAGTGCAGTCTTGACAAGGATAAAAGCAACGCTGATGTAGGAAAATGATATACCACTGAATATAAGTGTTGATCTAAGTAAAAAATATAATAACATTATATTTATCACAACTGGGAATGCATACTTAATTTTTTTTTGCCTAAAGAAACTTACAAAAAATGTGAGTAGTTACTGATCACCGTACATTTGGAGTACATGGGAATTATCCATAAAGTACCTAAAATTATAATAACGAGGGCTACAATTTGTTTTATTAAAAATAATTTTAACGTATAGCAAGCACATTACTTTCCTTCATGTTGTAAACAGTCTTGGTATTAGGTTGAGTGCAATCGACTAGAGCACATATTGCAGCTCCAGCTGCATGCAGTCCGGTTAACAGGAGTAAAAGTCCGCTATGCCACACGTTTTCGCCATTGAGATGCGGATCGATGTGACCCGTAGCTTAATCGAAAGCAATAAAATTAATAGATAAAAATTGGTTGCTTGTAGGGTCGGTTTACGGGCGATAATTTTACTTGATAACGTCATAAGAAATTTTTAATTTTTTTTATCTGCCGATGGAGTGATGTATACATCTACATTATAATTAACACTCACCGTAGTGATTTAGACCTTTCCCGTGAATTATTTCCGATCCCACACTAGCTGAATGTATATAGATAGATATTTCTAAAGCATCAGCTAAACCCTACAAATATGCATCTTTTATGATCGAGTTGATAAAAAAATTATATAAAATAATAATAATGATTCTACACAAAAATATAAAATATACGACGGAAGTAAAAAATGAACGTTGACTTAAATACAAGTGGTGCAATCGTTATGTCAGAATATACGAAGGGTGACCCAAAAGTAATAATAATTAATGTAAAAGAGAATGATTAAGGATATCAAAATAATTTATTTTTCTACTTAGTCTCCTAAAAACTCAAAATACCTTTATCTTCTTTATCCACCTTTTTTCTAATCCTAGGATACCCTTAGAAAAAAATTATTTGTCTTGACTCTCTACCGTCTTCAAATTCATTTTACTTCGAGGTTTTCTTTAAGCCGAAGAAAGGGGTAAAATCACTAGGGGCAAAATCTGGCAGCTATCGCAACAGCGGCTTTGTGAGCGGGTGCGTTGTCTTGGTGAACCTGCACTCCAGCTCGCAGTTTGCTCCGTTTTTTTCTTTAATAGCCTCACTCGTTTTATTTGGTCTGCGTAGTTTTAGCCTATGTAATAGAACCGACAAAAATCCATATGAGATCCCTGTATTCTCAGCTATAGATATGCGTGATTCTTCGATTTGAAATAACAACATCTTTGACTTTTTTCACGTTATCTTCAACGAAAGACGTGGGTGGGCATCCCTCGCGATGTTTATTTTCAGTGGATGTTCTGCCCAGCTTAAACTCCTTTGCCTAGCGTGTAACTGTGGAATATGGAGAAGCAGAGTACCCCAATGTTTCCACCAAGTCGTTGTGTCTTTGGTAGACATTTTTTTAAAACAAAGATACTTGATCACAGGTCTAATTTAGTTTTTTTCCATATGGATGTTATCTCTTCGACGCTTTGTATTCAAATGAATCCACCTTCCTTTTTTTTCAAAATATTAAGTGCTGTTGGCCCTAGCATCCTTTACAGCATCACCTGGGGGCTTACTGAGACCCAGCCTTTAAAGCATGGAAGCCCACTAGTGGGGCTACGAGTGGGCGTACGTCTTATGGGCGTCTCTTGGTAAGATCGCACCTCGGCTTGGGACGACGTCGAAATGGATGAAGGCGCTACCTGGAGCGGGGGTCGATCGAGTGACGGTCCTACACGACTATAGCTATAAGCGTGTGCGGGCCATCGAAGCGCGAAGACCTCGCCTACACCGGTGGAGGCGGTGTTAGGGGTGTGCGATAATTATCGATAATTCGTAACTACTCGATAATTTTTCATTTGCTAATTATCGATAAGTGTGATTCGATAATTTTGATACGATAATTATCGATAATTTTTCATTCGATAATTATCGATAACTATCGATAATTTTTCATCCGATAATTATCGATAATTTTTTTTGATCCGATAATTATCGATAATTTTGTTTTTGATTCAATAATTATCGGTATATGTCAGCCGATAATTTTATCTAGTAATAAGTTTGAGAGGGAGAAGTGACGAACATTTTTTTTAGAGATTCGGATAGGCTACAGGGGTAAATATCGATGTTAGATCTCAGACGACCTTTTTTTAGGAAATCGGATAGGCTGCAGGGGTAAATATGGATCCTAGATTTCGGACGACCTCGTATACATTTGCGATATACAAAAATTATCGATACTTGTTATCCTTCATCCGATAACTATCGAGTCCATCCGATAATTATCGAATCTCCCAATAATTATTGATAATTTTCATCCGATAATTATCGATAACTGTTCATTAGATAATTATCGATAACACGATACGATAATTATCGATAGTAAAATTTTCGATAATTTTTTTCCGATGAACATCTCTAGGCGGTGTAAGTGTAGACTGTGTAGTGCCTACATAAGAGGCGTTGGCTAATGTGATCCTATCGACATTATTTATTTTTTATTATCGTCATTGGTCTATTTATATGATTTTTAAGTCGATTTTGCGTATATAAGCTAGCAAATTTTTTTTTAGATTTTTATGCGAACTGGAAATAGCCAATTATTATTACTTTTGGTCACTCCTCGTATCGATAACATATCAACCGTCAGTGTAAGCAGAGAACTACAGGTTTGAGTACTGTGACAACAGATTTTGAATCTGACTAAAAATATACCTACTGCAAGTACTTCTTTGGCACCAATCTTAAACACTTTACGCAATGCTTCTGGTAAACTGAGTAGTTTGATAAGGGAAGTGATCAAAAGGACAACTGACCAAATCCACGGTACGATCACAAGCCAAGAATATACATTGTTCCAAATTAACTGTTAAATTAATTAAAAAGTTAAATAAATATGTACATAAAAATAAATTTTTGTAAGCTGACTTCAAAAAACTCAACAAGGTACGAAATCAAAGTTTTGTTTGTGTTCATTCAAGTAGGTACTATGTCAAAGTCGAGCCCACTACCTGTCGAAGTACGAGGGTCTAATATAGTTAGGAGCGTGCTATTTTTATGAAACTACCCTCATTTTGAAGCTACATTATTCTTGAGTAATTTGGTTTTCATCAACATTCGTTACGGTTTCTCACATTATAACGTCGAACAAGTAGTGATAATTTAAAAAAATGGATAAAATCAGACATCATGTTGATTAATCACAGCACGATGTTCGATTTTATCTAAATTTAATTAAGATTTCAGTACTTGAATAAGAAAGATTTAGTACCAAAATAAATTTATGAAGACATGTTCGCAACTTTAGGGGAATCTGAACCTTCGTATCCTACTGTAAAAAAGTGGGTAGCAGAGTTCAAACGTCGAAGGTGACCCACGTAGCGGTCGGCCATCAACGTTTACCACCAAAGAAAACATAAAAAAATTGTGCGTCAGTTTTTTAGGATGCGAAGGGTGTAATCATGGTGAACTACTTTGAAAAGTGTCAAACAATAAATTCGGCCCATTATTGTAACTTCCTGCGACGTTTACGTGAATTACATACCTAATTTTAGAAAAACTTGCTGGATTGTTACGAATAAAAGTTTTGTTTCATCAGAATAATGTGCAAGTTAACATGTCAGTCAAGACTGGCAGAAATCTATCAGTGTGGTTTCGAATTGTTACCCCATGCTCCGTCTTCTCCTGATCTCGCTCCATTTGACTTTTATCTACTCTCAAAGTTTAAAATCCACTTAGAGGTTTTTTACGAGTGATTTTCTACGAACATTTTCTACGAATGATGAGGTTAAGGCTGCTGTCGACGCATATTTTGAAGACATGGACAAAGATTTTTTTAAAGCTGGTATAGAAGCCCTGCCCGACCGATGGAAGAAGTGTATAGAATTGGGGAGCTTTGCTTGGGGGACAATATGTTGAAAAATAATAATCTATAATATAAAAATAAGTCGGGTTTTCCTTCCTGACGCTATAATTCCAGAACGCACGAACCGAATTCCACGGTTTTGCATTCGTTGAAAAGGTCTCGGGCTCCGTGAGGTTTATAGTAAACAAAATTCAGGAAAAATTTCAACAGAAAAGCAGGAAAACAGGAAAATCATTTTTCACATACAGCGCCATCTCTGATACATAGCATGTACTACAAACCAATATGGTTTTACAAAAAACGAAGCCATCTGGTGGCGAAACGGAGTTCGCCGGGTTTGCTAGTAATAAATAAATTCCTACCTTATCATTTTTCTGATTAGGCTACGAACTTGGCAAATTTCCTATATATAAGCACGTGAAGCTATACCTATACCAAATAAATACAACCGGCGCGACTTGATAATAGTGCGTGTATAAACACAAAGAATATATTATTTGCACTTTGCAGAGGTTTTTCAAAAAAATATTTTTAATTTACAAGTTTTAGTCGTATTTTCTAATAACTAACAGGAGCAACAATCTTGTTATACTTTTTATTTACAAGCTACTATTCAGTAGTTCTATCGAAGATGTTCAGAATTCACCAGCAACTCATTACACACTTTCAAACAAAAAAAAATGCAAATCGTGTTCAAAACGTTCAAAAAATTTAACTCTGTAAAATAATACGGAGTTTTTGCGATTTATCTGATATTCCAACATCAAATCTTAATTTGGTGCTAATGGGTTCACCTCTAGAGTGAGCTCTTTCAAATTAAAAAAGATTTTCATAATCGTCTTATAAATGACTAACGGTAAGATATCGACGATCATACAAACGAACATAAATCGTTTACCACTTTTGAAGTCGATAGATGAGGTAGTCGATAGATGAGGTATGAGTAGAGAGAGGTAGGGTACATTATAATCACTAATATAACAATATTTAAGGATTACCCTGCCGTGACATAACCGCTCCTTTATTAGTAATATCCATAAAATACTCCAAACGAATATTAAACATAACGATAGTGACATATTGAACTGGCCAAAATCATTGTCTTCACGGAATAAAACTACTTCAACGCTAAAATAATAAAAAAATACGCATTAAATAATATCACAAAATATTTAATTAAGTATAGTTTTTTTCTTGATAAATAGAAATTAGTACAAAAACTAATACTTACTAAAAAAAGTTATAGGCTGGTGTACTGTATAAAGTCGGGTAGCCCAAGGAATAGCCCTCATTACAAACTTCTATTGTTTGAGGGTAATTTCTTCGAGTTACATTTTTTATAGGTCTAAAAAATGTTGTATATTTAATTTACATGCTTTTAACGAACAGAAATTCATAGAAATATAGGACTATTATAGGAGGACGTGGTAAGATTTTTATTAATTATATCTGTACTGTCATACCATACCAGCATGTAGGTGTCCTACAACTGGGCAAAGGCCTGCTATTGATAAGAACGGTTAAAGCTTAATCTACTATGCTACTTACCGCACTTGCAAAATATTGAATGTAGGTACGGGTAGTGAGTACATAATTATGTAAAAATTTGTTTTGAAACATACGGATCGGTATTTTTTTTATCATGAGCGTGATAAATTTTAAGCAAGTTTATTACTTGCAATTCAGTGGTAAAAGCTCAGATTTATTCATTGATTGATTATGTAGGAATGTCCGCTGTTTCGGCACCTACACATCAAATAGGCTGTTGTATGTAGGGATATAATATTTATTTATTAAAGGTTTTCTATAGAGACAAGATAGCACGGATGATTTTGCCAATATCACGTAGAATGAAGAAGGCACGAAGGCTCTACTTCGTGTCTTCTTCATGTCCGTTACATCTCTATGTAATATTATAAATACGTACGCATTGTACTATGAGATTTATGTACAAATTAAATTACTTATGCAAATAGAACCACACGCAAAAATACTATACTTGATTTTTGAAACCTTTTATATATTAAGTCTTGACCAGTCACATTTCTCCATGCCAAATCTTGAGTTCCAACTGTTACATGTTCTGTTATCAAATTTTTATCGCTGACTTCACCAGTTTCCAACGAAAATATGGACTAAAAAAATATTCAAAAAAATAATAATGTTTGTAATCGAGAAGTTACTTTGTTATAAATTTTGATAGTTTTACCTCTCCTAACATAATAAGCGTGATATTTTTAACAACAGGGTCATATGGTTTCAGATCAAAGTCTCTGAAATAAATTTAAAAAAAAATTAATTAGTTAGTACACATAATGACTGCGGTATAAATCTGTATGATGAATATTCGAATAATGTAAAACTTTCTCATCACTCGTCGATCTTAATCAAACATCGAAAGTTCACATAAGGAATAATTTAATAGCGTTATCTTATTGCGGTAGAGCCGCGGTAAGTATGTCATCGTAAAGAATTTTCTATTATTTTTATTTTATATTATGTATTTCGTTCGACAAACCGCTCTCTAGTAGTGGTGAGATTAGTTGCCTTAACACCGGCAGTCACGAGGTCGATTTCCGCTTCGGGCAGATATTTGTATTTTTTAAAAATATTTGTTTCTGGTTTGGGTGTATGTCCTTGTTGATTTCCCCACCGTGCCTCGGAAAGACGTTGGTCCCGGTTGTTATCATAGACATCCGATAGGGATCGTTACTCATCGTAGGGAAATTAGCGCCCAAACTGCAGTGGAGCAGAGTGGTGGATAAGGCTCCAACCTTTTTACTATACGAGGAGGAATGAAAAAAAAAACAAATATAGATGATTTTCTAAATCACACTGTCTTAAGTTTAATCTTTGTTTTAAGTTAAAATACTTTTCCATTTCTTTACTCGTATAAATCAAAGTACTATAACTTAGTATCTACCTGCAATATGTAAATGGTAACTTAGAGTCGGCGACTGAGTGAATTACGTAGATTGCAGCTATAGAAGCGATTGTGCAACAAAGAATGGCTCGCACTAAAGCATTAATACATATTGCTAATCCGATACCTGTGCAAATGTATATAAATTTATGTTTAGGTCAAGTAAATTTTAATATTATTACGTTAACTAGCGCCTACCGCGTTTTTACTCGTATCGACATAATTATGGTTATCATTCCACTATTATAAGTATTAAAATGCGGCTTGTCTGTATTACTTACAAATAATGTAGCTATATAAATAGTGATAGAATTATTATTAAAATCAGTTCAGTAGGTATATATCGTTCTGAACTGATTGGAAAATATTTTCCGATTTTATGTATTACAAACAAAAATGTTATTTTGCTCCTATATTATCTTACGCATCGTTATGTTAGCACATATTGTTACTTCGGGATAGTGTAACTATTTTATGGTTTAAGCATGTGCAAATGTTGTTTCAGAAGAAATAGTTTTTATGTAAACCAATTGTTATGTATTTAGTCTAGTTGTCTTGTATAAAGTGCATTTTTAAAGTCTTCTGCCTCTTTAAATATTAGTGTAAATGTAAAACGTTAGTTTAAGATTAGTTATTAAGAAAAAGCTGTCGAATAATAAAGTTATTCCTGTTTTCCCCCCTCATTTTCCCCTGTAATGCTAGCCATAAGTATAGAGTAGGTACACATGTACAGAATGCCTTCAGCAAGTGTGAATGAGGATGGATAAAAGAAAGATATGGTATGAAGCATGTAAGCAGAATATTAGCGAGAACATATGAAAGAGCTGCATAAAACACTTTATCAACAATGTCTCACGTGTTGGTTGTCTCAATGTGAGGTTCAGTAAAAAAAAAAAAAAATGTTGTTTCAGTAGTTTGTTGCTGATTTACGTATAAACCATTAACAAAAAAATCTGTTTAATATTATCTATTATAGATTTTACGTTATCCAAAAACTAAATATAATAATAAATATAACACATTTTACAAAAATTATTCGCCCTTAATATTGAATGAAATAATAAGGTAATTATTACCTTCAAACATAGGCAAAATACGAAATGCGCGGCCGGGTCCACTGATACTCCATTGACCGAGGTAGACTTCGAAATGTCGCAAAGGATTTGCAAGTAGACCAGTCGACATTATTAAAAACAACATAAAAACAACTAAAAACAATTAAATATATTTAGTTCTTTTACTTTATATAACAAAGTTGAGTTGTAAAAAAATGAATAAAAGTACAGACAAAATCCTCCAGTGAGCGCTGAGGCTGCAACTCGACAATGCATAGTTAAAAAAGCTCCAAGAGCAAGTGAGCCAAGTCTCAGTTTGCGGCGACCCCGCATGCCTCTCTGTGCGCCACCCGATGCGTTGTCCATATCGGGGATGTGGGCGGTAGACCATACCACTGACCATTGGCTTTGCTACCGACAATACTTATTAACTTTAACAATATTTACGTACTACCATATTGTTTAAAAGATGATTAATATTTCTGTAGTTACTATTAATTATTCTTGTCTTTTGTAAGATAAGAGGTTGAAGGTAGTGAGGATTTAAGCCAGGATTCAGTACTACTAAGATAGCATGTATGTTACGGGATTCGAAAGACGCAAGCATATTTGAGTAATGATCCGGAATACTTTGGGCATTTAAGTATGTGAATTATATTAAAAAATTTCAGAGAGTCTGAGAAATAAGAATTTAAAGTTACATTGAGTGGAGTGAAAGGTGTACTGTGAAAACTATCCTCAGTGGAGTCACTTGACGAAAAGGAAATAGGGTCATCGCTTGATGTATTGTGGTTGTTTAAGAATTACATATTATATTATACATAAATACTAAGTAATATAAATACAAATCTTATTAATAAATAATATCTACTAAATTTACAATAAAATATGTGTTTGATTTATTGTTTTTATAATTATAACTAACTCACTGCATCTCTGTTGTCATACGTAAGAATAGTGTCCATGGAATTAGGATTTCTGTTAGCCATTATACTGTTATAAGAGCAATTTGCATTGAAATTAATACATTACTTCGGTATTAAGAGATTTAATAAAAATTTTAGCACTGTCTTATAAATCTGTCATATATCGACAGATAAATTGTTTAATTCAAAAAGGTCTAATCTTATTTTATCGATTTGTATTTGGAATTTCCTTTCCCAATTGAGAACATATTTAATAAGCGGCACTTTATATCACTACATATTATAAAACAAAGTCGCTTCCCGCTGTCTCTCCCTATGTATGCTTAGATCTTTAAAACTCAGGGTTCGAAAATATCCGATATTTATTATAAATATCAAAATATCGGATATTTATGATATATATCCGATATATATCAAGATTTTGATATATATCCATTTTGTATGAAAGCTATATGATTAATTTATTGTATTATTCATGTATACTATTTGCATATGTGTTACATAAACATAATGAATTATTAAAAAAAAAACTAAAATTCTTTTAATGTTTTATTTATACTTAAAATCTGACAAATGAAACCAAAACATAAAATCTTTTTCTAAATCAAGCAAAATCAACTAAAAAACATAAAATCTAATATATTAAATAATGATAAATTAAAAAAATCAAAAAACCCGACTGCATAAAATATTCTTATTATAAACTAAAAAGAATAAAACAATTTACTAGCTTTCATTTGATACCCATATTGCTACAGTAAGAAAAAAAAATTCAACTGCCCCCCTCATTTGCGGGCGCCATTTTGAAAATTTATATAGCCTATGTCACTACTACAATTTAGACAAATCCAAGGATACCTCATATGTCAAAAACCGTCCAGCCGTTTGGGCTGTAGGGCGTGCCAAAGAAATGGACATACATACACTCGAAAAACACAACCCTCCTTCTGTCGCAGTCGGGTAAAAATCAACTTAAAAACATAAAACCTTTTTATAAATTCTAATCAGTCAATGGTCATATCTACACTTAGGTAACAAAACAAGTTTTTAATTTAGTCTATAATATTATAATTAGAGATGCCCCGAATATTCGGCAACTATTCGGTATTTGGCTACTTTTTTTTAATATTCGTAATTCGCCCGAATAGCATATACAGTATTAATAAAGAATACTGTATGCTTTTCAGCCGAATACTGTATGCAATGCGGCCTAATAATTTATGCTGTTTCGGCGGAATGCTGTATGCTATTCGGTCGAATGCTGTATGCTATTCGGGAGAATACCTAATATGAAAAAAAAAAAAAAAAAAAAAAGTAGCCGAATACCGAATAGTGGCCGAACGTTCGGGGCGTCTCTAATTATAATATTATAGTTAGTGGTATTTTATA
The DNA here is from genome assembly GCA_036937285.1 of Euphydryas editha. NCBI lineage: Eukaryota > Metazoa > Arthropoda > Insecta > Lepidoptera > Nymphalidae > Euphydryas > Euphydryas editha. The sequence goes on from JAUPFZ010000004.1 coordinate 10,201,729, forward strand.
TTCTCAAAAAACATATATGAGAGAAAAAGGTGTATTATAATTAATTCTAACAATAAATCAACGCAGAGGTTCGATGGATCAATGTAGTAGCGACACCTCGCCCTCGCCCACACTGCCCACGACGCTTGCGATAGCTCGGCTCGACTTGTATTGTGGAATACCGAAACGCTGATTACAAATATGTGATGAATCAGAGGAACAAGTACAGAAGCGTAAGATTTTACAATTTTAGTGTAAATACCATCCCAGCCATCATAACTATAATTTAAAACCAGTTATAATATTCAACACTTCCCTTGTTGAAGTTGCATTTCCAAATAGAAGATCATCATTATTGAAATTCAACAGATTATCCAGTCTGTAATTAAGACAGTCTGCCTCTCTATCTATATCTATTCAAAACTTGGCAATAATAACCCGGATATATGTTCCAATATAAAATAATTATCCCAAACTACTTTTTTATTACATACATATATATATTATATTGATAGTAAATAACTTTCAATGTTTCTAGGAAATTATTGCTTAAAACTTTATAATGTTGCCAAAAGTAAATGTATGAAATTATGTGTTTTGTATGGATTGTTATTTATGATGTTTATTATATTTTATATATTTGTGAAAAAGAAATAAAATACAATCTAGAAGCTACAAATAAATGAAGAACAAAGCAATATCCTACAAAAACAAACCAGTAATATAGAAGGCATTTGCTTACTTTAAGATTTAAAAAACAATTACAATTTACTAATCAATTTGCGTTTTTTTATGTGTTCAATTTCTCCTTACACGAATCTCCTTACACGAATATACGAATTTGCGGTTCACCTTCCTTTTGGTGTTAGTAAATGTATCCCTATGACAGCAACTGGATGATGCGCTGACGGTTGCGGGTTCGATCCCCGCACATGACAAATATTTGTACAGGCCATACAGATGTTTGTCGTGATCTGGGCGTTTGTGCTTGTGTATTGTGTGTTTCCGGACACCCGACACAGGATTTACATGCTACTGGGGGCCGTTGAGTGTGAGACGTTTAATTTAATATTACATATGTTGTCGGTTGGCAAATTACGTCATGTCAAAGGGAGTTAACCATCTATTTACATTGATCTATAAAAAACCCTAGATACACAATCAGCGTGTTAAAAATGTCCGCCAAAAGATTTCAATCTAAGTCATTTCAATCTAAGAATATAGCCGCTCGTGTCACTGCCGGCTAATTTCAATGTCCACTTTTTCAACGTAAGAACAATGCATTACAATCTCATTTTAATTTAGTCGAATAATACAAAGTGACCTATTCTATTTATTCAAACTTCTGTCATAAATTTTGTTCCTTTTTGTACACTACTTTTTAAATACAACTTTAAGTTATAAGCGTATGGTTGAATTTCCAAAAAAGTATGTCATGTCATGAACATAAGTCCTTTTGTTTATTTGAGCATATTTGGCGACCCTTTTAAGCGTTACTTTTGTATGGAACTGTGTGTCTAGGACTTTTTTATAGATCAATCATCTATTAGTAATAAGTCTTATGAATATAGGTGACAAACTTTTTATCAAAAGAGACGTATGTGAATTAAAAGTCACTATAAATTATTATATTTTATTTATACAAATTTACATTAAAACTTACGATGTAAACAATAAACCTAATTAAAACTATGAATTAAGTCTATGTAGAATAATATATATCTTTACTTAATCATTTTGCAAACGACACAGGTCACGAAAATGAATCGGTCATATAATTTTACACAATAATATATTCTTAATTGTATACACACACTGAACGATAACAGGGACCTGTGGACGTGTCACATTCTGGCAGCTCGTAAACGTGATACGTCACGCTCCGAGTGGTTATAGGCACACTGTGTCACACTCTCATGGCTAGTAGGCGCGATACGTCACACTCCGACAGCCCGTAGGTACGACACGTTACACTCCGACAACCCGTAGGTACGACACGTTACACTCTAACAGCCCGCAGGCGCGGCACGCCTCACTCCAAAGGCCCATAAGTACGACACGTCGCGCTGACCTGCGACAGTCCGGTCAGGCGGGCGCGTCAGAGCGGCGCCGGAGGCCAGGCGCCCGGCTAGAGGGCGAGGCGCTAGGGCGGCGGCGGCGCGGCGGCCTGCGGCGCCTCCTGCGGCAGCGTGAAGTTGATGAGCAAGTCGCGCACCGCTGGCCACAGGATGCACTCGCCGTGACCCTGGTTGAACTCTGCGAATCTGCAAACGTCCAAGCGGTTAATTAAATTTTCTTTTATTAATTTTTCCACGGACGATAATTGGCAAATTTGAAGTTCACGATGACACGAAGCTTCAGTACAATGTATTATCTATGATAAACAAGGTCGTTTAAATTTCACTTACGGATCTAGTGGTCTACTAGAGGATATCTTAAATAAAACTTACCGCTTTAGATGCAGATTGACTGCGTTGAGATGTGGCTGCTGTGCGTCCCGTCGTTCCGCTATTTGCATCGCATTTGACTGAACGTCGTACACCAGCGGCAGGACAAGTTGCGTTTCGCCTCGCGTCAGACATATCTGGTGCACAGGAATGTATGTGTGAATGAAGAAATTCTTTTGACATATAAAAAACAGATTTACAAAATCTTTAGTTTCAAAGGTATAAAATAAGGTTAAAATAATGTAATATTGTTTAATCTTATAAGGTTTTTGTACTTTTTTTACTTTTAATATATATATTTATTTATTTCGCCGTTTTAAATATATTTTTGTGCGCTCACGATGAACATTTTGATATTACACTCAGCACACATGCGAGCACACGTGGGGCGGCTCGGGTGACTCACAAAGAAGAGTATCTTGTGCTTGGCGAGCAGCACGGCGGGCTGGCCGGCGGGCACGATGAGCGGGCCGGCGGGCGGGATGCGCAGCACCCAGTGCAGCGTCCACAGCGCCGGCGCCACGGGCGCCAGGTCGGCGCGCATGAGCGCCACCAGCGATGGCAGCGCTGCGGCCGGCGCGCCCCACGCGCGCGCCCAGCCCTGCAGCGCCGTGGCGCGGTACGGCGCGATGGCCACGCGCTGCTCGAAGAACTTCTCCATCACCTGCCGGCCCACCAGCATGTATGATTTACTTTCAAGCGAATTTCGACCTTGGAGTAAGTGACTCGACAGATGACTATGAATGATTTCTTTTCTTTTTTTTTTTTCTTGAGATCGATATGTATCTCTGCGAAACGATCGTAATACGGTTTAAACGGTCGTAAGATATTCACACATATTTGTAGGCCGCCTCACCTGGAGGTCATCAGCGGACCAGTTGTCCTTGACGTCGGCGAGCGGAGTCAGCTGCAGGTGCAGCGACTGCATGTGTTGCGGATGCAGCGCCACGCGCGCCGCCAGCCCCGCCGTATCGCAGCGGAACGTCAGCGACGTCGCGTCCGTCGACACCATGGTCAGCTACAATACGTTTAAGACGTTAGGCGTCGGTACAGAAACAATTAATTCGATCCAATGAAATCGAAAGTGAAGCAGAAGACGTACGTAATCTTCCTGGTGCACGAAACGCTGCAGCGCGCGCTTCATGTAAACGCAGGCGAGGAAGCGCTGCAGCGGCGCCAGCGGCGGGCCGGGCGGCGCGCCGGGCGGCGGCTCGGCGGGCGAGCACATGGCCTCCAGCTTGGAGACGGCCAGCGGCGTGCCGGGCGAGCAGCCGCCCGCGCGCCCCGCCAGCGCCGCGCCGCGCGCCGCGGTCGCCGCGCTCGCCTGCGGGCCTGCGGAGCGCCACCGAGTTAAACTGCTGTCGGTCGTAACGCACGACGCTGCGGTATACGGCATGCGGTTCCGGACACATAATCGTATGAATTACGTCTAGAATGGTCTCTTGCTCCGTCGCAGTATGCCTCAGCGGCGAGGGCGAGCGCGGTGAAGTGGGGAGCGGGTATTCCGCACTGCGCGGCGTCGTTCCCGTTCATATGCTGCGGTGTGCCTCACAGGTTGACGATGATTTGTTTGAAGATAATTTAATAGAATTAGTCCGCAAATATACTTCTTTATATAAAAATAAACACAAAAAACAGTTTAATACTCAAAGAAAATTGCTGGAGGGAGATGGCTGAGAAGTTAAATAAGCGTAGCTGCGGCAAAATTAAATGACCACTTCTGCGCAGAGACGGTAAACACTGCGTCGTGACGCTGCGTTTGAGCCGATTACCGAGACCAAAGCTTTGCGTGGAGCGTGTTGTAACTTACTCTATGACGTACGTACTTACCGCTGACTTTAAAATTCCCTTTTGTGTTAGGAACTCTTATTTTTGTAGAAATAGATAGTCTCTAAAACATGACAGTCTAATTAGGTATCTGCAAAGTCAAAAATAGGAAGAAAACTCACTGAAGTGATGTAGTAAAATCACTCCGGTGACAGAGTAGAGTCACAAAAATCGTACAATTTTGGATAGACGTTTAGAAGTCTCTTTAATAGGTAGCCGTGACTTGGTAGGAGATAATTCAAAAGGCTGATTTTATTTAAGGATTTTATTCAACATAGCATTTGCAACTTTTTTGTGTCAAAATTTTATGATTCGTGGGGGCATCCATAAATTACGTGAGGCGTTTAGGTGGGGAGGGAATCGAGCGAAATCTCACAGAATCGCACGTGGGGGAGAGGATGGTCTCGGCAAATATAACGTAATAATTTTTTTCCGACATTAAAAAAATCTGAAGAATATGTATAGCCTGGAGTTGGAAGCATCGGTACGGGGGTCGCAATGACCTTTTTTTTAGGAATATGTATAGTCTGGAGGTGAAAACATCGGTAGGGGTAATGGTGACTTTTTTTTCCGTGTGCACTTGATAAAAATCGATTATATTTGTCCATGAACACTCTCACGTGAGGTTAGGGTATGGGGAGAGGCTCGAGCAAAATCTCACGAAATCTTACCAAGGCGGGAGGGGGCGTCAAATGGGTTTGTAAGTTGTTTAAATAGAGATGAAATAAAACGGTAAGAAATTCAGTAACAGTATCGATAAAGATGATCATCGCCCAATCGAGTAACAGTGATACGAATATTGTTATGGAATATAATGGATCGTGAAAATCGTATCGACTCACCCTTGTGGTCCACGTGGTGTCGCGGCGAGGGGTGGTGGCCGGGCGAGGGGCGCGGCAGCGAGGGCGAGGCGGGCCACGCCGTGAAGGGCGAGGTGGGCGGCGGGTGCGGCGACGCGGCGGGCGCCAGCGGGGAGGGCGCCAGCGGCGAGGCGGGGGAGGCAGACACGCCCGCGCCCGCACCCGCGCTCCCCGCGCCGCCGCCGCCCGCCGCGCCGCTCGCGCCCGGCGGGGACGTCAGGTTGAACGAACCGCCGCCCATCTGCCCGAGGAGTTCAATGTTAATACTACATTATACTCTTATTAGAATAGATATAGTACTTGCAGCGTTGGGTATAGTATATAGGGCAGTGATTTTAATTATTGGAACTTATGATTTCATTGTATCGAATCGAAACTAAAAATTCGAACCTTCGAATTTTAACCCGTATCGTATACTTATTCAATTCGATTCGAACAAGATTGACAAATATCTAATACATTGTATAATATAATTATTTAAAAAGTAAAATGACCTGGTGTTGCGCCGGCGAGGCGGGGTGCGGCGTGACGGGCGCCGAGTGCGGCGTGTGCGGCTGTGGGGGCGTCAGCGGCGCGGGGAAGCGGAGCCCTCCTAGCGCAAAAGGAAGCGATACCGTATAGACTTGTATGAATATATAAAATATACATATATACATAGTCTGGCCATACATTCTGTTACATGTACGTACTCATTTTCGCGCCAATACAATACAAAATATTTTGTGATATTCAACTCAAAGCTCTAAGGAAGCTTTCCAATAAGTTAACAGAGTACAACGTGGGCATTTCAGTGATCGTTTGGTGGGGTGTTAAGCCCTTTAACAACACCCGGCACCGGGTCATAAAGCTCGATTCACCCAATCTTGGTTAGAAACGAACGCTCCGGACTTCATCAGATCTGAAGACTGGGCGTCATCTAGTCCCGATCTTAATCCGCTAGATTATTGTCAATTGACACTAATTTATGGCCAGTTTTAGAGAGTATGGCTTGGCAGAGTATGGCTTTTTGCTTGAAATGCCATGATAATTTGGAGTTCCTAAAACAATCCATACGATTGGCAGTGAAGAATTTTTCCATGGAAAGAGTGCGTGTTTCAATTGATAACTGGCCTCAACGTTTAATGGACTGTATTGCAGTCAAACGAGACCACTTCGGATATTTTTTGTTTTTTATATTTTTAATGGTTTTATATTTATGTTTCAAACGAACACACACACACTGTAGTAATAAATGTTACGTTCAATAGAAAAAATGTTATTTTTTCTTTGTAACAATATTAGGACAAGATTATATATACTTATAATCATTACTTAAATTACCTACCAGGTGGCATCGGTGACATGGGCGAGGGCGGGTTTTCATCTTCAGCTAACAGACGCGCGCTGATGTTATCATCGACGTATCGCGACAGGAATGTCTTATAAAACAAAAATTTATGTTAATATTATAAGTGTATCTATTTAAAAATATAGAAATATAATAAAAAGTACCTTGAGTCCATGTGCTGGAGCGAATTCGTCAACAACGGGAGTTCGGTCGAACTTAGAATAGGAGCCATCACGTATCGTCACCATGTTTCCACCGCGAATACCCACTTCGATACAATAGGCACCGGCGTATATGATGCGGATCTGTGTGAATGAAAATATAACACTGCGTCGTTAACTACCATAGCATTAGTCAAATTTTATTTTATTCAATATTTTGAACAGAAAACCGATATAAATAACGTGTATACGTTATTTATATAGCGTAAAAGAGATTTCATACGATTAGAAGAAATGTCGCGATGACAGATAATTCGTATCTTACAACAAATAACAATTTCTCTTAGTTAATTTATCAAACATAGGTCGGAAAGTTCCTCACATTCTTTTGGAAACAAGAATAAATATGTCGGAGCGTGTAACAGTGGAACAATATGCAGCAGATTGAAGGAATAAATTACTTTGGTTTACGGTCAAATACGACATTATGTTATATTTGTAATAATTACTTTTTGCTTGCATCAAGCAGTTTAGATTGGTTGTAGTCGATACAGAGCTGGCCAGTGATAATCTTATTTTAAAAAGTGAATCTATTGCGTTATATTGGTCTCACGCTCATTTTAATAGATATTCTACGTAGAACAGCCATTACGACAGGTTGCTATGGAGAAGTAAAAGCAGAGTAGTCATTTAATTATCTGAGAATATATTGGTATTTTCGGGAACAATTAGAAAAAATAAGCTAGATTCCAGGCCCGTATCGAATTCACCATGGTACCAATAGTAATCCAATTGCATTGCAAGTATTTTAAGAGCTAAATGAAATATTGTAATCAATTACGAAAAGTACACCCATGAGAAATGTAATTAACGTTTTATTTCGAAGTCCCCATCCTGAAACACTGACCACTTTTCAATAATATATATCATTAGAGCCCACTTATATTGAATCTCCGACAGATACTTTTAAAAGAGAATTACAAATTTAATTCAATGAAATAAATTACATTTTGTACAGTCGGCTGACGAACGTACAGTAGGAGTGGGATGGAACGCATCGGTTCGCGTACCTTGCGCCAGGAGTGCGCCAGCAGCGTGAAGGTGGGCGTGGGCATGAGCGTGCGCACGTGGTGCAGGCCCAGCTGCGGCAGCGCGGGCAGGCGGCCCAGCGCCAGCAGCGGCGCGTACGTCTCGCGCAGCACCACGCCCAGCGCCATCAGGTCCTTGTGCCTGCGGCCGGAACGAGCCGAGCGTCTACACGCGTACGAACCACGAACTGGTGCAGCGTATAAGCGGTATACACGAATACGTGTTGATGTTTCATCTCATATTGGCGCGCAGTGTGTTATGTGCGGACTGCTCGTGCGCTTGTACTTTTAAATATACAGCTTTGATTTCCTTGACTGTGAAATGAAGTCACTCGGGTAGGTTGTTGTCGTTTAGTTGTGCAAATACAGTCAATAAAAAGGAAACTTGAATGTTGTTCTATAATTCTATATCATATTTTGAATTCGATATACTCGACACGCATTTGAAAGTAAATTTATTAAAATGTCGAACACAGAGCACAGTGTCGCGTTCCTGCGTGTGCGCGTACCAGTTGAGGTAGTGGTCGAGGTGGTGGTGCAGCAGGTGGTGCGCGTTGGCGGCGGGCTGGTGCGCGGGCGTGGCCACGGTGTAGCGCTGCGCGGCGGCGCTCCACTGCAGCACGGCGGTGGCGCGCTGCGCGGGCCCGAAGCCCAGCACCAGCGAGCGGTACGTGTACGAGCGCACGCACACGCCCTGCCACAGCGCCTCGCGCTCTAACGACAAGTGTTCGCTTTAAACTCCGATGAAACCTTCGATGTTCAGTCTATATTTTTAATGCGACAGTCACAAAGACTAATAATGAAAAAATCTTGTCTATGTATTTGCCTAACTTTGAATGCATCATAGGTATATAGATGCCGGTTAGATCAGGGCAGAAACTACGGCCCACGAAGCGATGAAATCCGGCCCGCAATCATCAAACAAAAATCAAGTTAAGTTTTCGTGTTGTTAGAAATTTCATTCTCATTAGCCGTGTCCAGACCGAGCACGGCTCGCGAGCCACGCTTGGATTTCCGGCTCTCGAGCCGTGGCACCCGAGGCAAATTTGAAAGGCTGCGAGCGGGGCTCGCGAGCCAAGGTGAGCCATTTTGAGCACTTAGTTTCTCTCCGGCATACGATGAAAAATCACGTGTTTTCAGCTGCTAAATGATCTGGGTATTTTGAAACCTACAACATTTTGAAACTTTCGCAAAGTCGTATTAAGCAAATAGAGTTTTATTTATCCATTTATTGTATAATTCTCTGGCTCGCGAGCGTCGTTGTATCCGTCCACTCAGCGCTAGCAGCTCAGACTGAGACGCCTTTGAGCATCGCCAAAAACCGACAAATTATGGCTCGCGGTCGAGCGCCGCTCGGCCGAGGTAACGTGTGCCCGAGGCGGCCCGAGCCGCGTCCACACCGGCCAATGCCGGCCGTGCTCGGTCGGTCTGGACGCGGCTATTGGCAGGGCGCGGCAGAGTTGTAGTCGCATATTGGGTGGGTATATTATACGGTATTTTTATATAGTTTTGTATTTTTAAATAATATTTCTAAAATAAAAACATAATCTCTCTAAATTCTCAGCCTTTACATAAATTAATAAATACAGAATTGTGTTAACGAATTGAGAAACTGAGAATTTTGAGAGATAATATGGACAGTAAAGTAGTGTTTCGAAAAATACATATCAATTTTTTTTTTAGTAAATAATATGGCCATAAATGCAACAACTTGGCCCGCCACGTATTTCGTTAATAAACATTGGCACGCATATAAAAAAACTTTAATTTGATCATATAATCACATATGAGTAATATCGCTAAGCCAATAATAAATATTATCGAGTTATATATATTGATAATTTCGACAAACCTTGGCTAGGTCTAAGCATAAAATCATAAAGAAGAGTATGCAAATGTACAATGGCTGCCCAATCTGCGAGAAATGCGTCGGCAGTTCTCCCGGCATCGGTCCCGAGCTCATACTGCAGGTAAACGCAACGCCGTTCGCCTGTGGTAACAATAAAAATGTTAATGTATAATTAAAATAAAGTCGCTTAGAGTTCTTTTTCTCGTTTTATATCATACTAATATTATAAATGCGAAAGTAAGTTTTTTTGTTACGCTTTCACGCGAAAACTACTTAACCGATCATCATGAAACTTTGTACACATATTTTTGGGCTATTAGAAGTAACATAGTATACTTTTTTTTGGTCGCGATAACCGACATCTACGCGGGCGAATAGTATATTATATACGGTAGTGGTATACTAGTATATTATATACGGTTCAGTCGTCTCCGATACCTTGCTCCTTGGGGTTGGGTGTGTGCACGGGCGAGCCGTGGAAGACGATCTCCGCGGTCCACACGCGCGCCTGGTTCTTGGTGGTGAGGCGCACGGTGGCGGCCAGCAGGCGCGCGCGCAGGGCCGCCGCCGCGCCCTCGCCGGCGCCCTCGGGCCGCGGCAGCGCCACGATGCGCATGCCCAGCGCCGAGCCCGACCACTCCGCCTGCACGCCGCCGTGCGTCACGCCGCGCGCCGCAAGCTGCACAGAGGGCCCGCGTCACTCTCACTCTCACCCCACCCTTCGCGCCCCTCGCGCCCGTCGCGCCCGGCCGCCTCACCTCCTGCGCGAGGTTCACGAAGGGCACGCGCTCGTCGGCGGCGGCGACCACGTGCGCCAGCTCGGGCAGGAAGTACGCGGGCTGCCGGACGCGCACCGCGCGGCTGTTCGAAGCTGCCAGTTTACGCTTGCCCGGTTGCATGCCTGGGACGAATTTATTTATTTAAATAGTTACACTATCAAATTATAATTAAAATTAACAAAAGGATTAGCTAACACAGGTATTATTCGAAGTCTTTAAAGATGTACACAAGAGAGTTTCTCCGAGAGGATATTTTCAAGATATTAAGTTACAGTTGGACAAAATATAAGCTTTTCAAAAAAGTTTTGGAAAGATAAGTATTTATTAATATTGAAATTGGTCGGTTTTTTCGACATTGCACTTATCGCCTTTCTTATAAATAGGTATGTTTATTTCTTATATATAGCAGCTTTCTCTATGCTAAGAAATTTTTCGTACTGAATAGATTTAGAAAATAATATTTTTATGCCGTGTCCTATTAACCCAAATGTTGTCTGGAAGAGATCGCTCTTTTGGCGATAAGACCGCCTTTGTAATTATTTTTCTATCTCTGATAGTTCTTGTTTGTTTTCTTGTGGTGTAAAAGAGTATATTTATTTTTAGGGGGAGAGTTAAAAATTTATGGGTCTTTTGTTATAAGTAACTGAGGAATTCCATCTGGACTAGATCTTTTACTTATATAAACGGACTTAAAGACCTTAGATATTGCACCTTCCATTATATTTATTTTATTACAAATCTTATTATCTTTTGGTAAATCAGAAGAATCAACTCGAGGATTTTTTACAAAGGACCAAAATTTTTTGGATTTGCAAGTAATGTTTAGAAAATCACAACAGTGTTAGTGTGTTAAGGATTCTATATAAGAATATATTTAGTTCTAAAATTAAATAGTCTCTAGGATTTTTGTGTACTTTATATCTATTGCGAATTTTGTTGCGTTCATTAATAAGACTAATCAAATTACACGTGAACCATGAAGGGTGTTTTAAATTAAGTTTTGTTTTAGACACCATAGAACCAATAATCAAAGAAAGTATATCATAAAATCTGTCCACGGCTTTATCGACATCTTTTAATGTCGATAAAGCCGTAATCGATAACTCAGTTTCATAATATATTTGACTTAAACTTCAGTTAGCTGCAGAGTAGTTTTTATAATTATTTATCTCTACGTTTATGTGACTTTTATAAATGCTAGGTAATATTAAATTAATCACCGCAATTATATTTATGTTTATAAAAATCGCTAAACTCACCCACTGTGTCCAAAGGAGTAAAGGGGCCGTGTGTCAATGTAAATGTATCTAGTTCGACGAGCGAGTGTAACTTCAGGAACGCACGAGATGTCGCCGGAGTCGCTGTGTTTCCGGAAGAAGCCTGAGCAGTATTTTTTAATACAATGGTTTGTATACAAAACTATAAAAAGAATTAATGTTAATAATTTAAGCCACTTTTGTGTATTATTTATTGGATTATAGTCAATATTTCTGGTGTATCGACATTTTTCTATAGGCTCTGATTTCACCTATTAAAGAAATAATGATTAACAGTTTTTGACTGACAGTATTCTATCGCTAGTGTCAAAAGTCGCAGATAGACATTAGACATGGTCACAGTAGTGGCCGTACCTCGTCCTCGGGGTGTCACTGTTGCATGCGAAAGCGATCCCGTGGCGCCCCACTACGACGATGAGGGCACCACTGGGTTTTAACGGGTATTCCGGCACGTTCTGCCAGCAAGTCCTACATACCCGTCACCTTGTGCGGCGAGATGCGTAAATGAATTTTACCAGCGTTAAAAAAATAAAAAATAAAAAGTAGTACCTCGTCCTCGCACTCGTCGGGCGTGCAGCGGCGCGCGCCAGCCAGGTGGAAGGCGAGCGCCACGCTGCAGGCGCTGCCGCTGTTGCTGCTGCAGCTGGTGGTGGCCGTGCCGCCCGCCGCCACTTCCTTCATCTCCACCACCTGCCACGAGCACCTTTTTAGTCGACATTAATATAGGGATAGATTCTATGTTCGTCTGTATTTATTTTTATGTATATTCGCCGATAGATTCGTCAATTATGAACCGATTTTGAATCTTTCTTTGCTTGAGAGCTCCTTCAGCAGTGGTCAAATATTTACCATATCAGGATACGACGATAGAACCTTAAGTAAATCGAGACAACTTCGTAAAAATAGCAATAATCGATTTTGTTCGAAATTTTTTTAACATGATTTGAGAGATTATTTTTTGATTATTTTTTTACTATCAATATTTAAGGAGAATACTCGGTACATGATTCTCATTCGAATTATGTAAAAAAATAGGTACTTAATTTTTGACCAAATTTCCATAAATTTCAATTCAAATAAATGAAGCGTGGACAGTTTTCCAGTCATGTCGGCGGCGCGTGCACAGGTGTTGTACTGTGCCGCTTGATTACATCTAAATATTGACAAAGTTCACATCATTTACCTAGTCAACAAATTTGTTGCTTAAACGAGTAAAATATCTTAGTTTTTTTGCCTATCCTAAGCCAGGATTAAAGTATTAAGGGGGATTGGATCATGCTTGTTAATCAAAGGTAGCGTGTTAACTGTTAACACGTTGCGGCGTTTGGACGTAGGTAAACTACCTGTTTTGTGTCGACAGTGCAGTTAGCTGCTAGGGTGTCCAGACGACGCGTAAATGATTATATAACTGTTGAGTAACTTTACTTAGAAGTTTATTAATATTTACCTTTTTTTTTACTTAATTCGAATGAGAATCATGTACCGAGTATTCTCCTTAAATATTGATATTCACTCACCATTCAACCTGTATATACTACTCGACGCAACACTCGAAACAATACGTGTATGAACATAAATATTATTTTGCCCTTTGTCGAATTTTAAAAAAATCAATTTTTCAAAATATCCATTTAATTCATAGAACTACGAGTAAAAACGTTTTATTAATTTTATTTTTTAGTTCGGAAAAGAAGACAGTAAAACTGTTATACTTACCAGAATATGATCGGTGTGCCTGTGCAAGGTGACGTAGAGGCGGTCGGGCGAAAGTTTGTTGAGCGGGTGGTCCGGACCGTGCAGAAACGGTAAGTGTTCGCAGACACTCGCCGGCAAGTGCTGGAGCGTTTTTTCACATCGACGCGCTACTAACCAAAACCTAAAACCGATTTTCCTCTATACATTTTGTAAGACTCATATACATATCGCCTCTTTAGAAGAATAACGTGATATTTAACGTTATTCTTTTAAAGCGACACGTCATCATCTTGTATATTATATATATTTGTACTAGCCGCGCCTCCACCCGCGGCTTCTCCTATGTCCCTCCAAGTTTTCAGACTATCTGTATCAAATTCTTACAACAGCTCGGTGAAAAAGACTCGTACAAAAAACGTTCCTCTATCAAATCAAATCAAATCAAAATCAAAATATTTTTATTCAGCATAAAATTATTACAATTATTTACTGAACGTCATGAGTCTACCACCACCCGTTCGGAAAGAAGAAGCCTCTGACCTGAGAAGAACTGGCGAAAGAAACTCAGCGGGACTAATATTTTTTTTAATGTAATGGTTTTTTTTTTCAAAGTAAATTGTAATTAACAATAATTATCTATAAATTGAAATAGCCTGGAGGCGATCACATCATTCCCAAGGCGTACTGTCTTCTAGAAAATCGTTGATGGAATAATATCCTTTAGTACACAAACGTTCTTTCACAATTTTTTTAAATTTGGCAATAGAAGCTTTTCGAACGTTTTCTGGGAGCCTGTTGTATAAGCGTATACATTGTCCATAAAAAGAATTACTGACCCGGCGTAAGCGAGTTACAGGCATTAATAGTTTATGTTTGTTCCTAGTATTAATGCTATGCATGTCGCAATTCCTGGGAAATTCGTGTATATTTTTATGGACATACATAACATTTTCGTACACATATTGAGAAGCAATAGTCAATATTTTTATTGCACGAATAGCTCTTTTCTGCAGGACAAAAATCGTATTAACGGTAGCTGCATTTCCCCATAATAAGATTCCATAGGACATAATACTATGAAAATCAGTAAGCAGTCTAATTTTTTTTACCGCGAACGCTGCAGAGCTGAGCCTATTCGCTAACCCTTCAATATGGAGATCCCACTGCAATTTCGAATCTATAATTATACCTAGGAATTTAGTGGACTTAACCGCTTTTAACATTTCTCCTCCTAATTCAACACCATTATCAACAAGTTTAACATTGGGTGTCGTGAATTTTATTAATTTTGTTTTTTTGTTATTTAATAGTAAATTATTCGAGTCAAACCAATAGACAACCTTTGAGAGAGCATCGTTTACATCGTCATACATAGGTAAATTACGTTTTACCTTAAAAATAAGTGAAGTGTCATCAGCGAACAATACTATCTCATGTCTGTCCTGTACAAAAAATGGCAGATCATTTATGTAAATAAGGAAGAGAAATGGGCCAAGAATAGAGCCTTGTGGAACCCCCATATGTAGAGGAGCCCCAGGAGATCTCTTACCATTTACATCAACCCTCTGTATCCTATTACTCAAATAGGAATTCAGGAGGCTGAGTGCCTTATTTCTAATCCCATAATGATGCAGTTTCCTGATCAACGTCTCGTGATGCACACAATCAAAGGCCTTAGATAAGTCACAGAATACCCCAAGAGCATCCTGCGACCTCTCCCATGCCTCAAAAACATTTTTAATTAGCTCAACACTAGCATCTGCTGTGGAGCGACCTTTTGTAAAACCAAACTGTTTCTTATGTAGTAGATTGTGTGCATTAAAATGTGATAACATTTGCCCGAGTATGATTTTTTCAAAAATTTTACTAAATGTTGGGAGTACTGAAATTGGTCTAAAATTGTTAGGGTCTAGGGTACTGCCTGATTTAAAGATAGGAATCACTTTACTGTGTTTCATTAGATCAGGAAACACACCATGTTCTATACAGCCATTAAATATAGTAGCTAGATGAGGTGCAACAACATCAATTATGGAACTAACAACTTTTACAGATAAACCCCATAGATCAGCTGATTTCTTGACTTCCAGGCTTCTGAAGGCTACTATTATATCTTTGGGGTTTACAGGTTTAAATGTAAATATTACATTACATTCTTTAACGTTTTCCTATAACAAAAATTCGGCAATGCCTGGAGACGAATGAAGTGATCGCGTTGTTGAAAGTAGAATGTCAGTGAAAAATTTTTCAAACTCAGATGCAACTTCTCGGTCTGAGGTAACAAAATTATCATTGATATTTAACTTAAAGTCGAATCTGCGATCTGCAACTCTTCCACTTTCACAAGCAATAATGTTCCATGTCATTTTGATTTTATTATGTGCATTTCTTATTTTGTCTTTAATATACAAGGATTTTGCCATGGAACATACTCTTCTAAACATTTTTGAGTAGGCACTTACAAAAGAAGCAAACGATACACTGTGATTATAGGCTTTTGCACTGTACAATTCATAAAGCCTTTGCCTGCTCTTGTATATGCCAGTAGTTGCCCATTCACCAAATGTCAAGAGACTCCCTGAATTGATTGTTTTAGAAGTAAATATTGTAGAAAATTCAGTTTTTACTAATTTAAATAAAGAGTTATATACGTAGTTGGGGTCATCGATGTATGATAAATAAGGAAGTTTTGTCACAATACTACCTCTAAACTTCTCCATACGTGTAGTACTTATAGGTACAAATGTCTTTTTTAAATTATTTTTGTTGGCATTTAAAAAATAAGCAAAGACAGCTAACTGGCCACAATGGTCTGAGCTTAACTTATTAATAATAGCTTTAGTATAAGGTTTACAGTTTGTAAATATGTTGTCACATACATGTAGCACTGGTAGCAGTGATTCGAGTGGGTTCAGTAAATAAGTTATGCAGGTTATATGATAAGCAGGGATTTAAATCTGATACTTATATTACAATTTTGTAGTAAATTAATATTGAAATCCCCACATACAACAATAACTTTATTAGAATTATTTAATTTTAACAAGACTTCTTCCAATACTTTCTCAAAGTACTCATATAACCCACTAGGAGGTCTGCATACGCATACAACAATGAAGTGCTCAAGCTCTACGCAGGCTATTTCAATAGTTTGCTCAACAGAGAGGCTCACAATGTCTTTACGTTCTTTATACTTAAAAAGTTTACTTATAATAATTAAAGAGCCACCGCGTATAGCTTTTTCTCTGTTGAACATACTAGCTACCTGGTGACCGCTGAAGTTAAATATGGACTGGGAAATAGATAGCCAGTGTTCTGTTAAACATAAAATATTGATATTTTCACCATTCATAATGCCATGCTCGCAGAGTGTACAGTAATTGAATTCTCGCAAAAAGAAGATCGTAAGCGCCGTGGAATAGGCGTCACTTACGCGTTTTCGCGTGATAATTTTGAAACCGTGTTATATTATGGCCAAATTACATAAAATCTTTATAAATTGTAGTATGTGTTATTCTGATGTATAGGCTATATTACTGTAAAGTTTCATCTAAATCCATTCAGTAACTTTTTCGTGAAAGAGTAGCAAACATCCAAACAAACTTTCGCATTTATAATATTAATAGGATTTTGGTTATTTACTTATTTCAGATTTCGAATAAATTAATTCTATTAGTGATGAATGATTAATTACAACACTTAGAACAGGTTAGGTAAAAACCAACGAGACAAGCCTTCGGTAGTGAAATAAAGCGACATTTCGCAACACACGCACGCATGTACGCACGCACACGCACACGCACACACTCACGCACACGCACACACACACAAAGGGTTAGTTGCTGCATATTTTTGTACAATAATTTTGAAATATTAATGTGAGCGATCGTCATGTGGCCGTCGTAGTTAGTACCTGAGATGCGTGAGCAAGGTGCGCACGAGCGCGCGGTCGGCGACGGCCAGCGCGTGCGCAAGCTCGGGCATGCGCGGCGTGGCGGGGTAGGCGGGCACGCGCGCGCGCAGGCGCCCGCCGTGCGCGCCCACCGACACCAGCAGCTGCTCGGCGCGCAAGCACGGCCACACCACGGAGCACGCCAGCACGCACGGCCAGCCGCCCACGCTGCACTCCACCTGCGCGCCCGCACCGACCCGTTACTGTCGATCTCATACGAACTGCACACGCACACGCTGCACAGGAATCGATATTCAATAAAAACCACTTTAAATAAGTTAACCAGTTTTTTCTATTGTCTCCTAAATTATTCGAGCAGTTATACCTTTTTCTTTCATAGTAATTGCTGTATCCCTAGGAATCAAACGTTATCTTATAATATATCCCATCAGATAATTCAAATAACAGGCTTTTTATTCCTATTTTTTTTTTCAGACTAATACACGACACAAATAACCTCCAATAGATACCACATAAAAGCACTCTACGCCCGTAAGACATTAGTACAAGCACGCCCATATAACTCTACGCAGGAATTGGCAACTTTTGTATCGCTCGGATAATAAAAATGTGATCACGCTTACAGTTTTGAATTTAAGCCGTTAAAAAAATCGTTCAAGCAAATAAAGTAAAATTGTCGATATAAATAATGTATCTGCATTACTACAATTTTAGTCATAATAAAATGTCACAAAATTTTATCGCCAAAAAGTTATGGTGGACAGATGATAAAAACCACTGGTGACATAATTTCTAAAAGTATCTTTCGCTTATTAGTAATTTTAAAGCTGCTCTTTTCATTAGAATCAATATAGCCCAGTTGGATTAGCTCAAAAACGGGCAAAGTTTTACAAAAAATTTTAGCAGAAAGGGTCACTGGTAGTCTAAATTCAAAAAGTAGGGATACCAGAGTTTTCGCTTCATCCGCCATCTTGATTTAAACAAAAACACTCTTCAGCTTTGTAATATTGACACAGATACCTCTTCATTTCAGTAACATTGTCTGTATTGTTATTTTTAATTTATTGTATTGAATAATTTAATATCTTGAATGGATTGGTGTAAAATTTGGAAACTTGATTGGTTTATGTATAATTATTTTATATAATATATTTATAATTATGAATATTTGTAAAACTAAACTGTATGTTTCCCGAATAAGTAATTAAATAAATATACTAACATAACAATAGCCTTGCCACTCGACTCACCCCCAAGTCGTTGAGTAGGACCTTGAGATCGTTGAGGCGCTGCCGCGACCGCACGTGCACGGTGTGCGCCAGCAGGCGCTCCATGGAGGGCGCGTGCGGCGTGAGCGCGGTGGCCACGCGCTCGCCGCCCGCCAGCGCCGGCACGTGCCACACGCTCAGCGTCTCGCCCTCCGCGCCCACGATCAGCCGATAGCCGAGCTCGCAGCCGAGCTCCCTGCATGTGACGACTATTTCGTCAGAACGACCGAGGGTTCGAACTAGTAAACCTATTGGACTACTACTTTCTTTCCATCATATCAATCTTATAAGTATAAAAGTTATTTACAGTTATGAAAGTACTATAAAGCATAGCAAACAACATTAAACTCATAATGAGTTGTGTTCTTCTGCTTCAATTTGTCGTAGATGATGTTTTTTAGCCTAGAACCTTCCTTGATAAAAAGGCAAAAAGCACTTTTCAATTAGATCAGTAGCTCCCGAAACTAGCATGTTGAAACTAGTAAACTGACTTGTCTACTTTGTAATATAACTATACATGTATACATATAATATACATGTAATATAACACAACATATATATTATAGATATATTAATTATAGCCAAAATATCCACATGTACACACTCACCTCCAGTATGAAACTTGTAATTTTTGCCCCGGTATATATCTGTCTACTTGAAGATGTCGGGATAAGCGATCACGGCAAAGTCTGAGAGTCTGTGTATAGAGAAGCTCCAAAGAGAGTGAACGACAAAAGTAGCGAAGAGCTGTGAGTGCACCACTGAGGCCAGCGGCTGCTAATCGTGCCTGTGCTACTCCACGTAGCCAATTCAATTGAGAAGTATGCACTAAAGGTTTACCCTCTGAAAAAAAAATATTCAAGGGTATATCAGGTGTACAGGATGAATGGTGAGTTACTATCAAGACTTACGACGTTTTTTGACGTTTACTTCTTAAGAATCGACTTTCATATAAGGCCCCTCGGTATGAAAAAAATATGAGGAGTAAAAATCTACTGTTCGAATGATATCATTACGTTTTTTGTGTGCAATCTTTTTTCACTTTTAAGTCATGAGTATTAAGATGTAAGTCCGCGCGCGAGCCTCTAGGAATCGGTAATTCACAAGCGGGTGGGTGTGAGCCGCACCCAACCGTCGCTTCATACCCAGCACTCTCCCACAACTAGTGACACCTGGACGTGAGAGCATGCTTATCGAGTCTTTTGTAATTAATAAATATTGTGTGTGTTATTTATTTATAATATATTTATTTATTATATTTATTGATTCATTTATTTATTTAATGCACATAAACTTGAAATTATGAAAAGTATTTACCTCCCGTTTCACTGTCTTGTATTAGAATAGCTATATCTAATAAGCGCCAAGGTAAATTAGGTGCATCACCCATAACTGTTAGTGACACACTAAATTCCTGACCTACTGAAAAAGTAGCCCTTCCATTTTCTACCTGTGAAAAAATAAACACTAACATTTCGTTGCTATTCTACATATATTATGTTTTACAAAAATTAAATTAAAAAAGGTATTCTTGATATTCATTTTCCAATATACCTTCAAATTCCTAACATCACTTGGTAACGACGCTGTAGTAAGACGTTGTCGAACAACATGTGCAAGTGCACGTAATGTAGAACGGCGTTCAGCAGGTGTTAGAGATGGAGGGGGTACAAGTCTCTCACGTATAACAGCTGGCAATCGACTATATGTGCCTAGAGTCAATACCTCCACAGCTGCTGCCATATGAAAAGTTGGCAACCTGTTTAAAAATAATAAGCATTTACTTCATTAAATCTTATTAACACATTCACTGCCAGCCACTCGGATCCGAGTAGGGCTAGGTGCCGTCCACTCGGATCCGAGTATCTCGCAAGTTCATTTTCCTTAGGCCAGTTGAGTGGACGGCACCTAGCTAATGCACCTACACGGATCCGAGTGGCTGGCAGCGAATGTGTTAATTATGAATGGTAATTTGTATGTAAAATTTCAATTATGCAATAATTTTTAAATAGATTTTGTAAAGATTTTCTTTTAAACAAACTATCATGTATTTTATATTGCTTTATTATATACTCATACTAAAAAAGTTATCTATGACACAATCAAAGTAATCAAACCTTGCATGAACTAATGTCTCTCGAGCCACTCTAGCTAAAACATCAGCAGTTTCCACAAACAGAAGAGCTTGTTTATCCAAGAAAGCCATTATGTGGGCAGATCTATCCACTTTAGTGGCACTGCTAGCCCATTTGACCAAAGCAAGTAACCTCACAAAGAGTTGCCTGGTTCTAGCGCTGAACTTATATATCTCAATCTTACGCTCCATATCAGTTTTGCGTGGCAATCTAAGAAAGTAAAAATAAATATTTTTCATCATGTAACACATTTTACAACATATAGATAACAGAATATGTAAGAAAATATTTATATTTTGAAAATATTAATATTTATTTTTTGTATATCAAGTGTATAACTCAGTTACTAAACATTTAGAAATAAATATGGCTTTTTTTATTTGTTTATATAAAAATATTTTTTATTATAGAATATACTTACAATTCTGCCAAAACTGTAAGTTCATCATAAGTCCTTTGAACTATAAAGTCTATTAATAAACCGAGGGAAATTGATCCACCTCGAGCTCCTCCCCCTTCGGCGCCTTGGTTGCATCCCTCAATTGCTACTGGGACCATCTTTGAAAACGATCACCAACGACTTATGGCTCAGAATGGTTGCAATTCTGGTCAATGTTATAATGTATTATGTTTGAATTACTATTATTATATTCATTTATATTTTACATTATTATTGTTTAAATTTTGATATTTTTTTAGAATTCCAGAGTAACGAATGTTGATTTTTATTAGCACAAAAATTGAGAAAACAAAATGTAACCACCACTTTTATTACAGAAATGAAATAATTACACAATACAGAATGAATTTACATTTTACAATAGTGTAGCAAAACAATACACTAGACTGCACTAGACCACAAAAACAAAATTTAAACAAAAATTAAAAATTTCTGTAATTAATAATTATTACTATATATTTGTATATATGCTCTGCGAGAAAATGAATGTGTCAAAGAATATATAATATGTCAAAACCAAAACCAAATATTTTTTTTTTTTGGGATTTTATGACCTGGTATCTACAACCTTTAGGTCAACTCTTATTATTCATATATACGTAATTGTACGCCTCTGCCAAAACCAAATATCCGAATATCCGTAAAATATGCAACAGATGCTATACATATCGTTGCTCAAAAAATAATATATAAAAAAGGTAGTAAATATTTATTATAATTGGAAAATAAACAGTGTTCATGCCCTTTTTTTGTATAAAAAATATCTTTATTTTTAAATCATTTATATAATACAAAAAATATATAAATACTCTGCTATTCTAAGAGTTGTTCCACACCGGCACAGATTAACACACCGGCAATTCGATTACAAAAAAAAAGTCAAACTTTAGTTAAATATTTATATTAAAATATAGTAAATAATGACTTTAATATGTCACAAAATATGTTTAATTACATTTATAATTTACAGCTTAACATTAAAAGAATTATTAATCCCGGATTTTATTGCTAGGGTCTGCCTTTCAACTAAGACTTCTGCGTACGCTAACAGAGCCCAACGATTTTAAATGAGGATCCGTAACTTTTTTAGTTGAGAATGCAGATTTATAGAGCTAAGAAATCCTTAAAATTCAGTGAAAAAATTTTTGTTCTACGACAAAAATTGACGAAGTTATGATCAAATTACTAGCGGAGTTCACTAACCGGCCGGCAGGGTAGGCTGTGACGTCACTGTGACTGTCCCCGTTGTCAGCGATAAGGCGCGTAGGTGTTTTCATTGGTTAATTGTTTCTTTGAAACAAATTAAGTGTCCGATTTGTGTCTCAAATTCACCTTTCTAACTATGTATAAATATTGTATAGTGCTGAAACGTACAAATACTTCTTTTAAAAAGCCTGAAAAACTCTTTTTATATATATCTTATATATACGTGCCGAAAGACCCAAAACTACGTAAAAAATAGTATGCCGTTGTGAAAAGAGATGATAAAACTCCACCTTCTTCCCAGGCTACAAGACATTGTTGCGAAGATAATTTCGATGTAAGTACCGACATAACTACCTATACCTATATTATTTAGTTAATATGACTATAAGTTGGTACTTACTACAACGTGTCATGTACTTAAGTATTCTCTCATTTTAGGCCTGCTGTATTAATAAAAACATACCTACTTACTTTTTTGTGTTTTGTGGATAAACCTAAGTACTTACCTATTCGCCCGTTCCGATTTCTATATAATATTCCAGGGTCAAAACAATGACATGATGTACTCGGGTAAATAAAGAAAGAGTAAAGGCCGCGGCGCTGGCGCGATCCGAAAAGAGTGAGTCCTTCCAGGCCCTCTCTGCCGTCTCTTTCTGCGAGATGACATTCTCGCAGAAGATGGCGACCGCGGTCCCAGGCCCTATTACGGCCAACCAAAGCTCGCGCAACGGCCGGCGGCGACAGGCCCTCTCCAATGATTGCAGCGAGATCCCGGCGCTGCTCAGCCCAGGCCGGGCACGACAAGCTCGTATCTCACGTATGTTAAGCGGAGTCCTTACAGCAGTCACTATGGTGGCAGCCCGGAGTGCGACGACGTGCAAGTATTTGCCGGAGTCATGCCCCGACAACACTTGCACGAGTCGTAAGGTGAGGACTCCATGCTGCCGCACCGTCCACTCCTCCAATATCGGCTGAAGCGCCCCTATGGCCCAAAGACCAACCTGAGACGTCCAGCCGAGCCTTCCACCGTGTGAAGTTGGTGCGGTGGGTGCCAACTCGCCATGCGGTGATTTCGATCGGCGGGGGATTAGTGCCCCCCGTCCACGCCGCCGACACCCGCCGATAAACTTCGGCGAGCGCTTCCATCTCCATGTCCCACAGTGGGGTTCCGGCCAATGCGCAGGGCACCTCCAGGGCCGCGTATGGCCCTGACCGCCACGACGCTCTGTGGACGCCACAGACGGGATCTATTGTGGGCAGTCAGGGACTCTGCCTACACGCACTACAGGACTGCGCCATTGACCGGACCACCCCGGCGTAGATTCGTCGGCGCGCTAGACTTTTTCCGCCCATATTCGACATTATCCGACCGAGGGCGAACGCCGTACCGACGAGCTTCGGTGCGAGTTGGCGAAAGTACTCGTCGAAGCACCAACTTCCGTCAAGTACCAGGCCCAGATATTTCATGTGGGCCCGGATACCGATCACAGTATTATCAACCATTATCGAAGCACCGGCGGGCGGGTGGATCACACCGAGGCCCATGGAAAAACAGGGCCTCAAACTTGTTAAGGAGCACCCAAAGCCCCAGTGCCTCGATCCTCCTGACCACCTCCGCGCTACCTGAGGTGGCCAGAGATGCCGCCTCCACGAAGGTCCCGCCCCGAGCTGTAGCCAGAGTGTCATCGGCGTAACAAATTAATCCCAGCCCAGGGGGGAGCCGGCCATGGAGGACCCAGTCGTACCCGATGTCCCCCTACGGGATGGCATACGGCTCGCCGTGTGTGAGTTCCAACTCCAAACCTATAGCAGAGGAAGTTTTGCAAACAAAGAGAATTGCTGCTATAGAAGTTCACGTTGAAAGAAGCATATTGAAGTTGAGAGACTTTAAAATGACCGGACCTGACGCATGTGTCGATATTTCATACATAAATTTTTTGGATAATATTGTAACAATAGCCTGTGGTTTAGTTAATTTACAGGATTGTCTATTTAGTAATCAAGCTTAAAAATAAAAATGCTTTTCTTTCTTTTATATAGTTTTATTTCGAAACCTTGCATAATAAAAGCACATGTCATATTATTAATAGAAGAGTAATTTCAAATCTCAATTCATTTCGGAAATATTGATTTTTTCCAAAAATGCGTGGACTTCTCTAAAATATCAGTACCTACAATAGTTTTCATCATAATCTTCTTCGAATATTTCTTCTTTGTTTTATGCACAAAACCAGCTTCTACTTTATTAGTACTATTATTCAATACGTTTTATATTCAAATATTACAAAATTACACTCTATAACAACACTTTATTTAAATAAATTGCAAATAAAATGACCAATCACGTCGCCGCCGCTCTGTCGATTCGTCAATTACGCTCGGTCCTCGGACCGTCACAGTGACGTCACACGCACCCGCGTACACTGAATTTTAGCGGCAGGAACGGAAGATGTTTATAACTTAATATCTTCTTAAGTAATGGTCCGATTTGGATAATTCAAAAAGAAATATCAATCTTATGGCATAGAGAATAACTTGGATACTAGTTCAATTGCATCCGTTCCATCCTATACCTTTACTGATTCTCATTGTCAATCGGTGTGTCGTCCGGACCCACCGCTTTCCGATTCTTCTCGCGACGAAGACAATCTTGAGTTTTGTCAGGTGTTATTGGGGTAATAAGCCCGAGATTAGGTAGCTGTTCGGGTGGAAAACTATATTATAGATTGTTCAGCAGCTCCCGGAAGTAGCTTTTTCACCTCTCCTTCACAGATACATGGCTACAAAGCAACATTTCCCGGAAGTACCTAACTTGAATGAATTTTTCTCCTTATGTATGCTGTATTGTAACTTTCTCTGTTTTCAGGAGAGTTATTTTGCTGCGACTGATAAAGCGCAGCCTTCTTTGCTTGAATCGGCCCCTTTACCTATAGTTATTATTTACCCAACATGTCTCTTTATCGATAACTCGTCATTCATTAGAAACGTTAAGGATTCGCCACTGCGGTAATTGCTGACCAAACTCGATTCCTAAGCTCTTGGATAGTTTTAATGTGAGTTTATTACAAACCAATCAATCAATCAATGTGAGTTGATAAATGTTGACTCTCCAATCTTCCAGAAAGTTCATCCTTATCAGTCCACTCAGAAACAACCACTTGATTCTGGGTTTGCGTTTCGTGGCTTTTTCGGGGTGACTATATAGTTCATAACAAGAAGGTGGTGTTTAGCCGTCAGAAATTCGCCTGATATGACCGCGCACTTAGTTACCTTGCCGATATGTCGCAATACAGTATCGTATAGCGACGAACATAGGTAAACCCACTATGAACACGCTCATACGTCTCAGCTGCAATGCCCACATAAACAGACAGATAAGTCCCCCCTCAACGACTATTCCTTCCTCTGGGCGAAGGCACGATAGTGATGGCTAAAGAACCAAAGGTTGCGTACCAGGACATCGTCTGAGTTAGTCTGAATTTAAAAGAACCATTATTATTAAATTAAAATTATTTGATTCATTTAAAAGTACATATTTATGTAGAATAATATTGAGCTTTCTATGTGTTGCTTTCATTCTATTAAAGGGGATTCTGGCGGGAACCTTGAAAAAGCGCGGTTGACTCTAAACTTTAATTTTAAATTTTTCATATAAAAAGTGATTTTTTTATAATTAAAGTGAATTTAAATATTGCTAATAGCTGCTGAAAAGCACAATAGCAATGGAGGTAAACGAGGGGGGCGGGTCTCACCCGCCCGCCTCAAAAAAACGGTCACGGCCTACGGATGAAGGAGGCGTAGGCGTAGGAGCTGGACCATCGGGCGGCGGCGATGAGCGAGATGCTTATCTGCCTTACTATAAACCAGGCTATAAAAGACTATATCCGGAAAACTCAACCAACACAGACTTTAAAGTGTATGTGGAATCCACAAACAATGATAGATTGGGCAACAAGAGCCCTATATACTTAAACCATATTTTCGCAATGGATGTAAAAGGTGTGACGGGTATTCAGAGGGTGAATGCAAATAAAATAGCAGTTATTTTCAAGCAATATAATACGGCCAATAACTTTATTAATAACACCACTTTCCTCACAAAATATAATATGAAGGCGTTCATACCGGCAGCGCAAATTGAAAAAACTGGCATCATTAGATTTGTTCCAGCGAATATATCTAACAAAGAACTTTACACAAGACTTTCTTCAATTTATGAAATAGTGGCAATAAGAAGGTTTTCAAAGAAAGTAGGACAAGAGCGCATTCCATTGCAGACTGTAAGCATCACCTTTTTATCTAATGTACTGCCTAATAATGTACAATATGATCTATTCTCGTACAGAGTTTTCGAATACATTCCACCATTACTACAGTGTTATAGGTGTTTTAAATTTAATCATTCAGCAAAAGTTTGTAATGGTAAACAAAGATGTAGTATTTGCGGAGGTGAACACTTGTATAAGGAATGTGATAAACCAACAGAAATCAGCTGCATAAATTGCAGTGGACCTCATCTTGCGATATCTAGATTATGTCCTATTAAAACAAAGAAGATTATTGAAAAGAAAAACAACATATCTTATGCAAGTGTCGCCTTTACAAAACAAGTCACCAACAATGAAAAAGATTTCCCTCCACTCCCATCACCAAAATCACAACCTGTAAATAGTAATGTTAGTGTAAATAAGTCTATAAGTATCTCTGCAAATAAGTCTGTACAAGATGTAAATAAAGTTAAAATAGTCCATTCTAAAGACCTTAAAAGTCAAATAATTTCCGACAACGATGTACTCATGGCCCTAGTACAGACGTTGGTCGAATTAGCCAATAAAGATGATAGTACACCCACTAATCTAAAAACTATTAAAGATGCATTAATAAAAAACTTAACATAATGGATTGTGTAGGGCCTAGTTCTACACAATCCAAGTTACGTATTGCGCAGTATAACATTCAAAGTGCAAATAGTAAAAAACCTTTATTAATCCAATTTTTAAAACAAAAAAATATTGATATTTGCCTACTTAATGAGACATGGTTCAAAGATAATAATTTTAAAATACCAGGATATAATATTTACAACAAAAATTCAAATAATGCACATAATGGAGTTGCAATACTGATAAAACCATACCTTAAGTATAATACATTAAATACCATATTTTATGAAGACATTCAAACAGTTGCTGTATCTGTATCAACAGGACATAGTAGTTTAACAATTCTCTGTGTATACTGTCCACCTTCAAGTGGGCGTATTAGAATTAATAGACTCCGCTACATTATTAATGATCTACCAAAACCCATATTTATGAGTGGTGACTTTAATGCTCATCATATTGCATTTGGTTGTCAGTCAACGAAAGGTAGAGGTCAGGAGTTATTTAATTTAATTGATGACTTAGATTTGTGTATTTTAAATGATGGTAGACCTACAACTATAAATCGCCCTAAACAAACTGCTTCTGCCATTGATGTAAGCTTCATCAGTGGCAGCCTCGCACCACTATGTGATTGGTCTGTACATGATGATACAATGGGAAGTTACCATTATCCAACAATAACAGAGATTTCATTACGTATAGATAAATATCATCTTAATTCCCCTGTAGATAGGTTTATATATAAAAAAGCTGACTGGGCAACATACACAGCTCTTTCAAAAACAATGTTTAATGATTTCATACTTCAATCACATGATCCTATTTCAACCTATAATAATTTCTGTTTTCATTTAGATACTCTTAAAGAAATGTCAATTCCAAAGCTCACTAAAACAAACACTTTCATAAGCAGGCCACCATCTCCCTGGTGGAATAGTATATGTGAACAAAGTGTTATTGCTTCATATAATGCACTAAAACTATATAGAAAAGAGCCTACTATTGAAAATTATATTAATTACAAAAGAAAAGATGCCCAGAAAAAGAGAACAATTTTAGAACAGAAAAAAATTGGATGGAATAATTTATGTAACACTTTTAATAGAAATACTCACATAAGTAAAATTTGGAATTTATTAAAAATGTTTAAAGGCATAAGACCTAAGAATAAATCATATACAAATGAGTTTATATCTCCACTCTTAGATAAATTATCAGATAATAGCAACTTAATTGAAGTAGATCAACTGAACATTCTTTTTGAAATCAACAATCATAACCCAAATTCTAAATTTTTACTGGATCCATTTTCATGGTCTGAATTTTTAACAAGCTTGCACTCTAGACGAAATACAACTCCTGGCTTAGATGATTATCCTTACATCGTAATTAAAAACTTAGATGTATCTGCCCAAAAGTTGTTTCTTAGCATCCTCAATTTGCTTTGGCGTAATAAATCTATTCCACAGTCATGGAAAACACAGTGTGTTGTCCCAATACTTAAGCCCGACAAATCTCCTGAGCTTGCTAGTTCTTATAGACCAATTTCCTTGTCATCCTGTCTTGGTAAAATATTCGAAAATATGGTGAAAGTCCGTCTTGACTGGTATGTTGAATCCAAGTGTTTCATTCCACATATACAATATGGCTTCCGTAGAGGGCGTAGTAGTGCAGACAGTTTCACCTCTTTAATCTCTGACCTGAAAAATGCAAAACATAGAAAATTAAACACTGTTTGCGTATTTCTAGACGTTCAAAGTGCTTTTGACAGTGTTGATCCTGGTATACTAGTTCAAATCATGTCTAGGTTGGGTGTGCCCGGGCACTTATGTAAGTGGATTTTTAATTTTTTGAACAACAGAACAATCTATGCTAGGCATAACAATATTTTATATGGACCCAAATGTGCCTCAAAAGGCACAATGCAGGGTGCCACATTATCTCCATTACTATACAATATATACACAAGTGAAATTTGTAAATATGTAAATAATAGGAATGTAAATATTTTACAATTTGCTGATGACATTGTTTTTTACAGCAGTAATTACAACTTAGAGATTGCAATAGATAATATGAACAAATCCTTATTTCAACTATTACAATATTATAATGATCGTTTGCATTTAAAAATTAACCCCTCTAAAAGTAGTGTTATGTTTTTTGGCAATGAAACCTCAAATTCAAATATTATTTACAACAATGAAATTATAAATAGAGTCACTTCAAAGAAGTTTTTAGGAATAATATTGGACCCAAAACTAACTTTTCAAGAACATATTAAGTACATATCTAAAAATGCTCACACAGGACTAAATGTTATCAGATCACTTTGTGGCGTAACATGGGGTGCAGACCCTAAAATATTGTCAATATTGTATAAAAGTATTGTTAGAAGTCATTTAGATTATAGCTCACTCGCTTATATGAATAGTTCTCATGTAAATAAATTAGACATATTGCAGAATAAGGCTTTAAGAATAATATCTGGTGCTATGTGCTCAACTCCCATAAGGGCCATGGAAGTTGAGACAAAAGTGATGCCTTTGATTTTGAGGCGAATCTTACTTGCTGAAAGATACTGTCTCAAACTAATAGCATCAAACAACACTCAAATAATAAGTAAAATTGTACCTTATATAGATAGAACACCAAGAAGATCATTAACAACAGCACAAGGTCTATTATGCGGTAATTCTCCAACACTGTCCGATATACTTCTGGAAATAGACAATAGCTTTTTTAAAATTAGAAAACAGTTTCCATGGCCATGTTACTCTTTCTCTTATCAGTGTATTTCACATCCAATTAATGTAGTCCAACAGACAATAAACAATAATTCGGAAATGCTTCAATTTTTGGAGGAAAATTCAATGTACTATGTTATCTACACTGACGGGAGCAAAGCAAGTGATTATGTACATGCTGCTCTATATGATCCACAAGCAAAATTTTCTTCAAGTTTTATTCTGCATGAACCCTGCTCTATATTTACGGCAGAGGCATATGCGGTGTATCAGGCATTAATGCGTATTCGCGAAATCAATAACATCAAATATTTTTTAATAATTTCTGATTCCTTGAGTTTGATAACAGCTTTATCTACCCTCACAGTTAAATACAAGTCTAATTATATCCTTTATTTCATTAAACAAATAATTTACCAATACCACAATAAAAATATTCAAATTTTCTTTCTATGGGTGCCTTCCCACAAAGGTATCTCTGGCAATGAAATGGCTGATAAAACTGCATATGAAGGAGTTAATGCTGTTGATGTTAGAAATACAATGTATGTTCCTATGTCTGATTACTTGCAATGTATTGACCAGAATACTCAAAAGTTGTGGTTAGAAATGTGGAAGAAAGATCAAAATACGAAAGGAAAATGGTATGGAAGCATACAAGAAAGCTTACCTGCAAGACCTTGGTATCATCGTATACAAGATGCTACTCGAGACTTTATTACTATCATAAATAGACTGCGTTTTGGTCATACTACTGCACCGTCACACCTTGCTCGACTCGGCATTATTGCGAATAAAACCTGTTCACATTGTAATTCAAGTGATGGAACTGTGGAGCACATTATTTTCGATTGTCAAAAATTTTTGATTGACAGACTAGTGTTGGCCAGTGAACTTAGTGATGTTGAAAATAAGTGTGATTTATTGTCCCGCCCGCCGCCATTAAAACAATTATTACAAGACGAACATACTTACAAGCACATCTACAAATACATAAAGAATACAATTAAAACAATTTAATGAAATATGCTCAGAGGCGTACTATTACGTATATATGAATAATAAGAGTTGACCTAAAGGTTGTAGATACCAGGTCATAAAATCCCAAAAAAAAAAAAATTCTATTAAATGTTCATTTTATACTTCTTTTTTTTTAGAAGAATTTGATACTTTAAATTATCAAGAGGAATAAATTTATTGACAATTGGCAACGCTGACAAGTGACAGTTGACATTATAGTATAAATAATGAAATAATCTGATTGTAATAATGAGTTGTTGTCTTTTTATCATTCGCTTTAATATTATTGACAAAATTGCTTGATTATAAAATATATATTTTTATTGAATTGTGATTTATTGAATTAATAAGTATTGTTAACTTGTGCTTTTAGTTTAGTAACCTAAACATAAGAAAGTTTATATCAAACTTTAATTCTAATCCCTTGTATTGTATATTAGACATTTTAAAAATTATTAAAAAAGTTTATGCAATAAATGAGCATTGGTGTTCACTTAAGAAAATTTTCCTATTCTTGCGGCTTTGCTAAAAGTGTTTTCAAGTCACATATAAATACTCGAATAATTCAAGTTGTTAATATGGGATTGCTATCAGAAGGTAGTCCACTCTCATGGGAAGAAACGAAAGCTTTAGCGGAACACGTGCGGCATCATGGTATCGAGCAGTT
Source organism: Euphydryas editha (assembly GCA_036937285.1). NCBI lineage: Eukaryota > Metazoa > Arthropoda > Insecta > Lepidoptera > Nymphalidae > Euphydryas > Euphydryas editha. Next base: position 10,233,320 of record JAUPFZ010000004.1, read on the forward strand.
CATTAATCTCTATAGTAAGCTACGAGATCGCACCGGTGATGTTCTTAAATGGGGAGATGAGGTACACAGACATTTCCTTATAAATATAACAGTGTTTGTTACATATTTGCTATAAGACAGTTTTCAAATTTAATATATTTACTATTACTATTTGCAGACAAAGAAATGTAGTTAACTAGTTAAAACTGAACATTTGTTGTCATAGTAATTTTGTAAATATTTTTTGAAATAAATTTATAAATAATAATTTTAAAATTAACATTTATAAAAAAGGAAATTTTAAATATCACACATTTAATATGAGAAAAAATAACTGACCTCTGATAATCTTTTTTTTTAATGGCAAGAATTATAAGAATATTATATAAAAATTATATAGAATTATAATTTTTATACATTACAAAAGGTTTTTTTTTTTTTTTTTAAGAAAATTATTCTAATAATTATCAATGTCAAAACAAATAAATAACTTGTTTTTGACTAAGAACAAATATAAAGACTGAGCAAGTTAAACCGACAATATGAGTTTAATAAAGAGAAATAGAAACTTAAATATAATAATTAAGTAAGCATCTTAATTTTATGTATGTTTGTGACTGATGAAAAGATAATATCAGTCTTGATTGTGCTTTACATGAAACAATAAATGGATTATTTTCGTTATAATTTAGTTGTATACATAATGCAACTTTATGATGTTTAAAAGATTATTCTATGAAAGTTTTCTTACAACACTATCTAATATATCCTGACTATAGGGCACACAGCTATAAAAAATATTTGAAACACAAATATTTTCCTTATACTGATGTGGTTCCCTAAGAATAGTTAGTTCTATTCTATTTTATATAAGATATGCATACATGAGATATGTATAATCAAACTTTTTTAGGTGGAGTATATAATAGTAAAATTTGATGATAAAAATCAACGAGCCACTGTAAGCCTGAGAGCAGATGAGCTTCTACCTCAACTACAGGAAAAAGAAATTGAAGATCCACAAAGTATGTTCATTGTAACATTTGTTGTTTGTATTGTTAGAAGTAATTTATGTCTATCATATAAAGAGTGGTGAATAGTCTATTTTTTAAATTTATTTTCTAATATTGATAAATTATAATACACTTAAAATAACAAAAATGAAAAATACTTTATATTAAATTTAGATATGTAATTTTGCTGAAGAAAATACTAGCTTGTGCAATTGCACAATATACATTTTATCCATGTTGCAGTTTTTGCATGAAATATTAAAATAACTACTATTTCTAGTTAAAACAATACAAAACATACATAAATTATACTATAAACAAAAAACAACATAGTTAAAACTAGCAAGAATCATAAAATTTAAAAAGATAAAATGCTGATGATTGCCGTTTAAGATATCTTTATCTTGCACGCTAATTAATATTATTATTATTTTGTAATGCTCGAAGTAAAATTCCAGACTGTATATCCTGAGTGTTCTATGTAGACATCCCTTTTTATCATTAAATGAATGGTATTTCTAAGAAGGTTTAACAATTTTCAAAGAAGCTAAGATATAGATTAGACCTAAGGAACTAATACACGTCGTAATTTATATACTCACTTCACTTGTTACTCAAAGTTAGAAAGGAAATGGGCCTTAAGAAAACAAACACCATAATATGGCTGATCGAATTAGCTCTAAAAAAGGTTCTAATTAAAATGATCATTAATTTTTATGTATTCATTTTTTAAGAAAATTTTCAAAACTACAAACTTTGCTATAGACTAAAAAAAAAGTATAAAAAGTTATTGAGGAAACTATTCTTAATGCCGTAAGACCCCGTATAAAATATAAAATAAACGTTATATTTTTACTATTATATATTTTACTATGCGCTCAAATCGTCGCGAACATTAACCAGTTTTGTAAGACCACTAAAAGGAAGTTTTATACCAAAATCACGCTTTTTCCTCGTTTGTTCTTAGCTGTACTGTTTTTTACCTCAATAATGACCGATATATTAAGATAGTACTGTACTAAATATGAAAATTAACAACAGCAATTTTTATCGTAAATATAATCTCGACATTACTGTGACGTCTCCATCTCTGTTTCTTCCCCATATAGGTCGAAATTTCAAAAACGCTAGTACAAATATTTATTTACTTATCAAGTGCCTAAATACAAAGTATCGTGGATTTGTCTTCGATAATGATGAACTCCTATACAAATCTTCATTACCTATTTCAACCCCTTCATGCCCCTTTTTACAACAGGAGGTAGCTTATACACTTCCCAACGACAGTCTATCTCTGCACCGAATTTCATCAATATTAGTTCCGGGGTAAGCCGTGAAAGCGTGACTTTGGATGTACTTCCATACGAACTTTTACCCTCTTTTTCATCCTAACACAGGTCGAAGAACTTCCATACTAATTTTCATACATTTTTTTTTCCGTGGGGAAATCCTCATGGATACCGCCCAACCCAAGATAGATGAACGGTTATGTCGGACTTTTACCGACTAAAACCCCCGGTGTTCCTTCGCTCCATCAATGACTGGATTACAGGTACGCTTGCGCATTCGTCCGCGACCCAGTCGACGGTTGTTCGTTTTGCACAACAACACTCCAATTTTAAATAAACGCTCTACAAATTCTTGTTTACGGTCTACCCGGAACATGTGGCACACCGTTTAGTCTCAGGGACCTTGTTTATAGTCAGGTGGCAGATTCCCCGTACCCACCACCCAGAGGTCAATTTTCAAGTAGGCAGAAAATTGGCATTGAGTCTGTTTCTGCCTGCACGTCTACGACGTCGAATTGACGTTGGCGAGGCTTCGGCTTCTCTCGCCCGTTCAGCAAGCTCTTTGGAGGTCATGACTGTCTCGCAGAACGTGATCATGGCCCTCCAAGCCCTGTCGGAGCTGACCATGGACTTAACCACAGCCGGCAACGACAGGTCAGGTCCCACGGCAGTCGTTAGTGCCTGGCGTGACTCATCCCTAGTGGGACATTCCAGTAGGGTATGCAACGCCGTATCTTCGGCTGCGCCATAGTGATGGACTAATTTTCATACCATATTTCAACCCCTTCAACCCTTTTTTGCAATAAAAGGTAGCCTATGTCCTTTCCCAAACTCTATTCTATCTCTGTACCAAAGGGTCTAGCCGTACTTTCATAGCGAAACTGCCCCCGATAGGAACCTATATCGTAACCTATGTTATATTGTAGAGGGTACTAATAGTAATTGATCCAGGAGATATTAGCTCTATATCTTAGTCAATTGAGCTATTTGACAAAAAAGTGTCTGGGGAGACTTTTTTTCAAAGTAGTATATTTTTGTTAATTTTAAAGCTAGAAAAATAAAATCAATTCCAGTTATTATGGTAGACTTTACAGCTTATTTTATAACAATTTTCTATGAACCAAGTCTAAATATAGATATGAAAAAAAGCAAAAATATATATTATATATGTTTAATTGATTTCTATCAGATCGAATTGAATTACCACTTTGAAAAAAATATATAATAATTGTCTATACCTTGCCTAAAAGCATGCCATTAATATTAGTAGGTATGGATAATTAAAATACAAGCTAAGTCGCGCGGATTCATTGGCATCAAAGTAGCATATATTTATTTATTTATACTTTTTGCACACCAATATAATATATAGAGACAATACATGGAAATCAAATCAATCAAATTGCATCAGTTGCAACAGGCGGCCTTATCGCTAACACAGCGATCTCTTCCTTCCTCCTCCTCCTTAGGAGAATTAGCATAGAAGTATACAGTACGTTTATTCTTTAACTATTTACATACATATAAAGTTTCAATACAATCGAATCAGTAATTTTGGCTTGAACATATTAAAATTCCAGTTAGAAGTTATGACTCATACTGTCATACATACTATATTTAATCTTTAAAAGTTGCAAGTCATAGATTAAGTGACTGCAGTCATGGTGTCTTACGTCACGACGAGTAATTTAACACATCTCATTATCAAATTTAAATTAGGTGATAAAAATATAACTTTTATCTGTCATATTATTAATCTAAGTAATTAATTATTTATAATTATAAATATTTTTTTGTTTATTTTAGAACGTGAATTAAGCCAACTATGTGAATGTAAAAGTAACACATTAGGGATTGTATGGAGTTCCGGAACCGAAACTATCGGATATCCGAAATGAAAAAAAAGTCTTAACCGTAACCAAATCTGATACAAAAGTTTCGGATGGGAACGAAGTCTTATTATGACATGGTTTTTTTTGCGACACGTTAGTCGAACGCGTCTCTTGTACTGCTAAATATTTCCTTCCCTTACTTTGATCATTCCTTAAAACTAATATCCGTGCCTAACCGAAACTATCCGACACTAACGGATATCCGAAATATTTTCCGTAACCGTATCGGAAACATGTATAATACTTATTATTCACGTAGTTCCAAGGTTCTGTAAATATTGCACAAATTGTAGCAACTCAACTCAAGAAACGAGTAGTTTACAAAAAAGAAGGAAATCTTAAGTTACATGTTGAACAAACGCTTTATCATATTATGATTATAATGGTGTACTCGTATTATGGACAATAATGATCTCATCAGTATGGAGTAGTTGAGAATTTCATAACAAAACAATAGCTATAATATATGTGTAGGTATATGTGTGTGTGCTTGAATATAATACGAATACATAATCATGACGATAATGATAAAGTTATATAAATATAATTATACCGGCAAGAAATTATACTTCAACAACTTTGATTTCATATTTTTCCTTTTTTAAATTCCTACACTACTACTATGTACCTAATTCTTATTGTTATTTATTAATCTTGATACCAAAGACCGATATCCTAAATTTCTTTTTGTTTCATTTTTATAATTGTCATATTATTAGAAATGTATGTTATAGTGCGATGTTTTATAATCTGCCTTTCTTTATAAATATGCTATCAATGCCAACAGAATTTTCAAAATGGATTAGTAATATATAGGATAAATTTATTATCTTCTTGGTTCCCATAGGACCAAAGGCTACAGATCACGTGGCGCCATTTCTGTATTCATACTTCTATAATCCTTCTTATTAATACGCCATCTTGAAGTTCTCTTATACAATTAATTTTAAAAGTTAATAAATTACATCTTAATTAAAAACAGAAATTTCGTACAGTTTTTTTTAATCTCAAGTTTAGATACGAGATGAATTTGTTTAGATTCTAAACAAATTCGTTCCATATCTGCAAAAATAGATATATAGTTATCTATTAAAACATAATGGTTACTACGTATCGCTTTTTATTTATATTAATTTTGTTCTAAACTAGCTTTTATCCGTACTTCGTTGGAATATGGAATTATTTGTTGTTATTATTCTTTCTTTGCGTATAAAAGAAGCTGATCTCAACACAAAAAGACATGCCGTATCTGACAAATATATTAGTAGATACTAATATAACTGATTCCCTTAAAAATGATTTCGTTTCCATGTAATTACTATAATTCTACTACTGTTGGTATATTCAGATAAAATCTACACCAAACTAAGTAAGATCTCCAATAAGTAAAAAATCCATCCGAATTCGTGCAGGAAATTTTTATTATACCGGAACGTAATTGTTTTATTTTCTATCGCTCTCATAAAGATAATTCGTTTTTTCTAAATATCTGTGATGTCCACACATCGGCCGGCATATAGACACCACAGCGAGTCTTAGAAATGATGTACATTCAATAATAATTTGAGTGATTATTTTATTTTATAGATGTGAAATCACTATGGCGCCCAGAATATGGTGCATATATGGTCGAAGGTACTCCAGGGAAGCCATATGGTGGCCTATTGGCACATTTTAACATAGTTGAGGCTAATATGAGATACCGCAGGGCCGAAGCGAGTACGCTATTAAAAGAGGGTGAAGTTATTATGAGTATTACTAATTTCCCTAGGTAAGAACATATTACATACGTGGCTACTATTATAGCTAATAATAGCGAACCCAGCTAATTATTATTATTTTGTTATTTTTATAAATAGGCTTGGCTGTCCAAGTTTCACAAGTCCACCATATTCACCGACGCCCGACAGGGGAGTGACAAGATCGCATTACTTTCCAGATGAAGCTATTTTCCCTGGTCATCCTCGATTTAAGACTCTTACTTCAAACATTCGAAAGAGAAGACAAGAAAAAGTTGCTATTAATATTCCAAGTAAGTAAAGGCAATAAATTTTGATTGTTGATTTTTGTATTAAATCAAAGCAATATAAAAATACTTTGCAAAAAATTACATATATAATAAATAACAACAGACCTCTTATATACAACAGACCTCTTATATAGTACAATGTACTCGTGCCTAGTATTATCTGCAATCTTATACTTAATGTTATAATTTGATGCATCAAAGATTTTATATGTAATAAATAATAGGTCGGGGAAAAAAGACTTTGTATTTTGTGGAAAATCTATATGGTTGTACTGTTTGTACCTGGCTGGTTTTAATATCAATAAATGAGGATATAGGGCATTAAGAAAAGAACGTTGGCCGTTCTAATGTAGTGGTGCGACTAGTCGCCTCAAACCGCAAGCCGGCGGTCACGAGTTCAATTCCTGCTCGGGACAGATATTTTGTATTTGTACAAATATTTGTTTCCGGTCTGGGTGTACGTCCTTGTGTGTCTCCCCACCGTGCCTCGGTTGTTATCATAGACACCTGATAACGTTCGTTATTCATGGTAGAGAAATTATCCGCCAATCCGCAGTGGCGCAGCGTGGTGGATTAAGCTCCAACCCTTCTATATGGCGAAGAGACCTTCGCTTGGCAATAGGTTGTTTACAGGCTAATACAGTATATAGTAAGAAAAAGAAAAACAAAAAGTAAAAAACACTTTCCCGCCATTTTCAATTGTTTTTCTGTCCGTCAAAATGAGTGAATCTGACGAAGAAGTTCGATACCTACATCCTCAAGTTTTATTACAAAAAAGAGAAAATTGCGATTCAAAACGCGAAAAAAAAAATTATGACGTTTATACACCTAATGCAGTGTCAGTAAGAGTAGCACAGAGTTGGTTCAAGCGTTTTCAGTCTAGATATTTTGATGTCGGAGATGCAGCTCGCTCTGGTCGCCCTCAGATATAGTTGATGTCATTTCTGAAAAAGTGGAGCAAAATCGGCATATTACGATATAGTATTATAGATAGTTGATAGATAGTAGATATAAGTATAGACATAGCCGAAGAACTGAGGATTGATCACAAAACAATTTTGACATATTTGAAAAAGTCTGGCTGTACAAAAAAGCTCGATATTTGGGGTCACACGAGCTCACCTAAAGAAACCTAATGAATCGTGTATTCATTTGGGATTCTTTATTGAAACGTAAATAAACTGAACCATTTTCGAAAAGATTGATCACTGTGGTGATGAAAGTGAATCACCTACAACAACGTGTGAAAAAGATCATGGTCAAAGGTTAGTCAAGTTCTACAGACTGAAGTAAAACTCGGAATAACACGCAATAAGGTTGATGCTGTGTGTCTGGTGGGATTGGAAGGGTATCGTTCATTATGAGCTTTTACCGGTGGACAAAATCATCGATTCGGATATCTACTGCCAACAAACAATGAGGCTCAAGCAAGACATTAAGAAATAACATCTGAAATTGATTAACAGAAAAGGTCTTTCATCATGATAACGCCAGTTCAGACACATCTTTAGTCGCAAATCAAAAATTAAGAGTGCTTGTTTGGGAAGTGTTAATGCATCCACCATATAGTACTGAACTTGCACCCTCAGATTTTCACTTGTTTCGGTCTCTTCAGAATTCTTTGGGCAATGTTAGGTTAACACTAATAGAGGACTGCCAAAACTACTTGTCGCAATTTTTTAATTAAAAATTCCAAAATTTCTACTGGAACGGGATTGGGGACCTACAAGATGGCTAAATGGCTAAAGCTATCGAACAAAATGATACATATATGTATATTATAATTAAATTATTTTAAACTTTAAAAAGATAGTCTTGAATTTGTATATAAAATACGAAGGAACTTTTTCCTCGACCTCATATTCGAACCATAGCATCGACATTTTAACAATAATTTAACATTTCTGTCCAGTTTAGATTCTTTATCTCCTTTACGATAGCACTTTAGTCTGTTTTGAAGTAATAAATATAAATAAATATAATAATAATAAATAAATATGTTTAACATACACACACGGTCGTCTGTCCATAAGGTAGGCAACATAATGCCTGTGTTTTAGGTAACAGTTGACTGATATACATTTTTTTTAAATAAATATACATATTACAACCAGACTCGGGGCGGGAATCGAACCCACAACCCTGGAGCAAGAAAACATGACCACTGCTAACTGCGCCACGGGCCAGTCAAAGTAAAGAAGTAATTGTAATGAGTGCGACGATTGGAACTAAGGTAGAATGTGCGAGTATATACAATAATTATAAGCAAGTTAGGATGGAATGCGTCTAATGCACCAAGTAAATCTGGAGCCTTAGATACTTTGATGTTGGACAAGTTACTCAATACCAGATCCGAGTGTCGATCATCACAACTACTTATACAATTAAATTGGTGCAAGTTGTTAACGTACATAAAATCAGTAAAAAAAATCTGTAAAGGTATCGCTATTATTAAAAAAGAGTTTGAAGTGAGATGGCAAAAAGCTGTGTAAACTATAACAGGTATTTATTTTAACCTCAGCTAAAAATGAGTTTTTTTTTTCATTATAACTTAGTTACCCGATTATGTAAATAAATGATTAAAAAATTCGATCGGATTATACAGAATTAAATTTTTAATTCTGTATAATTCAGATAAATTCTGTTAATTCGGTACCTAACTTTAAAATGAACTCCGAATTAAACTGAATTAAAACGGATTTGAAATTTTTAAATCAGTTTTGTTCTATAATTCGGTATTATTATTTAAAATTTTAATTCTTTTAAATTCCGTCTTACCGAATTTAACAGAATATAACAGAAACAAATTTTTAATTCGATCGGATTCAGTTGTTTAATCTGGGTGGGTATATTTTATTACTCAACTAAGTTTGATGAAACTATAATAACATAAAAAAAAGTGTGTGCAATTCACACACGGCAGAAGTGAAACTTCTGAAAAGTATCCTACGAGCCTAAAAACAATTATATCACGTATGTATTTATTTTAAGGCTGCGATAAATCGGCATACTATAATCGTATGAATAAGAAAATAATTATTCGTACGACTATTAAAAAAATATATTCATACGATACTTATTACGATACGATATTAATTAATAAAAATTAATTATTAAGTAAAGTCAAAAATAAATTAATTAAAAAAGACTTGATAAGCGTGCTCTCACATCAATAAGCCCGATAAGCCCGCTTCCTCAACCACCAATTCCTCGGAGCTCGCGCGCGGACTATACTTAATATCTTTTTCGTGACGCATTTTCGTTACATTGAGTTTCAAATAGCAACGATTCTAAAGAAGTTTCACTTCAAAAATAACCAAGAGCATTGTTATAATTGCACGATTTAAAATATAAGCAATTAACCGATGTCCAGCTTCTATATACCTACCGTCCTTCAAAGAGACTTGGTGTTTTCGTTAATTGGTGCAGTAGTGTTCTGTGAGTAGTAATTAAAATAAATAATAATATAACTTACTTTTTGATTATGAAAAGAACAACAATAATTTTTTTTAACGATTATAAAAAGGATTTTAATGTTTAGTTAAAACGTTGATCAAAAATTGTTTCGGCTTTAAATTAATAACATAAATAGGCAGGCATTTCGCAAATTATCCATTTATTAATTAAATAGCATCCTAGTTGTAATGTAAGCCTATTAACGTGCCACTTTCAGATATAAATAAAAGCCTTGCTAATGAAAAATAATCTTTAATAAATTTACTGGTTACCGTTTTTGTAATTAATAAAACTATTTGTTGTGAATATCTATGATTGTAATTTTTAAACACGCCAATTTGTTGTAACACGTATTAAATATTCAGTGTAATGTGATTTATATAATTTTAAGACGCTGCAATAGCTCAGTCTACGAAATTGTTTTTTTTATTAAATTATTTAATTAACAAGATATTGTTACAATAAATTTGCCAGTCCGCAGCCTGGTCAAGTGTGACGGATAATTGGAATCATATGTACGTATGTATGTAGATACCCGTGTTACCGAATAATTATCGGGGATCAGTTCTCGAAGTCGGCGAACTAGTTAGTGACGTCACTGACTTGTGGTCTTACAGCTGAATTTTCGTTTAAGATGCGCGCCAGATTTTTCAAATGAAGTAGATATTTTAAAGACATCGATAATTAAATGAACCGGTGATACATTCGTTAAACATAGCTACGATAGAACAGTAAAATGGTAACGTAATTCTGACTATCGAATACAACTTAATAACTATTGGAACGATTATTTTAGGGAATATTAAACACAACGGAACAACAACATAAGGTAACATAGGGTAGAGAGAGACTAAACAACGGAAAACGTGTATTGCCTATCTTAATATTATAAGCTTGTAATAACGGTCATGTGGTTTAATAAACCGTTTCGTTTCTAGTTTACCGTGATGTGAACACAAAAATACCAGTGGACAACTCTCACAAGCTTGAGCCCGGAGCAGCTCAGCCGGACTCCATATACATGGACGCGATGGGCTTCGGTATGGGTTGCTGCTGTCTCCAACTCACATTCCAAGCGTGCTGCATCACCGAGGCTCGCACGCTCTACGACCAACTCGCACCTTTGTGCCCCATTATGGTATTTTTTAAATTAATTTTAGTGTTACGATAATTTATTATCTTACTATTTAACTGTATTTTTAACTTTGAACTGTATATCTTAAGCTCCAATCCTTCTTTTTTTATATGGAAGAAGAGGCTTTCGGTTAGTGGTGGGACGATTACAAGCAATATCTGCAATAGCAGTTCAGTACAGTTTTTAAACTCGACGTAATATTTATATTTACTAGTTGTTCTAATAAGTACTTGTCGTCGATTTTTGGGTTAATTGTGTGTAACCACCAACTAGGAGTTTGCGATAATTATCGAAATTTTTCATTCGATACTTATCGATAACTATCGATAATTTTCCTTCGATAATTATCGATAACTTTGATTCGATAATTATCCAGTAATATCGATACGTTGAAACGACGACCTTTTTTTAAATGTAATAAAATTATTGATAATTATTTTCCATGAATATCTCTACCACCAACGGATTTATGTATTTTTTTTCATTACTGTAAATAAATTTAAACTGTCCTAAACTGAAACAGCCTGTAAATTTAGACCATTGTCTCATTCCCTAAACAAGAGAAGCGTTGGACCTTAATCGTTCACGCTAATATATAATTATAATGCTCCACTGTGGGTTGAAGGGTAATTTCTCTATTAGGAGTAACGATCGTTGTCATGTGTTATAGTGTATGATAAGAACTGGGACCGACGGCTTAATGTGCTCTCCGAGTCACCCACAAGAACTAATATTCAGCCCAGAAAAGAAATATTCGTCTAAATATTAATATTCGCTCTGTGCGGTAATCGAACCCACGACCATCGTAATTAATAGAATTTTCGCACCACTGTACTAGAACATCAGTCAAAGATCTGAATGGTAAATGTCCCGTAGCTGGCGCTATCAGCCGCGTCACCCATCTACCGCGGTTTCCTGTCCGACGTGGACTGCCGATGGAACGTGATCTCCGCCTCCGTGGACTGCCGCACGCGTGAGGAGCGCGGCCTCGAGCCGCTCCAGAACAACAAGTTCCGCATACAAAAGTCCAGATACGACTCCATCGACTCCTACCTCTCGCCGGAACATGAAAAGTTAGAACAGTATCTTTTTTGCTTATTTTTTACTTTTATAAAAAAAAAACATTTTACAATAACCACTTTGTGTTGCATTGGAAACGTTGACGTTCGATGTTGAAATGTTGTTCATTTTTATTGATAACTCAAATTAAGTATACCATTATGATTTACACATTATTTATTTATGTTTACGCCATAACTATCTAAATGACTGTACTTTTATTGTACACTAATACTATTTTATCTTATCTTTGCTATTATTATAAATCTCAAGAGGATTCATTTAAACAAAAAAGGCCTCTTATTGTGTAGCTGTAAAACATGCTTCGAAGCAGAACAGTATATTTATAAATGTAGGCAAAATCGTGCGGTTTGATTAATTATCAACTTGACCTGACTTTTAAATACTCCTCCGCCTAGTTCATGTCTTTGTAGACAAAAAAGTCTTAGTATAATTTATCATGTAAAGATCTTATCGAAAAATGTAGATCAAACTTTATTACCTCGGCTTATATTTTATAAATGGCCATATATTTACATCATATAGAAACATGGTGTGGTGTGATTTATTGCGATTATGAAATGACTTTTCTGAAAATCATCTCTTAACGGGTCGTTTTATGGTTCTTTCTCCTTTCCTATATCATTGTGGTTTTGGGGTAGTTACCCCATACTAACAGCCATATATCTCAAACGTAACCTATGGCATCGCTTGTTGTATGTAAACACGAAACATGGTCGACATAGTGCCCGCATCTATATTTCCTTTGGTATTACTTAGTATACTTTATATATATTATTACAATATTTATAATAAACCACATATATAATTAGCACATATTATGCACAACAAAGTCCTCGTCGCGTCTATCTGTCTGTCTGGTCGCGATAAACTCAAAAACCACTGAACCTTTTAGCCCTACGGAAAGTGGGTCTACGTAGTTGCGCCTACCGGTGTGCCGCATCCAGGCTCACAGTGTTGCCGTCCGCAGTGCCTGGTTCCGGAGAGCAGCGGGATCCGGAGAAACGGTTTTCCGCTGGCCGCCCGCCGATAGTTGGGAGCCCAATTGCAGATTAGCCACCTGCGAAAGGCTGCTCCGCCATCGCGCGCATAATCCCAAGGTTGCTTCTGTCGGGCCGGTTGGCAACCGGATGAGAGGCCTCGACAGCCGGCCCTGGGGGGGTCCGGGCGTCCCCGCGGTCTCCAGCCAGGTTTTTCCCCACCGGGCGGCAGTATTGTGACTTCTGGTGGAGTCTGGCTGGCGCCTCACGTGACTGCCACTTTTCGCCTTTCCTTCCCTCTTGCCCTTCAAATTTACAATGAAAGAAAGAAAAAAAAAGTTGAGGAATCTGCAGCGGATGCACGGCCTCTCGCTTAAAGTGCACCTCACGAATATCCGAGGTCTGCACTCTAATCTCCTTCCAGTTCATCACCATCTCGAGACTGCCAAGCCGCATCTGCTCTTGCTTACCGAGACGCAAATCACAACCCCTGCCGATACGTCATACCTCCACTACCCAGGTTACATCCTGGAGCACAATTTTCGTCCCAGAGCTGGGGTTTGTTTCTTTGTGCGCGATGACATCTGCTGCAAACGTCTCCGTAACCTAGAGGATCCCTCTTCCTCATCTATCTGGGTGCTTGTGGATACCGGCATAGAACAAATTGTTTATGTTGGTGTCTACCGTTCGCATAGCGGTGACCAGGAGACTACAAGGCTTTTCCAACATCTAAGTGAGGCTGCCGACGTGGCTCAACAAAGGTACCACACTGCGCAAGTCGTCTTTCTGGGGGACTTTAATGCCCATCATGAACAATGGTTGTTCCCGTACCAGAAAACTGACCATGCTGGTAGAGAGGCGTACAAGCTTGCCTTGACCATGAACCTCTCCCAGCTGGTTGACCAGGCGACTCGAGTACCGGATGTTGAGAACCACACAGCAAAATTGCCTGGACCTTCTGCTGACGACTGAACCGGACCGATACCAAGTGTCTGTTTCAGCCCCTCTTGGGAGTTCTGACCACTGTCTGGTGAAGTCCGTCCTCACGTGTCCTCCACCCGACTCCAACCCTAGAGGAACTAGGCGGGTGTGGCGATACAAGTCAGCGGATTGGGATGAGATGCGACATTTCCTAGCATCTTACCCTTGGTTGCAAGTCTGCTTTTCTTCAAGCGATCCGTCGAGCTGCGCTGGGGCTATTGCCGAAGTTATTGGACAGGCGATGGAATATTATATCCCATTCTCCGACCAGCCCTCTGGCATCAGAGCTCAACCCTGGTTCAATGCTGTCTGCTCAAAAGCTGAGGCTATAAAACAGTCAGCATACCACGCTTGGTTAGAAGCCAGAAATCGCAAAGCTCCAGATACGCGAAATAAGAAGAAAGCCTTTAACTCAGCAGCTAAGTCCTACAAAAAAGTGCTCAAAAAAGCGCGCTTCAACCACATAGGCCGAGTGGCACACACGGCTTTGGATAAGGCTAATTTATTTGCCTCTCTATTTGCCGAAAATTCTCGTCTAGATGCCGGTAATAAAACTCCACCTCAGTTACCTCCTTGTGGATGCAAAATGCCTGAAATTCACATTTACCAAAAGGAGGTTCTCAGAACACTACGTAATCTGGACGTGAACAAAGCCAGTGGTCCTGATGGTATTCCTGCTATTGTGTTGAGAAATTGCGCAGCCGAACTGTCTCCAGTCCTGACACGTTTGTATCGCCTCTCTTTTCGATCTGGGACTGTTCCGAAAGCATGGAAGCTCGCGAACGTACAACCCGTACCCAAGAAGGGTAGTCGTGCTGATCCTGCAAACTACCGCCCAATCGCGATCACCTCCACCCTCTGCAAGGTAATGGAGCGTGTTGTCAACAATCGCCTTCTGGCTTACCTGGAAGATAATGATCTCCTCAGTGATCGGCAATACGGATTTCGCCAACGCCGCTCTACTGGGGATCTTCTCGTGTACGCTACACATCTCTGGGGGGAAGCCCTCGATAAATATGGTGAGGCCCTAGCTGTCTCACTTGACATTTCGAAGGCATTCGACGGGGTCTGGCACGATGGTCTTATTGCGAAGCTTCCTGCTTACGGTATTCCCACCAGTCTATGTACTTGGATCTCCAATTTCTTGAGGGAACGGTCAATTCGTGTAGTTGTTGATGGCTACACGTCTGACCTATTGACTATCAATGCCGGGGTACCCCAAGGATCTGTTCTCTCCGCAACGCTATTCCTGCTTCACATAAATGATCTGCTTAAGCCCGGTATCTTTGGGTACGCAGATGACAGCACCGTCGCGGAGAGATACTTCTCCAGTGCAAGAACAAGACAAACTGAAGTGGACGATCTTAGAGAAGCAATGGTCGACCGTGCCAATCTTACTCTTCAGGCTGTCTCCGATTGGGGTGATGCCAATTTAGTAAGATTCAATGCTTCAAAAACCCAGGCGTGTCTCTTCTCCGCTAAAAAGAGCCCGTTTAACTTAGCTCCCACTTTCCGAAATGTGCCTGTTCCAGTCACGAACCACCTTGAACTACTCGGTATAGACTTATCGTCCAAACTCAATTTTGGAAACTATATCGAATCCAGGGCTAAGACTGCTTCAAAAAAACTGGGCATCCTCTCCAAGGTCCGTCATTATTTCACACCGGACCAGCTGTTAAAGCTCTATACAGCTCAAGTCCGCCCCTGCATGGAGTACTGTTGCCATCTGTGGGATGGTTCCGCCCGGTACCAGCTCGAAGCCCTGGAAGCTATCGACAGGCGTGCCAGGAAACTCATTGGCGATGAGATGCTTACTTCAAGACAGCTCCAGAGCCTCGAACATCGCCGACTGGTTGCTAGTCTGTGTGTCTTCTACAGGTTACATTTCGGTGAGTGTGCGCAGGAATTGCATCAATTAATTCCCCCAGCACCATTCCACCATCGGACAACTCGACGTGGGCAGGGGTTTCATCCATACGTGGTCGACATCCCTCCGGTTCGTACCTCGCGGTTCGCATCATCTTTCATTATTAGAACTGCAAAGGAATGGAATTCTCTTCCTGCGTCACTGTTTCCCGATGCGTATAACCTAGGGATTTTTAAGGCAAGAGTGAACAGGCATTATTTGAGTTTGCGTGCTTCACCTTAGACTTCATCGTTGTTTACCATCAGACAAGATTGAGGTCAAACGCACTCAAATTTCCAATAAAAAAAAAAAGAACGCGTTTTCATGCTGTTTTCACCACAAATAGATTGATTCACGAGGAAGGCTTAAGTGCATAATTGGTTAAATTTTGTGTAAATTGATTGAAATATGACGATAATTGTTGAAAATGTCGGAATAAGTCAAACCGCCTGCGAGATTTCGTCGAAAACGCTGCCTAATCCCATTCTGATACAACAAAACAATGTATGTTAGAATTATTCTTCTCTTAAAAGTTTACAGAAAAGTCCGCGATATCACATACAGTATCTTTTTAGGATATTTTACTATACTCATTCTAACTTCTAAAAAACTGTCACATAAAATAAGGTACCTAATTAGAAAGTTATTTAGACAAATGCTGTATTAATTCATTAATCCTTATCAATTTAAATACGTTAGTCACCATAAGTATTTCATGAACATTATAATAATCCTTAAGATTACATAATTTAAATGAATATCGTAGGAGTTATCGCAAAATGAAAATTAACTTATTTCATATAACAATAATTTTCTATTATTATTCGTTCCTTTTAAATTTTCGCTTCTCTCGATGACCAATTGTGTGTTTATTTGTTCATAAACAGTATATTATGTTATGACGGTAGTTACGGAACCCTAATCCAACGAATATGCTGACGGACCAAACTGATGGAGGCTTCCCATCCCGGGCGACCACCTCACGAGTTCCCCGTATTAGCCTTTCAATGCCCCATTGTTTTAATTTATAACTTTGTTAATTGTATTCTTTTTTTGTTCACTCTTTATTCCCACTTCGATTAAAGCAGTCATAATTTTAAGATAATTATTGTATTATAATATATAATTAATAAATAATTATTTGTTTTTTTTTCAATCTCCGAACTGCTGCAAACGCAATTCGGTAGTATGTAATTGTAAACACCAACTCGTAGGTACAATGACATCCCGATAGTGCACGACGCGGCCATCTACCGGCGTCTGCGCGAGGGCGGCATCGACCACCCGCTGGCGCTGCACGTCGCGCACCTCTTCATACGCGACACCGTCTCGCTCTTCTCCGAGAAGGTGCACCAGGACGACAAGAACGACACCGACCACTTCGAAGTATGCTTCGCTTTTTCATTATTGTTGTTGAACAATTTATTATAGGTACTTCAAGTCCTCAATTGGGTAGCCTAGCGGTTAACCACTGAACCGGCTTCCTTTTTCGGATTCTAGCAATTTTATTCTTTATTATTAAGATGTAAATCCGAATATTAACTATTTGTTCTTGTTTTACCAAGTCTGTGTAAAGTTACGTTGGCTTTGAGTCAGTCGTGATGTTGAAAATTTTAAAAGCCAAATGAAACAAAAATTCGAGGCATGTAAATGAATGGCGCAGTTTATTAAAAATGTCAAGTCATCTAATTAAACGACTATGGGTTAATTTGTTAGCTGCGAGATATATAATTTAAAGGATTACGTTAAATAACGGCGATGAAAATGCTTTTGTTTTTTAATCATTCAGAATATCCAGTCCACAAACTGGCAGACAATGCGGTTCAAGCCGCCCCCTCCCAACTCGCCCATCGGCTGGCGCGTAGAGTTCCGCCCGTGCGAGGCGCAGCTCACCGACTTCGAAAACGCGGCCTACGTGTGCTTCGTCGTCCTGTTGACCCGAGTTATCCTATCGTATAACTTAAACTTCGTTATGCCAATCAGCAAGGTAATGCTTTTTTAATAGGGAATTAAAATATTATCTAACTAGATTTGTGAAACCTGTGGATTATATATAATTTTATCGTATCGGTTTTTAACGTCATGTTTATGCCTACGATCTTTCTCGATAAAACAGGCAGGCTTTTAACAAATATTATATATATAATTTATTTTGCAATTTTGATTCAGATTTATAGCACTAAAAACCGTTAATGACAAATATCATTAATTTCATCGCAAACAATCATGAGACTTTGTGAACAAACTCAAAAGAAAGCAATTCGAATGTACCCGCCGGACACGACAACTCGTGCTAATCGGGCGCGACCTGCTCGCCCGCAGGTGGACGAGAACATGCAGCGCGCGCAGCGGCGCGGCGCGTGCGGCGAGCAGCGCTTCTGGTGGCGCCGCGACGTGCGCGCGCCCGCCGCGCCCCCCGCGCCCGCCGCCGCACCCGCGCCCCCCGCACCGCCCGCACCGCCCGCCGCCGCCGACGAGTACCTCGAGATGACTATCAACGAGATCGTCAACGGAAAGGTTCTTACTGTCCGTCTTACTGTATTGGCCTGTAAACCACCCACTGCTGATCGAAGGCCTCTTCTCGATGTAAAAAAAAGAGTTGGAGCTTAATCCACCACGCTGCTCCACTGCAGGTTGGCGGGTAATATGAGTAATGATCCTACCTATACCCTACCACGAGTAACGGTCGTTACCCGGTGTCCATGGTAACAAACGGGACCGATGGCCTTACGTGCTCTCCGAGACACGGTGGGGAGACCCACAAGGACATACTCCCAGACCGGAAACAAGTATTTGTACAACTACAAATATCTATCCCGAGCAGGAATCAAATCCGCGACCGTCCGGTGCGCGCCGTTGAGACGACTACTCG
Organism: Euphydryas editha; assembly: GCA_036937285.1. Classification (NCBI taxonomy): domain Eukaryota; kingdom Metazoa; phylum Arthropoda; class Insecta; order Lepidoptera; family Nymphalidae; genus Euphydryas; species Euphydryas editha. The sequence goes on from JAUPFZ010000004.1 coordinate 10,251,932, forward strand.
CACCACTACACCAGATCGGTCGTCTCAGATCGGAAAGATTCGCTTGTCATTTTACTTTTTTGTATTAACTTTGTAGGATCCTGATTTATTGTCTAGAACCCGGATTAAAATATTAGTGCTTATTTTATCTGACTTCAAACAAGGAGAACTTTCTATGCTCGGCTGCATTTTACTTAATTTAATATCAAGAGTTCCTTTGGAATACTGACAGCGATAAAGTTCATCACCATCAGTACGCAATCCGCATACCATTCATTCCTCTAACGGTGGCAGTTCGCGACCGCGACAGGCGACCGCGATAGGAGAGATAAACAAAAGAACCGAGGGAACCAATGATATAATTTGTCGCGGTCTTTTGTCTCTGTCTCTCCTGTCGCGGGCGCGAACCGCCACCATTTGGCACTTAATCGCATGACTGAGGTCCTTTCTAATTGCAAAACTTTTTTCTTATTCGGTCAAAGTTATAGATCTTTTCAGCGAAGCAGCTGCTGCTGTATTAAAAGCACAGAAATTCTTCCTAAGTGCAGTATTGCGATGATTGCAGTGCAGTAGTGCTATTGGATCACTTATAAACGCTATATCTGTCCTCATTATATATTCCAATTCATATTTATATTTTACAAATTTTTCTTGACAGCAGCATGAAACAAGTACCCGTTTCATAAGTCAAAATACGTCATTTTACCGTTCGGTATAACGTCATTTTAAAAAAATGGTAAAACTCAAATTGTTAATGATCGTTTGTGTTTTTTTGAGGTTTTTTTAATAGATTTTGTGTGTTTTTATCATAGACATCTGATAACCATCGTTACTCATGGTAGGGAAATTATTCGACAACCACTAGTGGAGCAGCGTGGTGGATTAAGCTCCAAGCCTTCTTCTACATGGAGAAGAAACCTTCGCTCAGCAGTGGGTGGTTTACAGGCTGAAACAGTACAGTACAATATTAACGGTCGGATAAGTGTCTCAATACACAACTGTACGTATACCGGCGACACAGGAGGGCGTGTTCCCAGGGCTGATCTCGCTGATCGAGTCGTACCTGTCGGGCATGGACGTGGACGCGGACACGCACTGCAGCGTGCAGCAGTATCTCAAGCTCATCCAGCGGCGCGCCGCCGGCGACATCCACACCATGGCCGCCTGGATGCGCCACTTCGTCACCTCGCACCCCGACTACAAGTATGCCTATTCATTATACCACACCCGCTTGACGTCAATTCGTTTTCAAATTCATTCAACTTCAATTTCGTGGTCGACTACTTTCGTTCTATTATAAGAGATTTTTCGATTATTATGTTTTAGAGTTATAAGTGTTTTCCGCCGGATGTGATATAGAATGAAATCACTAAGCCGTATTTCCAGTATTCATACGTATTTTAATATATCTCCGCAGGAAAGATTCGGTCGTCACTGAAAAGATAAATTACGACCTGCTAAAGACCGCGCACGGGATCCAGACGGGCGCGCTGCCGGCGCCCACGTTGCTGGGCAGCAGCAGCGTGTCCAAGACCAACGACGACATTCCAAACGCATTAAGAAGGATGCTCAGCAAGGACTGTCCCTAACCGCTTCCTTCACTACAGTGCCTTGTGCTCTTCACGCGTGTTGCCTATGTACGGGCAGAGGCAAAAGTATAGATGCGCCTAACTTCTCAAAAATACGTATTTCTCAAAAATTTGAATAATACACACCAACACAACCGCACACACACTCAAACGCTCAAGAACACAATTTAATGATAGATATGTAAACAACATTAACAATAATTATAATCTGTAATAAAATAAAATGGCTAATTGATCATAAAACCTTTGTAATTCACAAATTATAATTGTCTGGCAGCTAATAGCTATGTATTTTTGTAGTCTACAACAAATAAAAATAAACAATATTTGTATACTCATCAACATGTTTAAACTTGTGACAAAACATTTTAATCATATATACTAATTTATAAATGACGAAATATAACAATTATTTCGAATTATATCTTTTTACACATATAAATGTTTTTCATATTTTATGTATATTTTTAAACGTTTGAATGTAGGTATATGTCATATGTTTACGGTTACAAAAATTAATTTTGAAACCGATAAATTATGAATAAAAAAAAACATGGATTGTTATTGTCAGATTTTCAAAACTCGCCTACGAAAAAAAAAAAATCCAGGTGTAAGTTTTGTAATTTTAAGATTTGCAATTGATGGATATATTGCAATCCAACAAAGTTTTTAATAATACGGTGACATATCCATATTATGCTACTTTTGTGAATACATATTTTTGAGTATGTGACATGTATGTGTATATTTTTGTCTCTTACTGTACTTGTTATAGTAGTTTCGCCTTACATAGTTTATAAAATTGTAGTATGAGTATGAGTTAGTGTTCATCGAACATCTAGTACATCCTAAGCGATAGCCATTAAATTATTCGCTGAGTGTTCGGTGATAGACAATAGAAGTACGAATAACACAATATTGACTTTTATTATTAATATAATCAGGTAAGTATAAACTTATACAGTTGTATAATATGAGAAGGACATCTAAGTTATTGACAAAAATAAAGCACGAATTATTACGAGTCATACTTACCTGGACATTTTGAATAAATTGTACAATACTGTTAATACATATGATGCTATACATATTTCGTTACGTACGTTAATATGTTCAAACATTTTTTGTATTTTCAGTGATTAAATATATATTGTATTGATATTTTCATATAGGATAAAAATAATGTCAAATATAAAAAGCAATGTAATTATGTATTATCAAATAATTATTTTTATGGTTGAGACCGCATATAAAAGCTACAAATAATACTTATTTTGAATATATGACTTAGATGCGACATATAAACGTAGTTTGTTATAATTGGAAATGGAAAACGTTTGTAAAAAGTGGTAATTATTCCAATTTACGTCTAAATTATAATGTCAGTGAGCATGAGTTTAAAATGTTATGTCCTAAATGTTGTTACGGCGGCACTACTTAATACATTAGTAGTCTTTTTTGTGTGACAAACTGTATTATCATTCTGTGTAACAGCAACAAGCTAAGCGACTTCTTTACATTTCCTACGCTACTTAGTTGACAATGTACAATTTATTTTTTATTTTTTTCGCGAATGAAATATATTCCTGGAATATTAGATATTTTAAACTTAATAATAATTATACACTCGCTTTAGATATGTTATACTATACATAAACTCACAATAAATGTACCTAAAAATTTTAAACACATCTATGTGCTATAATATGCTAGTGTTTTCAGCTTCGTTTTAAATTTGACGATTGCGTTAAAACAGTTCTTAGAACATTTATTTGGTGCAATCATAAAGTTATTAAAATATCTAATAAAATTTGTTTAAAAAGGAGATAAATTAAGCTATAAATTATAAAAAAGGAACTATCGTTTTATTTTATTCAATATGGGGTGCTATTCACTACAAAGTCCATTACATTTTGGTGACCATTTCACAAACCTTATTCTAACGCTAAAGTTACACTCCGGATAAAGCCTAAAGAATCCCAATAATAGTAGTATTTTCACCTAAAAAGTAGAGGATACACTAGAATTCAATTTCTAATGACAATAATGCCTAATACCAGTAATACCTATGATCAATGGCGTTGAAAACTACACCAGAAGGTCGTATCAATTAATGCAATTAGGCCTTAGTCTAGCCCTAGCATAAGTTTACTTTAAAATAAATAATATATTCCAGTTTAATATGAGGTGAACTACCATTAGCTAAGAAGCAATATTTTTGTTAATAAACATTTAGGTATTAAATTGGTATGAAAATTAGATTAATTTGAAATTTAATTTTAGTTTAAAATAAAATTTCCCCTAATAATTCAGAATTAAATCTAAAAATGATATTTAAATGTTTAAATATATCACATGATATTACTTTATATTGTGCTTAAGCGCGGCACCTGGTTCAGGTAATTTCAAAAACGGGATTTTTATTTGTACAAGTGTCCGCCGGCAGATTTTATACTTCAAAAAAGAAAATATAATTAAAATATGCCTCCAGAAAGCCACAAACATTCTTGTAATCTGTTCTCGGTGTTGGAAAAAACTCGCTCGCAAAGTTCTGGACTTGTAACTGTAATTTCACGTCAAATATTCTGTAGGGCTTCTATTGTGGATGGTAAATTACTGTTAACGCGAGACTTGAGATATCTCCAATACTAAAGTCACAAAAGGCCTGACCCTGAGCTGGTCTGTGGTCATCTTCTTTGAATTGTTACACAATTTGGAGCTTGTATGGATGGAACTTCAATTGTTTTCGAATAATTTTGTGAACTGAGATCTTTTTCAAACCCGTCGATGCTACAATCTTTCGGATAGACTTACGCACGGGTTATGAAAAATTAACCTTCTCACAAGTTCTGCGTTTTCAGGAGAAACAGATGTGGAAGGCCCAGGACGAGACTCATTTCGGACAGATCCAGTTTGTGTAAACTTCTGTATCCACGTCCATATCAATTGATTTAACAGGCCATCCTTTAACCGTCGAATATCGTAGCGAGAACAAACCCGTCGCCTCGCCATATATGGACTGAATAATTTTTCTACAAATACGCCTCAAACGCAAAAGCGCCGTGCCATCCCCAGACCCATGACTACTAAACATAAACAACAACCCGTAACAGTCACTCGTCGAGCGATACCTTGCGTCCGTGAGCATGAGCTCATTTCAAAGTATAAAATCTGCCGCCGGCCACACGTTACAAATCCCATGTCCTTTTTTTATTTTAAAATATTTTATGGTCAGCTGCTTTTGGTATTTTATGAATAGTAAATTCGTTTAAAATAAACCATATTAATACTTGATGAATATTAAGTATTTTGCCTCAAGTCAGGTGAATGCTTAACTGCTTATTTCTTATTAGTTTAAAAGGATATATCTTCTTCTAAGATTAGGGTAGGGTGAATCGGGGATATAGATTGATAATATCGAATTTGTTGATTGTGTAATGTGTACATGTAAAGTCATGGGTCTTACGGAAGAGAACCTTGCATTTGTGATACATTCTAACTGTTTAGAAAGCACCGATTGTGCATTTTGTATTTTTAATAATGTAAAAGTGTATACTTTTAATTATTTTATTCATGCACTATTATGAATTATGTTGTTACGTACTTATTCTATCATTATATTATATTCATGTAATGATGCACATAATATAAAGTTATTTTAATGTTTATTTTTGTGTTTTATTAAAAAATACACTAGATGATTTAAAATTTGTCAACTAATTGAAGAATGTGTTGCTGCTCCTGTTGGCGCCACTCCTCGCTTCCAGCATCGCCCAGGTTACCGGCGTATTCTGTCGATGAGATTTTGATTTTAATAGTGATAAGGAGTAAGACTGATACTAAACAACTACATATTTAGATAATTCTATATACTGAAGCAAGCATAAAACCACATAATTAACTCGTAAACAACTGCTAGTTATACCTCTCATAACATGGCGAATGATTTTTAAAGAGCCGCCTCGAAGGGAGAGCACGCGTTGTACTCGCTGCTTTATAGTGGGGGGACCTGCCGTGCACACCTAGAGAAACAACCACATTTTTGATTGGATACGCCCTTAATTTTTCACTTTATTTTTAGACTAAGATCCCACCGCTCGATACTGTATGTATCTGTTTTTTTGATGAAATTAATTTTAAATAAATGTTGAGGGAGTATGCAATGGATTAGCGATAGGTTGCCTAAAACAAATCAGCCGCAATTATCTGTAATTAATTTTCGTATAATTAATTTGGTAATATAAATTGCAGCTATATGTTTTTTTAATCAATTTTACGTCATTTTAAAGGAAATATGTAAAGAATATAAAAAAAGATGGTTGCCAGCTCTCAGCCAGCCGCAACGTTAGGGTTGCCAGGTGTAAAGATGTATATAATTGTTGATTATTTACAGTTATCCGTTTTTTTTAAATTTTAATTCAAAATTGAAGTTTGATATTTCTTGTTTACGATGATGCATGGTTGCCAGTGAAAAAATGGCCGCAAGCAGTGGTTGCCATGCTTTCAATAAACGATTCTTCCTCCAGGTGACTGTAAGCGCAAGAGAAAAGATGGTCCATTCGTTTCGCGCGATAAATAAAGACTAAGCATGGCAACTCTGATACTTATCCTATAGCAACAGTTTACGTATAGAATACTAGGAATGAATGAAACAAAGCCGTAAAGTAATAGTTTAATCGTTCCAAACAATGAAAAAAAAAACTAGCAAAAAAAAAACAAGCAAAACAATAAAACAACAATGGATGAATTCGGAGCGAAAGCAAAACATTACACGTACGTATCGGCTGCGTTGCGGTACCCACCAGGTGAGCGCGGGACGCGGTCGGTGAAGTGGGAGGGGTAGTCATCGGCAAACTTTCTGCGCACGAATAATATGTATCTTTTCGTTTACGAAAGGTGAACTGCAATAATTTTTTGTTGTTTTTATTAGTGATTTTCAAAAATGAAGACGTGTTTTTTGTGTAACAAGGGTGGAAAATTAACTAATTTCAATAACGAATCTTTTAATAAATGTAAACTTTTGTTATCGTTTCGTAAAAAGAAAAAGTATAAATACAATGACATAATATTAAATAGTAATACGATCGAAGCAAGTGGTTATCATCAACAGTGTTACAAAAAGTTCACAGTTTTAAAGCAGAAAGACAAAAGTGAATTTGAAAATTATTGTCTAATGCAAACCGTAAGTGAATCATTATTATATTACCTAAATTAATTTTTTTCGCTATGTTCTAGTTAACTGAGGAGCGTTTAATCCATTTGCTTAATTTTTTCGCGGGAATTAGTAATTCAAGGAAATAGAGTAAATGCCCCTTAGTTAACTGGAATAACAAGTAAAGACGTAATGAAATCAATATTATACGTATTAGAAATGCTTTTTTTAATTTGATTATAGGGTTGTAGTTTTAGTCATTTAGTTTGTATTTATGTGAAATTTGTTTATCGAAAGAACTGCATGAAAATGGCTTACTTTCAAAAAATGGAAAATCAGAGATAAACATTATTTAAAAATTTCATTTTAAATAGTTGGAAATAAATAAATACGTAAAATACTTAGTTAAGAAATGTTTGAACTCTACTTTTGGCTATTATTTTAGCAGTTTTTCTATCAATTTGTATCAATCCTACTAATATTATAAATGCGAAAGTTTGTGAGTATGTATGTATGGATCTTTGTTACTCTTTCACGCAAATACTACTAAACCGATTACGATGAAATTTGGTATGTAGGTAACTGAAGACCCAGAATAACAATTAGGCTACTTTTTATCTCGGAGTTCCAGCGGGATTGATTCCTAATTGCAAATTGATACATTTATCGCTTCTGAAAACTGAATGCGCGATCTAGCGGCACGGCGGCGCCGAAGGTGGTAACGGGAGCAGGGGCGGGGCGGGCGGTCCGACGAGCGGCGCGTGAGGTTACTATATTTATTATGTTGATAATATTGTTACGTTATGATAGGGTTTTCACGCGGACGAAGTCGCGGGCGGCCTCTAGTTTGTAAATATTTCATTATTTCCCGCTATAATTAAAGCATTTGAATTAGTTGCAAAAAAAGAAAAGTTGTGTTTGTATTGACTCTATGATGGTTTGTAGATAAATTTATTAAATATATACATAATTGAAAAAAAATCGATAGAATTTTAATGTAGTATCAATACAAAACAACAAACAATTTCATTTCAGGATTCACCATTGCCATCTACTTCTGTGGAATCCAAGGAGTTACCTGCTGCGGCATCAACTGATGGAGGGGTGTTGGAATTACAAGAAATTATCCCACAATCGGTGCTCACGATTAAAAAAAAAAATGCCATGCATTTTTTGTGGACATGTGGAAAAGAAAATTTGCAATCGGCGAGTGTATGTATCATTTCCCAAATCGGAACAAACAAATGAAGAAATTAAGACCATTGCGATGCTCAATGATGATGCACGCATTGTGCAGATTATTGAAAGAAAAGAAACTGTTGCATACCATGGGGTTTATCTCACCTCTTATCAAGTAAAAACGAGAAGATCCGTAGATCAGCATGAGGCAGGTTTTTGGCATGAAGACAGAGCATGGCATAAAAATGCCTTCAACTCATTATCTGCATTCATTATGCAAGAAATTATTGAAAAAAGAGGAGTCCTGTATATGAAAGATCTGTTTCTAAGATATAAAGCTCTTTTATTAGAATTTATGAAAGATAACAGGTCCGTCAAAGATGTGAACAATTATCGGTTAGAAAATCTAGAAACTAAAATTATGAATGCTTTTGGGGACTCTATCACAGTGGAAACTTTTTCTGAACCGCAGCGAAAAAAAATAGTCTACTTACGAGACATAGATACACAGGACTTGGTAAGTAAAATTGCGTATTTACAAACGAAAGATGATAATAAACTAGAGCACGCGGCGTATGAGTTGAGGAATTATGTGAAAAATATTAAAGCCAAAAAACTTCCCGAGAAATTAACAGCTGATGATGTAATTGAAGGAGAGTGCGAAATTCCAAACAAATTATTTGATTTTATGTGCAACCTCATTCAAGGGCCTGATATCCGTCGTAAGAATAGTGATGAAGATTTTATCAAGATTAAGTCATTATGCAGTGACATCACTTACATAACAACAAAAGGTAGAGTTAAACCATCGAAACATTTGAAACTTGCACTTGCCATGAAATCACTAGCTAGTTCTAGGAAAGTTATTTCTATATTGAATAAGTACGGCCACACTATCTGTTACAATTTAACAGAAGAAATTGAAACGGAGATGACGCATACAGCACACGAAGATAGCAAAATGATACCTAGTGGAATAGATCCGGTCAGCGAACGAAGCACCCACGTTGCATTTGACAATTTTGACCGCTTTGTAGATACAAGTTCGGGAAAAGATACCTTACATGACACGGTAGGAATAATATATCAATTTACAGCAGATAGAAAAAGAGACGAATCTGAAAATATGGAAATGGAAACTGAAGAAGTTAATTTATTTAGCACAACCGATATTGTTGGAAGCACTGGTGATTGTACATCCCGCCCTCGTAAAAGACGCCGATTTGAAGGAGTTTTACATAATATTCAGCCATATTACAAGCAACCTGTACAAGGTATGTCGTTGCTTCCAGTCACCTCCATTAAAGATGCTATTCATGAATGTAAATATATGAAAGACATTGCTGTAGACAAGGATTTAATTTGGCTTATTTTGCTGTCACGTTTCAAATCGACTCCAATGTGGTTAGCCTTCAATTGTAAATTTTCTTCTGATGATAGTAAAATCCAAACCATAGAGTATTTACCTTCGATCAATGCATCTCCAACATCGGATACTGTTGTCCATAAAACTCTTGAAATAGCCAGCGAGATTGCTAAAGATTGTAAACAGGATAATATTATCGTCACGTATGATTTGGCAATAGCAAAAATAGCCATGCAAATTCAAGAAGCTTTAAAACCCAAATTCGATAATATTTTTGTTAATATGGGTGCATTTCACATCCAAGTTGCGTTTTTTAAAGCTCTTGGCAAATATATTGACTCTAGCGGATTAGTTGATATCTTAGTGAAAGCAGAAGTACTTGCTGTAGGCTCGATGAACAATTTTATTGACAGCAAACACTTCAACCGCTGCAAGCGGCTTCATCCTTTGATTTCTGCTGCTTTACAGATACTGCATTTCGAACAATATTTATCACATCTTCAATTGTTGAATGATAAGCATGATACATCAAATGAAGCTGTTTCTAAAAATGAAGCGTTAGAAGGAAATGCATCACTATCTGAAGATGATCCTACAATGGCACAAGAAAATTCATCAAGAATCAACTTTGACCCTAATATATTTGGTGAGGATTTGTCGGCATTTATGAATACCGCACTACACGAAATTTCTCCAGAAGTTAATGAACAAATTGACTTCCCAGATTCGCTGAAGGATATTTTTAAAGGTTATAAAGAATACTGTACAGTGACTTTAGAGGGTGGACACGGAAAAACTGCTCAGTATTACTTTCAATACACACAGTTGGTTAATTTATTTTTAAGATTTTCGAGAAGTATTCGTTGTAGTAATTACGAACTTTATTTAGATTCTCTTTATAACATGTGTGATTTGTTTTTTGCACTCAATCAGCCTAATTATGCCAGATATTCAATTTTATATTTAAGCAATTTAATCAAAATTGAAAATTGACGGATCGCCTTTACTTCATGAATTTCGTCAAGGAGCATTTGGCATCAGGCGAACGAAAGCGAAGCTCGCAAGATCACCAGTAGACTTGTCATTGGAACAAACTATCAATGCCGACGCTGGCAATACTTTGACTGGAGTTACTCACTTCACAAACTCTATAAGTGCGAGACAAAAGTGGGCTCTCAGTCATGGTATGAGAACTAAAATTTTAACATCTGTCAAAGAAGAAACAGGTTTATTAAGTAAAGACGATACGTCGCGATGTTTACAAGAGAATCAGATTAAAAAAGATAAAAGACATCTAAATAATATAATTGAAACAATAAAGCAGGTAATTAATCCCTTTGAACAAAATATTGATAACGATCAGATGTTTAACATTTCTACTGGCAAATCAGCTTCTGCACATGTAACGGATTTTCTACTCAATATTTCATCGCTTGGTAGTGCAAAAAAAAATAAGTTTATTGTCGAATGTAATGATAATCCCGAGAGATTCTTCAAAGTCCTCAGCAGAAGTAAAATTTTTAATTTCGCATCCGATTGTATCAAAAAATCACAAAAAAATAAAGACGGCAGTAAACAAGTTCTTTTAAAAATGGAAAGAGATATTTTTGGACGATTATTGGCTATTGGCATAAAAAAAGACATATACATTGAGTACTGTTTATCGTACCCTCTCGCACCTGCACCTCCAGCTCTTTTCCAATGTTCAGGAGAAATGTTTAAATCAGTAAAGTCAACGTTAGCCGACTACTTGAAATCGCAAATTATATTAACTCATCCTACACAAATTGACATGGAAGTAATAGATGGCTTCTACTTTTTATATCTCGTTGGTAATTCTATGCCTCAGACATTTGGCCAAATAGCTCAGTCTATTTTAATAAAACTTTGTGCCACAAGTGCTCGCGAAATACATATAATTTTTGACAGGTATCTGACACCTTCCATAAAACACTGCGAACGTAAAAATCGAGAAGAAATTAATATACCATATACGATTCACGGGCCTCTCCAATCCAGACCCACAAATTTCTCCGAAAGTTTAAAAAATTTCCATTTCAAAGAAGCTCTAGTTAAATTTTTAGCAGATTTCTGGGAAAATGATTATTTTTCTTTAACATTACTCAATAAAGTTGTTTTTATTACCGTTGGAGAAGAGTGCTTCTCTTATCGTGTAGAAGGAGACCACGTTATTAAAACCAAAGAGACTAATTTAAGTTGTCAACATGAGGAAGCTGACACAAGAATAATGTATCATATAAGCAAAGCTCCTGCAGAGACGAAAGTTTTAGTGAAAGCGAATGATACGGACGTCTTAATTATTTTATTAGGCAACATTCATAAAGTAGCTGACATGGAAATTTGGCTGGCTGGTACAAAATCGAAAAAAACTAAGAAAGATGTAAGCTGCATAAATTGTACGCAACTAGCGGCGAAGTTAGGTCCCACTGTATGTCGTGCATTGCCAGCATTCCATGCGTTTACTGGCTGCGATTATTCAGCTGCGTTTTATAATAAAGGAAAGGTCAGGCCTTTCAAAATTTTTTTACCTAACAATAACTTTCAGACAGTTTTCGCGTCGTTGACAAATATAAGTGATATTTTTAATGACCAAAAAATGTCTGTTGTCCAAGAATTCACCGCACTTATGTATGGTGTTAAAAAATGTACAAGTGTTAATAAGGCCAGATATCATATTTTTCAAAAAAAATATTCAGCGATGAAAATAAAAGAAAATTTTTTAAAGAAAGTGACTAGTTTTGACTCGAAATTAATTCCACCTTGTTGGAAATCATTAAAACAGAAAATATTGCGGACCATTTTTATAAATTGCATGTGGCAAAATGCAACTGAACCACGTTGTGTCAAATTTAATCCAGAAGAGTACGGTTGGTCAGTAATTGATGGCAATTTCAAACCAACGTGGTTCATTGGCGATCCGACACCAATGACAGTCGAAGAAATTTTGAACTGACTTTAGTTGAACATCAACAACACATTGAAGAAGAAAACTTGGATGCAGATTATGGGTCTGATGATTCAGATAGTACTGATAATGTATATTGTGTATTAATAATTTTTATAAAAAAGAATATTTTTAGTTTGTCAATAAAAGATCATTAAAATCAAAATTATTGTTGAATTTCATTATTTTATGTTCCACTGCTCTGATTGACTAATACTTATTATTTTGATTTAATTACTATGAATCTGATACGATAATATTGATAAGATTTATTATTAAAAAAAGTATCTAGTTCTTAATAAAACAAAACAAAAAAATAATAATAATAATAACGGAAAAGTTGTTATACATGAACATTGTATCTTTACTCTGGCGCTCACATTTACCTGGAGGAAGAATCATTTATTGAAAGCATGGCAACTCCTGCTTGCGGCCATTTTTTAACAGGCAACCATGGATCATCGTAAATAGGATATATAAAACTTTAATTTTGTATTAAAATGAAAAAAAAAAAAAAAACAGATGACTGTAAATAATTACCAATAATATACCTATTCACACCTGGCAACCCTAACGTTGCGGCTGGCTGAGAGCGGGCTACCATGATTTTTTCTATTCATTACATAATTTTCTTTAAAATGACATAAAATTAATAAAAAAAACATATAGTTGCAATTTATATTACCAAATTAATTATACGAAAATTAATTACAGATAATTGCGGCTGATTTGTTTTAGGCAACCTATCGCTAATCCATAATATACATACAAATAAATAATACATATATAAATAAGCATATATTATACCCAGGTTTGGGGCGGGAATCGAACCCACAATCCTTGGAGCAGAAAACAGGGTCACTGCAAACTGCGCCAACGGGTCAGTCAATGTATATGTACAATTGTAAGATTTACATTTAGAATAAGTATATTGTGTATTACATAATTTTTATAAAAAATATATTTTAGTTTATCAATAAAAGATCATTGAAATCAAAATTATTGTTGAACGTCATTATTTTATGTTCTACTACTACTAATACTTATTATTTTTATATTTATTACGAATCTAATACGATAATATTGATAATATTTATTATTAAAAAAAGTAACTAGTTCTAAATAAAACAAAACAAAAAAAAATACGAAAAAGTTATTATACATGAACATTGAATGAACAAATTTGAATTGAATGAAAACATCGATGTGCTTGAAAGATTCTGTAGAAGATGTTTTTCGATGAAAAATAGTTCTTTTTTTTTCACGCAAAAAGATTTTTGTTGAAGTCAAAAATTATGCTTCATAAATACTAATTAAAGAAATACTAGAACTACATCTACACTACATTGTACTCTTGTTTAGAGCACATAACAAACCGTGTATCTTTACTCTTGCGCTCGCATTTACCTGGAGGTAGAATCGTTTATTGAAAGCATGGCAACCACTGCTTGCGGCCATTTTTTCACTGGCAACCATGCATCATCGTAAACAAGAAATATCAAACTTCAATTTTGAATTAAATTTAAAAAAAAACGGATAACTGTAAATAATCAACAATTATATACATCTTTACACCTGGCAACCCTAACGTTGCGGCTGGCTGAGAGCTGGCAACCATCTTTTTTTATATTCTTTACATCATTTCCTTTAAAATGACGTAAAATTGATTTAAAAAACATATAGCTGCAATTTATATTACCAAATTAATTATACGAAAATTAATTACAGATAATTGCGGCTGATTTGTTTTAGGCAACCTATCGCTAATCCATTGCATACTCCCTCAACATTCATTTAAAATTAATTTCATCAAAAAAACAGATACATACAGTATCGAGCGGTGGGATCTTAGTCTATTATTTGTATTTGTTCTATAACAAACTATTATTAGCACATAGCAGTCATAGCTATACACACTGTGTATAAATTTCAAGTATGTAACATAATATAAGAGTTAAGAATATACAACCCTGTGATAGATGAACAGACGAATGGGCTGCAAAGTCTAAGTAATAGGAGTCCATTGGCATTCTTAGAAAGTAATTTTAAAAAACTAGACAATAATTTTATGAATAAATATATATGTTTAACATATACACACGATTGTCTGTTCCTAAGGTACTACTTAATCAGGCATTAAGTTGCCTAGACTGATATACATTATACATGTATTTTTTTAAATAATATATATAATAATATATACATATAGAAATAAATATAATTATATTATACCCAGACTCGGGGTGGGTATCAAACCCACAACCCTGGAGCAAAAAACAGAGCCACTACCAACTGTGCGAACAATTTTGAACAATTTATTCTGCTGCTGAAATTTTTTCATGTACACTAGAATCCCGATTATCCGGATCAAATAAAACCAGGGGTATTCCGTATAATCGAAAATCTGGATAATCGATTTCAAAGCAAATCCACCAATATTTAAATTTTAATATATTTTTTTATTATATAATGTCGTTTAGATAATACGATATATAAAAAACGAGCAATAACTATAGATAATTAATTACATAATACCTATCTAATTTAAAATTTTGGTTGGAAATAATTGATGGAAGTAGCCGATTTGGAGGTTGTTTTATTTTTGGTCTTAATAAAACGTGTACATTAATACATTCATATCTTCTTAAAACCATTCCAAGAATTAATTAATATTAATATGTATGTTTTGTCTTTGCACTTAATTCTATGCATAACCTATGGCAATACTACGTCAGCGGAACAGTCACATACTAATTTAAGACTGAGGGCTGGGGTGCATGCATAACATATAATACATGGTGCATATATAACATATATTTGAATTGAAAGCTTTATATATAACATATATAAAGCTTTCAATTGAACGCTATCAAAGAAAATGAAACAGTAACTAACACTGACTAACACTATCTCGTAAACAGCGGGAGTACACGGTCGGAACCTCGGAGATGGGAATAAACTTGTCGTAACATGTCTCGTTGTGATGTCAAAACATTTTTAAATTGACAATTAGACCCAAGATCAATGAGTCCGGATAATCGGATGTTCGGATAATCGAGGTTCGGATAGTCGGGATTCTACTGTATATAATAATATGTTTCATTTACAAAATATTGTTTTTTTTAAATTATATTATAAATATGTTTACATATCTAAATATGAATGACATTTTTTTTTTGGTATCAAGAATACTCCTTACAATTATGTATAATTAGTACACAAATAGGTGGTACCTCTAAAATGATTCTATCGATGAGCTGCAATGTAAATAAGCCTCCGGATAACCTTTTTAAATACTGAGCATCATCATCCAGATTTTCAGCTTCTTGCTGAAAAAAAAAACAATCCATTTGAAAAGCTAATTTTGCCGAATGTAATTGAGGAAACATCTTTAAAAACTGTTATCTTTTTTATAAAGTCATATCAAATATTTAGTAAATTATTATATTTATTAGTATTCATCTGTATTATTATTATATTTTGAGACTTATAAATTAAAAAAAAAAACATTCCCAGCTGTAGTTAAGAAACTTGTATTTAATTTTTTTTTGCCTCTTAAATTGCAGTATATCTAATATTACAAATTGCAATTACCCCTTTTTGATCATCAGCTTCTTAATACACGTTTTCTATTGAAATAAAATTAATAATCTAATTTATTATAACAAATTCTTCAATGTATGAAAATGATGAAGGTTTTTTTAATACATTACACAATTTTTGTAGTAATAATTAGAATTTATACTTATGTTTTCGTTTTAACAGTATAAGTAAATTTTACCTCCATTTCTTTTTCAGTTCGATCCACTTTATCCATATATTTAAAGTGCAATTCCAACAATCTGTCAACTTTTTCATGATCATTTTCAGTGAATTTAGCAAGCAGTCGCTGTCTCTGACTGCCTTGACAATTGCGTAGCATTGATGATATTATAGAAACAACATGTTCTGAAAAATACAACATTAAAATTACTAGAAGTCTTTTAATACTATTTAAAAAAAACCACTATGTTTATTATAACTGATAAATGTAGGATACCTTCATGTTGATCAACAGTCAATAATCTTTTCCTTTTTGGTGTTTTCATAAACAGAGGGAATACAGTGCGAAGACCTAATATGTCAACAAATTTGTTACAGTTATCCCGTCCATCAGGCCCCGCCAAAGCATGGTCCAAAACTTTTAATGATCCATTACGGGACATTTTCTTTTCCCTGAAATTATATTGCTATTGTAATGTGTTTAAATTTATTGTAATTTTTAATAATGTTAAACTGGCTATAAATGTACACACCTCAGCATAAGGTTCATGAGTTGTAAACCTTCTCCTCGCAAAAATCTGTCTCTATTTAAAGGTTCCATCAAAGCACAACAAAGGCTATCGAACATATTTTCCATCGCCTCTTGTTCTTCAGCTCCACTGGGGTCATGACGTTTGTAGAACTATAGCGAATATAATGCGTATATATAGCGTATTGGAAAAAAAATAAGCCTCTAATTTAAACATTACTAAAGAAATATATAAATTAATTAATTAATATTATTTATATTAGTTATAAAATAATAACTTACAGCTAACTGTTGCAGTAAAACATCAATGCCATCAAGATCTCCAAGCAACTTTCTATTCTCTGGAGTGTTTTGTAATAGTATTGATAAAATTTCAGTTGCATACAATTTATTACCATCAAATGGAACTTTCATCTAAAAAAAAAAAAAAAAATATATTTCTTATCTATAGTCTATGCTTATTAGACCTTATACATGAAACTATTACATTATCTTAGGGCATATATTTATTATTTATTATTAAAGCAAAACTTATAGTGTTATTAATAATACTTAGTTTAGTCAACAAAATGAATAAAGAAACAAGGAGGAAGAGGAACTCTTTTAACTGGACTAACCATTCATTTAGTGATAGGTGATAAACTATATTAAGTGATAAAATAATAATGCAGTTCAATTACACTCTTTACTATTGGTATCATTGTTAAAGTAGAAAGCCTAATAGTACAGTCTACAGTAACTCTTCAACACTCATGTTTTTTTTTTTCTAAGGCAGAAATAAGATGTTTTTTTTTGGGATGAAACTTTTCCTCTTCAGAAGTAAGTTTTTACCTCTCTCCTAGTTAATCACATAAATATAGCGAATAATGGTTACCCATTATAAGCAGGCGAAATATACTACAATCTTCTTTCTCTCTTTCTCATCTTTCTCTTCTTTGTCACTACGCCACTGACTAATACTAACTGACCAGCTGACACTTTACATTATTGCACGTTGACTAAAAATAATATACTTTTTACCTTCAATCTCTTAAGTATCCATTGTATGAAACCTTGTTTTGCCACTTCTATGCACAACTCCGGCCTAAACTCTGTTATATTTTCGATGATACCTGTTGAACAATTAATTTTATATACTGCTCTTATAAAATAAAGAGGCATAAAGTGAATAGTGATTTGGTATCCAAAAATATTCGGAAACCTAATGTATTATGAACAGCATCTCTCTCATCTGGTACTTGTTCATCGAGTCGAGCCAAGTTATGAAGTAGTAAAGCTGGACATTCAGCCTCAGCTAATGAATTTATTAATTCTTCTGCACCTTCCTCACTCTCGTGTAAGATATCAACGTCTGTCAATTCCTAAAATGTTATAAAATCACATTAAAACAATGTTATCACTGTAAGAGGTATCTGTAATTATGTTATTAAATTGCAAAGTTCCTATACCATAAAGTTTTGTGCATAACTACGTAACATTTAAAATACATAATATGCACAAATTATTGTTTTTGAAGTGAAAGTTCTATATAGACGAGAGGATTAGGGAGACTAAGGATTTTTCTGTCACGAAAAAGTGTTATGGTCCGGGAGCCAAGTGAAAATTTGGTTTGGATTTGGTTAGATATTTCCTCTAGAACAATAATTGGTGAGACGCATTAGAGATTAGCATCATAAAGCATCGTGTACGTAAGCTGCGGTTCTTAAGAAATTAAAATATAGATTTTAATCGCCTTTATTGATCAAAACTTTGGAATTAATTAGTAATAATAATTTAATTTTTTCTACCTTTTTAATCATTTGGTGAAAATTTATAAGCTGATTATTAATGTACTGCTGATGCATTCCACTAATTATCGCTTGAGAGGTACTTGGTCATGCAAATCTGTTACTGGCTCCCGGACTATTACGGCCGCGTAAAGGGGGGTAGACGATATATCGCGTGGTGAGAGGTGGCAGCGGCAGAGGAAGAGAGGGCAATGGCTGTATTAGATGGATATAATGCGCATTTATACGCATTTTTTTGGTTTCTGATTGAATCGAAAAATCGCCAAAATTGTTACACATAATTAATGGTTGCCCACACACAAAATTAAACACTACACTCAACGGATGATTGATTCTCCCATTGAAATGATGGGAATTCTGTGTCAGGGTCCAGAAACAACACATGAATTGTATGCAATGCATGCATATGTTGTATGCTACACAAACATCCAGACTACGACAAATATCTGTATTTCCCATTCAAATATTGCGTCATTTGCGGGGATCAAACCTGTGACCACTTGCACATTAGCCAGTTCCTATGACCACTGCGGCAACACATTCTCACACCTCAATAAAAAGAAGCACACCATTAAATTTTATGCATTTTACAATATAGAATCACACATACCTGCAGTAGATGAACTACTTTAGTAGAAACATCAGTATTGTCATGTGAAAGTAACTCTAACAAAGAATTAATACATTTCAACTCCACCAACAAAGGATACTGATCTGGAACTGTTGCTACTGCACTTAAATCCTAAAAACCAAAAAAAGCAGTTTAATTAAACAGTAATAATAGTTGTATTGTAGATACTTAATTAATTAAGAATATAATAATGATATACATACACTGCAATGCTTACTTGTAGTCATATTATGTATCCATTGAATACATAATAATTGTACTTATTATACATATCTAACACTTTTTGATTATTTATGTATAGGAATGCAGTCAATATAAGGTATAAAATAATTTACATAATAGGGTATTCTACTATGTTTAAAAAAAGTCTTCAAAATGTTAATTTTCGTAATAAAAAGCCACAAAAAAAATTATTTCGGCAAAATAAACACGCTTTCTTGTCATAAAATTAAATTAAATTTTAAACCTTTTTAATTCCCGCGAAAACGCGGTCACCTATTTTGGTGACGTAATATGCGTAAAGTTGTTCCGCTATACACTGAGAGCACTCTGAGGTGTGACGTCAATTCAGTATACTGCGAAGCCGTTACTTTTAAGTTTGCTATACTGTGCTATACTGGTTA
Organism: Euphydryas editha; assembly: GCA_036937285.1. Lineage (NCBI taxonomy): Eukaryota > Metazoa > Arthropoda > Insecta > Lepidoptera > Nymphalidae > Euphydryas > Euphydryas editha. The sequence goes on from JAUPFZ010000004.1 coordinate 10,271,494, forward strand.
CTGATAAAACGGAACACAGTCCAGTATACTATCATCCTAATTTTTCGACATTATTTTCAAATAAAATATTTATCATGTATACGTTTTCTGTTCAAAAATAAATTCAAAAATACTCAAAAATTAAAAATTAATTAAATTGTTGACATTTTTGAATAATAAATCATTCGTGCTGTTATATTTTTTAATCAGGTGATCAAAGTACTGAGAGCACTTTACTTCGAAAGCGCCAGTGCTCACAGTACAAAAATTATGCTATTTATGACGTCATATATTTCTATATGGTATTGCGGCAGTGTACTGGCACTCAATAAAGGAACGAATTTTTCACTAGTGAGAGCACTGAGGAGTGCTCGCAGTGTATATCGGAAACATTGTCTTTACGACGTCACATCATGGTGGCTTGTGTTTTAGATCACGTGATATACAGATTAAAAATTACGACTTTTAATTTCAATATAATAAAACAATAATGTGCTTTTATGACTCAAAATCAGAATATTTAAGTATATTTCTACATAAATTTTAATTTTTATCAAATCTCATAATTTATTTTTCACTACCGAAAGTACCCTATTTACACAAAAAAGTTTAAAAATATATTGTACTATAATCCTTAAAAAAAATAACTAAAGCAATTATTATTATAAAGTTTATTAATTATATAAATAAATATCAGTTTATATACAAAAAAAAAATATATATATATATATATATATATACAGGTATTTAAGTTTAAGACTCATGAGAAAGGAGAGAGGATTCATTATTCGGACACCCACCACCTCAGTCCCCCGAGATCATGGACGCTGTAAAGGGTCCGAAACCTCGGGAAATAATTTAATTTAATTAAAAATCGTTAAACTGTAAAGTTTTAACAAATAAACGCGATAAAATCCGATTTAGACTTTTAATTAAGCTCATGAGAAATTTAGTTTTAAATTAAAAATTGAATTGATTCTGCAATAAGTATTACCTGTAATGCTTCAAACAAGTCTATTTCACTTTCCATAAACTTTTCAGGCTGGTCTGGAAATTTAATCCTCATTTCCCTATTCTTGAGTGCTTTCTTTTCAAAGTTAAGGACTAATTTCTTTACAGCTGTTTCATCCAAAACTTCACCCTAAGTAATTATAATATGGAAATAAAAAATTTGTTTAATACATAATATTGCAAAAGTAAAGACTATTTTGTAATACAGCTATATAGGTTTAAGCCAATTTTTTTTAGTTATCCTATAATCCTTTTTAATATAGTTTCCTTTATTAAATAACTAGCTGTGCCCCGCGGTTTTACCCACGTTAATTTATTACAATTATTCTAAGAATAGCTACCCGCCTCGTTGGTGTAGTGGTTGCAAGCGTTACTGCCGAGCAAGGGGTCTGTCTGTTAAACCTGAGGGTTTAATTCCTGGGTCGTTCAATGTATTATTGAGAGTTTTTTTATTTTTCGAAAATTATGAGTAAAAGAGTGATGTTATTTTACTTTAAAAGTGGAACTATAGTTAAAAAATGTCTTGAGAAGAGAAATAATAAAGGACGCAACGGAAGCTCTCAAAAAAGATTATTTTATCCCATTTTTGTAACATTTCTTATTATTGCTTAGCCCCTATTCGTCGGAGCGTGATGTTTTATAGCCTATAGCCTTCCTAGGTAAATGAGCTATCCAACGCAGAAAGATTTTTTTAATTCGAACCAGTAGTTCCTGAGATTAGCACGTTCAAACAAACAAACAAACAAACTCTTCAGCTTTATAATATTAGTATAGATGTTATGAGTATAAAACATTTTCCATGTGAGTAAACAAAAAGTTTATTATTCTAGAAAATACCTACAGTTATACTAAAGCATCTAGTGCATATAACACATATGTAAATAAATATGAAACATAACAAAATACCTCGGTCGCTTCGGTTTCAACAAATTTAAGGATATCTTCCCTTTCTTTGTCGGTAATTATCGGTTCTTTAGGAAGAATCCTATTAGCAGCAAAACGTTCTGCTGTAGATTTGTTAAGGCGCCGTGTTTTTGTAGAGCGATTGGCTTCATCGTCAGAGTCCTCCAATTCGTCTTCATTAGGTCGTTTAGGAGTAGGAGTGGGCTAAAATGTTAAATAAAAACGTATGTAATAAAAAATAAAATTAAAAAACTTAATTCTAGTGTTTTGATACATACTTTAAAGGAAAGAAGTTCCCCGACATCCATCTTTGTTGATTAAAGGTTACCTATATACCTAACATGTACATAAGACGACTGTAAAAAAAATCCTTAATCACAATTAATTCTTTGCGAACAAATAAATACAATAATATTTAAGAAAACAAGAATTAATTAGAACAATTCAATAATCAATTGATAATTATGTTTTAAATATTACCATGACATTGACATATTTTGCAATAAATATTATAGATTAAAAACGAAGAATTGAATTTAGTAACGTAACATGCGCGGAAATGGTATAGTTAGCAGTGGTTATGTAGCACTTAGCAGTTAAATGATCACTTCTTGATTATAATCAATTATAATTACAGAAATCATTAAGGGGACAGATCAGGCAACTTTAGGTAATCATTTTTTTACTTTAGGCAACAATAATTCGTTTATAATTGTATTTGAGCGTTAATTCTTATTTTAAGAAAGGCATTTAAGAAGAACTAGTTCTAACCAGCAAAAAAAGATCTAACAACCTAGAGCACACTATCGTACACCGAATAGTGTTTTGCTTTTTTTTTTTTTTTAAATTTGGTCATGAGCCAACTTAGTATTGCTTTCTCTCGTGTTCTTTATGCATAAAAAATGAAGAAAAAAAAGTTTGTTACCCCGATTTTAGCAGAAGTCCAATTCTAAATAATTACCCAATTGAAGAACTTCTGAATATTTACCCTTTAAACATTAACCTATTTCTGCTAACTAAACGTTCAATGGTTTTTCATTAATTATAAACGAATTATTGTTGCCTAAAGTGAAAAAATGATTACCTAAAGTTGCCTGATCTGTGCCCTAGTGATTTCTGTAATTATAATCGAGAAATGATCATTTTACCTGCTAACTATACGGAGTTGTTGAATGTATATGAAGTGCGCATGCGCTCTTCTTAAAGTGAAGAAAATCTTGACTTTGAAGGGGGCTGCAACATACCCTAATAATTAAAATATTTTAATAAATATTTACGTGATTTATTTGATTAATAATGTTAAATATATTGTGAAAATTTAGTCTTATAAGTATAGTTTGTAAAAGTAAGGTTCGTTACAATAAAGTTTACACAGTAAAACTATTATAGATTTAAAAACAGATACTGCAAGCAAATAATAGTAACAACTGAAATATAAAATAAAAAAAATTATCGTTAAAAAATGAAAAAAAAAAAAAATGTTTACAAGGATTTAACAAAGCAAAAAAAATGCTTAAATTATGTAATCGTTACAAAAATATTTTAAATTCCAATGACATCGTAAAATACCAACCATACAATACAGGTAAAGAGTAAATAAAGTACAGGTACTTTTTGTAGATTTGTATATTTCTGCCGGTTCTGGAGGTTGGAGAAGGACAGCAATGGACAGGCAAAAGTGGAGGGAACTTGAGGATGCCTATGTCGCAAGACAGCCTGACTTATGACTTAACTGATATTATAAAAGTTAAATTATATACATTCAAAAATAGAAATAAGTAAGTATTGTTGGTATAGGATAGGTAAGTATAGCTAGTATAGTTTTATGTTTTTTTTTATTATATTACAAACTGTGTAAAGGTCGGAGTAAATAAAGGCTATTTTTATTTTTATTTTATTTTTTTATATTTCTGCCAACTATTACATGTATATTCTTTCCTGTCAACTTTTTTGAAACATGTCAGAAAAATATTAACGTCTTTTTTTTAATTTCCCGCGCTTTTTTTTTTGTTTATTGTAAATTCAATTATTGTTTTATTAAAAGATTGGCTCTATTTTACATTACGGAAAGGAAAGAGAAAAAATACTTTTTTTTCTTTAAAATAATGTTTGTTGAATATAAACTAGATAAGAACGGTTTTTTTTTTGTGTCGTTTAATACGAATAATAAAAATTGATTTCGCGGTTATAAAAATTAAAGTTTAAGTTTTATCACAACTGAATATTAAAGAAGAAAACTTAATTTTTAGTGATTAGCAGAGAACGTGCTTCAAAACTTAGTTTGAATATACTATAAAATATTTTCATATACCTAAAAGTTTTGCGATGCAGAATCATGAGTACAATAGTTACATGCAAAATAAGGTATAATAATGAAATGTAATTAAAACTATTATTTGAAGTCCGAATAAAAATTAATGGCATAGAATGTTTGCTTTTAGACTATTTTACCATCAATAACGCGTACAACTTTAGAAGAAATATTGGAATTGCTAATTAATTCATGCGACGTAAATATTTTAACAAAAACTTTCTCGACCCTAGGCGTATATTTACTATCATCAGTAAGTAATTAAAAATACCTATAACAAAAATATTTTATATTGTTTATTTACTAAAACGTTATGATACATACAGTATTATAAAAGAGATACATGTCATTTGAAACAAATAGGTATAATAAATTTATATTTTATATAAGAACCTCTTATTACCAGGAAACATATTATGACAGAATTATTAAAAACGATCCTTTATATGATAAAGTAACGCTCATATTGAATTGTGGAAGTCAAGCTAAAATAACGATAGCATTAAATTTTATATGCGCTTTGCTATATTTAAATGAAGATGGACAAACGCGGAAAAAGTCTTTGCACATTCATGCTCAAAATATGATAAGAATCAGCGGCTGTCTTACTGCCATGACAAATCTCTTCATAAGTTTTATGTTGGTATGAAATTTTTGTATAAAATAATAGTGAGTAATATTTAATGCTATTAACTAAATTAGATACAAATTAAAAAAAAGAAATTGTATACTATTACTACACATTGAATTTTTTGCGTTATTGGACTATCTGTTTATATATAAAATATAATATAATATTTAAAATTATTATCTTAGTTCTTGGCAAGATTATAATTTTCAATTTGAATTCATTTTATAATGGACAAAAGTTAACTAAAGTAGCGTTAAGCCATTATCTTGAAACGGACACTAGACTGATAAATTTTTACCACTTTTTTGGTATAAAACTAGTATTTAGTTCAAAATAAAAGCAATTTATTGTAAAAAGTTTTGTTGATAACCTGTCAGTATCAAGATACCTTGAAGGCCTTGTGTCGGAGTATCAGCGAGGCATGCCGCGACTCTACGATCAATCAGACATGTTGCTCACATCTCGTACCGTTGGTGAGTTGTAAGGAGTCGAGTTCAGTAGATAACAATAATGTTTAGTAACTATTGTATACATATTACATTATATTTTTTTATAGAATAAAATTAAATTTGGCACAGTAATCAATGCTTGAATATGGCTTTTACTCCAAATTGTCGCGGGTTCGATTCTTGCTTATGACAAACGTTTGTATGAGTATACAGATATTTTCTATTGCGCCTATTTTTAGACCCTTGATACAGTTTAGTGTCAAACGCTAATATTTATATCTTTAGTCTGAATAATTCTATAATAATAGTATTATTTGTTCTGGAGAATTGTATATTGTTTGTAATTGCTCTAGAGACGAGTAATACTTGGTGCTTTTCAAATCTTTCAGTGTATACGGCGATGTCGCGCTGGAAGTTCCGACATGTTTATTGTGTTGCAAAGTTTGTTGTCGTGCAACCGTCACAATGTTAAACTGTTTTATGATAACGATGGACTTACAATATTTACTAGGTAACTTTTGATACATAACTAATAATAACATTTAAAGTTAATCATAAGATAAATAATAATAAATATTAACCAACAATCACACCACGTTAACCTAGCCCCGTGCTAAGTTCGTAAGAACTTGTGTTACAGGTACTAGGAACGGAAATAAATTTAAGATGTAAATACACATATACCTACATAAATACACATCCATGACCCGGTGCAGACATCTATATTCGTCATACAGATTATCTGCACCTGGCGGGATTCGAACCCGCGACCGCTGCGTAGAGTGTCTAGCTGTTGCCTGACCACTCGACCAGCCGGCCGTTAAAATTCATTATTATTTGGAGATTCTTCTTTTTTTCGATTCTTTGGAGAGCTTTCGGGAATTGCCCAGAGAAAAACTTAATTCTACCCGATATTCGGAACTTTTGGTTCCATCATTTAAATGTGAATTTAGTGAAGGCGGTCCTTTTTAGAGAAATAAATTTAAAACCTACTTACGACGTACCACTTCCGTGCTTTGTAGAGAATCCTTGCAACACCCATTTGGCTTGCAACTGTTGAACACCGTCGTCGAGAATACGACGAATGAAAATAAGGATGTGTTACTGAAGTCGTCCTATTTATTTGATCATCTTCGCTCTTTACAGCACATATATGGTGGATCAAATCCGGTAATATAATTATGTATATACATTTATCTTATTTACATAAAATTTATAAAATATTTGTCAATTATTTTTAAACATATAATTCGTGTGGTAGAGGAAGTGGCGTAGCTTGCCCTAGACGGGCCCTGTATCAAAATCTGTAAAGGGACCCAAATGAAGGGTAAAGATTTTTCAATAACGGAACAAAAACACTCGCATCGAATTAAAATAATTACGTATTGATTACAAGTTATTACTTACTATTAATACTCGTCTTTTGCTCCGTGAATTTATCATATCGGTATTTTAATTTATTAAATCATTAAAAAACTGAAGATGATTTCAGTTTTTCAAAATTTTCTACCTCTATAGACAATAGTGACAAGTCTGTCTTCCATGTCCCTGAGATATTTTTTAAGTGCTAACATAATATTTTATTTAAGTTCTTAGATAACATTTTACGAATTTTTTTGTTTATACACGTTCGGGGCCCCTGTAGGCCGGGGGGCCCCGTATCATTGATACGGCGGTAGCTACGCCTCTGGATAGAGGTTCAACTGAAACTCCCAGCAGACAGACAAATCGACTGTTATCCATACCATGCAGATATTATAACAACGATAAGTAGATTTTCCACAAAAGTCGAGTAGTCGAGAGCATGATACTATCGGGAATTTATATTATCATAGTCTATAGAAATGTTTGTCTATTATTTGATGTATCATTATGTGATGTGTTACTTATATGTACATTTATTTAAAACAAAAAATATATACCTATCAGTCGGCTGTTACCTAAAACACAGGCACTAAGTTGCTATACCTTGGAACATTGTAACGACCGTGTGTGATTGTTAAACATATTTATTTATTTATTATAACTTTTATAATTAGCACCTGTTTTCATGATTATCCGATGATTTTAATCATCTGTATTTATTTTCAGATAGGTGACTGGATTTCTATAATATTATTTTCCTATCGAAAAGGTTTGTACTTTATTCTTAGTTTTTCTTCTTTTAAATTTCTTCTATTAAAATAAACGTTTCATAATTCTTTCAACGATCTTTGTGATAACGATTGATTTGCATAGAAACCTCCAAGGTGGATAACAAATCCTAAAATATTTAGGTGTAGGTACAACTTATTTCTAGCAATAAAATTAAATGATTTAAAATCAATATATTTTTCAGTTTTTAGTAAAGATTCCGTAGTTAAAAATATTTGTCTCAATGAAGTAGAAGAAATAGAATCCAATCGCTATTCGAAAAATGTTTATTCTAAAAAAAGCTTAAATGAAACAAATGAATTATTTCGAAAAATTTTGAACGAATTAATCGGACAACAAAACGCAGATTACAAATATTATACAAATACAAAACAAAATCAAAATAATAATAATAACATTAACATCGGTAAAGATCACCATGACACAATGAGAGTAGAGAAGAAAAATTTAAAACATATTTTAAGCAAGCCAGTTTTCACCGCGAGTCATAATGACCTCTCATTTTCATTTTTGTTGAAAGATCGTCCATTGCAAAATAATTTTAAAGATCAAAGACAACAAATCAATAGATACGACAGAACACTCACAACTCAAATTGATGATATCAATAAAAATCCCTTAGTTTTTTCCCATTGTAACGAACCTACTCGAAATATATCGCAACACTTAGAAAAAGCAAACATCGCAACGTTGACGCAAGAGGAAGATGAAGACACTGAGTTTAGTTTCGCGCCCCCATTTGTTTCAACCCCCAAAAAATGTAAAGACACGTTTAGATCTACATCCGTGTCACAATCATCCCTTCGATCTTTTATAAAATTATCAAGATTTAAACGAAAACACGAAAAACAAACTAGAATAAATAAAGATAAAATTATGAAAAGAAGATTATCAGAGTGTAAACAGGTACAGAATAAAACGATTGGCTCCAAATTCTTCGACATCATCAACGGATCTTGTACGACTCTTGTGAAAAGTTTCACCTGCCTCAAAAACATATTCCGAAGCAAGGAACCGTCGACGTCCAGGGATGAAGAAATCGACATATCTTCTACAGATAAAATTAATTTAAAATCAACTAATAATAGTTTTACAAATTACATGCGTAATAGAGACGCCCTCTCTTACCATCGTAATAATAACAGGGATGAAACATTGTTAAATACTGGATTTAGTATCGAAGATGATAAGTTCCACTTACAGGAGTGCAACACATGTAACGATACCATCACGTTACAACAAAAACTAAAAAAAGATTCAAACTTACAACGGACACTAAAAAGATTGAAATTGGGTATAAATTTGTATGGATGTGATTTCAAGGTATTTTGAAAATTATTGAAGTTAATGTTTTTATATAACTTTTATTATGTACAAACTTATTTTAAATGTCATCGACCTTTCAGAAAATATCAAAAAATATGTGGCCAAACGAACACTACATGACTCCAAGCGTCTTGTACAATTTATATCGAAAACTTATAATTAAATAAATTATAATATTCAAATTCGTTTATTTTTACAAACAAAAAAAGTGTGAAAATCAACATAATATTATTTATACACATTTTTCGAATTATAATCTACTATAAGTAGACTCGTGGCGAACCATGTCTTTCGTAATATCTGCAATTGTTGGGGTACCTGGCAAAGATAAACAAAACAGTATATTAACATATTTTTCATAATATCATTTGATTTCTTATTTTAAAAAACGCCTTACAATTTCTGAGAACTAAAATATCTGTTTTGTCGATTTTGTTTATGTGTCAATCCAATTTTGAAATATATTAAAATGACTGATTGATTGCTTTCTGTTGTTTTTTCCAATATAGGACGGGTGATTTATTCAATGTTACGTTATGAATTGAATTTTAACAATATAAAAGTGACGTAGTAATTTTTTTTAAAAGATTTTATAAGATTGACGTAGTAATATTTCCTTTGAAAACGTATTAATATGATTGTACTTTTAATTTGTTTAGTGAATTTTTAATATTTTTTAACGCTTATAGGCGAAATTTTTATAAATTCATCTTTATCCATGCGTTTCATACAATAATTACTAGAACATGTCTAACCTGCAATCTGAACTGTATTCTTCAATTCCTGTCGCAATATATTCAACATTCTATCAACACCAGCTTCTCCGCCAACTGCTAGACCCCAAATTGCCGGACGACCGACAAAAACCTAAAAAAGAACAGTAATATTTAATATTATTATACAATAGTATTCTTATTATTGTAGTGTAATTTATTGTAATATGATGTGTGATTCTGAAGACGTGAAATTTCAATGTTCTAACTTCCTCTAGGTATTGTATTGTGAAAGTGCTAATAGACGATAGAATTTGATCCCTCCGAACCAAATCCCGAGAACCAAACTCCCTGTCGCTACACACGACGGCACCGAACAAAAAATATAGGGTTGTCACACTTTTATTAATTAAAATTATACAATAAAATTTTTACTTTAACACTGTTTCCTAGAACTTAACCGAAATACGTAATAAGAAAGAAAATTAGCTTATTACAAAAAATTACAAATTTTTAATTACTAATATACATCTAACAACGTAACAACCCCAAATTTTAGCACAGATGGAAAAATTTCGCAGATAAGTAACATTTGGATTTTTTTAACAGTCGTTAATATTTATTGTTTAAGGTAAATTGTAATCGGTTTTTATTCACAACTTTAAATATTATAATTAGTGTCCGACCGAAACAGGTTTTTCAGCCGAAACCGAAACCGAAACCGAACTTTCGGCCTTGCTCTCAGTTTCGGCCGAAACCGAAACCGAAACCGAAACCAGCGTGGTTAAGTGTAGTCCTACCTCTGCCTTATATCGTTAGTTATAGTAATCTGGCAACGTTGCTCTGAGTGTTTTATATATTTTTGTTGTGTTGCCAGTGTGCGTGTTGCCAGATCACTATAAATTTAAAATTAAAATTAATTTTTATAATTGTAATATCTCGATAACAAAACCGTGAAGTGCTACTTTTATTTTTTAGCTTATTCTAAAAACATTTTTCAACACTACTATTTTTTTTTTCAATTCTGTCGAGAGAATTTTTTAATATAATAAAAAAATCGGAAATTTTACATACATAAATGGGACATTACTCTCAAAATCGCGAACTTTGTCTCTAAATATCTCGCGATCTAAACCGTCAAAAATTATGAAATTTTAGGAATTCATAAATAAAGCTATTTTGAACCCGTGAAAAAGTTTTTAGCCGAATCTATGGAATAGTGGTTTCATGCTGGAACTACCTTAAACAACTAAAATCTAGTTCGTTTTTACCTGACTGCGCGACGCAGAGTAATATGTTTATCATTACCTGACTGCTCGACGCAAAGAAGGGTAATGTGTTTATCGTTACCGGACTGCTCGACGCAAAGAAGGGTAATGTGTTTATCATTAACCGACTGCGCGACAGAAAGAAGGATAATGTGTTTATCAGCCTATGTATCTATGTATGTATGTTTGTTCCTATGTGGCGATGTTGAGATCAAACGCGTTGACCGATTTTAATGACTCTTACGTCAATCAATTCATCTTAACTTCGCTAATGTCACTATGATAATAATAAATATTCACCACAGCCACAATCAGATGCCATATTGTCAAAAAAAGATGAATTACGTCAAGTGGGGTTTAGTTGAATAGGTATTCAAAAATGATTTTTAGTATTCTCTCATCATTTTTCATTTCAAATAATGGTTAAGAATATATAACGATTTAAATTAAGTTTTAAACAACCAGTTTCGCTAGTTTTCATACATAAAATAGGTACTTATATACTTTATTATATCGTTATGCTTCCCTTATTAGGCGGGGATAGTAGCAGTGTTATCTTGGTGCTAGTGGTATGGCTGCAGACTGCGAAAGCAGTGGTCGGGTTCAAATCCGAGGCACACAAAACAAGGGAGAAGAGACGTGGGTCTCGGCGTCTTGGGTCTCGGACTGTGATTGCGAAATTTACCATCTTATAATTCTAATAACGAAGCCAATAAATCCTAACTAAAAAGTGTATAATAAAAATAAAATTAAAAAAAAACCGGACTGCGTAAAAAAAAAACTAAAATATACAGATAAACTAAAAGATACAGATAGATGAAATTAAAAAATTAAAAAAAAATTAAAAAGAAAAAAACAAGCCCAGTAGTTTATAACGTCAAAAGTAATACTGAACAACTACACCATTGAAATAGTTTTATAATCGATACACACATAATCAAATCATAAACTCTTTGCAAAATAGAAGGATTTATAGTCGGAACCCATTCTTTAACATTCTTTTTCATTCTTTAATCCAACGACAGTTACCTATAAACACGTAAATTTGTCATTTAAAAATAAAACTCAACAAAATGAAGTTCAATACTGGAGTTTCGGCGCGGCCGAAAGTTTCGGCCATTTTTTGGCCGAAACCGAAACTAAGGCCGAAACTAGATTTCTTGGCCGAAACTGGCCGAAACCGAAACCGAAACCGAAATTTCGGTCGGACACTAATTATAATTATTATATTTAATCAACGTAACTAAAGTAAAATAAATTATAAAAGAGAATGACTGTCTTTAACAGTTTGCAGCCAGCCAGTAAACATCCCATTACTGGGTAAAGAGCTATTTTATGGAGGAGAAGTATTAATTTGATCTTAATCCGCCATCGCTCTACACTGAGGGTAAGACGATAAAAATTTCTCAGAATTTCTTCTGAAATTTGTCACTAGGCCCGACCACATTATATTTTAAGCAAATAAATACGTTTATTTATCACTAAACGGACTCCAAGAATCCTGTGTTGGGCGGGGATCCGAAAACACAACAGCGACAAACGCCCTGACCATGTACATATCAATGTTTGTATCGCCTAAACAAACATTGATACAATTTAAAACAGCGACTGCTACTAGCGCAACAGCCAGTCGACGTAACCACTCAACCACTGCGTAAACCTGTCGTTTATTAAATGATTGATTATTGAAGTAAGAAGACTGAACAAAATAGGAAGAAATCTCTAGCTAGACTAAAGCCACATTCGCTAGCCGATTCACGCATGAGCGCGTCATTGTGGTGGTTACACATTTTTTACTTGCTTGACATTGAAAAAAAAAACGTACCTACATGGCTAATTAAAAATATAGTGTCATATTAAAATATATAAAGTGTAGATATATATTTCACATGTAAACAGTCTCCTTTATTATATTATTAAATTAAATAAAAATCTAAGGTATCAAAAAATATTTCGTAAATGTTTATATTTCGTATTTCGCTTAGTAATAAAATTGTTTACCATTTTTGCTCCCAAAGCTAGAGCTTTGTAAATATCTGTTCCCGTTGTTACACCCCCATCTAAGTATACTTCGACATTGTAATTTTTTACAGCCTCGACTATTTCAGGTAAAACTTCAATCTAAAAATAAAATACAATTTTGAGCTTTTTTGAATTCAATTTATAGTTTGGTTAAGAAATTATAAAGTCGCTACCGTGGATGGAACGCCGTCTAACTGCCGAGCGCCGTGGTTTGACACTAAGATACCATCGCAACCGGCCTCGATTGCTCGCACTGCATCATCACTACGTAAAATCCCTTTTGCAACTATAGGAAGCTTTGTTATGCTAAAAGTTTAAACTCTATATAAATTTAAGTAATAGTTTTGTCGAGACTCGAGACATACTTTAAGAATTTGTTTAAAAAAAATCAATAATATGTAAATAAGTAGAAATTTACCTCTTCAACCACTTTATTTCATTCCAAGTCAATGATTTGTCTAATAAATTATCAACATTACTTAATCCACTTGAATCCTCCGTACTATTTATTTTAGTGGCTAGTTGACCATCAAAATTAGCTAGTCTGAAAAAGTTAAATAGTTAATAGTAGGTATAATAAGTTGTATCAATTATAAGTACCTAATGCTGAAACTACAGACATAAATCAATGTACAAGATACATAATATTATATTATATGATGCGAGTGTATGTAGTTCACGTACAAAATTATAGTAAATTGTTTTTCTCTTGACGCTGTTTTATTCAGTTACATTTCCATTGCAACCAACACCAAAATTGTTGTATCTAAGAAACACTGCCAATTATATATGAAGATGTTAATAACAATGTGTATCGATTGCCGATTTTAATGACTCGGAGAAATTATTTTTAATCAAAAGCTTATTAAATATAATGTTTTTAAAATAATATATAGCTAATTATAATTAATACAATTTTTATTTTTTACGTATAGAACTTCAAAAAACCAACTAACACATGGTTCAATAACTTAGGTGGCATTAAAAATAAAAATAGTAAATAGAATATTTGTAGACGTCGGTTCACAGAAAAATATTCATTTAATAACTATAGGCTTCGTTCCTAGCGATAAAATCTCTTATTATTCTTTTTTTTTATAACGTAAACTTAAAAATTTAATGTGGTAAATGTATTTTTTTTATATGTGACATTATGTATATATCATTCGAAAGATGAAAGGCGCTGTTTAGTGAATTATTCTAGCAAGCTAATTTAAGACGAAAAATTTGTGGTTTTTTTTTATGTACTGTAGTTTTGTTATTATATTATCTTTCATAGAATGAACATAAAAAAAGAATAATTGGAAATAGAGAATCTAGATATAATCAAATATTTCTAATACACTCTATATTGATAAGTTAAACTATTTAATGGAAAAAATAAACAAGCATATATATGCCATCACATAATAATCATTATAACAAAACTCAGAAATATGTTTGTACTTACATACTACTTACATACTTACTTTACATAAAAATCCATTATTGCATCGAACTGTGAAATGAAAAGGGATATAGGTATGTTCGTTTTTTGAGATCACTTTTCACACTGTTGGACGCGAAAAATATAGAGGTTCGAATATAATATACATATAATATAAAATGTAGGTATAATAATAAGCTTACTATATTCCATTCATATTTATTTCATCAATTAGGATCGATAATAAAAATATTATGGTGACATTTTTACTTATTCTTATGTTTGTCGCTTGCTAGAGTTTGCCTATTAAGCCTTATATGTAAATAAATAAGATATACCTCCTTACTTTAAGTGCTTCGGAAGAGTGAATTTGTTACGAATATCAGCTCTTCTTAAACCAAAAAGTGGTGTATCGACTGTTAATGCTATTGCTTTAAATCCAGCCTTTTCAGCTCTCGTAAGTAAAGTTCGTGTCACCTCTCTAAAATGAGTAATTTTATAAGTAAGAATAATTTAGTACAAAATTTTGCCTAGTGTTCAAAATAAACGCATATTTACCTATCATTATAAATGTATAATTGAAACCATTTAATAGCATTTGGAGCAGCCTTGGCTACTTCTTCAATGGAACTTGTCGCGATTGTACTTAATGTGTATATCACGCCATTTGCTTGTGCGGCTATAAAGATAACATTGACCAATTACATAATTATTCAAAACAAAAATATAAATTCTTAAACAATCCAATAAAATAGATCTATCAAAATATAGCGATAACCTCGTGATAAAATCGGCAGTTTTTTTTATGTTAGAGGGGACAAACGGACAGTCGGTTCACCTGGTGGTAAGTAAAAGCGACATCCATAGACACCTGCTACATCAGAGAATTAGCAGGTGCGTTGCCGACCTTTAGGGAGGGGAGGGATGATCCACCAGACCTTTGGAGGGAAGGGATGGGCCATCGCATCTGTCACAAGCCGAACGAAACACGACGACAGTGCCGCCATTTCACGTCAGTGTTAAGTGAGAGCGAAGTACTTCCCCGGGCGCGCCGGCCCATTCAGCTGCAAGCAGCATGGCGCTACTTCGGTAAAATTTTATTTAAAAAATAACATATGCTCCTGACTATTGTTGCAATCCACCGATGTGTTTGACTAATGGTCCTATTTGAACGGGACGTCCTGACTTTTAGGACTTTGGTGACACAAATAATTTAGCTTTGAACAAAACGATGAATGTTCTGATTTTCTAACCCTCGGAATATGTACATTTATTGTAAAGCTTCACAGGAAAAACAAAGAAGTTTGTAATCTATTTTTACATAATTATGTAAAAGTTATCTTTATGTTTCACAAAATTCCAGCAACAAATGCTGAATCAGTAAAACACTTTATCGTTACAGAACTGTTCGGAACTTATTTAACCAAATGGCCAGTAGCTCACACATAATGTATAACACCCCAGTTTATAATATGGAGGAAATTTCAGAAATTCTGTTTTTTATGCCAATAACGTTAGGGGTGAAAGTTTAATTGCACAGGAGTTCTGCCATTTTAACAAGTATGAAACTTATCAGACGTTTGCTTAAAATACTTATAAAGTAACATACCTCTACTGACAATTCAATATCTCATAGTCTAGTGCACTATTGTAACTAGACACATGAAATTTGATCAGTTAGGCTCTTTTAAAATTTTAAGTATACACAATTATAATAATTATACTTAAATTCTGATAGAATTTTACGAAAAATTGAGGTGAATTTTTTAAATACGAGGATAATAAATTTGTCCTAAGTCAATTAGCCGGACAGTCATTGTGTACAAGATTTTTTTTATATATATTTAACAATTAACCGCCAGATCTCGTTACGAAAGTTAAAAAGGAAAAACAATTAATTCATTATACGGACACCCACCACCTTAGTCCGCCGAGACCATGGACGCTCTAAAGGATCCGAAACGTCGGAAAATAAATTAAAAATTGTTAAACTTTAAACAAATAAACGCGATAAAATCTGATTTAATGGTCCTTTTATTTTATTGGCGCGCACACAATTTTCATAAGGCCATCTCCCATGTCTCAATTGATTTTTCCTGTTTCTTACTTTTTTCTCTTTATAGCTTCCAAATAGTAATTTAAAACAAAAACACTTACCCCTAGCATTAGCAGTTTCACCTTCAGGATGTGCCATTCTTTGCATTGCTGTAGGAGATATTCCCAAAGGCATTGACACCTTTTCTCCTAGGATTGTGGTCGATAAATTGCAAGATGTTAGTCCGACCAAGCATTTTGGACAGATTCGTAATCTATAAATCGATTTGAAAATTTACAGTTTATATAATTTATACTAATACAACAAAATAGTTATTTGATCGCTTGAAGCACCTAAATTTTCAAATGGAATGAATTCAGAATGGAAGTCTGATTATAACAAATATTATTGTACCAGCCTATTACAAATTTAACTGATGTAAAATAGCGAGTTCTAGTCTTAAACAAAGACACAATTTCTTGTAAATGACAATTATTCATCTTTTGAAGAAAAAAAAAATTATATAGTATGTCACATGCAATTTATAATTATTTACCTTTGAAAAGCTCGCCTGTTCTCTGCCAATGTGTATTCGTCAGTTGCACCACTCTTGTAATAATCTCGAGCATTTTTTGGCAATATAGCCAAAGCAGCCTCTTCTAAATCTTTCAAGCTAATGTATTTCTCCATTGTTTTCAATCAAATATCAAAATGTTTAATTCCTTCACAGTTATTTATATAAGTTCTGCTGATAAGAAGCGAACTTGTTACGTCAATAATTTATGAAGTATCATCTAGGGTCATAGTTCAGTATTAAATTAAGAGGTTAACATAAGTATAATTAATTGCATGTACACTTAGTAAAAATATTTTAACTAAAAATCAAATATAATGGAGATGACAAATAAAACACAAAATTTGAAAATGTATTTTTTGATTTTATTATATTTGAATGCATTCTGAGAGCATTCGATAATGTCAAATGCCATTCGTTACATATTTGCCATAGAAACCTTATACAAAACTCAACTGATCTTATTATAGTTTTATCAATTATAACTTTACACTATTCAGGTGAATAGGCATGCGTTTTCAACAATTTTGACTTAATAGAATTTTTTCACTGCCCGTAACTGTCGTTTCCATTTTCCCTAAAAGGTCTTTGCCCAGCAGTGGGATGTTTACAGGCTGACTCAGTTCAGTTCACAAGAAACTTTACGTTTTTAACGCAATTTTATGACTTATATTACACATTTCAAAGCAATAATTAGCATATTTGGTTTCTAGATTATAAAAAAAAAAAAAACATTCATGAATGGTAATCATGATATTTACATGATACAGAAACTGATACAAGTTTGAAATTGTTGAATCTGTTTGGCAGTTTAGTTTTGTGTCACGTCATCATATATCTCACCTAAGACTAAGGTCGATCACATTTTTTTTATTAACAAAACATTATTAACTTTCGCATTTTATAAAAGATACAAAACATTTCAATTATTAAGCTATGAAGAGAAAGGGTCGCCAATTACCCTTAATCTATAAATCCATCTTTGGTAATAAAGTTAACAACAAATAACGGTCACTGCACCAAGCTTTGCATAATTTGGAAACATGGTCACATGCTTGCAAGCGTTGTATGTTATGATCGGATAAATAACAGAACAAGCAATATTTATTTACTTCATTTTTTTGATAATCTTTAGATCGTTAATAAATGACACAGACTATCAGGAGTTAACAAATTGAGCAACGAAAATAAAAGTAAGGCACAAGGTCACTGCAACCATTATTATTTATGTTTCATACAAATAATTTTATCGACGGTGGTAATAGTTCGGTAGAAATTCGGCAAAAACTTGGTACATCATATGTGTAACTATATATTGTATTTTTTTTAACTATTCCGAATAAAAATTAATACCAACAAACTTACTCTCCTATATTGTACAAAATGTTTGAAAATGCTTAAGTGTGATTAAAATTTGTATTAGTTTTTGTTAGTTAAATACTGTTATAAAACGATTAGTGTACTATATCCTTTGTATCACACAAAATTCACACATTTCCCCGATAGCCTGAAAGACGCCACGAATTAGTATCTAAATGAGAGGAAAAAATATACAACCTTTATACGGAATATTAAAATAAATAACGTATAATACAAAGCAGAACATCGACGTGGCAACATTTTCCTGTTAGACTAGTTTAATACATCTATAATATCTACACTCTCTACACGCTTTGTTACTATTATAAAGCTAGCAATAAAGTTATAAAAAGTCGTAACGCAAGTGCTTATTAGGCTAAAACTTTTCGATCTGGCATCAACCACAATAAATGTGCAGTCAAATAAAACTAAACGAGATACTTTTTTCATTATATAAGTTAAACTATACATATATAAAATTATATTTTTACTCTAAATTTTATTTAAACTAAACAATTTAAATGTCAAAATAGTAAAGCGAGATAGCTTTTGTGTATTCGTGAATGAACTACAATTTGTGATGTAAGAAATGAACCCGATGTAACTTCGTTTCGATCGTGTGAAACACTCGAAAACCATTTCATTTAATATATTACTTAAAAGATATTTTTGGTGTCACAATTTATTATTTTTTACAAAGTTTCTTGCTACGGTCATAATATTGATAGATGTAAGAATTTTTAATTACTCACTATTTCAGTAAAATCTAGCAATATGTGCGACATGATAGTAAAAAGAAAAATAAAACTTATTCCAATCAGTTAATTTCCTCACATTTTTCTTACTATACACTAAAAGTACCATATTTAATGCTGTTGATTTTTAAGAAAAATACAACTAATTTCGAACAAACTGTCTAAATGTTAATCTATGATGTAATACGATATAATCTTTCCTTAATAGTTTTTTGTATGTTTGAATTACAAGCTTGAATTGGTTCCTTTCTGTCCTTGAAATTTTTTTTCAGGTTGTTCTAAAAGCATTATCCCTCAATAAAAAAAATCAATTTCATTTAAATTCGTTAAATTCTCAAAAAAAAAAATACTGCTTTTGTATAAAGCATAATTCAATTTTATTGGAGTCGGTTAAAAATTTTACTTGTTATAATTATTGTACATGAATGAATATGTAATAATGAACCTTAAATATTACCTCCTTATTATAATTTAATTTCAGTCAAATAAATTTGGCTATCATTAATCGTTAATTCTATCAATATTTTTTGAAATTATTTTCGAGTGTTTTTATAATGTTGTGGTCGTTGTCCTAATGCAAACTTTGAAATGGCCCATGAGAATTCTGTCTCGAAAATAGTTACAGTGATTTATAATCGAACGATATTTTAAACATTATTACAAGCGCAATCTTCAACGATCACGATGAACGGATTAGACCGATCACCTTAAAATGTTTCCTTACAAGAATAAAATATT
The DNA here is from genome assembly GCA_036937285.1 of Euphydryas editha. Classification (NCBI taxonomy): domain Eukaryota; kingdom Metazoa; phylum Arthropoda; class Insecta; order Lepidoptera; family Nymphalidae; genus Euphydryas; species Euphydryas editha. The sequence continues at coordinate 10,291,148 of JAUPFZ010000004.1, forward strand.
AAATATGCTATGCGCCGACAGAAAATACATTCTATCGAATAAGTAAAGAATCTTAAGTCTTAATAAGAAAAATAATAAATACTATGGTACTTTTAAAGCGGAACATTATGTTACATAAACGATTAAAAAGTAAGCAACGCGTCGACGGAGCGGCACATCCCGAACGTCGTCGGGAGCGAGCGTACACGTATCGTTAACATCACAGAACAAAACTACGTCTAGGCGACGGCGGCTCGCGCGGAGCTCGAGGCGACGGCGACGCCGAGAGACGCGGGACTAGGGGCGCTCAGGGGCCCTGCGGCGCGGGCGGCGCGGGGGGCGCGGGGGGCGCCGGCGGCGCGGGCGGCGCCAGCTGCAGGCGGCGCGGCGCGGGCTCGTCGTCGTCAGGCGCTTCGTCATCGCCGCTGTCGTCGCCCGCCTCGCCCGAGCCGGAGCCGGAGCCCGCCTCGCGCGACTCGTCCTCCTCCTCTTCCTCCTCCTCGGGGCACAGCTGATACGCTCTGCCGCGAACGGTACGATTAGAGATGAGTTACATGTATTCAAAAATATTTTGGCTCATTTGATTAAAAGTCTATACCGGATTTTATCGCGTTTATTCAAAACTTTACAGTTTAACAATATTTTAAATTATTTCCCGACGTTTCGGACCCTTAACAGCGTCCATGATCTCGGGGGACTGAGGTGGTGGGTATAAGTTTTGAATAAACGCGATAAAATCCGGTATAGACTTTTAATCAAATGAGTAAAATTCGCGTAAATATAAGAGAACAGTAATATTTTGGCTATCATTTATGACAAAAATTAACTTAGCATCAACTTAAATAATTAAAAAGCACGAGGGTCATATGAGGTCACAGTGAGCATAATGTAAAAGTAGGGATCATAAGAGTACTATTAACTTGCAAATTTACGGTATTACATTGAACAAAAGCCTTACTTCTCAAGAGTCTTTCTAGCGGAGTTGCTTCGTTCCAGGAAATACCCACTGGATGTTTCATTTGATATGCTGGGAGGTGACCATGTACCATACGAGCCGTATCCTCCCGGTCCATACTTCTGGAAAAATAGACAGTTACCGATATTCGCTTACATGATGCTAGTGAGAAAGTAAATAATTAGCTGTGTCATGTATATATCATTACATAATATGAAAAAAATCACTACCCAAATATATATATCGTGATAGATGAAATCATCTATTGTGTACTCGGTTTCCTTTTTCTAAACCACACAGCGGATTTTGATATAATTGACTATCATTTGTATAATTTTTCTAAGACAGTTTTTATATATAATATTGTAATAAGTTTTGCAAAAATAGAGATTACTGAATATTTGGAAAATATACATGGCTTGCAGTGGCTTATTATATAAAGACATAAAAATATTGCACTAAAGTCTAAGGTACTCTAGTCTTGATGGTTTATGTTAAGTTTATTATTATTATTATTAAAAGTAACCATGATCATCATTTAATTTAACAAGACCTTTGAAACATTATTAATACTTATTGACAAAAATATATTACTTGCCTTGGACTGTTAATTAAGTGTTATCGGAGTTTCGAAATGCCAATACACATGACCAAAGATTCATGCATAGAAAAATAGAGACACACCGAAGCTTAAACATACCTGGGCAACTTACTGGTATAGAATAAAACAGTTTACTAACATATTTTCTATTACACTATAAATATACTTTTGTTATTTTACTATACAATAGAAGACAGCAAGAGCAAACATATCTCTAATTCCAATTCACTAATGAGTGTGTGAAATGATGTTCGATAGCATAAGTTGATATGATAATATTAAAATATAAATCTGCTACAATACCAAGGCACGCACCTCCAAACAATTGTTTCAATGTGTGCATCTATCATTACGAAGTGTACTGATAAAATATGTGTAATAATTATTATTGCACAAAGAAATGTCAGTGAAGTTTAGTCAGAAAAATGTACCTATATTTTACTGAAGCAAAAGTTGATTTGGATGCAAATAAAATCAGTATACCCTGGTACTTAGCTTACTATAGTCTATTCGCGTTAAGAAAATAGTGACTCATCAAAGTAAAGGCGTATTCATATTGGGGTAAAAATTAAACCATTAATATTAAAGCAAAGTTTTTATGACAGTATTTTAAAATATTAAAATTAAGTAGTTATTACATTAAAAAAATGATTAGAATCGTCAGAACCGTATTTTCAGAAACACCGCATGCACTAGCCTTTTTCACTACTATACTCTCCATAGTCACGTTAACATCACCACACTGTTTAAAGTACTTAAAAACATTGTAAATCACTCGTCTTTCTCCGCTATGTAATATTGATCCACTATTATTTTTAAGAATAGGTGAGATATTCATTTTTAAAATTGGCAAAGAACACGTCCATACTGTCTGAAGGGTTTCAACTGTTCAAAGTAAACACGACTTTATAATTTACTGTGATCTTATTGGTCAAGAGGCGTGGCTAAGCTGGGTGACAACGATGAGTCACTATTTTCTTATCGCGAATAGACTATAATGGAAAATTGAAAGCGAACCATATTATATTGTTTTTTTTTTTGTTATTTACATTAGTAGATATTTAAATAATAATAGGTAATAAATTCATTTATTTAACACTTTAACAGCGGGCCGTTTTATTGCGCCGCTACCCCTAGTGCGCGGACGTTTTTCCGTATATTTGTATCAACTATAAAAAAAATAGCCTATACTTCAGCCAAATTCGATGTGGAATTTATGTAAACAAACTAAACTAAATGTCACCGTGTACAGGGTTGTCATACTTTTAGTAATGAAAAATTTAATTTATCACAAATTTTCAAGTTATACATTGATAATTTTACTTTAACATTGTTTCCTAGAACTTAACTTAACCCCCAAATACGTAATATATAAGAAAATTTGCTTATAACAAAAATTAACAAATTTGTATTTACTAATATACATCTAACAACCCTAAATTTTTGCACTGACAGGAAAATTTCGCAGATAAGCAACATTTCTTTTTTTGATCTGTTGTTATATTGTCAAAGGTATATTGTTATCGATTTTTATGCACAATTTCAAATATTATAATTATTATGTTTATTCAACGTAAATAAAGTAAAATAAATAATAAAAGAGAATGAGTGTCTGAAAATAGATTTTTAATCATATAAAATCGGTTTTAAAACAAATGTTGTTTTATTTTGAATGCTATTCAGGGATAGTGTAGCTATTTTTAATATAGGCATTTACATATTTATGAAAATATTTAGAAATCATTCAGTGAAAAATTAGTATTCCCACGTTAACAAGTAAACTTCACACATAATTATAGATAATATATAAATATATCTAACTTTCTGACTTATTTATTTCAAGTTTTATGTAGCTTGTACATGGTACACGGTACTACTGTGTATAAATACTAAAAAATATAATTATTATAATTATTTTCCAATAGGCTGTAAACATCTGCCTATGGTTGGTTGCTAAGCAACGGTTTATTGGTAAACATTCCATATCGAATTTGGCTGAAGTATAAATCTAAATTTTATAAGGTATAATCTTTTTAGTGGGATATTTTTTAAGTACGGGTAGTAGCAGAGCGATATGTTATAGTCTGGACAGTAATACACCGTCTCCTTGCTTTCTCGTTTGCCAGTTTCCTTCTTGATGGAGTCTGCGCAAACTTTGCAAACTCGTGACATTTTCGTTTGCTTCTCTGTTTGCGGTATGCGCTCCAGAAAGTGTCTGCTGACTAACCTGGTGGACCGGTGGCCTAAAGGTGCTCCTTGAGAGGGGCCTGTATCATCAAGAAACCCATATTCTACCAGACCTTCGACACAAATCATCAGAAACTTTGAAAATAGCAGCTTCTTTCTCACGGTCTTTAATTTCTTGAAATAACGTATGTATTCACCATAGCAAGTGCCACTAAATGATAAAACATCTTTTTCCATCATTTTAACTACACCGATTTTGTGTAGATTATAACTATATATATATATATTATTATTATTATTATTTATTATAACTATAACGATATATATCTAAAATACAATCTGCCTTATTTTTTTTATAGTCCTCCTTTGGTTCCTAGTTTCGTTCGTAGTTCTTTAGTTTTGGTTGTTTCCTTCTCTCCGCACCCCTTTTGAACTTACAGCAATGAATTTTATATGTATGCGTAGCTAAAATACTAAGCTACAAGCACAATAACTCCGACTCACGCCCTGAGTGAGAGAATTTTAAGTAAAGAGTATGAAAGTTGATCACTACCTCAGGCCGTGTGGCGCGAGTTAGAGAAATTTAAAGAACACGGACTGAGTTCGTGGCTCGCTGTCAAAGTGTTAATAAAGTAATCCTATGAACTAGATTGTATGATAATTTTATAATTATTCAATAAAAAATACCCATGTATTAATAAATGTTTAAATACCTTTACAACTAAATATACATATGATTAATTTCTAGAACAGCGTGCTTTGGCATCATAGACTATCTAAACATATATCACACACATATACACCTATCAATGTTAACATAAATACATGCATTTTATACATACACACGTACATAATTGATTCTGTCGATTAGGTTAGTGTAGTAGTAGATCAAAATAATATGCTAGTGCAATAAATGACACTAGAAGGAATGTGACGACCATTCTGATGTAGTGGTGCGAGTAGTTGCCTCAAACGCGCGGTCGGCCGGTGGTCGCGGGTTCGATTCGCGCTCGGGACAGATATTTGTATTTGTACAAATATTTGTTTCCGGTCGGGGTATATGTCCTTGTGGGTCTCCCCACCGTGCCTCAGAGAGCACGTAAAGCCGTCGGTCCCGTTTGTTATCATAGATACCTTTTTTTTTTTTTATCGCTGGGAAATGCATTTACGCATCCCGCCGCGGTGAGGCGGCGGTTATGTGGGACTCGCTGACACGCAGAACGTGTCAGAATACCCGCTAAAACCCAGCAGTGCCCTCATCGTCGTAATAGGGCGCCACGGGATCGCTCGCGCATGCAACCGTGACGCCCCGACGGTTGGCCCACCTATGCAGGCCACCTTCGCCTATAGAGCGCTCGCAGGCACCGTGAGCGCTCTATTGCCCTAGTGGCGAGTGGGAGGATTATAGGTGCCCCTCCCACTCTAGTGCGGAGGGTGAAGAAGCGCGTAGCGGCGTCTCCTTCTCCCCCGTCGTCTCCTGCGGAGCGGGTCAGCGTTAACGTCTGCTTCACGCTCCCGCTCCGCGGCCTCCTTCAAAGCCATGACCTCCTCGCAAAAGGAGGTCACGGCCGACCAGCACCTCTCGCTGCCGAGCATGCAGCGGATCACGCTCGACAACGAGAGGTCTCCGCCTATCACGGCCACCAGGGCATGGCGCTGGGGCCCCCAAGCGGCGCACTCCTCGAGAGTGTGACGCGCCGTGTCTATTGGTGCGCCACACTCGTGACAGGCAGGGGTGGCTTCCCTCCTTGCAATTTGATGCAGGTACTTACCAAAGCATCCGTGCCCGGTAAGTACCTGCGTCAGTCGGAAGGTCAATACTCCGTGCCGCCTTGTGACCCAGCGACGAAGATGTGGACGTATAGCATCCACCGTCGCCAGGCCTGCCGCTGGGGACTCCAGATCCTCCTTCCACCATTGGATCAGGGCTCTCTGAGCCTGAGCCCTGATCGGAGCCGTCTGGTCCGCACTTGGGACTTGTCCTCTAGCTCTGAGGCTCGACCGGAAACGGTACACTTCCGCGAGCACCTCCGCCTGGAGTTCCCAGGGCGGATCACTCGCGAGAAGTGTTGCCGCCGTCCATGACACTGTACGGTATCCACGTATTGCCCTCACCGCTATGACCCTCTGAGGCCTCCTCAAGAGGGCCTTGTTCCGAGCGGTGAGTGCATCACACCAAATGGGCGCACCGTACAGTGCCATGCTTCGTACTATGCCGATGTATAAGCGCCGGCAAGGGGAGTCCGGTCCTCCGACGTTGGGCAGGAGTCTGCCCAATGCAGTGGCGGCGCTCTCGAGCCTCGGAGCGAGCTGCGCGAAATGCGGACCAAAGCTCCATCGGCCGTCCAAGGTCAGGCCCAGGTACCTCATCTGGGCCCGAACCTCCACCTCCGTACCCTGGACGGCGATCCGCGCACCTCGGGGGGGGCCTTTGCGTGGGCCATGGAAAAGGAGAGCCTGTCTTGGATACAGAGAGCCTCAGGCCCAGCATCTCTATACGGTCGACCGTTGTTATCATAGATACCTGGTAATGATCGTTACTCATGGTCGGGATGTTATCCGTCAACCCACAGTGGAGCAGCGTGCTCGATTAAGCTCCAACCCTTCAACTTCATGGAGAAGAGGCCTGCGCTCAGCGGCGGGTGGTTTACAGGCCGGTACGGCAGAAGGCATGTGAAGCACAAGAGGTAACTCACGCGGTCGAGCTCGTCCTGCAGCCAGGCCAGCAGCTGGCGCCAGCGGCGGCGCGCGTCGGGCTGCGCGTGCACGGCGCGCACGGCGAGCGGCGTGCGGCACATGACGCCCACCACGAGCTTCACGCACGCGTACGCGCGCTTCTGGTAGTGGCTGCGCGCGCTCAGGGCCGTCTCCAGTAGCCCCGGACGCTCCTCGGACACGCCCTGAAATCGATTAGCAAACGTGTACACTGTTACACTTAAAATCATTTTTATACATTATCTACACAAACACACGCAACCCAATTGACATAAATATATTTATTAGTGCAACAATTCATACAATAAAATCTCTTTATTGTACACTACTGAAAAACAAAAACAAGATATGTAATAGAGAGATTTACAATGGTAGTCACCAAAAATAAAAGTATTCATGTATATATAAAAGTATATATTAATTTATTTATAATCTGTGTACACCCGTACTGTATCTTTATCCATATCCTCTATCTAAGATTACATGGAAGATATAGTTGTTCTAGCGATAAGGCCGCCTGTTACACATCAGTTCTTTAATTTAATTCACTGTATTTGAATCTGTGTTGTTGTTCAATATAGAGTGTTGTTATAAAATCTTAGTTTTATATTATTGTAAGATATCTCCAATTATTTAAGTAACGGGTAATTCCGATCCGATCACCCCTAATATATAATAAATGTACATTACAGCTAAAATCGCGACATACCTTAATAGCATTATGTATCCGATGATGCTGCCAACTATCTTCCATCAGTAGCAGCGCCGTAAGAGCATCGGCGTGTCTACGCAACTCGTAACAAAATGCGTAAGCCATTTGCCAAAGCAGCTCCGCTAGTGCCATACGAGACCAGCCCGCATTTTCCCAACAAAGAAACTGTAGTAGTCTGATTCCCTCTTCACAGCCACAACACTCTTCTGTCAGTTTCTTCATGTAAGACCTATGGAATATACGAACAATCATATCACATTTATATTTATTCAATTATGTCTATATATTATATCTTACCATAAAGCAGTGCAATATACAATACCCGGCGATAAATATTGCATATCGACCTTTGGAAAGAGACCATCGGCTAATTTCGGCATCGTAGAGCTTTATCTTTTACGCACGAAACACTAACAGTCCAGTATCTATTAGGAGCTGTTAACAGTGGCGGGGCAAGACCAAAATTACACCAATTTTATTTATATTATTTTAAAATAAAAATATTATGTTTATATATTTTTTATAGAAAGTTACTGATGTATTTTATGTACATAACAGACACCATTATACCTGTTACGTGTAATGTTGTAAATTCTCAATTCCTTCCATTTCACTATCTGTGCTCTCAATGAGGTAAATGATATCGACCTCACTATCAGCCGTATTTATCACAAGTCTATCAGTGTAATTTTCAAAACTGTGTTGAATTCTGTTACCGTTGAATGTTTAATTTTTCAGTCAACAACTTTTTTATTATAGTTTAATTCATATCCACGTTTCTAGCGGCTACATAGCCTTTCAGTTGAGACTATAATTATATTTTCAATTCGATAAAAATCCAGTTGATATGGTGACAATCGCAATACAATGTACCCATGTTCGGCAAGTATCTTATCCACGGAAAACTTTGTAAACATCTCCTTGTAGTGACATATACAGGATGACTGGTAAATTACTATCAATATTTAAGGAGAATACTCGGTACATGATTCTCATTCGAATTATGTAAAAAAAAAAATAGGTACTTAATTTTTGACCAAATTTTCATAAATTTCAAGTAAATGAAGCGTTGACACCCTACAGTCATGCCGGCGGCACGTGCACAGGTGTTGTACTGTGCCACTTGTTCACATCTAAAAATTGCCAAAGTTCACATCATTTACCTAGTCAAAAAATTTGTTGCTTAAACGAGTAAAATATCTTAGTATTTTTGCCTATCCTAAGCCAGGATTAAAGTATTAAATGGGACTGGATCATGCTTGTTTATCCTGCTACCCTATTAACACGTGGCGGCGTTTGGACGTAGGTAAACTACCTGTTTTGTGTCGAAAGTGCAGCTAGCTGCTAGGGTGTCCAGACGACGCGTACATAATTGGATAATTGTTGAATAACTTTACTTAAAAGTTTATTAATATTTACCTGTTTTTTTTTACGAAATTCGAATGATAATCATGTACCGAGTAGTCTCCTTAAATATTGATAGTAATTTACCAGTCATCCTGTATATAATATCGTAAAACTGGGGTTTCATCAATTTCAGGTCAACTGGAGTTTTGTGTCTGTTTAACCAGTCGATCATTTCATGTTTAATCCCTAGCGGCCACACGGGATGACTACCTGGGTTAGTTACCCCAGATTTAGAAAAAGTAGAATTAGAGGGCTTAAACTTTTTAAATTAACACAACAAACGACATCTACCGGTGTCAGACCAGTTTGAGATGTAACTTTGCTACCTAGTAAACAAAGTAAAAGACAACAAACAAACCAGATTGTATAAATGATATAGAAAAATATTTTTTTTTTTGCTACCAATTAGCTTAAAGATTTAATAATAATCGCAATTCTACTTTTTTCCAAGACGGTTCCGAATAATTGCTGATTACGTCACCCACACCCCTCCCCTTAAATAAAGAATAAAAATGTCAAGATTTTATTGACTGTATTAAAAAAAAAAAAAAAGAACGCGTGTTTTTGTATTACGACTACAACGTTATAATTGCACAAATTAATGCTGCTTATTTACAGATACAACGCAAAGTGCTGTGCACCAAGACAAACATAAATATGATAGTTAAAAACAAATCGTTTCTAAAAAGATCGATCAGTCACCCCGTTCGATTGTAGAGCACATCGGCGGCGGCGGCCGAGAGGCTGGGGCGCGGGCCGTGCGCGTGCGCCGGCTGCGGGTCCGCGAACGGGTTCGGCAGCGGCAGCGCGCCCTCGCCGGCGTTGGCCGACTGGCAGCGCGCGCTCACGTCGCAGCAGCGCACCAGCGCGCACACCACCTGCGCACCACATGCTGTCATTTTAATGTCTAGTTCGCATTACGCTAGTCATTTAGTTGTACAGAGAATCATTTAATAAACAGAAATTTAGTAGAGCCACGTTCTAATTCATACAGTCGTCGCGCGTCGTAAGAAAACACATAGACAAAGTAAACATGCAATAAATAATAATAATACCTAGGTCATTTGACAAGTTCGTAGCCTAATATACTTAGGAGCGTGCTATTTTTATGAAACTACCCTCATTTTGAAGCTACATTATTCTTGAGCAATAGGGTATTCTACTATGTTTGAAAAAGTACTTCAAAATGTTAATTTTCGTAATAAAAAGCCACTTCGCGAGAAAAGCCGTAATCACAGCCGCAAAGAGAAACGGCTCGACCGCTCTACCACACAGACCATCGTCCTTACCACAGGTTCAAATTACGACAGCAAATTTACCAATACAAAATCTAGCCCAGAGTCAACCGAACACACAACCAACCAGCACGGCCCCCTCTCAGCGATCCCCGACCCGGGTGCTGCTGAGCCAGACTATCCAAGCCGTGCCATCCGCTCTGCGGAAATTGATCCAGGGGAGGACCAATCGAAACGCACCCCCGCAACCCAGCCAAAACATGACATTAGAGTTATTGCTCAGAGAAGGCAATGGGAGCGGAGAAGTGGGCATAAGAACCAGATGCGTGGCCCTTTTCATGGACAATGAAGATTGGCATAAGCTTCTGTCGCTCCGAAGGATCAGATCGGTTGGTGGTCTCGCCGGGGCTCGCCCTGTTGATAAAAGGTAGCACACAGAAAACGAGCATAAAGCGCACCAAGATCAACGCACTTACGCAAAGATTGGAGGAGAACTCGAACTATCGACTGGTGCGGTTGCATAACAAGACGATCGCTCTGTTCGAATGGGAAGAGAAATCCCCCTTTGCACAGGCAAGCTCGTGGTTACAACAGAAGCACGGGATCTCCGGGGGGACCCCCGGAAAAATCAGCGTGGACTCTATGAGAGTCGGCTATGACAAAGGTGACGTATCCGATAGATATGGCTGTCTAATTGCCTCAAAAAGCCATGAGATCATTGCATACGAAGACAGGGGGGAGGATCTGGGATACCTAAAACCCCGGACCCAAACACCTTCATCCCCCGCAAGGCCGGCTCTTGAAGAGACTACGCTCAGTGGCTCGGAGCGACTACAAGCAAAGGTGGAGGCCCAAAGAGTAGAAGAGTGTAAATTGCGCACCCCCGGAGGAAGGAATGAAAGTTCAAGGTCCCATCTGGTGGCGATCGCAAGGTTTATCCAAGGCACAATGTCCCCCAAGCGAGGTACCCGACTGTCCCACCTTGCCCCAAAATCGGCGGATCTGAGGGAATGGCAATCGGAAGCGCTGAAAAGGTTTACCGAAGACGAAAGCCAGAGGTACCAACAGGCGCCATCGGCCACCCGTACGAGGGCCGACAAGGGGCAGGTTACACCACCAAAGCTTAGACCAGCGTCCACACCATTACAACATGCATACAATGCATACATCGAGTTCCTGGCCATCACAAAGGCGAACCATGAGGTAAGCCTGGCCATCTGCAAAAAGATAATGCAGACCTACCAGTACGGACACGAAAACCTGCTGAAGGTAGAACTCGAAGAAGCCGAGGCAGCCATATACGACAACGACACCCAACAAGTACTCAAGGGTAACATGTCGGGACGATATATGGCTGCTTACAACACCACAAAAGGCTTCGTGGACGCGGTCGAGACTGAGGGGCAGAACAGAGGGCCTCAAACCTTTAAAACACCAAAAGGAGACCCGGTGGTGGTGGTGGTGGCCAGGTGTACGAGAGTAATGCTGGACGAACGGATACTCGAGATGGCGAAAACCATAACGGGCGATCCTGACATAGGCGTTACGTTCGGGGCCTGGGAACTACCAACATTGAAATGGATAAACGGGGTTCCTGGGTGCGGCAAGACAACACACATAGTCAGGAACTTCGACGAGAACAATGAAGTCGTAGCCACAACCACAGTCGAGGCGGCTAAAGACCTTAAGGAAAAGCTGGAGCACCGCTATGGCGATAAAGCCAAATCGAAGGTGCGCACTATGGCCTCCATCTTGGTAAACGGTTTTCGTGAGGGCGTAAGAATAAGCCGTCTAACGGTGGACGAAGCCCTTATGAACCATTTTGGGGCTATAATAATGGCCGCCCGGCTGTCGGAGGCGAAAGAAGTGGTCCTCGTCGGAGACATAAACCAGCTGCCGTATATCGATAGGGAAAACCTTTTTGAGATGCGGTACTGTAAACCAAACCTGACAACAGGAATATCATGTGAGTTGCCTTGCACGCATCGGAATCCCAAGGACGTTGCATTCGCCATCAGCGAGGTCTACAACAACATTTACTCATCTAACCCCATCGTCCGCTCCCTGCGCATTGAGAGGTTCACTGGCGCTCAAATACCGGAAAAACAAGCCCGAACCTTATACCTGGTATTTACGCAAGAAGAGAAGAAGGTTTTGATAAGCCGGGGATATGGTACCGGAGAAGGATCGAGCGTCATGACCATACACGAGGCGCAGGGACAAACGAGCGAGGAGGTTATCATTATCCAAATGAAGACCAGGAGGCTGCGGATTCATGACAGTGTCTCGCATGCTGTGGTCGCGGTGACTAGGCACACCAACACCTGTGCCTATTACACCGACGACGGAGATGATGCGATCGGTCGCTTCATGGGGAGGGCAGCGGAGGCTACACACAAAGAAATCCTCGAGCACAGCCTCAAGATGGCAATACATAATAGAGACGATGCTGTCATTGAGGATGTACTCGCGCTGCTGAGCGGGGGTCGTGGAAGAGATTAGAAAAAGCAAATAAAACCAAACTATTGAATGATACGTGGATGTGGTGAGTGAATAAATAATAAAAAAAAAAAAAAAAAAATGTATGTAATTTATGTATGTATGTATATTGTACGAGCAAGCGCGTACATTTATGTACTTAGGTTGCATTTTGTTGTGACCTAATTACATCACTTTAATATTTTACAAATTCCATATAATCTGTATACGATGTGGTATCTAATTTCTGCGTTAATAAATATACAATTATAGGATCCCAGGAACTTATGTCAACCCCCAGATTTTTTATTGCATTAAGACATTCTTGAGTTGTGTCATGCATTCGTTTGATTAGAGCGACTGATTGTTGTTGCATTACTGGGAGGTTCATAAGTGTGTTCATGTGTGATTGAAAAATAAGCCTATTATTGTTATATCTCTGGTTAAGTATATCCCAGCAGACGCTATAATTATCTGAGCTAACATTTAAGTGTTGAATAAGTCTCTCAGCTTCACCCCTTACCTTGGACTTGAGGTACTGCATCTTCTGGGCATTTGAGATACAATTATTCTTATGAATAGTCTCATTGAACAAATCCTTGAATGAGACCCAGTTGTTGTAGTTTCCGCTGAATGTAGGAATCTCCAACTGAGGCGTGGACTTTTCCATGTGTGCTACTGACCACATTTTCTTATTAATGGCCTTCTTGATGGCCTGGTACTTACACTCATAAGCTGAGAAAGCACGCTCATACTCTTCGTTGGATCCGTCCAGCTCGCTGTCCAGCTCCCAGTGCAACGAGTCAATAGCAGCCCAACGGGACTGGACGGTGCGGAGAAGATCTTCCAATTCCCATCTTTCACCTACCAAATCTAAATGTATTCCTTCTACTGTCCGGTGAAAGGCCTTAAAGTTGCTGTGTTGTTTTCTCAGCAAGTCCACGGTCTTACTATCCGGACTTGAATATTGTAGAGCAGCCCTACTGCCGCTCGGTTGTGGATTATCTTGATTCAATCCTTGCTTAGGGTCATGAGGTTTCGGTACGAACGTGGGAGGTTTAACTAGGGGAGATTGCGGTCTTTCCCCAGCTGCCAACTCACAACTTTGGATGTAACTCTTAATTTTACCATACCTCTCGTTCACCCTCTCCCGATCCTTAGTAATAACATCACGAGTGTGAATATCTAACTCCTTAGCCGATAGTCTCGTAAAGTTAGCCTCATACTCGAACCAAAAGCTGTCAAGTATGTCCAGCCTTTTCTTTATGTATTCCGCAGTCTTCCTGCTAGCACCATCTTTCTTAAAATTGGTGTATACGGTCTCAATAGACGAAGCCAGCTGCTGCTGGTTAGCCAGAATATCAGCGACCGAAGACATAGTTGAGTTATATAAAAATTAAAATAAATGGACAGATCTTACTTGGAATCTGCTTGCCCGAATCCTTAATTCTCAGGCGATCCTCACTGCAGACCTTAATGTCACAGTAAGGTGTCGAATACTAGCCACTATTCCTCTTGATAAAACAGTAGCGTTGTACACGAAAGTCACTCCAAATGCACTATGTCTCTCTAGGTAGACCGGTAGACGGAACCGAGAACACGTGTACGAACAAGGATCCGGCTCGAAGGACCAATATGTACGGTGTGTCCGTACGAATTGTATAAATAAAATATTAAATAAAACTGTAAAATATATAATTATAAAAGAACTTAGACTATAATGAATTTAATGGCGGAATGCGAATGGTGAGTTACGCGCGGTACTCTTGATGACCGATAGCGAACTCTGAGTTACGTGCGATACTCTTGATGACCGACAACGAACAGATTTATATATTGTAAGTAAAATATTAAAGTGATGTAATTAGGTCACAACAAAATGCAACCTAAGTACATAAATGTACGCGCTTGCTCGTACATATATAAATGTGTATGTGTATATGTATATATATAAAATTATATACTTTTGTATATACATATACACTTACACTAATCTAGTACTCTATAAATAAATAATTTTTTAAGGTCAGTGTGGACTTGCGTCCTTCATAGAGATACTAAAATAATTTTAAGTACCTACTCGCTGTAATTGAGCAAAATGCCTGCATGTAAAAAAAAAATAAAAAAATAAAATAAAGTAATAATTATAAAAAAAGGCATGGGCAATCGAGAGCCCGTGGATGTACGAAACTTAATTTAAAAAAAAAAAAAAAAAGCCACAAAAAAAATTATTCCGGCAAAATAAACACGCTTTCTTGCCATAAAATTAAATTAAATTTTAAACCTTTTTAATTCCCGCGAAAACGCGGTCACCTATTTTGGTGACGTAATATGCTTAAAGTTGTCTTACTCATAAAAATCTCGTTAAGTAATACTTAGCCACCGTTTAGTTAATCCACTCATAAGCTATAAATCAAGGATTAACTTTTGTTTACTTATAAACATTGACTAGCTGTTACTTAGTTAAAAAACGAACAAAGAACGATTCATAGATGGTTGGCACAGATTATACCCAAAATAATGGATTAAATAGAGAAATTAAATGAACGAAATTGTTAAAAATTACAACCAAGCGACATCTATTACAATTATAGAGAAAACTCTAGCTCGATATTGTAGTGAGTCACTACTAGTGACCTCTATTGACAGTTAGGAACTTGGATCAATATTCTAATTTCTACTCAATTTTATTTTGATGGGTAGTAGTCGGATCCTCAATTATAAAATTCAACAAAGCTTATTAAATATTAAATTAATAAATTTACTTAAGATTTAACAACAAATACGTATTTAAAAAAATCTCACGTGAGATTAGACGAAATCTCATCAAGGGGGGAGGGGTGTCGAAACATCGGCAATAATGAATGCCCCCTTACACGAGGGTCTTAGTCTTTGCAACTTCTGGATAATAAAGTAACCAAATAATAAAGCAAGATAATGAAGATAAATATAAGACATAATAAGCTAGATAATAAAGCTAGTTTATTTATTTTTTAATTGATTGATTGTTAAAATTGGTTAAATACTTTTTAAGTTTGGTTTACAAACACAATGTTTTCTCTTTATAATACTGGTATTAATAAAAAATATGGCGGTGATATTTGAATTACAAATCTGTCATCCAAAACACGATTATGTTATACTATCAATGTTTTTAAATATAATTCCGTTCACTAATTCGTCCATGCGAGTAAATTTTTGAACACATGTTATATCGACATAATATGACCTTAAACATAGGATCATATTTATTTTGTCAGACAAAATATTTTACTGACGTAAACGATTTAGAATATTTAAAAATATATTTTAAATAAATCGATAATAGAAGCCTATCGGCGTCACTAGAATTATATCATACTTTTCGATTAGTTAACTTTATAGTTACCGTTCTACTATTATGAGCATTGAGCAATAACATAATTTTATATACCCTATATGTCTAAAGATCATATACCTTTCAATCGGAACAAGTTTTTGAAATAAATGCATTTAAACAAACAATGAACTCATCCGTTTGATCAGGGCCGGATTTAGGGATTTAGATTTATTTTACATTAAAATTAGGTACCTAAAGATCAGTATTAAACAGACAGATAACGCTCATTTAGTATATATTAATTTTTATATAGAGGGAATTTCATTCTAAATCTCTTCTTACTAACAAACAAACGCAAGTAAGTAGATCAGACGTCGCAATAGAACAGCTGATTTATGTGAAATCCGCCATCTTGCCGCTTAACGAGGGTTAAACTATGTCTCGGCAGGGTTTAATTTTGACGGGGTGCTATTGTCGGTGACCTCCGCGTGGTGCACCCTGGAAACGGAGTCGGCAGCAGTTGCGCAGTTCCGCGAACTGCTGCCGACTACGGCTAACGACCGACAGGGGGTAGGCCGAATGCTTCGCTCCGGGTCTTCTCCGATCCTCGCTAGGGGGGCGGGTATGTAGGCGGTCGGGTAGGTAGGTAGGTTGGTAGGGAGGGGAGTAGGTAGTTAGGGAGGATCGGAGTGGACCCCTTGAGCGGCGCATTTGCTCCGGGGACTGCTCTGTTTTGCAGAGTTGCCCCGTTGAGCATGGCGCGGTGGAACATTTATCTCCACGGGGGCGGTCCGGTGGCACTGCGCTCGCGCGTGGTGACGCCGCGGTTGACAGACGGGTCTGACGTGCACTCACCCTGCCGTCAGACAGAATGGGTAGGGTTTGTCTTGCTCGTTCACCGTCCTCTCGTAATCTCGCTACGTGGTGTCGTGGTCATGTCTCGCGGCTACGTGCGGGACCGAGGGTCTTGCCTTAACCGGCCGGACCGCGAGGAAGAAAACCTCTATAAAAAATTACCCCGAATCCTAAGCGGCGACGCAGCGCGAGGGGATGCATGGCTGATGGGAAGTTCAGTCCTGACTGCGATCCTCGTCCGGGTACCGGCCGACACCCGCGACGAGTTACGCTAGGCTTACCCAGGTACAGGGGGCACTGCCTGGGCGGACCGTCTTTCCCCCATACTCGTGGGATTCAACATGATAAAACTAACTTACACCAACAAAAATAAAGCTGAGGTAGTGAGGAGGGTAGAAGAGGAGATTGTGACTGGCGTCGAATCCGACGTCAGTTCCAATTTGCTGGCGAATGCAAGCGCATCCAGCAGGAGCGGCAAGCGGCCGCACGACGGTGCAATAGCGAGCGACGAGGCAACGAGCGAGGGGAGCGTGATCCTCGCTCGACCAAAAAGAAGAACCAGACGGGAGGAGCCTTGCCCTGACTTTGAAAAATCAATCGAAGAGCAGGCACGCGCGGCCGAGGAGAGCCGTAAAGCGCTCGGTCTGGATGTGGGAGACCCCCGTACAGCCGACGCTCTTACACAGCAAGTTGCGTTCGACATCGACCTAATAGTCCAAGTGGCTAAGAGGTCGTCACATCTGAAGGGGACGTTTGTCCGAGTCCTTAAGGATGCGGCGGCTTCCATCAAGGCGGTCACGGAGGCCTTAAAAGAGAGGTCGGCCTCAGACGAAGTTCGCAGAGTTCGGCAAGAGAACTCGCGTCTGAGGTCCGAACTGGAGGACCTCCGCAGAGAGATGGTCGAGCTGAGGGAACTGCGGTCGGAGCAGGTCACTCCCGTCGGTCCGCCGAAGCAAGGACAAGATTTTGTCGAGGAGCTGCGTGCATCAATGACGGCGTCATTTGGGCGCATGCTCGACGACCGCTTCGCGGTGATCGAGGAGCGGCTGCTGCCCGAAAAGCCGCTGCGTCCACCTCTGGCGGCGGATAAAAGACGCGAAGCCGCCAAGAAGACGCCAGCGCCGGAGAGGAGCCGTGGTACCAGTGGCTCGAAAGCCAAGCCGGCGAAGGTCGGAACGCCAACCAATGCGGCCTCGATGGTTGTCGACGACGACAGCGACGGAGAATGGACGGTGGTTAGGCGGAAGAAGAAGAAAACATACGCCGCCGCCGCCGCGTCAGCTCCGGCGCCCAAAAAGGCGCAGCCGCAGCCGCAGCCAAAAAAGTCGCAGCCGCAGCCACAACCAAAGAGGCCGCAGCGGAAAAAGTCCAAGCTGGCCGCCCCGCGCACTCCGGCAGTGCTGGTTACTCTCCGGCCGAAGGCAGCGAGTAAGGGGGTGACGTACTGCCAGGTTCTGCAGAGTGCTGCCGAAAAGGTGAACCTGGCAGACGTTGGTATAGAAGGCGGCCTCAAAATGAGGATTGCGGCCACCGGGGCGAGGCTTCTCGAGCTGCCCAAGGGGCAGGCCCCGGAGGTCGTCGAGCGTTTTACGCGCGAGCTGCGGACGGCGCTCGACGATGTGGCGAGTGTCGTCCAGCCAACGAAATATGCGAGCATTCGCATCACGGGGCTGGACGACTCCGTCACACCGCAGATGGTTGTGGACGCGGTGGCGAAGGCGGGGCAAACAGTCGCCGACAACGTGAAGGCCGGCGATGTCAGCGTCGGCCCTGGCGGTATGGGCGTGGTGGTCGCGAGGTGCCCGATCGCGGCCGCCAAAAGCATCGCAAACGGCGGCCGCCTACTCGTCGGCTGGAGCTCGGCCAGGGTGCAGGTGCTGGAGCAGCGCGCATTGCGCTGTTTCAAGTGCATGGGGCTGGGACACACCCGCCCCACCTGCCCGACTGCAACCGACAGGGATAAGTTGTGCTACCGGTGCGGAATCGAGGGCCACTTGGCCAGAGCCTGCACCGGAGCACTGCGGTGCGCCGTCTGCGCCGACGCTGGCAAGCCGGCGTCGCACTTGATGGGGGGGCGGGATTGCCGCCCTCCAAAAACAAAGGGTAGGGTGGTCATCGGAGCCCAGACCGCCGCACGTAGTGGAAGCCGTCAGGCTGCGGAGGAAGTTGCGGCCATGTCTTCTTGACCCGCCGCAGCTTCCTTCAGGCGAACCTGAACCACTGCGCCAGGGCTCAGGATCTGCTGATGCAGTCCTTGGCGCAGTGGCAGATTGACCTGGCGGTGGCGTGCGAGCCGTACTGGGCTCCCACCCATCCTAAATGGCAGGGTGATCTGGACGGCACGGTGGCGGTGATCAGGGGTGATACCGCCGGCCCCTCCCTCGCGTTCGTCGAACGTGGCTCGGGGTACGTCGTGGTGGCGTGGGGAGAGTACGTTGTTGTAGGCGTGTACTTCTCCCCCAACCGCAGCCTGGCGGAGTTCGAAACGTTCCTAGACACCGTCAGAGCTGCGGTATGCCGGCAGTCGTCGAGGCCGGTAATCGTCCTCGGCGACTTCAACGCCAAGTCCCGGGCCTGGGGAAACCCAGCGACGGACGTGAGGGGCCGTGCCGTCGAGGCTTGGGCCCTTCTCTCCGGTCTGTCTCTCCTGAACAGAGGGTCAGTACAAACCTGCGTGCGACTGCGAGGGGGTTCCGTGGTGGACCTGTCGTTCGCCAGCCCCGCAGTCGCACGAAGAGTGACAGATTGGAGAGTAGAGGAGGAGGTGGAGACTCTCTCGGACCACAACTACATCCGGTTCGAGGTCTCCACCCCGTCCTCTTCGGGGACTCCCCCGAGGGGCCCGAGCAAGCTTCCGCGCTGGGCCCTCAGCAAATTGGATACGGAGTTGGCGCGGGAGGCCGCGATAGTCCAGCGGTGGGCCTCCCGAGACGACGCTGAGGGTTCCAGCGTGGAGGAGTTGGCTGGCCGCATGCGCAAGTCGCTGACGGCCATCTGCGATGCGGCCATGCCAAGAGTGCTGCGACGCCCGCGGCAGCGGCGTGCGGTGTACTGGTGGTCGCCCGAAATAGCGGCTCTTCGGGCAGCCAGCATGGAGTCCCGCAGGCGGTACGTTCGCTGCCGCAGGCGTAATGGGGCGAATCCGGCCCTGGAGCGCGAGCTGCAGAATGCCTATCACGAGGCGAAAAAGGCCCTGCAGCTCGCGATCAGCCGGGCGAAGGATGCTGGCCGGGAGGAATTGCTGGCGGGTCTCAACCGAGACCCATGGGGGCGTCCCTACCGCGCAGCTCGTAACAGGTTGCGCGGTCAGGGCGCCTCCGTGACGGATACGATGCCGCCGGATCTCCTCCAACGGGTGGTGTCGGAGCTCTTTCCGCACCGCCCGGGCCACGTTCCGCCCGTGATGGCGCCGTCCTTCTCATACGAGACTGAGGCGTCCGCTCCTCCAATTACCGAAGCGGAGATGGACATGGCCCTGGATCGTCTCAGGGCCAGGAGGACGGCCCCAGGGCCGGATGGTGTTCCAGGGCGAGTTCTGAGCATCGCCCTGGAACAACTGAGAGGGCGGCTTCGGGTCCTGTTCGACAAGTGCCTTTACTCCGGACAGTTCCCGAAGCCGTGGAAAACGGGCCGGTTGTGCCTGTTGCGCAAGGAGGGTCGACCACCTGACTCTCCCTCTGCGTACAGGCCAATCGTGCTGCTGGACGAGGCGGCCAAGATGCTGGAGAAGATTCTCGCTGCCCGCCTCGTGCAGCACCTCGAAGAGTCGGGGCCGGACCTCTCGGAGGCGCAGTTCGGGTTCAGGGCGGGCCGTTCTACCTTGGACGCCCTGAACACCCTGAGGGCTCTCTCTGCGGAGGCGGTGGCCAGTGGAGATGTTCTCCTGGCCACCTCGCTCGATATAGCGAACGCCTTCAACAGCTTGCCTGTTGAGACTATTGTGGAGGCACTAAAGTATCACAGAGTGCCCCACTATCTCCAGAGGTTGTTGGAGGCGTACCTCCGGGACAGAGAGGTCCTCTGGGAGGGGGGCGATGGTCGGTTGTACCGGCGTCGCGTCGGCTGCGGCGTTCCACAGGGCTCCGTCTTGGGACCGACCCTGTGGAACGTCGGCTTCGATTGGTTACTGCGGGCGCCGTTACTGCCCGGGCTGAGCGTCATTTGTTACGCTGATGATACGCTGGTGACGGCCCGGGCGAGGAGCTTCGAGGAGGCGGCCCGCCTCGCAGAAGCCGGCGCGTCGATGGCGGTCGACCGGATCGCTATGCTGGGCCTGAGGGTCTCCATATCCAAAACGGAGGCCCTCCTCTTTCACGGCCCACGCCGAGGCCCTCCCCGAGGTGCGCGGATCGCCGTCCAGGGAACGGAGGTGGAGGTTCGGGCCCAGATGAGGTACCTGGGCCTGACCCTGGACGGGCGATGGAGTTTTGGTCCACATTTCGACCAGCTCGCTCCGAGGCTGCAGAACGCCGCCGCTGCGTTGGGACGACTCCTCCCTAACGTAGGCGGACCGGACTCCCCTTGCCGGCGCCTATACGCCGATATAGTGCGGAGCATGGCGCTGTACGGTGCTCCCGTATGGGTCGACGCCCTTACCACTCGTAACAAGGCTCT
The DNA here is from genome assembly GCA_036937285.1 of Euphydryas editha. Lineage (NCBI taxonomy): Eukaryota > Metazoa > Arthropoda > Insecta > Lepidoptera > Nymphalidae > Euphydryas > Euphydryas editha. Next base: position 10,312,205 of record JAUPFZ010000004.1, read on the forward strand.
GCTGAGGAGACCCCAGAGAGTCATAGCGGTAAGGGCGATACGGGGTTACCGTACGGTGTCCTGGACGGCGGCGACACTTCTCGCGGGCGATCCGCCCTGGGAACTCCAGGCGGAGGTGCTCGCGGAGGTGTACCAGTTCCGGTCCGAGCAGAGAGCGAGCGGCGAACGTCCAAGTGTGGACCAAGTCGGCAGGGTCAGGGCTCTAGCTCAGAGAGCTCTGATCCATTGGTGGAAGGAGGACCTGGGGTCCCCAGCGGCGGGCTCAGCGACGGTGGACGCCATACGTCCGCACCTTCGTCGCTGGGTCAACAGGCAGCACGGGGTGCTGACGTTTCGGCTGTCGCAGGTGCTTACCGGGCACGGGTGCTTCGGTAAGTACCTGCACCAAATCGCAAGGCGGGAAGCCACCCCTGCTTGCCATGAGTGTGGCGCGCCAGTCGACTCGGCGCGCCATACTCTGGAGGAATGCGCCGCTTGGGACCTCCAGCGCAGGGCCCTGGTGGCAGTAATAGGCGGAGACCTCTCGCTGTCGAGTGTGGTCCGCTGCATGCTCGGCAGCGAGAGGTGCTGGTCGGCCGTGACCTCATATTGCGAAGAGGTCATGGCTCTAAAGGAGGCCGCGGAGCGAGAGCGGGAAGCAGCCGCACATGCTGACTCGCTCCGCAGAAGACGACCAGGGAGGAGGAGACGGCAATTCGCACTCCTTCACCCTCCGCAATAGAGTGGGAGAGGGCACCACATCCTCCCACTCGCCACCAGGGCAATAGAGCGCTCACGGTGCCCGCGAGCGCTCTATAAGCGAAGGTGGCCCGCAGTGGCGGGCCTACCGTCGGGGCGTCACGGTTGCATGCGAAAGCGATCCCGGGGCGCCCCACTACGACGATGAGGGCACCGCTGGGTTTTAGTGCGGTATTCTGGCACGTTCTGCCGTGCCAGCGAGTCCCACATACCCGTCGCCCTCGGGCGGCGGGATGCGTAAATGCATTTCCCAGCGTCAAAAAAAAAAAAAAAAGGGTTTAATTTTGACAGCTATTTACGCATTATTTAACGATTTGTTAACGCTAAATAGTGTTTATGAGTGAGGTTTTTGCTGATCAGTTGTTAAGCAATGGATTAAATATTAAGAAACGTTTATGAGTATGACCGTGAGAGCACTCTGAGGTGTGACGTCAATTCATTATACTGACAAGCCGTTACTTTTTAGTTTGCTATATTGTGCTATATTGGTTACTGATAAAAGGGAACGCAGTCCAGTATACTATCATCCTAATTTTTCGACATTGTTTTCAAATAAAATATTTATCATGTATACGTTTTCTGTTGAAAAATAAATTCGAAAAAATATTCAAAAATTAATTTTTGAATATTGTTGACATTTTTGAATAACAAATCATTCGTGCTGTTATATTTTTTAATCAGGTGATCAAAGTACTGAGAGCACCTTACTTCGAAAGCGCCAGTACTCACAGTACAAAAATTATGCTATTTATGACGTCAAATATTTCTATATGGTATTGCGGCAGTGTACTGGCACTCAATAAAGGAACGAATTTTTCACTAGTGAGAGCACTGAGGAGAGCTCGCAGTGTATATCGGAAACATTGTCTTTACGACGTCACATCATGGCGGCTCGTGTTTTAGATCACGTGATATACAGATTAAAAATTACGACTTTTAATTTCAATATAATAAAACAATAATGTGCTTTTATGACTCAAAATCAGAATATTTAAGTATATTTCTACATACATTTTAATTTTTATCAAATCTCATAATTTATTTTTCACTACCGAAAGTACCCTTGTGTAAAATTTAATTTCTTTGTTAGTATTCGTTACGATTTCTCACACTATAACGTCGAAGTAGTGATAATTTAGAAAAGTAGATAAAACCGAACATTGTGCTGTGATTAAGTACTTGAATAAGAAAGGCTTATCACCAAATCAAATTTATGAAGACATGTTAGCAAATTTAGGGGAATCTAGACCTTCATATTACGCTACTTCAAAAAAGTGGGTAGAAAATGGGTAGGTCGAGAAAATGTCGAAGATAACTCACGCGTATAGCGATCGGCTATCAACGTCTACCACTGACGAAAACGTTGAAAAATTTGCGATTTGATCTTATCTGACCCGAGATTGACTGTTAAGGAGATATCTGATACTATTGGCATCTCATCTCTAATCAAAGTGATGGCGTCAGTTTTTTGGGATGCGAAGGATGTAATCATGGTGGACTACTTAGAAAAGTGCCAAACAATAAACTCTGCCTATTATTGTAACCTTCTGCGAAGTTTACGTGAAGTAAAGAAAAACGTCCTGTATTGTTATGAAAAGTTTTGTTTCACCAGGATAATGCGTATAAAGTATATTACGTAAGTTCATACGTCAGTCGAGACTGTGGCAGAAATCTATCAGTGTGGCTTCGAATTGTTACCACATGCTCCGTATTCTCCTGATCCCGCTCCATCTGACTTTTATCTGTCCCCAAAGCTTAGTGTAGCGACAACTATTTCGCCACATAAGAAACTGACGTATCCTACATCGCGCTATCGAAGTTTTCAAAGCGATTGAATATATATACAAGAACCCGACAACAAACGTTAAGTAGCGCGTAGCCCACCAGACGCAACACCGTCTGGTCGAAGGATCCTTCCTTTTAAATGGCAACCCGACTCATCGCCAAACTTAAAAACCAGGAGGGAGTTAGGTCAAAATTTTTGTACAAATTAAGATGTACAAATGATGTATACAAATGATGATGTACAAGGTAGATAGATACAAATTAATGTAACACAGATTAATTAATAATCTAGAGCATCTATACGTTATATATGACCTGGTGTATTTTTGCCGATTCCGGATACTGATACTTTCCGAGCGACGACGTCGTATCTTCGACGCAGACAGTCAATACGATGTCCAGAATCTTGAGCTGGAAGCAGAGAAGAATAATGTGTAATTTACGAAACGGTACAAAAATAAAAAAGGTATCGGTAATGTGAAACTCACTCGCAGCAGCTGGTGTCGCTCGCAGAGGCCGAGCATGGCGTAGGCGTGGAACAGGTTGAAGAGCAGCGGCAGGTGGCGGTGGTCGGCGTGGTGAGCGTGGGGCGCGTGCGGCGCGTGCGGCGCGTGCGGCGGCGCGGCCAGCGCGCGCGCGCTGCACAGCAGCTGGTCCGACAGCGACGCGGCCTCCTCGCGCGAGCACCACGACCCGTAGCCGCTGCTCACTGCCGGCGTGGGACACGAGTCATATTGGTTCGTTAGACCTTTCAAGAGTTTATACACTACTAGCATCCGCCCGCGGTTTCGCCCACGTGGACGTCGGTTATCGCGACCAAAAAAAGTATCCTATATTACTTCTAATACCTCCAAGAATATGTTTACAAATTTTCATCATGATCTGTTAAGTAGTTAACGCGTGAAAGCGTAACAAACAAACTTACATTTCACATTTATAATATAATAAATAATAAGGTAGTGATATACGTTCGTAACAATAAACTAATGTTTCTAATAAAATTATAAATATGTAGTAAAGTCTATATTATGGTGTATCACGTATGTATAAATCGTTAGAAAAGCAGTACATATGGTCTCAGATCTCCATATATATATATGGTCTCCAATAGATACCGTATTAAAGGTACTTTATGTACGCAACACATTAACACAATCACGCTTATAGAACTCGATGATCGGGTTGCCATCTTTAGTTTCGTTCAGATAATAGACTTGTTGTCACGAGTTCAGTTTTAAATTTTAATACTAAAAAAAGTAAATAAAGCTTAATAGGGTACTTTCGGTAGTGAAAATTAAATTATGAGATTTGATAAATATTAAAATTTATGTAGAAATATACTTAAATATTCTGATTTTGAGTCATAAAAGCACATTATTGTTTTATTATATTGAAATTAAAAGTCGTAATTTTTAATCTGTATATCACGTGATCTAAAACACGAGCCGCGCCATGGTGTGACGTCGTAAAGACAATGTTTCCGATGTACACTGCGAGCACTGCTCATTGCTCTCACTAGTGAAAAATTCGTTCCTTTATTGAGTGCCAGTACACTGCCGCAATACCATATAGAAATATATGACGTCGTAAATAGCATAATTTTTGTACTGTGAGCACTGGCGCTTTCGAGGTAAGCAGCTCTCAGTACTTTGATCACCTGATTAAAAAATATAACAGCACGAATGAATTGTTATTCAAATATGTCAATAATATTCAAAAATTAATTTTTGAATATTGTTGAATTTATTTTTGAACAGAAATCGTTACATGATAAATATTTCATTTGAAAACAATGTCGAAAAATTAGGATGATAGTATACTGGACTGCGTTCCGTTTTATCAGTAACCAGTATAACACAGTATAGCAAACTAAAAAGTAATGGCTTCGCAGTATACTGAATTGACATCACACCTCAGAGTGCTCTCAGTGTATATCGGAACACAATTTTACGCATATTACGTCACCAAAATAGGTGACCGCGTTTTCGCGGGAATTAAAAAGGTTTAAAATTTAATTTATTTTCATGGCAAGAAAGCGTGTTTATTTTGCCGAAATAATTTTTTTGTGGGTTTTTATTACGAAAATTAACATTTTGAAGTACTTTTTCAAACATAGTAGAATACCCTATTGTCAGCATCAATAATTCCCTTTTGTGCTATAAAGTTTTGTGCAAAACCAACTAGTAATTCTAGTTACAAAAAAAATGGCGTAAAATTCCGTCGGTAATTAAAATAAAATTTATTGGAACATTTTACAAAATTTCAAGATTGGTTGATTCTTGGCGTACTTTAAGTCTCTTTCACTTATTAGTAATAGGGTATTCTACTATGTTCGAAAAAGTACTTCAAAATGTTATTTTTCCTAATAAAAAGCCACAAAAAAATTTATTTCGGCAAAATAAACACGCTTTCTTGCCATAAAATTAAATTAAATTTTAAACCTTTTTAATTCCCGCGAAAACGCGATCAGCTATTTTGGTAACGTAATATGTGTAAAGTTGTGTTCCGATATACACTGAGAGCACTCTGAGGTGTTACGTCAATTCAGTATACTGCGAAGCAGTTACTTTTTAGTTTGCTATATTGTGCTATACTGGTTACTGATAAAACGGAACGCAGTCCAGTATACTATCATCCTAATTTTTCGAGGTTGTTTTGAAATAAAAATATTTATCATGTAGGGTATACGTTTTCGGCTCAAAAATAAAAATTATTTTTTAAATATTGTTGACATTTTTGAATGACAATATTAAGTAATAATAATAATAATCATTCGTGCTGTTATATTTTTTGATCAGGTGATCAAAGTACTAAGAGCACCTTACCTCGAAAGTGCCAGTGCTCACAGTACAAAAATTATGCTATTTATGACGTCATATATTTCTATATGGTATTGCGGCAGTATACTGGCACTCTATAAAGTAACTAATTTTTCACTAGTGAGAGCATTGAGCAGTGTTCGCGGTGTACATCGGAAACATTGTCTTTACGACGTCACACCATGGCGGCTCGTGTTTTACATCACGTGATATACAGATTAAAAATTACGACTTTTAATTTAAATATAAAAAATAATGTGCTTTTATGATTCAAAATCAGAATATTTAAGTATATTTCTACATAAATTTTAATTTGTATCAAATCTCATAATTTATTTTTCACTACCGAAAGTACCCTATTATTCTATAGCTATCTTTTTCCTAAATTTCAATATTGTTGAAAAAATACGCTTATCACTTATTGAAAAGTATTAATGTTTTAACTGATATTTACAGTAATAGTTACTTCAAAATAGTGTAGACGTTTCAAGAAAGGTGAGAATTTCTATAAATCAAAAATTAGTTATATTTCTTTCTATTAATTTTTTCTTTATTCTACTAAGCAGTGGATGAATGTTTATTACTCAACGCAAAAACTATTGAACGGATTCAGATGAAACTTTACAGTAATATAGCTTATACATCAGAATAACACCAATTTATAAAGACTGCGAGAGCTACACAAAGTTAGCACCCCATCGAAAGATTTTTGAAATAAAAATTACCTTAATCGATAGGTCTACGTAAGGTCTGTATAGGTCCACCAAAATTTTTGTTAGGTCGCCTACTTTTTTTAATAAATATTTTGACGTGATAACGTCTAGTAAATTGATGAAGGGGTGCCCGTTCGAAGAAGATGACGTCATCATTGTCACAATTAGTGAGCGAGAGCGCGGAACAAGCGGTAGAGAGGTACGATCGGCTCGGCCTAAGCGTTCGGCTCACGATCGGCGGTCGGCCTTCTTACGACGGGTCCGAGTAAAATGACAGCGGCAAATGGCGGGAAACTGTTTTGTCAATATTGAAGTAATGTCAAATAGTGAAAAGTTGATAATATAATGTAATGTAATAATATAAGTTAATAATATATAAGTAAATAAATGTAAGTTAATAATATAAAAGTTAATCAAATCATAAAATGGTTACCTACCATAGTTTATTACAACAACAATTGCAGCAAAAAAGGTAATTAATTCTTGCATTTTAAGAATCCGATTAGCGATATAATCTCATATATTTGTTCTTTGACTAAAAAACAAGTAGCATCGGTGGGCGAGTGCAGTAACATTAGGTTATATTACAATTTTGACTAAAAAGTTATTAGGACTCATATAATTACGATCGTATAAAAAGTAAACTGTTTTTGGTTACTAATAATCTAATTTGTTTTGCTAACATTAAGTTATTAAACTTAGCTTCTTTATTAAACTTGATTATTTCTTGTATTACATATCAAAGTATTTAACTTTATTTCGCTTTTATATTAAATACAATTAATTACCTGTAGCTTATATATATATTATACAAAATAATGATAATTCAGTGATAATAATTCAATTCCATTCGTTTTCTTATGACGTTATCACGTAAAAATTATCGTCCGTAAACCGACTTTACAGACAACCAATTTTTTTAATAAATAGTTCTATTTTTTCAAAAAAAAAAAAAAAAAAAACCTAACAACCTAAAAAAAGACCTAATAATCTATTATTGATAGGTTGTTAGGTCTTTTTTTTTTTTTTTTGAAAAAATAGAACTATTTATTAAAAATATTTATTAAAAAAAGTAGGCGACCTAACAAAAATTTTGGTGGACCTATACAGACCTTACGTAGACCTATCGATTAAGGTAATTTTTATTTCAAAAATCTTTCGATGGGGTGCTAACTTTGCGTAGCTGACTGCGAGGATGTAGGGGCGGTCCAAGTAACGACGCGCCATCGCCGAGTGCGCGACCCGAACGCGGGCAGACGTCATTAGCCGCGTCCAGACCGATCGAGCACGGCCGGCATTGGATCGCAAGGCAGCCTCGCGAGCCAATGCCTCGGCCGGTGTGGACGCGGCTCGGGCTGCCTAAGGCACACGTCACCTCCGCCGAGCGACGCTCGACCGCGAGCCATAATTTGTCGGTTTTTGGCGATGCTCAAAGGGGCCTCAGTCTGAGCTGCTCGCGCGGTGTGGACGGATATAATGACGCTCGCGAGCCAGTGAATTAAAAATGGTTTTTTTTTTCCTTATAGCTAATTAGATTCTCGAAGCGATTTATTACATAGTACAGTAAGTATAATTATTATTTTTAGTTAGTATATTAAGTAGAAATATAGATTACTTTTTAATTAAATTTTAGTCGTATTAAAATTGTTTTTTATTTTATTTATTTGATTATAAGATTGTAGTTTTATTTATTTAGGTTATATTTGTGTAAATGTATGTTTCATGGCTAATCACTGAGCCATTTGTGATGAAATTTGATACGCATAATCTGAAGCCTGGAGAATGACATAGGCTACTTTTTATCAATACACCACGCGGGAGAAGCCGCGGACGGAAGCTAGTTATATATACAGAGAATAATGTAAAAAAAATACATCTTTGAAGTTTTGAACATACATATAGTTTTACACAAAATTTATTATCAAATTAATTATTAATTATATATACATCTACATTTTATTGTTTATTTAAAAAAAAGTAGAAAATTATTATATTAGATACAAAATTATAGTCGTCCAAAATTATTAATTATATTTCGAAAATAATACATTTTCATTTACCTATGCTATAAGATATAATTTTAAGAAATTCGTTTAAAACATTTCATCAAAATGTCGATATTTGATTTTTCTATCACATCACTGTGATGAATGTGGGAAAGAACGCGTATTTAAATCACTTCGTTTATTGTTTCTCGCACCCCTCGCATTCCGCCATTGTTGGCGTATTAGAAATTAAACAAAATGTTCGATATGCGGTATCTATTGGAGGTGATCTGCGACATAATTATGATGTAATTAATAATTAAGTTTTCACCCATGTTACAAACCTGGTGGATCCTGAACTGAGAAATGTGCTAGGAATACTATAATTTTCGTAAACACCACCCTTACTTCAGCAATCGGACAGGAAAGCAAATAATCACATAATCTAAAACAAAAAAAGAAAAAACTTTAGAATAACCTAAATTATTTATTTAAAAATATTTATTTAATTTGATTCATACCTATGGGGATGCTTAAATAGGTCGGTCGCAAACCAAGCCCTAACTGTTTGAGAGCATCTTAAGTGATGGCAGAGAATATCATGCCTGCAAAGAGAAAAGAAGAATAATAAGTATTCTTATATGGCATAGAACAAGGAAAAATAAGATAAAGATTCGAAGGGTATACTTGCAAAATAGATGAACAATTAAATTTAATCCATAAATTGGTCATTATGTTATACTTGTTGTACATTTTAAACTCGAATTAATAACGAAATTTTTATACAAGCGGCCATCAAAATTTAATTTTTTTTTTAAATTTTATTTATAAGTTATTATATATAAACATTACTGTTTGATTTACAAAAATTCAGATATAATATAATTATAAAGAATTTACGAGGAAAGAGAAAACACTGTTACATAAACGATATATAAAAATAAACATTTCATCTTGTATTCACAATTTGAATGTACTATTGTACTAAAAATATTAATCACAAATATTAAAGATTTTTATTAACAAAATACAATTTTTAAAATGATAACTAAAATGGTCAAACGTCATTGAAATATCAAAAGCTTGAAAAAATTAAATCAGATTCAACATACGTGAATACACTAAATAAAAAAGCACTATTATAAAAATAATTACCAATCTGAAGGTGGACCACGCAATGTTTTTTTAGTGTGAAAACCAACTTGAAATAAGAACTTGGATGCTAACTGCACTGCTAACATTGACATTTCTTCATGTTCTGGACCCTAAAATGTTTATGTGCAATATTTACTTTATTTCATAAAATTACAAATGAAATATAAAATAGTATTTTAATTTTCTTACCCATATAGCACTTTGCGAACCTGGTAGTACCTGAATCCGCATACAACAAAGTTTCTTCATAAAATTAAAATGTTCAAGACTAAATTGATCCTGATTATGTGAAAACGCAATATTACTACGTCGAACTGAGTTCCAAATTGGTTTAGGTATGGCACTTTCTCTGTAATCGATAAATAAAATTAGGAAATTTTAGTACAAAATTGAAATATATACTTTAGAGGACGAACTTACTTGAGAGTCATATTTTGCATAGATTTTTCAAGACCAGATGTTTCAATTGTGTCTTTCCTGGTGTAGAAGAGCATGTAGGCATTCCACCATCGCTTCTGACGTTTATACGAAACTCTCTTTATAGTAGAATCAAAAACCTAAAACATTGTAAAGACTGTTAAAGAGAAAGAGAAAGAAAGTCTGTTCCTTGGAAAAATCAAACTCAAATGAGTAAAATCATCTTGTGATCAAATCTTTTGAATTTCAATAACGTCATAATACAAAACCAGGTACTACACACTGCATGCATGACATTAAAATTATTTATATTATAAATATAATATAATTACACTAAGAAAAAAGTAATTTATATTTCACTCAAAGATAAATCGAACCTCGCCCATGTACTCTCCGCCAAAACACTGCGCTTTCATCTCCTCGTCGTCGTGCATGGCGCACTCCGACACGTCGCCGTCGTCCAGCTTCACCCAGCGACCCGTCTCGCTACCGTTGTCTCTGGTATTTATTGATTACTTAAAATTTTAACTTTTCAAAGCTATACGAAGAACTGAACAACTATAGCCTATTTTATCGAAGTATTTTTAAAGGTCTGTAACACAGTTTGTTTCTTTTGGCACATTAACTATATTTCAGAGGCATTACTTAAAATACTTCAAATCTTTGCTAACTGGAATATCGTATCAAATCGTATCGTATTCAACTGTAGTTGTCTTGAAAAAGAGTTATGTAATTTTAGGAAATGTTTACCCATGTAACTCAATGTTCCCATAAAATGAACACAACTAATGCTATACTAAACTTAAATCCCGGTCAAACTAACAGTTTTTGTTTAGACGGTAAATCCCCTTTTTTATAGAAGACGGAGCAAACGTATAGTCGGTTCACCTGGTGATAAATGAAAGCTACATCCATAGACATCCGCTGAATTAGAGGATTAGCAGGTGCGTTGCCGGCCTTTCAAATAAGAGTATGCTCTTTTGTTTTCGTCATACACAACTTAAATAATATAACACGCAGCATACCTGAGCAGCACGTAGGAGTAGTAGTGTCCGCCGGACGCTTGTCCCGAGTGCACGACGATGCCGCTGAGCTGGTAGTGCGTCTCGGGCGTGAGCTCGGCGCCCTCCCACAGCGACGCGTCGCCCTCCGCACGAGCCAGTCCCCACGCTGCGTTAGCACCGAAAAATCTTTAAGGATTTTTGAAGTGATAACTTCTTATGGGAGGGTAAACCGCTTCCTTACGTAACGCGTTATGGCGCCAGTCTGTCTGGCTTCCCTTTCTCTCACGCATACGGCAGCGGTAGGCAGGCTCCTCCTCTCTTTCATTTTAACCCACAGTGCTAGCCGTATTTCTGACAGACGCTTCCCCCTCTCTCTACTGAGTTTTTAGTGTGAGATAGACATATACTGTTGACAGTGAGCATATAACCTAAAACTATCATCGTTTTTGAAAGTGATTAATTGATATAAATAATAATGATTAATTTCAATATTAAATAGTTCAACTTAGATTAGTTTAAGTTATCACTTCTGCCGGGCGTCACGAGACGCCTACGTTTTTTTTATTATTATTATTCCTATACTTTCTCCGTTACCCTAAAGACCAAAGTCATCAAGTTGATTGATGGATTTTATTTATTAAAGCTAGCAAATGATAATTTAAATCTTAAGATTAACAAATATCTGTAGTGGTTTGAATTCGTTAAATTGTACATATTGTTTGTCCTTTTGTTGTGCTTAAAAAACTTCAAGAAAACACTTTTCTTCATTACTACTGAACAATAAAATAAGTCAATAACAATTAACAATCTGGGATAAATAAAAATTATTTAAATTTAATTATTCTGCTAGTATTGATTTTATTACCACTATTGTTTAAAATAATCCCATCCAGTCATTCATCCCAGCGTCGCATTCAGTTAATGTATTTGTCACTTTAGAAATATTCATAAATAATAATATCTAGATGGGATTGGTTTCAGTGATAAGAAAGTTAAATATATGTAGAGCATTTTAAATACCTGTATATGGTTCCACATCCAATTCTCGAGGAAATTCAAAATAGTCGTTAAATTTTATTGCACACACTTTTTCAAAGTCATATTCAAATCTCTTTAGTTGAATGACTAAAACGGGAGGCAGTTTGTTGAGACATAACCTTTTAACAGTTACAACCTGTAAAATTAAAAAAATTTACATTTTATTTATCTATCATAATGATTTAAAAATAAAAAATTTCTGTATTAAAACATACTTTTTTGCTACATTTGTCGCAGTAATAAGCATCAGCTCCTTCCAAAAGTTCTCCTCGGACATATGCTTCTAATGATTCTTGCAACCTTGACATATTTCTGATGTCTAAGGAGACTACACTGAATGGTTCTTCTTTGCAATATCTAAACACAATCAAATAATTAAATCAGTGATAACATTAAAAGACAAGGAAAATTATGGAATGTAGACAGGTAATTGAGAAGCTAACTATATACATCATAGTTACCTATGAGGACAACCTTTACAGATTTTCTGATCGGAATATGTTCCGCCCATAGTTTTCGCCATTAGTTGTTCTTGACCTAAAGATTTAAGCGCTTCGTCCAAAGACTCTACCAATGACATAAAGAATTCAACAGCATCTTGTTGTTCACGTAAATTAACAGGTTCTCCTTGGAGCCTAAAAATATGTTTTAGCTGTGATAAAACAACATTTAATCATCCATTCAATAAATTTTCTAAGGATGTTCGTTATATATTATAGTATAAAGTTTTTATTTATCTCACCTAAAATGTGCCCACAATCCTCTCGGTACGTAATACTGAAGTTTGCTAAAATGCAAATGCGCAAATATTGCCTGAACTTGCTTCAATATAGTGATGTTATATTCGTTATTATTCTGAAACAAATAATACAGTCGATTACGATTATTAGTTTTATATACAAACATACAATCGCGTTTGTACTATAATACCTCTATGTTGTTTTCCAAGATGCTATGGTGATGGGATTCTCCCGAAAAATCTTCATTCAGGTCGGTAGCAGCACCTTCAATATAAGTTTAGAACATAAGTAAGACTGAATTAGGAATACTAAGTGAACCTAAAATCTGTATATACATATTGTTTAATTGTTTATAATTAATGAAAAAATACTTTTATAATTCTTAAATTATTGAGTGTATGGAGGATAATGAGTTTATTACTGAGAATATATATATATATATATATATATATATATATATATATATATATATATATATATATATATATAGAAATTTAAGAACTTTTTTGTAGATAATTTAATTTAAATTTTTTCTCAAATCCAATAACTTTAAGAGATATTTTCAAAACACTACGAATATTTAGAAAAATAAACTTAAATCCTCTTGCGGTACTTGTTCTATTTGCTTAAAAAAAAAGGCTCGTATTTTTTCTTCAAAAACAATAATTCGTTAAGGGGGTCGGAAAAAAAACTACGGACCACCTGAATAAATAATGTGGTAAAATTGGAAGTAGCAACCTTGGGCGAAGTCGATACCCATGGTGGCACGATGGGACTCATGACAATGGAAATTTTTGAACTCAATCTGGTTCGAGGCACCAGTCGGACGGTCGTAACCACGTCGATCTCGCTCCATTTCCATTTATTATTACGCCCCATTTACATTTATATCTATTAACTAGCAATTTGTAATTTGCCCTACATTAGTGCAATTCTTTGCCCTGGCGCCTTCTTCTGGCCCGTGGCGCAGTTGGCAGTGGCCCTGTTTTCTGCTCCAGGGTTGTGGGTTCGATGCCCACCCCTAGTCTGGGTGTAATATATATTTATTTATATACGTATTATTTATATGTATATTTATTTAAAAAAAAAGTGTATCAGTCAAATGTTACCTAAAACACAGGCATTAAGTTTCCTACCTTAGGAACAGACGACCGCGTGTGTATGTTAAACAAAAAATAAATAAAATAAAAAATTCTTTGTGATTTTGTAAAAAGATTTAGTTCACTAAGAATTACAAAATTTAGCCGAACCTCAAGTAACATTATTTTAGATTCAACACCAAGACCAATCATTCCAGCCAGCCAGTCTCCACACCAACCCTCAACATACATATTGTTTTTTGATCGTTCAGACCTATTACTGATAGGCTTATACAGCCTACAAAAACAACCCACAGCTAAGGGAAGGCCTCTTCTCCATATAGAAGGGTTGGAGCTTAATCCACTACGCTGCTCCACTGCGGGTTGGCGGATAATATCCCTACCATGAGTAACGATCGTTATCAGGTGTCAGTGATAACAACCGGGACTGACAGCTTTACGTGCTCTCCGAGCCACGGTGAGAAAAGCCACAAGGACATACACCCAGACTGGAAACAAATATTTGGACAAGTACAAATATCTGCCCCGAGCGGGAATCAAACCCGCGACCGCCGGTGTTGAGGCGACTACTCACACCACTACACCAGAACGGTCGTCGGACCTATTAAGTAGTAACGAATTATTGGGTAAGAAAGTAAGGTAAGATAATCGACGCCCCCGGGGAATAAAGTCGTAAAGTGCTATTACCACCTTTTTAATGTTTTTGCATTTTCGGCATCTATAGGTCATAATACATCTTCTGATTTTTTTATTGATTTTTTTTCAAAAAATCAATAAAAAAATCATGAAGTTATAACAATTTACATTTTTATTTTCCGGAAATCATATCACAATTATAACCCATAATAATATCGTAATCATATAATATGGAACGAACATCTATCTTAATAAGCTGGTAAGCCTATATACCATTTTACTAATTTAATAAACATAGTCGTTAAAGAGCTATACTAAAAAAGTTGGTGGTAACTTTTACAAGAACAAAATTGTATTAGTTTATTACACTTTCATTTTATTCGTGTAAAAGAGTATCGTAATGCATGCAAATAGTTTTCATTACATTACAAGTTCACGGAAATAAAATGGTTATGTGCCGTTACTTCGTATACACTTAAATATAAAAATCAGTATTACACATTTTTGGCAATGTCTTTAAAAATATACGTGATATTTAATTTATTTTTATAACAACATGTTACGTTAAAAATGCTGAAAATAATGATGTATAATACAATATTATAGACCGTTTAGGACACGCGATATAACAGAAAAACAGTTTTTTGCTCTTCCTGTAAAATTTACTTTTCTCTATTACGACTTTGTTCCCCGGGGGCGTCGATATGATGTGTTCATGTTTCAACACGTAGGGGCATGTACATAGCTAAACGTGCCTCAAGGGTCGTCCAGGTCAGTATATAAATAGAGCTAACACACCTTGAACGGTGAGCAGCACGTCGCGCACGGCGCGCACGCAGTAGAGCTGCTGCAGCACGGAGTTCATGTAGCACGTTGCGCCCGCGTTCTTCAGCCCCACCAGGCCGGCCGGGGGCCGCGGGCCCACGCATGGCATGTACTCCCACTCCGTCAACCCCATGCTCTTATCTACACGAATACGACATTTCAGGTGACTAACGTGAATTGCTTACTTATATTATTATTTATTGATTGTGAGTCTTGCAAATATTACTGAAATATAATTTGAAGAAAAAAGTTAACTAGTTTTATTTAATCTCAATTTACTTGAAATGTGAAAGTATTATAACATAATTTATTTGTCGATATCCTAATATATTACTGAGGAAAAGAACGTAAGACGTGCACTGACCGCTGTAGAACATCTGGTCAAGGAGGTCAGCGAGTGCCGCCATATTAGCCACGCAGCCGGACACGAGCGCCAGCAGCAGGTCCGTGGCGGCGGCGGCGGCGCCCGGTGTGCGGCACAGCGGCGGCGCGCTCTCTTGCTCCGCGCCTTCCGCGCCCATGCGACACCACGCCCACGAGTACGGCCATAGGAACTCCGTAGTCACCTCCTGGTATATAATGTCGAATTTAAGCCGAGCGACGTCCGTAAATGACAAAAATGGCTACCTTTGACATTAGACATGTATCGTGAGCGTATCCTTTATTTATTTTGAGTACCCATTCTCATCATATCAGCCATTAGGTGTCTACTGTTGAACGAAGGCCTCCCCCATCGACCTCCAGAGCGACCGGTTCAAAGCCTCCATCCAACTGCCTCCAGCGACCCTCCCCAATTCGTCTGTACATCTCGCGCTGCGCTTGCCAGTACGTGGTCTCCACCCGAGAACCTTTCTGCTCTATCGGTCGTCAGTACTACGAGCTATGTGCCCTGCCCGGCAACCTTCGTTCGTCTGCTCATTTCGAATTCGAACTCTTCATTTCTGATTCGATTTCGCAGAGAAATACCAATCATAGCCCTCTCCATAGCACGCTTTGCGACTTAGAGCTTGCTTAAAAGGCCAATGGTCACCACCACCACCAGACCACGTCACAGATCCGTATGTCATCACTGGTAACATACATTAATCGAAGACTTTCGACTTCAGGCACTGAGGTATGACGGATGAAAAGACGTTTTGTAAGTTCCCGAACGCTGCTCATCCTAGCTGGATTCGACGATTGACCTCTGTCTCGAAGTTTGACCTACCAAATTAGAAATTTTGTTCTCGATAGATGTACTCGTCAACAACTTCGAGAATAGAATTTTCAACCGATATCAGGGTGGGCACGACATGAATATTTGACATGATTTTTGTCTTGTCCATATTCATTTTAAGGCCCACCCGTCGGGAAACTCCATCGAGGTCACTGAACATAATGCTGAGGTCTTCCACGGATTCTGCCATAAAAACGATATCGTCATAAATCGAAAGTGAGTGTTGGACTCGCAGTTTATGTTGATGCCGATACCTTTCCATTCCAGAAGCTTGAAAGCGTCTTCCAGTGCTGCGGTAAACAGTTTCGGAGAGATGACATCTCTCTGTCTCACACTTCGCTGCATTGGAATCGCTCTCGTGCTATGCTCCTGTACTCGAACCGACATACTAGCGTTATTGTACAAGCGCTTCAACACTCTGATATACCAGTAGTCAATGTGGCACCGCTGGAGAGACTGCAGCACCGCCCAAGTTTCGATCGAATCGAAGGCTTTCTCATAGTCCATAAACTCCAAGCACAATAGCCGATTATACTCCTCGGTCTTTTGTATAATCTGCCGCAGCGTATGTATGCGGTCTATGGTCGGGAGGATTCGTAATGACCCTAGAGAACAGCTTATTAACGTGGCTCAGAAATGAAACGGGCCTGTAATTCTTCAACAGGATGTTATCGCACTTTTTGAAGAAGAGCGCCATCACGCTTCTGTTTCAGGCTTCCGGCATTACGCCCTCGAGCAAGATGGCATCAAAGAGTCTTTGAAGGACTTTAAGTATACGTAATACCTGTATGGTACCTTATTGTTTTTAAGCTGTCTCAGAGCCATACTAAACTCGTCCAAGCTGATGTCCGGGATATTTTTGGAATAATGTTGGGTATGTTGGGTTAGCTGGGCTCTTGGGTCTTCAGCTAATCTCGATCTCCCTCAATATCTCAAATCTGGTCGACGCTGTACCTCCATCCTATGTTTTCAGCCTCGAAAACCAGTTTTGATCAACAGACGAATCCTTTGACAACACTTTTCGGTGCCCCGATGGGACTCTATCGTATCGTGCGCATACGCATATCGTGTCTCAGAGATTTCCCTATCCGTCTATATACTTCAGTGTCACCAGAGAACTGCAGGTTTAATAAGCGTCGTTCTTCCATGACACTTTGAGTTTTGTCAGAGATTTTTCGGGTGCCTTTTTTTAGCCGGGTATGTATAATCGGCTCCCGACTGCATGAACGGTGTCCACCAATCTGCTGTTTCTATCGTCCACAGAAACGCAATCATCAAGGCAATCGAAAGGACTAGATTATTAGATAATTCGAGCTGAAAGCTTTCCCTCTTAATTTCCATTCTAGAACATTTCGAGAAATTCCCATTCTAACCCAATTTAATTTTATAGCAAAATGGTACTATGTAGTAAAATAGATGAATAATGATTTATTTACAATCACTATTTTAAAAAAAAAGTATTATTACTTACCTTTATGAGACCAGAATCCGGGTGATCTGGGTGTGCACCATATTGATATTTCACCTGGGCGGGCACATGTGTAAACAATTCTTTCGTCAGATTAAGATGACCCTCGAGTAAAGTGTCATCAAGCGTCGAAGGATTAGCACGCACCGCTCGGAGCCACTCGACCTAGTATTTTGGAATTTAAATAATTCGTAAGTCTAGCAATCGAAGGGAAAAGTTATACACTATAACTCTAAAAAAAGCATCACGACAGATACCTCGACCCTCAGGTCGTCCAGGGTGCGCGAGGTGGGCCCGGCGAGCGCCACGAGGCGGCACAGCAGCTGCATGATCTGCTGCGCGTGGCGCGCGTGCGCGGTGAGGCGCGGCGTGGCCGCAGCGCCGCCCGCGCCGCCCAGCGCCGCCAGCGCGCCTCGTGCGCCGCCGCCGCCGCCCCACGCGCACATGGCCAGCAGCTGCTCCGCGCACGACACGCGCACCTTCGCCCAAATGAAAGACTATAGTGAGTCGCCGTATACGAGTCGTTTTATACTACGTATCTTAATGGGCAGCTGATAATTTACAACGAAATAGTTTCGCCTGTGCGATAAGCAGTTTTTAACAGTTTATTAAATAACCACCTGCGGATTCGGGCAATCGATCATTAAGTACAGCGCCTTATCTT
The DNA here is from genome assembly GCA_036937285.1 of Euphydryas editha. Lineage (NCBI taxonomy): Eukaryota > Metazoa > Arthropoda > Insecta > Lepidoptera > Nymphalidae > Euphydryas > Euphydryas editha. The sequence continues at coordinate 10,330,508 of JAUPFZ010000004.1, forward strand.
GCCACCAGGACTCGTGGAGAAGAGATTCTAGGTGTCCACCGCCTAGTGCCATGCATATTGTGACGACTTCCATGCATTCGCGCACAACTGTAAATATTAATATTTCAACCAAAGGTCACTTAAATACAAATATCAGTTTGGTAGATTAGGGTATACGTTGAGAAAACCTACGTATGATGTCGTCGGTGTGCACGAGGCCGCTGCGGTCGGGCTGCGCCACCGAGTGCGCCAGCGAGTAGAGCGCGCGCACGGTTGCGGCCGTGGGCACGCGCCACCACACCAGCGACGACACCGAGTCGCTATCCTCGCCACTCGTCACCATCTGCTCGACATGTGACGGACATTATATCACTTTGGTACAGATCGGCTAACTAAACATTTTATATTATACTAGACTACCCTCACATTTAATACCAAGTAACTTCGTAAGTATAATTTAATCTAAAATTTGAGATAAAAAAAATCTGAATTGTAAATGTGATAATTTTTTTTAAGTTTGACATGAAAACCAACATTCAACATAAAACTTTTAGTCTGTTGCTATGGATAATGTAAAAAAATAAAATATACTCATTTTTAATCACCTGTTCACCTAAAGTATTTGCCAGTTTTTCTGATATAGCTTTAACAATTAGCTCACAGTTATGATTGGGAACCGTCTGCAAGGCCTCTCTCAATATCGTAACATCCATGCTGTAAAGAAAAAACAAATATAAATTCAACATTCAATGTGACTGATAAAAATTAACATTTTAAAAAGATTGTACAACAGACTGTGTTCTTACCGAAATTCTTTATCAACAGAAGTGTCAGAACCGTCAGGTGCGAGGATTTCAAAAAGATGTCCTAAAGTATATAGCGCCAACTTGGCCAATCTTACCAGAGCCAGGTAACCAACTCTGTAAACAAGGTTATTAATAAGTAATTATAAACATACATATAAATTTAGTTTTTTGTTAAGCAAACTTAATGGTGTTCTTGTACCTCCTGGTATGTGGTGCTGCATTTTTTAAAAATTCACTATCAGATAAGCACTGCACCAATAGTGGAGCTTTCTTCACGCATGCTAACTGAAAACTGCGGTTGCGTTCCAATTTCGTATCCGATGATGGCATAACCATGCTGTACAACACCTGTATCAAAGATCAAATTATTAACTTTAATTACGCAAAACACGGTAAGGAATCGAACTAGAAAATAATTACAGACCTCTACATTATATGCAACAGTCGGTGGGGCAGGTCCATACAGCATATCTCTTAATTTAGTATCATCTTGACTAAGTAGAGCTTCTGTTAATTTCTCCACCTAAAACAAATAATCAAGTTATATGCTATCCAATAAAATGTTTACTATTCCATGAATTTAATTTAATATAAAAATAAATCACACCGTTTGTTTATGACTAGGACAAATTTGTGACAAGAGATGTGCGGCTTCAGTTAACTGAGCATGCCCTTTTGTAATACCTATATGTTCCAAATCTAATATAAATGGAAGGTACCATGAACCTTGCGCAAATATCTGTAAAAAATTAAAAGTGTTAGTACAAGTAAATACAAGAAAAAACAAAAACCATATTATTGGTCGCAATATACTAACGACTCCCGGTAATGCATGTTCAGGAGTGGGGGGCAGCGGCGGAGATGACGTACTCGAATCACTGCTAGATTCATTTGAGGATCCACAGCCACCACTACCACAAACTTGCCCATCGTATACCTGAAAAATAATCAAACATGGTAGTTTCAATTCCAAACATAACTGTATATAGGATATAGCACAAACATCAATATTGAAGGACAGTACCTTGGCAACAATCACAGTTTTGTCTCTTAGAGGTATTTGAGAGAGTATTTTACGGTCGTAACTTGTATCCAAAAGTTCTCCATTTACATACAATTCTAGTTTATTTATATACATTTCTAATTTAATGTTGCTATCAGATGCACATTTTAAACTGTAAGAAATATACTTTTGAATTAGTTTTAAGCTATCTACAAGTGAAATAATAACGGTATAAATTACGATATTTACCTTCTTTGAACTGCAGCACGTAATGAATGTAATGTTTCATTTGAGTGTGAGAATAGTTCTATATCATCAATTTGTCTTTGACCCGTTTGAAAATTAAATCTCACTATTATAGTACATTGCCTGCCTCTACCGGATCTATAAATCGGAAGAATTTGTCGCTCAGCAGAGAATCTTCTATCACATTCGTTTATATATTCTTGTATGGCACGTATTACTCTACACATTCTAGTACAACATTCTGCAGCATCTATAAAAAGTAAAAACAAACTATTAAGAAAACTTTAAATATTAAATTTCTATGATGAAATTGTTGACTGTTTGATTTCAAACGTGATCTTGGGATGTAGTGTTTTCATAAAAATAAAAAAAAATTAACATTACCATACTGTACTGTCACTATCATGTCATTGTATATTATGATACACAGTTGGGCAAAAGAAAATAATCATTTTTCTTTTCTAAAGAAGAAGTGTTGGAGCTTATTAAGCCTCGCATCAAATATTGGTCAACCCACAATGTACTCCATTAAATACTTAGGTGACCTTTCATATGAAAATCGGATTTTTTTCATTACGAGATGATTGATGATGATGATTTCCACACGAGCGCCGTGTCCGTAAGCACGTGTGTCGTACGCAGCGCATGGTGCAGCTGGCCGCAGGCCGGTGGTACAAAACACACAAAGCAAAATTTATACCTATTTTGGTAGGGTTGGCACAGGAGCGCAAATCTGCGATGCGGCCATGCCCCGAGTGCGCCACCCAACCCGACGGAAGGGGGTATACTGGTGGTCCCCGGAGCTAGCGGACCTCCGTGAGGCTTGTATTCGTGCCCGGAGGTCTTACACCCACAGCCGACGTCGCCGAGTACGCGACGAAGAGCGGGAGGGCCAGCTGTACGCAGCGTATAACCATGCGCGTGCTGCGTTGAAGCTGGCCATCTGTCGCGCCAAAGACGCGAAGCGGCAGGAGATGATGGAGGGTCTAGAGCGTGACCCCTGGGGACGCCCTTATCGCGCGGCGCTGAACAAGCTCCGCGCACAGGCCCCCCCCCCTTACGGAGACCCTCCAGCCGGGCTTCCTCTCTCAGGTGGTTGAGGGCCTTTTTCCAACGCAGGCGGTACACACGCCCCCGGTCATGGCTCCACCAGACGACGTCCGGGTGCGGAACGGCTCACCATAGCGGTGGCAAAGGAGGGGGGATGTTCCGCAGGGCAGGTCCTCGTGCGAAACATCCGCACGGGGCAAATGGGGCCAGGGTCGGCCCACATTGAGCTCCCGGCGGCGGCTGCGAAAAAGCTGCTGCAGGCCGGGAGCATAGAAGTGGGGTGGACCAAAGCGACGGTCCACCTCCTGCAGGCGCGTCCCAGGCATTGCTTCCGATGCCTGGGACTAGGGCACGTCGCCGGCGCGTGCCCAGATGGTACTGACCGCAGCACTCTGTGTTATCGCTGCGGTCAGGCAGGCCACAAAGCAGCCGGATGTTCGGCCGCCGCTCATTGCGCGGTGTGCGCGGACACCGGTAGGCCGGCAGGCCACGTGATGGGGGGCATGGCATGCAAGCCCCCATCAACCCGCGGGAAGTTCCCCCCGCAATTGTCCCAAGGGGGGAACCGAGTGGAGGCAGCAGACGCTGAGATGGCCGAGTGATGTCTGGGCATCTCAGCGTCCTCCAGGCGAACGTCAACCACTGCGCCGGGGCCCAGGACCTTCTCCTGCAGTCCATGGCGGAGTGGAGTATTGACGTCGCGATCGTCGCCGAGCCATACGCCGTGCCTTCTAGCCCATACTGGGCGGGGGACACCGAGGACTCGGTGGCGATCGTGGTGAGGCCTGGAGCCGGCCCCCCCCTCGTCATCAAGGCGAGGGGCCGCGGGTACGTGGCGGCGGTTCGGGGAGAGGTGGCTTTCGTCGGAGTCTACTTCTCCCCGAACCGTGACCTGGCGGCCCTGGAACGGTTTCTCGACGTTCTGGGGCCGCTGGTGGGGCAGCTAGCCCCCCTCCAGGTGTTCGTGGCCGGCGACCTCAACGCCAAGTCCACGGCTTGGGGTAATCCGGCTACGAACCCAAAAGGGAGGGAGGTGGAGGAGTGGGCGCTAGCTGCCGGACTGTCCCTACTCAATGTGGGGGCAGTCCAGACGTGCGTGCGTTGGTCGGGAGGTTCCGTGGTGGACGTCACCTTCGCCACGCCGGCCATCGCGCGCAGAGTGGAGGGTTGGAGGGTGGAGACGGGAGTGGAGACTCTCTCGGACCATCGGTACATAAGGTTCGAGGTGTCTCCAGCTCCCGTCCGTCCGGCGTCGTCGTCAACGTCGTCCAGGGGGCGAAGCCAGTTTCCGCGTTGGGCACTGTCCAAGCTCGACCGGGAACTGGCAGAGGAGGCCGCTATCGTCGGCCGCTGGAGCCTCCCGCCGCTATCGGAGTTTGGGTTGGATGAGGCGGCTAGTCGGCTCTGCGACGCATTTTCTGCTGTCTGCAGAGCGGCCATGCCGCCCGCGAAGCGTCCACCCTCGCGGCGGGCACTATACTGGTGGTCGGCTGAGATAGCCGGTCTCCGGGCCGCCTGCAACGGGGCCAGGAGGGAATATACCCGGAGCAGGCGGAGACGCCCGCAGGACGTTGACAGGGACGATAGGCTGCGCAGGATCTACGTGGAGAAGACGAAGATCCTGCAGCAGGCCATATGCCGAGCCAAGGAGGAGGCCTGGCTGGAGCTAGTGGGGGGCCTAGAAAGGGACCCCTGGGGCCGACCGTATATGTGGGCGCGGAACAAGCTTCGCGCCCAGTCGGCCCCAATCAGCGATACGCTCCAGCCGGACCAACTAGGGAGGATCGTCGGGGAACTCTTCCCCGACGAACCTGAGGACTTCGTTCCCCCCAGAATGGCTCGGCAGACGCCGGAAACAGAGGAGGGTGTTCCGTCACCCGTCACGGAGGCTGAAATGGAGGCGGTTATTACCCGCCTCCAAAGTAAGAAGAGGGCGCCGGGTCCAGACGGGGTGCACGGGAGAGTTCTTGCAATCGCTCTCGGGCACCTCGGCGACAGCCTCCGGGAGCTGTTTGACCGCTGCCTACGGTCTGGCCAGTTCCCGGAGGCCTGGAAGGAAGGTGGGCTCTGCCTACTACCTAAGGCAGGGCGGACCCCGGACTCGGTTTCGGCGGTGCGACCGGTGGTGCTGCTGAACGAAGCCGGGAAAGCCTTGGAGAAGATGGCCTCCTTCTGGACCTGGCCTCCCGGCTCGTTCAGCACCTGGAGGAGGGCTCGGGACCCGGACTTTCAGAATCCCAGTTCGGGTTCCGAGCACGTCGATCGACCGTCGACGCCCTCAAACGCCTGCGGGCGGTGACGGGTGAGGCGGAACACGGAAGGGAAGTGGTGGTCGCGGTGTCATTAGACATCGCGAACGCCTTCAACAGTCTGCCGCACGCGGTGATACGGGAGGCACTAAAATACTTCGGAGTGCCCCCGTATCTAAGGAGGCTGTTGGAGGCGTACCTCTCCGATCGAAGGGTAGGCCTCGAGAACCGGTCGGGGTCCGTGGAGTGGTGGCGAGTCAGCTGCGGTGTCCCGCAGGGATCCGTTCTGGGTCCGATCCTGTGGGACATCGGGTACGACTGGGTCCTGCGAGGCCGCCTCCTCCCCGGGATGGGTGTCATCTGCTACGCGGATGACACCCTCGTTTATTCCCGAGGACGAAACTACAAGGAGGCGGCGCGGCTGGCCGAGGTCGGACTCGACCTCGTGATCAGCCGCATAGAGAGTTTAGGGCTTCGTGTCAGGATTGACAAGACCGAAGCCCTGCTCTTCCGCGGGACCGGCCGCAAGGGACCTCCACCGGGGGCTACCCTTCAGGTCGCAGAGGGGAGAGTCAGGATGAGCCCGCAAATGAAGTATCTCGGGCTCATCCTGGACGGAGGGTGGACCTTCGGCCCACATTTCGCGATGGTGGGACCGAAGGTCGTGAAGGCGGCGAGTGCGCTGGGCAGACTCCTCCCGAACCTCGGAGGACCCAGCGCCGCCTGCAGGCAGCTGTACTCCGGAGTCTGCCGGAGTATGGCGACGTACGGTGCCCCGGTTTGGGCGGATCGCCTCACCGCGAAAAATAAGGCGGCGCTGCGCGCTGCGCAGCGAACAATCGCGGTGAGGGTGATTCGGGGGTACCGTACGGTATCGTGGGCTGCAGCTACTGCTCTAGCCGGCGACCCCCCGTGGGAGCTCGTGGCGGAGGTTCTTGCCGAGACCTACTCATACGTCTCGGGTAGGAGGGCTCTTGGTGAGAACCCCACGTTGGACGGGATCCTACGTGTGCGTCGGATAGGGCAGGAAGCGCTAATGCGGAGGTGGGGGGAGGACCTGGCGGTGCAGCCATATGGCACACGCGTAACGGCTGCCATTCGCCCGGTCCTTGAGCGGTGGATGCGTCGAAAACGCAAGCCCCTCACCTTCCGTCTGACACAGATTCTCACCGGGCACGGTTGCTTTGGTGACTACCTGTGTCGGACGGCCCAAAGGGAGCCGACAACTGAGTGTCACGATTGTGGCGCAGCGGTGGACTCTGCCCAGCACACCCTCGAGGTGTGCCCGAGATGGGCGGTGCTGCGTCAAGGTCTGACGTCGGTTGTCGGAGGGGACTTGTCGCTCCCGAGCGTCATCACCGCGATGCTCGGCGACGACGAGTCCTGGAAGGCGATGGTCTCCTTCTGCGAGACAGTAATGTCCCAGAAGGAGGCCGACGAGCGGAGGAGAGAGGAGGCCGCCGACGTGGCCTCCATCCGCGGGCGACGAATGGGGGTGCGTAGGAGGCGCTACTTAATGCGCCTCCTGTAACGCCCTTGTGCCCGTGTCGGGCCGGGATGGGAACCCGGTCCTGCTAGACACGGCGTCGTCGGGACTGTTCAGAGGTTAGCCGGACAGTCCCCATGGAGGAGAAGTCTGGCCTTTTCGCCGAGGCCAGCCTGTCGCTGGAGGGATCCTGTTGCCTGCAGATCCGGGACCCTCCAATTAAAGCGGCTGAAGGCTCCCGCAGGGGTTTAGTACGGTATTGCACTCCCAAAGTGCCGAGTCCGACATAGGTCTAGGACTGCCGACCCGGGCGCCCTGGATATCATCCGTAAATGGATTCCCCTGCGTAAAAAAAAAAAAAAAAAAAAAAAAAATGTGTGTGTGTTGTTGGCGGTGTCTCTCGACATCGCCAACGCATTCAATAGTCTGCCATTCAGCTGCATCACGGAGGCACTCCGGTTCCATGGAGTGCCCCTCTACTTAAGGCGGCTGGTGGCGGACTACCTCGACGGCCGCAACGTCCTCTTCGTCAACCGGGAAGGGGACGTTGTCAGGAGGCCTATGTCGTGCGGTGTCCCACAGGGTTCTGTCCTCGGACCGCTCCTGTGGGACATCGGTTACGACTGGGTCCTCCGTGGCCGGCTCCCCCCTGGGCTGGGCGTAATCTGTTATGCCGATGACACACTGGTCACAGCCCGGGGCGGGACTTTCGAGGAGGCGGTATCCCTGGCCACCTCAGGTACCGCGGAGGTGGTCAGGAGGATCGAGGCACTGGGGCTTAGGGTGGCCCTTAACAAGTCTGAGGCCCTGCTCTTCCATGGGCCTCGACGTGGTCCACCCGCTGGTGCCTCGATAACGGTTGATAGTACTGTGGTCGGTATCCGGGCCCACATGAAATATCTGGGCCTGGTACTCGACGGAAGGTGGTGCTTCGACGAGCACTTTCGCCAACTCGCACCGAAGCTCGTCGGCACGGCGTCCGCCCTTGGTAGGCTAATGCCGAATATGGGCGGACAGAGTCTAGCGTGCCGACGACTTTACGCCGGGGTGGTCCGGTCGATGGCGCTGTACGGCGCCCCCGTGTGGGCGGAGTCCCTGACTGCCCACAATAGGGCCTATCTGTGGCGTCCACAGAGGGTCATGGCGGTCAGGGCTATACGCGGCTACCGGACGGTAGGTGTCGAGGCCGCGTGCGCATTGGCCGGAACCCCCCCGTGGGACTTGGAGGCGGAAGCGCTCGCCGACGTTTATCGGCGGGTATCGGTGGCGCGAACGAGGGGTATTAATCCCCTGCCGAGCGAAATTACCGTATGGCGGGACGATGCCCGCCGCACCACCTTCACACGGTGGAAGGCTCGGCTGGAGACGCCCCGGGCTGGTTTTCGGACCATAGGGACGCTTCAGCCGATATTGATGGAGTGGGCGGTGCGGCAGCACGGAGTCCTCACCTTCCGACTCGTGCAAGTGTTGTCAGGGCACGGCTGCTTTGGCAAGTACTTGCACGTTGTCGCAAGGAGGGAGACGACTCCGGGCTGCCACCACTGCGACTGCAGCGAGGACTCGGCGCAACATACGCTCGAATTGTGCCCCGCCTGGGCTGAGCAGCGCCGAGATCTCGCTGCAGTCATTGGAGAGGACCTGTCGCTATCGGCCGTTGCGCGAGCGATGGTCGGCAGTGATAGGGCCTGGACCGCGGTCGCCAACTTCTGCGAGAACGTAATCTTGCAGAAGGAGGCGGCGGAGAGGGCCCGGGAGGACTCACTCCTTTCGGACCCAATTCGCCGCCGGCGCGCGGGGCGGCGCAGACGCGCTCACATGCGCCTGATGCCGCCCTAGTCGAGGCTGCGGACGGTAGGGTCGGGGATTGCCCGCCGTCCGCCGAAACAGCCTACCGTGAAGGTGCGATGCCCGAGTGCGCGGGGTGTTGCACAGAAGAAAGTGCCCGATGGGGCTGCCGCCTGCGGGCCACGGAGCAACGTACGCGGTACCCGTGGTCTGTCTTGTAAAGGCGGGTGAGGGCGCACGGCGGGTTATTTTAGTGGGTGAAGGCCCCACACTACCCCGTTGTCTCCCTGGACGACAGGGTGTGCGTTCAGGTACATTTTTTCCCGCCAAAAAAAAAAAAAAAAAAGGAGGATAAAACTTAGGATAGATAAAAAATGTTTTTATTCTTTCTATTATTGTTCATACACACTGTACAGGAAACCATATTTACAATTTTATACTAAAACACTATTAAAATTACATTAAAACGCTATCTAAATTATTAAATGAAAACACGACGCCCGACGTTTACTGCAGCCCGAGTTTGAGCACTCCGTACGTGACTAAGCGCGAGTGCTCACGCGCACACGCGCCTCGAGCTCGTAGTAGTGTACGTATCGTGGCGCGCTCGTACTGCGCTTGGTCTCTCACGTGACACAACGTACCGCCCAGGTCCATCTCCTTCTGCAGGCGCTGCGTGCGCGCGCAGCAGTGCGTCAGGAAGGCCTCGTGGTGGTGCGCCGGTGACAGCTGCGGGCCCGTGCACGTGCACACCTCGCGCAGCAGCTCCGTACCGCGAACTGATATCTCGTCATCGCACTCCGTTATTACCTACAAAACCAAATCGGATATTATAAATATCACATAGTAAGAGTATAGTATAAGTAATATTCATCATTAACCCAAATTTATTTCAACTGAGAAGTAAGGTATATTAACAGGCGAGTACAAACTCAAAAGATAATTCATTGAATAAGCAATTTTTAAAAACATGAAATGACTATTGTGTAAATTATTAAAATTAATGATGAGCTGCATGTCTTCTTTTTTATCATTTAAATAATTCTGTACTGTATCATAACCCTTATCTATTTTCGATTTTTAATACAATTTTTGAAGTAAAATATATTGTAAGGAATGCACAAAAGACTTAAGAGCCATTTCACCTTTTCGCGCGAATATCTAAGATTTTAGTCGCCTAATTTACCATCCTAGGTAATATTCTGATATTGTTGAATACATGTAAAAAATAGACCAATCTTTCGATTTGACACTTTACGTAACACATTTACAAAATATTATTTATTTACTTCGTGGTAATTAATCTCCCACAACTAGTTTACTGAAAAATCATCGCAGAGTAAATTTCAGACTCGTATATCTATCATTAATATTAATAAATTTGACTGAAAAAAATACATAAAGCAACAGGCATATAATGTCATTGACACATTTAGTACCAGAATATCGATTATTAATAATATTAATTAGTAAAAAAATAAAGTCTAAGGACAATTTTTACAATTTACATCGCTATAACATGGCAATTTTTTGGTTTGAATAAAGCATAATTACATTTAAAAAATCATTTTGAAATAAACTACGTTCTTAAACAAATCGAAACTTTAAGTTTTATTAAAATCCTTTCATTTAATTAGACATAATATAATTATTAACATCACTCTAAATTAGAATAAATTACGATGCGTAAGCGGGCACTATTTAGTATAGCGCAAGCGCCCATCGAGGAAGCATCTGTGACATTTTTTGCCGTGTTTCGTTTTCGAGTGTACGTATCGTGAAAGTGCTATTATACTACGACTACAACATTTTGATACTTTTCGTATTTTTTTTTTTTTTTTTTTGCGTCAGGTAAGAGTTTTGTTTATAATCAATTAAAGTATTATTTTAGTAGATTGTAGAATAATTATATAGTATTTTTGTTTTATTCGTTTTAGCAATGGGGCGTAAAGGTTGTGTATACCACTGTGTCAAAAAAAGGAAAAATAAACATTCTGCAGCCTTAAAGAAAGCAACAGAAACGAGGTAGATATTTATTTTTATTTGCAATGAATGTACGGTAATCGATCACATAAGTACATATTGACATGGATTATAGAACCGTAATTACAATTTTAAGGAATTGTATTCATTTTAGAATGAGAAACCGCCTAAGTCAAGTAGAGGAGGATAGTACCCTTAGAAAAAACGCTGCGCCGAGTACAAGTGACGCGATGGGTACTAATGACGCGCCAGACACATATGACGCACCGACTACAAATGAAAAGTCAGATTCGACGACAGAAATTGTATGTTTTAGTAACAATGTTATGTTTGAAACAGAAATTGTTTATTTAGTAGTAGGTACTATAATTATTATTACTTTAATTTTAAAGGAAAAAGAACCTGCTGCATTAGACCCTGGACTTGACGAATTAATGGAAATCTCAGACTCGATCGTAAATATTTTTAGTACTTATTATGTTACTGTATTTCAATTTTACTTAGTTACTTTATTTTAATGGTACTTTTGTTTTTAGAACGATTACATCGTCGATGGCAGGCGTATAATTGATTTTCAATATTTTTGGAGTCAATTAATGAATATAAGTGAACATAGTGAGAAGTTCGGCTGTAAGTTAAACTATTTGAAAATAGAAAAAGAAAAACAGATGGGTCTCATATCTAAATTTGATTTAAAGTGTATGATGTGTGGATCTAAGTTTGTACTTAAAACTTCGGAGACTGCCACAACTGAAGAATCAAGACTCGACCTTAATGCAGGAGCGGTATCAGGTGCAATAATTACGGGAATTGGTCTCTCAAATTTAAATGAGATCACTGCATCCATGGATTTGCCAACAATGCCATTTCGATTATACAGTCAAACACATGATGCTATTTCCAAAATGTGGAAGACTGCTGCCGAACTGACAATGCTAAATGCTGCTAAACAGGAAATTGAAGCGGCAACATTACGTGGCGATGTTAGCAATTCGGGTATAGCAATGATACCGGTCGAAGCAGATGCTTGTTGGGGCAAACGTTCTTATAAAAATAATTATTCTGCACTCTCTGGTGTTGCGGCAATAATCGGTGAACATACTGGTAAAGTGCTACACATTGGCGTTCGTAACAAATATTGTGTCATTTGCGCTCGAGCAATAAAAAAAGGCCTGCCTGCAAAAGCCCATAACTGCACAAAAAATCATTCGGGATCATCTACTAGCATGGAGCAAGCCATTTTAGTTGAAGGTTTTAAAAATTCTATTAAGGATAGAAATTTAATTTATAAAACACTAATCGCAGATGGCGATTCTAGTACTTATAAAAGTATATTAGAGAGTCGGCCTTACCCAGATATACCCATACAAAAAATTGAATGCACAAACCATTTGTTGAGGAATTACAATGGAAAGAACTTGACACTTCAAAAAGATACAGCTATACCTCTCAACGAACGTAAACTTTTAAATATGGACCGACTGAAAAGGCTACGTACTGCTGTTCGTGCTGCTATTAGATATAGACAACAGGATGATGGTTCAGATTCAAATAAAATAGAAAATCTTCAAAAAGACATTATTAATAGCCCACTACATATCTTTGGGGACCATTTAGAATGTCAAAGTTATTACTGTACAGACGAGAGAAAAAAAGAGCCCAATATAGTCCCACTGATACCAACTCTACTTTTAAAATTAAAAAAGAACGCATCTCAACTTGCCTACAATTCCCGGAGTCTTTTACATTGCTACACTAATAATCGTGCGGAGCAATTCAATAGCATCGTGGCTAAGATGGTAGGTGGGAAACGTGTCAACTTTTCGTTGAAAGACTCCTACACTACACGATGCTATGCAGCAGTGGTATCGTTTAATACTGGCAAGCCACAATACACTTTTTATAAATCGATCTGTCACGCTAGTCCAGGAAAATCATTAAAATCGTTAGAAGCCAGGAGATATGTAAAAAATACTCGAGAAGTAATGGCTCGTAGAGGTAGTGCGCGCAAAAAATTAAGTTATAATCCTGTAGATGCTCATTACGGAAATGAATGTCAAAGACCGGATATGGACGCCGCAGATTTCGAAAAAGGTAAACAACTATTTCTGAAAAATTTACAAGAACAGGCGTCAAACCGCCATGAAATTGAGAGGGCCACTATATTACAAGCAGAAAGCTCTTTGTGGCTTGAACTTAGAAGATGTATACTAACCGCGTCTTTCTTTGGGAAGGTTTGCAAAAGGCGAGCAAACCAAAACTCTGCTCCTCTGGTAAAATCTATTCTTTATTCATATAATTTGGACCATATCACCGCAATCAAACATGGTAGAGACAACGAACCAAAGGCTTTAGCACAACTCAGTGTGCAAGAAAATACACTTATAGAAAAATGTGGTCTTTTTATAGACGAGGAATATTGTTATTTAGGTGCGACACCGGATGGTTTATGCAGTGAAGGATTAGTGGAAGTGAAATGTCCAAGCTCAATTTTCGGAATCGATCCTGATACCGCTCCGCTATACATGCAAAAAAACTTAAATGTTTCAAATTAAATAGTCGATCCCAAGTCGAAATAAACCAAAATCATCACTGGTACTACCAGGTACAGGGCCAGCTGCACATTGCAAAAAAAAATCTATGTTTATTCGCTGTGTGGACTGGTCCTGATTTTCCATTGAAGGTAGTAAGGGTAGTAAAAGATGAAGTTTTTTGGCAGGAAAAAATGCTTCCGAAATTGACTCAGTTTTACCAAAATTGCGTGTTACCAGAAATCATAGACCCTAGAAAGGCAAGATCAATGCCTTTACGACAAATATCAATTTAAATGATAGTCATTATTATTTGACACTAATATGTGATTGTATCCCTGTTATTGACGTGATAATGTCTTGTAAATAAATGGTTAATAGCACATTGTTACTTGTAATTAATCTGTATACTTTAAGTAATAAAATATTTGAATTAACGAGTGCAGACAAATGTTAATTTATCGAAAAAAATTGTAATTAATTGAATTAACTCATTCTTTGTATTATAATACAAAATAATAATAACTCGGTGATAATAATTCAATTCAATTCATAAAAGTATGCAATTTTTTTTCAATGTTTTCTTATGACGTTATCACGTAAAATTATCGTCCGTAAACCGACTTTACAGACAACAAATTTATATATTTTTTTATGTTTTTTTAAATTATATATATACTTTACCACATCAAATATTTGTGTTTTTCTATTTTATAAGGAAACCTTTATAAGATTAAATCAATAAAATAAATATTTTCAAAAATCTCTAACTAATAGTGCAATATGATTATAACGGCTTAAGATTGTTTAGTCCGTCTCGACACTCGCGCTACGCTGCTTGTATTGTGTAAGTGTGAATAGCTACGCACACATACACAATGCTGCCGTCTTTTACCTAAACTCGAGCGGTAAAATTTTGTGAAATGGCTCTTAACCATCATATGAAAATCTGTTTTCAAGAATGAAGTCATCACTATAAACTTGACGTTATAATTGTTTTAATCCAACCGAGGGTAGCGAGCTACAATAACAGACAATCACAACTCATCATTTCCTTAACATTATAGATCAGATATTTATCTGTTTAAATATATTTTAGACTTTACGAATATATTTGTTAATATATTTACGAGTTCAACACTAAAAATGTGCAATATGGTTCAAACTTATACTCACCCTCCATAAATAATCTAATCCTATGAGATCGGCATCGTTTAATAAAAAACTACGTCGCTTTACTTTAAGTTTGCCTTCTTTAGAATTAACTGCTTTAAAAAATCTGAAAGAAAATTTGTATATTATAATGTAAACATTTTAAAAATGTCAACTTTTTTATTATATACATATAATTTGATACTATTACCTTTCAAAGCACTTTATTCCAGAGTGGGTCAATAAATTAGGCGGCAGTGTCATTATATTGCGACGAAAAAAATGCAAATTAATATTAGGATCTAAATCAGGCTCCTCTCCCATTAGTTTACTGAACCAACGGAAACAAGCTTCACGATCACCTAAATGAGCAGGTCTTTCAGCTAAGCATATCCAAATTTGCTTTGCCTGAGAAAAACAAAATATAATATTTTAAAAATTCAATGATAGGAAAATCATCCTCCTTTAAACACAAATATATTTACTTGTTCAGCACAAAGCCATAACTGTCCATCCTTAAGGAGAAACCGAAGAAAGCTTAATCGTTCATGAACTTGTGCCGCATGAGGGTATCTTCCATCCGGTAACCAATTTTCCCAATCTATTTCATTCTCTTCTGTCAAAAATAAAACATTTGAAATAGTAATATATCGTAGATGAAGTATCTATAACAATGGTATTGAGTCGGCGTGTAAAACAAATAAAAAATAAAATTTTCATAAATGGAATCGACGTACAATAATCTGGTATGAAAAAAAAAGTTTTACTATTATAAAAAAATATTTGAAATTACTTTCATAATTAATAACTTCTTTTCCTGCATGTTTGTTTAATCCTATTGATCAACTAACAAATAATTCAGAGAAATAAAATGAATCGAATGAATCGATTCGAAATCACTCTTAGGCCAGGCCGACACTAACCCGTCAGCTTGGTCCGGACCGCGTCCATGTAGTGCGTGAGCGAGTCGGTGACGAGTATGACGAGCGAGTGCTGCGTCTGCAGGCGGTCGATGAGCTCCTGGCGCGTGACGTGCGGCCGCACGCCCGTGCCGCCGCCCGCCTCATACAGGCAACAGATCTCACGCATCATCTTCAGCGCCGGCAGCACCCACCTGTCGTTGCTCTTCAGCTCCTCGACGCACCTTGACACGGGCATTCGTAGATTGGAATGTGTGAACTGATCAATATAAAACTCGACGGCACCTTACGTTATTAAATTTCAAAATAAAAAACAAATAATATCATTCAAAAAATTAGGTCATTCTATTCTGTCTCACACTTTTTGGAAATTTGATCATTTTATGAGTATGAGATTGGGATGATTTTTTTACACTAAATATATTTAATTTAAAACATCTCTCGCAGTCTTGAAATCACGGTGAAAACACCGTGGAAACACCGGGTAAACCACATAGGTTCTACAATGTTTCTACTGTATATTTATTCCATTTTACACCATGTTTCCACAGTAGTTTCTCACAGAACCCAATGCACTGAACACCAACCACAGTTTAAATTTGAATTCCATGGATGGCATTGTAAGTCGATTGAATCGCGCTATGGTTTTGTTAACAGAAAATAATATAAGGCGGATGAATTAGTTAATTTCCCTTCGCCGACAGCGCGAAAGCCCGTCGCCCGCTCTCCATCCTCTTGTGAGTGTAGTGACTATGATAATTCAGTAGAAACACTGTGTACAAATAAACAGTGAGAACATAGTGAAATTAATCGTGTTTACATGGTGTCTCCACTGTGTTTTCAGGGATACTAAGTATAAAAACCGTGTCAAATCCATTTGGATGCAGTTAAACTAACAATATTATATTTTTATAAATTTAGTATAATAGTTAAATAAGTATACATACTTATCAAGCCACAAAGTTTTTTGAGCATCTCGGTCCTGACTACAACTGTAGTCGAGTATTTTGATGAGATTCGCCAATGCTACGTCCATTATTTCCGTGCAGACTTCGTCTGAATGTGCTAAATTCCAAAACAGTACCAGAACCTATAAAAAAGAAAAACCTTAAAATAAGACATTTTTTTAATGCGAAAATGAAAATTAATTTAAATATTCCCATACTTTATTTGCCATTACACCATCCTTGTCATCTTCTGCGAGTCTTCTAATAACTTCTAATAATTTGTCACTTTGTTTTTTACTTGATGTAGCCCAACTTGCCTGAAAAATTAGAGTAAATGTTTTAAGCACATTTGTCACTTCTTTACGATTTTAAATATCACGCAAAATTTGTAACAACTGTAGACCTCATAAACTACTTTACCTTAAAACAATCAAACAGGTGGTCTAACTGGTCAGGTGTAAAATCCCATGCGAGTTTAGCGAGCAGATCGTGAAGATTTTTAACAATCGCCTCGTGTTTGCCGTGCTGAGCCCTCCATATTGCATCCAAATCTTCCCTTGTTAAAGAATTTTCTTTGATCATAAATCTAAGCATTTTTTCTAATCGGTCAACATATTGAGGCTGATGAAGAGAATCCCGTAACACAATGTCTACCACTTTATTTTCTCGAATCCAGTTCTAAAAACAAAAATTAATAAAACACTTCTCATATATTATCACAAACTATAATTTATGATATGAAATATAAAAATATAACATACCGTTATAACAGCGGGTGTAAGCCACTCCGGTTTAGGTTGTTGTGAAATTGTACTAATTAGTTGATTTATTTCATTTAAAGCTGACATTTTTCCGTTAAATGATGACATTTGTAATAACCGCAAAATCATCTTCAACCGAAACATTTCCAAAGCTGTAAATATAAAAAACGAACACTTAATTCTATATGATCAAAAAAAATTAAAAAAATAACACCAAAAAATGATTGTTAAAAAACTGACAAAAACATCGTCCTCTACAATGTATCTACTAATATTTATGTTTGTACATGTACAATTTAGAAAAAAAAAGTATTGTTTTTTTAGTGTTATTCCAGTAAAGTTGCAAAGTAATAGCCACTAATAACAATAATCGTCAACCACATTTCATTTACTAATAACCATAGAGGAGTTCTATTGTATCTTCAGAGTCGGCTAAGAAACATGAGATAAATCAATACAGATACATACAAAAGCGCATTTTAATTTATTTTCTGGAAAATTCTCTTGATTTCTCTGAAATAAGATTTTATCATAATATCCCTTATCTATCATATTATTATAAGATATGATGAACTTGGTACACACTCTGAAGAATACCCATAACACTAAAAATAAAACAAAATAGGTTCACAATTGACGAACATACAAAAAAAAATACATAATGACAAACTGAACCCTTTGTTTTGAAGTAAGTTAATTACATAGAATTAGAATTATAAAAAAATATATAAAAGTCAGAGAGGTTTCCTTTATTGCAACATTAAAATAAACAAATTAATAATGACAATTTATTTATATTTTACGCTTCAAGATACATTTCTGTTTCATATACATATTCTTTATATATAATTTCTTAGAGTAATTATATAAAAAATACACAATTTTGAGTAGTCAAAGTGCTGACTTAATTAAAGACTGATTACTTACAAAAAATAGTAATTCAAAATGTTTAATATATATCATTTATATTGTCAACGTAAAATTGATACATACAAACAAACATTTATATTATTATATTTAACAAAAATAATAACATGCATAAAAAGCTGAAATGGCATTTCTTTGTGCGATGATGTTCGTAGGATGATTACAGACAATGTAGCAGCACAGGGGAGATAACAAGAATTGCGCCCCTTAGCAGCTACAGGGTCTGCAACCAGCCTCTGCTTTGAAGTAAGACTTCCAACCGCGTTCACTTACCCGTCACGTACAAATAACTAACATGTCTTTAAATATATGAATCAATCTTGAAGCTGAAATAAATGTTAATGATCAACACTGACAAAATAATGTGACATAAATTATTAATTGTGAAATACAACCATTCAAGTAGTTTTAAATTGACACATTTATATGACAATAATTAAACACATAAAATAATGAATAAAAAGATATTCATCATAAATATATTTAGTTAATAAGGATACACACACAAACAATAAAAATTTATTGTACAGTGATACCCACTAGAGAAACAGGAATGACCGGAAAGGATAACAGTGTATGTCGAAGTCGCGTAAATAATTATTATTATTCAAATTGGATTAAACTTCTCAGATTAGTGAGTTCAAACAAAAAAATAAAATTCAATATATTAAGTAAATATAATAAGATTAAATTGCAATAATAAAGCTTAAAATAATCGAAAACCGTGTAATACCAATTTCACATTAGTTCAGATATTATTTTATTAGTTATTAATTATGGTAAAATAATGACTTGACAATAAAAATTACAGTAATACTATAATGAATAATCAGTATATTTCCCTTTCAAAAACGTGAAAAAACAAAACTAATTGTAAGAATTAATAAAACATTTGGTTTTAAAAATAGTCAAAAAAATTTACATAAATTTATACAACCTTATCATAATAAAACAGTTAATAGTATAAATTAATATTCAAATTAGTAGAAAAATGTAACAGTTACAAAATCAATCTAAACTAAAAAAAGTAATACATACACTTTAATAAGCTGTGGTGTTGTGGAGTCTTAACAGAAACGCACTTGCAAGCTCGAATTAAACATGAAACTGTGTCTGTTTTATTTTCACTGCCACGGGCTTCCCTTTTTAATTCTTCATCTGTTAAACTTTCAAGCAATGTCGGAATGCATTCCTAGTTGAAAATAAAATTAATTTTAAAATATATGTATTCGTATATAATTATAGATTACAAGTTCATCATTACAATCATACATTCATTCAAAACATATTTTTTTTAGAATAAGAACCTGCAATACTTTAACTATATATTTAATACATCATTCTCATTATATTTATATACTTATAAAATTTAAACAATGGAAAATGTTAGAGGAGGCCTTTGCCAAGAGGCACACTGAGCTCAGAGATATACTATAAAAACTAAAGTAATAGAAATTGTGTATAGAGCCCAGTATAAAAGGCTTAATCACCATCATCACAATTTAAACAAAACCAATATAGCAATGTTATAATCACAAATTAATAAAAAAGAAATATTTCACAGTACAAAATACAAATAAGATAAAAACTTTAAAAAACCAACAAAATGTTTTACATTATCTCTTATTTTACCTATACATGTTACGACCATATCTTATTATTCAATTGGCAATTGCAAATATCAGACTAAAAAAAAAATTCAAATAAATGTTAATGTTTTAAATAGGTATTTTTTCTGTCTGTAAACCATAGAGTAAGTTTTAATATTAAATTTAGTGTTTCTATTATGTCTGGAATGGAATCTATGGAACTATATGCAACTTCAGAGGCCTTGTCTTTCGCAATAAAAAATAATTTTGATAACACTGTTATATTATCAGACAGCAAGAGCGCTTTGCAACACTTGGCTCGATGCACCTCTGCTTACGGAGGTATATCAATAGCCTATGATATTCTTGAAAAAATTTTATATTTACAGAAATGAAGCTTGGCCCTGAGGTTGCAGTGGATTCCATCGCACACTGGTATACACGGTAACGAAGAGGCAGACAGATTGGCAAAATTAGGCTGTAATCTAGGAACAGAAATTAAGATTTTACCTGATTACTCAGAAACGTTATCCATTTTTAAAACTATAAATTACAATAATTGGAAAATTTATTTTAATGAAATATACAAAGAGAAAGGGATCTGGTATAAAATCCTACAATCTGATTATCTGAGCCTCTACGTATACCATGGTTCATAAAAAATAAAATTAGTAGAATATATGTTAAAATATTATTAAGGATCTGGACACATTCCATCAAACAAGTTTGCATACATGATGAAGAAATCTGACACCCCTAATTGTACATTATATGGTACAGTGGAAGATGTACAACATGTTCTGATGGAATGTGCCCGCACCCGAGGAGAGAGGGAAACACTTGTGAGGAAATTTAACTAAACATGATGTAGGAATCGTCCACAGTATCCACCAACAACAGAGGCAGCTATATACTTATGCCAGATGATTAATGAATCAACGCAGAGATTCTCTCTCTCTCTTTGAGACTAAAAGTTAGGGGTACAATGGGGTTGGCATATTCTAAGGAATAAAACCCGTAATTAAAACTAGAGAAAAAAATAGGGATGCATCGATACGCACTTCGGCCGATACGATACCGATACCGATATTTATAAAAAAGTATCACGGATACGATACCGATATTTATTTAAAAAAAAAATATCGCCGATACGATAACGATATTTATAAATAAGTATTGCCAATATATAATATCAGTTAGTGTTGCTAGTCTCTTAGGTGGTGGGCCAATGACATCACTTCTTGTTGTTTTGTCAGTTGATTGAACTGAAGCGGCGACCAATACACTTAGATGGTGTCTCTGACTGTGGGTCCACACATTTGAAGTTTATAACTTTTTAGATTGCTACCAGGGGACACGTTTTCTTTACAATACATACATATTGCTTTTGATTTATGGGATGCGCTTGCTTTAAAATGGCTCCACACCGAACTTTTTGGTTTCGAGACTGATATAATTCACTTTTGTTCTATACGACGCTTATTATTACGTAGCAACTAAAAAATTCAAGTCACAAACACCAAGAAATGAAAATTATTACACACCAAAAGTAACAAGCAACTAGCGAATGGACAGCATAAAACAAAAGAAAGATTGTAAGATGTAACGTGGGGATTGGAGACAAACTGTGCTGCATTTACATGAACAAATTAAGCGCGGCGATGGTGCGTTCTCGTGTATCATTTATAGCGCGCGAAATTCAAAGTGTATCAGTGTATCGGCAAATTAATATCGCAGATAAAGAAATATCGGAAATATCGCAATATCGCCGATATATCGGTATCGATGTCAGTATCGACTAAATTCCTTTTTTAAACTTAAAATATAAACAAATGTCCTATGCATTGATAATAATGTCATCTTCTAGGACTAAGTTTAAAATATATACATATTATAAGAATATAACTTACTAGAACAGGTAAAAGGTAAACGGTTACAGTATGTGGAGTAAGCAGATCATGACAAAGGCCTAAGGGGCGTAGTAATTGCCATACAGCAGCTACACGTGTTTCTCCTGTTGTAGAATGTTCTAAAGAGGATGGTTGTTCATTTCGTGTTATTGAATTCTGAAAAGATAAATGAAACAATAATTTATTGTATTATAATAATTTAAAGTAAAGTATTAAAATGAGTTTTGCTTATTTTATATCACTTCTTCATAATTGCCATACACTCATCTTTTTATTTTTCTATTGGCCATCATATTTCCTCTACTTACTTCTTTTTGCATTAATAAGGTATTAATACTTTTAGATTTTTAATATGTAGTCTTTTTGCCATACAGCATTTGTCCGTCCTCATAACATGTACATACAATGCTAATTCTATTACTTCATAACATTATTTAACAACCATTACTCATACTACTTTCAGACTTTTGATAAAATACTCATTTCATATGCTGTCTGTCAGTCTTTTAACTCATTCATCTCAACATTTGCATCTCTACTACATAAAGATTCTTTTCATGCAGTTGCACTACCTTTAAACACACATATATCCATTTTCATAATATTTTTGAAGTATACATACCTCCATGTTTTCTGTTGCAGAAATAATACTTTCAGTTGCATTTACATTACTCTCTTCATTTTCTTTTTCCATTATTTCATTTAAAACTTTTTCTTCGCTAATGACAGACAATGTCAAATCAGATTTTTTAAAACCCATAATAGATTCAAATCTTTCCCTTAACTTAATAAAACCACCCGCTTGACCAAATCTAAAAATAAAATTATGTTAATATACATGATATCTTACCAATAAATACTAAACAAAAAGTTAATTAAACCTTAAACAATTATTGATTATAGCTATTTCAAAGATAACACAACTTACACATTAATTAGATGGACCAGCCATCCTCTAGGTGTTCGATGATCTTGTGATTTAGCAAACACTTCTGGCTCTTGTGCTGAACCTTGCCCAGTAGTAGTTGAAACATTTGCTACTAACAAACCTTCACATGATCTTGATGCATTAAATGTATGAAATCTAAAAAAAATAATTAATTAATTAATCTGGTCAATAAGACCAAAGTAGAAGGAATATTCGTTAAAAAGTATTTAGTCAATGAAAAAAAAGTTAATAAAAAGTAATACTTGTTGCTTGGATTGAATGCCATGTAGAGTAGATGCAAAAATCTAGGATCATCCAACTTCATGGCACATAACTTAACCAACTTCTCACAGTTTGATCGCACACATTGTTGAATGTTATTCTTCCAAGATGATACTGCATCATCAGTTAAAATCTTCGTAAATGATACTGTTAAAGCATCACTATAAAATCTTTGACATGCAGGATTGTTTATATCCTCTCCTATAACAAAAAAAACATTATCAGGGAATATAATCACAGATATGTTTAACTTTTTGATTAAAAAAACAATATTTAATTAAGAACAAACCTTTTGCAGCTAGTTCAGTAGAAGCAATTAAAAGAGCTTCTAGTTCCTGTTCAGGTAAAACAGGTACAACCCAACGAGGATGGGAAATTTTTTCTTCTAAAGCTTTTAATTTGGCCTCGGGGAATGCCATCTAAAAAAAGTAATTTTTATACAGTTTAGAATAATAAGCTTAAGCCTTAACAAAGAAATTACTTAAGTTTTTACTATATATCAAAAGATAAAGGAAAATATTGTCACTTACATCCCCGGGCATCTGGTCTTGTTCCTTCATTGATATTGTCATTATTATAACATATCTCTAATCATTTCCCTCCTTTCCTTAAATAACATATTTAAAGTTATATTTTTTTAATCAAGTAGGTAATCAAAATAAACAATGTTATACGAAAATGTTTTTTTTTTTATTTCACAATATTCTTGTAGATAAGTACTTCTACGACAAGTGTTAATTCATGGAATAAAAAACAAGTAATAAACACCAATTTAGTATACATACATGATTTAATCTAAAATTTCGGCTATCACAGCAAAAAGAGTTAATTACACCCTTTCGATATTAATATTTGCGGTATAGAATACACATAATCAATATATTAACATCGTCAGTATGCGCATCGCTTTACAAAAAAGGTATTGACGATGGCAAAAAATATAATTGTACGATATCGTATAAGGACATAGACTTTTAATAATAATTAACACAAGATATTCAGTAAAAAATATTTAAAAATAATATTACTGATCAGCCGGCGCGACAAAATGGCGTCATTGTCCTAAACAAGATAAGGAAAAAGAAAATTACAAGAAACCACTTATGGCCATAGAAAACTCTTCATACATAAAATATTAATTTTATTATTTTAAATTGATTTACCTTATCCTTATAAGTGAATTACTGTAAAATATTTTAAAATCACAAATAAGCACTACACTTTGACGTAATAACGAAAATAGATGATATATTTTGATCTATGGATTAGGGATATTCGATATACATCGATGCATCGAATTCACTCGATGTTTATAATACGATACATCGAAACGATCCGATGTTTTGAAAAGCTATTGATTTACTCGATGTATCGATGTAATTTCATAAAACATCGAATCAATGATAACCATAGTATTTCTGTTTCAGTATCTCTGATTTAGAAAAATTTAGAAGTTAAAATTGAATATTAAACATTTTTTTTTGTTGGCTCTAGTTGACTGATATTGACATTGGTAACACTACGTCTGGTGTCACAGAATAAACAAGTTCGTTTTTTTTTGTTTCGGGTCTCTGTGAACTTTGAATAAAAACGTTAAATTTCATTTATAGTTTTTATTTGTTTGTGAATGTGTATCTTTTACAACACGAAGTAGGACTGGATTTGAATAAAATATATTATTACAGTATAATTTCATCGTTTCCTTATAAGTTCGATTGGAGAGTTCTCGTTTTTGTAATAATAACAAAGAATATTGTCACATGTTGCTTTCATTTTTTTTTAATAAATAAATAAATGTGTCTTAATATTTATTTATTCATTTATTATTTATTTTTTTAATAAACGACACCGGTGAGCTGAATCAGCGAAGATTGCATGAAAAGTCGTTTTTTTTTTCTTTGTATGTTACAAAGAAAAAAAAAACGACTAATTATATTCCTTGAATATCCTTTAACACACACACACAAAATGCAGACATGTAAAGTGCTTTTGTAAAAATAATAGATAATAACAAATTGTGATTTGTTTGTTTGTATGGAGTGTCAAGGGGAACTACTACAGCTGATGAAGCTGATTAGAAAAAGTACTCGATTTTGAGAAAACATCGATGTTTCCACCCGATGCATCGAAAAACATCGATGCACAGTCGCGATGTATTGCATCGAACAAAAACATCGATGTATTTTCTAAGTGGACACCCCTACTATGGATATATTTGTCAGGTTTGTTATGGTATATGTATCGTATTTCGTTTAATGTGTACTAGAGGAATAATTAATATAATTAATTATAATTAATTAAATTTTAATACAATTAAATATAACAATAAAAGTTACTTTTGATTTTAATTAACAATATAAAATTTTTTACATTAAAATACTCAAATTATTAGATCGGAGATACACTTTTGCTTAAAATTGAAACTATGTGCAATATTCATACACATTTATTATTCTATAATTTACAAATTATCAATTTAATATTTTTATATAATATATTTTATTAAATAACTTAGGAATAACTCTTGGATCTTGGATTGCGGTGATCAGCTGGGCTATTCGCTATCTTGATAGCCACCAGTGACCATCGAGGTTTAGTTGTCAACCGGACTTTGATGTCAACTAAGATTATCATAACATTGGTATTGCGTATCGTATTGAGTGGATTTGAGCTTACGGTGCTTTACGGTGCCTTTCAGCACGCCACTTGAACGACACTATTTTTTATCGATATTATGCGGTTAAGTAAAATAGGACCTTATAAGCATGGTTTGTGGCTTATTTTACGAAATTTTATTTTATGCGACTTATACACTTGACAGTTCGGTGTTTAGCGAAACCCGGCGCCAAATTCATTTGTTATTTAAAACAAAACTCCGTCCTAAATAGACGTTTACAATAAATTTTAGTTAATAATTAATATCGTATACGTGTAAGTTTAAGAACATTAGTGTTTTTTTCCCAAAGTAAGTATGATACGATTATTTAATCATTTATTTTATTCTAATTATTTAATTTATTTATCAATTTTTTTAAATATTTTCTATTCACTAAATTTTGGAGTTATCAATCAATTTAAATATCTATTTATTGTACCGTAATTCCAATATTTTATAAGAATGTAATTTTGAATGTACCTATATTTTAAAAATTATTTTTTAAAAATTCTAAACATTTTATTGCTAATATGATTTTAATTTAAATTAATAGAGATTATTTTATAGTGAATTTGCTTAAATGAAATATAATGAAATAAATTATACGATAATATATTTTGTCAACGAAATGTATGCTAAACTAAATGAAATGAGAAATAAAAGGCTCATTTATTTATTTATTTTATTTAAGTATGATACGCCACAGAGGCGAAGAATTAATACAGTGATCTATTTATTCACTGTGCGTTGTTATCATAATAAATACAATTTGATCTAACAATAAAATATTTCAATATCTATTTAGTTCAACTTTTTCTTGTAAGTAGGTCCTTGAGTTTGATTGCAGTTACTTTTTGAATAAACAAGGTATAACAACTTTATCATTTTTAGATGCCTGCGAGAAGAAAAATATCCCCGAGGCAAATGGATATACTTCTAGAGTTTGCAGAGTCAAATCGCGACATAGCCTTAGGTCGCTTAACAGGCGGACCACTAGCGCATCAAGCTACTCGGCAAGCTTGGGTTTCAGTAGCCAACAAACTTAATGCAGTAGCGGAGGGCTCCACAAAAACGCCTGACCAGTGGCGTCGCGTAAGTTTTTAATTACTATTTTATACTAAAAAATACTAATGCATAATTTGTAGTCAAAAAATATAATCTTTTGTAAAGTAGGTGTTCATTCTTTCAAATATTTAACTTGCATCATTATAAAAAAAAGCTCGAGAATAAAGACCCCAAAATCTCAGCATCAGAAAAAACTAAGCATCTTGACAACACTTCAAATGTTTTTACAAAATACACAAATCCTTACACTTATAAGGGTTGGTTGTTTTTTTTCTACCCAACTAGGTAAAGGTACTTAAGCACCTTTTTTTAAGTTGTTTCTATTTTTGTCATGCATTCAAATGTCTTATTTTTTACAATCCAGTATTGGATAGAGTTCAAGGCGAAAACGAAATCCAAAGCTGCAGACTCTAGAAGGAATGCCTCAGCAACCGGTGGAGGGCCCAACAAACTCGTTCCTCTTTCTCATACAGAGGAACGAGTGCTGGCAATAATTGGAACGGTAGCGGTGGAGGGTTTGCCTGGTGTGCGCCTGCCTCTTGATGTTAGTTATTAAAGTTATATAAATGACATAAATTATTAATATAATTATATATTATAATTAATTTTAATAATTTATGTATTAACTAATTTTATATTAAGTGCTTAGCATTGTTTTAATGTTAAATTATTATAATATTAAGTATGTATCAAATAAAATTTGAAATATCTTACAGATACCTACAGCAGAAGGGCCTCCAGTTACCTTAGAGACTGTACCAGTCAGCCCCAGTACAGCGTCACCTATGCCACATTCCTCAGCTCCTTATCCTGATACAGAACCTCCAATGGATGTGGAATGGCTTGAAGAAGAAGTTCCATCTCCATTAGGAGTTCAATTCCCTGAGCCTACATCCTCAAACCCACTTCTCCCAGACACAGTGTCCCCTGAGCCTTCATCCTCAAACCCACTTCTCCCAGACACAAATCCCCCTGCCCCTGCCACGCATCAGTCAGTCAATGAACCTGAAGTTGCATTACCAAGAGAAGAAAGTAAGTATGAATAAACCAATGGCATAAACATTGGCTTTCACTACCTTCTGCCTGTATTACATTTTATATGAAATTATTATTATTTCAGGGCCTCCCGTGCGCTTGACACTGCCTACTCAAAGTTCGACATCACGAAGGCAAAGATGTAAGTACCTACTCATTTTTAAATATCAACTTATGCAAGTCTTATTAATGTCAAATGTTACTTTTCAGTACGTCGAGATGAGCGAGTGCCACACTGGGCCTATGAGTTGGAGGAGAAGCGCATCGCTGCTGAGGAACGCCTCGCATCCGCAATGGAGGCCATGGTGAACTTAATTAGGGAAATAAGAGACGATATTCGTAGCCATATCTCAGGTATAAGCATATATTTTTTGAAATAGTTATAATATTATATAAATCGAATTTAACTTCAATAATATACTTAGTGCTTTATTCTGTTTCAACTTTTTATATATATAAAAAAATCTTTTACAGGGTCATCAAAACAGCAATAATTAAGCTAGTTTTAATGTAAATAACTAATTAGGGAAACAAGAGATGATTTTCATAGCCATATCTCAGGTATAAACATATATTTTTTGAAATAGTTATAATATTATATAAATCTAATTTAAGACTAAATATACATGCTAATTATAACTTCAATAATATACTTAGTGCTTTATTCTGTTTCAACTTTTTATATATATAAAAAAAATCTTTTCTGAACAAAGAACAAAAAAAGATACCGCACAGTTAATCTGCATTAGTTAAATAAAAATGTTTAAGGTGATTTTTAAAAATTTGAAGTGTCTGAGATTCTCTTATGCGTAAAGGTAATGAATTCCATAATAAGATGGAGTGAACCGTGAAAGATTTTTTATAAAATTTAGATGTGTGTGTTGGTATCTTGAGAAGAAGTCGACGACATGATCTTACATTAGTTCTATTTTCCTCCAAAAAAACAATTTTTTCTTTTAAATACGAAGAACTATTTGGATTGAATAGGATGCAATACAAAAGTGAGAGTATGTGTAGATTCCGGCGAAGACGGATAGGTAGCCACTTGAGTTGAGTGCGATATTGAGACACATGGTCATATTTGCGTAAACCAAATATGAACTAAAATACTTAGTGCTTTATTCTGTTTCAACTTTTTATATATATAAAAAAAATCTTTTACAGGGTCATCAAGACAGCAATAATTAAGCTAGTTTTAATGTAAATAACTAATTAGGGAAACAAGAGATGATTTTCATAGCCATATCTCAGGTATAAACATATATTTTTTGAAATAGTTATAATATTATATAAATCGAATTTAAGACTAAATATACATGGTAATTATAACTTTAATAATATACACACGCCGAGTTGCACGAAACAAATTTTAAAATTTAAGTGTTTATTAAACTAATTTAATGTTGCACGAAACCTACATCTGATTAAGTTAACAAAAAAAAATTGGTTTATTTAAAGACATATCTAACGGATGATTAATTCCAACAGCTTTAAATTAATCATGAGATCAACTAATTTTAAGATTAATTTCAACTTAACTAACGGAAAATTAGCGATGGTTTCGTGCAACTCGCCGTTAGTGCTTTATTCTAAGTCTGTTTCAACTTTTTATATATAAAAAACAAAATTCTTACAGGGTCATCAAGACTTAAGACAAAAGATTAATCCAGTTTTAATGTAAATAACTAATCAAACAAGAGATGATTTTCATAGCCATATCTCAGGTATAAACATATATTTTTTGAGATAGTTATAATATTATATAAATCTAATTTAAGACTAAATATACATGCTAATTATAACTTTAATAATATACTTAGTGCTTTATTCTAAGTCTGTTTCAACTTTATATATATATATAAAAAAATATTCTTTTACAGGGTCATCAAGACAGCAATAATTAATCCAGTTTTAATGTAAATAACTAATTAAACAAGAGATGATTTTCATAGCCATATCTCAGGTATAAACATATATTTTTTGAAATATTTATATTATATAAATCTAATTTAAGACTAAATATACATGCTAATTATAACTTTAATAATATACTTAGTGCTTTATTCTAAGTCTGTTTCAACTTTTTTATATATATTAAAAAAAATCTTTTACAGGGTCAAGACAGCAATAATTAATCCAGTTTTAATGTAAATAACTAATTAAACAAGAGATGATTTTCATAGCCATATCTCAGGTATAAACATATATTTTTTGAAATAGTTATATTATATAAATCTAATTTAAGACTAAATATACATGCTAATTATAACTTTGATAATATACTTAGTGCTTTATTCTAAGTCTGTTTCAACTTTTTTATATATATTAAAAAAAATCTTTTACAGGGTCAAGACAGCAATAATTAATCCAGTTTTAATGTAAATAACTAATCAAACAAGAGATGATTTTCATATCCATATCTCAGGTATAAGCATATATTTTTTGAAATATTTATATTATATAAATCTAATTTAAAACTAAATATACATGCTAATTATAACTTTAATAATATACTTAGTGCTTTATTCTAAGTCTGTTTCAACTTTTTTATATATAAAAAACAATATTCTTACAGGGTCATCAAGACTAAAGACAAAAAATTAATCCAGTTTTAATATAAATAACTAATTAAACAAGAGATGATTTTCATAGCCATATCTCAGGTAGGTAGCATATATTTTTTGAGATAGTTATAATATTATATAAATCTAATTTAAGACTAAACATACATGCTAATTATAACTTTAATAATATACTTAGTGCTTTATTCTAAGTCTGTTTCAACTTTTATATATATATATATATTAAAAAAAAATCTTTTACAGGGTCAAGACAGCAATAATTAATCTAGTTTTAATGTAAATAACTAATTAGGGAAACAAGAGATGATTTTCATAGCCATATCTCAGGTATTAACATATATTTTTTGAAATTGTTATAATATTACATAAATCTAATTTAAGACTAAATATACATGCTAATTATAACTTTAATATTATACTTAGTGCTTTATTCTAAGTCTGTTTCAACTTTTTATATAAAAAAATATTCCTTTACAGGGTCATCAAGACAGCAGACTTAGTTACCATATAAAAACTACATAATATATTGTATAATGTAAATAATAAATAATCTATAATAAAAAGTATTTTTAATAGTAATAAAGGCTATTTTATTTATTTGTATTTGAATAAAAACTGTATTAAAAAAATTATAATCATAAAATATTTCTAGCATTCCAAATCCTATTAATTAATGTAAGTCTACTTTCGTCTGGAGGAGCATCAATCCTTGCCTGTATGCAAACTTGGTGTTGTTGGTCATTGTCAAGATCAGCATCCTGTGGGTCAAGTATTGGAATATTTTGTGCATTGGCTATATTGTGCAGGACGACACATGCATTCACTATCTTGCCAGTGGTAACTGGGTCGTAATGAAGTACCCTGTGTGCTAGCAAACACCGCCAACGTGATTTAAGTACTCCAATACACCGCTCTACAGTATTTCTGACCCGACAATGAAGTTCTGTATAATACTCTTCTGGTGATCCCGGAGCTGCACCTATGATTGGAGTCATCATCCAGGGTCGTTGAGCATATCCAGAATCACCTATTATAGAAATATAAATTAATTTTGACATAGTACTGTCAGATTTACTGTCTGTGCATAATATATTATTTTCTATCAAAATGATTTTCTGTATTTAAGCTGTATCCTATTATACAAGTTGAATATGCAATATGCATACCTAACAGCCAACAACGATCTCCATTTCTTTCTAGTCCTTCTAAAAATGCTTTTATTGGACACTGCTTCCAAACATATGAATCATGAGATGCACCACCAAATGATGCATCAACATGGAGGATGGTCAGTTTAGCATCACAAATCTGAAATCAAAACAAAGTTATGGTTAAGGTACAAACTCACTACTGGAACAATATTTCATTATAATGCTATGTATTGCTTATACTTTACCCTAATAATTATAATACACTTACTACTAAAACATTCAAAGAATGGTAATTCTTTCTATTAAAAAAAGCCTCCTCATGCTCCTTGGGACGGATTAAGGCCACATGTGTACCATCAATGCAACCTATAACACCCGGAAATCCAAATTTCTCCATAAAACTGAAAAAAGCAATTCAAATGTTTTAAACTAATTGTACTAAGTAGGTATATAATAATTTTAACACTATTTAAATTTAAACTTACTCTTTCATAATTATTTCCCTTTCATGCTGTGTCATAGGAAATTTTATGTACTTCTTGAGGATTTCGCAGGTATTGAGTGCATCAGTTACCTCGTGTAAACATTTACTGAATGTTGGTTGTGACATATTCAGTAGAAATGATGCACCCACATTCCGTTGATATGATCCATTTGCATAAAAATTTAATGCTGCTAAAATCTACAACCGAGAGACAAACAAAGTCATCATCAGTCAGTTTTTATAGTAAAAGTTTGAATGAAAATATAAATTTACAAGTGGATATCAAATACCTAATGTTAAAAAGCAAAAGACAGGTCAAAGTAAAGGAACAGTGTTACTTACTTTGAGTTCATTGCGAACACCTGTATTTCGTTTAACTATTGGTAGACGAGGACTAAGTTCCACCAAAACCTGTTGGAATCCAAGTTTTGTTAAACGAAAATGTTCAATGAACTCTCTCTCTGGCAACTGCAATGGATCACTAGCGTCGCGCAGACGGCGTCTTTCAATTCGTAGAATACTACGTCTACGTTCTTCCTCCGCATAACCCAATAAGAAAGCGCGCGCCATAATTAACACAAATTTACTTAAAAACAAAAAAATAAAAGAAAGAAAAACACTTATAAACACAAAAAAACAATTCCAAACACAGTGCAAATATGTATATCCTAACTTTCAGTGTTAGCAAGTACCCAAAGTGTATGTACTAAAATCATAAAATTATAGTGATCAACACCCTAGAATCCGTAAAACACTGCTCTTGAGCAGTGTCTTTCATAAAACTTTGGATAGTGTCTAGTGACTATCAATATGATGTCCACTACGCTTACACAATCGCAATTTAAACTTTATCGATACAGAAATACTTGTCAAAATATGTTACGGTGACTATCGACGAGGCTCGGTGCTTATGACGTCATCCCAGTTGGTCACTGACGTTAGCCAATACGAAACTAGCAGTTTGACAGTTCATCGTTGAGCATTATGTCCAGTGATCTTCACTATGAAGTGTCAATTGAGATACACAATAGGCCCGCAGGTAATATTTTTTAAAATCGAACCGATGAATTCGATCATCACCCTGCGAAGAGCGTAGCTTAGGCAGTCCGGCGGGCTCCGAGCCGGAAAAGTCCGGAGGCAGACGGCCTGTATCAATTACGATAATATCAAACATATATCTACTCATAGTAGAGGAAAAACTGTCGTAAAAACAAATGACACTCCTCGGATTGTCTAGCGTTTGATAATATCGATTTAATAAATCTTATATATATATATATATATATATATATATATATATATATATATATATATATATATATATATATATATATATATATATATATATATATATACTGGTATCGTTCAGATGTAATAATGGGAGTAGTCGACTTAACGCAAGTGGTCGCGGGTTCGATTCCCGATTGAGACAGATATTTGTACTTGTATAAACATTTGTCTGTCTTGTTTGTCGGTGTGGGTGTATACCCTTGGTTTTTCGCCACTCGGAGAGCACGTAAAGCCGTTGGTACCGGTTCTTATCACAGACATCTGAAAATAATCGCTACTCATGGTAGGGAAATTATCCGCCAACCTACAGTAGAGAAGCCTGGTGGATTAAGTTCTAACTATACTATATGTAGAAAAGGCCCAGTAGTGGGACGTTTGTAGGCTAATTCATTCATATCAATAACAGATTTTGGGTATAAACACGTGTTAGTTTATAGATAATGGACAAAGTTCAACGCTTTATTATTGAGCTTCAACTTTGACACTTAAATTTAGAAATAACAACAACACTTAATATAAATAGCAAAATACAATAATATAATATAGTAATGCCTTTATCAAAAATAATGCGTAAAAAATTATTATTAATATTCTTTATTGCACTTAAGAAGTACTTATATAACAGTAATTAGTATAAAAAGTTGTTTACAAAGGTGGACTTATCTCTAGAAGAGATCTCTTCCAGCCAACCTGTGGTAGTAAGAAATAATATAATTAAGTGGGCAAAAGAAAAAACAAAAAAAAGTAATAAATATAATATAATATATATAATAAAATATATATAAGTATATGAAAAATTTGACTATATATACATCACAATCTTAACGATCACACTCTAACTGATTTTATCGCTACAATAAATAACAGCACAATCCTTTAGCGCAGCATTAGAACGTGACCCTAAGGGTTATATTTTTAACTAACATTACAAAAAAGTTTTATACCTTTATTAAGAAGTAAACTACACAACTGACGACAGTTCTAGCATAGTGATGCGAGTGGACGCCTCAATGCTAGTGGTTGTGGGCTCGATTCCCGCTCGGGGCAGATATTTTTACTTGTGCAAAGATTTGTTTCCGTTCTGGGTGTATGTCCTTGTGGGTTTCCTCACCGTCCCTCGGAGAGCACGTTCAGCCGTGTCGGTCCCGGTTGTTATTATAGACGCCTGGTAACGATCGTTACTCATGGTAGAGAAATTATCCGCCAACTCACAGTGGAGCACCGTGGTGGATTAAGTTCCAACCCTTCTCCTACATAGAGAAAAGGCCTTTGCCCAGGAGTAGGACGTTTACAGGCAGACTAAGTTCGGTTCACTTCAAACTACGCAATATGTTTGACCAAGCAATTAAAATATCCACTAAGCATCTAAGAGTGGTTATATAATTAAAATCACTTTACGCATAAATATTATAATGACTATAATAAATCCAATGACTATTTTACATTCTTTAACAACTTCGTCGAAGCTGATAATAGGAACTCCATGAAGACCATTAATGATGCTCAAGAAATTTTCGAAACAATGAATAATAGTCGAATATAAACCCTCGTGAATAAGTTTAATTTTAGATTATTTATGAGGTATTAGAAAAAGTCAAATATTTTCACAGTCAATAAAAAATCAATATTTGAATAATTGTGATTCTATATATATGGAACTAGATAGCCGGTGCAGTTTTCTCGTGTATGATTATGTGGTGATTAGGAAATGTGACCCGAGCTGCCACCACTGCGACTGCAGCGAGGACTCGGCGCAACACAAGTTTAAGTACCTATCAATAGGAACAGCCTTTTTAGTTAAATATTTTTATATATAAGAATATACTGTATAATTTTTATTTTTTTTAGTAAAGTATAAATATGCTGAGAAATAAGAAAAAAACCTATTGTGGTACATATTTTTATAGTGATGTGAGAACTTCAAAGTCGTACCTATTCACCCCGTTTTACTGTACCTATTGGCAAAATGATTGACAACCACTTGACAATTTTTGAACTTTTGTCAAAGCAAAGAGGAACTTTCTGTAATTGTTTCTACAATTTAATAACTAATAAGTTTTTTTATGTATATTTAATTTTTGAAATATTTTTTTTTATAAAAAGCTGCTCATGCTGAGCATAATTTTAATAGTTTCAATATAACGTATATAAACTAAGTATGAATCCTAAAAGTCCAGAAGCAAGAAGTCGTGACGACAAACCCTTTGAAGGACTAAAAATATCGAATTCAGATGTATTGGACAGCTTAAGCACTCGTAGTCCTTGCCCTCGTTGTGGAAAGTCCCGAATGTATTTTTGTTATACGTGCTATGTCCCTGTATCTGATTTAGAAGGGCGAATTCCAATATGTACAGTAAGAAAATATTATTAAATAATATGGTGTTCTTAAAAAAACAAATTGTATACATATAATAACTTAAATGTTATCTTATTTTTTAGTTACCAATAAAAGTTGATATAATTAAACACAAACGTGAAATTGATGGTAAAAGTACTGCAGCTCATGCCGCTGTGTTGGCTCCTGGTTTTGTAAATATTTATACATATCCTGAAATTCCAGAATACATTTTAAATGAAAAAACCGTTTTATTATACCCAGGAACAGAAGCCTGTTCTGTCAAAGAGTTGTTTACAGGTAAAAACAACTCAAATTCCTATACTGAACATGTTTTAGCTCAATTACCTTCAGGATATAATGTTGGTACTTTAATGACTAAAGTATTTAATAGTGATGTTGAAGTCAATGAAATATATCACACTGATAAATTACCAATTGATAGATTAGTATTAATTGATAGTACTTGGAATCAGAGTCGAGGAATATTTGCTGATGAAAGATTACACAAAATACCTAAAATTGTTTTACAAAATAGAATATCTCAATTTTGGCGTCACCAAAAAGGTAGTCCTAGGTGGTATCTCTCCACCATAGAAGCATTGCATCAACTATTGTTAGAGTTACATATATGTGCTTGGGGACGAAGTAAACATTATGAGAATGAACTCACTAAGTATTATCCCATTCATAGACAAGAAGGTCATACATTCTGCAAGCCATATGATGGACAATATGATAACCTTCTGTATTTTTTTAAATACATGTATGAAAAATTACATACACTTTACAAACATGATGATTTATTGGCTTACAAAAGACCAATGGAAATATGACCACTGAAGTATATATATTTTAATACTGTAATTATTGTATATAAAAGTTTTTATGATTATTTTGTTTTTATTATATATTTAAAGATCCCTAATATTATAAATGTGAAATGTAAGTTTGTTTGTTATGCTTTCACACTAAAACTACTTAACCAATCATCGTGAAACTTTGTACACATATTCTGGGAGGTATAAGAATTAACTTAGAATACTTGTTATTAAAAAATATATACATATATATTATTTTTTATTGTCAAAAAATCTCAAAATCTAGCTACTTCAATGCCATCTAGCATTCCAGTAATGAAGTTCCAACTCTGAGTACCTACTGTAAGCATCCATTCATTTATTACGTGTAAGACGATTTAGAGAGGGAGGGAGGTCGACCATGTCTTATTTTCTCTTGCAAGGGGTTGGGAGGGAGTCTCTATAGTTCTAACGTAAGATCACAAAAATGCGCAAAGTTAAAATTATACTTTGAAAAAGGTTCGCTCGGATATGTACCTATAGGTAATACATATTAGAGATGTTCCAGTGGCAGATCCCTTTTCGAAGTGGGTTTTGAGCCAGTGGACTTAAAATCTTATGGAGGTAAACACAGAGTACTCAAAGTTTATTAAGTACTACCAAAAAATAAAAATTAGTAGTACCTTTGTAAGTACAAATAAACATTAAAAAAAAATCGTTACTTTGAAAAGCAAACACTAAAACGAACCAAATGTAGATTCTTACGTAATAAATATTAAACAAGGGGGAGGGGGTCGGCCTATTCTTATTTTTTCTTACAATAGAGGGGGAGGGGATCGAAAACTAGCAAAATTCGTCTTACGTAATAAATGAATGGCCCTAATACTGTTGCACTGTATTACCGACGGTCACGTCAATATCCAATCAAATTGAATATAGTTTTACCTGTTTGGAATCATACTTCATACTAATAATACCTATTATAAATGAGAAAGTTTGTTTGTTACGCTTTCACGCGAAAACTACTTAACCAGCCATTTTAATACCTGGATGTATCAGTAGTCAATAATTATCAAATCAACATGTGGTCTTTATATTCTTAATTATTTCTGCGACGATTCCTCTTTTAGAATAGTAATTTATATATATATATATATATATATATATATATATATATATATATATATATATATATATATTTACTGTATCATTAAGATAAAAAGAGAACTGGCCTGGATCAATCTAAAAAGGACCTGTGTGTTACACATCCACATCCATTGTCAAATGTAGCCTACTAATAAATTAATATAAATCTTTTGCTACCAGAACTTAAAAAATATAAGAGAAAGTAAAGAAATCAAAACCAGGCCATTTAGCAGTTAATTTTTACTTAATTTGGTATTAAAAATTATATCGACTAAAAACATATTCAGTATTTATATTATTAAACATTTTAAGTAAAAAAAAAAAAAGAAGTTTATGACAAAGAATATATTAACAGTTGTTTTTTTTATCAGATATAAAAATTACATATCTTATAATTTACGTAAATCTAAGACAAAAACACTTCCATCACTTGCACTTGCTCCTACTTTAGTACCTCTAGAATTCCAACACACTTCGAAAATACCTCCTGTACCCTTGTAAGAATGAACAAGGCCACCAGTTTGAGTTGACCAAATGTGTACACATTTATCAAATGAACCACTGGCTAAAAACTTGCCATCAGGTGAAAATGCAACACTGTAAACGGGTTCTGTATGTTTTGTAAGTGTATGAATACACACACCTCTCTCTACATCCCATAAGCGTACAGTTGAATCGAAAGATGCACTGGCAAGTATTAAGTTCATGTTAGGATTCTGTGTGCCTGGTCCAGTTGGAGACCATTTGATGGTATATATTTCCTTCGAGTGGGCTTTTAAATCATGAACGCAAGTGTCTTGTTTCATTGACCATATCTTAAGTGTCATATCATCTGAACATGAAGCAAGCAGTTGACCTTGAGGGTCCCATTTTATTGCATTTACCTCATTCTAAAAAGAAGAAATTATATTTAAAAGGATGACAATAGAAATTACTAATATTATACAAAAATTATGTTTCCTTACTGTGTGGCCTTGGAAACTTTTTATAGGTTTGTCAACATGAAGTCTGCAGACATGAATACATTGATCAGTAGAACATGAAGCAAATGCAGTGTTTGTTTGCCAGTCCACATCAAGTGCAGGTGCAGCATGGAAGGAGAACTGCTGCGTACACTGGCCAGATGCCGCATCCCATATAATTGTTGTTTTATCAACCTAAAATCAATATTAATTATCAAAATTTGATAATAGAAAAGTTTTATAAAATGATGAATAGTGGAACCAAGAACATATACCCCTGCACTCAAGATGTAATTTCCTCGTTTGTTCCACTTCAAAGCAAATATTGGTCCTTTATGTTGACCTAAAGTAGAAGCTAATGTGCCATCTGTAGTCCATATACGTGCATAACCATCATATGATCCAGTTGCTAAGAGATTCCCATCACACTGAAACAACAAATAATTAAAAATCAGCAGTACACCTAATTAGTCTGTGTCATGATTTAAAGTTAGAAACTAAAAGATAACTTTTAACAATAAGTTAGACCATTCTAAATCAGGTTACAAAGTATCTTCGAATCATCAAATACATAAAATAACTATTGACTTTTGATGAAAAGAGAACTCTTTAGTATTTTGAAATGTAGATTGTACAAAGAAAAACTTGGAAAAATCTCAAAAGTTAGTGTATCAAACAAACTTCAATCAAATTTTAAATTTGATTTTTAAATTTTAACAATTACTTTTAAGTTTATATGAACATCACTAAATTTATCTATTGCCTTTTTATTTATTTTTTTGCAAAATTCTCCTTGCTTTTATTTATAATAAGAGACATATAAAAGTAAAAGTAAAGAAGAAATTGTACATGTTACCTATATGTAATTGTATATACAATAAAAAAATAAAACCATAAACATACATTCCAGTCTAACGATGTCACATCCTTATTACTGGGAACTTCAGCTCCTCCTTTCTGAATACAATGCCTTAATACAAGCTGATTAGGAGTAGTGGCAGGATTATCTGACATGTCCCATATTCTAAAAGCAATGCATTATTTTAAAGTTTCATGATTATTTTTAAGGGTTTCAAATTAAAAAAAAAAAAAAATTTAGTTAGCAACAAATTATTTACCTAGCTGTACTGTCTCCTGATCCACTAGCCAATAGATCTGTGCTGGGGTTCCATGCACATATGAATACTTCTGATTCATGCCCCCTCAGGACAGTTGCCTTGCTGGCAGGTATTTCAATGGACTGATCTACATCCATGTTTTCAGGGGCACTGGGAGTAGCAGCCCCGCCAGTCGTAGTAGGTGCTGTGCACGGGGTGCCCTGGAGATTGACATTCTACAATTAATAAATATTATGCATTAAAAAATTAAAGTAAAATTTTCATATAAAGAAATGAAATAAATATTATTTATTTATTTTCAAGTATAATGAATTCAGTACTTTAGCAAATTTAGGCATCTTTTTCAAAGAAAGAAAGCATATAATAATTTCTCTTACGTCAACACCATTTTGTTCCCCTCCAGAACCAGGTTCTGTTTTTGCTTGTTTTTGTGCATTGTGAGCATTTTGTCGCGCAGCAACAATATCAGGAGTGACAGCATCAATCAAACTTAAGCTCTCTGTGAGACGAGTTTCAGTACCTAGTTTGGTAAAAAATAGTTTTTAATAAAATAAATTATATCTATCTAAAATCAGAATCTCTTCAACAAACATCAGAAAGTAATTAAGAAAGTTTATTAATTTATTTCGTAATTTAAATATAATCAAATAAAAATTCTATATATAAACATACACAGTAGTATTAAACTATTTTCCTACATAATAACTATCTCACCATCTTCTCCTATAGTTATTTCGGCTTCAGTGTATTGAAGACCCTTTTGCAATATATTTAATAAAGCGGCAGGTGGCACAAGAGCTCCGTTTATATTACTTTGAGAGATATGCGACTCAATACCAAATGTATATGCCGAATGATGAAAGCCTAAAAATTATATCATTAAATTAAATAATTAAAATACAAACTATTACATGTCACCGAATAACTTATGGCGTCAGAAGGTAAATACCAGATTCTTGCAAGTATCGGTACACGAGAAAATTTACTTCGTCTATTGAAAAACTCATGTTGAAACATCGATATTTACGATCAAATCAAAAATAAAACAAATACTAATTCACAAGTAGAATAGCCATTATGATTTTTTAAAAGAAACATTTAATCTTCATTTAGAAGTAAGTTTGTACATGTAAAGAATTAATTTCAGAATTTTCAAAGTCAAAGCTATTCTCAAAACTCAAAATGTCAAAATGCATCATCCGATATCCGATGCACGAAGTAGGCTTGTCGAATAAATATCGATACATCGATATATCGATATTTTTAATTCGAAATATCGATATTTTTGGGCGATATTGTATTTTGTAACGATATATCGATATCAAATATTCAATATCGAAATCATATCAAAAACGATATTTTCTTTTGTTTTTATTTGGTCGACAGGTCGACTCAATTTGCAGCTTAACTGCTTTTTAATTTGGTACTTAAAAATCATTCAATTGTCCATCCGTTATCCGTATTATAACCTCAACGCGCGCGTATTTCTGCATTTGAGTTAAGGGGGTAGTCTCATGTTCGATCTTCAACAAATTGTTTTTTTTTTTTGCATATTTTCAAAGTTTAATAAGTTGAGAATATACTGTGAAAATTTTAGACCGATACACTAAGTCATTTTAAAGTTACAGCAAATAATAGGGGAAAGCGTACCCTGCAGCTGTGGCACTCATACCTGCGCTATTGTTTGCGACCCTATAGCTTTGAAAAATTTATACTTGTAGTGTACGACAGGTAGAATTTTGGTATTTTAAAGAAAAGTGAATGTCAGTATGTATGTGAAGGTGTTGCTGAAAATGATTCTTATGAAGAAACCGAAGGTATCCTGTACGCGCCAGGAATAGATGATTAATGTAAGTATAAATTTTAAATGAAAATTTTCTTCTCCAAACTTTAAACGCGTTTTTCTCGAAACTACTTTTTTTCCGTCGGCCCGGATGATTAAAAAAAAACTATTGGACCGATTCGGCTGAAATTTTAACACAATATTCTACACATGAATGGTTCTGTCCGGTACCAGAATTACATATTTTGTTTATCCACTTTTCTTTTTTTATCTCCATTTTAAACCGAAAATAACAGTCGATTTTTGAATTTTTTTTTTTACAAGGCCGCCATTTTGTTATTTTTCACTCAAATCTTATAAATCTGCTACGGGACAGAATGACAACCCTACTGAATAATAATCTTTTTGGAATTTTGATTTCAGATGATTACAAAAGGAGCAATCAGGGGGGCCAGCCACCTACTTTTTTTGGAAGAGACTTACTTCACCTCACCAAAATGACGTTAAGATATTTTTTTTTAATTTAACAAAAAAAAATTTGTATTATTCAATAGCTAAATAATAACATATAATTATCATAAGAAGATTGTATTTCATTTTCCGCAACAAAAAAAATCCTTAAAAACCTTCAAAATTTAACCTCGGACATGAGACTACCCCCTTAATTGTAGTCTACAATCTCACTAATTCAATTAATAATAAATTTGAGCATTCCTGACATGTCTAGTGTTGTATGTCTGCATCAGATAATATTGGTTTATGTCTGCATCAGATAAATATTGGTTTAGTAAATAAATAATTATTATTTTTTATCGTTGTTCTTGATTTATTAAAAATGATGTCTATTGATTAGTTTTTATCTAGTAATGTACTTATGATGACTGAAGTAAATTAAAATTTTTTTTTCATATTGTACCGATATATCGATATATCGATATTTATAAATAAAAATATCGATATCGATATTGATATTTTCTAAAATATCGATATCGATATATATCGATACTTTTTTACATTTCCTACATCCCTAGCACGAAGAATGGATATACAAGGAGTGCGAACGTAATGTTAAAAAAATGGCAGCAATTTAGGTAGTAGATAATTATTTTGCCGCTAGAGTGCGCTAGGATCGAAGTTGTAATTTACGCGGGAAGGCTTGTTGCTATTGACAGCTCAGAATTTTGAAAATTGAGTTTATAGGGGTCACTGAAGTTAGCCCCCCAAAAAAATTTTTTTTTTATTTTTCCAATTTTCGTTTGCCTATATCGTTTGTTCGTCGTTTGTTCTTGATTGTTCGTTATAAACAATCGTTTGTTCGTTAATCGTTTATTTATAAAAAAATATTAAAAATATGCCTTTAAGTTAGCCCCCCCTACTCCAATTTCTAATTTTTTTCGTTATTAGTAGGCTCTAAATATTTATAAATGTTTGTTCTTTTATAAAACACGTTTGTTCTATCGATATAATGTCTATTTTTTGTTTAATTAACAATTTTTATTTTGCATGATAACCGTCCAGAAACACTTGTGTTGCGCATGCGTCCGTTTGACGTCTAAGCGGTTTATTTAAAAATCACAATCACAATAAATAAACTTAAAACAAGTTATCTGGATATTAAATTTAATCTTTTAAAAACATAATTATTTAAAATTAGTAAACAACTAAACAACATAACTGCGAAAGACCAAGTAACAAGATTTGTGAAAATAATGAGTTTTAAATGTTTATCATTGGTGTCTTGTGTCTGAATGCAATAATAGAAGTGTAAAAACGACACAAAAATTATGGATCCATTGCTAAGTGATATTAAAATGAGAAACACTTGGTTGAAACTGGCAAGAAGAGATCAAACATCATTAAATAAATAAATAAACATTGTCTACAAAGACTAGACTGTATTTCTGTGAAGACCACTTTGATATAAGTATGCGTTATAAATGGTATATTAACTATCAAATAAACAAAAGAAAACCTTATGTTTATATTACAAACAAAATGCCATATTTTGTAATGTATTTATAGGTTACGATATGTAGTGAGTTGAAAGCTTCATAAATATTTTATTCTACATTTTAGCTAGAAAATGATATGGAAAATTATACAGAGTATAAGATCATGGGTTCTGTTAAACAAATTCAGATCAAACCAAACTGTGTAACATCCAGATTTGATTACCAAGCAAACAAGAAACACGAGTCCACTTCAAGTGAACCTCAGCATGCCTTTATTAAATCAATCTAAGATCTAGATCAATCAATCTAGATCTAAATCAAAATTAATTAAAAGGCAAAGAATATCTACAATTAAGGAGAATGAAGAGACCATACAAAATGAGAATTATGTTATAACATTACCGTCATGTAGTCCAGGTAATTTTTTAATTTTGTAGTTTATGCAGTTGTAATAAATTATCAATAGTATCACTGGGACTGATATTATATTAATCATATTTTACTATTATTATCAGATTTTTTGACAACTGAAATTAAGAAGTGAGACAATAAAGCAGTCCAAGTAGTACAAAAGCAGGAATATAAAGCAATTCAAGTCCGTCGGATGACACACTACAGAAGTAGAAATATGCAGACTAGTATAAAAAAAGAAGACAGCATGATGTCACCTTTCAAGACAACTGTGTGTGCCTACTGCAACATCATCCTTAAAATTATCTCAGGGAAGAATGAGTACTCTATGTGTATCTATTCTTACAGCCACTAAAAGGGTACTGATTTTTTTTTGAAGATAAATATGAGAGTGATGAGTTATGCACACCATCAATAGCAGGTTCGATGGTAGATTACAATTCCACTTCATACAAACTATCTAGTCAATCAAAAACTACTTCTGATGCTAACTCTCAAGAGGAATTGGAAAAAAGATGTAAAAGTAATTCTACTGAGTACTTTGTCTAAGATAAAAAGTAAGCCTCAATTATATATTGGTCTACTAAAGGAACTCTATTTTCTGATAGATTTGATTGGAAAACAAACCAATCTTTCGCAACAAAATATTTAATTAATAAAATTATATAGAACATTTGCACAACTCGCTGATTATTTTGATATATAGGTGACTTGAGCTAGCAATGTAAGTTTCAACACAATGCCAGAAATTGTGAATTTACTTTCACCCTTTATTAAAAAGTTTTCAACTAATACACTCAAGAAGTACCTATCTATTGCTTTTAGGCATAAATATAATAAAGTTACAAGTATGATAGACTGCTTAGACATTGAAATCCAATGTATTGTCTGTATGATCTGATGGTCTCTTAAATTTTGTCTCTACTGGATAT
Organism: Euphydryas editha; assembly: GCA_036937285.1. Taxonomy (NCBI): domain Eukaryota; kingdom Metazoa; phylum Arthropoda; class Insecta; order Lepidoptera; family Nymphalidae; genus Euphydryas; species Euphydryas editha. Next base: position 10,374,744 of record JAUPFZ010000004.1, read on the forward strand.
GCAGGAAGGACAAAGGATGTGAACTTCGTTCAACATAGCAAATTTTTAGATAGTTTGCCATCTAATGCTTGTATTTTAGCTGACAGAGGGTTTGAGCACCTTGAACATTTTTATCATCATAGTATTTTTTTTGAACATCATAGTGAAAATTGTATCAAAATAAATCCAGTGGTTTTGAAGGATTAAATGAATACTTGCACTATATACTACTATTATATTATAATAAAAAATATAACCAATATTAAGTATGGTTTTATTATTTCCATGGTGCACTGTATAAAAGATGATGTTGGTCAACACATGGCCGAATTGATTTGAAGATTTGGTCAACATAGCCACCATAATAGATGTTAGTGATATAGTAATAGATGTGCATTTTTCAAAAGTGCATGTGCAAAATATGTGAATACATAGACACTATATACAGGATCTACTGTACTGCTCTCTTGGTATCAATTCAGCTTTTAATATTACTCAAAAAGTAAAAGTAAAATTAATTCAATAAAACAATTATTTTCATTATAAAATTGATGTATTGTAAAAATCTACCTCATAGGTTACAACAATGTCACAAACAATAACTTTTACATATTATAAGAAATTATCAGTTATTCATATAATAACACGAAAAGTATATTTTCAGTGGTTTTTAAACTTTAACGCTTTTATATAAAATTGGAAAAATGTTATTCTTCCAAAAAGCAACTACACTATTTAATAACTTCATGACATATTCATGTTCATATTCAACAGGAATTATAGTGACTCGATTATTTAACACAAAAATAACTTTTATACAAATATATGGTTTTCTTTAGCACAATATTTTGGATTTGAACTTGCACAAAATATTTCTTTGACATTGTACCATTCTTATCTATACAGTTTTTTCACTAGACGGACGCTTAATGTAGTCTTGTTATTAAGCCAGCAACCATTGGGAATGACTGAGAAATATATAGACCACATTTTTCTATCTTCATTCCTATTTTCTTTTTCACTGTTATCCTTACTTTGTCTTCCAGTTTTTTACCTCTTGATATTGCTGGAGTTTCTGGAATTTTTGCACCAAAAATCATAGCAACAAGAGTACTATCCACAGTTTTGCACTCACTCAATTTATAGCATTTCGAGGCTGTGCTTCTGCCATATCTTAGTTGATGCCACAAACCACTTTAATGATAATCTCTAGTTCTACTATCTAGGAATGATATGGTTTTTTGATTGAATACATGTAAGATTTGTGTTTAAAAAATGTCAGTTTTCGTCGTTGTATTTAACTGTTAGATGATGCAGTGATAACGTTGACTTGATGTCCATGTCAAAATCGGTTTCATGCTTTAAAAACTGGTATTTGTCGATTTTTCTTTTTTTTGCATTCTACAACAATTTTATTTAACACTCTGCTGTCTGGAACCATCTACTTTGGTTTTCTTTTAGAGATTTCTTTTACACCCAAAATTTTTATTGACGAGCCAATATTTTCTGACAAGGGGCAATCGTGGCACTTGATACTAGTCACAGTCTCTTCCTTTTCATTCACAATAAGTGTCACCGCATAGGGCTTGGGAAGCACTTTTGTTCCAGGCATATATATTTTGAACCCGCTTGAGCTGCATATAGCCTATTGCGTCGTCCCCGTAAGATTCCCTTCACGACCTGACGACAAAAAATAAGTAAGGTTCGATTCTAAATAGTAAATATAGGTATTATCGTGTTGTGTATTGTTATTGTTCTTATTGTTAGAAAAAACTTGATACGATAGTTACTTACATTGCTGTTTTAATATTTCTCAGCTCGGCAGAACAGAAATCTTGGTTGGATGCAATAATTTCGCCACCATCAACGTATTTATCATTAGCAGATTTTGTACTTTGTGCTTTCACAAAACCATCTTCGATGATGCGATTTTAATAAAATCGAGGATAAAAGTCCACAAACGATACAAAAAATTGTATAGTTATCTTGTAAAATTTCAAAACAAACTCGGAGCACGACAAAAACCTAAATCCAATATGGCGAATGACATTGACGTTTTTAATCAATTTTATTTTTTTTTTTGGGATTTTATGACCTGGTATCTACAACCTTTAGGTCAATAATCAATTTTTAAGGGTCATTCTATTCTACAGCAAAAAAACTGTGGATTTAAGATATAGCTATATAAATGTAGTTATTTTCTGTCGTGATTTTATTTTTATATCGTAAGTTGATAAGTACTATCATAATACCTTAGAATTAAAAACACCATTATACTTAAAAAATATATAACACTATGATTTAAGGGCGAGAATCACATCCTGTTATCTGTGTATTTTCTAGGTTAGCACATATCGATGGCCAAATAAAATATAAAATGTGTGTGTGGATGTTTAATAATATTTCCAACACACTGTAAAAATAGTCTATTTTGTCATGTTTCAAGCATGTATTTTTGGTGCAGTCTAACAATTAGTTCCACATGATTCTACTTGTGTTACAAATTTTTCGTCATTACTGTGGTAAATGGTATTTTTATATAAAAATAACAGGTAATATTATCAAATTGGTTTAATATTTTTTTAAAAAGGAACATTTTGATATGTCCTTTGCCTTGCGACTACAAAGTACTTGGTATAGTTTTTCGTTTTGGAACAAAAAAATCTTTTGTTTTTAAATATTACTGTGTAAAAGTTCGCTCATCATACCTGTTAAGACTGTACAAAGGTAAGTATTCAAAAAAATATATTAAAATATTCAGTTTTCATAATTTTTAAAGGACTATTTTCGATGCAATACGAGTAGACGAGTTTAAACTTGACTTCGACTTAACGGTGCGGGTAATTCAAAATTTTGTCATTTCTGTGATCATCACTTCTGTTAATATAGTGATTACAGAAATGATGAAAGATCACCGGAGTGATATGATTAGTAATTGAATTGAATTCAGTTTAATTTATCATTCCAGAATAATGTCAATAATTTCTAAATTATATATACTTTCTGTAAATTATTAGATTGTTGTATTAAAATAATTGTTTGGTGCGAAAAAATATAACCTATTAGTTAAACATTGTGGAATACAATATATAAGATAATGGTAAAATAATCTAGATATGGATGTTTTTTGTTTTGTTATAGCTGTAGTATAGCTCATCATACTCGAGAAAAGAAAAGTTATGGAGAAGGTTGTAGTAAATAAACGCGAAAAACGTAAAGAACAAATCAAGCTCTCCATAAGAAAACATCGAAGTAAGATATCTGAAAAACAGTTTGAAAAACGAAGAAGAAAAGATCGAGAAAGATATAACCGAAAAAAGCAACGGGTTAAAAAGGACGGGGTTAAAAAAAATATATTTCGGAGTTGACTCCTCGGGCCCAAAGGACAGTAAGAAAGCTGTGGAAAGAAAGATCTAAAAGATACCGTTATAAGAAAAAATCCGTAGAACGAATTCGTCAACAGACTGAAAATTTTGTTGATAATGAAACTCCACCAGAAACTCCCATACCATCAAGCTCTAGATCCAGAGCAGAGTGTGGCAGGAATATAGAGATGAAGAATAGAAGACGTTTGAAATTAGAGAACAGGTTACTGAAATAAAAACTTTTATTGAAGGAAAATAGAGTAAAAAATACCAAATACGCTATGCCACAGCTGTAGCCAAAGAAAATGTGTTAATAAATAAAAAAAGATCAAATGAATAAGAGAAAACGAAAGCCCCACAGTGAATATTCTAACACAGTCACTATAGAGACCATCTCTTCTCTGGAAGATAGTTCTACTCAAATTTCCTTTCATACACAAAATGGACGTTGTTCTTTCCTACAGGAAAAAATTGACAGTACTGTTGATTCTGAAAGTGATGACCTCTACGCAAAGAAATTCACAATTAGATATGCCCGCTAACGATTCAGATGTTCACAATGCGACTGATCTTAATGCATTAATTTAAAAAAAAAATTAAACCAGTTACCGTTACAGTTTTATTGAAACGTAATCGAAACTTTTATTATCGATCGAATTCTTTAAATGACAGCTTCGAAAAGATATTAAAAAGAAAAGATTTATAGATTCAACCATTAATTGTGCTAAATTTATGATGCAAACACAATTCTCAAAACAAAACATGTGCGTTTACAATCGTCATTTTCCGATGAAAATATATTTTAATTCTTTGTGTTTAACGACATAAAAACCGATCTTAATTTGTAATCCCATTTATTTCTAGTCTCCTGTCTGTGTTTTTTACATTTTTTTATATTTTATGTATATTTTATAATGCTCTGAATAATTATTTAAGAAATGACTTTCGGTGGCGTCATTTCTATCATCAAACCGTTTTTATTTTTTTTAGGATTTGTTATTATTTTTGGGAAATACTTTTCCTTGGTTTTTATTACTATTCCATATTTGCCTATTATTTAATGTGAAATAAATCTCGAGTACATTTCTTAAGTATTATTAATTTAAAATATTGTCATTTCTGTAATAGTAAGCGTCATTTCTGTTAGCACACTTTTTTAGTTTTTTGCTATTTTCTTAGATTTTAGCAAGAAAGGAGCTATATTTCGTATACTTATGTTGATATTTTCCTTAAATAAATATAATAAATAAAAAAAACCTGAACAAAATTGAAATTTTTATTTTTTATTTTTTTGATCCTCAAAAGTAGAATGACCCTTTAAATATTTGAAAAACAGATAAAAAAGAATTTTTAAAACTTATTACTTTTTTTTACGTATGAATAGACATGTAATTTTATTATTTACTCTAAATATTATGTAATTTTATATCATATTTTATAACTAACACGCGATTCCAATCAGTATTCGTTTTATAGTACACGTATAGCAAAGAGTATATAAATAGAATATGTAAACACTAAGTCTCAAATTAACATCTATTGTTTAACATTAGTTAATTCATTAATATAATATTGATTATGGATCATGACTTAAGCAGTAAAGTAATATGATGCCGATATAGGATAAGATGCCGTGGAGAAAATGATATTTCGTGACTTTCCGTATAGTTACTATTAAATGTGTTTATTATATTTTATATATTATTGTGTTTAATCATTACCACATCCCTAAAATAACCATATTTTCTTTGAAACCATACGCCATTGACGCTTTTAAGCGACAAGTATTGACGTCACTTTCATTTTAGGGATGGGCTTGGTTCGATAAAAACGTGTTTTGGTGAATTTTGTTAATTCGGTTATTTCATTTATGAAACTTAATTAATGCTACTATTGCAACATTTCGACTTTCCCTACGTACAGTATCGAAACTGAAAATTTGCGATTTTTTTATTGCACTAAGAAACTCCTTTTTATATATGTTTTCATACAAAAAAAGAGAATAAGCTAAAAAATACATATTAAACCACATTTTTCATGAGTATAATATCGATACTTAACAAATAAATGATAATTTTGTACACAAAATTAACTTAAAAGTGCTCTCCTGTAAAGTACCTTTTTTCAGTTTCGATAGTATACGTAGGGACAGTCGATTTATTTTATAAATTTAATGCCTATATATAAATTTAACACCTATATATGGAAAATCTATTACAGCAGGAGTAATAAATATTTATCGATATTTGTGAAAGTCTCATCACTAGCATTTTGTAGCTATTTAATATTAAAAAAAAATGCTTGGCGTGGAGGGCTCACTTTCCATGCGCTGCGCTTGGCGGTCAAAGGGTTAAAGTCAAAACTGTTACTGTTACTTTCAATTACTCCTTTAATTTAAACATTTAAATTTGAAGACATGTTTAAGAAAACATGTTTTTACTTTACTGCTTAAGTCATGATCCATAATCAATATTATATTAATGAATTAACTAATGTTAAACAATAGATGTTAATTTGAGACTTAGTGTTTACATATTCTATTTATATACTCTTTGCTATACGTGTACTATAAAACGAATACTGATTGGAATCGCGTGTTAGTTATAAAATATGATATAAAATTACATAATATTTAGAGTAAATAATAAAATTACATGTCTATTCATACGTAAAAAAAAGTAATAAGTTTTAAAAATTCTTTTTTATCTGTTTTTCAAATATTTAAAATTGATTATTGACCTAAAGGTTGTAGATACCAGGTCATAAAATCCCAAAAAAAAAATTAAAATTGATTAAAAACGTCAATGTCATTCGCCATATTGGATTTAGGTTTTTGTCGTGCTCCGAGTTTGTTTTGAAATTTTACAAGATAACTATACAATTTTTTGTATCGTTTGTGGACTTTTATCCTCGATTTTATTAAAATCGCATCATCGAAGATGGTTTTGTGAAAGCACAAAGTACAAAATCTGCTAATGATAAATACGTTGATGGTGGCGAAATTATTGCATCCAACCAAGATTTCTGTTCTGCCGAGCTGAGAAATATTAAAACAGCAATGTAAGTAACTATCGTATCAAGTTTTTTCTAACAATAAGAACAATAACAATACACAACACGATAATACCTATATTTACTATTTAGAATCGAACCTTACTTATTTTTTGTCGTCAGGTCGTGAAGGGAATCTTACGGGGACGACGCAATAGGCTATATGCAGCTCAAGCGGGTTCAAAATATATATGCCTGGAACAAAAGTGCTTCCCAAGCCCTATGCGGTGACACTTATTGTGAATGAAAAGGAAGAGACTGTGACTAGTATCAAGTGCCACGATTGCCCCTTGTCAGAAAATATTGGCTCGTCAATAAAAATTTTGGGTGTAAAAGAAATCTCTAAAAGAAAACCAAAGAAGATGGTTCCAGACAGCAGAGTGTTAAATAAAATTGTTGTAGAATGCAAAAAAAAGAAAAATCGACAAATACCAGTTTTTAAAGCATGAAACCGATTTTGACATGGACATCAAGTCAACGTTATCACTGCATCATCTAACAGTTAAATACAACGATGAAAACTGACATTTTTTAAACACAAATCTTACATGTATTCAATCAAAAAACCATATCATTCCTAGATAGTAGAACTAGAGATTATCATTAAAGTGGTTTGTGGCATCAACTAAGATATGGCAGAAGCACAGCCTCGAAATGCTATAAATTGAGTGAGTGCAAAACTGTGGATAGTACTCTTGTTGCTATGATTTTTGGTGCAAAAATTCCAGAAACTCCAGCAATATCAAGAGGTAAAAAACTGGAAGACAAAGTAAGGATAACAATGAAAAAGAAAATAGGAATGAAGATAGAAAAATGTGGTCTATATATTTCTCAGTCATTCCCAATGGTTGCTGGCTTAATAACAAGACTACATTAAGCGTCCGTCTAGTGAAAAAACTGTATAGATAAGAATGGTACAATGTCAAAGAAATATTTTGTGCAAGTTCAAATCCAAAATATTGTGCTAAAGAAAACCATATATTTGTATAAAAGTTATTTTTGTGTTAAATAATCGAGTCACTATAATTCCTGTTGAATATGAACATGAATATGTCATGAAGTTATTAAATAGTGTAGTTGCTTTTTGGAAGAATAACATTTTTCCAATTTTATATAAAAGCGTTAAAGTTTAAAAACCACTGAAAATATACTTTTCGTGTTATTATATGAATAACTGATAATTTCTTATAATATGTAAAAGTTATTGTTTGTGACATTGTTGTAACCTATGAGGTAGATTTTTACAATACATCAATTTTATAATGAAAATAATTGTTTTATTGAATTAATTTTACTTTTACTTTTTGAGTAATATTAAAAGCTGAATTGATACCAAGAGAGCAGTACAGTAGATCCTGTATATAGTGTCTATGTATTCACATATTTTGCACATGCACTTTTGAAAAATGCACATCTATTACTATATCACTAACATCTATTATGGTGGCTATGTTGACCAAATCTTCAAATCAATTCGGCCATGTGTTGACCAACATCATCTTTTATACAGTGCACCATGGAAATAATAAAACCATACTTAATATTGGTTATATTTTTTATTATAATATAATAGTAGTATATAGTGCAAGTATTCATTTAATCCTTCAAAACCACTGGATTTATTTTGATACAATTTTCACTATGATGTTCAAAAAAAATACTATGATGATAAAAATGTTCAAGGTGCTCAAACCCTCTGTCAGCTAAAATACAAGCATTAGATGGCAAACTATCTAAAAATTTGCTATGTTGAACGAAGTTCACATCCTTTGTCCTTCCTGCATATCCAGTAGAGACAAAATTTAAGAGACCATCAGATCATACAGACAATACATTGGATTTCAATGTCTAAGCAGTCTATCATACTTGTAACTTTATTATATTTATGCCTAAAAGCAATAGATAGGTACTTCTTGAGTGTATTAGTTGAAAACTTTTTAATAAAGGGTGAAAGTAAATTCACAATTTCTGGCATTGTGTTGAAACTTACATTGCTAGCTCAAGTCACCTATATATCAAAATAATCAGCGAGTTGTGCAAATGTTCTATATAATTTTATTAATTAAATATTTTGTTGCGAAAGATTGGTTTGTTTTCCAATCAAATCTATCAGAAAATAGAGTTCCTTTAGTAGACCAATATATAATTGAGGCTTACTTTTTATCTTAGACAAAGTACTCAGTAGAATTACTTTTACATCTTTTTTCCAATTCCTCTTGAGAGTTAGCATCAGAAGTAGTTTTTGATTGACTAGATAGTTTGTATGAAGTGGAATTGTAATCTACCATCGAACCTGCTATTGATGGTGTGCATAACTCATCACTCTCATATTTATCTTCAAAAAAAAATCAGTACCCTTTTAGTGGCTGTAAGAATAGATACACATAGAGTACTCATTCTTCCCTGAGATAATTTTAAGGATGATGTTGCAGTAGGCACACACAGTTGTCTTGAAAGGTGACATCATGCTGTCTTCTTTTTTTATACTAGTCTGCATATTTCTACTTCTGTAGTGTGTCATCCGACGGACTTGAATTGCTTTATATTCCTGCTTTTGTACTACTTGGACTGCTTTATTGTCTCACTTCTTAATTTCAGTTGTCAAAAAATCTGATAATAATAGTAAAATATGATTAATATAATATCAGTCCCAGTGATACTATTGATAATTTATTACAACTGCATAAACTACAAAATTAAAAAATTACCTGGACTACATGACGGTAATGTTATAACATAATTCTCATTTTGTATGGTCTCTTCATTCTCCTTAATTGTAGATATTCTTTGCCTTTTAATTAATTTTGATTTAGATCTAGATTGATTGATCTAGATCTTAGATTGATTTAATAAAGGCATGCTGAGGTTCACTTGAAGTGGACTCGTGTTTCTTGTTTGCTTGGTAATCAAATCTGGATGTTACACAGTTTGGTTTGATCTGAATTTGTTTAACAGAACCCATGATCTTATACTCTGTATAATTTTCCATATCATTTTCTAGCTAAAATGTAGAATAAAATATTTATGAAGCTTTCAACTCACTACATATCGTAACCTATAAATACATTACAAAATATGGCATTTTGTTTGTAATATAAACATAAGGTTTTCTTTTGTTTATTTGATAGTTAATATACCATTTATAACGCATACTTATATCAAAGTGGTCTTCACAGAAATACAGTCTAGTCTTTGTAGACAATGTTTATTTATTTATTTAATGATGTTTGATCTCTTCTTGCCAGTTTCAACCAAGTGTTTCTCATTTTAATATCACTTAGCAATGGATCCATAATTTTTGTGTCGTTTTTACACTTCTATTATTGCATTCAGACACAAGACACCAATGATAAACATTTAAAACTCATTATTTTCACAAATCTTGTTACTTGGTCTTTCGCAGTTATGTTGTTTAGTTGTTTACTAATTTTAAATAATTATGTTTTTAAAAGATTAAATTTAATATCCAGATAACTTGTTTTAAGTTTATTTATTGTGATTGTGATTTTTAAATAAACCGCTTAGACGTCAAACGGACGCATGCGCAACACAAGTGTTTCTGGACGGTTATCATGCAAAATAAAAATTGTTAATTAAACAAAAAATAGACATTATATCGATAGAACAAACGTGTTTTATAAAAGAACAAACATTTATAAATATTTAGAGCCTACTAATAACGAAAAAAATTAGAAATTGGAGTAGGGGGGGCTAACTTAAAGGCATATTTTTAATATTTTTTTATAAATAAACGATTAACGAACAAACGATTGTTTATAACGAACAATCAAGAACAAACGACGAACAAACGATATAGGCAAACGAAAATTGGAAAAATAAAAACAAAAATTTTTTGGGGGGCTAACTTCCGTGACCCAGTTTATAGTTCATTTTTAACCTCTCTATTGGCTGTGCCCAGTCATAGGTGTGAGATTATTGGTTCGTAATTAAAATAATAAAATAATGTAATTTATAATTTTCGTCTCTCTAATATAGGGTACGTTCGCGGTCCCTCTTTTAATTGATAATTCATCACTTTTATAGGATTTTTTAATCTATGCATTCCACAGACCACATGCGCGAAATGATACTTCTTTAATCAAAAACTGAATTTAACTGTCAAACTTTAGTAAACAATTGTTTGCTATTGTTCATAAAAGATAAAGAACAAAATTATCTTCTTACATTTCTTTACTACTTATTATTTTTATTAAAACCTGATAAATAAAAAACTATTGCGCATGTTCCATTTCCGTTTTCACGCAAGTGGTCTGTGGAATGCATAGATAAAAAAGGCCTATAAAAGCGATGAATTATCAATTAGAAGAGGGCGCGCGAACGTACCCGAGGTTTCTAATCTCTTTGCATACTTTTATGAATTGAATTGAAATATTATAACTGAGTTATCATTATTTTGTATAATACAAAGAATGAGTTAATTCAATTAATTATATTTTTTTCGATAAATTAACATTTATTTGCACTCGTTAATTCAAATATTTTATTACTTTAATTATACAGATTAATTATAAGTAACAATGTGGTGTTAATAATTTATTTACAATTTATATACATGTGTGATATTTAAGATACTCCAATCTAATTTTTTATTTACAAGTCGAACGCTTGGGCCGATGGTTTTTTTTTATACCACGACGGTGGCAATCAAGCATACGGCCCGCCTGATGGTAAGCGGTTACCGTAGCCTATGGACGCCTGCAACACCAGGGGCATCACATGCGCGTTGCCGACCCTTCAAAAACCTATTTACTCCCCTCTTGAAGGACCCCATACTGTAGTCCTGTGGGAAAACCTCGGCAGGGAGTTCATTCCACAGCCGAATGGTCCGTGGGAGGAAATTTCTCTGATACCGAACTGTACGGGACCATTTAGGCTGCAATGTGTGAGCATGAATTTCCAGTCGATGGCGAGCGGTGCGATGATAAAAAGTGGCCGCTGGCATCATTTCGAACAATTCTTCGGAACACAACCCATTATACAAACGATAGAGCACGCATAGGGATGCAACATCTCTTCTAAGACTTAAGGGCTCGATATTGCTCGTCAGTATTGGATCGTCAACAATTCTCACAGCTCTCCTTTGAACCGAGTCAAGAGGACCAAGCTGGTATGCCGGTGCTCCCGCCCAGAGATGAGAGCAGTACTCCATATGGGGGCGGACTTGCGATTTATATAGAAGCAGTCTTTGGTGCCTGGTGCCTCTCTATCGCTTGTTCCGCGCTCTCGCTCGCAACATGTGACACTTCTTAGTGCGTGCAGCCGGCATTCATCGATTTAGAAGACGTTATCACGTCAAAATACACTATTATTAAAACATCGATCAAAGTTACGAGCTACAAGAACTTTTATATGATGTTACTTGCTGCTACGGAACGCTTCATGGGCGAGTCCGACTCGCACTTGTTTAATTTTTATTTTCTTAAAGACAATAAAATTGCTAATGAATATTAGATTAGTTCAATTACAAAAGTTTGTGTTGCACTTTATCTTTAGTATGAATTCATGAAACAGTTAAAGATATGTAGCTCGACCTACAATAAGCGAGTACATGGCTCTATGGTATGATTCCTTTGCTTTTTTAAAAGAGAGGAAAAAAAATCACAAATTGTATTCGTAGAAAATTGTAAACATCAAATCAAAATAACTGTTAAGTTTTAATAAAATACATTTTTATGTTATGAAATATACATCTTAAAAAATTTCATTGAAATCTATATTCACGCAGTGTTTGAAAAATTAAATGGATGTCCCGGCAAGCACGGTTGCTTCGTTGCTTCATAAATTGTGCGAAGGATTGTCATCTGATCCTGGTAAGTTTCTTTTTTTAAAAGTAATAACTGTCAGTTTATTCCCTAGTTTTTACGAATTTGCAATATTTTTAATGAATAATGTTCAAGATTTATTTAAAGTTATTTTGAAGAATGTTATTGGAGGTTTTTAATTTAATTTTTCAAAGTATGTAAATGTAATGTCATTCGAATACATACGTACATAATTATATACTTTTCAGATGGAGCGTATGAACTAGCCCTCTCATATTTATCGTCCACTAGTGAAAAATCTCGTCCATTACAAGATGAAAGATTTCTTTGTCAAAAGATTCATTCACGTTTGGCTTGTGTGTCAGCAAGAGACGCAGATAAATTCAACGAGTGTTATGCCAAGTTAAAGAATTCTGTATGGCTATTTTAATTATTTAAATATATTATTTATTACATATACATGTGTAACATGTATCTTAATGTAATTTTAATCTTTTTCAGTTTGTACTCAAGCAAAGAGTGGCAGTTCTCTCATTATTATTGGCCCTTTCAGAGACACCACAGAATTCCGATTCTACACAGCAATTGTTTCCCTTACCTAATCTTGTCTGTACTGTAAGTATTTTTTTAAATAAATGTATATATAAACATCTTATGCATGAATGTAACTTAACTCACTTATACGACTGAAACAATTTTGATGCATTTTATTGTATGTATTTTAGTGAATTCCATAATAGCCCAATTATAACTATTTTTACTATAATATATGAATAGGTGGTGCTGTAATTAGAAGATATTTTTTTTCATACAGGATATCTTTGAAATCTGATAGCTTAATATATCTTAAATATTTAACAAGTATATCTAGTTCTGTCTGGTTATATAATGTATTATATTTTCACATACATTTCTACAATAATGGTTACATCATCGAAGAGATTGAATAACAATTATCAAATAATGAGATAGGTATTAAAAAATAATATTTAATAGATGAAATTGAGTGTACTTATAACATCATCATATAATCCATTGCTATGGAACAGTAGCCATAACAGTCAGTTCAGTTAATCCAAGTGTGACATCTAGTGTGATTTATAATATTCTAAAGTCCGTCCAACGAAACCATATTCTAGATGCAAACAATTCCGGCCATTTACTCGTAGCGATGATGGAACAAACAAAATATAGTTATCTCTTTCTATCTTGTTTGTTTGATATCTGCTGCCCAGCTCACAACTAAGGACGAATAAGGTCAAACGAGGCTATAGATGGGTTTGAACATATTTCGACGGCCATTTGATTTTGTAGTTTTTAATCTATTTCATTCTGTGTCCTGAAGCCCTCGGGGTGATACTATAAATTTCGTTTGTTCTCTGTTATTTCCTGTTATTATTTTCGTTAATTATTGTTATCTGTTACTGTTTGTGTAAAATGTAAGAGACCTAAACCTAGAATGAATGTGCTAAATGCTCACGTCTACGTCCACGTTGACTTAGGAACACTTCTTCTTCTTTAGGACTTCTAAGATACACAGAATAAATAAATATACATTCAAGAATAATTAATTATTTGTTTACATAAATAAGTATAATATAATTATATAACATAGTAATTATCAAAATATAAATTTATTTTATGTTTTAAAAATTAGTGTAAGTAAAAAAGGTTACAAAACCCTGCATAAGCAAATAATCTGGAAGTATTTTTGTTTACGGCTGGAATTCTCATTTAATTGAATGCACTTTAGTTCAAATTTTAATGAAGTAAGAAATTCGCACTTAGAGAAAAATTGCAATAACATTTGAATTGTTCCTATTTTCATTAATATCGTAGAAGTAATATATTGTCTGGAATAGCATTTGATGATGATGGTGATTTGCATCTGGTAGAATGTTTGCCTATCCTAGAAGTTATCTTTGAGGCTCTTCCTGTAGACAACTTGTTTTCCTCCAATAGATACTAGTCAATTTTAAACAGAAAGTATTATGATATATGTATTATATGATGTATTATAAATATTATGATATATGAAATAAAGAAATGTAAGAGTTTTATAAACTAGTAAAAAAAGATTTGTTTTAATATAGTCAATTTTGTTGCTACAACTTTTGCAGATTTGATCTTATTATATGAAATTCAAAACTAATATTCTAAATCTATGCTGTCTTAATTATTATTGTTGTGTGTCTAAAATAAGTATATAAATAAAACAGCAGGCTTTTATAATGGAAAATAATCATTTTAGAACACTGCAATCGGCTCAACTGCTACTACATCAACTACTAGCAAAAGCACCATAGGCTCAACTAGTTGGGGTAGTAATGCTCTTAAACAGCAAGGTTCTAATCAGAGTCTGCCATCTAACAACAGCAACATAGTTGTTGCCGTACAATCTAATGGTAACGTATATTTTGTCTTTAATATATTAGATTGTAATTTTAAAGTTACGGAGTTAGAGAGAGTTAGTGTAATTTTAGAGTTGTAGACGGCACCTATAGTGGCGTTGTAGCCGCCAACCAGGTCGGCTGCGCCACCCAACCTCTTGGTTTTTACGCAAACTGCACGCGTATTACAACCAACTGATATTCGTTACGGTATCAGTACAGTTGAAGTCTGATTTTTATTTGTGTACCCAGACATCTAAACCGATTACGCGGCCGTCTACACGTAGCCTAACTATAACAGTCTTTAATTGACCCAGACCAGGGCTTCCTTGCCTATAAAGAGAAATACATATATCGAGCTTAATCCGTCATACTACTTTACTACGGATTTTTCTCAAAGAAATTGAAGTTTCCTCGTGTTTTTTTCCTTTACTGCTTAGTACACACTGAATGATTTTATTTTTAATTTAACACGCTCTTGATATGAGCCCATAACACCAGGCTCTATTTACGAGGGTCATTTGAAAAGTTCGTATCCTAATATAGTTAAGAGCATGCTATTTTTATGAAACTACCCTCGTTTTGAAGCCAGATTATTCTTGAGCTATTGTGTAAAACTTTATTTCCTTAATGATAATTAAAAAAAAATGATTAAACGGAACATTGTGCTGTGATTAAGTACTTAAATAAGAAAGGCTTAACACCAAAACAAATTTATGAAGACAACTTTCCAAAGTTCCCAACTTCACGGGAATCTGGACCTTCGTATGCTACTCAAAAGTGGGTAGCAGAATTTCAAACGTGATTGAGTAAGTGTCGAAGAGGACTCACGTAGCGGTCGGCTATCGACGTCTACCACGGACGAAAACATTGAAAAAATTTGTGATTTGTTTTTATTTGACCAGAGATTGACTGTTAAGGAGATGTCTGACTCCATAGGCATCTCATCTAAACGAACGCACTACATAATTATATAATAGTCTGCGCGGTGGGGACCTCGGTTGCTTTCAGTTGAACAAAAATGCGTTCGACTGCTGTCGAGGCTTTTTTTGTATATATGGACGAAGATTTTTTAAAGCTGCTATAGAAGCCCTGTCCGGCTAATGGAAGAAGTGTATAGAACTTGGGTGAGAATTAGTTGAAAAATAAATAATAAATAAATTCCTATCTTTTTATTTTCCTGGTTAAGGTACGAACTTTACTAATGTCCCTCGTATATATTCTTTATATCAACTTAATGGTTCTTTTATCCTTACACCTATTCGTATTAACATCCAGTAGAAATACCTGTAAGTAAATTTACCGAATCTATTCCATCAATTTAGTTATTTGGTACACATTAGTCATACCTAAGTGTCATGCATCATACATTAGCAAGAGTGCGCTCCAAAAGTCGAATTACGCGAACTTGTTCCCACTTTTCCAGATTCCTTAGTTTGTTAGTCATACGATCTTTTTAACTGACTAAGTAGTAATATTTGGATTAAATTTTTGGAATCTTGTACCTGCTTGTACCCTTTGATATTATCGATGTTGAAAGTTAATCGTTCAATGAATTAAAACAGGATTATTGTAAGGTAAATTTTCCGAATAAGGATTATTAGTTTAGTTCGGAAAACTCGGTGCGTGCACTTAGTTTCTTTTTTTTTTTTTTTGTTAAAAAAAATCATGAATATATTAGGTCGCGTACAAGAGCGAGCATGTGTACGGGACGCAGTATTGGCCGCCACAGGTGTGAAAGCGTCAAATTCGACTAACTGGTCTCGTCCGGCTCAAACGTTATACTCAAGAATAGCTCATTTAGGCTTCCTCCATGACCGCCTTAA
Organism: Euphydryas editha; assembly: GCA_036937285.1. NCBI lineage: Eukaryota > Metazoa > Arthropoda > Insecta > Lepidoptera > Nymphalidae > Euphydryas > Euphydryas editha. Next base: position 10,391,138 of record JAUPFZ010000004.1, read on the forward strand.
GGAGTTTATTGACCCAGCATCAGGACTAATGCCACAAGGTATGATACAATATATCTATGTTACCGTATTATTGAATATTAGTAACGAGACTCCATAACCTTTTGAGAAAGGAACTGTAAAAAATCGAACAACCACCCTAGTCTAGTCTAATTTGTGGCTGTTCACAGTTTTACGGTATGCTACACTCATAGAACACCGTAGTAATGTTAGTTTATTATTCTATCCAGATTATAAACTAACAATGTTTGCAATAATGTAACAAAGTCCTTAAAATAATATTACAAAATGTTTTTACAATAGGTAATTGTATTCTTGTGATTCTAAATTGTCGATATTTATTAATTTAAAGGTTTAATGGGCGAAGGATTAGTGGCGTCAATAAGAGACGAACTTACAGAATATTATCGGAGTGTTGCTCTTTTACAGTCTCAGGTATGATCAAAATATACTAGAGATGAGGCATTTTTTAATAAATATTATTTTAAATATAATAAATTAGTATAATTTTTTATAGGTATGTGAAGGAGATGGTGGCGGTGGCACTTTGCGCCGTGTCTGTGTATGGGCTTATGAACCCCTACATCGTCTGACCTGGCTAGCTAACATAGCACACACAGCACATCATAAAAAAGGTTAGAAAATAGATGTTTTGTGTTAATACATTTAAGTTGTTAGGGTTAGAAAGTATAAAAAATAAATGTACAGCATGTCACTAAAGCAAACGATTTAGTCGTTTTTCTTTTTTTTACTTATTAAAGAGTATTAAAAGTGAAATCACAAATAAAAGGTCCAGTGGAAGTATCTCGCTTGTGGCCCTTTGAGTTCTCAAGATATAAGAAATAAACGCGTTTATAAGGTCATGTTAACGTGTTATTCTTAAATTTTTGGACACGACCACTCTTACGCCGACTGCTTCAGTCAACGCGAACGGTGTTCCAAAAGTTCACACTATTTAATGGTGCGCGGCGTTATTTTTGCGTTTTGTTATAAATATAGAGTTTAATTCGCGCAGACGCAGTCGCTATATCTATGTCGTGACCATATCGTAAAATTGCCCACATAATTAAATGCTTGATAATTTAATGAAATGGTTGCAGTTCATGAAATGTTTTACTGTATATTAGCCACATCATGATGTGCCTTGGCCAGATCAATGATAAGAAATCGTTTGTCGATATGTTCAACTATATAAAGCGCGCTACTTCTTGAATTGGTCAAGATTATTTGATCATATCGCTTATAAAACTAATTAAAGATAGTAAGGTGACTATGCGAAAAAAGTCTACGGAATATTACTGACTCTCCAAATATTAGAAAATACGGAATACGGAAATAGAAACTACGGATGGGGAATATATTATATTCAAGAAAAAGAAAAAAGAAAAAAACCTAACCTAACCTAACATATTCTGGATTTTTATTATATATTTCATGGACACCTTATCTTCATGATATGGCCTTGGCCAATCTTGAATGACAAAATCATGAAACGTTTCCGATTTATTAATCTGGTGAAATTTAGTTACCCACATCATGAAATGCGACCACTTCATGATGTGGGCAATTCTACGATATGGCCACGACATCTATACAAGCTTGACGCACATAGCACCGCGTGTGAGACGATGGTGAGCGTCAGTAGCGCGGGCGCGGTTCAATACCGAGCGTGTGTCAGGCGGGGAGCTGGCGTCGTGCGTGCACCGCTTCGTGCGGCACGGCGACGAGCGCGTGTCCGCGCTGGCGCGCCGCCTGCTCACCGCGCTCACCTACCCGCTGCTGCTCATGCTGACGCGCTGGCTGCTGCACGGTAACCGCTCCTAACTCTACTGCCTGTGTACATGTTTATATGTTACTGCGTCATAACGATATTAGGTAAATACATGGCCGGATTTAGGAGAGGGCAACTGGGGCAACTGCCCCGGGCCTCCACAAAAGAGGAGCCCCCACAATAGACACTTGGGTTTTTTTTATAATTTGGAGAGGCGATGACCTCTGTTTTAGGAATATATACTCCACACCTTTAAATCCGGCTCTGGGTAAATATAGAATAAATCTCGTGGTCACAAGCTGACCTGTCAAAATACCGCGCCGAAATATAGACACAACTATATAAATGATCCTGTAATATCCTGTTGAGGTATCTCGCTATTCACTGCCGTTAAATTATATAAAATCGAGTTATTTATAAGATTTGATTAAATTTTTTAGTTATTTTGCATTATATTTTAAAGACTACGGACTCGTCAGTAAAAAGGATTAGAAAAAAGTTAATCCAATTCTAAATCATTTTTCCCGAGCTTAGCTTGTTCAAACAAACTTTGTAACTTTATTTTTGTCTATTTTCACGGCTTACTGAGGTCATAATTAATTAAATCGTGTCTTCTACAGGAGAGATCGACGATCCTTTTAACGAGTTCTTTATTGAGAGCAGAAGTGGCGTCCCGATAGACAGAATGTGGCATGACAAATATAGGGTGAGGTAAGTATTTTTTAATAGATTGTTAAACGAAAATATCTTACAGAAATTCGCTTATTCAATATTTGTTATTATTCATTAGCTTTTTTAATTTGACGTGGAAAGCTAAATATGGAAATAGCAACAATAACTCGGGTGTCCAGAGGCAGATTTTAAAGTTCGGAAACTTGTAAAAAAAAACTACTTAACATATACAAAGTATGTTTATTGTGCTTTAAAAACAAGAAGTGCGGATTTCAATTTTGAATACCACGTTCTTCAAATGGTGGCCATCGAGTCAAACACGTTCTTCGAGTCTAGCATACATGTTTTCGAAAACGCGTTTACAGTGTGACAGGGGAATTTAATCTTAAGTCGTTTAATAAGTCTTCTGTCTTTAATAAGTTCTTTCACACTGCTCGGATTATTTTGTAAATCGGATTTGTTTTGTAAATAACGGATTTTAAATATCCCCACAGGAAAAAGTCACACGGTCTTAAATCTGGTGATCTAGGTGGCCACGGTATTCTGCCATTTCGGGATATTTTTTCTTCGGGAAATTACTGCCGCACTGCATTCATGGACACATAAGCCGTATGAACTGTGTCCCCGTCCTGCTGGAACCACGCGTTTCGGTTGAGAGATGGACTATTCTGTAGTTTTAATCTAAAAAAGTTTTTCAACATCTCGGTTTATCTCTCCGAATTCACAGTTACAGTTTGGCCACATTGATTTTTATAAAAATAAGGCCCTATGGTGGCTGATGAGGACGTTGCACACAAAACTGTAACTTTAGGCTTGTATAGCGGCTCTTGGTGCATTAATCTTGGATTGTTGACATCTCAGTAACGATAATTTTGTACACATACCATCCGATTTGAAAGTATGACTGAATAGACTTCGTCACTGAAGAATATATTGCCCATCCGAGTTGCAGTACGAAATCTTAATAACATCGTTTCCGCGTAAGTTTTTCTTAAAGAAATGTGAGAATCGTGTAGATCTTAAACGATTTTAATTTTATACGGATGAAATTTTAGTTTGTTTCGCATTATCAACGGTAAAATTGATTTTGTAATTCCCAATAACGATGAACGTACACAAAGTGATAAACGAGGATTTTTACACAGAAAATATAACACTTTCATAGGCCGTGTTCCGATATACACTGCGAGTAATGCTCAGTGCTCTTACTGTTGAAAAATTCGTTCCATTATGGACTGCCAGTACAGTGCCGCAGTACCATATTAGAGAAACGTATGAGATGTTTGTACTGTGAGTACTGGCACTTTCGAGGTAAGGCGCTCTCAGTACTTTGATCACGTGATAAAAAAAATATAACAGTGCCTCGAATTATTGATATTATTATTCAAAAATATAATATAAATAAATTAATAAATAAATATGTTTTAAAAGCAACAACAATCAAATTTTTTTTTTGTTGAAAAGAAAACGTGTAGGTACATGTATGTGTAGGTGTACATAAATATTTTCATTTGAAAGCAGTGTCGAAAAATGGGTATGACAGTATACTGGACTGTGTTTTTTTAAACAGAAATAAACTAAAAAGGAACGGCTTCGCAGTATACTGAATTGACGTCACACCTTACAGTGGTCATAGTGTATATCGGAATATACCCCTAACATTTTCGTCCGTGGCTACCGTTGGTATGGGTCCAGGTCTAAGTTTATTCAACGTTGATTCTGTAGCTCTGACCTTTGCTACCCAAAACTGAATGAGTTTGATCGATGATCCATTATGTAATCGACGAATACCGTAACGATTATTAAATCGACGGTGTGCTTCAGACAACGAAAAATCACTCGAAATGTACCCCTCGACGGCAAAAGGCCGGTGTTTTCCACTCCATTGTTCCATTGCTACTAGTACTAGATATCGAGAAGATATCGGCAGCGCTTGCGCTCTCAATGACGCCCCCTCGCACCCTTCTAACGATTTGCGTTCAGAAACTACGTTCGTTTAAACTTTCAAATCTGCCTGCTGCACACCTACATATATTATTACACTGTATACGCAACAGTCGCATCTTGTACTAGAGAGTGGATGGTGCCGTCGTTCATGTCACGCGAGCAGGCGGCGCAGATCCTGGCGACGGGCAAGAGCGTGGTGTTCATGCGCGAGGCGTGCGCCGACGAGCCCGTGCCCGCCGACCACCACCACCACCTGCGGCAGCTGCTCGACGACCACCGCGCCGGTACTGTCGCCGACCACTGACTGCATGTGTACCGTGACACGTGCCTGTTTCTATTTGTTCAATGTTTCAAAATTTAATATCATCAGTACTAACGGAAAAATTCTTCAAATTTGGTATAACTAGCGACCCGCCCCGGCTTCGCACGGGTAGTATATAATGTTCGTAGACATCTGGGGGCGCGGCGTGGGGTGGTCGAATCAAGTGAGTCCCATCATAGCTGCGAGATCCGCGCTTGAATTTATTATCTCACGAGCTAGTTTTTATTTTGCGACAACACGACAACATGCTTTTAATATATCTCAGAGAGAACCCAAGTCGTATTGTAGTGTAATAGGTATGAGTTTTATTGATATCGTTAAATACACACATTAGTTTTAGACATTCCCACTACAGAGTGAACTATCACTGCAGGCAGCTCGGAGTCAGCGTGGTGGGCGGCGAGCGGGCTGCGCGAGGGCGTGGCGGCGGCGCACGCGGCCGCGTCGCAGCGCCTGCTGGCCGCGCTCACCACGCACCACCACCTGCTGGACCACCTGGCCGCGCACCGCCGCTACCTGCTGCTGGCGCAGGGCGACTTCGTGCACCACCTCATGACGCTGCTGCAGTCAGTTGCACTTTATTTTGTTCGTTGCACTATTTTGTTACGAGTATAATTTACTTATTTTTAATAAAACCTTGACCGTAATAAAAATGAATAGTTTGAAAAATCTAAAAGTGCACGCCTCATAATCTCATTTTTCACAATACAATAATTGTTAAAAACAATTAAACCAAATCGAATTAGACCGTGAAATTAAATAGGGTTCTATTCATAGCTATACTGAAATGTATGAAAAAAAAGAACTTGATCAGTGAAGTCTTTCGGTAGTTATCGTGACCACATACAGGATCCGCACATACAGACACACGGACGTCCAAGACAGAACTTTTTAAAACTTTTTTTTATTAGTATAACCTTCAAGCGGTCGCGCGGCGTCGATTCGACCGTGCTCAATACATTTTCGCTCATAATATTATTATTACTTGTCACGTGTGTTTCTCATTTCTAGTAGCTTGTCGCTATGTCATTATGAGCAAAATAGAAAGTTTACCCCCGCAAGTTACTCTTCCCGCAACCCATAAATCCCTATTGTTTTAGTCGCGGCACAGGCGTCGAAAGCACACCGCGCGACTGTCGTCGAAAAGGTTACGCGCGACGCTCAATGCGATATATAATATTTGTTCGACTATCACCTAATATTATCGAATTAGGCTTATAATACTGCTATTATTTATAAAATGAGGCGTAGACCGCTAACACCAAGTGTAACACTTGAGGAACTACTACGAGAAGATGAAGAAGAGAGTGAATTAGAGTTCAGCGCTCAGGCTCAGAAACATCCGACCACATCGCTTCAGAGGGTTCTCAATTTGCTGAGGAATCAAACAGCTCGGTTTCGGAAGCTGTAAAATATGTCCAACAAGAAAAGTCGTGTCGAAGAAATATTTGCAGCAGTCACACTACATTCATTTGCAATAAATGTTATTTTGACGAAGAAACTGAGCCTGATGAAAACTAAATCATAGTTTTATTATGTTTTATTATTATTTTACCATTTTTAGTCTTTACTGTGTAAACTAGTCTGAGGTATGTAAAAAGGTTTTGTGTTCCTAAAATATTGTTTGATCCAAAGAATTCTTGAGCTGTGTTAGTTGATTTAATAATTGTTTCTTTTTCTTAATTTAAATTACTTGTTTATACTAATTATACTTTAAATAAAATGATAATATATATCTGTCTACAAAAAAATAATGATTATTGGATAATCAATTTTTTATTTCTCTCATATATCCCATAGGTCTTTTCGATTACGCGCGACCGCTGCCGTTACAAATGACCACGCGCCCGCTTGAAGGTTAAATAACAAAAATGATATTTAAAATATCATTAGTTTTTAAAATAGTATTTTTTCTTAATACGTGTGTGTATACATTATTTTACAAATGCGATAAATAGAGACATTTTAAGTGAGACATTAAAAATCAGTCGTTTTACGTAAAGTGAGAGTAGAACCCACTTCAACGCTTCGCTTATGAGGCGTGCAAAACTATCGGGATTTTAATACAGATACAAATTTTGAATTTTATATGTATATGATATTTTAATCGGCGCCGTAGAGAAGAGCTGAACAAGCCAGCGACGTCGCTGTACGTGCACAATCTGACGTGCACGCTAGAAGCCGCAGTGCGCGCCACCAACGCGCAGTTCGAGCCGCCGCATGTTTTGGCACGTTTGCACGTCAACTTGTACCCTAATTGTAAGTAAAAAAAAGTTTGAAGTATTTTTGCATATATAAATTTATAAAAAAAATGCACGTTAAAATGAGAAATAATAATAAAAGACTTTTTTAAAAATATAATTTAATATAGTGTATATAATTTTGCGTCCAGGCGACGGTCGCGAAGACAGCGGGTGGGACGTGTTCGCGCTGCAGTACCGCGTGGACGGGCCGCTGGGCACGCTGTTCCCGGCCACGTGCGCGGCGCGGTACCGCGCGCTGTTCACGCAGCTGTGGCGCGTCAAGCGCATCGAGCACGCGCTGCACCGCGCCTGGCGCGACCACGCCATACTGCAGAAACGACTCAAGCACGTGCCGGGTGAGTTTAATACATTATTTCATTAAATTACTATTTACTTTAGTTCAGCTGCGGCTAAAAAATTTTATTAAAAAAACCTTATTGATACACTTATTTTTATTAAAATGGGTGACTTTTATGAAATTATTTCATTGTAACTGTATATTTGTCAATCGCGCATACACGGAAACATAAACGTATATCTGATTTATTTGCTTTTTAATTTGAATCAAGCACAGTATGTACAATATGTATTGTAAGTCTTTAGTATTTCATTGCTGGAACTTGTCTTAAGAAAAAGCCTATTAAAGCCTAATTCTTCACGCAGAATTTGTTTCGAAAAATGTAGGGTTTTTTCACTATTTAGACTATTGTATACTTTCACCTCTGAGCACCAAATGAATAATAAAGGCCCTAGCATTAGAAAACTAAGTAATGCTCGACCGCATTGACCTCGCTCGCGACCGCTCGGTATCGACTGGTCGACGGAGGCCGTCCGTGTCAGCACGTGTCACGTGTCCCGCCGTGCCGCCAGAGGTGTGGAGCCTGATGCGGCGCGTGTCGTGCCTGCGCGCGGAGGCGCTGCGGCTGTGCGGCGCGCTGCAGGAGGCCAGCTGCGAGGGCGCGGAGACGGCGTGGGCCGAGCTGCTGGCCGCCGCCGCCGCGCGCGCGCCGCTCGACCGCCTGCTGCACCTGCACCTGCGCGCGCTCGACCGCCACTCCATACACGCCATGATACACCACTCCACGCAGGTGACCGCACCGGAGCCGTGACGACGGACTGAACTTAATCGTTCTGTAAACAACGTACTGCTGACCGAAAGCCTCTTCTCTATATAGAAGAAGGGTTGGAGCTTAATCCACCACGCTGATCGTCGGGTTGGCGGATAATTTCCCTATCATGAGTAACGATCGTTATCAGGTGTCTATGATAACAACCGGAACCGATGGCTTTATTTGCTCTCCGAGGCACTGTGGGGAGATCCACAAGGACACACACCTAGACTGGAAACAAATATTTGTACAAATGCAAATATCTGTCCCGAGTGTTTGTATTGGAATCCTTCAAACACTTCTCAAACTCGATCTTTAGGATAACATTTATGTTGCGCCTTCAAAATAGTCCCCATTAAATATTATGCACTTGGGCTAACGTTTGGACTGGAATCCTCGAAACACTCTTAAAACTTGGGAAAATTTTGGGGATAGCATTTAGTTCTTTCAGCTATGCGCTTTTAATGTCATCTATGGTTGTAAAACGATGGCCCTGTAAGGTTCTATTTATTTTTGGAAAAAGAAAAAGTAACACGGAGCTTTGTCTGTACTGTTTTTATTGTACCGGGCTTTAGTCTATTAGAAACAGGACTGTTAGAAACGAATGATATCTATATTGGGAAAATTCGTTGCTGGTTAAGTTATCGTGTTGCGAGGGTTCTTTATGAAACACTGATTATGCCGTCGAAATTTGCCGCAGGTAGGGAGGGGGCCGCTGGCGAGCTTCTTCTATTACCGGATAGTCTTGTAGTCGATTGCCGAATGGAACGCTGGCGGATTTTTATATGTTTATTTTTAGCTCGCCAGCGGACCCTGCCTCAACCCTGGACTAGTTATTAAGTTATTTCTTAAACAACATTGCGAACTTATGGCCGAAGCATGGCCTTACCCCGGCATGTTGTAATATGGATCATCCCTTATACAAATAATATTCAAAGGCACTCAGTGACTTTTATCTTAAGGTCTAATAATTTAAACCTTATTTGTAAGATTTACTTTTTTAACATATATTTATTTAAAAATAGGAATTGCAGTCGTACTTGGGTAATGTGTTAAATGAAACACTAGCGCTACGTAGCTTCGAGACGACGCTGCATGCTGGTATTAATACTGAACTAGAGCGCCGCGAACGACTGGAGCAGTTGAAAGCCGAACGGTTAGCACGAGGTACATAAATAAAATAATAAAAACAATCTCGCAATCTCCACTTGCTCTCCCTTCTTTACTGTATCCTATACAATCCTTTATCTCCTTCTTATTTAAAAGAACGTTTTATATTCCTTGGTTCCAATTCTGACCTTCATCTAAATCTTCGATCACGCGGTGACAATAGGCTAAAGATGTTCGCTTCGCAATCGCAAGCGTACAGCAATTCTTTTACAATAAAGGCAGCCAAACTATGGAATAGCTTACCTGGAAAAGTTCGCCATTCCGATTCGTTGTCAACTTTTAAGAAACGCTTATACAATCATTATCTCTCGCTTTAATCGCTTTCGTATTATTATATGCTATGTATATTGTATGTTCATATGTTGTATATATATGTTTATGTTGTATATATGTATTTTTTTTATGTTGTATATTTATGTATGTATTTATGTATGTATTTATGTATCTATGTAGATATATGTTGTAAGTATTTTATATGTATACATATTTTTATATAAATCAATTTATGTTCTGTATACTTATTTTTATTTTTCCCTTTTTTTGTGTCAGTCATGTGTCAGTACATACGCGTATATTTTGTATCTACAATTATATTTATCTACGCTTACACTATCCCGCATTTTATTTTATTTTATTATAAATAGTCTCCTTCGCCTGGGGTTGTCTGGAAGAGATTGCTTAGAGCAATAAGACCGCCTTTGCATGCTGTCAGTAAATCTTTCTACTCTTCACTTATTTTTTTTTTTTTCTCTGTACATTTATAAATATATACTATGTTAATGTTCACCTCAACTTTGTGTATGCAATAAAGTGTTTAAATAAATAAATAAATAATAAATAAAAATTAAAATTAAAAACAAATTATGGCGTATATCTATATATATTATTATTAAATTAAGTATAAATATAAATTATTTTTAGGAGAATATGCATTCACTGCTTCTGATGAAGCACAAGATAAAGAAAAGAAAAAAATATTCCAACAGTTCTTAGGTAACCGAAAGGCGGATCTTAATGTTTGGGCACGCACTTACCGGTAAGTTGTTGTAATATTCATTAACTAATATCTATTTTATAAATATAAAATTTTATTCCAATAATAAAATATAAAGTACTTTTTACCTTGAATGTAGTAGAAAATACTTGATAGAATTAGGGAAAAAGCTTATGGGCAAGTGAATATATTATAAGTTATATAGATTTAGATAGACATGTTGCTATTATAGTGTAATCATAAATTTGAATTTTAACATGAATGTTTGTTTCTTTAGAGGTCATGTGACAACTCTAATCCTTAAGCTGGCCTTACATCCGGAAGTCTCGCTACAAACGCTCGCGTTCCGACTGGACTACAGCGACTTTTACAAACGAGGCGACGCTAAATTACACGAACCGTTAACTTACCAACACAAAAGACTCAGCGAGATTGGACTTAATTTAGCGAAGGTACTAATTTATATTTATGTGCAGAAACAGAATTATTAGTAAATAAAATCATATAAATAGTATAGTAAATGTTTATACTTAATAATATAATTTAGCCACTACTCTATTTAAAATAATTATTATTATAAAATACAAAACTAAAAAAGTTTTGAGATGGGCTGATCGACATCAATTCATGAGCATACTTTCACCAATGTAGTAGTAAATGTCATAAGTAATAATAAGACTATGTACTAGGTATGTTCAATACTTATAATCAATACTAATACTATTGGGAAAATCCTTAAATCGTTTGTTCTATTATATATTGTGTACATCAGTCTCAATACTTATTTAAATGGTGATGAAACATCGAATAAAACATCGATATATCGTTCATAAACTTCGATGTTTTTAACATTTTTAACATCAATGTTTCACTTTTAAAAATATCGATGTTTTTATGAGTGATGTTGCATCCCTGAGTGCGGCGGTATACTTTCATTATTTTTTTGAACATGTTGCACCTCATGGATTTTAATGAAACTTGCCATGCTTTTAGGCAAGGTATAGACATTTATTATATATATTTTTTGGTACAAGTGGTAATTCAATTCGATCTGATAGAAATCAATAAAAAATTTTTTTTTTTGCATTTTTTCATATCTATATTTAGGCTTGGCTCATAGAGAATTGCTATAAGATAAGCTGTAAAGTCTACCATAACAACTAAAATTGGTTTTATTTTCCTAGCTTTAAAATGAACAAAAATATGCTACTTTGAAGAAAAGTCGCCCCAGACACTTTTTTTTCAAATAGCTCCTCAATTGACTAAGACAGTGTTTCCTAACCTTTTTTAGGCCATGCCCCACCTTAACATTTCTAAATTTTTGGAGTTTACTCCTTAAGAATCGATTTTCATATATAAGGCGCCCGGTATGAGAAAAATATGAGAGGTAAAATGTACTGATGAATGACCTCGTTACTTTTTCGGTGCACGCGCACCTATGGTGCGGTGCGAAAGTAATGTTGCTCTAATTAATATTGAAAAATAATATTTAAAAAATAAATGATAATTCTCAGATAAAAATAATTACATAATTTATCAACATTCCTAATGAAATATTTGTGCACATCTGAAATTGACTATTGTGAAAAGTTTAATGTAAAATATTTCGCCGATTAGTTACAATAAATGTATATAAAATGAATAAATATATATTTATATATGTATATTATTTTCATTAATTTGTTAATTTACCCTTTCATATGGTATCAATCTTATTTTCAATTGGATAAACTCTTTTTGCGTATGTTTAGACAATCGTACTTAAGGAGTAAACTCCAGTCGTGCGTCGGAGCTGACACACACATTTTTTTTTATGCATAATTTTTAACATTTAAAATTGTTTTGTTCCCTTAAGAAATATAAATGATAAGTTTTAGGAAGAAATCACTATGAAATTGTTATTTTGATAATCGTAAGTAAAATTTCAAAACATAATGAAAAAAAAAACTGAAATTTATAGACGTAAGCTGTCAAAAAGACAATAAACGGTTGGACAAGGTATAGCATTGCATTTAAATAATCCAAAGCGAAAGGGTTAAAGTTGTGTCGAGTCCATTTTTAAATTGCCCCCCTTAACTATCAAATAGCCCCCCAGTGGGGCGTGGGCCCCACGTTGGGAAACACTGGACTAAGATATAGAGCTAACATCTCCTCGATCAATTACTATTAGTACCCTCTACAATATAACATAGGTTACGATATAGGTTCCTATCGGGGGCAGTTTTGCTATGAAAGTACGGCTAGACCCTTTACTACGTACCACACATTCACATATTGCGCTTATCTAACGTTGTAATAGTCGTGACCATATCGCCACACCTCGTATCTATTTCTACGACTGATTTTATAAGTTGGAATGACACAAAAACTAACCTGTACACGGGTTTAAACTATCATAGGCATATGAGTTTTAATTTAGTTTTGCCTTGCCTTCTAATTTCATGTTTGTTTAATTTACAGAGCAAATTAATAGATCACAGTAAGAAAAAGTGACACGTATCGACGGAACCGCCCACTTTGAGCGTCTGCGTACCGTGGATCGGTTTCGGCTGCATTCCTTTCAACTAAGCTGATGTAAAATAATATTTAATTTGTATAAAATATACTAACTGACCAACAGTGATAGTTTACGTTTTTTTTTTTTTCAAATAATATATTTTCAAAGAGATGTGGGTTATAATTCAACATTTTTTTAAAAATTACCAATCTTTTTATTACAAATCTCCTGGTATCTGATTTTAATATTTTATGTGTATTCATTACAAAGAAAAAATTGTAGTACTCTCGATTGAATTAACTGGATCTGTAAGTTTAGATGGCTATGAAAAACAATTTATCAATTTGGGTGAAAAATAGAAACATATTACTCATAATTACCTTTTTTCTAAATTGTATGGTACACAGAAATTAAACATAAATTTATTCATAAATCAAGAATAGATTCTCATCTAACAAAGTTATATATACCATTTCAGACTATGATATCTTTGTGTCATGTCCACGTCCACGTGACTGGACGTCTGAGGACGCATTGTAAAAGTAGAATAGAATAGAATTTATTTAGGAATGCTTACACACTGTTATACATACAATTAAATAGACAAATATACACATAGGTACATAGCACATAAAAACTATAACTAGGTAAACTATTGGTAATGACAAAAAGAAATACTTAAAATTACAAATTCTTAAATGCAGTTAAAAAAAAAAAATATATATATATATATATATATATATATACACACATATATATACAGGGTGACTGGTGAATTACCATCGACATTCGGGGAGAGCGCTCGGCGCACGGTTCCCACTCGAATCATGTAAAAAAAATAGGTAAATATTAATAAACTTTTAAGTAAAGTTACTCAACAATTATCCAATTATTTACGCATCGTCTGGACACCCTAGCAGCTAGCTGCACTTTCGACACAAAACAGGTGGTTTATCTACGTCCAAACGCCGCCACGTGTAAACAGGGTAGCAGGATAAACAAGCATGATCCAGTCCCCCTTAATACTTTAATCCTGGCTTAGGAAAGGCAAAAATACTAAGATATTTTACTCGTTTAAGCAACAAATTTGTTGACTAGGTAAATTATGTGACTTTGGCAATTTTTAGGTGTGAACAAGCGACACATTACAAAACCTGTGCATGTGCCGCCGGCATGACTGGAAAAGTGTCATCGCTTCATTTATTTGAATTGAAATTTATGAAAATTTGGTCAAAAATTAAGTACCTATTTTTATTGCATGACCCGAATGGGAACCGCGCGCCGAGCGTTCTCCCCAAATATCGATGGTAATTCACCAGTCACCCTGTATATATATATATATATAATTGACAATGTGCGTAGATATAAATATGCACAACAGTGTAATAAAAATTCCTCAAAAGGTAACCACTCAGTTGTGTGATTGTGGCATCCGGAGAAGCCACAATCCTGATTTTATGTGGTCCCTGATAAATCAAATTCTGTTAAGACGGTCGAACAGCTAACAATAGATATAATTTCTACACAGAGTTAATAAAAAGTATCTCAATGTATGTAAACTGGTGTTAAATTGAAGTGGAACGTAATTATTCTGTCTACGTAGTTATAACTTTATAAGTATCCCTATGGTGCTAAACAGTGCTATCGGTGCGCTTACGTCACTCAGTCCCATCGCGTCCATCACGACGCGAGCCCGTGATACTGAAACCGTGCGTGCTAAATAATGAGTTTATAAAAGTCCAGCCGGGACGGTCGAAGTAATAATTTATATTGTGTTTCAACCCTTTCAACGCCATGGACAGATAGAAACTCTGGATATTCGTGCCCTTTGCGCCACATTTCTACAAAAGCTTGCAGGAGTCTTTATTTATAAAAGTACATTTACTTTATTTTAAAGGTTGTTTTTGGTTTTATGAAATATGTAACAGTTTAGTACCCTATAATTACATATCAACATAGAACAGTAAAAACACAATCACATAAAAATTTCAACGTACCCTGGGTACGGTTTCTATTATTACATGCGTGTAACAAGCTACTACATTGCTTACCGCTGACATTCATACAATTTTGTTGAATCTTAAACTAAGAGAAATTTATCCGAACAAGTGAAATACGTAAACATACATCATAGATCACCTCCAACAGATACCGCATGAAGAGTACTCTACGGCCGCAACAAATTAGCTCAAATACGCCTACTTTATGAACGAATCGTCAACTTTAGTATCGATGTCGTCCAGATAGTAAGCGTGTGATCATAAGCTTAAAATTTATTGACATAAATAATATATTTTTATGCCATAAAATATTTTAGACCAACCGGTAATTTTAGTTATATTAAAAAGTCATACAATTCCATCTGCAATAAAAAAATCAAAAAACCCGACTGCGTAAAATACTCTTATTATAAACTAAAAAGAATAAAACAATTTACTAGCTTTCATTTGATACCCATATTGCTACAGTAAGAAAAAAAAAATCAACTCCCCCCTCATTCTGCCATTTGCGGGCGCCATTTTGAAAATTTATATAGCCTATGTCACTACTACAATTTAGACTAATCCAACAATCCAACCTCATATGTCAAAAACCGTCCAGCCGTTTGGGCTGTAGTGCGTGCCAAAGAAATGGACATACATACATATATACATACATACATACACTCGAAAAACATAACCCTCCTTCTGTCGCAGTTGGGTAATAAATTTCATTCGAATATTCTAGTGAAGTTCAAGTTATATTGAACATTTTCTTATTGAATTTCTTGCACTGATTGGTAATAATTCTATAAATATCCTTTTCCTGAAAATCAGTAGTACTGGAAAAACACGCTTAAACCTTATCGTAAAATATCGATATTTTTTATCATCTATATCTATACTAATAATAAATCTGTTAAAATCTCCGTTTTATTAATACACTATATATCATCAAGAATAAATTTTAATAGCGCGATTATATTTCAATCATCTCTTATAATTTTTTGTTTGTGCGCGTATCACGTAAAAAGTACAATACCAATGTAAATAACTTTAATACATAAAAATTATACATAACTCACAGTATCATTTAGTTTTTGTTTCATTGTAATTAAATTTAAAAATAAATATTTAAGAAAATAGAAATAGGTACCTATGCCTACGCGACATAGACGCCATCTGTTCTAACGAATCTTAAAAACTCACAAAACTTATTTTTGAGTTATTATTTTGTTAAACTTAAAAGTTTACTAAATATGTCGGATAGGAATAGAAATCGTTTTAATATTTTAGATAAACATCATTTTCAATTAATTTACTATTATGTTAAATGTTACTAAATATAAAAACGATATTCTACCATTACCTATACGATAGATGGCGCAGAATATGTAATATAATTTTCTGAATCGCGCTGACCAAAACTTCGGTCAAAAGAATGACACTCGCTCGTATTTAAAAAAATTGTTTTTCCTTTTTTGCATTTAAGGGGGTCATCCATGTGATGGGCTCAAAAAATCCATTTTATCATTTTTTCATAAATTGCTTTCTTAGTTTGTCTAGAATACGGCAGAAAAGTGTTTTTTGAAAATTCGAAGTCGTTTTGAAGATACAGCAGGTAGAAGAAGCAGCTGTTCGGAGCGCTGAGTTGGCAGTCGTTAGTCAGCAGTGTGTACGGTCGGCTTTATACCTGGCACCTTTTACATATATATACGCCCTACACAAATACACGTTCATACAAGTTTCTACAGGTTTAAAAAGGAATTTCTATAATTATTAAATATTTTACTGAAGTTATTTTAGTCTTGGTTTAACTTCGAAGAGGGCAACAACTAAAAATTATTTCTTTTCATAATGAGTGGACGGAAAGGAAGTACGAGTGGAAATGTTCTTCAGATGAAAACCCTCAACATCAATTTTGTCCAGAAGGCGAAGACAGTTGGTGTAAATGGCGTAAGGCAGAAGCTAAGAATGAGCTCGACCAATTTCATCACGATAAACCATCTACAATACCACAAGTACAAGTAGCTATCAAACCTGTTTTCGAAGATTTATCGAAAGATGAACTATTAATTCGTTGTTTAGGAGCAGAGACACAAAACAACGAATCTTCTAATTCGCTGATTTGGACTTTTGCTCCTAAGCATCTCCATTCTGGCCCCAAGATAGTTGAAATTGCTAGCTACTTATCAGTTATCATCTTTACTGAAGGTTTTGAAGATGTTTTGAAAGTAATGTCGGTTATGGGATGCCCTATTGGCCGCGAAGCCCATATTATGTTGAGAAACGTGATGAAAAGCGAATCTCACGTTCTGAGCGGCGCGTAAGTGATTTATTTTATTTTATTATTTGAATTCTTTATTGTACAACAAATACATTAATATAAGTGTGTACAAAAGGCGGGCTTAACGCTACTGCATTCTCTACCAGCCAACCTTGGTATGTACAAGAAAGTATTGTGTGTAGGTGTACAATAAACAATAAACAATAATAAAATATAATATGACATTATATAACATAACAAAATATAATACAATATAATACAATACAATACAATACAATACAATATAATACAATACAATACGATACAATACATTACAATATAATGTAATGTAATCAAATATAAAGTGTGATAAAATAATATGACGATACTCCAGCTCAGTCATTGCGGCCAATATTCTCCTGATTAAGGAGATATTTTTTTACGGAGATTTTGAAGGAGTGTTTAGAGGGCGCTTTCCTTATCTCTTCCGGTAGTCTATTCCATAGTCGTACGGCAGTAACAGCGAAAGAGTTCGACATAAATCCTGAGCGATGTGATGGAAATGTTAACAAAAGGTTTTCCGTGGAGCGCAGTGGCTTATCATGAGCGTCGGCTCTGAACAAAAATTTACTAAATAAATAATCGGGACAGTTACCACTGTTTAGAATAGAGTACAACATGCAAAGAACTCTCATCGATCTACGACCCCGTATCGTAAGCCAATTCAGGCGCGAGCGATATGAAGATACGTGATCAAACTTACGTAGATTAAATACGAAGCGGATGGCCGTATTAAGGAGTCGCTCAAGTTTGTTCACCAAATCCTCACTCGCGTCAAGGTAACATACATCACCGTAATCTATTAAAGGTAAAAGTAATGTGTTCACAAGCTGAACCTTGGTTGTAATGGGCAGAAAATGTTTTAAACGCATCATACCATGCAAAGTACTGTAAAATTTACGGGACAAGTCTCTCACATGATCAGACCAGTTCAAGAATTTATCCAGCGTAATTCCGAGATCTTTCACGGATTCTGAAAATTGAATTGAACAATTCTCGTAACAAAGCTTGTGTGCCGCTATATCAATTTTTGCTAGTTGTTTACGACTACCAATGATGATAGCCTGACACTTCGCCGGATTAACTGCAATGCCATAGTTTGCAGACCACTGAGATATCTGCGATAAGTCACGATTGAGGGCGGCAATAGTGTCAGCCAAAGCATCAGTGGCAGTATGTTGATAAAGCTGCAAGTCATCTGCATAAAGGTGGTAGCTAGAAGTAAGAAGAGAAGTGACAGAGTTGATAAACAGAGAGAATAAAAGAGGAGAAAGTATACCGCCTTGAGGAACGCCTGCATTCAAACCGCACCAATCAGAGAAATTCTGATCTAAGCGAATAGCCTGCTGACGCCCTCGAAGATATGATGAGAACCATTGCATAGCGGAATCTGAGAAATTTGCGTGAGCCAGGCAAGCAAGAAGCAAGTCGTGGTCCACAGCATTGAAAGCATTGCTAAAGTCAATGAGGACAAGAATTGTGACGCTCTTGTTTTCCATAGCTTCTCTTATATCCTCAGTTACCTTTAACAACGCTGTAGTAGTACTGTGTCCCGCTCTAAAACCAGATTGGAATGGGTTCAGTAAGTTATTGGAGAGTAAAAATTGGGATATTTGGTGATATACAATGCATTCTAGTACCTTGGAGAGAAAAGGTAAAATGGAAATTGGACGATAATGCTTAGGCAGAGAGGGATTTGATATTTTAGGGAGTGGGAGAACAAATGCCTTTCGCCACATGTCTGGAAAAGAACTAGATGTTATAGAAAAATTAACAATATGTGTAATAACGTATAGGAGAGGATCTAAAAGAAGGTATATCATAACATAGTTTATGTCGTCACAACCCATGGAGTTAGAGGAGAACGACTGTATACATTTTTTAACCTCAGACTCGCTTACGGTCGATAAATTGAATGTTGAAGAGTTTTTTGGCAAACAATTTATCTCAGAGAGCGTTTTAGATTTTGTTTGTTTGTCAAGTGTAGGCGTTATAGCGAAATAGGTATTTAGTGTATTTAAATCAATACTGCATCTGGCTTCTGTATGAGCAGGTTTGCCTATGCCAATGGATTTAAGAAAGGAATAAGTATTAGATGAAGAAGAAAACTTAGATAACTTGTCAGAGATATATTGGCGCTTTAAATTTCTACACAGCTTATTGCATCGATTCCTTGCAGCCTTATAAATTGTCCAATTCACATCTGTACGGTCATTTTTATACCTGCGAAAAGCTCGATCTCGTTTGGCCCTGGCTTTACGATAATCATCGTTGAACCATGGACATCGATTGTGTTTTATTTTAATCTGTCGTAATGGAGCATGTCGATCAAATAAATCTATAATTTCCTTGCGCAAGCACTCAACCTTCTCATCCACCGTCTCCATGTCCAATAAATCGGTCCAGTCAATAATTGAGGCGTCACACCGAAGCTTGTCTAAATCGATTCCAGAGTAGTTTCTGAGTTTTAAGGTTTTAGACTTAGCTTTCGGTACTTTGATAGCGTAGGAGGCAAATATCAAGTCATGAAGAGAGAAAGCTGGAGCGAGGTATTGCCCATATCTATCAATCAAGTTTACTTGAGACACTATGATTAAGTCAAGTAATGTATCGCAAGTATTAGTATGATGAGTTGGTTGCAGAGGCAGAATGTTTAAATTTAGTGATTGTACAACAGAGCCCAATTTTTGAGCCCGATAGTTATTTTTCATCTTACATGTGTTCAAGTCACCCATTACAATGACATGAGTGTAGTTTTTTTTTTTTTTTTTTTTTTTATAATTTGATAGGCTTGCGTTTGACCACTATTTAACTATTATTATTATTTTTACTATTTTTTTAGGTGGACAGTAAATTACACCGACTGCCACTTTAACACCAAAGTTTAGTTCAATAAACAAGTACTCAGCGGGCGAACCATATGAGGAGGGAGATTGGTCTATGATTTTAAAAGACAGATTACTTCGGAGATATATAGCCACGCCTCCTCCTCCCCTGCCAATGCGATCATTGCGTATTAGTATGAAACCCGGAATTGAAAAGGAAGTAGAAAGTAAAGATGGCTTTAACCAAGTTTCAGAGATAAGAACAGCATGTAAATTTTTTAAGTTGAAGGTATTATAAATTTCTGAGAAGTGGCTTGGCACACTTTGTGCATTAATATGACAAATATTTAAATTACGAGAGTAAGGTGCCAAGTCATTTGCTAGATGTTCACCTAACGTTAAGCCGTCTTCATCCGTGGAGTAAAAAGAATCACTTAATGCTGAGCAAAAGGAATCATCGCTAGAACTAATATTTTCATACATAGATATAAAATAAAAATAAAATATATATAAATATAATAATGAGAATAAAATAAATATAATTTAAAATATACAGTGCTATTTAGCTTAAATGTATTTCAATTATATGCCTTTATTGCACACCCTGCTGGCTAAAAAAGAATATATATATAATTATAATACAATTAACAAAAAAAAAGCAGAATTGTATTTAACATAATCAAAAACAATAAAAAAAGGTAGTGTAAAAAACATTTAAAAAAAAATTAAAATTAAAGCAGCAAATAACAATAATCACTTTTACAGTATTAGAATTAAGTTAATTAACTCGTTCCCTTACTTTACTTTATCCCATAGTAATAATATTATACAACAAATATATAATATATTCAAGTTATTTCTGGCCATGAATACAGTATGAGTTCAATTAAGCAATATTTTTAGATCAACCCTTCAAACATTTTAGTGTGGATAATAAGAAAGACCAGGCAGAAATACAAGTATCTGTATCAAAAATCGTCACTGGTTTTGACCTATGATAAAATAATACAAAGTGGCGACTGGCGGCTGACATAATAACAAAATTGTCTGTAAATAATTAATTAAAGTTTTGCATTGTAAATATGTATAATAATGTAAATTTTCAAAATCAAAGTTAAATAAGTAGGTAGTTGTTTGACATAACTAAAAACCATATACAAATACATCAAAGAATTGAATTCATAAAAGTGTAATATATACGTCAAAAAGAGCAATTAACATAAATATATGAAATTGACCGATATAAATAAACATTAACGTTATTTAAAAATTTAAACATTAGTATGTGCGATAATATACAATAAAATAGGCAGAAATACAGGTACCTGTGTCAAAACTCATGACTGATTTTGATAACTTTATGATAAAATAATGAAAAGTGGTAGCTGACTTGAAAAACAAAAGTTAAATAAGTAGGTAATTCATTGACCGTATTTGCTAGACACAACCTACATTTACATAATATATTCAATGTAGTTTGTGACTAAAAGCCATACAAACAGTAAAGAATTGAATTTAATGACTCAAATGTTAATATTTCATCAAAATATATTCGTTTTGATAAGTTTCAATGTTTTGTGGGTAATTGAAGAAAAATAAATAGCAAACAAATGTAACAATTGAACTCACCTCCTTTAAAAAAGAAAATATATATATATATATATATATATATATATATATATATATATATATATATAAAAGTTATAATAAATGTTATAACAACAACTGCAAACTGTTATTGCTGTACTCGCATGTTAATTTGAAGAAAAATTACACTAATAGACCTTTACATGATTGTCATACATTAGGTTTCGATTTTAACAAAATACTATGGTATACAATTTCACAGACATACTGATGTAATATTTATGTAGGTTTTTTAAAGTTCTTTCTTGTTACTGGTCTTGCACTAGTACTAGCCATTTGTCCTGGACTATTTTTTTTAGATTGTTCATCACTAAGTTTGTTTGTAGGTGATGATACTAAAGGTTGTGAGCTTGCGTACTTCAATATAAGCCCCTCAAGATCTTCTATAGATGAAATCCTTTTACGGTCACCGTTAGGTAATTTAATGTACACATTACCATTAAGCGTCCAGCAGTTTCGGATTCCAAAATGCTTCCGAGCCTTCACAAACAATGCTTGTCGATTTTTAGTTAGGAATTCGCTTACGACCACTGCCGAGGACTTTAATTTTTTCTTATTGCTCCAGATAATTTGTTTAGTACTCATGTCACCAAAACGAACCAGTATAGGACGAGGATGATTATTACTACTGGTACCGAGTCGATGGCAGTGTTGAATTGCTGATGGTTGAATGTGTGGCAGATCCATGAGAACATGAACCGTGCTCAGCACCGTGGAGATCAAGTTTTCACCTTTCGCCTCATCTATACCACCAAACAAGAGAACATTCCGCCTAGACTGACTGTCCACCTCATCAATCTGTGCTGCCAGGTTACTTGTAAGAGACTTAAGAAGACTAAGTACATTCCAGACAGAGGACTTAAACTCTTTGAACTCAGCAGCGAGTCTATCCACACTATTTTTAGAAGTCTCATTGGTGGTGCTTTTCAGCTGCTTTTCAAAGTCTGCCATACGTTTATTTAGTGACTCCTCAATATTTCGGTGCACTTCCAAAATATCTTCCAATTTAGCCATAGTTTAATTATTTACGTACAGATAAAAATGTTTCCGTTATGTATAATATTAATATGTGAGATCGATGTGTAGCCAGCAGGTGCAGGTAAAGATAAACTCACATGAAAACTGTGGTGATAGTCGAGATTATATTTACTCACTTCACTTTTAAATAAATAAATATTTTAAACTAAAATGTACTAGTTCTATTTATTAAAAATTAAAAATAAACTAGGAGCTCTGTTCAGGAGAGTATTCACTTTTTGACACCTACCGCCAAAAAACCCGTGATGCCGTTTAACAAGCCAGGATTGACTCAGGAGCTGCACAATCTGCTTTGAAAGAGTTTCAAGAAGAACAGGAAGGAATACTCTATGGACCAGGCATCACCGATTGAGGATGAGTTGAAATTTTCATATTAAAGCGGACTTAAGACGGAATGAACTATTGGCGATCAAAAATTCCCAAATTTTCGATTTTTTTATAGCAAAAAACAAAAAATTTTTTTCAGATAAGACAATCAGCCGGAATCGTAGAGGAAGTGCGAGCCCATTTTTTCGAGGCGGAGTTGTTCAGCACGCTGTAACCTGTGTTCTACATCATATTTTTGACTCAAAGTTTATATTGATTCTGTCAAAATATATGTTAATAAATGATAATAAACTTAATAAAGCTCTATTAGTCCGGTCATTTTAGACAATTGAAATAAAGAAAATTCCGACAGAGCCAAATCTTCGTAGAGACCTTAGGTTTACCACAAGGAATAAAGTGTCAAAAGTCCCCATCAGTCCCATGTGAGCTTAGGGACTATTTGGGGCCCAAGGTCAAAATTTTAGGTTTTTTGGATTTTTCTCGAAAACGGTAAGTTTTATCGAAAAAGTACCTCAGAGCAAAGTTGTAGATCTTAAAATTCTCTATAAAAATGGTTCCTATGATTTTTTCTCTAACAATAAGACACACTATTTCCCTGATATTGCGCTTGTAAGAATCATGTTCTACATAGTATGCACACATATGCCACGTATATACATATTTAGGTACTCAAGCAAGCAAAAATGCCTACTCGTGTCTCTTTTATGTATACATTATACTCATGGAATTATTATGTACTAGTAGTCTAGTCAATAAGTTCAAAAACGTGTTAAATAGAAATAAAGCTCCTAAAAATATGTGCCATAGCTCATTGGATTCGGAATGACGTCTAGAAAAATGTTTTTCAAGGGTATATTAGCACATAAAAAATTGCGATTGTTATTAACAAAAAAAGAAAAAAAAAACAAGGTATTTAGTTTTTCGTTACTAACTTTTAAAATAATAATATTTAAGGAATTTTGAAAAAAGATCCTGAAAGAGGAGAAAATTTCCAATAAAAAAGTCCCAACTCCCGGAACTCTATCTATATTATTTATAAATTTTTTTAACGCTGGAATTAGAGCTCCGCGAGGGCGTTACGGCATAGACGCGCCGCCTAAAAAGCCGGTATATCACCTAAAATATTTTTTTAAAAATATTAAATAACAATTTAAAAATTTGAATAAATTACAGTATAATCTAGACACTTGAACGAAAAAAACCTCGGTGAAAAAAAAAATTTTTGTCGATTTTTCAAAAAGTTACACCATTGTTAATTAACTAATTTTTTTCCAATCTCTGTTTTTATAAATTACGGTATAAAAGTTTAAATAATTGGTCTAAAAATATTTCGCTTCGTGGAGCTCTTTTTGTTTAGGTACTTAATAAAGTTATGCAATTTTTTTTTATTAAAGTTAATTATTTTGTTAATTATAATTTTTTTAAACTAACTAAAAATTAAATTTCTATAAAATGTTATCAAAAAAAATTTTTTTTGGTAATATATTATTATTGCTGTTTTCGCACTTGATATAGGTATTAATTAAAATTGGAAAAAAAAATTTTACGTCATTTTTTAAGAAATTTTTTATAAAAAAATAGACTATTTAGGGATTTTTGAAAAAAAATTTTTTACTATCTTATAGCATAGGTGAAATGGTGATTTTTTTAACAAAAATTTTTTCTTAAATATTTTTTTTTATATTTTATAATCGTTTTTTTTATATTTCAATTGTTTAAAAAATTAGTTAAGAAATTATTTTATTCTTAAAAATCATCATTTACCCTTTTCAATGGAATAACAGAGAAAATTTTTTTTTTTTTATAAATAATTTAATTGTTTATTAACTTAACAATTTGTTATTAACAAATAATATTAACCGTTATATTTTTTTTCGAAAACTTCAAAAAATTACAAAAACAACCATATATAGAATTTTATTTTTTTTGTATTTTTTACAATTTTTTGTAAAAAAAATACAAAAAAATTTTTTCTTAACTTTGTTATATATGGTTGTTTTTGTAATTTTTTGAAGTTTTCGAAAAAAAATATAACGGTTAATATTATTTGTTAATAACAAATTGTTAAGTTAATAAACAATTAAATTATTTATAAAAAAAAAAATTTTCTCTGTTATTCCATTGAAAAGGGTAAATGATGATTTTTAAGAATAAAATAATTTCTTAACTAATTTTTTAAACAATTGAAATATAAAAAAAACGATTATAAAATATAAAAAAAAATATTTAAGAAAAAATTTTTGTTAAAAAAATCACCATTTCACCTATGCTATAAGATGGTAAAAATTTTTTTTTTAAAAATCCCTAAATAGTCTATTTTTTTATAAAAAATTTCTTAAAAAATGACGTAAAATTTTTTTTTTCCAATTTTAATTAATACCTATATCAAGTGCGAAAACAGCAATAATAATATATTACCAAAAAAATTTTTTTTGATAACATT
Source organism: Euphydryas editha (assembly GCA_036937285.1). Lineage (NCBI taxonomy): Eukaryota > Metazoa > Arthropoda > Insecta > Lepidoptera > Nymphalidae > Euphydryas > Euphydryas editha. Next base: position 10,416,445 of record JAUPFZ010000004.1, read on the forward strand.
TTATAGAAATTTAATTTTTAGTTAGTTTAAAAAAATTATAATTAACAAAATAATTAACTTTAATAAAAAAAAATTGCATAACTTTATTAAGTACCTAAACAAAAAGAGCTCCACGAAGCGAAATATTTTTAGACCAATTATTTAAACTTTTATACCGTAATTTATAAAAACAGAGATTGGAAAAAAATTAGTTAATTAACAATGGTGTAACTTTTTGAAAAATCGACAAAATTTTTTTTTTTCACCGAGGTTTTTTTCGTTCAAGTGTCTAGATTATACTGTAATTTATTCAAATTTTTAAATTGTTATTTAATATTTTTAAAAAAATATTTTAGGTGATATACCGGCTTTTTAGGCGGCGCGTCTATGCCGTAACGCCCTCGCGGAGCTCTAATTCCAGCGTTAAAAAAAAATTATAAATAATATAGATAGAGTTCCGGGAGTTGGGACTTTTTTATTGGAAATTTTCTCCTCTTTCAGGATCTTTTTTCAAAATTCCTTAAATATTATTATTTTAAAAGTTAGTAACGAAAAACTAAATACCTTGTTTTTTTTTTCTTTTTTTGTTAATAACAATCGCAATTTTTTATGTGCTAATATACCCTTAAAAAACATTTTTCTAGACGTCATTCCGAATCCAATGAGCTATGGCACATATTTTTAGGAGCTTTATTTCTATTTAACACGTTTTTGAACTTATTGACTAGACTATAGGTACAACTGGAAGGCTTACTATACCTTGTACAATTTAGCTTGATCTTTTTGACAGATGTAAATTTTTTTGATTGACATAACTTTGCAATGACGAACATATTATTTTCTTAATTTAATGATTTTAAAAATTATAAAAACATTTAATAAATATCGATTACAAAAAATCATTATTAAAGATAAATAAATAAATTTAAATAGGTGGTTCAGAACATGAAACTAAACAACTTTTCCAAAGAAACATGGGACGAAAAGTGAAAAAAAATTCGACCCTCCCATAGAAAACTGCTCGATCACGTGGTCGATTTCGTATGGAGGGTCTCATTTTGAGGTCCAAAAATAACCCTGTAATATAAATGTAAGTTAATATAGTCCTTATTATGAATATTGACCCACCGTCGCTTATCTACCCAATGTTTTATAAGTCTAGTGCAATAAAGAATTTCACAAATAATACACCACATACATATATTATATATTACATATACATTTATTAAAAAAACGTTATTTTTTGGACTACTAGATATTTTCTGTTTCCCATCACTAGCCCGTCTGTAAAAAATCAAGCTAACTACGAAAATTTTAAAACTTTTTATTGCTTTAAAGTAAAATTTAAATAAGAACACTGAAAATAATAGACGCTTGTACAATGTTACAACGGTCGAAACAAAAATCCGACCCACCGACGTAACATTGTACAAGCGTCTATTATTTTCAGTGTTCTTATTTAAATTTTACTTTTGAAGCAATAAAAAGTCCTAAAATTTTCGGATAACGCTTGAATCTTTAGGGACTTTTGTGTTATATGTATTTTTTTAATATTTTTACGATTTTTAAAATAATTTAAAATTTGAAAATAATATGTTCGTCATTGCAAAGTTATGTCGAACAGAAAATTTACATGTGTCAAAAAGATCAAGCTAAATTGTACAGGGTGTAGTAAAATCCTGTCAAATAAAATTGAACTCTATATGTAATATGATAAATAATTGTAAAATTTCTGTAATAAATTATAAGAAAATTTAAAAAAAAATTATTTTATTATTATTTTTTATATTTCTATGTTGAGTAACAAATTAACAGCTGAAAATATTGCCGTGAAACAAGCTCCGAATGACGCCGATGTCCTCATAATTGAAACAGCAGTAGAACAATTTAATGCAAGAAATACAACTATTGTAGTGGGTGAAGATGTTGATTTATTAGTACTACTCACTGCAAGGACTCCATCTGATAAAATTATTTACTTTTTAAAACCTGGGAAGGCGCAGTAACGGACAGAAATATATTCTTCTAAAAGTTTATCAGCTTATCCACATGCGATAACCGGATGCGAAACTACGTCAGCAATGTTTAGAAGGGGCAAAAATTAAGTATTAAAATTATTTGAAAAAAAAATGATTTGATTGACTGCGCAAAAGTATTTACAGAAATTAATTCTTCACCTCAAATACTAATTACTAAAGGAATTCGGTTTCTTCTTGCGGTTTATGGAGCTCCAAAAAAAATTGATTGCATAGATACGTACAGATATTTAACATTTGTAAAAAATACACGAAACAAAAAGCAAGTACAGCTATCTTGTCTTCCTCCAACATCGGCATCTGCTAGTCAACATTTGTTTCGAGTATACTATCAAGTTCAGACATGGAAAGGCAATGAACTGAACCCTGAAGACTGGGGTTGGAAATTGATAAATAATACTTTGGAACCGATTCGAACTTTACTGCCCCCTGCTCCAGAAAAACTTCTTAGCGCTATTTTTTGCAATTGCAAGAAAGGTTGTAGTGCCAAATGTGGCTGTAAGGTAAAAGTAGGGTTGCAGTGTTCTCCAGCGTGTACCAATTGCCAAGGTGTCTCTTACTTAAATGTTCAATTAAATACAAGAGAGGAAGATTCATGTGATTTTGATGAAGAGACAACTGATTCATCTTCATTTGAACAATTTCTAAGCGTTCATCAACAGGAAGGAGAAGAATAAATTGAAGAAAACATGATTGTTGAAGTTGAATATGAAGAGTATGAGTCAGATTAAAGTAATAAAAAAAAGTTAGAACGACAGTTAAACTCAGTAACCCATATCAATAATCTTCATACTATTAAATAATTATTGTTCCTGAAAATAACGTCATAAAGGTTCGTGGAATAGGCCTACCGGGGATACCACGTTAAAAAAAAAGCACCGAGTACACTACCTCACAGGTGGTGTGGAAATGTGCGCATATTATGTAGAACGTGATTCTTACAAGCGGATATAGTGGATCTTAGAGAAAAAAATCATAGAGACCATTTTTATAGAGAATTTTAAGATCTACAACTTTGCTCTGAGGTACTTTTTCGATAAAACTTACCGTTTTCGAGAAAAATCCAAAAAACCTAAAATTTTGACCTTGGGCCCCGAATAAGTCCCTAAGCTCACATGGGACTGATGGGGACTTTTGACACTTTATTCCTTGTGGTAAACTTAAGGTCTCTACGAAGATTTGGCTCTGTCGGAATTTTTTTTATTTGATCACTATTTTTATGTCTAAAATGACCGGACTATATCTATTTACTGGTCGTAAAAAAAATCCTGAAAAATCCCTAAAAAACAAGCCGTCACATGGGATGACCCCCTTAATACCTTAGGGTTTTAAGGGGATGGATGGATTTTACGAATACATAGATCCGGGGATGGCAGCGTACGAGTAGATGGAGTATAAGCCAGAAATTTGGTTTTATTAACAGTTATAAGCTTAAGATATTAATAGACAACTACTCAGACACCTTGTTCATAGCATTTTCAGCATTTTTTAAAACTCCATCCCAAGTGGAGCCAGACACCAGTATAACCGTATCATCAGCATAAACAAAAATCTTACCTTCATCAAGATTTAGACGACAAAGACTATTGATATATTATATAAGGAACAACGTAGGACCCAAGATGCTACCTTGTGGGACACCGTATGTAAATTTTGCATCTTCGCTGATGTAGTTGTCAATTTTTAGCCGCTGACAGCGGTTTGATAAGTAATCTCTAAAAATGTCCAATGCCTGGCCTCTGACACCCAGATCCTCGAGCTTAGAGAGAAGTATGGGGATGGAAACAGTATCGAACGCCTTGGAGAGATCCAAAAAGATACCAATATACTTCATTTGATTCTCCAACGTTAAGAAACGTGAAGGGGAAGAGAGTTCCAGAGTCGAACAGCTTTGTCAGAAAAAGAGAATAAAATGAAGTGGAATGAGAAGGAGTTTTAAGAATCAAATTAGAGTTAGACCCGAGGGAACGATTATGAGAATCGTTCTTTGAGGTAGAGAGGCGTGTTAGGGTGGAAGAGTACACAGTATAATAGCGAGAGGATGTGAGTATTCCTGCGAAAACGCCACTTGAATTGGTTGCGAAAATTAGAGACATGGCATATTAGCGAAGACCAAAATATGAACCGAATATTAAGATTCTGAAGGCGCTCAAGCTTATTTAATTGCTCCTCTTTAAGGTCAAGAAAACAAATATCGGCATAGTCAAGAATTGGTAAAAGGATCGACTGTGCTAACGCAATTTTAGTGGGCAAAGGAAGAAAATATTGGAGTCGATGAAGTGAGCTGATAGCGGTGAATAATTTACGGCTCAACTCACTCTTACTATCTTCTTGTTGATCTACTTGTTACTTAAAACTTTCCTTGTCCAACCAACACGATAGGTTTCCAGCATTCTCTAATCATTAATTAGCCTTAGGAATGATAAACTTTTTTTATTCAGTTGGCTAATTTTATTAATTTTCCACCTTACTGTCTTTGAGGAAAGATTTTAGCCAAATTTCCTCCCATTATTTATTTTATGCATAAAAGTACAACTCATGCGAATTGAGTTGTAAAAAATAAAACTAAAAAGTATTATGCTTTTTTTTAGAATTTTTTAAAAATATGCTTATGTAGAAATTTCTCAAAAAATCTGTATTGTATTTGTATATACCTACTTACAGGCTGTGTCGTAAATAGTGGATAATCCGATAACTGGGGGTAGCCCTGATGTCGAGCTTCAAGAAAAATGTACTTTTTATGTCAGAGTTGCCAACACTGTGAAAATTGCGAATTTTTTTTTTTTTTTCAAAAAATTTCTAATAAGAGATAATAAATATTACCATTTACCAAGTATGTATATTACCAACTAACCATACCAACTAATATATTTTACCAAGTATATTTACTAATTGTAACGACTAAGAGACTATATGAATAAATAAATAATACATTAATTTCCTTATTCCATCAAGGGAAGAATTTCAAACACTATTTGTTTTTACTATTTATTTTATTTATGTGGAAATGTTTAAGGGATAATAAATTTTTGGAGTTGGCAAATCCAATTTAAGCGTTTGTTTTAAAATCAGTTGTCAAAAAGTTTTTAATTTTCGATAGCAAGTTACCACATTTCATTTGTTTTTAAATTTAACATAACTTTCATATTTATATTTTATAGAATCATAGTTAAAATGAGTTCTTCGGATAATGAAAGTTTAGAAGACGAAATCAAAGAGCTATTAGAGAATTATAAATTTAAAAAGGCGACGATATATGAACCGTGTACACTTAAAAATTTGAAAGAATGTTTAATTGGACTCAGTGAGGTGGGATCTTTTCTATGTTTAAAATGTTTAAATCTTTAAATTTATAATTGACATTTCATTACTTACATAAGTTTCATAAAGTAACAGTAATTTACCTTATTATTATCGTCACTCTCTCTCTCTCAATTTAATATCGGACATAATATAAAAAATTATAAATGCATTAGTTACCTACTTTTTGTACTAGCTTAACATTTTTTTCACAACCAGGAATTCAATTTAATAAATATTGATTATGTTTTCAATCCATACGTTGATATTGAAAATAATACATTAAGCCCAGAGGCCCTAGTGAAATTGGTCAATTCAGCTTGGACCCTTTTACACCACTTTAAAAATGTGTCAGAAAAAGTTGAAAATTTGGAAGAACAAAATCATATTCTTGAAAGTAACAATAAACAAGTAAATGTAAGTTTTATTTCCCTTTTTTATTTTCTTGTTCAGTAAAAATGTAATAAAAAGAGACCTTTATCTGTCAATATGGAACTAAAATAATCGCTAAATGCTAGTAGGACTTAATGTTCTCTACCATTTTATAAAATTGAACTCATTATAAAAAAATAGAAATTTAAAAATAAAGCAAGAAATGATGAATTTTGTATTTATTATTTTTCTTTAATTTGCCATAGCCTGTTAAAAATTTTTTGTTCTTATTATGGTTTGAGAGAAACAGCTCTGTGATAGACAAATAAATAGATGCATTTTAATTGGGTCTGGTCAACAATCTTTGAGTACAAAATCCTCAAGATATAAAATCAGTTTTGATTTGACTAACATGTTATATTTCAAGATTCATATAACAGACTTTAAAAAGTTAAAAGTAAAATCATTATGGTAACAGTAAAATCTAGCCAACTTAAAGTCGTTAATAAAGTCTTAAAAACAATGCATAAAAAAATTCTAGCATACCATTGGAAGATTGAAGAAAAGATTGAATACTGAAAAGAATGAATCCAAGGCATGTATTGCTTCTGCACTGCGTGTCACCGATCAATCTAATGACATATATCAAAAGCTATTGGATACAAAGATGAAATTGACTCAGTTAACTAAGCAAAAAGAGACAAATGAGAAGTGCTTACATAATAAAATAGCTAGACTAAAGCTTGAAAATGATAAGCTTCTAGATAGATTAAGAAACAAATCAGGTATGTTTGTAACTATCAAATATGTAAAAAAGAAATGTTGTTAACATACTGTGTATATACAGGTGACTGGTGAATTAGGATCAATATTTAAGGAGAATACTCGGTACATGATCCTCATTCGAATTATGTAAAAAAAAGGTAAATATTAATAAACTTCTAAGTAAAGTTACCCAACAGTTATCTAATTATATATGCGTTGTCTGGACACCCTAGCAGCTAGCTGCGCTATCGACTCAAAACAGGTACGTAGGTAGGTACATTTAATAATCTTGTGGTAGTTACCAAAAAATACCAAGATATTTCACTTCTTTAAACAACAAATTTGTTGACTTTATCTGTACTATAATTCAGTCATTTTAGTGATTGGATTAAAGTAGACCCCTTATAAGTTTAACTATGCTCCAATAAATATCGACAAAAGTGAATTGGCATTCATACAAGGTATATTTTCATGGTTTAACGAAAAAAAAAAAAAAAAACGATTGATCATTAAAACTTTTATATTAATGATAAATCTTCACAAGTTAATAATCAGACTTTTTTACTTTTTTGTACTTAGGACTGGAATATTAGGTAAATACAAACGTTGAATGTATTTATCAACAGTATCTTAACATTAAATAGTTCACTGTAAGTTTCTTTGGAAAGCTTAAAAAATATTTTTACAAAATTTAAAATCTTCTAAATTCAACTCTATGAATATTTAACAAAGAAATTAAACTTTCTTAGAAATAAACAAAGAAAATTATTACAAAAAAATATCTTAGAAATAAACAATGAAAACGCTTATAAAAAAATATCTTTGATATTTTACAGCCCCCAAATATGATCGAGTTCAGGAACCGAAAAAAAACCACGTCGTCCCATTTTTTGGGTGGGATTATACATCCTACTATTTTGTTCCAGTCATACTGGATTTCATCCTTTGGTACAGGCCATTTCCAAAACTTTATAGACCATTTCATAGAAGATATGTATATAAGGTCCCTGTTTATCAATCTTTGTAATAGCGCCAGGAAAACATTCACCTTCATATGTGAATGCCACAAATTGACCAACAGCTTTTACAAGTGGCTTAAAATTTGTACTTTATGTGGTCTCTGGATCCTCATTAATTCCTCTAAGAAATCTGCGAGTGTGCCATCATCGGAGGAGTTGTGAACAGAGAAGTTATCACTTCCTGCATAAGTACTCTCACTATCGCTGCGAAAACGCGCGCGAGGACATTAAGAAGAGGATGGCTGAACTAAATCCTCATTTTCTTTATTTTCTAGATTATGAAGCTCTTCTGTAACACTTATTCTGGGAACAATGCTAAGTTTGGTACGGCGTTTCCTCGTATTAACTTCTTTCATCCATTCTTTTCTCTTGGCTTCGAGTATTTCCAAAAAGGAATCTTGTACCGCATCTTTGTTAATAGGATGTGATAATCTCTCCAACAACGGCATAACGTCGATGGGATGAATCCCACATTTTTTGAAACCGGATTTTAAATTTTGTTCGCAATTTTCTTCTAAATCGGCAAGAAGTTTTTCGCGACTGCCTTGTGTGCTAGCTTTTCAGTTAGCTATAATGTTTCGCTATTCTATTTTGACTGGTCTAAATAAGGCAACGTCAAGAGGTTGCGTTATGTGTGTGCTGTTTGGAGGGAGACAAACAAATCTAATGTCATTGTCATGACATGCCTGTAATACACTAACAGAAATGTGGGAAGATAAATTGTCGCCAATGATAACCTTCGTACCGTCTAGTTTTTTGAGACTTGGTAGAATAGAAGTGAAAAACCAATCATTGAAAATGTTCATATCGAACCAACCGGAAAGGCTACAATTATATCTGGTCCCTATGGTCCACGTTCTGTCCATGTATTCCATAGTTGCTTTGTTTTATTAAACCACGTAAGGTAGTAATAACTCTCCAGCAGCATTTCCTGCGAACATTATAGAAGTAGAGCTTTTTGAGGTACCATTTCTTATTTGTTCAGGATATTTCGTGCCCCGCTTAGTCCATTTTTTTTTACCAAGGTCTTCGGAAAGGTTCGTTTCATCAAAATTCCATATATTTTCGGGTGGTATATCTTTGACAACCTCTTTCAAATTCTGGATATATTCTGTGAGTGTATCTCGATCTATTTGGATATATTTGGACACCCATTTGAATCCTGGATAATTATACTTAAACTTTGCTCACTTTACAACCGGATTTTATCCTAGTATGATTTTATTACAATACGAAGATCGGTTCGTCGATCGGTCGTCAACGGAAAACCATATACGCTTAAATTTTGGATACAAGATACGAATAACGCTTCTTCTTCGAAAGTAAACGTGGTTGCAGCACCTCGTGGTCTAGCTGTATTTTTAGATCGTAAAAGTTTTAAGTGGTTGATGATAATCCTGCGTGGAATGTCATATTGGTCTCTGGCTTTTCTTTGGGTTAACTCAGGGTTTTCTATTGAAGTTAAACATTGTCTCAAAGTTTCATCTGTATAGTCTTTATAATTTCTCGAACCTACTTTTCTTTTTAATGTCTTGGCATGATGTTATCTAAAAAAAAATAAAAACAACTCAACAACATAAGTTAAAAAAGTGTTAATTGTCGAAATAATGTGAAAATAATTTTCGTATGGTAATATGTAATAATAGGTTGGGGTCTAGGAATTTATATACAAACTGGAATGCTGTGCTGTGTGCACGTGCACTCAAAAAATTACCCACGGCCGGGATTGCATCTTTTTCTACCATGGATTCAAGGCAACTCTCGTAAGAAAGATACAAAATACCAGTAGTCAGTGAAGCACTCAAAAAATTACCTACGGCCGGGATTGCATCTTTTTCTACCATGGATTCAAGGCAACTCTCGTAAGAAAGATACAAAATACCAGTAGTCAGTGAAATGCTCGGAATGGTTTTTCACTTTACATGTTATAAGCCAATGTCAACCTTATGTCAAATATTTCAAGGTGCATATTGATAATATACAATTTTATTAAGTAAGCGTTCCAGTTATGATATAAATTCCTTGGTTGGGGTATCTTTGCTCCGGCGCTAAATTACCCCAACACGTGGTGCATAGTATTAAATTGCACGTAGAAGCGGTTAAGTTTTGGTATTAGTGTGTACAAAACAATGAAATAGTATCGATTACACATAAATAATTAGATGTGCGACTATATTAAACCATTCTTATGCTCAATTCTCTGGTTCAAATAAACGATGGACATGGATTTACCCAAACTTTTATTTTTCAAATTACACTGCACCACGTAACATCAACTTCTAACAGACTAAAAAAATGACGGAGCAAAAAAAATTGTGTAGCCAATATAACATTATTTCTACCGATTCCGTTTGAAATTTACAAGAAACTTAAAACAAAATTAGAGACAGAGGATAATAAATCTTTTTTTGAGATTGGAGCAAAATTACCTTTGCAGGAGCAAAGTACTTTACGGTACCTATTTTTTTTTTTTTTTTTTTTTTTATAATTCGAATGAGAATTATGTACCGAGTATTCTCATTAAAAATTGATTCTAATTCACCAGTCATCCTGTATTGTATAACTATAATATAATAAATATATAACAAAGCAAAACAAACATGTATTATGTTTGGTCAAAACTGTTTCCCCTCCTTATGGCAACAAAATTATTTACTATGTGAGTAATTCTAATATTTGTATTGACATAAAAACAATTTAACAGATAAATTCACTCCATGTGCCGATATTTGTGACTCAACACTCATTCACCTAAAAGATCGTGAAAGAAAACAGAAAGCATTAATAGCGCAGCTACAAGCAAATAACCAAGAGTTGCTAAGGGAAGTGTTAGCTCTCAAGGAGGAGCTTATACTTGAAGGAATTAGTGATGTAAAAATAAAATAATTCTAAAATAAAAATGCCAAAATGACCATTATCTGTAATAATTATCTCATTAACTGATCTCTTAATTTTATTGTTAGTGGTATTAATATGTTATTAAAATTTAATATAGATAATAATTATGCTCCAATTAATTATCTTGTTAAAATCTTATAAAATAAATGCTAATATTGTTGTAAAATTATTCAAAAAATAAATGAATCATAATATGGCAAATATTTTTTTCTTTTAATACAATTTTTAAATTTACTTAATGGTTTATTAATTGCAATGATTGAATATCATGTTCAAACTCAATGTACCTACTTTACACATTAATTTGTAACAGTGTTGGGCATTAGTCAATTAAAATTTCAATTAATTAATTAATTGATTAAAAAATTAATTGTGATCAAATTAATTGCAGTTAAAATTAGTTGCAATTAACTGTTAATTGTACGCTGCAATTAATTTATTTAAATTAATCTATGTTAATTGTATCTTACAATTAAATCAATCACAATTAACTTTTTAATTGTTTTAAAAAAACAATTAAAATTAACAATTATTTTTTAAATAATATTATAAATATAAATTTAAATTGCATGTCACGAATGCCTTAATTTAATTAATGTACCTATCTGTGATTCATATTTTGATATTAATTTTGATTTTGATCTTGATTTTAATTTTGATTATGTTTTTGATTTTGATTTTTAATTTGAATTTAATTTTGATTTTGATTTTAATTTTAACTATTACTACTAATATTACATTAAATTATGCCATTTTTCTGACTTGGACTTTTTCTTACATACATTTTTGGCTTCACTCATCATTGTTTTTCTCAAGTATTCTCATATTTTAGGTGTTTTTTTACTAACAAGCTCTTAAAATAAAAAAGGTATCTATCGAGGGACCCCCGTAAAACATAAATTAAAAGGTTACCAACTTGGGAGACTAATTTCCTCGATTTTTATTTAAGTTAAAAAAAAAACAATGTTACACAACGCGTTATATGAACCCTCCTCCCATCCTCATAACGCATCATAACGTTTTACAAGATCCCCCCCCCCCTCCCTTCCCAAATTGCGTTACGTAATACTTGAACATACCTAAACAAAAATAAACACACGTTTAAAAGTGTTCATTAAATTTCATTATTTATGATACAAAACAGTTTTATAAGCAATTTAACATTTCTCAATTAGTAAATTAAAATATTATTTTCACTATCACCGTTATACAAAACAAAATTAATCCATATCGGCTTCTTCTTCATCACTAGACATGTCTTTAATTTCCATATCCTCCCCAGAATCTGACTCGTTTCCCAAGTTTATGATCAACCTGTCTATCACATTGTCATCAAGTTGGCAAATCTTTTCGTTTATGTTTTACGGGGAGTCCCTCGATAAATACGTTATTTTATTTTAAGAGTATATAAGTAAAAAAAAGCTTGTTAGTAGTTTATGTTTCAGCAGAGGGTGGTGTTAAAATTCAATCTTAACTATTATAAGAGTAGATTACTAAAATGTGATTGACAATTTTAAATTTAAACTAATATCTGATTCATAAAAATAAATTAACAAATTATTGAAAAAACTAAACTTAAATTAGTATGTTATTGACGAACGTTCTGGTGTAGTGGTGCGAGTAGTCGCCTTAAACCGCCCACCGGCGGCGGTCACGGGTTCGATTCCCGTTCGAGACAGCTATTTGTATCTGTACAAATATTTTTTTCCGGTCTGGGTGTATGTCCTTGTGGGTCTCCCCACCGTGCCTCGGAAAGCACGTAAAGCCGTCGGTCCGGGTCGTTATCATAGACACCTGATAACGATCGTTACTCATGGTAGGGAAATTATCCGCCAACCCGCAGTGGAGCAGCGTGGTGGATTAAACTCCAACCGTTCTTCTATATGGAGAAGAGGCCTTCGCTCAGCAGTGGGTTATTTACAGGCTGATACAGTACAGTACAATACAGTTATTGACATAATCAGACTTTGTTATATCTCATATTTTGCCATTATATTTAATATACGGATTTTTTTTTACGTATAATTAGTTACATATCTACTTATTTTATATATAACTTTTCATATAATAATTAGTTTTAATTGTTAATTTTTAATCAAACATGTTAAAATAATTAATAACAAATTAATCGTTAATTATAAAACTCGATCACAATTAACAATTAATTAATTGTCAATTGCGAGTTTTCAAAATTACAACTAATTAATTGTTAATTGCGAGTTCTAACAATTACAATTAAATAATTGTTAATTGCAACAGTTGTGATTAACGATTAATTAATTGTTAATTGTTTTCACAATTAAATTTTGCCCAACACTGATTTGTAATATTGGTCTGTCATATAAAACGGTGTTTTGTTGCAATCCTTTTTTCGTATATTGCAAATTATCGTTAAGGCAAAACAAATCGATCACGGCTTTATATATTCGTTAAAAAGGTAATTAATATTTTATATTTAAAAATAACTTCCGCCCGCGGCTTCGCCCGTGTGGATGTCTGTAATTGCGACCAAAAGTAGGCTATGTCCATCCTCATGGCTTAAAGTCCCTCCATGCCAAATTTTTGTCCAGCGCGTTTCAACATGAAAAGATAACAGGCAGACAGACAGAAAAAAAATGTAATATTAGTATGGATTTAGTTTTTCGCGTGGTTAAATATATCGTTCACGCTTGAGAAGCTGCGGGCGGAAGCTTACTTTTTGTATATCCAGTCCTTTGCAGAGTCTCCTCTTATACCTAATATTTTTGTGTTTAGGAGCCCGGATACTAAATTTCATAGAAATCGGAGTAATTTCTAAAATATTATTATCAAAATATTATCCATACAAACTATGAACCCCTATTTTACTAGCCCTGGGGATGTTTTTCAAAGAACTGGAAAATACTTGTTCTATTATCTACATTTAGGAGCTCGGATAATAAATTTCGTAGAAATTGGAACAGATTTTAAGTATTTTCCATAGAAACTTTCAACCTCTATTTTGCACACTTAGACGGAAAATTCCAATAAACTATGAAAGTCGTATTCAACTAAATATTTTTAAGAGCATGATACTCAAGTTTTATCAAAATCATTGCTAATTTAAAGATTTTTTCCATAAAAACTTGCAACCCCTATTTCATCCTCTAAGGGTTAGGTTTTTTTTTTTTTTAATTCTTAGTGTGCACGCACACTAGCGTCCGCACTTTGAATTAAAACAACTGTCCAAATTTCACGTTTTCTTCCATTAGCGGTTACGGCTGTGCGTGCGTCTTATATGTCAGTGGGAACTTCTCCTTTTATATATATATATATATATATATATATATATATATATATATATATATATATATATATATATATACTAGCTGACCCGGCAAACGTTGTTGTAAATGTGTGTGGATGTGGTATATGACAGAAGTACGCTTTGAACGATGACGGCTTATAAAAATAACAAATCACCAAATATTAATTTTTTGAATTCATTCCACTTTTATTATCTTTACTAATAAATTTCAAATTACACATCATCGTCATCTTATCATCATCTCTCACAAAGCATTCCAAATTAAAAAAAAAACATTATCAGCCATAGTGCATTCATCTCAGATGATAATTGACTGTTTCAGCACTGTGGTCATGAACGGTTGTTTTTTTATGTTGCAAACTGCGTCTGAATTTTGAATATTTAGTGGCAGCTTAAGTGCTAAATGAGCTGTTCTGCCTCCTTCCAATAAAGTTGCTTCTATGCCAGATGATGCAACGGCCAATAATATACAATTAATTGATCGTATTTCGGCAAGAATTAGCGAAATAAGGAATGTTTTGCCAGTTCCACCTGGTGCATCCAAAAAAAAAAGAATCCACCTTCTATGCCGAAACTGCAAAATGTGGTCGTAAATGGTTCTTTGTTTCTCAGTCAGCAGTGGGACATTGCGAGTAAAAATTGCAGTAGTTCACGATTCACTTCTATGTTCATTAAATCAGATGCACTTCGATTTGGCGAATGCATACAGGCAAATGACTGAGTGGTAAATTGGCAATGTTAATGTAAAGATCCTCGTAACAATCAATGCTTTATTGTACATTGCGTTGCTGAATGTTATCGTTAGATCGTTGCACCATATACTGTCTTTTTCGTGAAAATACGCGTTGACCGTTTGCAAAATGGACGACTAAATGAATAACTGCTGGATCCCGTTCATGAATTTGGAAACCAAAGATACGCCACACAGCTTCATTGGAACTGATCCACAGGCCAATTTGGTACATGCAACAAAAATAGTAAGGGTAGGAGAGTGTTGACATTGATGGTAGGATCAATTATTATCGACCGCCGAGAGTAGAAAATTATTAAAGTACAAATATCGCTATTAAAAATAGGGGTTGGTTGTAGAAGGGTGAAAATTTAGGGTTGTGTAGTTTTTGATGCCAAATCATATAAAAATAAAAAAATAAAAAATTTTGTCCTAAAAAATTTTTTTTAGGGTGAACCACCCTTATCACTTAGAGGTATAAAAAATAGTTTACGTCCTATTCTCAGACCTACTGAATATACACTTTCATAAGAATCGGTCGAGCCGTTTCGGAGGGGTTTTGTTAAAAACGTACTGTGACACGACATCTTGCAACCCTATTGCGGATCTGTGGATAGAATGAATAAAATAAAAATCGGGATGAAAAAATAGGGGTTGATCGTATAAGAGTGAAAATTGAGAGTAATATCAAATTTTTTATTCAGTCCTCACAAAATAAAAATAAAAAATTCTTGCCAAAAAAATTAGAGTTTATAATTAACAAATAAAAATAGGGGTTGATCGTAGAAGGGTGAAAATTAAGAATAATATGAAATTTTTTATTCTAAGTCATGACTAAATAAAAATTAAAATCTTACCAAACAAATAAATTTTTTAATAAATAAATAAAAATAGGGGTTGATCGTAGAGAGGTGAAAATTTAGGGTTATATGTATTTTTGTTTGTTGTATCACAAAAAACTAAAAACAAAACATTTTGTCCAAAAAAAATAAAAATAAAATTAAGGGTGGACCACCCTTATCACTTAGAGGTATAAAAAATAGTTTACGTCCTATTCTCAGACCTACTGAATTTACACACCTACTAAATTTCATAATAATTGGTCGAGCCGTTTCAGAGCAGTTCAATTACGTACACCGTGACACGAGAATTATATATATATATAGGTAGATGAAGTAAATATCAGCTGTTATTAAGGAAAGATATTGTGATAGTGAGGGTGAAATATTAAAAGAGGGATTGAAATTAGGTAAGCTATTATTAAATAATATCGTAATCTATCTTAAATATAGTGTAAAATGTTAGTGTCATTTTAATACCAGACAAAACTGACGTAATTCATTTGTGAATTGAGTTTGGGCAGAATACGTCGATAGAATTCATTAGGAATTTTATTCGGTAAGGTCTGACGGTAATGCGCGCGCGCTACGAACAAACGGCTGTTATGCTGTGACAAACCGATGTTGAATCACGCGCATTTTAATATTTGTGATCATTTTGCGTTTAACCACCAAAGAGCGTGCGCGCCTTGTTTCAATTAGAACGTCGCGTTATCGCGAATGTTTCTACAAGTTTGATAAGATCATTACATCACAGTGATAAGAATCGTCAAGGACCAATTTGTCTTTCCGATGATCGAATCATCGCTTAAATTCGATATGCTACGATTGTAGTTAAAAGGAGTATAAAACAATAGACTTTGTTATTTAAACTGTGTTAATTGTTTGTGACTCTTAACTTGGATGTGGTGGTATACACTATGGGGACTGTGCCGAGATTAAAGATAACAGTGGTGGGCGATGGAATGGTTGGCAAAACCTGTTTACTCTATGTGTACACGAGGAATGAATTTCCCAAGGAATATGTACCAACAGTGTAAGTAGTATTTAGTAACCAATCGTTTAGATAGATAGCACGTTGATCGAATCTGACTATAGGTCAATGGGTCGGTCGCTTAGCGAGATCGTCGTGCGTGTCAAAATTAGCAGGTTGATGATGCGGTAACGACGTTATCTTGTAGCCATATTTTTAACAAGAAATATAATACATCTGTACATCATATAGTAATATTACTAGTTAGTGATACATTTAATGTAATTTTGCTTTATTTTCCTATAGTGACTTAACATGACTGTTATCATTACCGTGACTCATTCTAGTAAATACCCATACACGTTACTTACTTTATTTATATTGGAAAATCCTTTTAGGCAACATAAAATTTGTAAATTTTGTAGGATTCTTTTCACTATTCACTATAATTGCTAATTCTGAACTTAATTAAAAAAATAATTTAAGTAAACTTTTTTTTTGTGCCCGCCTGATTTGTTTTTTAAGTCGGTATTATGTCAATTTGCTGTACTTTCTAAGTTTTTTCAGCATAAATATAGTACCTAACATAAAGGGAAAATAATGTTTAACTCTGTTTGATGTGTTAACCCTTTTTGTAGTAAGTATATTAATAATTGTACCTAATACTGTTTGGTATATATTTTAACCACATCTCCGACAATATTATTATTAAAATACCAGAATTTGTTATGAATGTTACATACTATCTACATTTCATACTTATACTATACTTATAAGCATAGCGTAAAGACTTGCAGTGGTTCAACGTCTTTGAAATGTCGCGAAGTGCTGCTTTTTCATTGCCGTAGGGTTAAGAAATTTATTTTTATTTACCTACCCTATTCTAAATTTGCACATTCTTAGTGCGTATGACTAGCGTACTGTGACAGGTTAATTAAAGATAATTGAAAGATAATTTTAGGTATGCTAATTATGTATAATAGTAAAATAAAACATGACAAATTAAGAAAAAATAATGCGCACGGTTTTCTGGTCTATTTGTCATAATTAAAAGTCAGGGTCAGAGGCTGTAAATATAATAGCGATTAATATAATATTAGAGAACGTACCCATACTACGTGATCCGTTCAGGGGGAATGTGTCTAAAAACATAATTACGAATTACTACGTGAATATTTGAAGGGAGGAGAGGGGTCTTAGCAAATACTACGGGTGATTACCCATGGGCGAGAGGGTAGAAAATTGTATAAATAGTTCACGTAATATGGGTACGTTCCCTTGATGTAGCTTTGTCGTGTTAATAGCAAACGTTCTAGGTACAAAATTTATATACAAGACACTGATTAATTTGGAACATCAAAATATATTGTGAATCATAGTCGAGAATGTTAATAACTAATTCAAGTTCATATGAATATATTCACGTTTACAATTCGCTCGTAAATATTTACGTTTTGTATGACAAATCGGCAATATACTGACGTCACTTTTATGTATAAATGCCTTTAACTTCGATGTTGAACTTCTTAAATCTAAGTGGTGACTAATCGTTTATAGATACATCAATTATTTTAAACTAATTTATTTAAATCACACAGATCAAAGTAATTAGGAAGCGCAGGTCATTAATCTTATACATTTGTTAAATTAACGATTGCTAACGCGAGCTTTTATTATATGTACCTATTTAAAATTAAGCGAGTGGCCGTTTCCGTTCGAGAATGCAATTGCATAGATAATATTATTAGTAACTTGCAAAGCAATTCGAGCACACTATTTATAAAATCATATACGTATCGGCATTGCATCTATTGTGTGAGTCTGTCGCTTCCTCTTTAAGAAACTTGACGCACACCTACAGAAAGACTTCCTTACAGTTAAGGTGTCCATGTCTGTAACACGCATCAAGGTCCTACGTATTTTGTAGTCAATGTCCGTTGCTAAAACTTATCGTAATTGCTACACAAGGTCTTTTAGTATTGTTGTAATTCAAGTTCCACAATCTAAGAAAATTAAATGTTATATGTATATAAGACATACAATTGTTACATTATTTGGATAAATAATAAATTGAGTTAAAAATGTAATTTTGAAATTACGTTTGTTTACTATATAGTAGTAGTATCTACTTATCTTCGTTTGAAGTATCAAACAAAAAAAAATCAAAGCTTAAGATGTTGGTACTCCAAAACTATATGAATCAAATTAGAATAAGTAGGTATTTCTTAACGAGTGCCAAGCATACTACAAGAATAGTACAGATATTAAAAGGAACATCAAAGCTTCTTATAATAAGAATATTTTAACAAACAGTTTTGGTATAAATCATGTCCGCGTGGAATGGTGCCAAGAATACTAGCAGAATTTCCCCGTTGAATCGCAATTCCGATTCTTTGGGCAAAAAATGCACCAGCCCTCCTGTCACCAGTGGAGGCTATGAGACGTGGGGTTAATTCTTTTAGAAAATTTTTTGCACTGCTACTCCAAGGTCCAAGTGTTTCGACTGCAAACGGCACAAAAACATAACTTTGGATAAGTGACGAATATTTGTGCCGCTTAGTCATTTCAGCCTTTTCCGCAGCGGCTCCCACTCTTAAAGCCATTTCCTTGACATGAGACCAGGAGCCAATGTATCGACGCAGGTTGCGTCCCACAAAAGCGCCCGTCCCCTTTCCCAGGGAATCAGTGTTAAACCATCAGGCCTCTTGCCATCATCGCGACTAATTCCAGTAGGCTCAATAAGAGCAGGAACGTCGATGGTGGCAAAAGCTCTTAGCTTAAGCTTTAATGGTCTTATTCAGGAAACCATGGCGGAAAAACCTACCTGAACTCTTGTTGCAAGAAAGGCCGTGTAGTCCGAAAGAATCAACCTCCTTTCCGCACGGACATCTGTGTTCAAAACACAGACGTGTTCCCAACCGGCGACCTATACAAATTCGAAAACTTTCATTATCTAAAAGTGTCCCAAGGTTTTTTGACGGCATTGCGTGTAACCAGTGACCTCACTCTTTACTTGATAAAGCTAGAAGCCTTGCACGGTTTTTGTCACTTGTAAGATTTTGCGTCAAATTTTCACGAGTATTGTGAACCAATGGCGCATCCCAAAGTTTTTGTTTTGTATTTTCCTTGGGGATATCGTCATTAGGACACCTCAACTTCCAGTTTTCTACTGCGTCTGTAGCATCTGTAATTTGGACTGAATTTAATTTTAAAATTTCGGAACATAGACCTTTGATACTATGTACAGAAGCAAGAAAAGCAGGAAGAGCGACATTAGAAATTTGTCTCACGCCGATGCCACCATCTCTAATTGGTAAAGTAGCTTCCAAGAAGGTCCAAGAATTTTCGTCAAAAGATAAATTTAGAATTTTTTCTAAAGAACATTTCAAAGTTGCATCAATTTTATCGGTCAAACTAGGGAATTTCCAAATTGGGCTCGTGCGAAGTATGTACATTAATTTTGAGACAAAAAGACAATATTTCAAAATAGTATAGGCTATATGAGAATTTAGAGTACCCAATTTGTCAGTGTTGTCCAGGAAAATTTTCATTTTACTGTCTAAAATTGGCTCTATGCCTTCATCAACAACTTCATCGACAAAGTGTATTTCTTTGAAATATTTTCAAATTAGGTGAAATTTTATAAAATAATTCCGTTGCCAAATTCATTTTTTTAGGAGATAATATATCTGTGAAAAAAAAATCACATTTCGAAAAGTTTAGTTTGAGGCCAATGCTATCGAACTCGTTTTTAATTTTGATCAAATCTTCAATGACATCATCTACTTTGCCTCCTATGGTTCCATCATCTAGGTACCATATATTAAATTTAGATTTTAAATTTGAAATGCATTTGTGGATACCTAGACTAAAAAGAGCCGGACCTAGTGGGTCTCCTTGCTGAACGCCAACATTACAGAAAATTGTGTTTTCGCCAAAGAGTAATTTACATGATGAACTAACATTGCCAAACATACGGATAAATTTCAGGAAGATTTAATGAGACTTCGTTAAGCAAGGTTGCTCTATCTAAAGAATTAAAAGCATTCTTTACATCAACTTTCAGCAGCACTTCCGCCTCATTTCCTTTTAAAAAGGTACGGGCAGAATGAACTGCTGCTTCACAGCCTCGTTTAATTCCAAAACCCACCTGTATTGGTTTGAACTTTGTTTTTAGAGTGGAGATTATGTGCTTACATGCTAATTTAGACGCCAAGCGGCGAAATGTGGTCCCAATAGCAATTGGACGGATGCTACCGTCTTTTTTATTAAAAGCACACAATCTTGCACCATAAATATGTGACAAAAAAGATGAAGTTACCTTACCAGATAACATAAAATTACAAAGTTGAGTTATATCATTCAAGAGAGCCCTGCCAGCGACCCCAGCTGAAGCACTAACAAGATCTTTAAGATGTTGTGGTGTGATGCCGTCTATGCCGCTAGCAGAGCCGCTTGTGAACGACATAATTGCGGCATAGGTGTCTTCATCCTTAACCTGTAAAACATTATTTGAACAGGGTGGATCCGGAAGCAACAAGGCCGGATTTGGTAACGGATGCTTTTCGCGTAAGGCTTCCAGCGTTTTGTTATCAAACGGTGCGAGGGTATCGCTAGAGAAAAGAATGCGAGCAGCATTCTTAAGATCTCCATCCATTGCTTTATTTTCAACAAATTTTTTTGAGTCAGAATATAAAGATCGTAAGGAGTTCTTAGGAATAATAATCGGGGTATCTAATAAGCTATTTTGTTTTAATTTAGCTGATAATGAACCATTTTTGGATTTATCAGCATGTAAAAATTTATAGGAAAACAAAAAGAGATTTTGCCAGGCCGAATCAGTGTCCGAAAAACATTTTTGAATAATAGCTGATGAAGATCTAGCTAGAGATATCCTCGCTCGTCTAGGAACTCGTTTAACGAGCGGTATATTTTGGTGACATTTAATAATCGAACGGAATCGATCACTATCACTGGTTATGCTTGTAGAAATATCTGATATAATAGGCAATGGTTGCACCAAGGGATCGCTGTGGCAACGGGAAATGTGAATTTTTAAGCCTTTTCGGCCTTTAAACAACCTTCCGTTAGTGCATTGGGGACAAGTCAAAAGTTCCGGTTGAGATGCGTTGGTTGTTAAAACATTGTATGACATAACTATTATTAAATTATATACTGTACACTTAACTAAACACACATAGAGTCACTATAATGGTGTTGCTGCGGCGACGGCAGCACGGAGACCCGTTGTAGGGGCTGCCGGCTGTTACCTCAGGCCGCTGTCTCTGCTCGGCAACGCCACGCTCAGGAAATCTGAAAAACGAATTTTTTTTTTAAAATATTCCAAATTTTATATATTTCCGAGATTATTGATTTTTTTAATAAAAATAAAATTTAGAAAGCAAAATTTTTTATAATAAGGATATATTTTTTTTAATAAGGATATTCAACATTTCGTACAACTTTCACAGGATGAATTAGAAACCTACACACACACACCGATTGATACTTGCATATGCATCTCGTCGTCAATCTCAGCATCATTCATGTCATCTTGCATCAAAGAGCAAATCACTCATAAACCGTGCTCATACTCTCTATGACGAGTAACAATGTGAAGTTAAGTTAAACTAAGTTTAGACCTTTCTTAGTTAAAATGTACACGAAACGGTATCAAGACAAATTTTACTACTGGAATCTCAAATATTCCGGTTTCCTTACTCTTTGTTCAAGGAGTGAGAGACAAAATAGGAAGACTTATTTTAAGACAATATTAACTCAAGACTTTCAACCAGTAAAATCTATAATGTGTAATACGTTCTGCCAAGCGAATTTACATTAAACCGCAGTAAAAAAAAACAACATCAACCAAATTCTACAATCGCAGAATACCCTATTCTATCGGCATCAAACGATTGAATATAAATTCAAAAACCTCATGCAACTTGTCCGAAATGGCGCTATTTACAAAAATTATATTGTGGCGTGGAATATAAATTGTATATTACATAAATGTTTTCTCAGGGATAAGTACATTTATTACTTATAATTATATATTTTTATCTGAGGAGAATTAAAACAAAACCAAGATATTGCATTGACAAAATTGACTAATAAGGTACTCAAAGGATTCTTACTCACAAACTCTGTATTTATATTGTCTCCACCAATTGGGCGTTGAAAATGTTAGCTGATTAGCAAAAGAAGGGGAGAATTCGTTAAAGTTACTGATTTTGAAAGACTAAATAAATTTTAAATTTGGTATATTATAAAAAAGGAAGAAGACATCATTACTAGATAAACGAAAAAAAATAAATGCGTAAAGCCATTTAAAAAAAGGTGTTTTAAATTGCAAACATAAAGTATTTTCTTCGGACCGCTAGCAGGGTTTGAACTGCTTGAATACCTTCTTTATTCTGTAGAGCTATCCCTCGATGACTTGCGTCATTTTCCGCAGTTTTTCCCCAGCTCGAGATACATCTGCGGTGGGTACCTGCGTAGTTTGAACATGCATATGATCTTTAGAAGAGATAATTTTAATTCGAAAAAATTATTTTTATATTTATTAGCACTTTTAGATGATCCTTCTTATGTGTCTAAAAACTATAGTAATAATTGTATTAAATATACAGGTTGACTGGTAAATTACTATCAATATTTAAGGAGAATACTCGGTACATGATTCTCATTCGAATTATGTAAAAAAAATAGGTACTTAATTTTTGACCAAATTTTCATAAATTTCAATTCAAGTAAATGAAGCGTTTACACTCTACAGTCATGCCGGCGGCACGTGTACAGGTGTTGTACTGTGCCGCTTGTTAACATCTAAAAATTGTCAAAGTTCACATCATTTACCTAGTCAACAAATTTGTTGCTTAAACGAGTAAAATATCTTAGTATTTTTGCCTATCCTAAGCCAGGATTAAAGTATTAAGGGGGATTGGATCATGCTCGTTTATCCTAATACCCTATTAACACGTGGCGGCGTTTGGACGTAGGTAAACTACCTGTTTTGTGTCGAAAGTGCAGTTAGCTGCTAGGGTGTCCAGACGACGCGTACATAATTGGATAATTGTTGAGAAACTTTACTTAAAAGTTTATTAATATTTACCTGTTTTTTTTTTACATAATTCGAATGAGAATCATGTACCGAGTAGTCTCCTTAAATATTGATAGTAATTTACCAGTCATCCTGTATATTTCGATAAGCGTTCTAAGTATTTCTTTACTAATAATGGAAATCTTAATAGAAATAAAAACAGTTTTTTTTTGTACCAAAAAGAACCTGTTCTTAAAATTGTTTTATACGTAATGTGTGCAAGGTACTATTATATTTTGTTAATGATTATCACATTTTTATAATTATAGGTTCGATAATTATGTAGGACACATCACAGTCGATGGCAAAGAAGTGGAAATGGCGCTGTGGGATACCGCTGGTCAGGAAGACTACGAACGATTAAGGCCATTATCGTACAATAATGTTCGTATAGCTTAAATAATAATTATAAATTTATTTTCAATTTTATTATCCTGGTATTAATTTTATTCTCTTTGTCTTTATTGCTTTAATTTTTTTTTATTATCTATTTACAGACACACTGCTTCCTTGTATGTTACTCGGTGGGAAGTCGGTCTTCTTATGAAAATGTAATCCACAAATGGTATCCGGAATTAAAACACTTTAGTGCTTCAGTGCCCATTGTACTTGTAGGTGAGTTGAACGGTTAAATAAAATTGATAGCCCATTCCATATTAACCTAAATTCTTGCCCACTTTGTCCGCTCTAATTTATATTGGTCACCAACAGTGAAAATGTTTTTCCTCGATTTCTAAGTGAAAATGTTTTTCCTCAATTTCTAAGTGAAAAAAAAAAAAGAGAAAATTTTAAGATAAATCAACACTGAAGCGTATAGGATTGCGGAAGTGTGTAGCATTGCGGATTGGTGGGTGTACCCACCTACCTACATGTAGGTACGTAGGTATATAAATAATATATGTATAAGGAAAAATACAAAATAAATTTTCATTTATCTTATGACGTATTTGTGAGGCTAATTCATTTATGGATATAAGTTTTTATTTTGAACAATGTACTTGTAATTGTATCAAATAAATCGACTGTCCCTACGTATACCTACTATTGAAACTGAAAAAAGGTACTTTACAATAGAGCACTTTTAAGTTAATTTTGTGTACAAAATTGTCATTTATTTGTTAAGTATCGATATTATACTCATGAAAAATGTGGTTTAATATGTATTTTTTAGCTTGTTCTCTTTTTTTGTATGAAAACATATATATAAAAAGGAGTTTCTTAGTGCAATAAAAAAAAAAACGCAAATTTTCAGTTTCGATACTGTACGTAGGGACACATCGAAATACCTACCTACTTATTTCAGACACTTTACTGCCCATCGTAATTTATTGGTAGTTTTGTTTGATACTACGCTTAGAATAAAATAAGAACATAACATAAACGACATTTGTATGAAATCGAGATAAGGCGATAGAGTTGAGATGTAAGGTATAAACCTTATAAAATTACCTCGCAACTGGACATTTCACTAATTCGAGCCCATTGTCCTGATGTTCTTTAATAAGGATGAGCTTATTTAACATAACACTGAAATGCACGAAGCGGAATTTTTTAAAAATAACTTTGTTACCTTAACGAATAACAAATTTATTTTGTGCTATACTAACGTCCTTTTTATATATATAAAAAATCATATACTAC
The DNA here is from genome assembly GCA_036937285.1 of Euphydryas editha. Classification (NCBI taxonomy): domain Eukaryota; kingdom Metazoa; phylum Arthropoda; class Insecta; order Lepidoptera; family Nymphalidae; genus Euphydryas; species Euphydryas editha. The sequence continues at coordinate 10,441,385 of JAUPFZ010000004.1, forward strand.
ATAATAAATAATAATAATAGGTAAGAAAGAAAAAAATGTTCAAAAAATAAGATAAAGAAAATTAACTTAAAAATTAGCTAATTGGACTGAAAGAATGATTTTTAGATTTAGTCTTATATTACGTACATATTCTTATAGCCTGAGGTATAAAAGTGATTACAGTACAACCTTGATATTAACGAACCTCAATATAACAAATTCCTCAATTTAACGATTTTTTTGAAATACCCTAAAACGGCCCGGCCCGTAAGAATAATACAAAATATACCTCTACATTACGAATAACATTTATCAAAAACCTTTTTATAACCAATATTTTTAGACGGCCCTTATGGTGTAGTGGTGTGAGTAGTCGCCTCAAATCGCGCGCTGGCGGTCGTGGGTTCGATTCCCGCTCGATACAGATATTTGTATGTGTACAAATATTTGTTTCCGGTCTGGGTGTATGTCTTTGTGGGTCTCTTCACCGTTCCTCCGAGAGCACGTAAAGCCGACGGTCCTGATTGTTATCATATACACCTGATAACGATCGTTACTCATGGTAGGGAAATTATCCGCCAACCCGCAGTGGAGCAGCGTGGTGGATTAAGCTCCAACCCTTCTTCTTTATGGAGAAGAATTTTTTCTAATCCCCTTCAGAATATTTTCTAATCCCCTTCAGATTCGTTATTTCGAGATTGCACTGTATTAATAAGTAAATTATTTTATTAGTAAAAAAAACTATAATTGTTTTAATTCTATTTTTTGATCTGAAGTAGAATAAAATAGCGCTTAGAAACTAATTAATAGATATTTTTATTTCTTACAGCAACAAAAACCGACTTGAGGTCATCAGGCAAAGCTGTTATTACAACACAAGAAGGAAAAACTTTAAAAAAGAAAATACGGTACGTAATTTGTATTTAAATCATTGAAAGTATTTAAAAAAACCGTTGTCGCATAATTATGGTCAACTATAAACTAACCGTACGCCTACGCTTTGTTACGAGCAGGCTGCTGCCCTTCCGTGCCTCATACTTATTGTTAGAAAAAACATTTAAAAAAGACACGTACCAAAGGGAAACAGTTATCGACAAATCCATTGTCTTTCTTGTTGATTTTAGTACTTTTACTACAGATAATATTGACTTATTAATAAAAACCGATAAAAGTAATGAATATTAGTTTTTATCAAGCAAATCGTGAAGTTAAACTATTACAATTTAACAATAGGTAATACGTTATTATTGACAGTTATAATTTAAATTATACTAATTAATAATCGAAACCCCCGAGTTTCTTCACGACATTTTACTTCATCACTGAACAAGAGGAGAATTTTTAAATTAAGAAAATCGGTTTCTTTATCAAACTATATCATTATTTATATACTTATTTTTGAAGGAAATTATTTTAATTTAGCCGCCTAAAAATACTGGAGGACTTAATAATATTTTATAAATATACATATAAAAACAATGTAATCTATGGTGTAAGTAAAACTGTCGGTTGCTATCGCACGCGAACGCTGGCAGCTGCATTATCAACGCCATTATCAGTCATACTCTGATAAAGGCCGGTACCAAGATATAACACCGAGAGAATCCGTTGAATGTCCGAATTATTGTTGAAATGACTAGATAATGTTGATTTATGCCATTTATGGGATGTATTCAATTGATATGTATTAGTTGGAACAGAAAATCAAATATTTACTTTATTTTAAAAATATATGTAAATTACTTCTTTTTAGCATATATTCTAGATTTATCTGACAAATTTTGTTGTAATTTTTACACGAGTCGGGTCCGTGTTTTGGCCGATGCAGTGTCGGGTATCCCGACAGTGCATCGGCTATAAAACTATTACGGCATAACTAAACTATAACGGCATTATTTATTTATTTTGTATAATGACGTTCAATTTTTCCTTCTTTTATCCCTCTCCGTCAACACTACATAATATGTTATTTATTGTAATATTTAATAAAGCCGATGATAATTATAATAGTTGTAATATTTACTATTAAATTTAAATATTTATAAGGAGACACTCGATAAGCGTGGATGTCTAGATGCGAGCCGGAACCAGAGAGGGCGCTTTTCCTCTATGTCCACAAACACGAAAGACGTCGTTTGAGCGCAGACAATAAGAATGAGGACTAAATGGAGTCATTCATAAACAATAGATATATCCTCCTGAGACCCCCGGTATCACCAGTGATAACTTTAGTTGAAATTTTTTTACCGCGCCGTCTATGGGAATTTTAAAGTAAGTAGTTGTTCATCAATTAGTGTGTGCTTTTGTTTGCTTTTTCATTCACCGTTCAAGTGTTACTTGCCAAAATTTGGATTATTCGTGAACAGTGCAAGTTTGAGTATTTTGCATTAACCGACATGGCTAAGTCGCGTAAAGGTAAATATAATTTTTTGTTATTATCTTAGAGTTTTTATAGTATAATCGTATAAAATACATTGTATTTTTACTTTTAATACAAATATTTCATATAAAAGGACAATAATTATTTCTAAATTTTACGTTTTTCAACGGGTATCATACATGATACCTCGGGCATTTCGGTCTTATTTTTGGTTTGTTTTGTAGGTAAGCTATTGAGAAAGATATCTTAAACGAACTCAATTATGATGAGCCAGATATGGAAGAAGAAGACAGTGATGGCGATAGTGACCTCCTAGCATGCCGAGAGGAAGGAATTGGTGACGAAATCCCACTTGCTAATAAAGAAAATTGGAATGAATCGGACGATGAACCTCTCTCATCTTTTCGCGCACAACCCCAGTCGTCTCAAAACATACTTTCACGGTGGAAACACAGCGAAAACTTCCATTTTACTCCACACGAAAACGATCTGGACGTCTCATTCGATCCTAACCTAATTGTTAAGAGTTCTTTAGAGTGCAGTGCAATATAAGATGATGCTGCAAAATCTGGATGCCAGAGAAAAGATATAGACCAATATTAATATTTCAAAGTGGATTTGGCAAAACAATAATTTACTCAGGTCCTGGACCATCACAGTCACAAATTTTGAACCCACAATCTGCACGCGTGACCGGCAATACCCCACAGCAAAGCCCTACCCTACCCCTCGTTCCACTTCAAGTATTCGTGACAGTCCCGTTCCCATAATAAATGAAAGACCTACTTCTACTAGAAAACACAGACTCATTGAACCTATACCTCATATTGCAAAAAGGAAGAAAGAAGCAAAACATCTGCCAACGTGTGCTAAGGGAGCTCAAAAGAACAGATCAAAATGTCGAAATAAGCGTTGTAGTAACTTGACCTTTGTTAAATGTTCGAAATGTAATATTTTTCTTTGTTTTAATGTGAATAGGAACTGCTTTTTTTGATTATCACACTTCTCAGTAGCTTTTTTTAACATAAAGTCTGATGTGCCATATTTTGATGAAAATTGAAAATAAAAATAGCATGAATAAAAACCTAGTTTTAAACTAGTGCAGTCCCAAAGTATCACCTGTGATACCATCCCTTAAGCCAAAAGGGGAGGGAGAGGATTTTTTTCTCTTGTGTTTTATTAATAATAAGTAGTATCTAACTATAAAAAGTAGCAATCTTAATTGTGGGTCATATAGTTTAGTCTTGGGTCTCAGGAGGATATAGAGCAATAGTAATATTAAAATGTTTACCGAGACATCAATAAATTGATGTATTTATTTTAAATGAAGTTTTTTTTGACATTCGTTAAGTGTGTAAAACGATGACGAAATAAATATTTTCATTTCACTTTGGTGAATATTTTGGCCCGGGCCTTCCCGGCCCCGGAACGGTGATGCACGAAAATACGTGCCAGGCGTATGGAGGGCGTTTCACAATAAATTTGGCTATATTCTATAATGTATTAAATTTTAGTTGTATATTAGATTGTATTTAAAAGCACAGAACTAGCTACAGAAAACGTAATATTGAATATGAAGGTGTACAATTGCAAAATAAATTACCAGACCTTCTCGAAAGCATACAATGTACCTATAGCCAACTTTATAAGGCAACTGAAATCCTTTGTTATCAGCCAAGTAAACATTTGACTTAAATTAATTAAAGTACCGACGACCATTTTGGTGTAGTGATGCCAGTAATCGCGTCAACGCTGGCGGTAGCGGGTTCGATTCCCGCTCGGGGCAGATATTTGTATTTGTATAATTATTTGTTTCCGGTCAGGGTGTTTGTCTCTTGTTCGATTCAGTAATTAAAGTAATAAAAACTAAAACAAAGTGCAACAGTGCCCCATCTAGTATCGGTATTCATAGACATATTATATGATATACATGGTCGCCCATGTATCTATAATATATAATATATATATAATATATATATATATAATATATAATATATATATATATATATATATATATATATATATATATATATATATATATATATATATATATATATATATATATATATATATATATATATATATATATATATATATATATATATATATAATATATAATATATCTACAATTATGTTTAATTGTTGTCTTAAGTTTCTCAACAAGTGAATTGATTGTATAATATTTTGATAAATAAAGTATGTTTAAACGTATTTAAATATCTCTATCTATATCCTGGAAATTACCTATGGAATTAATTATGGCCGGCTGGTCGAGTGACGGCCGGCTGGTCGAGTGGTCAGGCAACTGGCACTTTACGCAGCGGTCGCGGGTTCGAATCCCGCCAGGTGCAGATAATTTGTATGACGAATATAGATGTCTGCACCGGGTCATGGATGTGTATTTATGTATATATGTATTTATATAAATCTATTAAATTTATTTCCGTTCCTAATACCCGTAACACAAGTTCTTACGAACTTAGCACGGGGCTAGGTTAACGTGGTGTGATTGTTGGTTAATATTTATATTTATTTATTTATTATATTACCTACCTACTGCATCAAATGTGGGTATCTATGGTAGGGTCAGCGATATAAGTTATCCTTTAAACCATTACAATATGTAAATATATTTAAAAAAATAGAACGTATGAAAAAGAGTATACATATAGTATATATTTTATACGTAGATATAGTTTTCATAAGTAAATTTGTATTTACAGTGCAGTCCAGTTAGTGGAATGCTCAGCCTTGGAACGAGAGAACATGCACGAGGTGTTTGAAGAGGCAGTACGAGCAGCTCTTCGAAAAAAAACTGTCCCGAAACGTACTTGTCAATTTCTATGATATTCTACTTACTTCTTTTACGATATAAAATATTGTATCAAAATACCTATGTAGCATTTCAACTATTGGTAATTTTTATTTAATTATATTTGTAAAAATAATCAGTCGAAAATGTATGTGTCTGTTAAGGAATAGTTCATAGCGAACGAAATTAAAAATAACCTCAAGTTTCAAAATAAAATTTTGAAAACAACAGAGGAAAATATGTAGAAATATGCATTGGCATTCCCGTCAATAAGTGTGTAAACAGGTACTTAATTTAGGTGTCTGATCCAGAATATGAATAGTTTTTTTAGACGATGTGTCTCTACATAGACGAAATTTACATTATCAGTTTATTTGTGACGCTAATCACTACTATCTCATAACTACATATACTGCTAGAAGCAATTTGACGTTAAAACATATTATTCACTCATACATAACACAAAAAATTTAAAGCCTAAAACATCATTTTATGTAAAAATAGTTTTTCAGTCACGATTTATATAGCAGACGCGAGTTCAACAGTATTTCTTTAATAATATCACGTATACAAATTCAAAATGAAAAATATGATACAGAATTACAGATATGATTTGTAACGCGTAAAAGTAAAAGTAGTAAGTTTTCGATACTTGTGCGTCTTTTAACGTTAAAAGACAAAATATAACAAAAATATATCCAAGGTTATCAAAGTAAAGACATTATCTTCTTAAACAGCTGAGTAATACAAGAGACGCTATTGATTTATCGTCTATTATTTAAAAACACATAATGTAAATGCTCTTTGGTTTATTTATAGAGTTATACGATACTCAAAGATTTTATTGTCATTATCATTAATAATTTTAACTAGTTAAATGCGTTATTGATGGTGATGTGTTTTAAAATTATGTGACGCTTTTGTAGCTTTAGAACTTGTTAGACCTCATTATAAAATTTAATTACTATTTTACAAATTATTATGATTAACTTTAACAAGTATGCTTCATTAAAAAAATCAAAAAACCCGACTGCGTAAAATACTCTTATAATAAACTAAAAAGAATAAAATAATTTACTAGCTTTCATTTGATACCGATATTGCTACAGTAAGAAAAAAAATTCAACTCTCCCCCCTCATTCCGCCATTTGCGGGCGCCATTTTGAAAATTTATATAGCCTATGTCACTACTACAATTTAGACAAATCCAACGACACCTCATATGTCAAAAACCGTCCAGCCGTTTGGGCTGTAGGGCGTGCCAAAGAAATGGACATACATACATACATACATACATACATACATACATACATACATACATACGTACATACATACATACATACATACATACACTCGAAAAACATAACCCTCCTTCTGTCGCAGTCGGGTAAAAAATAGAGAATGAAGTAAATTAAAAGTCCTTAGTCAAACAATGTGCAAAAATAAATTGTTTTCTAAACTTGTCACATTTAATTATGAGATAGGTACATACAAGGATTCATTTTATATGAAATTTTAAGAAATATTATTATTCGCTTATACTTTTACTGTTGCTGTAGTATCTTCAATTTATGTGATATAAATATTCATATAGTTGGTCGGTACCTAAAAATGTTTGCTTTATTTTGTTTTGTTAATATGAAAATTCATAAATGTATATACCTACTTATTCCAGTATTGTAACTAATTATTTTAAAAGAAAAATTAATAAGTAATGTACTTTTGGCCCTACAACCTTGTACATACGATATTTTCTAATAAATAAAATCCATAAATCGTATATGTAGTGTTTTTAATACCAACAAAAACTGACTGAAAAAAAAAGCTAATAGCTTTAGTAACAAGACTCAAAGTCCAAACATGTGAAGCTTACAGTATGCATAAAAGGTTTTAGAAACTTAAACCGTGTCAACAAAGTATGTGCTTAGTCGGGTTACAGGCCAATACGCTATTCTCACTGGCGGTCATTCCTCTGCAATTTTACGCAGAAATCACCTATCAAAGATACAGTATCATTTTTCTGCTACAGTATCGATCACTATTATATTATTAACCTAACTATTAGCTCCTTTTAAGAGGCACGACTAATAACCCCTCGTTCCAGCTGTTCAACAGCTTCTATCGATTCCCCAGGTTCCCTTAGGGTAAGGGCGTGCGAAGACCAAGGAATAGGCATAAAACTGAAGAAGTACGCTATTGTAGAACGAAAGAAGTACTTATAGTGATTATCGTATAGTGACTTTTTATCTGTAGTTCTGAGTTGCTAGAAAGTTAAAGAGTGTAGGTACAATCAATTTGTATAAAATCTGCTACAAGATAAATGTTGAAAATTAAATAAAGTCAATATTTTAATATCATGGAAAATAAATCTTTTGTGAAAAGTATCCAAATAGACGTAAAATGAAGAGTAAAATAGTTTACATTTTGTCTGATAATTTCAGTATTTTTGTATAATATCTATGTTTTTTATAAGTAGGTACATAAATTTGTTAGAGAATTAAAATCTTATGAAAATTTGTTCTCGTAGAAATTAATGAATTTTATTAGTAACCATTTCATTACGGCAGTCTGCTCAGCAAAGTGGCACCACTGAACGGCGCACCGCGGCGTGATGTGTGCACATTGCATGTCGGTTAGCTGAGGTTCGGACTTTCTTATTTAATTATTTCTTCTTATATTTTATTTTTGTGTCTACAAAATATTTCATTCCTAAATATAACAGAAATCAGAAACTTGTTTCGACTTGCAAAACATAAATACTACGCGCATTCAATTAACGCTGTATAAATACGGCTTCTGCACAAAAGAGTTAAAAGAAATTGCATAGAGTTCTTATTTCTAAGATAAACACTAAAATGCTTCTAGTTTGTCCAAGAACTATGAAGAATAACGTTATAAATTAGTCAACAAAGGTAAATAAAAAGGTCAGTTTGCAAAAATAAGTATTATCAAACTATTTGTAGGAATACGTATAGCCTGTGGAAACATCGGTACGGGGACCGCGTTGTTTTTTTTTTTTTTTTCGTGTGCACATCTTGCAGACTTTTACTAATACGCATTTTCAAAAAACTCACGCAAGATTAGGGTAGGGGGAGAGGGTCAAGCAAAATCTCACGAAATCTCACTGAGGGGGGGAGGGGGTGTAAAAAAACGCTAAAATTGTCTCACGTAATTTATGGACGGCCATGCATGTTTACTAGATACCCGATGTAATAATGTAGGGATGACAAAAGTTTTATTAACGCCGACTGTCGCGGGTTCAATACCCGCTGCATCAGATATTTATATTTGTACAAATATGCATTTCCATAAGGCCGAAAAAGAAGCTGAGAGAAAATAAAGTCTGTTATCCTAAACACCTGACAACAATAGTTACTCTTTTAAGAGAAATCATCCGCCAACCTGTATTATACCAGCGTAGCGGATTAAAATTCAATATAAGTATATGAGTAGAGGCTTCTGCCCAATATTTAAATACAGTTAGATAATACTAGCCTAGTTAGCGTTTTAATACGTGCTGCACAAGTTGTAAAAAGATCCAGCTCCAGATCCGAAAAAGGACTTCGATAAATTACGAAAATTGTGCTATTTCAAAGCGGCTCTTTCCTCCAAAACAATTTTTTTTTTTAAATAAAGTTTTACAGCCACTTTCTTGTTCAGATATATTTAATTGTATACTCCGTTATTTGTACACAGAGCGAATTTTATTTTATGTCAGCATCACATTTGTAGGTAAGGCAGTAGGTACATAGTAGCCATACATTACGACAATAGTCATTAAAACGTTAATTTATTTTATTAATTTATTTATTTATAATTAAATCTTTGTTGTTTGATCAACTTTTATTAAAATAACAAGGATCAACAACCAAGGAAAGATTCTTGACCTACCCAATTCTTTCGACTGAAATTGTTTAGCATTTGCAAGCAAGCAAGTACGTATTTAGCAATGTTGACCCATACCACCACACCCGCCATTGGAATTTATTTTGTCATTTTGCAGTGCATCTGGTCCAGAGATGTGACTTATCTAAGATACAAGTATCTGAAATACAGATACAAGATACAAAATACGTATTTTCATCTTGTATCTAAAATACTTTTTTAAAATGTATTTTGTATCTTGTATCTAAATTCCTTTTGTTTGGTATCTTAGTATCTTGTAAATACTGTTTGGTAAAATACTTTTAGTAATAGTTATTCTATGCATTCATTCACAAAATATGACATAATCCAGTCATTTTAGGCATTTTAAGCCTCAATATGCGGATAAATTCTAAGCGAGCTGAATTTTTGTATACACTTTTATTGCGGCGTTGTAATGAAGATGTGAAAATACAACATTGATATCGTGCCGGCTAAAAAAGTTACAAAGGTCAAAAGGTCACGATAATCAGTTTTTCGCAAATATCACGCTACCTATTACTCGGATATCAATATAGATCATTATAAAAATTATTTGTTGTAAAATTATCTACAAAAAATGCCTCTTGCATGTTTCTGTAAAATTAACCGTTTTTGGAGTAGAGCGCGGAGAAAGCGACTACATGCACTTTTCCTCACTACCTACTTCGAGAAGAATGCAAGGTTCGTTTTTTTTTTTTAGTAATTTAATAGATTTTTTTAAGAGTGAATAATTTTTTATTTGAATGATAATACAGAAAAAATTATATATAGTATATATTTTCTTTTGTAAAATTATAGTTATAAATAATAATAAATTATAGTTTTATTGTTAAAGACTTTATTTTATTAGTTTCATGCTCTTCAGCAGTTGATCAAACAATGATGAAAATAATAAAGATTTCGATTTAAATATGGGAATAAGACCACTCGACGTTTTGTCAGCAACATTTAATGATATAAAAAACTGAAGATATCGACGATTATTGAGTCTCAATTAAAACCTTAATAATATAATATTTTATCTTCTCACTTTTACGCGATCAACGCGATGTAGGTATTTGTAAATAATTCACGTAAAAAATTAAACTTACATTCAATAAAATGTTATTTTCTTACAAAAGAATTTGTATCTTTAAAAAGTATTTGGAAGATACGTATTTTGTATCTAGTATTTCAAATACCATTCCAGAAAGGTATTTGTATCTGGTATCTGAAATACTTTATTTTAAAGTATCTTGTATTTTGTATTCCAGATACTTTGTATAGGGTATCTTGTACATCACTGATCTGGTCTTTCTCCCGTAAATCCCAGTGACGAGTTTAATTTTCACTAGGCAGATTTCTTAAAATTGTGGACGAACTCAACTCTATTTCTTGAATCGACGAATTCTCAACCTTGACGAATGTTGATGATATGGTAGACATATGCAAAACATGTGCCACTAAGTAAAACCACACATCAAAAACATCCCTGTTGGTATACTAAAGAAATTATAAATTTACTAAAGGAAAAATATAAAATACGTCAAAGGACTCAAAGGTATCGCAAGTACAAAAATCCCTTGGATAAGCTGTCTTTCTTATTGCTTAAAAAAACGTTGATCGTTATTAATAGAAACATGTTACAATAACAATATTGATAACATCGAGAACTCTTTGTCCCAAAATCCGAAGATTATTTGGACTTACTTAAAAAATAAGCGTCAGAATAAAACTACATGTACCCAACATTAATGCGTCGAGACGATAGGCGATACCTATACATTTCAGACTTCTTCATTGTAAATTGTTTTATAGGTTTATTCTTTTCGCAATATGACATACTACTTGAAATAAAACACTTAAATCGAAGTAAGGGAGCTGGATCTGATGGTATACCATGTCTATTTGCAACAGAATGTTGTGATGCGCTCTCCTTACCACTCTCGATAATATACAAAAGATCAATAAAGTCCGGATACTTTACTACCAAAGAATTTAGGGTTGTACCAATTCCAAAATCTGGGGATATTGCATCCATAAAAAACTATAGACCTACTTCTATTTTATCTGTATTCGGGAAATTTATTGAAAGATTAATAAGACCCACAATTACCTGGCCTATAAAGGAACTAGCTGTGCCCCGCGTTTTCACCTGCGTTAATTTGAGGGAAAAACGTACTTAAATATTTTTAAACAATTCCTCTAAGAGTAGGTCGCAAGCGTTACTGCCGAGCAAGGGGTCTCAGATTTTGATTCCTGGGTTGTTCAACGTATCTATTATTGAATTTTTTTAAAATTCTCAGTAAAAGAGTGATATTATATTTACTTTAAAAGTGGAACTATAGTAAAAAAAATGTATCGAGAAGAGAAATAATAAAGGACGCAACGAAGCTCTCAAAAAAGATTATTTTTTCCTGTTTTTGTAACATTTTTTATTATTGCTCAGCCCCTATTGGTCGTAGCGTAATGTTATATAGCCTATAGCCTTCCCCGGTAAATGGGCTATCAAAAGCAAAAAGAATTTTTCAATTCGAACCAGTAGTTCCTGACATTAGCGCGTTCAAACAAACAAACTCTTCAGCTTTATAATATTAGTATATAGTAGTATATTATATAGATTGGTATCACCACAAAAGGCGGGTTTCGAAGACTCAATACACAACAACCAACCTTGTTTCATTTGTGACCTTTTTAACCGATTTAGTTGATTCTAATATCTCAGTTGACACAATTTATACCGACGTAAGCAAAGGATTCGATACCGTGGACCACATTATTCTTATTAATAAACTTCCTATCTTTGGTGATATAACAGGTAACTTGTTAAAATGGTTTTCCTCGTATATAAGTGTAATGTAGGTAGATCAACAACAAAAGAGCAATGTACGTGCGGCGCTAGTTCTATGTTAGCGGTCTTCCAATAATGTGTAATTATGATGTCGTTTGTTTGATTTGCGAATAATTTCTCAGTGGCGACGAGGAGGACATACTTATACACGTGTGTAGTGCAAATAGCAAAAAGTCGATAGGCAAAATTAGCGAATTCAACATAAGAACGGATAACTGGCGCTTATATATCGAGCGCTTAGAACAATATTTTGTGGTGAATAAAATAGAAAAAGATATGTATGTACCGACATTAATAACGGTCGTCGGGGCAGAATGTTACGAACTTAACGAACCGGACTTCCAGGGTAGTTGTTATTGGATATTCGTCTCAACCAGTTTTATTCCCAAATCATTTTTATTTTCAATCAGGTCTTCTCCAAGGATCAGTTCTGGGGCCAATTTTGTTTAATATATTTGTAAACGATATTGTAGAAATATTTAAACACAGCAATAAATGTTTTATTTGCGCCGACGATCTCAAAATTGCAAAACAAATAAAAAACAAACATGACATGACATTATCCTTATACAAGAGGACTTAACACGTTCACTGCGTTGTGAGGTCATATTGGCTCATAGCGAACTTTCATGTGGTGCGGCGAGCAAAATAGCGTTTATTCCCCTGGTGCGGAAGGCATAACTTTGTGTATTTCTATTGTAGGAAAGAGATTTATATACCATTGTTATTGCCGCTTTAATGTAAACAATCCAATTTGACCTCACCTGCACCTAAAGAAAAATGTTTCACCCTAGTGCGGTGTGACGTCAATATGACCTACAGCTTCGCGCACCCCACACCCGCACTGAACGATGCGCTCACGCCATTTCGTGCACTCAGTGTTGTGCCACACTATCGAGTATCGACAGTGAAGACGTCGCGTTGTTTGAAGCCATTTTTCACGCCTACATTTTCGCCTATATCTTGAAACTTTTTATAAATAAATAATTGTTTAAACGTACACACATGGTCGACTGTCCCTAAGGTAGGCAAATTAATGCCTGTGTTTTAGGTAACAGTTGACTGATATACATTTTTTTAAAATAAATATATATATAAATGATACATATATAATAAATACATATTACACCCAGACTTGGGGCGGGAATCGAACCCACAACCCTGGAGCAGAAAACAGAGCCACTGCTAACTGCGCCACGGGCCAGTGAATAGGGGATCGGACAAATTTTCAGAAAGTGTTTTAAATTAATCTTTATGGTTACTTATTCCCATAAAAAATAAAACTTTATTTTTTTATAGCCGTTTAGGTACTCAAAATCATGTTTTAATATTGTATGTTTAAAAATCCCGCCAAAACGCCACGCTATGTCATCTGAGAGCGCGTGACGTCATCTGGGGTTATAACAAAACAGCTGTATGAGCATAAGTTCACGAGAAGTTTTGTTTCGTGGAGTAGATTTTTTATTTGTTCTTATGGAACGCAAAAAATATCGTTAGTGTGCAGTACTCCAAATATTCATTTGGTGTGCCAAGAAAAGCAGATAAACGAAAAAAATGGTTAGACTTAGCGAGTAGAAAATGCAACGAAATGAATTTCACCAATTTACTTTTTTTTAAAGATAATTTTGACGTAAATATACATTAATTACTACAAATAAATACAATGAAATGTGCCTAAATTAATTTTTAGTATATATATATATATATATATATATATATATATTGTTTTCTCTCTACGGTCAACTACTATTATAGATTTTTCTTTTTGTATTTTTTTTGTAACACTAAAGAATGTGATATAGTGTTGACAGTATTCTACTTGTGACGACCGTTCTGGTGCAGTGGTGCGAGTAGTCGCCTCAACATCCCGCGCCGGCGGTCGCGGGTTCGATTCCCGCTCGGGACAGATATTTGTATTTGTACAAATATTTGTTTCCGGTCTGGGTGTATGTCCTTGTGGTTCTCCCCACCGTGTCTTGGAGAGCACGTAAAGCCGTCGGTCCCGGTTGTTATCATATACACCTGATAGCGATCGTTACTCTTAGCAGTATATTATTCGCCAACCTACAATGGAGCGGCGTGGTGGATTAAGCTCCAACCCTTCGTCTATATGGAGAAAAGGCCTTCGCTTAGCAGTGGGTGGTTTACAGGCTAGTACAATACAGTGGGTAGGAGGTATTTTTTCAAGTACCTAGGTATTTATGGCAAATAATATATTATTATATAATAGGGGATCGGACAGTAATCAGATTAAAATCTAAAATGTGCTTAAATAAAATAAATATACTATTTTACGATTATTTACCTAATAATAATTTAATATAATTCATTTAAATATTTTTAAATGAAGAAATAAAATGTTGTTATTTTCAATATTTTCAAACTGTACTGAAACACCAATCACAGTGCGTGACGTCATCTGTGGTCAACCATTGACTGCGTGGGCACTATCTTATCTACTTAGTTTACTCAGTTATTTCCATAGTTTTGTTGAAATTATAAAGGTTGCGAAAAGATTATTGATAAATTAGGATACGGTAATCGATTTAAAAGCTGTCACGTGGTGTTTAACCAGTTTCTTATAATGAAAACAGGATTTACGAAATCTGACAATCGAAATCTTCCCAGAGTGAATACGTTTCTGATTTGCAATTTCTTTGAAAGTAATTCAGACTTTTGTGACAATACTTGTGTTTTAAAATGTGAAAACTTCTGTATTACTATTATAAATATATAATAATATATTATTTGCCATAAATACCTAGGTACTTAAAAAATACCTCCTTGAAAAATAACCTCTAATATTACACAATATATGTATTGTACCTATTGTACTGTACTAGCCTGTAAACCACCCACTGCTGAGCGAAGGCCTCTTCTCCATATAGACAAAGGGTTGGAGCTTAATCCACCACGCCGCTCCATTGTAGGTTGGCGAATAATATACTACTATGAGTAACGATCGCTTTCAGGTGTATATGATAACAACCGGGACCAACGGCTTTACGTGCTCTCCGAGACACGGTGGGGAGAACCACAAGGACATACACCCAGACCGGAAACAAATATTTGTACAAATACAATTATCTGTCCCGAGCGGGAATCGAACCCGCGACCGCCGGCGCGGGATGTTGAGGCACTACTCGCACCACTACACCAGAACGGTCGTCGCAAGTAGAATACTGTCAACACTATATCACATTCTTTAGTGCTACAAAAAAAAATACAAAAAGAAAAAATCTATAATAGTAGTTGACCGTAGAGAGAAAACAATATAATATATTTACTAAGAAATAATTTAAGCAAATTTCATTCTATTTATTTGTAGTAATTAATGTCTATTTACGTCAAAATGATCTTCACAAAAGTAAATTGGTGAAATTCATTTCGTTGCATTTTCTACTCGCTAAGTCTAAAAAAAATTTTTTCGTTTATCTATATCGTATTATATATCATACTAGCAAACCCGGCGAACTCCGTTTCGCGACCAACTTATTTTCGTGAGGGATACTCACACCACGTATTGCCGCAATGCAAAACCATATTGGTTTGTAGTACATGCTATGTATCAGAGATGGCGCTGTATGTGAAAAATGATTTTCCCTGTTTTCCTGCTTTTCTGTTGAAAATTTTCCTGAATTTAGTTTGCTATAAAGCTCACTGAGCCCGAGACCTTTCCAACGAATGCAAAACCGTGGAAATCGGTTCGTGCGTTCTGGAATTATAGCGTCAGGAAGGAAAACCCGACTTATTTTTATATTATAGATATATATTTTCGCTTTTCTTGGCATATGAAATGAATATTTTATTTGGAGTACTTTTTGATGTGTTCGTACGTTAAGGTACTGCACACCAACGATATTTTTTGCGTTCCATAAGAACAAATAAAAAATCTACTCCACGAAACAAAACTTCTCGTGAACTTATGCTCATGCAGCTGTTTTGTTATAACCGCGATGACGTCACGCGCTCTCAGATGATATAGCGTGGCGTTTTGGCGGGATTTTTAAACAGACAATATTAAAACATGATTTTAAGTACCTAAACGGCTATAAAAAAATAAAGTTTTATTTTTTATGGGAATAAGTATCCATAAAGATTAATTTACTACTTCTCGTGAACTTATGCTCATGCAGCTGTTTTGTTATAACCACGATGACGTCACGCGCTCTCAGATGATATAGCGTGGCGTTTTGGCGGGATTTTTAAACAGACAATATTAAAACATGATTTTAAGTACCTAAACGGCTATAAAAAAATAAAGTTTTATTTTTTATGGGAATAAGTATCCAAAAGATTAATTTAAAACACTTTTTGAAAATTTGTCCGATCCCCTATTATAATAGTAATACAGAAGTTTTCACATTTCGAAATTCAGTGTCACAAAAGTCTGAATTACTTGCAAAGAAATTGCAAATCAGAAACGTATTCACTCTGGGAAGATTTCGATTGTCGGCTTTCGTAAATCCTGTTTTCATTATAAAAAACTGGTTAAATACCACGTGACAGCTTCTAAATCGATTATCATATCCTAATTTATCAGTAATCTTTTAGCAACTTTTATAATTCCAACAAAATTATGGAAATAACTGATTAACCTAAGTAGATAGTACCCGTGCAGTCAATGATTGGCCACAGATGACGTCACGCACTGTGATTGGCGTTTCAGTACAGTTTAAAAATATTGAAAATAACAACATTTTATTTCTTCATTTAAAAATATGCGCGTTTTCCAATTACAGAGCATAATGCGACTCAGTGACGCACAATGCCGAAGTGTGCTAATGCTTAATTGGAACGTCAGATAATGTATTCATATTTTATATGTGGAAATATAAAATATTAACCAACATTAACCAACAATCACACCACGTTAACCTAGCCCCGTGGTAAGTTCGTAAGAACTTGTGTTACAGGTACTAGGAACGGAAATAAATTTAAGATATAAATACATATATACATAAATACACATCCATGACCCGGTGCAGACATCTATATTCGTCATACAGATTATCTGCACCTGGCGGGATTCGAACCCGCGACCGCTGCGTAGAGTGTCCAGTTGCCTGACCACTCGACCAGCCGGCCGTCGAAAGGTCCATGTTTACGAGTATACCTTCATCCATACTTATATTTATTGTTAACACGTTTTGAATTAACTTTTTAATATTTCCAAAAAACTACGACGAAAGGAAAGTTTAATTTTTTTTTTTACAATAAACAATGTTACTAACGATAATATAAATAAAATTTCGATCTAAGCTACCTTAAAGAATAAACACTTGTAAATTTTTTGCTACTGAGTTGGCATCAACTGCACGCATCACGCGAAAGCACTACTTTTGAAAGTGCTCGATTGTGCGAAGCGTTGCTGTAGTTGGAACATTCAATGTTGAGCAGTATGCCGCATAATGCGCTCTAGTGCTGTAATTGGAAAACGCGCTATTTAAATGAATTATATTAATCCCCTATTTGTCAAGTTTGACGGGCAAGTCAAACTTGACAAATTCATATTATGTTTATTTATATATTATGTTTATTAGTAAAGTAGTGTAATGTTGTCGTCACGTATTAAATATGCCAAAACGAAGTAGGAAACAATTAGTTTATACTGGTGTTTCTAATGAACAAATCGAAAGTAAAGAGAACACGAAGAGCTGATATCGAAAAATATTTGTTAAAAATGAACAGCAAGTGCGTAGTGTTTCAAATATTCAATGTTGGTAGGGATAGTACCTACGTTTGCCAATTTGTATCTTATTTGTATGACATTAGAGAACGCAGAGTTTCCTAACCACGTCGAAATAAAATCATGTTATTTTGTTTGAGGTATAATTTCAAAGATAAAAAAAAAATGTTTCACTAGCTACATTCTCACTTCAAAATTATGCGGCGGTTTGGAACGTTCAATTAATCAATAAAGCATATGCAGTTTGTTTTAGCTGCATTAGGCGTCAATATATTCAAATTAAGCCACTTGACAATGTTCTTAATCCCCTTTTTAAGCATTATTTCGAATATATTCCCAAGTAAAACATACAGTTGAATAGACACAAAATCTATTTTCCTTTTGTTATTTTGCACGTCTGTGACTCACAAGGTTTAAAATTAAACTGTTAATAAAATTTTGGGAAAATTTATCGAGTGCTATACAACATACGTATTTCCCATGACTAGTGTTTTGATATCTTCAGTGCGTTGTGTGGTCAAACGAACCCCACAAATTGTTTCTCTTGTAGACGCTAAACAAAACAAGCGAGCTAAACACGCAGCTAGGTATATATTGCTTGGTTATTGGTCTTTGATCTCAAAATAAATAATATTCAACAATAACTATCACCATTGAAAAAAACTTATATCAAAACAGAACTGAATGAGGGCCTATTTGACCACACGACGCATTGTAAAAAGGTCCTCTATGAGTCAATATCGCACCAGCAAAAAGTACACTAAAAATCCTTACGAAGTGAACGTGTTAAACTGCTTAGTCGACTGGTGTGGCAGAAACGGTTTGGCACTGAACATCGATAAATACAAATATACATGATTCTCCCGTAGAATTCACCCGAAATCGCAGACTTAATACTATCAATAATGAGACGTTGGAAGAGGTGGTTATTATCAGAGACTTGGGAGTGGGTTTTATATAGTAAGATTACACACACATCGACAGAAAAACAACTAGGGCGTTTCAAATGTTAGACTTTGTTATAAGTAGAGACCGGATCAATGCATTCGTATATTTGCATATGCATTTGCATATTTAAGCCATTATCATCGCTTATAGCATATTTTTCTAAAATATAGTTATGGTGCATATTATCGATACATTTTCAATATTTTTCGAGTGCAGCGCATTCACCAGCCGCGCGTCTTTTGTTTTGGTACCTACGATAATAAAATGAAAGAGACAAAAGGTCGTCGCGCTCGCCTACTGCAGTACTCCTCCCACCTACTGTTCTCTTATATTTATGCGAATTTTACTCATTTCATTAAAATTCTAAAACGGATTTTATCACGTTTATTTTAAAAAAATTACAGTTTAACGATTTTTTTGGGGGACAGTCCCCGAGACCATGGACGCTGTAAAGGGTCCGAAACGTCGGGAATTAATTTTATAAATAATCGTTAAACTGTAAAGTTTTTAAAATAAAAGCGATAAAATCCGTTTAAGACTTTTAATCCGTTTAAGAATTTTTTTGGGGGACAGTCCCCGAGACCATGGACGCTGTAAAGGGTCCGAAACGTCGGGAATTAATTTTATAAATAATCGTTAAACTGTAAAGTTTTTAAAATAAAAGCGATAAAATCCGTTTAAGACTTTTAATGAAACTGCTCCCCACCTATTACGCATCATACTGTTTTCATTGTTGGCGTGTGCGCTCATTGACTTGTCAAGATTTTATAGTGAACCAAGCCTCCCGAAAAAAATGTGTGTTCATGTATAACTGACTTTCCTGAAACATTTACGTACGACGGAAATGTTTTGTATTGTCGAGTTTGTGAGAAAAATATTTTAATATTAATTTTGAACAATAACCTAGGCTTTGAAAGTTTGTGTCAAATTGACAGTTTT
This sequence comes from Euphydryas editha, assembly GCA_036937285.1. NCBI lineage: Eukaryota > Metazoa > Arthropoda > Insecta > Lepidoptera > Nymphalidae > Euphydryas > Euphydryas editha. The sequence goes on from JAUPFZ010000004.1 coordinate 10,460,868, forward strand.
ATTAATAGGATGGCAGAATTTTTGCTAGAAACTATAACTGCCAACACAGCACCCAAGTGCAAATTCTGCCCAGTTACTTCAGTGGATGTGGAGCGATCGTTTTCCAGTTATAAAAATATTTCGAATGATCGAAGACACAATCTTACTACTGAATATTTGGAACAATAGGGGAAAGGTGTCTAAAATGATCCCCCTAAGGGAAATCGGTCACTGTATCCAAATTATTATAGTGAGAGCAAACATTGAAATAATTTTGGATAAGTCATTTAAGTGTTGATATACTAGCAGGCCATTATTTTTTGTGTGATTTATATTTTTAGATTTATAAGACATTTACCAAAACTCTCCTAAAGGATCATTTTGTACACCTGGGTGTCTAAAACGATCCCTGGGGTTGGGTCAAAATGATCCCAAGTATCATTTTTGACTCCATGTTCAAATAATGATTAAAAACAGATTTCTTGAGCAGTTTTATTCGAAAAATCTTATTATAATTAATAATATTACTAAGTACTAGGTAATCATCACATATAATTTGGCACATATTTCATTTTCTTGAGATCAGTATCAAATATAAAACAATATTAATTAAACTTTAAATCAGTTAACATCTGTTAAAAATTAAACATCCTTCTAAAATAGTTTTAACTAAAATATCTTACAATGATCAACAGTCATGAATAATAGTAGCTATTACAAAGTAGTTTAGTGATTATATATCATATGCTATTAATTCAAAGACACAATCGTTTCTTTACGTTTCTCGAACGATCTATTCAAAAATCACATGTAAATCTTTTTCGTCGTCACTATCGAGACCGTTGTATGTTTCATGTCCCCATTTAAAACGTTTCGAGCAACGGACCCAACCCCTACGATTCTGTGCAGTACATGCACTCGGCATCCTCTTCGGAAGATTCGGACTCATAAGTATTCTTTTGTTTTTTAATATATATATATATATATATATATATATATATATATATTATCTTTTTGTTTTTTATTGATTGTTTTTCGTTTACAACTCCTTTACTTTTGCTGTTTTGAATGGCATCCCATTTGTGCATTCAGTGCTTTCATCATAGCACCCTCATTCTAGTTTTGTCGGTTAGTTTTTCTTTGATATATACCTACGTAGCATGATCTATAAAAAGTATAAATAGATATTATATAAAAATACATGACAAATATTACATTTTCTTTTTCAAGTGTTAGGGGTAAAATATTTCTATTACTATTCTATTATATAATTATACACAATAAAGGGGATCGTTTTACCCCAAATATTAAATTTACAAATGATGTCAAAGTATAACCTCAAAACAATTTTGGTGAGATCAAAACGAGTTTCAAATGTTACTGAATATCAATAAAAACCACCAGTAAAACTTTTATTTACATATCCGCAAAAGAATTTCAACAATAAAACGTTGATTTTAGGCTTAAATTAGATCGAAGACACCTATTTTCTATTTTTTGTAATAAATCGGCGCACTGTTGTCACACCACCATGACACTTTATTGGGCTACTGAGCGGAGTGCAGGAAAGACGTTAGATAACAAATAGCATAGATAGCGCTAGTATTTTCGTCAAAACTGTAGGGAATCATTTTACCTCGAAGGGATCGTTTTGTACACCTTTCCCCTACTTGATTGCTTATGTTTACAAAAATATCAAATAATGTTACTATACCTATGATCATATATCAATGGATACAATGGATTACAAATTATAGTGATTTTCAAATAAAAAATTAAAACTTAGTTTTATTTTATTTTGACGTTCTTAAAACTTATCATTTAATGTTGCATATTCTGCAAGTTATCGTGCATATTTCATGCATTTTCGTTGCATTGTGCAATCCGGTCTCTAGTTATAAGGAACATTTAAAAATTTTAAGAGAATTTTTCTTTAAAAAAAGAAAGATTTTTTTTAAAAGAGTATCGATTTGTTTTATTGGGTATTCAGCCTGCCAGTCTGACGTGCAATACTGTCGTCCGGCTGCGAGTCCCACACATTGTGCGTAAATGCATTTCCAATCGTTAAAAAAAGGCCGATCGTGGCTCTGTATCGCTTGTTCCGCGTTCTCGGTTGCTCGCTTGGCTCAGGTGGGACATAACAATTAGTCATACTTTTTCGTGCGTGCAGTCGGCGTTCATCGATTTATAAGACGTCACACGTCACAAATAAATATATACCTACACTCATTTGCAAAAAAAAACGGGCGGTTTTGATTTTCTTCCTGGCTGAAAAAAATAAAATAGGTACCAAAAAGGTTTCAATCATTTGAACATGTTACTGGCCAGTTATAAAAGTGCCATAATGTTTATAAGAGTACATTCCAAATTCAAATTTTTAACTGAGCCTGGTTTTCAAAGAAAATAACTTTTAACTACATTTTGTGGCGCGAATTCCCTATAGTTAATATCGACTCTAATTAACTTTTTGTCAATTTTTATTAAATTATCTGGTGTCCTTAACATTTAAAAGTATTGTTATTGCTGTTTAGCAATCTCGAAAATGGTAGATAAAGTGATAAAAGCGAGCAAAATTATTGCGCTGCTTGAAGAAGGTTGCAGTCAATGCTTCGTGGCTCAGAGGCTAAATGTGAGTCGGTCGACAGTTCAAAGGACCTGGCAGCGCTATCAAGAGACCGGTTCCGTCAAGAGAAGGCCTGGTTCTGGCAGAAAGACATGTATCGAACCACGGGATGATCGTTTTCTAGTTAGTCAAGCGTTGAGAAATCGCAAATCTTCTTATGTGGACCTCAAGAACACCCTCGAAGAAGTAAGAAATGTGCAAATTAGTCTATGGACGGTCAGGAGGAGGCTTCTCGCTGCTTATATGCACAGTCATCGCCCGGCACGCGGCCCTAAATTACTCCGTGGACATCGAGTTGCCAGGCTTAGCTTCGCTCGAAATTGTGTCATGGACTCATGAAGACTGGGATAGGGTATTGTTCTCCGATGAAGCCAGGATATCTCTGCATGGTGAAGACCGACGTCGGCGAGTGCTACGTAGACGAGAAGAACGCTTTGCAGAGGCATGTTTTGAAGAAATCACACCTTATGGAGGGGGCTCTGTTATGTTTTGGGCAGGAATAAATTCTATGGATCGTACGGAGTTAGTCTTCATCGAAAACGGTACACTGACTGGACACCGATACATAACGGAAGTTCTAATTCCTTATGCACAACCCGCTTTAACCGCTCTTGGCGAAAACTCAATTTTTATGGACGACAACGCTCGCGCCCACCGGTCTGGCGGTGTGGATGCGTATATGCTAGAAGTCGGAATTCGTCGTTTGGACTGGCCAGCTAGAAGTCCGGACCTCAATCCCATAGAGCATGTCTGGGACGTTCTGAAGCGACGAGTGAGATCAGTGCAGCCGGCTCCGCAGACCATCAGAGAGCTAAAGAATGTGATTACCGCGGAGTGGGAACGTATTCCCCAAGAAACCATAAAAGATATACTCACTTGCATGCCCAGACGAATGCAAGCTGTGATTTCAGCAAGAGGGGGTCACACTCAATACTAAACTTTTATCTGCTTTTAATGTATTCAAGAAAAACAAAGAAATTAACGCGTTTCATTTTTATTTAGCGAGCAGGTACAATCATAGTGTTTTGAGCTTAAGGGCAGTTCCGCCGAAAGTTGTACAAATAATAAATTCGAGGATAAATAAATGATTTGAACTTTTAACAATTTTTTTAATGTAGGTAGTCGATATATATAACTAATTTTAATGTTAACTTAAAAAACCTCGCTTTTCTTGTTGTTTTTATTGTTAAAATATATATTTTTGTTAATGAAAGACCATTTGGTAGTAAAGATCATTATGAAATGTTTCTTATTTTAGTCAATAATATAGACATTTTAGTAGTTATAAATTACTTTTATTACTAAACTTAGGGAATAAGTAATCAAATTAGGAAGAAAAATCTCACCTATTCATGCAAAAATACAGTAATTAGATCACCATAAACCCGTTTCGTTACGTTTTGGGTATTATTTAATTATAATTTTAACATTTTTTACTATTAAACTAGTTCTACTTAGAATTAATCACAGTCAAATTGCAGCCTTTACTATAAACTAACTAATTATTATAGATTTTAAGCTTTAAATATTCAAAAATCATGTAAAAATCACATTTTTATACAAAACGAAAACGAGAGTGACAAGGTAAGGTTGATATAACACCAACTACCAAGGCATTTGTACACTTACAATTAGAATAAATATTATTTTAATGTACCTACTATGTACGCTAAGTGTTTTATTCTTTTTATCTTTTCTTGTTCATAAAATTAATTACCAGAAATAATCAACAAGATAGCAAAATAAAATCCTATTCCAAATGGTCAGAACTTTTGAGTTTCCATACAAAATGTATCGCTCGTTTTTATTTACTTACAAGACACTGTGGAGAGATTGAAATAATACTTTTCAAAGTATTATTTCGATCTACTTGAAATTTGTAAATTAAGAGCAAACTATGTTTGCATGAGAATTCAGCGGGACACAAAAAATAACTAAATATCACTTAAAGGACAATTCTAACCCCACATTATAACCGTATTGATTCTTAATACCAATTAATTATCACTATCATCAGCACCGAGACAAAAATCACAAATATAATCAATAAATATTTGATTACAACTACACTCACAACAGTACCATTTATTGCACGCCATACATGTCGATATTTCGATCAGGACTAGAGGTCTATAACATTTGTTACATTTAAACGTACGTTTCACTATAGTATTCAGCGACTTTTTCTTTTTGGTTTGTCTGTATGTCTTCATATTAAACGAATCGAATGGATCACATTCTGGTACAAAAAATTTACAACATACTAGATGTTGATGACGCGCTAGGTAAACTGTTTGACATTATCATGCTAGTATTTTGATAATCATTTTGTATTTTTTACTCGGACTCTTTCTCTAAATATACTTTCGGTTTTTTTTTTTGCGGAGACTTTATCTCTAAAATTATTATTATATTAATTAAATTTGTGCTATTCAAGGGGTTCGATAGAATAATTTAAATATTTCGTTAACACATCGAAGTCCGACGATGGGTTCAATATATAAACACAAATTTATTTACATAACTAGCAAACCCGGCGAACTCCGTTTCGCCACCAACTTATTTTCGTGAGGGATACTCACACCACGTACTGGCACCGTCGGCTCCACCACTATGCAAAACCATATTGGTTTGTAGTACATGCTATGTATCAGATATGGCGCTGTATGTGAAAAATGATTTTCTCTGTTTTCCTGCTTTTCTGTTGACATTGTAGCGACATCTATCTCGCCATATACGAACTAGAAGAAACTAACGAATCCTACATCCCGCTATCGAAGTTTTCAAAGCGATTGAATATATATACAAGAACTCGACAATAAGCGTTAAGTGGCGCGTAGCCCACCAGACGCAACACCGTCTGGTCGAAGGATCCTTCCTTTTCAAAGGCCACCTCTCACCGCTAAACTGGTGACCCCGAGCATGAACGTCAGCTCAGCCTTCGCAAATCTACATCATCATCGCTTCCTCAAGCTTTCGAGCAGCGAGTCGTACAGCCAGCCAGCATCCACGGCAACTACGGGTATCCTGACCACTAGCATGCAGCGAACGCGCATTCCTGGTCATCGCCCACAGCCTTCGCAGCGACCTTGGCACAGCACACTGCACTTCGGCCGGTCAGCAAGCAGAGACGCACTTCTCTCCTGGTCGACGCAGCAGCCAGCCACTACGCAGCACTGCACCACCCCAACTCACTGGGGCATCACCGCAGACAGTTCCGACTCACCGTGATCTATGCGGCATCTGGTTCCGACTCACTGGAACATTCCACTGGCCCGGCAATCATCACAAGATGTAGTATGGACGACTCAACCTGCTATCGACCTCCGGTCTCGGAGGGGGAGTGATGTAGCGACATCTATCTCGCCATATACGAACTAGAAGAAACTAACGAATCCTACATCCCGCTATCGAAGTTTTCAAAGCGATTGAATATATATGTATACAAGAACTCGACAATAAGCGTTAAGTGGCGCGTAGCCCACCAGACGCAACACCGTCTGGTCGAAGGATCCTTCCTTTTCAATGGCAGCCTTTCTCTACGCCAAAACATTTTTCCTAAATTTTGTTTGCTATAAACCTCACGGAGCCCCAGACATTTCCAACGAATGCAAAACCGTGGAAATCTGAAAATGCGTTCTGGAATTATAGCGTCAGGAAGGAAAACCCAACTTTTTTTTATATTATAGGGGTTGATCGTAGAGGGGTGATAATTGAGAGTAATATGAGATTTTTTATTCTAAATAATGACAGAATAAAAAAAAAATTCCAAAAAAATTAAAGTTAATAATTAACAAAAAAAAAAATAGGGGTTGATCGCAGAGGTGTGAAAAATTCAGAGTAATATGAGATTTTTTTATTCTAAGTCATCACAAAATAATAAAAAAAAAAATCTCAAAAAATAAAAAAATTTAATTACTAAATAAAAAATAAGGATTAATTGTAGAGGGGTGAAAATTTAGGTTGCATGTATTTTTGTATGATGTATCATAAAAAAATAAAAACAAAAAATTTTGTCTGAAAAATAAAAAAAAATTTAGGGGTGGACCACCCTTAACATGTAGGGGGATGAAAAATAGATGTTGTTCGATTCTCCCCCCTGGCTAGTATCCTCGCTAAGTATCACGAAAATCGGTCGAGCCGTTTCGGAGGAGTTCAATTACTAACCCCGTGACACAAGAATTTTATATATTATACTTTATTATATTTATATTATTTACTATATTTATTACACTAAATAGAAATCAAAAGAAGTCTTATTAAATTAACATTTTTTTAAATTGGTTGTTTTGTGTCTTCAACTTTATGACGTCAGGTTCGTTACAATTTAGGTCAGGCTGTACGTTACGTAACTATCCTGACGTAACGAAATGTGACTTCGACAATAACAAAATTACATATTTAATCCAGAAACCGCATTTATTAGCAACTTATTCTAAAAATATAATCCACATATAATACAGTTTACTATAAGGTACTCGTATAAATTGTAGTATAATTAAATCTTTCTATAAATTGCGTAACTATATTGACAAGAATCAAAGGTAAAACTCACCTCATAGAACCACAGCCCTTTACGCATCGCCTGTTAGCGAACTAAAAAAACGGCGGCCCTTGCTTGAGTAGTCAATGATCAAAGTTTTGCTATTTCTATATGAAAAATCCAAAACAAAGCAAAATTTCCACCTAATATTGTATAAAACACCGTAACTATAATGACCATGTCAGGATGAGCGTAAATCCAGGTACACTCTATTTTAATTAATTAATAATATATATCACTTACTTTCTTTGCTTGTTATTCAATTAAAAGATAGCTCTTTATTGGTACTATAATCTCAAATCCTCATATTCTAGGTTGTAGAAGAAAAATTATAATTAATCAAGTGTTAAACACGATATAAGTTTTTAGGGACAGTATGGGAAGCCAATTTTGTCAATTTTCAGAGTAACTTTAAAATAATTATTGTAAATATATTTTTATTTATTGGGATATTCTTTCGTAGCCTATTTATTCAAAAATATTTTGAAGCACTTACTTTAATTATATTGTTGCTTAGTTCAACAAAAATAAATCTTAAGTGCTCGGACATAAAAAAAAACACAAATGTACAACTTTTGGCGAAACTGCCCTGAAACATTATTTCTTAATAATTTAATTAAAATGTTATAATAAAACTGATGAAAACTATTCCTTCCTAATTAATTTATAAAATTCTGAGGATAACAATACCTAAAATTGTCAAACAAACTAATAGTAATTATAAAATAGTTCTTTGCTTAAGTGCCCGTTTTTTTTTGCAAAAGAGTTTATAAATGCGCCCTCAAGATTCTCCCGTGCAAGTAAATATGTTCCATTTTAGATTTCACTTTCAAAAACAAAATTGGGTCAACAACGCTATTATGAATAGATTATTTGAACAATATAACAGAATAACAAAAAACAACGAAATTGATATACATAGATATCTTTTCGGACAACCTTCCAAAATTTAAAAGCAAAGTTATTGAAAGCTTTATTTCTCCTCTATCTTGACACTAAATGCATCGTTTCCTTCAATATCGATCATGTTTTATATGTTTTTTCATGATACAACGTATATTTTATATTTTGTATGTAATCTTTTTTTGAAGAATGTATAAAGCTGACGTTGAGTTGTTGTTGTTTATAGATGTCTTAAACAAATTTTAAAAAATTGTTTTATTTTATTTTTTTATTTTTTATTTGTAATATGTACAAGATTTTTTTATCAAGAGTTGTTTGGTTTTTGTTATTTACATTTATATAATTTTTTAAATTATATAAATGTAATTTTTTTTTAAATTATATAAATGTAATTTTTTTTAAATTATATAAATGATATTGAGTTTGATAAAGTAATTATTTCTTAGATTAAACTATCCCTTACTGTCTGATAGTAAACCACGCCGTGGCAAATTGTAAATAAAACAACACTCAGCAAATAATTGTAAACATTTTTTTAAAATCTACGGAATGTATGGTGAGTTACTATTAATATTTAAGGAGAATACTCGGCACATGATTCTCATTCGAATTGTTTAAAAAAAAATTGGTAAATATTAATAAACTTTTAAGTAAATTTACTCAACAATTATATAAGTATTTACGCGTCGACTGGACACCCTAGCAGCTAGCTGCACTTCGACACAAAACAGGTAGTTTACCTACGTCCAAACGCCGCCACGTGTTAACAGGGTAGCAGGATAAACAAGCATGATCCAATCCCCCTTAATACTTTAATCCTGGCCTAGGATAGGCAAAAATACATATGTATACACAATATAAAATAACAAATTTGTTAACTAGGTAAATGATGTGAACTTTGGCAATTTTTAGGTGTGCACAAGCGACATAGTACAACACCTGTGTACGTGCCGCCGGCATGACTGGAAAAGTGTCAACGCTTCATTTATTTGAATTGAAATTTATGAAAATTTTGTCAAAAATTAAGTACCTATTTTTTTACATCATATGAAAATTTGGTTAAAAATTAAGTACCTATTTTTTTACATAATTCGAATGAGAATCATGTACTGAGTATTCTCCTTAAATATTGATAGTGACTCACCAGTCAACCTGTATATTAGTGCAGTATCTTACAAAATAAATCAATAAATAAAATGGCAAAATGTCTTTGTTAAAACTATATTCGCGGTCGACGACCGTGACTATATTTCCGTTTCCGCGCATGTGGTCTGTGGAATGCATAGATAAAAAAGTGATGAAATCAATTAGAAGAGGGCCCGCGAACGTACCCAATATTGTGACCATAGATAATACATGGTACTGATTGTGACATAGCCAACTTGTAAGTTGTATTGTCAATGTCACTTATTTGTGACTTTGTGTGACGGCTTGCCAACAATAATTATAGGATTATTGTTAGCTTCGTTTTGCAAATATATCGGTAGTTTGTTTATTCTAATAAAAATACTAAGACACTGAATAGGATACACATATATAGATAGGATAATAATTCTATAAAATCAACACAATGAAAAGAAGTTACGATTCAATGAGTTCTTCCATTGAAATAAGTTCGTATCGAGATCAACATTTTAAGGTAACATAATTTGTACAGAATGACGTTTTAAAAGGGTAAATATTAAGAAGTAGCTAGCTAAACAAATATTACTTATTTTAGGGTTCCAGAAGTGAACAAGAAAAATTACTTCGCACATCGGCTACACTTTATATTGGTAATTTGTCATTCTATACAACAGAGGAACAAATTTATGAATTATTTTCACGTTGTGGTGATATACGAAGAGTTGTAATGGGCTTAGATAAATATAAGAAGACTCCTTGCGGTTTCTGCTTCGTAGAGTATTACTTAAGACAAGATGCAGAGAACTGTATGAGGTTAGTTTGGCAATTACATTGAATAATTATTTGTAAATTGTTTAAATTGAAAAATTATTTGTAATCTGTTTGCTATAACAATCACTTAACAAAAATTTAAATATTTTAGATATATTAATGGCACAAGACTGGATGATAGGATTATTAGATGTGATTGGGATGCGGGATTTATCGAAGGTCGTCAATATGGAAGAGGGAAAACAGGAGGGCAGGTAATCTTTTTTTTTTTTAAAATAAATTCTATTAAATTAAATTTTAACTTAGAGAATGTACCCTTATTATGTGAACCATTTTTTTTTAATTTTACCCCTTTCTCCCTCGGTTGCCACCCATAGCCACGATCAGGGGGATCCCTTATCATCATCCAACACAATTCTCATCTTCTTGATCCAACACACATGCTATTACTGTCCAAAATGGTATTAAAAAAGTGTACAAAGTATAAAAAGAATCACTAAAAAACAATTAAAAAACCTATGGAATTAGAATGTAGTAGATGCAATAATGTACTTCATGAAAAATTAAAAAAAAGACATTTTCCAATAACCATTAAAGAATTCCCCTGCAGTAGAATGGAGCTGTGAAGAGTCTTAAATGTCTGTCGTCTAGATCATCCTTCATGTATAATGAGGGTGATGATGGAGAAGACTCCAATTCAAGTCTCACTGGTGATCCACAGGGTATAAATACAGCCAAACTTGTTCGGGATATTACTTATGAAGAAAAAAAAAGCTATTAAAAAGGAAATGGAGAATCTTGAAAAGTCATCTAGAAACATCATCATCAGTTCCTAAGTGCTCAAACACTAATCATAGAGCAATCCATTAAAAATCAAGATACAAAAATCAAGAACCATAGAATATAAAACCAATCTTAAACAACTTAGCAGTTAGATGTGTTTGATGCAGATATGCAGATATAGTAATCCCACCGATTACCTTTTACCAAATAAAAAACGGGTGTGATTATTGTTGAAATGAAGGCAAAAGAACAATGCAAGAAATGGATAGATGCCGAAAAGAGAGATGCCTTGCGGTGTCAATTATTGCCGGATACACCAAAGGGAAAAGTCAGCAATAAGATATTCATTCACATGTCCTAAGAAAATTTTCTAAAAAAAATTTTGTATGTCACCAAGTCATAATCAAAGGATAAATTTCAGTTTATCTGGTGCAAAGATTGTAGTGTTATAATTAATAATAAAAGAATAATAATAATATAATAACTAGATAACTGGGGTATAAGAGGACCTTTGAGGTGGTGTAAAAAATATTAACGAAATTGATGATCAATGTGACTGTCGGTACAGCTCAAAGATCGGTTCTTGGTCCCCTCCATTTCTTGTCCAATGTAAATGAAATGAGTAACTGTACTGTTTTCTTATATTTTTCTTATTCTTTTGAAATTGTACTCGAGTTTGTATTTATAAGATGTGAACTGGAAATTGTAGCATTGTGCAAACCTTAGTGGTTTTCTTTTGCTACTCATAATTGTAATATTGTGTTTAGTTTGATAATTAAATAAATAAATTAAAAAAAAATGTTTTTTACAAACAGAAAGTAAAAAAATATTAATTTTGCTCATATTTGTCTTTATTAATACGGCACATGAAGTGAAAAAGAAGTAAATGCTTTACCTAATATTTGCATAGAACTCAATAAAAATGAGATTTCCCTAGAGGATATTGGCTATGTGATGTGACCTGAGCCAAACTCCATACATGAAAAAGAACATAACATATGTACATGCACGCATACAAACATAAAATTTTATATAAAACTGCACATTGATATTTCCAGGTTCGTGATGAATATCGTACGGACTACGACGGTGGACGCGGAGGCTACGGAAAAATAATCGCCCAAAAGATAACTCCTAATACCCTAGAACGTTGATAATGAACATTATGAAGTGTGGGACTAAATGTGAAAGACTGTAAGAATTATTGGTATAAACATTCAACTGATCTGAATGGAAATAAAAAAGAAAGCATTTTGTGACCAATATATTAATTTTAAGTAAATTTTGTTAGTTTGAAATTACCTGCATTTGATGATAATAATTTATATTAAAATTATATATTGTCCACAAATAATTATTAGGAATAACCCTAATCTGAGACACTCTTGAATATTCAGCTCCACTCAATTTGTTTGCTTTTTTATATCTATATATACAGAACCTTTTAGACAGTAAAGTTATAGTATTTAAATAAGGAAATAATAAGACTAAATAAGGACAAATTTATTTATTTCTGTAAAAAAGCAGATAAAGCATATTATAAACATTGGTTACACTTAAACAGTAAAACTTAACTGTTCATATAAGTTGTAATTAACTAGATTTTTAATTTTTAATAGAAACTGTTAAATACAAATACAACAATAAAAATATGTTTATTCTTAAGATGTAAAACAATAAACTTTTGTATAAATAAATAAAAAACATTTTAATTTCTTATAATACCAACAGAAAATACATATAACACTCGTAAATTTCAGTAAATGTCATTAGATATTATCATAAGACAGTTAAGGGTAAAAAATAATTTCTTATTTGAGATAAAACTTCATCTCCAATGAGTCTTTTTTTAAATAGACTTGATTTGTTGGACGATTAATTAATTCAAAAAGTACTTTTTACTTTTAGAACTTATTTCTGTTATAATTTCATTAAAACTAACATTAATTAGATTTATAATATTTGTTTTACTTATTTATAGAAATAAAATCTATTTGAGATGAGATGGATTAGTAATTTCACTATGTTATATATTATAAATGCAAACTGAAAAAAAAAATCATGTTTATGACTGAATAAGATTTTTCATTGTAAACAAAACCTACTTTAAAGAAGTTATTCGAATACTACAAATACTGGTGTAGGCATAATTAACTTATAAATGAACAAGACTAGTTGTTTTTTTTAATTTCTCAAGATATGATTAATAACAATAAATTGCTAAAAATAGGAATTTTGAATGGGATTACTTTCTGATTTTATATTTATTAATGAACCTGCTCTTAGAATCAGGTTGAAAGCTTTACAATTTACTATAACGATTTATAAATAGCTTAGCATAAGCGTTGACATAAGAATGTTTTCAAAGTATCTTAATACTGTTAATTTTAATCTCGAGGTGATGTTTCAGGCAAAAGATCAAACCAAACTGTTTTCGCTTCACGGAGATCGTATTGGTTCAGATGCACTATTACCTGTAACAAAAGGAGACTATCAAACTTTCTAAATTTTTTGACTGACATAATTATGTCAACTAATATTCAAAGAAATAAAATTATTAATTATATAATTCTACAAAATTTTATTGAACAACACAAGCTCATCAAACAATTTAAATTCGCACATCGTACGTTATATTTAATATGAATAGAAAAAAAAAATATGAGTATACTACTGAACTACATTTGTTTGTTTGTTTGATTTCAGTTTGATTTCATTAATAGTTCAGTATTCATGCATTCGACAATGTTTTTACAACTACAACTGATGCAGTTGTGTCGTTTATTTTTCGACGAATTAGTCGTATCTTAAAATTAAAAAAGTGTGTTGCAATCATCTTCGCACTTTTTATAAAGCTACCTCAATTGTTGTCTAAAAAAATGCATAATTGTTCAGTAGATAACAATTAGGGCGCAAAACGTGACGCTCTACATCTCCGTGAACGTACAATGACGAGCGACATTGTCAAGTGACGCGATAGTCGACATGCGTGGACAGGTTAGGCTGTCTGTCCATTGACGCCGTGCGAAGCTGCGGAGCGGAGAAACGGATAAATATTAACCAATAGCCCTTGTCCACTGGAGCGGAGGGGAGATTTTTTGTAATCCTATTTTTTTGTTAATATTTTTCCGTTTCTCCGGTCCGTAGTCTCGCTCCTCTTCAATGGACAGGCACTATTATGGTGGCGGTTCGCCCCGCGACAGGCGACCTCGACAGGCGAGACAGAGACAAGAGACCGCGACGACCAGTGATATAATTTGTCGCGGTTTCTTGTCTCTCCTTTCCTCGGTCGCGTGTCGCGGCGCGAACCGCCATCATTACACCATCCACATGAACAATGTACGAGTATATGCGAATACGTGTCGACCACGATACCTGTCCGATGACGGGGCTGCCGGTGAGGAAGCCCTTGTGCGTGGCGACGGTGACCTCGAGTTGGCGCGAGTGCAGCTCGGTGAGCGGGATGGCCCACTCGAACTGCTCGTCGAACTCCGGCATGCAGCTGTCTTTCACCACCTGACGCCGCGTTCAGTAATAGTATATTGTGTTACAAGGGACGAAAGTACTACTTTCTGTCCCGCATGTCAAATTGCGATCCGAGCCGAAGGCGACAGTGGCAAACATGCGGGAAAGGATGTTGTACCGTGAAGCGGGGGAAAAAGTGTCACTTTTTTCCTACCTAAGCCGAAAGTTCGGTTTTTGTCCCTGTAAAGCGGGAACAAAAATCTCGGGTGATTCGGGGGAAAGTGTCATATTTATCCCACTTCACAGGGCCGAAAATCGAACTTTCGACGGAGATAGGAAAAAAAATTAAGACGAAACTGATACTATACACATGCACCTGATAAAAATGTTTGCGTCTGTTTATATTCATTTAGTTTGTATACGTCACAAGATGATGTTTTAGCGTATCGTAGCGTAAAATTTAATCATTACTTAATAAATATATATAAATTATAAGTAACTCTAAATTTAACTGAAAAGAAGCAAATTTTGTGTTGTTGCTAAGAATTTCTAATGTATAGTTAACTCGCGAAGTTAATTTAATGTTTTCATTTGTGTTGGTCGATAATTTTCGTAACGAATTAACGTATACTAGACTACTAGACCATACGGTCTAGTATAGTCTAATAAAACTAGACTAACTAGACCGTATTACAATAGACCCGAATTCTAAGTAATTTTATCACAAAAGTATTTTAAATATAACCAAAGTGATCTAATGAAAAATTGACGTTTAATTAGAGTATGAATTCTTTATATTATTAAAATATTCCAAACTTACAACTGTTTTGCGTTTTGAATCCTTGGAACGTCCAGGCAGTAAGTACAACTTAACATATGGGTCAGGCACATTGGTAGGGTCCTTTAACGGTATATTCCTGTTCATAAAAAAATCCATAAAAAAATCTTAAACAGCCCACAATCCTAATTTATAATATTTGTTGAACTGGTACTTACATAATCTTGTGTACAACCACGTAAAGAACCTGGTTTTGCATACTATAGCGAAGAGACAATAAAATACGTCCCAATCCAGCTTCGCCTGCGGACCTGAAGTTAACATTAAGCGTCATGTGATATGTTAGCTACAAGGAAGTGATTTACACTACATTCGAATTAGTTCGTAAAGAATATTTAGTATAGTTTTTTCTTAAAATATTAATTCTTAGCTGTCAAGTCGGGTCAACCAAACATTGACCCTTCCAATGAACATCGCAACTCCAAGATCCCATGCCATGCTCAAAAGCCAAGACCAAAAATAACATATTTATGGACCTATAAAACACGAGCGAGGATCGAACCCGCGGCATTAATGTAACAAGCAGTTGCCGTGGCCAATGTACCAAATATCATACAAGAATTTACGTATATAATATTCTAGTAATATTATAAACGATAAAAATAATAAGGTGGATGAATGTTTGTTTATTAACAATCAAACATAATATAGTTTATATATCAGAATAACATATAGGCTACAATTAATACAAATTTTATGCAAAAGCAGTATTAAATTAATTACGTTGTCAATGAGGAGGTCCTATGAACTAATTTCGGTGATTCCCGTTCTGGCTGCATTTGACTCTCTTGAGGCACATCTGCAGCAAAAACAATTATTATAATACCCTAAATTTAAATGGTAACTATAGTCTATTCGCGTTAAGAAAATAGTGACTCATCAAAGTAAAGGCGTATTCATACTGAGGTAAAAATTAAACCATTAATATTAAAGCCAACTTTTTATGTATGAGAGTATTTTAAAATATTAAAATTAAGTAGTTATTACATTAAAAAAATGATTAGAATCGTCAGAACCGTATTTTCAGAAACACCGCATTCACTAGCCTTTTTCACTACTATACTCTCCATAGTCACGTTTTGGTCACCACACTGTTTAAAGTACTTAAAAACATTGTAAATCACTCGTCTTTCTCCGCTATGTAATATTGATTCACTATTAATTTAAGAATAGGTGAGGTATTCATTTTTAAATTTGGCAAAGAACACGTCCGTACTGTCTGAAAGGCTTCTACTGTTCAAAGTGAACACGACTTTATAATTTACTGTGATCTTATTGGTCAAGAGGCGTGGCTAAGCTGAGTGACAACGATGAGTCACTATTTTCTTAACGCGAATAGACTATAATAATAATTACCATATTACTCTTAGCTTACCGACTTCCTTAATGATTTGCTCAACAGGAATAGATTTTTCAGATACATTATCGGATTGGTTTACAGGAGCATTGTCAACAAAATCCTTGAGTTCTTCCACGCTTGAGGATTGAACAACTGGTGGCGGATTTGCTAAAAAATATTAATATGGAAAAATTATTGTTATGTAAAAAAGTTAAAACCAGAACACTTTAGGGTTCTAGAGTTTTAAAACCACATCACTTAAACGGCCTGGGCCCATATGGGGGGGTTATCTGCCTTTTCACTTTTTGAAATCTTATCCAGCTAAGCTTGTAGAGAACAAAAAGACGTGCTTTTTCTTTTTTTTATTTATATACATAAACTGTTTGCTTCAGAAACTGTTTTATTGGATCATGAAGATTTTTCGTTTTTTTCGAATATCTCAGTCGCATCAAAAGATTTTTTAGTTTGTTTACTTCAAATCAAAGGTCTAAAAAATTATGATTTTCATGAAACTACATCTGCTGAAAACACAACACATTTTTTTTTTCATCATGACGTCGCTCAAAATAGGTTTTGTTAAAAAAATATTTAAAAAATTTAATTTTCTACCAAAAATTTTTGAAAAAAATTGTTTCCCATCCTCGCTAGAAAAACTTTTAATTCGGCGGAAACAAAACTAAAAAAATCTTTTAATGCTAATGAGATATTCGAAAAAAACGAAAAATCTTCATGATCCAATAAAACAGTTTTTGAAACACCTACATATATTTAAAAAAAATATGTCGTGTGTACGGAATACATATGTCAGAAGTGAAACATCTTTGGCAAACTGAATTTAAAATTTATTATTATTAATAGTTAAACATTCTATTACTTATTTACGCGTTGTTTACGTGTTGCTAAGATACGATATATATCATACTATCTCATTCTCTCCTACACATTTTTGTATTTGTGTCTCTTACTTGTCGTTTTTTCCGTCGCTTCCCGTTTCAAATCACAACGATTCTAAAGAAATTTCGTTTGAAAAAAAAAAAAAGGAAAAAGCACATCTTTTTGTTCTCTACAAGCCTAGCTGAGTGAGATTTCCAAAAGTGAAACGGCCGATCACCTTACGATACCCCTTGGTGAATCCAAGGCCCTTTTTCTGATGGTAAAAATAAATAAATATAAATAAATATTAACCAACAATCACACCACGTTAACCTAGCCCCGTGGTAAGTTCGTAAGAACTTGTGTTACGGGTACTAGGAACGGAAATAAATTTAAGATATAAATACATATATAAATAAATACACATCCATGACCCGGTGCAGACATCTATATTCGTCATACAAATTATCTGCACCTGGCGGGATTCGAACCCGCGACCGCTGCGTAAAGTGTCCAGTTGCCTGACCACTCGACCAGCCGGCCGTCATCTCAAAATAAATTTATCAATAAACTAAATGTGATGGATAATATTTGTGTTAATGTTAATATTTGGTTATTAAAAGCTGTTAGATGATACATATTTCGATCACGCGGGTAGTTTTACGTACAAATAATGTCCAGTTCGCAAGATAGAGAACACTTTATGTATGACTGGAATTGGCTGGACGAGCGAAAGTCTTACGTCCAACATCGGACATTCGTGATGAATAAGACGCTGCTCAAACATGCCAAATTTAGTGGACGAAACAGTAAAAGTTGACGCTTTTTACAAGTTATTGTTAATGGACGGCTCTTTAGTTTATGGTCACTGGATTTTTTTAATAAAAAACGTCGTATATGTGACTGCCGGTTGTTAATAGCTAATAAGTACGTTCGCGGCTCTCTTCTAATTAAAGATTTTCTTCGCTTTGATAGGAGCACATACGCACGTCATGTATACAACATGCGCGGAAATGGAACAACATAATGTGCGTATGCGCTCCTTTAAAAGTCAAGAAAGTCTTTACTTAGAAGGGGGTCGCAAACATACCCAATAGCAGACGAGTTCAGCGTGCGCAGGACAGCGGGACAGCGGGACAGCGGGACTCACCCGCGGCTGCGGCGGGCGGCTCGGGCTCATACGCGGGTGTACTCTCTTCCTCGTAGTTCTCCTCTCTTATCGCCTCTTTTAATATCTGTAAGTCGGAGTGTATATTGGACGAATACAATCACTGCCTAAAATCTGGGCTACGATTTCATTATTTATGTATGAGATGCCATCATATTATTGGGAATTATTAGTTTATTATATATCTCGCTGATTATAAACTATCGAAAAATTTTGAACGTCAATAACTCACGCTGTGCAATCTTTGGCTGCTAGTTTCTAGCAATGAAAATCGTAAATAAAGAAAATGCTTTTTTTATACTACTAAGAAAGAAATTTTATTTTTTAATGCTATAAGAAAAAAATAAGGGTAGAATATCAAATACCTTTAGTTGTGCTGCTAAAATAATTTTAGATTCGGGTCCAGATTTTTGTAAGTTCATCGGTTGGTTCAACATTGTAAGATCTTTTTGTTTTAACAGCGACGAGATCGCATAGCACAACTGGCCCAGCTGGCTTCCCGTCTTCTGGTCTAGAACCTTAAAAATATTATATATATAAATTATTTTGCAATTACATATGTCTGTTATATTATATATGCCTAGACTTTTACTTTTTAAGATTTCTGTCAGTCTGTCTGTATGTTTTTGTCACTTAAAAGCTTCTGCATAATCTGCAGTTCTAATAATACAGATATTAAATTTCAAATTCGAGGCGTATGAAGGTGCAGGGAAACGCCAGTTCTAAGTCTTGTTTCCAGCAATGTATAACAATACCAAGTAGTACTGCTTTGTTTATAATGTTTAAAATCATAATAATAATAAATTTTTATTCATTTTTTTACATTTAACATAATAAACAAGGTTGAGTGCCTCCTATTAAGTCAGTAAAGACCTGTATCAGGAGGCCTCGCTCATCAGGAGGCATCGCAAAAATCATTAAGTGTACACATACTTTAGGAATATAATCCAGCCCTAAAAATTATTAACGTTGTATATTATGTAAAAGTGTATTGATTGTATTCTGTTTTGTGTACCATAGTGAGTGAATAAATAAATAAATACCCTTATTTCTATAACATCAATTTCAGGGTTCTGCACTAGGAACGAATATCCTATCTCGTAGACGGGGCTGTCGGTGCGCATCTGTACGGCGGTGTTCTCGGTCTTCTTGCCGACCGTCACCGTCAGGTACGGATCCGGTCGCGACTGCACGCGAGCGTTCTGCACATACATATTATAATTTCATTATGTCTTACTTATCTCCCCTTATGAATATATTCCCTTTTTTAATGTAAATTCCGAAATTTTAGACAATATTTGACTTTATCAAAATTTCTCAGCATTTTTCAGTTTTTGTTTATTAATGATAAGACTTTCAGAGTCTATTAGAGATTTCTCTAAAAAGACTCTGAAAGTCTTATCATTAATAAAAAAAAAAAAAACTAAACATAGAAAGTCAAATATTGTCTGAAATTTCGGAATTTTGAGTAAAAAAAAAAAGGAATACTTCCATAAGGGTTAATCTACTTTTGAAATAAAAAATACACTTTATTAAAATTACTTTTATATCGTTACTCATACATAATTTTGAGGTCTTTTTCAAGATCAGAATACTGTTTCTAATGAGAAAAAAAATGAGTAGCTAACTATATACTCTGTTTTATATTGAATTTGTGTGAAATTTCGATGTGAAATTTTTTCCCCTATAAACCTAAAAAACATTGACGTCTCACGCATGTTATTATTAGAGATGAAACGGATAGCAGTTTGGCCGGATACCGGATATTCGGCCAACCATGTGGCCGGATAGGCGGATATCCGGCCGCCGGATATCCGGCGGAACTTAGCCGTTTGGTGCATCGCACACACACACTTGCGTAGGCGGCGCGCGAACTTGCTTACTTTTTGTAGCGACATCTATCTCGCCATATATGAACTGACGCATCCTACATCGCGCTTTCGAAGTTATCTAAGTGATTGAGTATATATACAAGAACCCGACAACAAAACGTTAAGCGGTGCAGTAGCCCACCAGACGCAACTCCCGTCTGGTCGGAGGATCCTTCCTTTTCAATGGTGGATGAGGAACCTTACAGCCTGTTCCTCGCTCGCCCAAACTGGTGACCCGACATGATCAGTCTTCGCAAAGGAAACTTCCCCAAATCTTTATTAAAGGCATCTCGAATTGATCGCAATCACGACCCATACATTTTGTGGTCAGTTAATTTGAATCAGTACCCGCAGTTGTCAACGTTTGCTAGAATTTATCTTTTAGCACCTGGCAGTAGCGTTTACAGCGAAAGGTTATTTTCAGAAGTTCGTCTGGTATACGAAAGCAAGCGGAGTCGCCTCTTACCAACAAATGCAGAAAATTTGGTATTCATTCACTACAATTTGCCACTTGTTAATTTTGAGTACTAAACGAATTAATAAAACAAACATTTTTGACGTGCGATTAAATAAATAAACGGTGTCCATAACCTATTGTGGTATTATATTATTATTTATTAATTTGCCTTGTGTAAAATAATGGTAATTTTTTGGACCGGATAGATATTGGATATCCGTTGCATCTCTAGTTATTATAATAAATTTTTATAACGTTAGTTTAACGAATTGTAGAGCATTTTTTCTAGGGATAAGAACCCATTTTATAATGGTAAACCTTCGAGGTGTTACTGTAGGTATACTTATTGTGAAATAAAAAATGTACAGTAATTTTCTTTTTTTTTTTTTACTTGCAATAAACTCAATTTTTCATTCAATATTAAGTTATTTTTACATATTTTTTAATAAATAATTGGAATAAATAGAATACTTCTGGATAAAATTGAATTTTTGTTATTTAATAAACATTTGTGTAATGAAGTTACGTGTTAAAGCTTACGATAAGCGGTGTACTTATAACAAGTTGATTTAATGGTACTATTAATACTGTCGCTCTCGCTTACCGGTAAATGCTTGCATGAGTCGATGTATACCGAGACAACTGCAGAACTCAATTCCGCATTTTTTACCAGTTGAGTTTCAGTAAGAGCCTAGAAATTATCAAAGTAATAAACAGTTTTTGAAAGTAAAATTAGATCAATGTATATGTATATATATCTATGACGACCGTTCTGGTGTAATGATACGAATAGTCGCCTCAAACTACGCGCCAGCGGTCGCAGGTTCGATTCCCGCTCGAGACAGATATTTGTATTTGTACAAATATTTGTTTCCGGTCTAGGTGTATGTAATTGTGGGTCAGAGAGCACGTAAAGCCGTCAGTCCCGGTCGTTATCATAGACACCTGATAACGATCGTTACTCATGATAGAGAAATTATCCGCCAACCCGTAGTGGAGCAGCGTGGTGGATTAAGCTCCAACCCTTCTTCTATATGGAGAAGAGGCCTTCGCTCAGCAGTGGGTTGTTTACAGGCTGATACAGTATATATATCTACAGTTGTATATTAAAAATAAACTCACATGACTAAGGTCCAATAAGTCAGTGGACAAGCGATGCCATGATAAGCGCAAATGCACTTTGCCTGTCTTTGCTTGCTGAAGTGTTTGCCACTAGAAAAAAGAAAAAAATATATGAATATGCAAAATTCGAATTTATATAAATAACTTCTTATTTATTGACTATATAGCCCGGCGCAGTTGGCAGTGGCCCTGTTTTCTGCTCCAGGGTTGTGGGTTCGATTCCCACCCCGAGTCTGGGTGTAATACATATTTATTTATATATGTATTATTTAAATGTATATTTATAAAAAAATATGTATATCAGTCAACTGTTACCTAAAACACAGGCATTAAGTTGCCTACCTTAGGAACAGACGCGCGTGTGTGTGTGTGTGTGTGTGTTAAATATATATATTTATTTATTTATTCTTTGCTTACCGTATCCATTCGACCGGCGCGTACAACTTGTGAGATGTCTAGAGAGCATCTGTAAAATTAGTTAATGTAATGTAATATAATTAATTTATTGAAAAATTGTATTTTTAAAGCTAAGCAGCTTTAAAATCATATAAAAATATAATAAGAACTGTTTTTTTTTTGAATTTCATATAAATTAATTGAACCTATATTCATTTTTACCTTCAAATAAATTACAAAATCTTTTTCCTTTTAAGATTAATAAGTAATTATATATTAAGGAAATTAAAAAAAAATACAAGTACAACAACATCGATAAAAAAAAAACAAGATAAAATCATGCAAAGAAAAATTCCCTAATTTATTAATAAAATTATCAAACCTTTTTTTTTTTGTAGGCCGCGGCGCAAAACTAACCGTTCCCATCAAATATTTATACACAATGTAAAATTTCATTTAAAAATTTAAACAAACTAATATTAACAAAACGTGAAAGGGGTGTCAATATAAGTTACTTTTGCGCTGATATACTCTCACAAATAAAACCTTGTTCAACTCTAAATCGAAGGTTACCTTTCCAAGTTCACTTCACTTTTGTTAAATATTTGAGTTTGACTCGTAACTGTTTACTGAATTATTTATTAGAAAAACATATCGTCTAATTATTGAGCTGTTATATAATCATAGTCATGTCTCTTAAAAATTCGCGAGACGCACTATTTTTGAGATCATGAGAACCAAAGTGACTGTATTAATAATAAAAATAATTGGTTAAAAAAACTACCCTAGTAGTAAATCATTTTCAATAAATTTGAATAAAGAATAGTGTGATTAACAAAAATATTTATTTTATCTGGGTAGGATAATGGGACAAACTATTTAAATTATTGCATTGTCATCGGTCCTTGATAAATCTACACATTTACATAACAGTTCCAAATCAATCCGACGTTTTGAAAAGGGGTAAAAATCACATACAAAGATTCCGTTACATACTAAACTTGCTGACAACATAAAAACAATATTCATTTAAGTCTAAAATGTTTTTCGGTAATTATTCGGAAGTGGCGTTCCTCCTTTAATCGGGTTGATAATTTTTTTAAACGTTTTTTTTTTTTATGAATAACTAGCAAACCCGGCGAACTCCGTTTCGCCACCAGATGGCTTCGTTTTTTGTAACATTTCGTTTGTTATATATTGGTTTGTAGTACATGCTATGTATCAGAGATGGCGCTGTATGTGAAAATGATTTTCCCTGTTTTCCTGCTTTTCTGTTGAAATTTTTCCTGAATTTTGTTTGCTACCTTTCCAACGAATGCAAAACCGTGGAAATCGATTCGTGCGTTCTGGAATTATAGCGTCAGGAAGGAAAACCCAACTTATTTTTATATAATAGATAAGCATAAGCAATAATAAAGTGGCGCACGCCCAAAAAAAAATTAAAAAAAATTAAAAAAAAAAAAAAATTTATTGACAGGTGGTTAGGTCTTTTTTTTTTTTGAGCATTAATTCTAATTTTAACAAAGGCATTTAGCAAGAACTAGTTCTAACTAGCCAAAAAAAAGGACCTAACAACCTAGGCTCCTCCTTCAATCGGCTTGAAATTACATCGCGTTTTTTACATTTTTTTTATTCTTTTTGTATTTTTATTCCTTTGGCATCGCCACTATGTAGTTTTCTCATGGAAGATTGCATTTTCACCACAACACATTTTACTTCACTTTTTGTTATTCCATGGTTTTTCAAAAAATTTAAACTTTCTTCTCGGTTTTCAAACAATCTAAATGCAAGATTAATCGAACAACCAGCACCCTCCATCGTACACCGAATAGTGTTTTGTTTGTTTTTTTTTTTTTTTTTAAATAAAGTCATGCGCCACCTTAACATAAATTTCTCTCATGTTCATTATGCATAAAAAATTAAAAAAAAAACTTCCGAATAATTACCGTAATAATATAATATAGTGACCAAGTGCAGTTTAGGTTTGTGTAGCTTTAGTTAAACAAGATTATTTTAGGTTTTTTTTTTTTTTTTGTAGCTAGGTGATAAACCTATAATATAGTTAAATCTTATTTTGAAGTATCAAACTTCATTAATATTTATTGCCGGGCACTGCACATGTAAATGTATGACAATAACAACATGTAGTTTACTGATTTTAGTGACAGCTCACTTTGGTTCTTATGACCTGATTATAAAATTTTCTTCCAGTACCTTCTGTCTCAGCTTCGTTAGTGTTATATTAAATGTTATTATTAATATAAATAATATAAAGTAATTGTGACAGTCGTGCGTGGAGTGAAAAGCTATTATACCCTGTACAAGTTAGCTTGATCTTTTTGACAGATGTAAATTTTTCTGATCGACATAATCGAGAACGTCCGACCGATGTAACATTGTACAAGCGTCTATTATTTTCAGTGTTCCTATTTAAATTTTACTTTGAAGCAATAAAAAGTTTTAAAATTTTCGGATAACGCTTGAATCTTGAGGGACTTTTGTGTTATATGTATTTTTTTAATATTTTTACAATTTTTAAAATCATTAAGAAAACACGTGTTCGTAATTACAAAGTTATGTCGATCAAGAAATTAACATCAGTCTGTCAAAAAGGTCAAGCTAACATATACAGGGTATAGAAGCGAATTTCTATTTCGTGAATGTGACACGTGATATTTTATATTAATTAAAGAAATATAATTTTAGTCTCGTTTTAATTGGTGTATTGTTTCATATATCGCATGCAGTTTTAAAAGTTGAATTCAACGTGAAATATGATATAATGTTTGCAATAAGAAATTGTCGATAAATCTCGATTATAAATTTCCAACATTTTTATCGCATACAAACCAATAAAATGTGACCGTTGACCGACCTAGTATGAGTAGAAATAAATCAATTTATAATCTACGTCCTGTTCAGTTTTATGGATTTTTTCTTATTAGAGATTAATATGTATATAAATTGATCTATTTCTGTGACTTTTGTGTAAGTTGTCTAAATGTCTGCAGTCCAAACGCTTCGTGATCATCCTCTATGGATATGGACGGTATGTGATGTGACCTACGCACTAGTAATGATACATTGTTACATTCGTACGGGCAATTGCACGTGACAGTAATGAACGTTCGATACACGGTACGTGAGTGGTGACGACAGACCTGCCCAGGTCCTCGTCCCTGCCCGCCCGGTCCCAGTCGTAAAGCTGTACGTTGACGCGCGTCGCGCTCTGACGCAGCACAGACTGTCACAACCCACCACTATTTATTACACAATAATGAGTACGTTCGTGGCCCTCTTCTAATTGAAGATTTCTTCACTTTAATAGGAGCGCATGCGCACGTCATACATTCAACATGCGCGGAAATTGAACAACATGATGTGCGCATGCGCTCCTACCAAAGTAAAGCTACCTTCAAAAGTAACATGCCCCCTTCACATCATGTTGTTCAATTTCCGCGTATTTTGAAAGTATGATGTGCGCATGCGCTCCTATTAAAGTGAAGAAATCTTCAATCAGAAGAGGGCCGCGTCGTAACAATTACACACACACAAGTTAGTGCTACACATTCGTTACAAGTTAGAATCATTGTTATTTATTAGTTTTTCAAAGCGGCTACACGGAAAATGTCAGTTGAAATTATTAATTTATATAAATTTACATAATTATATGATAAATTATATTTTAAAAAAAAGTAAGTACATAAAATAAATATAAATAAAAAAAGATAATCCATCGTGGCTATCTTCTCACTCCCTTATTATATTAGCCGTATGTATACAAATAAACGACAAAACACACAAAATAAGCCAAATTGACATAAAATCTATTATTGTCGGAACACAAATTAGCAAGAGCGCAATTAAAACGTCAATATGACGACGGACCTGCCGAGATAGTCATCGTTCTCAATGCCCATCCCCGGGTCCCAGTCCCAGACATCGCACTGCAGCACCTGGCTCTTTCTCGAGCTTATTATCGCCTTCGGAAAAATCGAAATTCGTTAACATACCATCTTGGCTAATCTTGATATTGGTAAAATAAAACTTTATTTAATTATATAGACATACAGACAATTCTCTGAAAAACTAGATTTGGTATCTTTTATAGTTACATGACTAATGACATATTTATAATTTTTTCTTTTAATTTATCATCTGTACCTACTATTTATAACTTCAAACCACTACAATGTTACATACCAAATGATTTTCCAGCCGAAACTTTGCATCTAAAAACACTTTCAAGAAAAGATGATGAAAAAAAAACAATCTTCATATTTTTTTTAGTTATTTGTACGATATAGTTACGATTATGAAATTAAAAACAAACATTAGATACATTATAAAAATATCTTATATTTAACTCCCAGCATATTTTCCGCTATTTATACTTGGATATTATAGATAACATGTATTTACTTCTAACCTACATAAGCGAGAGAATAGCTGAAGCAAATTTCAAAACTGAAATATTGCATATAATTATTACGATTTTTAATAGATATACTAATACAATCATAGGCAATTTTTCAGTCTAGTCATTGTCAATATACACTCAAAGCTGTGATAGTGCGAAATAAGAAAATATACTTATTTAAAATAGTGATATTTTCTTAAATCGGACGACTGCGTTATTGCGTTATCAAGTTATCGAATGCAACAATTAGAAGCACAGAACAGCGCCATCGTTCCAGCCGTGCCAACGCTACCCGCACTAAGCTCGCCGTGTACAATAAAATAATAGAACAGAATAGTAAGAGCGGAAGCACACGGCGTATTTTAAACGCGCAGATGACTGGCGTATACGCGCTTCAAACGAGATTCGAACGCAACCTACACATTCGGGGCGAGCGTGGAACGCGCCTCTACTGCGAGTATACGCGCAGTTACAGCCATACAGACGTGCTGTAGAGTGTAGTCGCTCGTAGCTTCCGTGCGATTGGTGAGCGCGCGCCTCTCCTCTGCCACTTCTCCGCCCCTTTGTACGCGCGTTTGAAGCGATGCAAACGCAACAATCATCATCTACGGTGGCGAAAACGCGCGTCGTCTGCGCGTTTATAATACGCCGTGTGCTTACGCTCTAAGATCGAGAATTGCAGAGATTTTGAGCCTCATCGCCGAATAAGGCCGTGCCGAGTTCGAGCGACCCTCACCCCTCCCCTCCACCCACCACCACTCACCTGCCGAGCTTGTCGTCGTCGTTGCCCTCGTCCTTGTCGAACACCTCTACTTCCAACGTCTGACTCATTGATTGCATTATACGCGCCTGTACGTCGAACGCGTATAGTCCCACGCAAACATAAGTAAGGAAAACAAAATCATTTCTCATTCAGACCAATACGTTGGCTCGTAACGAGAGAGTAAGCTAGTAGAAACATGTCAGGCGATCAATTTTGAGTTTTGTTATGTAAAAATGAATTTGAAAAAAAACAATTTTGAAACAAAGAAAAAACAACCGCGCATAAAGCGTCAATCAAAAAGTACGAATATTATTTGCCAAAAATGTGTTTTGATTTTTTTCAGTAAATCTCTTAATTATAGGTATAGGAAATAAATAGAAAATTTTGTTAGAGCTATAAATTATATCTTAATAAAAATAATAATTAACGGTAAATAATAATATTTTCAAATTCTTAAATATAATAAATAATGAAATAAAATTTTCCATTATTCCTAGAAATGATTATAACATGCTCTTTCCAATAGAATGAAAATAGCAAGCCTCGGAATAGGGTTCCGCTTATCTACGGTGTTAGTGACGAGTGACAATATGTTACACATAACATTGTGAACATAAAAGTATTAATTATTAAATTAAATATTTTAGATATCAAATCAAAATAATCAAATAACTTGCAAAATCCAATAACATTCAGCGATAAAAACAAATGTAAAATTTATAAAATACGTTACAAAAATCAAAGTAATTGATAGTTTTACTAAAACTTACTTACCAAAGGACCGTTACGAAATAAGCGAACACATTCTAAAATTTAAAACATGATAGTTAAAAAATTCGAGACGTGTTCGAAGATAATGTCTACAAGGGTTATATTAAATCTATATAAATGTTAAAAGATAAAAATTGTAATAAATAATTAAAAGTGCATTGACCGTAACCGTGCAAGGACATAGTGACAATTGTATACATAACGACTTACCTCGCACCAGAACTCCCAGCGAGGGTTGATGTTATTGTCGATATGCTTCGTCTTCCACTGCTGAGCGCCCACCGTTATGATGGCGTAGGGATCGGATTTACCTTTACCTGCGAGTTTATCAGTTATTTTTTGACGTTATAACGTCTTATAAATCGATGCACGCCGGCTGTACGCAAAAAAAGCATGACTCATTGTCACGTTTCGCGAGCGAGAACGCGGAATAAGTGATAGAGAGGCACGATCGATTTAAGCTTGTGACGCATCTATATCTCTTACACTCCATCGGCAAATGCGTCCGAGTAGAAGAGAAAAAATATTTGAATTAACAAGTGCTAATAAATATTAATTTACCGAAAAAAAAATGTAATTTTCAATTAACTCCTTCTTTTTACTATACAAAATAATGATAATTCAGTGATAATAATTCAATTCATAAAAGTATGCAATTTTTCATCGATGTTTTCTTATGACGTTATCACGTAAAATTATCGCCCGTAAACCGAGTTTACAGACAACCAATTTTTTTTTAAAATTAAACATTAATAACTCGTTAAATCATACTAATATTATAAATGCGAATGTAAGTTTGTTTGTTACGCTTTCACGCGAACACTACTTAACCGATCAACATGAAACTTTGTACACATATTCTTGGAGGTATTAGAAGTAACATAGGCTACTTTTTATTTGTCGCGATAACCGACATCCACGCGGGCGAAGCCGCGGGCAGAAGTTACTTTATTTATAAGTAGTTGGCTTGCTAAACTACATTCCATTATCCTGGGTTGTTCCTGTTTTTTTTAAAGCCATCGTAGTAATAATGCCAACTAAACGTAAAAAGAATTATTCAAATCTATCAAACCATTACAATGTTTTGTGAGATAAAGATAATGTTTATATATAAAATTTCTATACGTCTATAAAAATTGACTAAAAAAGGAATAAAAATAAATAAGTTGACTTAAAAAGGAATAAGTTCTGAATTTTGGTGAATGTCGGTAAATAAATTATAGTGTTGTGTGTATTTTACTTTTTTGACTTTACTTGACTTACCTAACATTGAGACGTCTTTCTTCATGAGGTTCTGAGCTTGTACAAGATGGATGCGAAGAACGCCCTGTTGGAAGGGCGAAGGGGTTAATTTTCTCTATATTTATCAACTAACAAAACAAGCCTCGATGTTTTACGATCACAGTGTAATTCCTGTTATGTTAAGCCTATAGTCTTTTCCGATTAATAAATGGCTTTTCTAACGCAAGAAAAAAAAATCAGCCCCGAATATCCTCAGATTGGAACTTTTAAGCAAACTTTTTGAATTTATAATATTAGTACAGATAAGGGGCATCCATTAATTACGTGAGGCGTTAGGGGGGGGGGGGGGGAGTCGAGCAAAATCTCACTCAATGTCACGTGGGAGGGAGCGTGGTCTCGGCAAATATCACGTTTTTTTTTTCGTCATTACAAATCTTAAATACTAGTCTTAACTAGTCTTAAATAAAAAAAATATATGATATGAAAAAATTTTTTTTTAAATAAATTTACTCATTTAGATTACAAATATGCTTTTTAAAAAATCTCACGCGATATTAGGGGAGGGGGAGGGGGTCGAGCAAAATCTCACAAGGGGGGGGGGATGTAGTAGACAAATTGCCAAAACTGTCTCACGTAAGTAATAGATGCCCCCTAACACATAAAGATATAAGAAAGAAGGTAACTTACTTCTGGTTCAGGCATACGGAGGTCTACAGTTGGAATTTCGTCGCTAAGTTTTATAGGCAATTTATTTGGTAGAACCATCATCTTAGCTATTTGCTCGACGATGCACCGGCGTAAAACATCACTGGAATTGAATAAATTCTAATTGTGAAAAAGTTTGTTACTTAAGGAGGATTTACGTTCTCGAATCGACTACACGTTTTGTTAATTATTAAAAAGATTTCACCTATTTCACACACACATATTACGTATATTATAACCGTCCGCACACAAATATGTTTAACCGAATTTTTTGTATTAATTAATAAAACTTACTAATTTAATTTATATGCTATATATACAAAAATGCTAAAATAAGGATCCTTGACAAGATTAGTATGATATAAATTAATATATGGAAAGGAAACTAACAAATAAAATTAAATAATTGAATAATTTTAATAGTTTATGAAAGAAAAAGGTAAATTCACAACTCAAAAGTGGCCGGTCAGAAATGCTAACGGTACTGATTATTTGGAGCGGTGACGTCACGTATTTCGTTTGATAAAAAGAAAAAAAAAATCGGAACCCTACATGTTCGAATTCTAAATCGCATTTGGCTTGTTTTTAATTTTTTATTATAACAGTACCAACCTAAAGCCCGGCATGTCGAGGATATCCGCGGCGCCTACGAGATTGAAGTCGATGGCTGGGTTGTTCAGGAAAAACACCTGCAAGCCGCCCACCAGCGGCATCTTGGTGATCAGAGGCTTCATCACCACGCGCACCATGCCGTGGAGCTGGGTGAACACCATCATTTAAAATGATACAGCAAAGCTTAAGTTTATTACTTAATAAATAACATGGATTTACTAAATTTATTTAAAAATTCTTCATAAGGAAATTTGCATGTCTTGGTTAAAATTCTGAGACACCAACAATCGTCAAACTGCAGGAGGAAAGTTATGTATTATGCTCTAATTCTTTTATTCATAGAAGAGGCCCTTGATTAGCTGTGGGACATTTACAAAATGTAACTTAAAATCCGAATTAAAAAAAATCCTTTTTGTTACAATATGACTCAATATGTACCTATACTGAGGTAGTCTGTTTGATAATTAAATTATTAATATTAACCTCATTTTAATTACATGTCCTCGATACAATAATGTGAAAGCTGTAATTAATGTATTTAATATCAATTGTATAGCAATTACATGTTAGTTATCGAAAATTGGCATGTTAACAGTGTACTCATACCAATGTAATTTAATTATACAGCATGGTTATAAAATAAAACATTAAAAAAATATCTAAATATATACCGTTAACTGACAAACGATTTCAAAGAAAAAAAAATCACTATATATTTCGTTATAGTAGAAAAAACAAAACAAGGTCTCTCTCACTCTTTCTTATAAGATTGGGCGCATTATAGAGAGACAGATTGATTTTTCGTGACGAGTACGGGACGTACACTAAACAAGTGTAAGAGACATAGCACACGGCGTTTTTGACGCGCAGACGACGCGCGTTTTAGTTTTGCGCGTTTTCGGCGCCGTAGTTGCTGATTGTTGAGTGTATAGTACGTGCCAGCTTTTGTTAATTTACTGACATATGGCCAACGTATTATTAGTTTTTCAAAAGACTTTTTACGACAATTTATTGCGAAAAATATAATAATATTTATATTTATATTTTATAATTTGTAATAACAAAGTAAACTCTACATATAGTAATTTAATTATCTGATAGACAGCAAAATAAAACAATATACTATTATTAATGTTTGCTACTGTTTTTATGCTTTTTTTACAATTATATCATTGTTTTATCTTATAAACGACATCGCATTAATTATTACACATCATGTAAATACCTGTAGATCTTTAATGCCTCCTCGAATACGTTGAAGGACGAATGAAATATCACAGTCACCGGCATAGCTGAAAATAATAATAATAATATAGTTAGAAAATAATAATAATATTGGCGAATTAATACAATATTAAAATATATATTTAATAGCGCTCTTACTGGGAGCGATTGTAGTGGGCGAGATAAACCTACGCGAAATGCAATACGAGATAATATATAATTCATCGTGCCTATTTTTTTTTTATATTAAATAATATTAGCTAATGCTAAAAGAGGCAGCGATAGCGGTGTTGAATAAAGGCGACATTCATATAGTCATTAACGGGATTGGTGAACTTAAGTAATCTATTTTTTCAATTATTACTATTAGTTTACACTCTTCCTCTATATATATTTATTTAAATAAATAAATAAATAAACTTTTATTTCAGACAAAAAGTCCATATAAAATTTACAATAAATAAACATTTTTTTTTTTTTTTTTTTTTTTTACATTAGGAGATACAAGTAGAACACAGTAAAACATAGAAAATGGAAATAAAAACTACAAACATTATAACATTATAACAGAAGTAAGCAAAGAAAAATGAAAACATAATTAAACATTGAATTAAATTAAATGTAAGTCAATATAAGGTAATGTCAGTCAATTTAAATTAATAATAATTAAATAACATTGCGTCAAAGTTCAAAAATTCAGATTAAATGTCATGATTAGAAAAATAAAAATAAAATAATAAACAATAATACTATACAATTATTAAATAATAAAAAATACAATAACACAATATCAATTAAATTAAAATGAGTCAATGCTGTCCTGTTGTGATACACATCATTCTGTGTTGGATCGGGCAATCTGTGCGCGAGGCAATCATCCTGAGGATGCCATTGCTGCTGTCTCTCAACCGTCTTAATAATGAGGCAACTTTTTTACGAATTAACGCTTGATAGCCATCCGTATGAGTTTCAGCAAACATAAGCGACGCGGAGCAATATGGAGGCAGCCGCAACAGCATCCTAAAGATGTTGTTATATTGAACGCGCAGGACTCTGGCAACCCGACGGGTATGACTCACCCATAGACTGCTCGCGTAAAAAGATTGGCAGTATGCTTTAAACAACGTTATTTTTACTGGAGTGGAGCAGCGAGCGAATCTACGGGCTATCATGTTCCCACGGACCGCCAGTGCCCTGCGCTCCCTTTCCAGGTCCTCGTCATCGGACAGACTATCCGTCACTATGTGCCCGAGATACTTAAAACTGGTTACCCGCTGCAGTTCCTCACCGTACAATTTAATTGGAGGAACATAGACCGGCACGTATACACTTGATTTACCATTGAAAAGGAGTATTTTGCTTTTCTTAGTGTTATACGTCAGTCCATGCTCCGCCGCATATGATTTACATATATTTAACATTTTGCGTATAGCTCCCACCGTTGGTCCCAGCAGCACCATATCGTCCGCGTAACTAATATTATTGATGGATACATTATCGATATGACAACCGGTATGAGTGCTGCTGAGCTCACCGATAAGGTCATTCATGTACAGGTTAAATAACAAAGGAGAGGTCAGTCCACCCTGCCTAACGCCGCAATCCATACCGTAAGGCTCGGATAGAGCTCCAGCCCATCTCACCTGGTTCTGCTGGCAGCGATACCATTCCTGTAGCAACGATACTACTTCCACCGGCACACCCGCACTGCCCAACTTGTCCCAGAGCTTACCATATAGGACCGTGTCAAAAGCTTTTGACAAGTCCAGGAAACACGCGTATACCGGCGTTTTCCTATCCGTATAGTACTGTACAGCCTGCTTAAGACATAATATGGCACTTTCAGTGGAAAGCCCACTCCTGAAACCGAATTGGGCTTCGTGCAGCTTTATGTGTTTTAAAAGAATGTCATTAAGCAGGCCGTCCAGCACCTTGGCCATTATGTTCGCAAGAGAGATGGGACGGTAGTTATTTCTATCCGAGATGTCCCCAGTTCTGTTCTTTATAATAGGAACCACTATAGTTTTAGTAAGTTCCTCAGGCAAATAGCCGTGGCAAAGACAAAGATTATAAAATTGGGATAGGACGCGTGGCAGGCAGACCCCGGCATGCCTAAGATGCTCGATGCTGAGACCGTCATATCCAGGGGATTTACCTTTAGTCATGCCTTTAATAACGCGACTAACCTCCTTCGCTGTAAACCTAACCCTAATCCGGCTGAAGCTCCCAGCACCAAGCGACCGAGACATACCAGTGCTATGCTGCGGTTTTACCCTAAAATGTTCCCTAAACATATTAGCAATCATATGTTGATCGCTAATACCATCAACGCTCACAGGAAGGCCAGGCCTTCGGCTCATATTTCCCGTCTCTTTCCAGAACTGTTTGAAATTGTTAGCGGAGTGATGGCATGCAAGTGCATCCATTTTAATTTGTTCCTGCCTATCTTGGCACCACTTTAGCTTTTGCTTAAACAATTTCCTACTTTCTTTCATGTCAACATATATCTGACCCGTTTTAGGTTTTCCCGCTTCCACCCAGGCCAAAAACCTTAGCCTGGCCTCCCTGTGGTAGCATGCTACGTAATTGTTCCACCCCGCAACACAACCACCCCCCCTTCGTACCTTCACCCTTTTACACGTGGCTGTTGCTGCATCGGACAATATTGTAACCAGTTTCGTATACATATTTTTTACCAATACCTGGTGGTCAACATTAGCACATGTTCTACCGCAACAATGACTCATTTCGCCCGGGATATCAATTTTTCGTAATTGATCATTACATAATTTACTGTATCTCCGGGCTTGTTCTTCTGTACGTTCACCCCATACAACCCCATTGAATACCCGTGCAGAGGCCGTTGTGTGACTATACGACAACAGATCCAATTCACAATCTATTATAAGAGGGAAATGATCAGACCATTGCACGTCATACTCTACTTGTACATTAACTACTGTCGACAGCGCTGCATTCGTGACAATACAATGATCCAACCATCTCACACAACCATGGGCCTCACTAATAAAAGTGTACGTGTCGTCAGTTTTCATAAAATTAAAGTCTATACAAGTCCACTTCTGATCATCACAAAAATCCAATAGATGTTTACAAAAGAGTTCGTTAGGATGTGCATTGAAATCACCTAATACGTAAACCACCGAGCAGTCACTATTTTCTTCAATAATAGCACTTATCGAACTTAAGCACTGAGTGAAAGTAGCCAGGTTATCGGCACAGTCAGTTGGCATATAAACGCTAAATAACATAAAAGGCGCACCACTTACTTGTATTTTCACCGCAGATAAGCGAACATCACCACAGTCAATAACTGAGACCGATCGAAATACACTTTTTCTCCACAGAATAGCAACTCCACCGTAAGGCCTGCCCGTAAGGAGGCCCGCTGAGACGTCTATCGCAGATGTTCCTGTGCTTCCAAACTCCTTACAGATACCCTCTAGCTCAGGCAACTCATGAGGAAGTAGCCACGTCTCCTGTAATGCTATGATGTCCGCTCTACTGCATAGATCTCTTACTCCATCTAAAGATCTTTTTAGAGACTTGCAATTAAAAGAAATAAATCTTACATTTCCTTTTTTATCCATTAATGGTGTCTTCTTTATGATGCCTCTCTGCCACACGTTGTTGATGGCTTTCATTTTTCCCCGTCATATGAACGAAGCGCCTAAAAGAAATGCCCATGGGCCACATACTGTCATCAAGATATATATGCAAATTAACTTTGCTTACATATATTTTAAAGGCGCTGTAATTACGTTCTCGTGCCATTTTAATCTTAATAGGACTTACTTTCTCTTCAGTTCTAGTGAAGATATACTCGGCCACGTCATCCTCCGACACATCCTTATGAACATTAGTGATAAACAGGGGTATCTTAGTATCAGCAGGCTTAAATTTGCTATTTTCATCAATGCTCGCTTTCCCCCTCAAAGTTGTGAATTTATTATTTGTCTTTCTTTTATTATGCACTAATGTCCATCTTTCATTATCACTGTTTTGAATCATTCTATTTGTTCTCGCCACCGCCGCAAATGTACGATTCTGTTGTAAACAATTCGTTTGCCTGTTTTGTTTACTTTCCTCACCGTCTATACAAACAGGTGCTGTCTTGCTATTATTCGCCGCTAGGTCGCTGTGACAATGATTCATAGATCCCACCTCCAAAGCCGGCGCGGGGACATTCACAGAATGCGGGAATGAGCGAGACAGATATTCATTTTGTCTCTGTCTCTGGATCATAGACTCCGCCACAGGTGAGTTCATTGACCGCGACTCGATATCAGCAAGATTTACCCTCCGCACTTTTTCATTTATGTATGAGGGTGTCTGATTAGGTGTATAAAATAACGTATCACATTTAAAATTTTTCGTTTTCGATTTTAATTCCTTTAATTGGTCAATTGTTACGTAATTGTTCTTAATTTCATCCAGCTGAGATTTCAAGATAGTTATATCTTTTAAAAGGCTAGTTACGTCTACGTGATCGAAGGTGACTGGCGGTAGTCTATGTAGTTCTTTAGCCACAAAAATAGGAATCTTTTCTGGATCCGTACTTTTAATCACAGTTAATATGTCCTCTAGATCTCTCTGTATTTTACCATCATTTTTTTTCTTTCGTTTAATGTTTTTGATATCGGTGGAAATGGAATCGAAGAGGAGTTTTTTCGATTTCTCAACTTCCTCGACATCGAATGATGAGACACATATACGAACTAGACTTTCTTGGTCCATCACATCCACTTTGTTCATAATAAATGTCAACAATTCATCAATAACAACATTACAATTAGCACACTTCACTGTATGCGATGTCATTTTCGATAAAGGAGGCCAATGACCCCGAGAGAACACACGCGCGTCGATACGCTAGCGGTGCGTGCGACGAACTGTTCGACGAACTTTCTACATCTTGTTCAAATTTTTAATCGTTAATAAAGTAGTGGACTACACTTGATGTTAATACAGTTTTTTTCAAATATTAATTCATTAATTAATTTTAGTTTTAAAGGGAAAAAAAACTTCGTTAATCTTAATAAGTGGCTTTTTTTTTTTTTGTTACATTCCTTTTTTTTATTATGACCTGTAAACACGATAAAAATATTATTTTGATGTAGGCTTCGTGAGAGTTTACAAATGGTATATAAAATTGTAAATATTTTAATTAATTCATCCTTATCATCAGTAATAAGTACAAGTTCCATTTTCGATCTTCTGAATTATTCATAATATGTATGACTGTATATTGTACATGTGATATGTATGATGTGTACATGACTGTATGATATACAACATGAAATGCTCGAGAATATGTTATGTTAATATGTTAGGTTAAACTTTTTTTATCATTGTTCTTGCTAAGACACATTATAATGTGGCCAATGGTCAAAGAAACATTACATGAAATGCGACCAGTTCATGAAATTCTCGAGCATTTCATGATTTGGTCAATTCTATGATATGGCCGCGACATACACAAGTCTAATTCTTTTTTTCGTAAAATTTTTAAAATGCGTAGTGCTCAAAATCACAAAAAAAAAAATTAAGGTTATCTACCTTAATTTTTATTAATTAATTTTAATTTTAATTAAAAACGTAACTTAAATTTACTTTAGCTGCAACATCTCTATCCTATATTATAAATGTGAAATGTAAGTTTGTTTGTTACGATTTCACGCGAAAACTACTTAACCGATCATAAAACATTGTACACATATTCTTGGAGGTATTAGAAGTAACATAGGAATAGGATACTTGTTATTAAGAAAAAAAAAAATTTTTTTTACCCACGCGGGAGATGCCGCGTGCGGACGCTAGTAAAGAATAAAACAAAACAAAAACATAGAATAGGTAACAGTTGACTAATCTGTATTTACGTTATGTAGGTGAGTAAACTTACAACAGGTCTACGTCCATGATGATCTCATCTCTGGAAAGGTTCTTATCATATACCTTGACGCCCCCGACGCGCGGCGCCTGTGAGCAAATAAAATTTACATATTTTTATGATAGCATAATCTAACCAACTTTATAAGGGTAAGGTTCTCACTATTTGTGTGTAACAGTTTGTGTTGAACAATGTTTTCGTTGATTGTAATAATATTTTTAATTAAAAAGAGTACGGCATACTGTATCAGCCTGTAAACAACCCACTGCTGAGCGAAGGCCTTTTCTCTATATAGAAGAAGGGTTGGAGCTTAAACCACCACGCTGCTGCACTGCGGGTTGTCGGATAATTTGCATGAGTAACGTTCGTTATCAGGTGTCTATGATAACAACCGGGACTGACGGCTTTATGTGCTCTCTGACCCACAATTACATACACCTAGACCGGAAACAAGTATTTGTACAAATACAAATATCTGTTCCGAGTGGGAATCTAACCCGCGACCGCCTGCGCGCGATTTGAGGCGACTACTCGCACCACTACACCAGATCGGTCGTCGTAAAGAGTAAATAAAACAAAATAGGTAATACATTAAAAAATATATACATATAAATAAACATATCACACTCAATAGACGCCGGTAGGATGAGAACCCTGTGTCGAGGGTTCTAAAAAACACAAAAAAAAAAACTCAAACGCTAAGACCACGATCAATATCTGTACGGCTTACACAAACATATGCCATGAGCGGGTATCGAGCCCGTGACCGCTACCGCAACAGTTAGTTGCTATGACAACTGCGCCAAGCCGTCGTCAAATAAAAAAAATCATTTTAATCATCTTTTATATTATAATCTATTTCAAATTAAATAAATGATATTTCATAACTATACGGTTTAATCGTCGTCATTATCTACTCCAAAAAACGAATAAGATTTTATTTATCCTTATTAGTAATTACCTATATAAATATATAAAAATAATCATTCAAATATCTTTTACAAATTTTATATCACACTTATCAATCATATTCTATTAGAATATAAATAATGATACTATAAATAAACTTACAATTGTACCAAGAATAACTCTCTCGAATTTAAATCCTTTCAATTTATAGTTCGCCAAGCTCTCAGCGACCGCCGGTTCAATCGAATCTTTTAGAATACTCCTCGCGTAATGATTGACGTTCGGCCACACTTGAAGAAGGATCTGTTTAAAGAGAGCATAATTAACAAAACGATATGTGTTTGGTTGAGTTACAGAGAGAAGTCTTATAAATAAACTAGTAACCCGCCCCGGCTTCGCGCAAGTACAAGGACAAGTACAGGTTAGGGCATATTATGGCTACTTTTTATTCTGTTGGAGGGTCGCATCAGCTTGTTCGTCGAATATGTCGATATTTTTTTTAATGAAACCTATATCTACACTAGGTACATAAAGTATTTCATGTGTTTTATTAAGTAGATCGATAAATTAAAATATTTCTTTATTTATATTATATATTTCTTATACAGCAACAGTGGGCCAAGCGAGGGACGCGGGGTTGGTCGCATCAAGCGAGTTTCCTTATCAGTGTGAGACCCGTGGTTAAAATTTTCGCGGGCGTTAGTTTTTATTTTGCGATAACTCCTAATATATTAATTTAAATTATATGGTGTAAACGATTATTATAATGTGCATGAAATACTTAAGGTAACTAACGTATTTTAATTAAAAGACTAAAACGGATTTTATCGCATTATATACATATTTTACAGTTAAACGATTTTTTATTTTATTTCCCGACGTTTCAGACACCCACCACCTGTCTTCCGAGACCATGGACGCTGTAAAGGGTCCGAATTAGTCAGATAAAATCCGTTTTAGTCTTTTAATTAAAATGAGCAAAATTCGCGTAAATATAAGAAAACAGTAACTAACGTATTTAAGTTGATAAGGATTAATGCTGTAACCTTTAAAAGTATGCAGGACTTATATTAGGGTTGTTCATGGAAAATATTATCAATTTTCATTCAGTGCACACGGAAAAAAAAAGGTCATCGCGACCCCCGTACCGATGTTTCCATCTCCAGCCTATACGTATTAGCCCACCAGCCAGTTGCCGTGACCACTGCGCGAGTCAGTTTGTGAATCGTCAACGATTGGCAATTTCTTGTTTAAAATCAATGTGATGTAGTAAGTAGTACGGTTATATTTATTTTATCATTTAAATTTTTATAAATATAAAAAAATATAATGTAGCATTTAAGTCTCTCTTACCCTGTTAAGCCACTCTGCCCTTTCAATATCCGGAAAGAAGACCTAAAAGAATTTTTTATTTATTTTAAAGATATAAAATATTAGCTTCAGTATTCATATATATAATATTTTACTTATACTAAATTTTTATTTACCCAAGCCGGAAGATCATCGAGTCGTGCTAGAACGATATCTCTATCCGAAGATATTGCAGCCACTTTAGCCAAATTCCGACGGTTTTCGTTTTCCTTGCGCCACTGATCCCTCATCACGGACAATATCACGGGACCGATAAGCCAGGCTACACTCCATTGCATATAACCGACTAAGTACACTGCACCTACCAGTGCAACCTATAAATAAGCAAATAAATTTTATACAACGACCAGTTCCATGAACGGATGGAATTAGAGAATTAGAGAACAACAATATATTATTAACAATTTGGAAACAATTGACGAAAAACAACAAACGATAACGATTTCGCTCTTATATCAAAAGTTTAAAAACTTAACTTTTGTAAATGAGAATCGCGTGATCGATTGAATGTATTCTGAACTTCAGAAATTGTCAAAATAGGATTTTTTTTATAGTTTCGATTTAAGTACCTATTGTAACAAAAAACAGCTTCAATAATTTTTCATAATTATCTACTTAGATAAAAATATACTTAAGTTGAATTACGACTTCAATTCAATTACATATGTAATTGGAAATTGAATACTTTCTAACTAATATTAGTGATATTTAAATTGTAGTATGTATAATTTAATAAAAACAGCTTATATCGTCATCATTAGGATGATAATTATGTTTTTTATATTAATCATATTGCTAATTTTATGTAATTTAATAAAATCTCACGTTTATTATAATTATACATTACTTATATCAAAAGGAACTATTCGATTCTGTATCAATCACAGAATTTACATTGACCTCTTTATACAACATTAATTAGTTCCTTATATGATTCCATCAAGGTAAATATTTTCTATAATAATACCATTGAAGTTTGTACTATGAGGTCACTTCCTGTCCAGAGGGAATATTTTTAGCATGAATGATGTCACAGTTTTTATTATCGAACTCATTAAGTATTGTATTTGTTTTTAACGAGTATGAGTGCGTACATTGTCAGAAACCGAATATAATTATGTCTGATCTGGTTAAATGGTTTCATTAATAATTGCATTTTTTTCCGAGCATATTTCCGTTTATAACAAATAAAATTTTTATTAAATATTTGGGTTTGTATTAAAATCCAATAAAAAATAATCTTATCTAGTAATTTATACAGATATACTTTTATTTCAACAAAAAGGAAAATTTCTCTTATGTATTCATACACAAAACAAGTTAGGTATATATATTTAAAAAAAAAAGTAAATTTCTACTAAGATCAAAAAGATTTTTTTTCCCATTTAAAACTAAAATTAAATAATTAAATTTTAATAATGAATTAATACTTATTTGAAAAAACATTAACATCATGTGTCATCCACTACAAGTTTAACTTAATGTATTTCAACTATAGATAAATAAAACATATTCTATTTTTAATAGAAATTTCACATGATTTCACCCATTTTGACATTTATGGTTAATATTCATATATTATGATTAACAGCGGGATATTATTTAGCCTATGTTTCCTCTAGACAACAGGTTTTCAATTATTAAAGAATTATAAAATCAGTAGTTTCAGGGTTTATCAATTACGAAAGAACAAATAAATCTTTGCTCTCTATAAAAAGTAGTATATTTATATTAGAATTTATTTTAATGCTTATATTAATTGTCGTATATTCTTCAATACTTTTAAATGATA
This sequence comes from Euphydryas editha, assembly GCA_036937285.1. NCBI lineage: Eukaryota > Metazoa > Arthropoda > Insecta > Lepidoptera > Nymphalidae > Euphydryas > Euphydryas editha. Next base: position 10,502,844 of record JAUPFZ010000004.1, read on the forward strand.
TGGCTAAATTATAGTGCATTTTTTTATTTTATATTAAGATTTCAATACTATAAATGTATAAATTCACCTTATGATGAAATAAATATTTTCATTTCATTTCATAAAAATTATTCCACTTTCAAAGTAATAAGAAATCAATCAGGAAACTTGTTTCTCAATTGATCAGAAATTACTAAAACATAGTATAAAAAGGAGCAACACAAAAAAAAATATTTGATGGAATACCTTTAAAATGACTCAATAGTTGGAAGTTATTTCAAGGTCATAGTGATTCATAAACAGTTAACTAACTGATATAAGCAAGTTGATGCTACGCTATTAATTTGAACCAATATAGATGCTTTTTGAATTCTTATACACAAGCTAAATTTTTTTTTTTTTCTGGAAACAATCCATATTCATTACCATCATGGAAAAACATACCTCTTTAATGTGTCATCTATTGAAGTAATTAACCCTAGAGTAATCGCGCCTTCCCGTGAAACGCGAGTGATCGCGTGGGGAGCATTTTGCCGCCCATATTTAATAGGATTTTTTTTTAGAAAATAGGAGTTATATGATTTTGTATTTATGTTTAAAGGATAGAGTAAAACATAAATTATCAACATGAGAAACATTTATTAAAGTTTTATACTTAAAATTTGGAAAATAATGCTTTGGGAAATGTTAGGTAAAAATTCTCGGTTTTTTGCAACCTCTTTACAATTATTTATGTAAAAAAAGTAAACATTAAGCTTAATGGTTAATTTACACGTTTTCACCATCTACAGCCTGTATTTCAGAAAAACAATCATGACACAAGTACATGCAATATCCGTTGCACAGTAACTTTGTACATCAATTGCACTCTTTTTTCGTCTTTCTTTTTTTCTTGGACGGACATACTGCGCATATATCTTCCCTACCTAATGGTATATTTTGGATGATCCGATGACACGAATCGGGCGATTTGGTTTCTCAGTTGTTTGTGCAATATGTTTACGTTGGATCTTCTAATATGTTGTCTAGTCATAGCCAGGGAAATTTCTTCATTTTCGTCGTAATCATATCATCAGTATTTTCTTTGTATATTATATGACTATTTATGCCAGCAATCTTCAGAAAGGATAAAAATAATCTGATTGACCATCTGTCCGCGATAAAGTCCACGACCACGTCGTAATGACTCCTCGACAGACGCAGGGGATAGTACAGGCGCTACTCGCGAGGTTGGTGGCACATCCTTGTCCGATTCTGCCACTGATTGCTCCATATCAGTATTATGAACACTATGTTCACTTTCCCGGTCACTTTAAGAGACTATTTGCGATTAACTATGTGCATCATCTTCATCATCTCTCTCCTCTTACAACCACTCAAGTATTTGTTTGTTTTGTTTATTTATTTCACGCGATGATTATCTAAAAAGATATAAAATAAACTGAGCCAAACGAAGGCAAAACACAACGCCCAATAATTAATCAAAACAAACTAAAAATCAATTTTAATACGATATTTACATCAAAACAATACTATACGCAATGAAAACTAATAAGATTTCAACTATAGTAAAAAACAAGAACCACAAATTTTACTTACGTGAGTAGTCGCGCAGTGAGCAATTTGCCGTCAAACGCGACACACCTACGACAACCTTTGTTTTCTGCAGTTACCTGTGCACTGAATTTACTCTAAAGTCTAAAGCAAGGAGGTCAGGAAGAGGGAGGCAGCTACTAGGATGCTTGATATTGACAAACGCATCGTGTACAAAATAATACAAATATTGTGCCGCAAGCGGCAAAATGCTCATAGCGCGAGCACTCTAGGGTTAAAAACTCACTCAGATTTTTTATTATATGATTACATCTAATTACTAAAATTATGTACACTTATATAATTATGATATAATGTTCATATTATATACTGTACATATTTTAAGAATACAACTTTATTTTTGTTTAATTTTACACTTCACAGAAACTAATTTCTATACCTATTATATTTGGATTATATTACCTTTTATGTTATTTAATTCTTAATTTTATAAATTATTATTAGATTTCAACAATTGACTTTTGTTTATGTTTTAGGTACACCAAAGTTTTTTTGTAGAAATTAAGTGAAAAACGTTTTTGATTGTAAATCCCTTCACTCCACCACTCACCTTCCACTCACCTTTTTAAAAAATCTGTAGATCACCGACAGCACACTCCCATTTTCATCACTGCTTACTGGTAATGCAAATTTGCTGTTTGTGGTCATTTTGCCATCTGCCTAAAAATTTTATTTTCACATAATATTAAAACACTTTTAAGTACTTCATGTTATAATATAAAAGTGAGATGATAAAAAAAAGTAAATTTAAAAATGCAGCTTGCAATTTACCTACAAAGTTTTAAATATATTTGATTCATTAAACAAGGTAACCGTGTAGTTACTATTTAATTCATTTGTACGTGTCATTTAAAATTAAAAAAAAAAAATTTGCTAATAAAAAAAAAAAACATACCATGCTGAGTGCGAGCTAAAAAATTCTAGCTTCTATGCACTTGATGCGTTGCAAGTGTACCGCGAAAGTAAATTATAAACAATTATCACATCAATCTAAATACTAAGAAGCAACTCGGCGTTCAGTAAGCACTGAAATCAAATAGGTAACTAAAACCTGCGAGCAATAATTGAGAGGCAGGAAAATAATACTACTTACATACCTAAAGATGTTATTTTCCTCTTAAAATACCATTTTGATAAAAAAATATTTAAACATATTTAATCAAAGAGTAGGTATGTATTAATCGTCAAATTCGTCAATGTTTAATAACTTTAATATTATCGTCTATCGAACATGTACAAAATTATGATTTATGAACGATCGATATATTTTTAATATCGAAATCAATGTTTCGTTATTCGAATCGATTCTGTTCGAGTAAGTACTTAATAATTAAATCTAATTGATATTTTATTTTTAGCTTTGGTATACATATATATATATTTTATCAAAGTTCCGCATCCAACTATGGGACTATAAAACACCGACAGATGGCGGGATAACCATCGAAAATTGCCGACTTAAATGAACAGACAGGAGACTGCGGTCACCAACCCACTTGCCCAGCGTGGTGACAATGAGCAAAAACCCCCATGACTACGTTGCAATTATTCCGGCCCTCAGTTCCTAACAGTCCCACTATTCCCGGCTACAGTAGCGGTCGTAGTAATGATGGAGTGGAGAGTGCTTAGAATCACTGGGGTACGGTAGGCTGCTGACCAACTATATCTGGCAACGTATAATAGACGCACTCTACTGCTGCTGCTACCATCACCTCACCGAAATCGAAGTGGAGCGGAGTCATATTAACTGAAGTGTACTGGGACTATCTGAAGTCCAAGGACACTATAATCCTAGACTCCGGTCACTTACTCTACTTCCGTGAAGATGATAGGCTTTCCCTAGGTGGCGTCGGTTTTCTGGTTCACAAGACTCTTGCTAGCAACGTTGTGTTTGTGTACTACTTCAACCTTCTACAACGTTGTTATGGGAGACATATATTCATAGAGATATCTCAGTGAATAACAGATTTAAAAATGGCAGCGATCACCGTCTGCTGCGATGCACTCTAAATATATACTTCAAAAAGAGGAAATCTACTTGATGAGATCTACCCTCCAAACTGCGCTTCTTTAAATACTATGTGGCTATAAGCAATTCGGTGTGTACACTGGGTCGTAAGCACTCTCCGCCGATTGCAGCGATGTCATTTCGACTGGCGATATATTGAAGTACTGAAGTGTATATATGACGCGGTGACGATGACCGTCCAAATCCAGGACCAATGAAAAAACCCACTTACCTTCGTTGTGGGGTAAGATAAGGGGATTTAATGTCCTGATGAAACTGTTTATCAACGCGACGGAAGATGTGCTTAAGACTTTGGACTGGAGTAGACGAGAAATAAATGTCAATAGCGAATACATCTCACACCTTCGTTTTACCGACGATATCGATCGATTCTAATAATTTAAAAAAAAAATTTAAATTGCGTGTACTAGCGTACACTCGTAAGAAGTGAAACTTATAATAAAAACAGTTTACTTTTTATACGATCGTAATTATATGAGTCCTGTGTTTGTGTTCGGACATATTTATATTCGAATTACCTACTCACTATAGAATACATCATACAATAACTGCAAACTTCTATATAGTGATACTTAATTTCACTCAAGAATCTTAGAGATTGCTAGCGCAGTGGCTGCCAACGCGAATTGAATTTCGTATATCGCTCGAGAGCTGCAAGTTCAAAACCCTGCGAGAGCCACATTTTGTAGCATTCAAAATTTGATATTTGATTTATTTAGTTTAACTATTTATTTATATATATAGGATTTCATCTACTACAGTGGTAGTAGATGAAGATTCCGAGTGCGGAATCTTCTTTGCGCATGTGTTTATTGAAAAACGACTGAAATACGCAATAATCAAGAACAAGATGGCGCGTAACGCAAGATGGCGCGTAACGAAAAAATCTTTCCAACCCCGATAAAGAATTATCACTTCAAAAAATTTTAATCTGTATAGTTTTTAGAAACCACGATTAAATTACTATGACATGGAATCGATTCTAATCGATTTTCTCCAAATAATTTGACAACACTATCATCATGTTAATGACATTACTGGCAGCTGGTTCTGTCATGTATTTGTCAAACTGTCAACCAATGAAGGTCCAATATAAAGGACCTATATTATTAGACCGTGCTGTTTTCTGTTCTTAGGTGCGGTCACGAAGAATGGATATACAGGAGAGCGAACGGTGGACGTAGTTCTATACAAATTTCACGGTACTTATGTACACAAAAATAAACAAAGATCATAGTTCTCTTTTTTGCCACTAGGTGCGCGAGTATTCGTGAAGTACCCATACTATTATTATATTATTAGTTACTAGCAAACCCGGCGAACTCCGTTTCGCCACCAGATGGCTTAGTTTTTTGTTACATTTCGTTTGAGGATTAAAAGATGAAGTAGTACATGCTATGTATCAGAGATGGCGCTGTATGTGAAAAATGATTTTCCCTGTTTTCCTGCTTTTCTGTTGAAATTTTTCCTGAATTTTGTTTGCTATAAAGCTCACGGAGCCCGAGACCTTTCCAACGAATGCAAAACCGTGGAAATCGGTTTGTGCATTCTGGAATTATAGCGTCAGGAAGGAAAACGCGACTTATTTTTATATTATAGATTATAATATGTGTAATTAAATATAGGTAGTAGTTCTCTAGAACAGTTTTATTTTAGTTGCATATTTAATAAATATAATTTTATGTATTAAATGCTAATATTTTGGAAGATGAAATAAAACAAAACGAATTCAGAAATTTTATTAAAATAGTTTGTTTTTTATTTTTGTACTAATAGTAATTTTATCTGGAATTCTCTAAATCATCTGATTTCTTGGACAGAAGTAGGTATTGATATTTCTTCTCTATAAAAGATAGTAGAGCATGATAATTGATGCTATGCTAATTATGTGAATTGTCTGCGAGGCTTCTTATGATATTTTATAGCTGAAAAATATATGAAAATAACAATAAATTTTATTATTCTAAATAATGTTATTTTGAAAAAAATTAAATTTTTCACCGACTACTATTATCATAATTTATCAAATATTTAATTAAAATAACTTGGTTGAAATTCGATATCGATCACCACGAATTTAAGGGTGAGGAGGGGTTGAGGGGGCAGGGGGGAGGGGGAAATTAACCCCCCAACCCCTCGCAACACAAGGTAATGCACCGTTATTGAAAAAAAAGAAAAAATAAATTACGTAAAACCAACCTCAAAATTTGATGTTAATCGGCATAATTTCGTTCCTTGACGTCTCCGGCGCTGTGGATGCCCATTGGTCTTGTCTTAAAAAACAAACGTAGAGACTCGCGATTGCAAAATACAACATTTTCAATTATTTTCTTTTAATTTTTAAAACGTTAGTTTTACGTCTTTAATGATAATATTTACTTTTCACTTGTCAATATCGTATATATACCACAGAGCATGCTAATATTTACAGAAAATATATACCAGTCGATGTACGATAAACATCAATTGAAAAATATCGATTTCCAAAAATATCGATGTTTTCGGTAGGTAATAAAACGAGGGGTTAAAATTCGATATCGGTCACCACGAATTTAAGGGTGAGGAGGGGTAGAGGGGGGTTGGTTGAAACTAACCCCCAACCCCTCGCAACACAAGGTAATGCACCGTTCTTGAAAAAAAAGAAAAAAATTAATCATGTAAAACTGTTATCGGTCTGACGTTTATCGGTAGAATTTCGTTCTTTCACGGCTCCGGCGCTTCGGAAGGTGCAGCCCCTTCGCCCTTGCGTAACAAAAGGAAGACACCCACGCTCGCCTCCGCAGCTTCGGCTTTTTGGTCGCCTTCGGCGACCAGCCTCAGCCGCTCCGGCTCGCCCGGGTGTCTTCTTTTTGTTACGGCGGGCGGGGGCTGCCCTCCCTCCGCGCCTCCGGCCTCTAAAGAACACTCTAGGGGTAGGGCAGACAAGACTACGTGCAGTCGGGGTAAGCTGATTCTGTTCTGTGAGCGAGGTTCCTTTTTCAGTGTCATTATACATTTCATATATTAATAATGAAACTTCATAAAAAAATTCGTATACCTCGTTTTATTTCCTACCGAAAATCGATGTTTTTGGAAATCGATATTTTTCAATTGATGTTTATCGTACATCGAATATGGTATATAATATATATTTTCTGTAAATTTTACCATGCTCTGTGGTATATATACGATATTGACAATTTGACAAGTGAAAAGTAAATATCATTAAAGACGTAAAACTAATGTTTTAAAAATTAAAAGAAAATAATTGAAAATGTTGTATTTTGCAATCGTGAGTCTCTACGTTTGTTTTTTAAGACAAGACCAATGGACATCTACAGCACTGGAGACGTCAAGGAACGAAATTATGCCGATTAACATCAAATTTTGAGATCGGTTTTATGTAATTTATTTTTTTCTTTTTTTCAAAAATGGTGCATTACCTTGTATTGCGAGTATTATGGGGGAGTTGGGGGTACCCTCCTCCACCCCCCTAACTAACTCTCTCATCCAAATTCGTGGTGAGCGATATCGAATCCAACCCAATAACTTTATATATAATATGAAATAAAATTTTTTTAAACAAATATACTTAATCTTTAACATTACATTATATTTTTAATATTTATTTAATAATTTAAAAATTACGTACCTGTTATTAAACTAAAAGTTTAACCTTTAATTTAATCTCCAAGAGTATTTTATGTTGGTGATGAATCAAAGTTATTAATAAGAATTTACTACAAAGTTTAAAGATAAAAACAATATAAATAATTGAAAAAATCTTATGAAATATTATCATGTTGACTACATGTCAAATATCTTTAAAATGGTGGCCTGGCGGGATGTTTTTGTCTCACTTTTTTTTTCTCATAATTATGTTAAATTACATTATTTCACTATTTAAATCAATAATCGCACACCTATAGCAACCAATAGAAAGGTTTAAAATGAACTAATAACTCAATTTTCAAAATTCAGAGCTGGCAATAGCAACAAGCCTTCCCGCGTAAATTACAACTTCTTTTTTTTTTTTTTTTTTTTTTTTTTTTTTTTTTTTTTTTTTTTTTTTTTTTTTTTTTTGGGATTTTATGACCTGGTATCTACAACCTTTAGGTCAACTCTTATTATTCATATATACGTAATAGTACGCCTCTGAGCATATTTCATTAAATTGTTTTAATTGTATTCTTTATGTATTTGTAGATGTGCTTGTAAGTATGTTCGTCTTGTAATAATTGTTTTAATGGCGGCGGGCGGGACAATAAATCACACTTATTTTCAACATCACTAAGTTCACTGGCCAACACTAGTCTGTCAATCAAAAATTTTTGACAATCGAAAATAATGTGCTCCACAGTTCCATCACTTGAATTACAATGTGAACAGGTTTTATTCGCAATAATGCCGAGTCGAGCAAGGTGTGACGGTGCAGTAGTATGACCAAAACGCAGTCTATTTATGATAGTAATAAAGTCTCGAGTAGCATCTTGTATACGATGATACCAAGGTCTTGCAGGTAAGCTTTCTTGTATGCTTCCATACCATTTTCCTTTCGTATCTTGATCTTTCTTCCACATTTCTAACCACAACTTTTGAGTATTCTGGTCAATACATTGCAAGTAATCAGACATAGGAACATACATTGTATTTCTAACATCAACAGCATTAACTCCTTCATATGCAGTTTTATCAGCCATTTCATTGCCAGAGATACCTTTGTGGGAAGGCACCCATAGAAAGAAAATTTGAATATTTTTATTGTGGTATTGGTAAATTATTTGTTTAATGAAATAAAGGATATAATTAGACTTGTATTTAACTGTGAGGGTAAATAAAGCTGTTATCAAACTCAAGGAATCAGAAATTATTAAAAAATATTTGATGTTATTGATTTCGCGAATACGCATTAATGCCTGATACACCGCATATGCCTCTGCCGTAAATATAGAGCAGGGTTCATGCAGAATAAAACTTGAAGAAAATTTTGCTTGTGGATCATATAGAGCAGCATGTACATAATCACTTGCTTTGCTCCCGTCAGTGTAGATAACATAGTACATTGTATTTTCCTCCAAAAATTGAAGCATTTCCGAATTATTGTTTATTGTCTGTTGGACTACATTAATTGGATGTGAAATACACTGATAAGAGAAAGAGTAACATGGCCATGGAAACTGTTTTCTAATTTTAAAAAAGCTATTGTCTATTTCCAGAAGTATATCGGACAGTGTTGGAGAATTACCGCATAATAGACCTTGTGCTGTTGTTAATGATCTTCTTGGTGTTCTATCTATATAAGGTACAATTTTACTTATTATTTGAGTGTTGTTTGATGCTATTAGTTTGAGACAGTATCTTTCAGCAAGTAAGATTCGCCTCAAAATCAAAGGCATCACTTTTGTCTCAACTTCCATGGCCCTTATGGGAGTTGAGCACATAGCACCAGATATTATTCTTAAAGCCTTATTCTGCAATATGTCTAATTTATTTACATGAGAACTATTCATATAAGCAAGTGAGCTATAATCTAAGTGACTTCTAACAATACTTTTATACAATATTGACAATATTTTAGGGTCTGCACCCCATGTTATGCCACAAAGTGATCTGATAACATTTAGTCCTGTGTGAGCATTTTTGGATATGTACTTAATATGTTCTTCAAAAGTTAGTTTTGGGTCCAATATTATTCCTAAAAACTTCTTTGAAGTGACTCTATTTATAATTTCATTGTTGTAAATAATATTCGAATTTGAGGTTTCATTGCCAAAAAACATAACACTACTTTTAGAGGGGTTAATTTTTAAATGTAAACGATCATTATAATATTGTAATAGTTGAAATAAGGATTGGTTCATATTATCTATTGCAATCTCTAAGTTGTAATTACTGCTGTAAAAAACAATGTCATCAGCAAATTGTAAAATATTTACATTCCTATTATTTACATATTTACAAATTTCACTTGTGTATATATTGTATAGTAATGGAGATAGTGTGGCACCCTGCATTGTGCCTTTTGAGGCACATTTGGGTCCATATAAAATATTGTTATGCCTAGCATAGATTGTTCTGTTGTTCAAAAAATTAAAAATCCACTTACATAAGTGCCCGGGCACACCCAACCTAGACATGATTTGAACTAGTATACCAGGATCAACACTGTCGAAAGCACTTTGAACGTCTAGAAATACGCAAACAGTGTTTAATTTTCTATGTTTTGCATTTTTCAGGTCAGAGATTAAAGAGGTGAAACTGTCTGCACTACTACGCCCTCTACGGAAGCCATATTGTATATGTGGAATGAAACACTTGGATTCAACATACCAGTCAAGACGGACTTTCACCATATTTTCGAATATTTTACCAAGACAGGATGACAAGGAAATTGGTCTATAAGAACTAGCAAGCTCAGGAGATTTGTCGGGCTTAAGTATTGGGACAACACACTGTGTTTTCCATGACTGTGGAATAGATTTATTACGCCAAAGCAAATTGAGGATGCTAAGAAACAACTTTTGGGCAGATACATCTAAGTTTTTAATTACGATGTAAGGATAATCATCTAAGCCAGGAGTCGTATTTCGTCTGGAGTGCAAGCTTGTTAAAAATTCAGACCATGAAAATGGATCCAGTAAAAATTTAGAATTTGGGTTATGATTGTTGATTTCAAAAAGAATGTTCAGTTGATCTACTTCAATTAAGTTGCTATTATCTGATAATTTATCTAAGAGTGGAGATATAAACTCATTTGTATATGATTTATTCTTAGGTCTTATGCCTTTAAACATTTTTAATAAATTCCAAATTTTACTTATGTGAGTATTTCTATTAAAAGTGTTACATAAATTATTCCATCCAATTTTTTTCTGTTCTAAAATTGTTCTCTTTTTCTGGGCATCTTTTCTTTTGTAATTAATATAATTTTCAATAGTAGGCTCTTTTCTATATAGTTTTAGTGCATTATATGAAGCAATAACACTTTGTTCACATATACTATTCCACCAGGGAGATGGTGGCCTGCTTATGAAAGTGTTTGTTTTAGTGAGCTTTGGAATTGACATTTCTTTAAGAGTATCTAAATGAAAACAGAAATTATTATAGGTTGAAATAGGATCATGTGATTGAAGTATGAAATCATTAAACATTGTTTTTGAAAGAGCTGTGTATGTTGCCCAGTCAGCTTTTTTATATATAAACCTATCTACAGGGGAATTAAGATGATATTTATCTATACGTAATGAAATCTCTGTTATTGTTGGATAATGGTAACTTCCCATTGTATCATCATGTACAGACCAATCACATAGTGGTGCGAGGCTGCCACTGATGAAGCTTACATCAATGGCAGAAGCAGTTTGTTTAGGGCGATTTATAGTTGTAGGTCTACCATCATTTAAAATACACAAATCTAAGTCATCAATTAAATTAAATAACTCCTGACCTCTACCTTTCGTTGACTGACAACCAAATGCAATATGATGAGCATTAAAGTCACCACTCATAAATATGGGTTTTGGTAGATCATTAATAATGTAGCGGAGTCTATTAATTCTAATACGCCCACTTGAAGGTGGACAGTATACACAGAGAATTGTTAAACTACTATGTCCTGTTGATACAGATACAGCAACTGTTTGAATGTCTTCATAAAATATGGTATTTAATGTATTATACTTAAGGTATGGTTTTATCAGTATTGCAACTCCATTATGTGCATTATTTGAATTTTTGTTGTAAATATTATATCCTGGTATTTTAAAATTATTATCTTTGAACCATGTCTCATTAAGAAGGCAAATATCAATATTTTTTTGTTTTAAAAATTGGATTAATAAAGGTTTTTTACTATTTGCACTTTGAATGTTATACTGCGCAATACGTAACTTGGAATGTGTAGAACTAGGCCCTACACAATCCATTATGTTAAGTTTTTTATTAATGCATCTTTAATAGTTTTTAGATTAGTGGGTGTACTGTCATCTTTATTGGCTAATTCCACCAACGTCTGTACTAGGGCCATAAGTACATCGTTGTCGGAAATTATTTGACTTTTAAGGTCTTTAGAATGGACTATTTTAACTTTATTTACATCTTGTACAGACTTATTTGCAGAGATATTTACAGACTTATTTACACTAACATTACTATTTACAGGTTGTGATTTTGGTGATGGGAGTGGAGGGAAATCTTTTTCATTGGTGGTGACTTGTTTTGTAAAGGCGACACTTGCATAAGATATGTTGTTTTTCTTTTCAATAATCTTCTTTGTTGTAATAGGACATAATCTAGATATCGCAAGATGAGGTCCACTGCAATTTATGCAGCTGATTTCTGTTGGTTTATCACATTCCTTATACAAGTGCTCACCTCCGCAAATACTACATCTTTGTTTACCATTACAAACTTTTGCTGAATGATTAAATTTAAAACACCTATAACACTGTAGTAATGGTGGAATGTATTCGAAAACTCTGTACGAGAATAGATCATATTGTACATTATTAGGCAGTACATTAGATAAAAAGGTGATGCTTACAGTCTGCAATGGAATGCGCTCTTGTCCTACTTTCTTTGAAAACCTTCTTATTGCCACTATTTCATAAATTGAAGAAAGTCTTGTGTAAAGTTCTTTGTTAGATATATTCGCTGGAACAAATCTAATGATGCCAGTTTTTTCAATTTGCGCTGCCGGTATGAACGCCTTCATATTATATTTTGTGAGGAAAGTGGTGTTATTAATAAAGTTATTGGCCGTATTATATTGCTTGAAAATAACTGCTATTTTATTTGCATTCACCCTCTGAATACCTGTCACACCTTTTACATCCATTGCGAAAATATGGTTTAAGTATATAGGGCTCTTGTTGCCCAATCTATCGTCGTTTGTGGATTCCACATACACTTTAAAGTCTGTGTTGGTCGAGTTTTCCGGATATAGTCTTTTATAATTTGGTTTGTAGTACGGTAGATAAGCATCTCGCTCATCGCCGCAGCCCGATGGTCCAGAGCCTACGCCTACGCCTCCTTCATCCGTAGGCCGTGACCGTTTTTTTGAGGCGGGCGGGTGAGACCCGCCCCCCTCGTTTACCTCCATTGCTATTGTGCTTTTCAGCAGCTAATAGCAATATTTAAAGTCACTTTAATTATAAAAAATCACTTTTTATAAGAAAAATTTAAAATTAAAGTTGAAAGTCAACCGCGCTTTTTCAAGGTTCCCGCCAGAATCTCAATTACAACTTCTTTTTTTTTTTTTTTTTGGGATTTTATGACCTGGTATCTACAACCTTTAGGTCAACTCTTATTATTCATATATACGTAATAATACGCCTCTGAGCATATTTCATTAAATTGTTTTAATTGTATTCTTTATGTATTTGTAGATGTGCTTGTAAGTATGTTCGTCTTGTAATAATTGTTTTAATGGCGGCGGGCGGGACAATAAATCACACTTATTTTCAACATCACTAAGTTCACTGGCCAACACTAGTCTGTCAATCAAAAATTTTTGACAATCGAAAATAATGTGCTCCACAGTTCCATCACTTGAATTACAATGTGAACAAGTTTTATTCGCAATAATGCCGAGTCGAGCAAGGTGTGACGGTGCAGTACTATGACCAAAACGCAGTCTATTTATGATAGTAATAAAGTCTCGAGTAGCATCTTGTATACGATGATACCAAGGTCTTGCAGGTAAGCTTTCTTGTATGCTTCCATACCATTTTCCTTTCGTATCTTGATCTTTCTTCCACATTTCTAACCACAACTTTTGAATATTCTGGTCAATACATTGCAAGTAATCAGACATAGGAACATACATTGTATTTCTAACATCAACAGCATTAACTCCTTCATATGCAGTTTTATCAGCCATTTCATTGCCAGAGATACCTTTGTGGGAAGGCACCCATAGAAAGAAAATTTGAATATTTTTATTGTGGTATTGGTAAATTATTTGTTTAATGAAATAAAGGATATAATTAGACTTGTATTTAACTGTGAGGGTAGATAAAGCTGTTATCAAACTCAAGGAATCAGAAATTATTAAAAAATATTTGATGTTATTGATTTCGCGAATACGCATTAATGCCTGATACACCGCATATGCCTCTGCCGTAAATATAGAGCAGGGTTCATGCAGAATAAAACTTGAAGAAAATTTTGCTTGTGGATCATATAGAGCAGCATGTACATAATCACTTGCTTTGCTCCCGTCAGTGTAGATAACATAGTACATTGAATTTTCCTCCAAAAATTGAAGCATTTCCGAATTATTGTTTATTGTCTGTTGGACTACATTAATTGGATGTGAAATACACTGATAAGAGAAAGAGTAACATGGCCATGGAAACTGTTTTCTAATTTTAAAAAAGCTATTGTCTATTTCCAGAAGTATATCGGACAGTGTTGGAGAATTACCGCATAATAGACCTTGTGCTGTTGTTAATGATCTTCTTGGTGTTCTATCTATATAAGGTACAATTTTACTTATTATTTGAGTGTTGTTTGATGCTATTAGTTTGAGACAGTATCTTTCAGCAAGTAAGATTCGCCTCAAAATCAAAGGCATCACTTTTGTCTCAACTTCCATGGCCCTTATGGGAGTTGAGCACATAGCACCAGATATTATTCTTAAAGCCTTATTCTGCAATATGTCTAATTTATTTACATGAGAACTATTCATATAAGTGAGGGAGCTATAATCTAAATGACTTCTAACAATACTTTTATACAATATTGACAATATTTTAGGGTCTGCACCCCATGTTACGCCACAAAGTGATCTGATAACATTTAGTCCTGTGTGAGCATTTTTGGATATGTATTTAATATGTTCTTCAAAAGTTAGTTTTGGGTCCAATATTATTCCTAAAAACTTCTTTGAAGTGACTCTATTTATAATTTCATTGTTGTAAATAATATTTGTATTTGAGGTTTCATTGCCAAAAAACATAACACTACTTTTAGAGGGGTTAATTTTTAAATGTAAACGATCATTATAATATTGTAATAGTTGAAATAAGGATTTGTTCATATTATCTATTGCAATCTCTAAGTTGTAATTACTGCTGTAAAAAACAATGTCATCAGCAAATTGTAAAATATTTACATTCCTATTATTTACATATTTACAAATTTCACTTGTGTATATATTGTATAGTAATGGTGATAGTGTGGCACCCTGCATTGTGCCTTTTGAGGCACATTTGGGTCCATATAAAATATTGTTATGCCTAGCATAGATTGTTCTGTTGTTCAAAAAATTAAAAATCCATTTACATAAGTGCCCGGGCACACCCAACCTAGACATGATTTGAACTAGTATACCAGGATCAACACTGTCAAAAGCACTTTGAACGTCTAGAAATACGCAAACAGTGTTTAATTTTCTATGTTTTGCATTTTTCAGGTCAGAGATTAAAGAGGTGAAACTGTCTGCACTACTACGCCCTCTACGGAAGCCATATTGTATATGTGGAATGAAACACTTGGATTCAACATACCAGTCAAGACGGACTTTCACCATATTTTCGAATATTTTACCAAGACAGGATGACAAGGAAATTGGTCTATAAGAACTAGCAAGCTCAGGAGATTTGTCGGGCTTAAGTATTGGGACAACACACTGTGTTTTCCATGACTGTGGAATAGATTTATTACGCCAAAGCAAATTGAGGATGCTAAGAAACAACTTTTGGGCAGATACATCTAAGTTTTTAATTACGATGTAAGGATAATCATCTAAGCCAGGAGTCGTATTTCGTCTGGAGTGCAAGCTTGTTAAAAATTCAGACCATGAAAATGGATCCAGTAAAAATTTAGAATTTGGGTTATGATTGTTGATTTCAAAAAGAATGTTCAGTTGATCTACTTCAATTAAGTTGCTATTATCTGATAATTTATCTAAGAGTGGAGATATAAACTCATTTGTATATGATTTATTCTTAGGTCTTATGCCTTTAAACATTTTTAATAAATTCCAAATTTTACTTATGTGAGTATTTCTATTAAAAGTGTTACATAAATTATTCCATCCAATTTTTTTCTGTTCTAAAATTGTTCTCTTTTTCTGGGCATCTTTTCTTTTGTAATTAATATAATTTTCAATAGTAGGCTCTTTTCTATATAGTTTTAGTGCATTATATGAAGCAATAACACTTTGTTCACATATACTATTCCACCAGGGAGATGGTGGCCTGCTTATGAAAGTGTTTGTTTTAGTGAGCTTTGGAATTGACATTTCTTTAAGAGTATCTAAATGAAAACAGAAATTATTATAGGTTGAAATAGGATCATGTGATTGAAGTATGAAATCATTAAACATTGTTTTTGAAAGAGCTGTGTATGTTGCCCAGTCAGCTTTTTTATATATAAACCTATCTACAGGGGAATTAAGATGATATTTATCTATACGTAATGAAATCTCTGTTATTGTTGGATAATGGTAACTTCCCATTGTATCATCATGTACAGACCAATCACATAGTGGTGCGAGGCTACCACTGATGAAGCTTACATCAATGGCAGAAGCAGTTTGTTTAGGGCGATTTATAGTTGTAGGTCTACCATCATTTAAAATACACAAATCTAAGTCATCAATTAAATTAAATAACTCCTGACCTCTACCTTTCGTTGACTGACAACCAAATGCAATATGATGAGCATTAAAGTCACCACTCATAAATATGGGTTTTGGTAGATCATTAATAATGTAGCGGAGTCTATTAATTCTAATACGCCCACTTGAAGGTGGACAGTATACACAGAGAATTGTTAAACTACTATGTCCTGTTGATACAGATACAGCAACTGTTTGAATGTCTTCATAAAATATGGTATTTAATGTATTATACTTAAGGTATGGTTTTATCAGTATTGCAACTCCATTATGTGCATTATTTGAATTTTTGTTGTAAATATTATATCCTGGTATTTTAAAATTATTATCTTTGAACCATGTCTCATTAAGAAGGCAAATATCAATATTTTTTTGTTTTAAAAATTGGATTAATAAAGGTTTTTTACTATTTGCACTTTGAATGTTATACTGCGCAATACGTAACTTGGAATGTGTAGAACTAGGCCCTACACAATCCATTATGTTAAGTTTTTTATTAATGCATCTTTAATAGTTTTTAGATTAGTGGGTGTACTGTCATCTTTATTGGCTAATTCCACCAACGTCTGTACTAGGGCCATAAGTACATCGTTGTCGGAAATTATTTGACTTTTAAGGTCTTTAGAATGGACTATTTTAACTTTATTTACATCTTGTACAGACTTATTTGCAGAGATATTTACAGACTTATTTACACTAACATTACTATTTACAGGTTGTGATTTTGGTGATGGGAGTGGAGGGAAATCTTTTTCATTGGTGGTGACTTGTTTTGTAAAGGCGACACTTGCATAAGATATGTTGTTTTTCTTTTCAATAATCTTCTTTGTTGTAATAGGACATAATCTAGATATCGCAAGATGAGGTCCACTGCAATTTATGCAGCTGATTTCTGTTGGTTTATCACATTCCTTATACAAGTGCTCACCTCCGCAAATACTACATCTTTGTTTACCATTACAAACTTTTGCTGAATGATTAAATTTAAAACACCTATAACACTGTAGTAATGGTGGAATGTATTCGAAAACTCTGTACGAGAATAGATCATATTGTACATTATTAGGCAGTACATTAGATAAAAAGGTGATGCTTACAGTCTGCAATGGAATGCGCTCTTGTCCTACTTTCTTTGAAAACCTTCTTATTGCCACTATTTCATAAATTGAAGAAAGTCTTGTGTAAAGTTCTTTGTTAGATATATTCGCTGGAACAAATCTAATGATGCCAGTTTTTTCAATTTGCGCTGCCGGTATGAACGCCTTCATATTATATTTTGTGAGGAAAGTGGTGTTATTAATAAAGTTATTGGCCGTATTATATTGCTTGAAAATAACTGCTATTTTATTTGCATTCACCCTCTGAATACCTGTCACACCTTTTACATCCATTGCGAAAATATGGTTTAAGTATATAGGGCTCTTGTTGCCCAATCTATCGTCGTTTGTGGATTCCACATACACTTTAAAGTCTGTGTTGGTCGAGTTTTCCGGATATAGTCTTTTATAATTTGGTTTGTAGTACGGTAGATAAGCATCTCGCTCATCGCCGCAGCCCGATGGTCCAGAGCCTACGCCTACGCCTCCTTCATCCGTAGGCCGTGACCGTTTTTTTGAGGCGGGCGGGTGAGACCCGCCCCCCTCGTTTACCTCCATTGCTATTGTGCTTTTCAGCAGCTAATAGCAATATTTAAAGTCACTTTAATTATAAAAAATCACTTTTTATAAGAAAAATTTAAAATTAAAGTTGAAAGTCAACCGCGCTTTTTCAAGGTTCCCGCCAGAATCTCAATTACAACTTCTTTTTTTTTTTTTTTTTGGGATTTTATGACCTGGTATCTACAACCTTTAGGTCAACTCTTATTATTCATATATACGTAATAATACGCCTCTGAGCATATTTCATTAAATTGTTTTAATTGTATTCTTTATGTATTTGTAGATGTGCTTGTAAGTATGTTCGTCTTGTAATAATTGTTTTAATGGCGGCGGGCGGGACAATAAATCACACTTATTTTCAACATCACTAAGTTCACTGGCCAACACTAGTCTGTCAATCAAAAATTTTTGACAATCGAAAATAATGTGCTCCACAGTTCCATCACTTGAATTACAATGTGAACAAGTTTTATTCGCAATAATGCCGAGTCGAGCAAGGTGTGACGGTGCAGTACTATGACCAAAACGCAGTCTATTTATGATAGTAATAAAGTCTCGAGTAGCATCTTGTATACGATGATACCAAGGTCTTGCAGGTAAGCTTTCTTGTATGCTTCCATACCATTTTCCTTTCGTATCTTGATCTTTCTTCCACATTTCTAACCACAACTTTTGAATATTCTGGTCAATACATTGCAAGTAATCAGACATAGGAACATACATTGTATTTCTAACATCAACAGCATTAACTCCTTCATATGCAGTTTTATCAGCCATTTCATTGCCAGAGATACCTTTGTGGGAAGGCACCCATAGAAAGAAAATTTGAATATTTTTATTGTGGTATTGGTAAATTATTTGTTTAATGAAATAAAGGATATAATTAGACTTGTATTTAACTGTGAGGGTAGATAAAGCTGTTATCAAACTCAAGGAATCAGAAATTATTAAAAAATATTTGATGTTATTGATTTCGCGAATACGCATTAATGCCTGATACACCGCATATGCCTCTGCCGTAAATATAGAGCAGGGTTCATGCAGAATAAAACTTGAAGAAAATTTTGCTTGTGGATCATATAGAGCAGCATGTACATAATCACTTGCTTTGCTCCCGTCAGTGTAGATAACATAGTACATTGAATTTTCCTCCAAAAATTGAAGCATTTCCGAATTATTGTTTATTGTCTGTTGGACTACATTAATTGGATGTGAAATACACTGATAAGAGAAAGAGTAACATGGCCATGGAAACTGTTTTCTAATTTTAAAAAAGCTATTGTCTATTTCCAGAAGTATATCGGACAGTGTTGGAGAATTACCGCATAATAGACCTTGTGCTGTTGTTAATGATCTTCTTGGTGTTCTATCTATATAAGGTACAATTTTACTTATTATTTGAGTGTTGTTTGATGCTATTAGTTTGAGACAGTATCTTTCAGCAAGTAAGATTCGCCTCAAAATCAAAGGCATCACTTTTGTCTCAACTTCCATGGCCCTTATGGGAGTTGAGCACATAGCACCAGATATTATTCTTAAAGCCTTATTCTGCAATATGTCTAATTTATTTACATGAGAACTATTCATATAAGTGAGGGAGCTATAATCTAAATGACTTCTAACAATACTTTTATACAATATTGACAATATTTTAGGGTCTGCACCCCATGTTACGCCACAAAGTGATCTGATAACATTTAGTCCTGTGTGAGCATTTTTGGATATGTATTTAATATGTTCTTCAAAAGTTAGTTTTGGGTCCAATATTATTCCTAAAAACTTCTTTGAAGTGACTCTATTTATAATTTCATTGTTGTAAATAATATTTGTATTTGAGGTTTCATTGCCAAAAAACATAACACTACTTTTAGAGGGGTTAATTTTTAAATGTAAACGATCATTATAATATTGTAATAGTTGAAATAAGGATTTGTTCATATTATCTATTGCAATCTCTAAGTTGTAATTACTGCTGTAAAAAACAATGTCATCAGCAAATTGTAAAATATTTACATTCCTATTATTTACATATTTACAAATTTCACTTGTGTATATATTGTATAGTAATGGTGATAGTGTGGCACCCTGCATTGTGCCTTTTGAGGCACATTTGGGTCCATATAAAATATTGTTATGCCTAGCATAGATTGTTCTGTTGTTCAAAAAATTAAAAATCCATTTACATAAGTGCCCGGGCACACCCAACCTAGACATGATTTGAACTAGTATACCAGGATCAACACTGTCAAAAGCACTTTGAACGTCTAGAAATACGCAAACAGTGTTTAATTTTCTATGTTTTGCATTTTTCAGGTCAGAGATTAAAGAGGTGAAACTGTCTGCACTACTACGCCCTCTACGGAAGCCATATTGTATATGTGGAATGAAACACTTGGATTCAACATACCAGTCAAGACGGACTTTCACCATATTTTCGAATATTTTACCAAGACAGGATGACAAGGAAATTGGTCTATAAGAACTAGCAAGCTCAGGAGATTTGTCGGGCTTAAGTATTGGGACAACACACTGTGTTTTCCATGACTGTGGAATAGATTTATTACGCCAAAGCAAATTGAGGATGCTAAGAAACAACTTTTGGGCAGATACATCTAAGTTTTTAATTACGATGTAAGGATAATCATCTAAGCCAGGAGTCGTATTTCGTCTGGAGTGCAAGCTTGTTAAAAATTCAGACCATGAAAATGGATCCAGTAAAAATTTAGAATTTGGGTTATGATTGTTGATTTCAAAAAGAATGTTCAGTTGATCTACTTCAATTAAGTTGCTATTATCTGATAATTTATCTAAGAGTGGAGATATAAACTCATTTGTATATGATTTATTCTTAGGTCTTATGCCTTTAAACATTTTTAATAAATTCCAAATTTTACTTATGTGAGTATTTCTATTAAAAGTGTTACATAAATTATTCCATCCAATTTTTTTCTGTTCTAAAATTGTTCTCTTTTTCTGGGCATCTTTTCTTTTGTAATTAATATAATTTTCAATAGTAGGCTCTTTTCTATATAGTTTTAGTGCATTATATGAAGCAATAACACTTTGTTCACATATACTATTCCACCAGGGAGATGGTGGCCTGCTTATGAAAGTGTTTGTTTTAGTGAGCTTTGGAATTGACATTTCTTTAAGAGTATCTAAATGAAAACAGAAATTATTATAGGTTGAAATAGGATCATGTGATTGAAGTATGAAATCATTAAACATTGTTTTTGAAAGAGCTGTGTATGTTGCCCAGTCAGCTTTTTTATATATAAACCTATCTACAGGGGAATTAAGATGATATTTATCTATACGTAATGAAATCTCTGTTATTGTTGGATAATGGTAACTTCCCATTGTATCATCATGTACAGACCAATCACATAGTGGTGCGAGGCTACCACTGATGAAGCTTACATCAATGGCAGAAGCAGTTTGTTTAGGGCGATTTATAGTTGTAGGTCTACCATCATTTAAAATACACAAATCTAAGTCATCAATTAAATTAAATAACTCCTGACCTCTACCTTTCGTTGACTGACAACCAAATGCAATATGATGAGCATTAAAGTCACCACTCATAAATATGGGTTTTGGTAGATCATTAATAATGTAGCGGAGTCTATTAATTCTAATACGCCCACTTGAAGGTGGACAGTATACACAGAGAATTGTTAAACTACTATGTCCTGTTGATACAGATACAGCAACTGTTTGAATGTCTTCATAAAATATGGTATTTAATGTATTATACTTAAGGTATGGTTTTATCAGTATTGCAACTCCATTATGTGCATTATTTGAATTTTTGTTGTAAATATTATATCCTGGTATTTTAAAATTATTATCTTTGAACCATGTCTCATTAAGAAGGCAAATATCAATATTTTTTTGTTTTAAAAATTGGATTAATAAAGGTTTTTTACTATTTGCACTTTGAATGTTATACTGCGCAATACGTAACTTGGAATGTGTAGAACTAGGCCCTACACAATCCATTATGTTAAGTTTTTTATTAATGCATCTTTAATAGTTTTTAGATTAGTGGGTGTACTGTCATCTTTATTGGCTAATTCCACCAACGTCTGTACTAGGGCCATAAGTACATCGTTGTCGGAAATTATTTGACTTTTAAGGTCTTTAGAATGGACTATTTTAACTTTATTTACATCTTGTACAGACTTATTTGCAGAGATATTTACAGACTTATTTACACTAACATTACTATTTACAGGTTGTGATTTTGGTGATGGGAGTGGAGGGAAATCTTTTTCATTGGTGGTGACTTGTTTTGTAAAGGCGACACTTGCATAAGATATGTTGTTTTTCTTTTCAATAATCTTCTTTGTTGTAATAGGACATAATCTAGATATCGCAAGATGAGGTCCACTGCAATTTATGCAGCTGATTTCTGTTGGTTTATCACATTCCTTATACAAGTGCTCACCTCCGCAAATACTACATCTTTGTTTACCATTACAAACTTTTGCTGAATGATTAAATTTAAAACACCTATAACACTGTAGTAATGGTGGAATGTATTCGAAAACTCTGTACGAGAATAGATCATATTGTACATTATTAGGCAGTACATTAGATAAAAAGGTGATGCTTACAGTCTGCAATGGAATGCGCTCTTGTCCTACTTTCTTTGAAAACCTTCTTATTGCCACTATTTCATAAATTGAAGAAAGTCTTGTGTAAAGTTCTTTGTTAGATATATTCGCTGGAACAAATCTAATGATGCCAGTTTTTTCAATTTGCGCTGCCGGTATGAACGCCTTCATATTATATTTTGTGAGGAAAGTGGTGTTATTAATAAAGTTATTGGCCGTATTATATTGCTTGAAAATAACTGCTATTTTATTTGCATTCACCCTCTGAATACCTGTCACACCTTTTACATCCATTGCGAAAATATGGTTTAAGTATATAGGGCTCTTGTTGCCCAATCTATCGTCGTTTGTGGATTCCACATACACTTTAAAGTCTGTGTTGGTCGAGTTTTCCGGATATAGTCTTTTATAATTTGGTTTGTAGTACGGTAGATAAGCATCTCGCTCATCGCCGCAGCCCGATGGTCCAGAGCCTACGCCTACGCCTCCTTCATCCGTAGGCCGTGACCGTTTTTTTGAGGCGGGCGGGTGAGACCCGCCCCCCTCGTTTACCTCCATTGCTATTGTGCTTTTCAGCAGCTAATAGCAATATTTAAAGTCACTTTAATTATAAAAAATCACTTTTTATAAGAAAAATTTAAAATTAAAGTTGAAAGTCAACCGCGCTTTTTCAAGGTTCCCGCCAGAATCTCAATTACAACTTCGATCCTAGCGCACAGATGCAAAATAATTATCTACTACCTAAATTGATGCCATTCTTTTAACATTACGTTCGCACTCCTGTATATCCATTCTTCGTGGGTGCGGTGAAGAATGCAACCTCAATGAAATTTTAATAACATTTTAAATTAGCCACTGTTTAATTCCTTGGTAATATATATATATATATATATATATATATATATATATATATATATATATATATATATATATATATATATATATATATGTGTGTGTGTGTGTGTGTTTGTGGGTGAGATTTTGATTTTATATAGTCAGTATAATGTGTATATGAATGAAAATCTGATTTGATTTCTAGTATGAGTTTAAATATTTTTCTGTTTCTTCATAATTTTTAGTAAGGAGGTAATCAACAATATATTTCTTACATTTAACGTATGGTAGGTTTTATATAAAAACATCGCCATTAATTTTATTATATAAATAAGGACCCAGGTAATAAAAAAAGTGCTTTATAAATTTAAATTTAGGGCAAGGTATGTACATCACAAATTATATTATTTCGACGCTTAGGTTTTTCGATGTTGCTGAAGAATGGTGTCCAGTATAAACAGTTGTCTTACTGTAAGTAGCTTACAATCCTTGTAAAGTTGTGGGCTGGTAAAAAATAGTTTTGAAGGTACTGACTTTTAAAATAGCGCGTTGAGCAACTTCTATGGGTTTGAGGATTGTTTTCGGAACGCCACCCCAGCAAGATATATAATAGGAGATCAAAGACTGACATAATGCAAAGTATAGACCCTTCAAATTACAAATTTATTGGCAACTTTACGTAAATTTTTAAATATGTATATAATTTTGCGGACTCTGCTGCGGACTTTGCACTATTAAAAAAAATGACATTAAATATATTCAGTTAATAGTTAAAAATAAATATAGAAGTTGGTTTAATATCAAAGTTGAACGAGTATGCCAACATGTGTACATTATAAAACTATTATAATCACTTCTTTTGCCTAAGGTCATATTATTAAACCCAGGAAAAATGGAACAATATAATTATGAAATAAATACGCTTTATTCTTATTCATAAATTTATTTAAAAAAAAATGACAAGTTAAACAAATATAAAATGCAACGGCATTGTATGTAATTATACGATTATTTAATTTCTAATGATAAGTGGTAAAAATACACCAATCGGAAAATCTTAATCTCAAAATTTTTTCCTGTAGTTTAGTCTTAAATGTCACATTTTTACTATTATTATGTAATAATATCGCTTACAATAGACATGGAATGGTAAAAATTTGTTTAAAAAGAATAATTTACCATGTAGTTAATATTTGCTACTATATAATTTATAATGACATAATTGTTCTATAGATGAAGATTACATAAATGTTTCTTAATATCAGTCAACACTAAATATAATTTTATTATTTTGGCCTTGGCCTATATTTTTCCCAAATATATATATATATATATAGGGCAGACATTTCAAACAACTATGTTGTTGTTGTTGTATGTTTTGTTGGTGTTTCGTCATAGTCGTAGAATAGTGACGGATCCCACAAATTCAAAACACCACAGGGCAGACATTTCAAATATACAACAACAACAATATATCTGTTTGAAACGTCTGCCCTGCAAAGTTTCGAACTTGCAAGATCCGTCACTATTCTACGACTATGACGATATATATACATATATAAGTATGTTAAAACAGCATTAGGGTATAAAACGGAAAATGTTTACTAATGCATTCACATTTTCACAAAAATTCAAATCTCGTTTTAAAAAATCTCACATTAAGTTGGTTTATTCTTGTAGAGAATGAATAAAAAATAAGGTTTTTAGGAGCTATTACTGATATAGTCGGATCGCGGAGCAGGAGGAATTTCGTATATTGACCCTTTACTACCTGACTCTGTCACTCCCGCTTAAATATATTGCGTCTTGCTCGTACAGATGCAACACCTGTTGCCCAAAGGGATTGTAAACCTTTTTAAATAACGAAGTGTTATATCCCTTTTTGCCAATGTAATTTATTACTTAATTTATAACTAGCTTTCTAAATATTTATACAATACGCAGTATTTTCTCTTCATTTTACTCTTTTGAATTTCTTTTTATACTCATTATTTTTTTCATTTTTAAAATAAGACTCGAAAATCGGGTGTATCGGACATCGATTCCGAAAAACAATTTAAAGTTCGGAAGTCAAACATTTAAAAACTGGTGGGGAGTTTTCTTAAAGAAACCTTTAGGTTTCATTTGTAGTTTTGAACGACATTTCATCTTGGGGTGCGTTAGTAATAGTGATAATTTATATATTAACAATAATTTATTTAATAAGTTAGTAAATTTATTTTTTATTTCATATAAACCACACTTAATACAAAAATGTTTGTGACCACTGTCAGTAGGCAAAGAGGTCATTGTACGAAATTCTTTTTGCTCCGCGATCCGACTATAGCAATATTTAAGTCAATATTGAGATGGAATGTGAACATACTGGAATATCACAATTCCATATTTAAAACACGCAACATTAAAATTAATAATCATCTAAAATAGTTGGTTCTATTCTTCATTATTCTTTCACTCCTGCAATAAAAAGGTCTAATATTCATTAAACTTACTTTTTAAATTTTTGCGTAAGAAGCAAGTACAGACCGCTTAGACCCAACTGTATTTGATTAATATAATTCTTACTTTTATATTTTTACAACAAATTAGCTACTTGCTTTATAATATAAAATATTAATCCTTTATCCAATTTAAAACATTTACAATCTGAATTATGTTTTGCAAATGGAAGACTAGATTTACAACGATGGGATATGAAAATATACGCTTTATAAAATTTCAATATAGTTTTAAATATCATTTGTAAAATATTCTTGACTGCATAAAATCATTATCTCTAAAAATTAGAATTTTATGAAATAATTAAGCTTAGTATAATATAATAGAATAAGATTGTGTTGTATGTAAACTTTGACTAGTAATGTCATTGAAATAAACACAAATATTGAAGGCATTTTTATCACATCAGTTCATAATATAATTCACTGCTTTAGGGTCCCTGTCCATTGAAGCGGAGCGAGCTTGCGAAGAGAAGAAATGGAGAAATATTAAACAATAGCCCTTGTCCTCTGGAGCGGAACGGAAATATTTTGCAATCTATATATAATATAGTTAATATTTTTCGTTTCCCCGCTCCGCAGCCTCGCTGCGTATCAATGGACGGGCACCCTTGGCACTGATGGCAATTGTAAATAGGGTAATTGTAAATGTGCAAGTAATATATTTGACGTAATGTTAGTCCACCTCGTACTATATCCGTTACTAATACCTCCTCATTTTTAGACAAAATTAAAAGTAATAAGTAATAGTCTATTGTCTCCTTCCAATCCAGACGCCTTATATTATAATTGGACAGTACACTTGATGTGTGTGTAATGTGTGGGTCATATTTAATGACGCATCTCAGTACATTAAGCGTATTTTAAGTGATGGAGTAATTCAACGTTTTATGTGTATTTATATTAACGTTGTATATGGTTACAATTTAAAAAGTGCCGTTTTGTACATGTCTAATAGACACATAATTTTCACTTCTACAACATTATAAATTTATCTATATTAATAAAATAAAGGCTTATATGAATAAAATAATCTCAACTTCCTTGTTAATACAAGGAAATTAAAGGCTATTTTAAACCTTAGGCTAGGATTACTAAGGAACTGAATAGTAAGTATAAATATCAATCAATTTAACTAAAATCTCATAATTCGCGTTGAGTTTACATTGTACTCTAAACTTAACGCGGGTGAAACCGCAAGAGATCTAGTCCCTATAATAGTTATTTTAAAATTATTCTATCCATGTCGAACTACAAAAGTTTAAAAATCGTTGAGATAAAAGTATTCTAGCTCTTTTAATAACTTATCATTAAATAAGCATTGATTACTTAAAATTCTCGTATAAAATCTTTAAAATATTATCTCAATAGTCTAAATTTAGGCGGTGAGATGCTTTATTTTATCGAGTAGAGCGTCGCAGGTTTTCTTCGCGTCTCCCAGCAACATGGCGGTGTTGGGGTTATAGAAGATAGGATTGTCTACTGCGGCGTAACCGACCCCCATCGATCTCTTCATTACTACCACCTGGAAATTTTTACACATGTTTTGTGTAAGCTAGTGGAATCCTGGTGGAAATATTTTTCTCTTAAAAAGTCACAAAAACTCTTAATAAACTCCGAATAAATCTTATTAACTCTGAAAAACTCTTTAAAAATGTCCCAATTTTTCGAAAATATCAGACTTAAAGAGTTTTGAAGAGTTGTAAACAATTATTTTTACTTACTCAGAAAAAATAAGACAGAGAATAATATTTCCACCAGGGAAGTCTTTTCGTATTTATAACTGGAGCTAAATCAGTTGCGTTGCGTTGTTCCGATGCAGATTGGTGGATGTGAATGTTTTGTTGGAGCTGGCCATACTTTATACTTATTTAAATTATTAACGTCCTACACCTGGCAACCCTACACATTCTCTCTTCCCTTTTCCGTATCATGGCTGTCACCGGTATCGTATTGCTCCATCCAATGTTATATTAAATTATTATCTAAGTATTGCTGTATATATTTTGCTGGCCAGCTCAATCAATATATACAAGAAATATAGCCACGTATTTTATTATTCGACCCTGTCATCGATCTACGGACCCCTCAAGATGTTTTCATTTTTTTTTTCGCGGTTTGTATGTATCATTATAATTGTTTCCTTCAACCCCCAGCACAAGAAAAATTAAATATGTACTCGAAAACAAAATGGTGGTAGGTCGAAAATGAACGCATTTGTCGGTTTTAGTACATTGGTGCTCCTTACTGCTACTTGTAACGACCAATGCAGGCCAAAAATAAAATTATTATATCAATATAATCAAAGATATCGGTTGATACATAGATGATTCCGTTAATGAAAAAAAACTTAAATAAATTTACACAATTATACAAAATATTATATTACTATTTAAAAGTGATATTTGCTTGTATACCTGATCAGCCTTCCACACTTTAAGTACAGGCATGCCTGCAATGGGCGAATTGGGGTCGTCTTCAGCCGCGCTGTTTACGGTATCATTGGCACCTAAAAATTATTTTTTTTATTAGAAAATAGCAATTAATATTATAAAGTTTTTGAAATAGTAACAACTAAAGTTAAATTTAAATTTAACTATTTAAAATGTCTCCAAAATTTAATCGAGGTTGGAATCTCGACTGCACTAAACAATCTCCACTGTGTCTTCTCCATTTCACATGATATTTTGAACGACGTATTGAATTGAAAGTATTTAGCACGATGTAATACATAGGCCTTGCAACGACAGTAGTGAGGGTACGCCGGCTTAATTGTGCCTTTTCTTTTCAATTTACTGCCGCCAGAGGCATGACGATAGATCGGTGTTCTGTGCTACAAAGTCAAATCACGTTTTGAATAATAACAAATCCGACCAAAACAGTTAAATAACAAGACAAAAATGAAACAAAATCGATAAACAATGATTAAATAACACTATACTTGCGAGAGAATTTTTTTTTTTTAACAAATTTATACCCACGGGCTCAATTTCTTACGATATATTAATATACGACGTATGATTGATAATGAGAAATGAGACCAAAGAATTTATATCATAACTAGAACGCTTACTTAGTAAACTTGTATATTCAAATATGCACCTTGAAAAAAACGACATAAGGTTGACATTTCTTACCAATATGTAAAGTGAAAAATCGTTCCGAGCATTTCGTTGACAACTGGTGTTTTGTCTCCTTCTTACGAGTTTTGCCTTGAATCTATGGTAGAAAGAGACGCAATCCCGGGTTAAGGAACGTTTTTTGAGTGCACGTGAGCATTCCAGTTTGTATATAAATTCCTTGAATGAGACTGAGTCGCTTACAGACTACAGTCGCTTGTCAGTCAACCGGCGCGACATGCGCAGTGCACCCATCGATAGCAACGACGTACAGCGGCGTTGACGCGAAAGAACAGTTATTAACCCGATCGTACTAATCTCTCAGTACTGAAATTGGGCTTCGTTGCAAGACCGTGGTATTTAGTTTTATTGAAGTTAGTGTGTTGTTAAGATGACTACTGATAAGTCATGGTCACGCATTTTTATTATTCATATTTACAACTACATGCATAGATACATAAACGCACAAAGATGCGTCAAACTACGTATACTCGTAGAAGTAAAATAAGAATGTTAGGTAACAAGTCCTATTGCATTTTCAGTCACAGTAGTATACTCCCTATAATAATGTCATAATCAGACAATAATGATGCCGTAATTACACAATGACACCATTGAATCAGAAGATTATCAAAAACCGTCAAAATCCAAACATTACGATGTCAATCATCGGCCTAGTGCATTATTTTTATCATTATACATATTTTTATACAGATGCAACTTACCAATAACCAAGACTAAGTCAGTTTCGGGGAATTCGTCGTTAATTTCTTCCATTTCGAAAACATCGTCGTACGGCACCCCCGCTTCAGCGAGCAACACGTTCAACTGACCGGGCATACGTCCTGATAAAATATATAAAATAAATTAAATATCAATAAAAATACTATATCCATAGTCTGATAATAGCGACAATAAAACTATATGCGACTATGAAAGAATACTTTAGGCTGTGATTAATATTCCAGTACTGTAAAAATGGCAAAAAAAAAAGTTATTATAGGATCATAAAAAAAATAATTTCCAAAAAATGTGACTTCGTGTACCTCTGGAGTACTGATTTATAAAGTTGCAGAGTTTGTTTGAAAATACGTATCTTGGTATTTAAAAAAAAAAACCTTTTAAAACTATAAAGCCTGTCTACTAAAATCACGTTAATGTAATGTAATGTAGTAGTAATAACCAATATACTCGGGTAAAATCACAGGTTTCGTGTATTATTAAATATAAATATCATAAATAAAAACAACTAATAGACCTGACATTTTAATGACTATTTTATGGGGCTTGTGTAAAGCACTAAAAAAATTAAGGAATCTATTGAATATAAAAAAAAAAACTACAGAACGAAAGAGACAAAACAAATGTTAACTATATCGGGCTTATAATAGGTTTATGAATAAGGCTGTAATTCTTTTATAGCCCATAAAAAACCCAGGCTGCGACTCGTAGGTGCCAAACATTGACTATAAACGTGAATTTGATAAGTCATAAATTATATTATGTTGAAAATCGATGAACATGTAATTGTTGCATTTACAAGTATTAAGTATGCAGTAAGGCAATGCATAATTAAAAATGTTTACATAATTTATATTGAGCTTTTACTTTAGCTTATCTACTGGAAGTCGGCTTGTTCCATCAGATCTTTTCTGAACCAACATTTTAATTAGCCAAAACTAAACTAATTTTTTATTAAATAGTATTAAGATCTTGTGATACGAATTATTAAGTATAAGAACAATAAGAATTTTGTGTATTTAAAATATCAAATACTTTATTATGTAAGAATGTTATTCTATAAGTCTAGTATACTGTCATGTACAAATGTAAAAAATGTCCCTAAATACAGATATACTAATATAATATATAATACTTTAGCTTCTACCAGACTGACTGTTGACGACTTACCGGCAACAGGATGAATAGCAAATCTCACTTTCTTTCCTGTTCCTTTGAGAATGTTTACCAGCTCAGCGATGGGATATTGTGCTTTCGCTACGCACAAACCGTAACCTGTTGATCACGAAACATTAATTATTAGTCTCCAATATTTATATAACTTACACATTTCACATCGTAAATATAGTTTATTGGGTCTTTTTGTAACTGTACTATTTTCGTCCACTTTTTTATTCTGTGCTGTAACTTCAGAATACAAATAAAAGCGAACATTCATAAAAGTGCGTTAACGTATGTTTATGAGTTTGATAGGCAGGAGCTCATTGCAGATTTTTGTATAGCATATAATCCTGTTTACTCAATACAAACATACGACACTTAAGCTTAGAGTTTTACAAACTTCTGTTTGTAGCTATCCAAGCTTAAATATCAAAGATGTGCCTGGTCTACAGGATGTCATTTTAATAAGGGTTGTTGATTGAGTAAGGCGTTTATTATTACTATCAGAAAAGACTAATTTTCAAATAATATATAATAAATAAAATATTTTATTCAGGAAATCGTTCAGTTAAATTTGTAGCTGGCTTTTTTCTGTTAGGTGCAGACTAAGTCGGGGTCTTCATATCAGTATCATAATTATCTATAAAACCTAGTAGTACGACGACTATTTATGGTGACGGTTCGCGCCGCGTCACACGACCGCGACTGGCTACCGTTACAGGAGAGACAGAGACAAGAGACCGCAACGACCAATGATATAATTTGTCGCGGTCTCTTGTCTCTGTCTCTCCTGAACCGCCACCATTAGACATTTCTAGGGTCCACCGTTACCGCTCTGTAAGCCGTACTGTCTGTCGTCTGTGAGTCGTACCGGGTGTGATGATGATGGAGGAGGCGCGGTGGATGAGCTCGGCCACCGAGTCCACGCCGAGCTCGGTGTGCGAGGCGCCGGCCGGCCGCGCCGACCCGCCGCCCGAGACGCCGTACCCGCCCAGGATCACGTTGGGCAGCGAGCGGTTCATCGCCTGGACGGAACCATCGTCACACGGGATGGAAATGTTTAGTTAATACTAAACCTACTATTCTAGGTTTACATTTTTCTTTTTTACGTTTTACAGGTTTACAGGTTTCTTAAGTAGCTATATATTATAGAAAAAGTCGTGCATAAGTTCAGGAAAAATATAAACCTAGAATTTAACAATTTTATAGTGAAGTCTCAAAACCGGTCCTTTGACCGCTCTGGTAGGTTAGATTGTATTAAACCCATAACAGAGAATAAAGACGACACACGAATCCATGTTTTTTCATGTTTAGCAATTGAAGACCGTAAGTATATATATCATCGTAAAAAGAAAAAACAAAGTCCTAAAATTATACCATGTTAATAAAATTGAGGAATCAGTTTGTGATAACGCACTTATTTCAATTTTAATAATTTTGTTTAAAACATAGATTTCTTAGACCAGCTTGATAAGTATCAAAAGTCAATGCGGTTGAAACAGGACAAGAGTTTGCACACCTGTGGATTGGATTTACGCAGCAAACGTACGAGAAAGGAGGTAGTCCGGTGTGGACACTTCTAATGCCTTCAACGTCTACCCGCAAAATTCAGTCTCGTGAACAAGACATTCGTAGATAATATCAAAATATCGAGCTCCACCGATTAAAAATAAAAAACATGGAAATATCCCGCTATAAATAATTGTAGTTATAAAAATAATCATGTTAATTTAAAATTTTATGTAATGTTTTTGTTGTAAATAATCTGTAGGTTTTTTAAGGTACTTTTAGGAGCAAAACCACAAATCTCATTTAACTATTGTAAATGTGGTCTTACTAAAGTGTTATAAATTATCTGTCGTAAGTATATATTGTCATCTTGGTATGCAGGGAATAAGTTACGTAGTGTGCCTAATACTTAACGAAGCTTTGATCTATTATTGACTTAAATTAATTAACATATCGTGGGGTGAATACTACAACTAGGTAACTACAATTCAGGTGTTTCGAGACAAACTCAAAGTTTTACTAAAATTTTTAGAGATTGTCAAGACTTGACTAAATGTTACTACCATTTCACTACCATACATACTTTTACCACCATTTCTAAATTTTATTTGATTAGATTAGTATTTATATTTTGTTTCGAAAAAAATTTTGTAAGAAATTTGGAAAAACAAATTTGTAGTGACCTAATTGTAGTACTCACCCTGTAATATAATAATCACTCACATCGATGAATTATTTATCGTTTGCAATTAGAACCATATCACACTAAATATAAATAATATAAACCGTAGCATGTACCTTACACATGATGTAAGAGAGAATAGCGCCCGAGCTGCCGATGAGCGCGCCCACGATGGTCATCAGGGAGTTGTTCAGCATGAAGCCTTCCGCGCACAGCGCCCAGCCGGAGTAGCTGTTCAGGACCGTTATGACGACCGGCATGTCCGCACCTTGAATTAATAATATACTCGTAACTGAGGAATTGGATACCAAAAACAACAGCATTGTCTATTTTATATAATACATTTTTTGCTTTTAATATATATGATAATATGGAAAGAATATAGTTTCGTAATAGTTATTTAGCAACTGTTGTATAATAAGGAGTATTAAAACACGAATATGGGTTTATCACACGAGACGAAGCCGAGTGTGATAATAGTATCACATGAGTGTTTCAATACCTAATTATCAACAGTTGCATACAAAACTTTATTTACTTTCATGCTTTAAATCCAAACAAAACTATAAAAATATCGAAGAAAACTGCGCGCGGCGTTTTGGTAGTGAAACCATAGAGATATTATAGATAGAGCAGAGGAGCCAGGCCTCCAGCTGTCCCTCGGTTAGAAAGAGAGAGACGATCGCGGTACCTATCCATATCCTATGTATAAATACTTGTTTCCGGTCTGGGTGTATGCCCTTGTGGGTCTCCCTACCGTGCCTTGGAGAGCACGTAAAGTCATCGGTCCCGGTTGTCACCATAGACAACTGATAACGATCGTTACCTATGGTAGGGAAATTATCCGATAACCCGCAGTGGAGCAGTGTGGTGGATTAAGATCCAACCCTTCTTCTATATGGAGAAGAGGCCTTCGTTCAGCAGTGGGTTGTTTACAGGCTGATACAGTACAGTACAATACGGTACCTCCAATAGCAGCTGTTAAGGTGAGACCCTGTATGCCGCTGAGCACGGCGGCGGCGGATAGCAGCGGCAGGCCCGGCGCCTCGGGGAAGGCCAGCAGGGCTCCGCCGCAGCCCAGCGAGCCGGCCAGCAGCCCCGCGTTGATCGCGTGCCGGCCCGGCAGCAGCAGCGGTGCGGACGACAGCGCTCCTTGCAGCTTACCGTATGCAACTAGCGATCCTCTGTAAACAGTAATTGATATTCATTTTTTTTAACGTCATAACGCAGTGGTCACAGCACCTGGCTGTTACGCTAATGATTGCGAATTTAATCCCTGATTAATTTTTGTGTTAATATTTGTTTTTTGTGCATTTCCGGCCTCCTGGACACATGATCCCATCTATGTATTGTGGGGGCCGTTGAGTGTAAGGTGCTTGTTTCTTATGTTTTATGCTCTACGCCTTACGGGATTATAATATTACTATTCTGTCAAAATGTTAGATCAGTGGACATTGATATCACAGTGTTGGTTTTAATAGTTTTAGTAATAATCTAATCTATTATTCTATCTTTAATGGTCTTGTCACGAAAATTTTACCATTGTAACATGATCGTAACACCAGACTCTCGCCTTTG
This sequence comes from Euphydryas editha, assembly GCA_036937285.1. NCBI lineage: Eukaryota > Metazoa > Arthropoda > Insecta > Lepidoptera > Nymphalidae > Euphydryas > Euphydryas editha. The sequence goes on from JAUPFZ010000004.1 coordinate 10,537,469, forward strand.
TACTATAACAACCCATAAAATCTAAATGGTGACTTGTTATTTTCATTGTTATTAATGTTTTCTTTTGTTCACTGTTTGCTTTCCGAATAAAATAAAATAAAATAAATGTTCTACTGTTGTTCTTTACCTATTAAAGAAAATTATTGTAGTGTAAAAATACTAAGTAAAGTTACTACACTGAGTTTAAGCATCCTAAGTATCAGTCAAGCTCATATGCATGTCTCAGAACTTCAACAGTGAGATACGCAATTTAAATAAAGTATACAATTTATAATATTATTTATAAAAAAAATTTAAAAACAAAAACGCAAAGATAAGTTTTAAACAAGGTATGCAGTAAGAAGTAAGGAGTAAACACTAACGTAAATGTGATACCGCCAATGTATGTTCCAAGGAAGAGCGATGTCTTAAGAGTAGCGGCGGTTGGGTCTAGAGCCATAGCAGGGAAGTCATGCATGTATGTTGCTATGCACGTTAGAACAGCTGCCATACCCACCAAACTGGAAAAAGACAACGTTTTTAGTGTCCGTTTGTAAATCTTTATATGAGTAATAAATTAAGTATGAAATATCAACAATCAAGTATCATAAAAAAGGAGGAAAAAATGTATGAAAAAGAGGTTTCTGTGTGTAATAAATGTATGAATTGAGAAAAGTGACCGAATTTAATCACTTACTATTTTGGTATATTTTTTATGTTATTAAGTTATAAATCTATAGTATCTCGTCTTGACTATTCGATTATTATTATAGCAAACACGGCAGATCAAAAAACTAAATAAAACTTTAACCTGTGGAAGCCAGCCACAAGTTGAGGTAAGTCAGTAATCTCGATCTTTTTAGCAATGGTGCCACCGATGAGTCCTCCAATACCAGCCACACCAAGCATTTGAGCCAAAACTTCAGCGCTTGGTGTTAGAAGTCCTAAGGTTGCCGCTATACCACCAGACACACCGATCTATAAAAAGTAACAGCTTCTTTATCCAAATTTAAGCAAGTTTATTTTTTAAATTACCAAGTTAATGCAACTTCATATTACTAAAGAGTCATCACAACTAGACGAGCTGAACCCAAGTTGCCTCAATAATATTCAAATGTATGAATACAGCTCTGTGAAATTTGTTTAGACTTAAAAACGAATTGTATTCAAACGCTATATTCATAGACACGAAAATTAATACTATGTCCTCTATACAAAAAAAAAAAAAAAAAGCAAACCGGGACTTTTGAAGAACAATTAATTAAAAATTCATTAATAAATATTGACATAGGAATAATTTTTTACTATCTTTTTTGTCTCAATGCATTTACAATGATCAAAAGATTGATGCTTATATCATCAAGATTACATTGAGCGGGCTTCCTTGGGTCGAGTCTTGTAGCTGCGTCTTTTTCTCTATGAATGCCTTTTCTAATCATCAGTTGCATGTATAGTATATAATTAAACTAATAATATAATATATCCAACTCTAAGTAATATATTTTTTGCATAATTCTTGCACAAAATATTACTATTACTATAATATAAGTTTTATTAACAAATATCTTTAGATGAAAACATCAAATACAACTTAAAACAGAAACGGAACTAAAATGGAAAGCCATGTATCCCAATGGAGTGGAAAAACTTAAAAAAAAAAAATTATTAGATTACTAGACATGCCGTGAATTTTCAATCACGTTTATGTTTACTAAAAAATCATCTGAGAAACAAGTTTTTTAATGGAAAAAAGAAATTTAAATTGATTTATACATCCTGAGATGACCAGGTTCAAATAAGTAAAAAAACTGTACCTTATAAGTAACAATAAGTACAGTATTAATCTATAATAAATATAGGTCAAATCGAATAAGATAAGTTTTATAGCTTGATAAAGTTTAAAAATGATACTTCCCTAAGAATTATAATGAAAATTACAAACCATTCCTAGATAGTTTCCTTTCCTAGCTGTTTTCTGTGAACTAAGTCCGGCTAAAGCACCCACGCAACATAACGAAGATGCAAGGTAAGCCATCTGGTGTACTTCAGGGTATCCCTAGAACAAATATGAAATATTTGGAAGCTAATACTTGTTCTTGGTTTGTTTTAGGTTAAATAATATTGTGATAGTAGTTTTAGCATTCATACACACATTTTATATAAATCTTGACGGTATTTTACATACACAAATACGCATTTTCCTATATTGTTGCATTAAATTACTTATAGGATATGCAATAACTGTCTCCCAAAAAGATTTTAATGAAATTTTTTCTAGATATTCCTATCAACAAAAAAAGAAAAAAAAAATTTTAATAAATTTTTTCGTTCAAATCTTTAGCGACGTCTTTTATTGAGTGGTGCATAACTTACAAAAAAAAAAACTAGGCATTCAAATTAGCCGGAATGTTATGGACTATACCTGCATAGCCGTTGTCAAGTACCCTCCGAGTAGCGCGGCAGCGGGAATGCTGTATAAGTAGCCGTACTCTGGAGGGTCACCTGGCCTAAATGTGAGAATGAGTAAATGAGTGAGATAAATAGATTTAAAGTTCATTATTAACTTAATATATGTAATATACTTTTGTACGAATAATACCTTTTGAACATGTCCAGCATACGTTGTGTAACCAGGAATCCTCCAAACACGTTTACGAATGAGATAAGTGCTGCAGTGCTGGCCAACCACTGTTAATTAAATAATAATATGCATTTGTCATTAAGAGAAAAAGAACTGTAGTTTTTATACCAAGTAAAGCGTTTGAAACATTACTATCTTAAATAAGTTGATATTTAAAAAGCTTCTTTTTTATACTTTAAAACATCCACAACAACAAATAATAATAAAGAAGCAGTCAAGTGCGAGTCGGAATTGCACGTGAAAGATTCCGTATCACCATATTTAACACTACAAATTTTTAAAATAAAGTTAGAAATATAAAAATAAAAACATGAAAAACTTACGGTTTTTGTATGATAACAATGTTCGGATAAGAACTCCGTTTATTTTTTACTAAACAATAGATATAGTCTGGGATTTTTTTTGCGTATTATGATCTTGTTCACTTTTTGGGTGTAGAACTCTTAACTCAGATTAACTGTTTGTGTATAATATTGTGACATAGCAATAAGAGATTTTCGCGATTAGTAGTGTGAGTAGTCGCCTAATAACGCGCGCCGGCGGTCGTGGGTTCGATTCCCGCTCGGGACAGATATTTGTATTTATACAAATATTTGTTTCCGTTCTGGGTGTATGTCCTTGTGGGTCCCCCACCGTGCCTCGGAGAGCACTTAAAGCCGTCGGTCCCAGTTGTTATCATAGACACCTGATAACAATCGCTACCCATGGTAGGGAAATTATCCGCCAACCTGCAGTGGAGCAGGGTGGTGGATTAAGCTCCAACCATTCTTCTGTATTGAGAAGAGGCCTTTGCTCAGCAGTGGGTGGTTAACAGGCTAATACAGAAATGCAAGTGTATTCATGAACTCACCTGCACAGGAGTCTCAGGCACAAACCCGCCGCCCATGAGCAGCAGGCCGCCCACTGCCGTGATGCCCGACACCGCGTTGGTCACGGACATGAGCGGCGAGTGCAACGCCGGCACCACGCCCCACACCGTGTGGTAGCCCACTACACCTGAGGTCACACATGACTATATTTTACTATTGTTTTATTTCGGCATTCAAAGGTTTTTTTGGAGTTTACTCCTTAAGAAACGTTTTATTATATTATATTTTCGTATAAGGCCCCCGGTATGAAAAAAAAGGAGTAACTTCTACTGATCGAATGACCTCGTTACGTTTTTTGTGCGCAACCTATTTTTACTTTTAAGTCGTGAGTCTTAATAGACGTATAGTCCGCGAGCGAGCTCCGAGGAATCGGAGGTTGAGGAAGGGGCGGGTGTGCGCGGCGCCCGACCGTCGCTCCATACCCCGCACTCTCCCACTTACTAGTGACGACTGACGACCTCGACGTGAGAGTACGCTTATCTTTCTGATCATGAAGCCAAATAATGAACGAACAACTTATTACCTCAGAAATCTAAAGGGCGCTAAATTTTCGAGTAAAAACTGTAAAATAGGCGATAAGTGTTATTCTGTGTCACATACAAATTATTTGTGCCTGTTTAGAGAATCGTTCTCAAGGAGTAAACTCCAGTTGTGCGTCGGAGCTGACCCACAGTTTTTTTTTTTTTTTTTAATTTACTTACAGAACATATTTTTTAAAAGAAACATACAATGTAAATAAATAGCATATACGCGCGTAAAACGGCAGTGGCTTTACGTAATTCGTAGTGCGATTTAAAAGGCTTATGAAATAAAATATATTTTAAATTTAACAATTATATACATATATGTGTACCTGATAGAGCTAAAGTTGTTGTCATAGTAGTAAACGCCGGATTTGGTGACGCCATTCCAAGACCAATTAAACTAGCCAAACCTGAAAAATGCATAAAAACAAACATAATGTTACCCATATTATCTGAAATACCAAAATAATTTTTTAATGCTAGGGCACTCTGTTGCCCACATCTTTCATTATCTGTATACAATACCCGTGGAATACAGGAAGGTATCCTTCAGGGTCTCGTTGAAGGGGTTGGGCGGTTCGACAGTAGCCGGGGTCGCTTTAGCGGGCGCGGGGGTAGCGGGGTGCGCGGGCTGCGCGGGGTGCGCGGGCTGCGCGGCGGGCGGCGCGGGCCACAGCAACTCGCCCTCCTTGAGCACGATGGCTCCGCGCGTCACCTCGTCCTCGAGGTCGATTATGAAGTGATCGTTGTTGCCTATTCACAATATCATCGAATTAGAACTCGAATAGACGACCGTTACGGTATTTCCGTAATTTACATTTAAACAGACGCTTATCAGATTCCAGTCGGATATCTTTGGGTAAACTATTTAGTAAATAAGGTATTCGTTTTTTTAATGTCCTATCTCCAAAGTAATTGTTTACTTTTGGTACTTCATATTTACCCTCAGACACAGACCTAGTACCGACGCCAAGTTTCAAAAGCTCCAAGCCAAGCCCCCGACAGCCATGACTATTCATGGCCAAGAGATATTTATGTTTTAAGCTAGCTGGTAGTATTTTACAAATTTTAAATAATTTATTATAGTTCCCTTTACAATTCGCTTTAGTTTTTTTGTTTACGAGTAGTTTCAAAAATCTAATCTGTATTGTTTCAAGTTTGTCGAATGTCAATATTAATCGTTGTCAATATTACTCTTGAAGGTGAGGTCATAACTGTCAAGTGCGTAGCTCAGAATTGAATCGACTAAAGAGAAATACAAAATTTTTAATGTAGCAATTGGTACTCTAAAACTTAGGTGATAAAACTTACAGAGCAGTAATCTTAATTTGTTACAAATGTAGTTTATATGAATGTTCCAAGAAAATTTAGAGTCTATTTTTACACCTAGATATGTTACACAGTCAATATTTTCTATCGGTTTACAGTTAAAATTATTAAGTTTGTTATTCAGACATGAATAACTATGCGTGTACATTAATGGGGGTGAAGTTAATAGGTTGACGTAAGGCGACTTTATTACCATGAATTTGGTTTTTTCCGAATTTAAAATGATTCCGTTGTCGTGAGTATAGTCGTAACTATAATACACTACACTCCTACCAATAATACCTGTATTTTTTTAATTTTATGATGAATGAAGGTATCTGATTTTCTGCATTTTTATCAATTTCACTATCGCTTTGGTTATTTCGATTATAACTAATTATTATTATTTCTAAACGAGCTCAATTAGGCTCAAATACCGTGATATAATAAACGTCTCACACTCGACGGCCCCCAGTAGGGTGTGAATCCTGTGTCGGGATCCGGATACACACACAATACACAACTCACAAGCACAAACGTCCAGACCACAACAAACATATTATGTATGGCCTATATAGATATTTGTCATGTGCGGGGATCGAACCCGCGACCGCTATCGCATCAGCCATTTGCTGTGATCACTGCGCCAACGCGTGACGTCACGTAAATATTTCATAACATACACATCAATCGACATTTATCGAAGTTACAGATGTATTGAATAGATAAAGCATATGGAAAATTTCATTTCTTTTAATAAAATACGTAGATAATGCTAACCGCGACTATCGACTAAGTTGTGTCTTAATCTATATAAGACTAAGATAACATTTAAGCCCATAAATTTCAATTTATTGGCTTAAATATTACATGGAACATACAACTACTGAAGACTAAATTCTCGTATAATTTCAACCAATTTAAAACAATTAAACTTAAGTGGAACATATATTGGTAGAGATATTTAATGACAACCAAAACATGTCTAGGATTTAAGAAAAAAAATTATCGTGACGATAATTTTTAGATGCCAGTCTGTTCATCAAATTAATATTGACTTACCTAAACTGAAGAGAAAAGAGGAGATATTATTGGCGTAAAGAGTTGAAGCGTGGGCGGGCATCCTGCTAGGTAGGTCAGTGAGACCGATGTGTGTGACGTCATGCACCTTAGTTATCTTGCCCTTCGTAGTGGTCTGCACGTTGCCGCCCATCTCAGCGGCTAAGTCCACTATCACGCTGCCGGGGGCCATGTCACGAACTGCATCCTATAGAACGTGTGAATTGACCAGTTTAAATAGATAATAGTAAAAATGATCAACAAAGTGTTTATAAAATTATAATTATATTAATATATTTTTATTTTCTGATATATTATTTCACACCGAGGAATAACATTGACAATATTTACATTTTAAGATTGTGAAAAATCCTAAAGTAAGTCTGGACCGCTGGTCTAAGACCGGAGCTAATTTTGAGTTCATTCCTGTTCATTGTAGTAAACTATTATGAACAAGTCACAGCTAAAGGTCATTCGGCGATATAGTATGAAATCTATACCCAGCGCGTACAGGAATAAAACTGGGTAGAATGGATAGCTAAATGCCTCTATTTTACCATAATATAAGGCTCATTACTGTGTTACTGTTTTTCAGCAACTTTTTAACCCCCTACCCAGAGTAATATGGGGTGAGGTTTTTAGAATACTCCCCCGCCCCATATCCAAAATTCTTTTATTTTTTTGGTACATGTAATCTGATAAAATTGTGGAAAAATAAGCATCGTGATAAGAAAGTGCAGACACATTAAGGTTGCACGTTGTTTTTGACTGGCCCAAAGCATAAAAATAATAAAGGAAGGTGTAAAAAAAAACATGAAAAACATATATTTACTGAAAAAAATTACACGCGATATTTCGTTAAAGACTCCCCCCCTCCCCGTGATATTTCGTGATTTTTTCCGAACCCCTCCCCTCTTTCACGCCTCACGTGATTAATGAACGATACCTAGCTTCTTAGTATAATAGTAACCATTAATTATTCTGCGCGTTCACTTTGTATAAATAAATAGACATTATTTTTATTTTTATTCGATACTAGCGGCCCGCCCCGGCTTCGCACGGGTATATAACTAAAATTTTAAAAATTATAAATTTATATTTTTTATCACCTACATGCGCCATCTATCGTATAATGGTAAAAATATCGTTTTTATATTTAGTGACATTTAACATAATAGTACCTATATTAATTGAAAATGATGTTTATCTAAAATATTAAAACGATTTCTATTCCTATCCGACATATTTAGTAAACTTTTAAGTTTAACAAAATAATAACTCAAAAATAAGTTTTGTGAGTTTTTAAGATTCCTTAGACCAGGTGGCGTTGGCGGCGTAGGTACCTATTTCTATTTTCTTAAATATTTATTTTTAAATTTAATTACAATGAAACAAAAACTAAATTATACTGTGAGTTATGTTTAATTTTTATGTATTAAAGTTATTTACATTGGTTTTGTACTTTTTACGTGATACGTGCACGAACAAAAAACGATAAGAGATGGCGCTGATTAAAAAAAAAACGCGCTATTAAAATTTATTCTTGATGATATATAGTTTATTAATAAAACGGAGGTTTTAACAGATTATTATTATTTGTATAGATGATCGATGTCTACAGGTACAACTCTATCGTCTAAAAAGGCCGCAGGTGCATCTGTTTATTCTTGATATCTGGCCCAAAAAAAAAAAGACCACGCTGGCTATATGCGCGCAGATTCCAATTGCGCAGCGGCCTTAAATGCAAGAGCAATATAACTTTCAAAACTGTCTACCGTATTCTGTTGGATTCACCAATATGTATGTACCTGTTCGTTCCTTATATAACGCGATTGCATTCTCTCTCTGATTAATATTTTGTTGGTAATCAGTTCTTGGTGCGATACAGTTCCACATTCTACAGACCGTTTACCGTTTGGTCGCATGTGCTCATGATAATAATTATGATCGAGCGATCCTTTAATGATACGTTCCCAACGTGAACAGTAAAAATCCTCAAAAGTGAGTTATGGAAAATCGTAAATATATAGATTTTTTAATAATCAGTTATATTTTACAGACATTATTTTTTTTATATAAACATGTACCAGAAATAAAAAGTGGAGTACAACTTAATTTAAATCTAGTTTGGTTTTTGTACGCTAACTTCCGGTAACCGGGTCAGATTTCGCCCTAAATAATTAATAATATAAATAACATTGTCAGTGGCATGATCATATTTCAACAATACCTACCTCTAAAATAAGGAGAGGAGCAGGTTTCCCGGGTATGAGAGCTGTGCTGATGACTATGTCGGACGTCCTGGCTTCTTTCCCCAATAGCGTTCGTTCAGCGTTAAGGAACTCATCGCTCATTTCCTTGGCGTATCCGCCCACGCCAGTTCCTTCTTCCTACAATTCGTAGTAGATTAATAAGTCTTAAGATATTATATTTTTGATTGTATTATTTACTAAAAGGATTTGAAAGACATTAATCATTAATATGCATAACAGGAAATGAAATCAAGCTAAAATAATCTATGTAACGGTGTAATTGGGGTATAGTGCGTTCAACGAGACAAGATACCAAATGTAAACAATACCCATCATCGACAACGGAACATACAAAATATAGGCTATTTCTTTCTATCTTGTTTGTTTGCTGCACTGCTCTCGGCAAGGATGGACTAAGTCAAACGAGACTATTGCGGGTATTAAAAACATTTGAAAACTTTATGATTTCGTATTTACCTACATATTTATTTTTTTTAATTTCATACATATTTATTTTTTAATTTCATTCCTTTCGTGAAGCGCTCGGGGTGATCATAAATTTTGTTCGTTCTCTGTAATTTCCTGTATTATTTTCGTTAATTATTGTTATTTGTTACTGGTTTTAGTTATAGGTGTTATTTGTTTACGTGTTGTGTTTTGTCAACGTGTATGCAAAATTTAATAACGATCGTCAATCGTAATTAAATTGTTATAATAGTTAGGGAGGCAAAGCGGGGATTTCTAAGATACAGAGAATAAGTAAATATACATTCAAGAATAATTAATTGTTTGTTTGGATAGTATAATTATATAAAATTTAATACTTCTTAAATAGTAATTATCAAAAAATAAATTAATTTTACATTTAAAAAATTTGTGTAAGTAAAAAAGGTTACAAAACCCTGCATAGGGGAATGACCTGGCAGTTGGTTTGTTTACATTTTGTATCTTGTCTCGTTGATCGCATTATACAGATTGACTGGTAAATTACTATCAATATTTAAGGAGAATACTCGGTACTTGATTCTCATTCGAATTATGTCAGCCTGTATATTACAATAATTAAAAATGTACACAAAGTCGCGGTCATCGGATGTATGCATAAGAAATTTTCAAATTATATAATCATTGCAGCTGCCAAGGTTTGTTTCTGCTGTTTTTATTTCTTTGCAAATATTAACAATCTAGATTACGTTAAATGTTTAGTCTGCATGTTTAACTAGCATTATAAATTAGACCTTGAAATAGATATGGAGTAAGTAATGATAGTGATAAATGGCACGAAACGTATATTTGTTTACGGAGACTTCAAGAAAGATTTTTTTTAAATATAAACAAATAATCATGTCACGTAAAGGATAAAATCACAAACATTTGACGATAAACATTTATCGAGGTGATTCGATTTTTTTTTTGTGTCGAAGAAAGCACGTCGTTATCGCGTAGTACACACGAAACAGGGGATATGTACAATGCGTCGTTTTTATTATGTAATATTTATTTCTATCGGTAAACCTAACAAAGGTCAACTACCTAACGGTATCAATTGGTCAATGACTTGTAAGTCATTTGTGACTTACGCAACTACGCACGTGTAGTGCCATACTACGACGGTGTGACTGTATGTGTAAGATTTAACCGTATGACACAATTTAAACGCAAAAATCACGATTGAATGTAATTTATTATATTTATAGATAAATAATAATCATTGCATTAATATAATTTATTATTTAAAAAAAAAATATTATATTTAACATAAACATCGTTATATTTAAATATCCACTTAAAAGATCTATAGGTCATAATATGTGCATATACATAATATATATAACAAAATGTAGATTTTTCGTATCCGAACATTTTAAAAATTTCCTGAAATAATTATTGAGATTAAATATAATTATTACATACCTACATTGCTATAAGTTTTAAGAATAACTGCCTGTTTCTCTGAACACGCGTCCCTGCTCGTGATAATATTAAAATATCGGAAAGTATTAAAAACATAACAAAGAATATCGTTTAGTAATAATTAGTCTTTATTTAGAACTTTTTGTTTTTTGAATGACTAAAGCTGATGAATTAATTGTTATTTCAATAAATGCCAAATGAAGAGCAATAAATACTGTTTTATAATAGGTGGCGTTATGTTATGAGAAAACTGAAGCTCTAACCTTAAAGGCAGGGCCGGATTTAGGGGAGGGTAAGCGGGGCAACTGCACCACCACCACATTCACAAAAGAGGGGCCTCCACATCCGCAAAAGGGTTTCCACATTAGAGCTAAGGCAATCGAGTTGGAGCGATCTGGAGTCGAAACGACTTTTCTTTTTTTTTTTTTAGGAGTAGGAATAGGTGATGACCTTTTTTTTAGGAATATGTTTACTAGGCAACGATAATATATTGGTTTGAAATTGCGACGACCTTTTTTTTAGGAATATGTCCACCCGGCAACGATAATATATTGGCGTGAGATTGCGACGACCTTTTTTTTCGTCGTCATTTTTTTTTCTGTAAAAAAAAATCAATTTCAGATCAAGGAGCCTCCACTCCTCCATTATCCCGGGCACCCACAACTCTAAATCTGGCCCTGCCTAGAGGTAGAGCTTCTATACTGATATATACTACCGGATAATAGTATCAATAGATGGCGCTGAACGTATACCGTTATTTTTCTGAATTACAACAAAGAATCGAAGCTTCTGAATGATGTGACTCTTTGTATTTCGGTAGATTGTGTTTGCTTGGTAATTATTTGACGTGTTTAATGAATTTTGTTTGTTGATAATGTTTAATGATAATGTTTATTGTGTTGTTGTCGTCCGAAGTACAAATTCTATATTATATTTCTATGGCTTTTTCTTTAGTTAGATTAAAGTATTAATAAATAATAACTTAATAATATGTACCTACTGTGTTTGTAGTCAGTTACCTACCTACATATTAAAATGAAACTAAATCGCGAGCGACACCGTGGACATAGTTACTCAATAATACAATATGTACTTTAATTTTAAACATAATTATCTGAAATAACCTAGTAAATACAAAATATTAAAGCAAATATCAATAGTTACCATAATTAGAGCCGTCTTTAACCTACAGGAAGCTTTGCCATGTCCCATAATGTCGCACATACTTTTTTTCCTACCTAGGCCGAAAGTTCGAGTTTTGTCCCTGTGAAGCGGGGACAGAAAGTGTTACTTTTGTCCCGCTTCACAGGGACAAAACTGGAACTTTCGGCGGAGGTAGGACAAAAAGTACTTTTTTGTTTTATATATATCGAACCTTGAAGTCCATAGTAATGAACTGCGCGCCCAGACTCTCGATCTGCTCCCGCACGGCGGGGCGCGTGTCGAAGGCGCGCACCGTGGCGCCCATGCAGCGCGCCTGCGCCGTCGCCGCCAGCCCCGCCACGCCGCCGCCCACCACCAGCACGCGGCACGGCGGCACGCGTCCGGCTGCCGTCATTTGACCTGCGACCAGTGTTACCAACTTAGTGGTTTTACCACTAAATTTAGTAGTTTTTATATTTTTATTAGTGGGAATATTTACTTTTTACTGGTTAATGGTTTTTTAGTTGTTTCTAGCTTATTCACCCATAATAAATATCATTTTATTCATATATTATTATTTTTTTAATTAAAAAAAAGGGCTTTGTCGCATACGCGAAAATGCCGCCCTGGTTGAGAATTAATAAAAAACTAACATAATTATAACTAAAGACTAACTTAATAATAGGTCTATGACATAACCTTGTTTTTTTAGGAGGGGGGGGGGAACACGCATAGCCTGGTGGAAACATCGGTACGGGGTCGCGATGATATATTTTTCAAATTATCGATATTTTCTTCAGATAATTAGCATCCATCAACAATACTCGAACATCCCTACTTAGTAGTTTTCTATCGTCTATCTAGTGGGTTTGAAAATTAAATATTGGCAACACTGCCTGCGACCATCCACACGAATGAGAGTCAGTACGATACAGAGGCCAGAGTAGTATTCGTCACATAATTATCGTACAAATCACATAATTTAGCACTCGGTACGATCGAACATTGAGGTGTCGAAATTGTACGATAATCTAACGTGCACAAAATTATTATAGGATTTTTTTTCCGTTCAAATGTTATCGAAATGGAAATTTTATTTAGTTTCTGAGTTTCTAAACATCTACTTTATTTTATTTTTTCGTATCCACTTCAGAGGCAAGATATATTATATATTATTACAGTCGAAAAGTATCTGCGTGAAAATTTTGTATTTGTACGATACATTAGAACGAATAACGATAATTTTACGGCCGAAAATATAGAATACTGTCAGCAAATAATGCTAACACTGACAGAGGCATAAACGTAGTCGTAACGTTTAAAGTTGGAAAGGAAGTAGTAGTGCCACTCTTGAAAAATATACGGTTTTTTAGAAACAGTCAAGATATGTATTTACTATTTTACATATTAAAATTGTTAGACGTCTTGTCGTGTATAAAATCTATGAAAAAGGTCTAAGATTTTTACTTGTCGACAAACGAAATTTACAATTGCTAAGTAATTTACATAACCACTGACCATCATGACGAGGGTCATTTGTATTGGGTACAATATGAACTACGTTATTAAGGATAATAATAAATATGTTGTTTTTTATGGTACTTAAGCAATAAAGATATCTAATTATTCTTAAAAAGTTATGTTAACCCTTCGTCGGGCGCCCCTCAATAACTCCCGAGATCGGGCGCGGTGTACCCAATAAGCTCAGCTTCGAAAATTGACAAATATAATTTTTCTAATTAATATTAAAATAAAAACGATGCATGTACGTCTTGAGTAAAATGTTTACAAAATAATAAGGCACAATAGCAAAATATATACATGTATATATTACTTAAAAAATTTAAAAAAATAAAAGACAAAAAATTTCATTATTAAGATTTTTTTATTTTTAAAATTTCAAAATTATTAATGTAAATAATAATAATAATAAAGAAACGCATGAAATGTTGTTCTTAGAAAATGAAAGAATGAAAGTTAATCAAAATTTTTATCATTAGATTTATTTATATCGGGGAACTGAGACCTTGAAATAAAAGGCTGAACACAGTATGTTTGAATCCCTCTCTTGTATTCTTTTCTTCATTTCTCTCTCTAGACTGACTTATATTCGGCTTTGATGGTATGTACTGACGAAAGATTGTATCATAGACACCTGATAACGATCGTTACTCATGGTGCGGAAATTATCCGCCAACGCGCAGTGGAGCAGCGTGGTGGATTAAGCTCCAACACTTCTTCTATATGGAGAAGAGGCCTTCGCTCAGCAGTGGGTAGTTTACAGGCTAATATAGTACAGTACAGTAGATATTTAATACACGAAGTTGAGTTCTTGGCGTTTTCTTAATTCATTTGGTAGTTTTATCATGATCCAAATAATAATTGTTACTAGGAGAAGAGTCGTCATCACTTAAAGATTCCCCATCTTTCTCTATTGACGAATCTTCTTCCGAACCTCGATGTTTTCTTCTTCATCAATCTCACTCTCTTCACCAATCTCTTCCATGTCAAGATAGTCTTCATCAATGTCATTTTGCAATAAATTAGTTATTTCCACCAAATCTTGATTTGCAACGTCCATGTTTTTTTACGTGGCATGTCGATATTAAGCTAACTTGTAAAAAGTTTGTATTTATTAACTAAATATAAACATATAACATTTATAAAGCATAAAAAATCAATTACTATACTAAAAATTACACTAATTACACTTACCCCCGAAATCGTGACAAGTTCGGGCGCGGTGTGCCTCATTGGCCAGACAGCTTATCCAACAAAAAAAAAGTATATAACCTCTTTTTAAATATGCTAATTAATAATATTTCATTAAAAAAATATGATTTTATTTACCTTCAAAAATGTGATGAGTCCGGGCGCGGTGTGCCTAATAGGCCAAAAGTGCTCTCACTGCTCTCTACAAGCGCGAAGAGTTAACTGAGTATCAGCTTCGTGTAGAGCGCCAAAAATTAGGTAGCTACTGAGGGAGTGGAGATTTCCCGATGAAGCGGAAAAAAACGATACGCGAAAATATTTTTGCTGAGCCTGTGAGATCGGCCGCGCCCGACGGAGGGTTAAAATCCATACGTCGTTCTATTGTAATTATATTAATATCAACGTATTAAATACAAACAAACAAACAAACATACATTCGTAGATTCCGTAACGTTAAAATTTAATAAATAAAGAAAAAAAGTAAACTGTTGCTACTGTTACTATTTATATCCTAAAATTATCTCATTCGGTTTTTCTCTCTTCATTACTATTCAGTGACGTAATAAGTTTGTTATCATACCGGCAAAAAAGCGCGGGTAATGCGCGGCTGCTTCAATGACAGCGCGATAACCTGCCACGTTCGCCATTGAGCTTAGCGCGTCGAACACCTGTGCGCGGCTTATACGAGGAATGCAGTCCATGGCTGGGAAAACAAGCAGTGTATAAAATTAAATCCACTAGAAATCACAAAGACTATGGGGGTTTGTGCACTACACGGAGTTTTACTGTCCGGCAGTCCGATTTTTTACGGTCCGATATGGCAGGTGCACAAACGCCACATATTATTGATAACACTAAACTATGTAAATATAAAAAATACTTACCAAATGCATTCACCTTTTTATTCGCAAGTTTTTGAATGAGACTTTGGTTTTGTGCAGGATATAAAAATGATATGAGCGTCGACTTATCGGGTAAATTTTGAACTTCATTTTCAGCTAATGGACGAACTTTTAAAATTATGTCTGTAACGAAAATTACTTATTTTTATTTAATCAAATTACCTACTGTATAATTATATTTTATTAATTATGAAATAGCCTTTGAAATATTAGAAAAAAATTTCATTCACTAAAATTAAGATAATAAGTAATATTCACATTGAAATATAACCTTTATAATCTATAGCAAAGTTTATAAAAAAGGGAGAGAAAGTTTACTTGACTGGAATGTGTCCTTTAAACTGGTAATATTAGCACCAGCCTCTTCGTATATTTTATTCGGAAAATTTGCTAACGAACCAGCGTTTTCTTCTACATTAACAGTAAATCCTTTTTTAACTAATTTACTAACTACTGCAGGTACTATAGCGACCCTAAAATAAAAATAATAGAATAAAATAAGGTGAACGATACATACAGCAAGTTAAATTGAGTTCTAAATTCTAATCGTACTAATAAAAACTCCATATTGCGGTTAATTGGTGATGCGCAGCAGTGCGTACTCGACTGCGAAACTAAATACGATACTGGTAGAATCGTAGGTAATAGTAACATTTTATTCATGTAATTTATGAAAAAACATCACTTACTTTCATAAATTACATTATTTTCAGATAAATCAAATTTATTAAATATATACACCTTCTTTCATCTTGCCATATTTCTTTCGGTACTCCAACACTTAGCTTTGTATAAGGAACTCCTTGGACAGGCGGCGGTGTCGAAGAGGAACTGAAGAGTCTTTGTTGCCATGATTTACGTAGCGGCTTGCCAATGCGGAGAACCCTCACGCAGCCGCACATGTTAATTTCAGCTTATGGCGAACTAAAAATATTTTACACTCATGTATGTTACACACGTAAAATTATACGTAAAATAATGTTACCATATTTTTATCTATTATATATATTTGTTACAGGCAAAAATACCCCTGTGAGGTCGTCGACTCATAGCGAAATGCTATATCCGCATCTAATCTACATTATACATTTCATACAGGCACGTTACAAATAAAACGTATTCGTGTATATCATTGTGATTAAAGCTTTATGTTTTTTGTGCTCATTATTGAAACAAACAGCAAGTTATTTCGCCTGTTCTCATTATATTTTACTAATGCAATAGACTCTAAAATTAGGAGTTTCGTCAGTTCGGGATTCCCCTACTTTGTTCAACTCGGGTAGAGTTCATATTTCTTATCATATTAGATAAGCAAATAATTATTTTAAATACTTTTTTAAACAAACATACATATTTCATTCTATGAAATAAAAGCATCGTGCTTTTTTTTAATAAGCGCACAGTAGCCAGTGTTATCACAACAAAGAAAGAAAAAAGTCGTTTTTTTTAATTCTTGACCACGTCAACAGCATTACATTTTTTTAAAACGCTTATCTTTAAATTATTTTTTATCTTGAATGGGAAAGAAGCAAGATATGCAATTAATTATCTGTACTTTAATTTGTATATTTTTATCGCAAATGAAAAAAATAAACTATGTCATAAAGATAGCTACTTACACAAATGCAATGCTATGTCTATGTGGTGGCCATGTCGTAAAATTGCCCACATCATTAAATGCTCGAAAATTTAACGAAATGGTCGCATTTCATGAAATGTTTCACTGTCCACTGGCCACATCATAATGTCCCTTTTTTTTTGTCGCAGGGGAATCCATTTACGGATGATGTCCAGGACGCCCGGGTGGCAGTCCTAGATCTATGTCGGACTCGGCACTTTGGGAGTGCAATACCGTATTAAACCCCTGCGGGAGCCTTCAGCCGCTTTAATTGGAGGGTCCCGGATCTACAGGGAACAGGATCCCTCCAGCGACAGGCTGGCCTCGGCGAAAAGGCCAGACTTCTCCTCCATGGGGACTGTCCGGCTCACCTCTGAACAGTCCCAATGACACCGTGTCTAGCAGGACCGGGTTCCCATCCCGGGCCGACACGGGCACTGGGGCGTCACTGGAGGCGCATTAAGTAGCGCCTCCTACGCACCCCCATTCGTCGCCCGCGGATGGAGGCCACGTCGGCGGCCTCCTCTCTCACCCGCTCGTCGGCCTCATTCTGGGACATTACTGTCTCGCAGAAGGACACCATCGCCTTCCAGGACGCGTCGTCGCCAAGCATTGCGGTGATAATGCTCGGAAGCGACAAGTTCCCTCCGAGGACTGACGTCAGACCCCGACGCAGCGCCGCCCATCTCGGGCACACCTCGAGGGTGTGCTGAGCAGAGTCTACTGCCACGCCACAATCGTGGCATTCAGTCGTCTGCTCCCTTTGGGCCGTCCGACATAGGTAGTCACCAAAGCAACCGTGGCCGGTGAGAACCTGTGTCAGATGGAAGGTGAGGGGCTTGCGGTTTCGGCGTATCCACCGCTCAAGGACCGGGCGCAACGCAGCCGTAACGCGTGTGCCATACGGCTGCACCGCCAGGTCCTCCCTCCACCTCCGCATTAGCGCTTCCTGTCCTATCCGACGCACCCGTAGGATCCCGTCCAACGTTGGGTTCTCACCAAGAGCCCTCCTACCCGAGATGTATGAATAGGTCTTGGCAAGAACCTCCGCCACGAGCTCCCACGGGGTGTCGCCGGCTAGAGACATCATGATGTCCCTTGGCTAGATGAATAACAAGAAATTATTTGTCGATTTGGCCAACTAAGGCGCGCCACTTCTTGAATTGGTCAAGATTATTTAAATCGCTTATAAAATGAATAGAGGATAGTAGGGTGACCATGCGAAAAAAAGTCTATGGCTATTACTGGCTATCCAATAATGGAAGCTGCGAATTAAGAATATATTCAAGAAAAAAAAACCTAACCTAACATATCGATACCAGAAGTATCAATTAACGTAAGGGACATTTTGGCGAAAATGAGTTATATATATCATTGGATTCAGAAATTCCCGCTCTATCGAATGGTATTATTAAAATTTTTCTATCGTTAAAAAAAATTCGAAAAACAAAAAATTCTTAAAACGATTTATGACAAAAAAATTGATTTAACGGTCATTAAAAAAAATTATTCGCAGAAAAATAAAGTAAGTCATCGTATTAAATAGTTTACATCCTTAGCTTAAATCTTACATCAGTCTATTTAAATAACATGTCCCTTACTTTAATTCATGATTAGAATTTTTTTAAGAAAAATTCTTTTACATTAATATCTCACAAAACTATCTTTAATATTATATGCTCCTTACTGTAATATGCCTATTAAATAAATACTTAAAGTAATACTTTCAATGTTCAAATATTTCTTGGAATAATCTCAAAATCTAAAAGATAACAAATCAATTACCTTCTAGCTGGATATACATATATGCCAGTAGACAGCATGCATGCTGTTATTGAGAGAGAAGTAAGAAAACTAATTGTTTGGGCACCTTCACAATGCCCAAGTTTTATAGAGAGTGCTAGAAAATGGCCTCAACCATATAATGTGAGTGTCTTGGAACATACAGATATCATTAACTTCCAGAATCTGGCGGATTCTGTATTCACTCAAGCTACTTTAAAAAATAAAGATCTGCATATGAAAAATATAAGAGTGTGCACATTTTAAAAAAAATGCCTGGACTAAAATTGAAGTGAAATATACAATGTTAGAAACTGGTGATGCTTACGACATAGAACTCTCAGAAGGATTACCTCCAAAGAATTTTAATGCAAGAGGAAAGGGTAAAGGCATTGGAAAAAAAGTACTGTTAGAGGTAAAAAGACAAAAAATATAGAAAACACAAATCAATCTGCAGCTGAAAGTACTAGTAATGAAATAAGTCAAAGCAATACAGACAATTATCCATCTCTAAAGAGAGAGGCTGCCAATTTCCATTCCAAAATACAATGACCTAAAAAAATTGTGTGACACCGGTATTTAATTAAAAAATGGGGGGAGTCTCCCGAGATCATGGACGCTGTAAAGGGTCCGAAACGTCGGGAAATAATTTAATTTAATTAAAAATCGTTAAACTGTAAAGTTTTAAAACAAATAAACGCGATAAAATCCGATTTAGACTTTTAATTAAATGAGTAAAATTCGCGTAAATATAAGAAAACAGTATGACACCGGTATAATATCAAAAAGATGTCATGGAGAATATTTGTAATTTCCGAATAAATCGCCAGTTAAAGATACCCTCAATGAAACCGACGACGATGAAGATGACGTGATTACAGCTAATGATGACGTCTAGGTAAAATGGTAAATAGAAAAAGTTGTTCCAACTATTTCAAAGGTGTAAAAATATGTCATTTATATTTATTCATTCGTCTTTCACACAATTCATGCACCTCTTATTCGATCTTCTTCCCTTATCTACATCCATTCGTCCCTTCTATTCGTCATTTCAACTTTCATTGCCAACATACTAATCATCTTTCACATAATTCATATTCTATTTTATTCATCGATCTTTCGTTTCCAGTTCATTCATTCAATACATATTAAATAAGACTGCTGATTAAGTCTGAGAATTATTTTTATTCAATTGGTGATGTTTCAAATGATGATTATAATTATAAAACCAATTAAACATAATTAATACAAGTCTTGAGTTTGTAGAGTCCATATCCATATAGTCAACTTAACATAATTATTTTAACATTAGTAACTACAAGGTTTGTAAGACGCTTATTTTTAGAACTTCTAAACTTAACACAAAGCTTTAAAGATTGTTTAGTGTATTGAATTTATAATAGTTATTAATAGATTATTAAAATAAATTAAATATTATAAACAAATTGTTTTATGTTTGTATACCTAAATAAATTTCATTAAAATTTGTGATAGCTAAGCTGTAAAACATAAAACTAACGTATAAATTTGCTTTGAATGATTAATGTTGGTTCATAACAACATGAATTATGCAAAGAACTTATTTAAATGGTGTTAAAATACCATCAATTTTAGTACATAATAAATAGTTACATTAAATTGCAACACTGTAGAAGTCCTTTACAATAGCTTTACATATATTTTTTTATTTATCTTGTTTCTTACAGTATGCTCGACGGTTTACACATAATTTTTTAGTATTGTAAGGGACAACTAAGCATATTTTTTTAATGTAAGAGACATGCTAAATTTTAAACCGCTGGATATTCCCAAATCTTTCGTTTATAGCATAAAAGAAGAGGAAATTCTAAGAAACTTTGCTCTAGACACAATTAAAATTGGAGCAGACAGTAAAAAGTTATGGACAGATTTAAAAAAATAAAATCGTTTTTTGGCTCTCCTGAAAAACCGTGGTTTGTCCCTTACATTAATTGATACTTCTGGTATCGATATTCAAGAAACAAGAAAAAAAAACGTAAACTATTTTTGATTTTATTATATTTTTAATGGACACCGTATTTTCATGATATGGCCAATCGTGGAGACGAAATCGTGAAACGTTACTGGATATCCAAATATGACATTATGGAAGCTGCGGATTAAGAATTATTACATTCAAGAAAAAAAAAACCTGACCTAACCTAACATATTCTGGCTTTTATGTTCAAGAAAAAAAAAAACGTAAACTATTCTTGATTTTATTATATTTTTCATAGGCACCGTATTTTCATGATATGGAAATACGGTGGCCAATCGTGGATCACAAAATCGTGAAACATTTATCATTTGATCAAATTTAGTTGCCCACTTCAGGAAATTTTCGAGCATTTCATGATGTGGGCAATTCTACGATATGGCCACGACACCTTCACCTATAAGAAGTTTAAAATCTAACGTAAAAAATAATAGTATAATAAAAAAAAAATATAATACCTACTCAAGTAGTACTTTAACTATAAAATTGTGTATGACTGTACCTACTACAGTCATAAACAATTTTATGGTTATAAAAATGACGTATGTTTAATGCATTAATATTGATATTTTTTTCAAAATATATAAAAACAAACAGTATTATCTTAACATATTCTGTTATCTGGCAACTTAATTATGTATTTATTAAGCTGAAGTCTGAACATTAACATTTTATATCGGTGTACATTATGTATACGTGGAGGTTATTAAAAACGTAAAATTACTGAATATTTATCTAATAAAGGCTAAGAAATTATTCTATAATAACATTACAATGTTATAAAATTAACAACAAACTATTTTTAAATTCCGTTACGTTCATGAATTAAATACAACAATTAGTAATGTTTCAAATTTTTAATTATTAATTAAATTTTGCTCATATTTATAGTAATAACTGGTAATAACCATATATGTATATAATATAATTGAAGTTTTTGCATGTGTTTATAGTCTTATTTAACATTCATGTTCCAAAAATCAACACAAAACAACGCTAGTAACCAAAATTATAAACTTACCTTTATTGAGTTTTCCGATAAATAAATCGATTTAACATTTGTTTTTATAAATAAATAATATTATGAACACTTAATTATTTATTGTAATTAATTGATAGCTAAAGTAACAAGCCAGTTCACTCTCACAGAAAGCACAGAATATTATTATTAAGGACGGATTGGTGCCGGCCGCCGCCGGGTGTCGTTGCCTGTCGGCTGGTCACGTTGCTCTTACTCAGTCAAAGAATAAAAATTAATAACAGATATGATTTAGATCAATTGAAAATAAAAAATGGTTATAATAATTTGATGTTAATAATAATTAATATAATAATTTAATAAATGGTTATGAAAATTTATATTTTAAAGAGGAAAAGTACTTTATTGTGAAATAGAAGTTATTAATAACTTAAGCCACTATGCTAATGTACAAAGTTTTAATGCAATGGAGAACTCGGTGCGACGAAAAAAGACAACTATTATAAATTAAAAAAATAATAATAAAAATGTTTATTAGTCGGACGACAAAAGGTCCATAATTGTTAGTAAAAATAAAAGATAAAAGCTTAATAACTAGTGTTAGTACTTAATAACTAAAAGTGACCTCGTAATGTCACACATAATTATGTTCGATTATTCGATTATGAAGAAAATTAATGTCATAGACGAAACAGGCCATCAGGCCCTCCACGATGTCCTAACTGACTGAAAGAATATTTCTTATTCAAGAAACTTATGTGTGCATACAGGTAGGTAGGTTGTTCAATAATTTATATGCGTCAGCTACACACACCTGCGTTAGGAATTCTTGAAAATTCTGCCCTTAAGAAAAGGTGAA
This sequence comes from Euphydryas editha, assembly GCA_036937285.1. Classification (NCBI taxonomy): domain Eukaryota; kingdom Metazoa; phylum Arthropoda; class Insecta; order Lepidoptera; family Nymphalidae; genus Euphydryas; species Euphydryas editha. The sequence goes on from JAUPFZ010000004.1 coordinate 10,560,024, forward strand.
ATAAGTGACGAAAATCCGTATCAGAGTGATCAATTTAGTGTACCTATTATTAAATTTAGATTACCTATTTTTAAATTTTATTTCTGAATTTCTGAAAGGAACAGATAATGTGCGATATATTTTTAGACTAAGGTTATTTTAAATGAACATAGGTACGTTCTACATTTTTACCTATTGTTATTTTTCAGTTTTTAAATTAATTTTTGGCACGTATCGTTTCATTTTAATTAATGTATTTTAATTAATAAAACGAAATAAAGTACCTAATCCTCCATTTTTTATTTAATTATCGACATTTTATTACTTAACTTCTGTCCGTTACTTCAGTGACCATCGTTAAGTAGGAATGTGTGATACATATCGATACGTCGTAAATACGTAATATATGCATTCAGTATATCGTATCAATCCGTAAGTATCGAATCATCTAGTATCGATAAATTTGATTCAATATATTTCATTAGATATATATCGATATATTTTTATCTGATATGTATCGAGTAGTATCGACATATTTCTTTCGATATATATCGATAAGTAGAAACGTTGACCTTTATTTTTTTTCTTTTTTCTTTTATTTTATCGTTCATGTTTCTAGAATAGTTCAATGTAAGGACATTACTTCCGATATATCGGAAAGTATCGATATATTTATACGATATAATGGAAAGTATCGATATATTTATCCATTATGTCGTAACTATTAATATATTAATCCGATATATCGTACAGTATCGATATATTAATCGAAAAGTATCAATACAACGATACAATATCAAAAGAAATATTGATATATTTTTCATATATATTATATCAAAAAAATATCGATACTTTTTTACATGAACAATCCTAGCCTACATCATCATGCTTAATAGGAACTTGCAAAAATCGAGTAATTAAGCCATACGTCCAGGGCTTTTTTAGTAATTATAGTAAAGTAATGTTGTTCACCTCACTCCATTATCAGATACAACCGTGGACATAAAAATAAAACTAAAAGTTGTAGACCAATTTCCGTGATACTATTAATTCCCAGAAATAAAGTCCTAAGCATGTTAGTTACATTATATTTAAAGTCATTCCTAATAAGCAATACAGCTTTGTAAAAAATTGCAATGCCATCAGAAATCTTTAGTTTCACAAATTATGTCTTAAATCAAATCAAATCAAAAACAACTCTATTCAAATAGGCGCCACGAGCACCTTCGAATCGTTATTTTACAAAATTAATATTTTAGTGATTATTATTATTATTATTTTTTTTTGTAAAAGTAAAGCTACCACCGATTCGGAATGTAGATTCTGCAGAGAAGAATCGGCAAGAAACTCTGCAGTTACTCTTTTGAATATATTATATAAACTGTGTTTTAGTACAAAATTAGTAGTATCTTGCATGAAATACAGCGCCACTAAGTCCATACATCTTTATCAGCTAAATAATCCTGTACCGAATAATACGCTTTATCTATTTTTTTATTGAAATCTTTAAATTTATTTTAAGACAATTCCAAAATTTTTTGTGGGATTTTATTATACATGCGAATACCATAACCCAGAAAGGAGGCGTTTACTTTGCGTAGTCGGAAATTTGCAGTTACAATTTTGTTATTCCTTTTGGTGTTTACATTGCGATTAATACTATTTATTTCAAAACAATGAATGTTCTGGTGAATATATATAATATTATTATAGATATATTGCAACGAAATTGTTAATATGTCTACTTACTACTACTACTACCTTTGGAAAAACATCCCGTAAGGAGACTCGAGCTCCAAGATCGTAAATGCCACGAATAGCCCTTTTTTGTAAAATAAATACAGTCTCAATATCTGTAGCATTACCCCACAGTAACAGACCGTAAGACATACTCGTAATATTAATTAAAAAGGTGGTTAGGATCATGGACGTTCGCAAAAAGGAAAAAAATATGACCTGATTGAAAAATTATTAGTTTACTATGTGAAAAATAAATAAAAAGTAATAATAGTTATAAAAATGTTTAATTACTTATGTTAATTAACAAAAAAAAAAGAGTTTTCATTTAAATGTTAGGTTTTTACAACATTTATACTTTACCTATTCAGTAGTTATTATGTTTATTTCCATAGTTCTCCATAGTAGGTCTGTTTGCTTCTTCTATATCAAGTCTTTATACATTTCGTGTAAACTGGTTTTTTGCTTTGACCAACTATAGACAACTTGAAGGTTATAACTCTGAAATTAATATAAGATGAATAATTATACAGTACCTTATTATATTTTTTGAAATTCTTGATAACTTAGAGGATTGTGATTTTCTTCTGTTGGACCACTTTCGTCGTAGAAATGTAATGAACAAATATACGTATCTTTAGTAACATCATCAATTGATCGAAAACCACTGTCACTTCGATCACATTTTTTCACCTATACATCACATTTTGCACTTTTTGAACATGTTTTAATATGTACTTTGCTGGATGATATAATAACTTTTCGCTTTTTTTCAAATGAATAAAATTTATTTAATATTTGTTGATTTTAATGACAGAGATTTTAGTACAGATAACAAATCTATCTGTAATGTTGGAAGATTTACATTGAGTACAGTAAATACTCTGAAATACATTATGTATAGTAATGATTAGAAAACCAAAACGAAAAAAATCGATAACTCTAAAGTTTGTAGATTAAAACAGGCTTCAGTGGTTGCATTTTAATCCTATCGTTCCAAAAGTTAACTTCACCTGCTGGGGGTGCAGTTGATACTAGCAAAAGAGGCTCTAACAATATATCTCTGACAAACGGTAGTAAAACCACTTAATGGAAACTAGAATGGAAAATACACAGGCTGAGGGCGCGTAGCAGAAACATGGGCACGAACTAGCCTAGCTCTCGGGGCGACCAATTCATCTGCCCAGAGTGATTGTCCTTTGGGCATAATCCTTTACGGATAGGCATCAGAAATTGTGGCTCCTAGTCACTGGTAGGTTCATTATTCAGCCTGGCAGTGGCTTAGGTAACAGTGGGGCAGTAGGTTTTTATGTGTTTTATATATTTATTGTCATTTAGGAAGACGATTAAAAATTTGGCACCCGAAAAAAAATCCTTTTTATTTTTTCCTTAAATATCGGGAACAAAAAGAAATTACAGGGTATAAATCAGGATTGTAGGCTAGATGGGGCAAGATTTCAACACCGAATTCCGCAGGAAACACCTTTGTACTGAGGGACGTATGCGACGAAGCGTTGTTGTGATGTAGCATGATTCCCCGAAGCCTAGTCTTTGGTCTCCTCTCTCAAAGAGCATGAACTTTCGGTAATGCTACTAATGTATAACATTGCGAGTTGACATAGATAGTTCTTGATTGTCTAACATCGTTGTCGACATATGCCCGCTGCAAGAAAAAAAAAACCATTTTTTTACCCACGTTACAAGGTCTTTGCAGTTTTGTTGGCAACTTTCCTTCTGAAAAGACAAACACTAACGATTCTTATTTTACGAATCATATTCATAAATTTCATTCAATTCATTCGTCTTGACGTTTCGTTTTCAAATCGTAGACTTATTTTGCGGACCAATCCATGCGGGCCTGTTTTTCAGTATCCAGAGCAAACGCGGGGTTCAACGACAACAAAGCTTCCTTACTCCAAGATGTAGTTAGTAATTTCTGGGTCTTTTCGCACCATAATTTCATAAGTCCACACATTTTCTGTAGTTACTACCATTTGTGGGTGATCACTTCTATGGTAACCTTCGAGGTTTGTTTTCCTCGTTTTAAATTCGCTGAACCATCTTAAAACTGTTGTCGGAGATGAGTTAAACTCCCGTTACGTTGATTGTAATCTTTGAAGGTTAAGTTTTTCAGTTAAACCAATTTTAAAATCATACAATATCATAGCGCGCAAATGTTTGCAGTTAAGCTCCATCGTTGCAAAATAAAACACGAAGACCGTCGTAGTTAAATGACTGGAATATCGTAATATTTTTAATAAATAATTTGCTTTTTAAAAATATATAATACAGAAGCGTTCCATTTTTAAATTACGAGCATTTCAAAACCCCATTATTGATAATATATCAAAAGAATACATCAAATCCAGTTTTTTTCCTAAACTACCTAAACTACAAAATGATGAAAAGTTGCGAGACGGTCATCCAACAGATTTTATTTTTTAGGATATCAGTCTAAACAATATTTTTTAAGAAACAGAAATATTTTGGGTTATTAGAATAAGTTAAATTTTTATGATGGTATCAGATATAATTTATTGATATTTTATTTTAATTTAACGATGTGACACATCTGTAGCTTATTGTACCAGAGGCAACTAAACTTTGATAAAATTTGTCTGTATGTGGTCTGTATAGTGTACTATCTACTATATCAGTGTATCACGTACACATGTGAAGTTGTGACCGTAGTTCACCGTAGTAATATAGGTACTTATTTTTAGGAAAAAATCAACTGATTAGATTACAAAACTAAAACTTTTTTTTTCTAATTTTTAATATTAGAAGTAAAGTATGGTTGGAAGGAACGCTAGACGTTTGCTGACCTTTGTTTTTAAACAAACGGGATATACGACACGAAATTGTAAGTAATTAATATATTTTTAAACTAATTTAGGTAGTATATTTAATATAAACACAGTGACACTGTTCTCTTATATTTACGCGAATGTTACTCATTGACTTAATTAAATAAACATAGTAAATTAACTTTTGTGTTACCTTTAACTAAGAAGAAAATGCTGTGAAACACCGGTTAATGACAGGTAAAAGAGGTTAATATTTACGGATAAACCTTTAAGTTATGAAAAAAAAGATTTTTTTTTTTAAATTAATATCAATTTCGAAATGAACTTACGCAAGTTTAATCTATCAAACAGTTTTTTGATTAATTTACTCCTTAGTTTATTAAAGTGCGAAGTGCATAAAAATGATATAATTAAGGGTTGATAGATCAAGGTACATAAATATTGTAAGCTGTATATATATATATATAATAGATATAATATCTATGTGCTTAATTAAAAAAATCACTGAATATATATAAAAAAAAAAAAAAAAACCTTCAACAAACCAATATATATTTTTTTTCAATATAATTAATTAAATACACTCGATTGATATTTAATATTGATATGTACATAATTAGTAATGTGCATAGTAGTAATAATTATATTTATTATAATAGATATATTATTTGTTATATGGTTAAAACATTTTTTATAATATTTATTTGCAAAAACACGATTGAAATAATTTTGTAATGCTATTTTTAAAATACTGGAATGTCTTTGTACATATTCTATTGATTTTGAAAATTAGTATAAAAAAATTGGTAATATATGACTATTAAATTTGGTTTATTTATAGATGCAACGGCAAAAAGAGTGGTTGCTGCAAAACCTGTTGTGGAGATGGATGGAGATGAGATGACTAGGATCATATGGGAAAAGATTAAGGAGAAACTGATATTTCCTTATGTAAAGGTATGATTTGCTCATTCTATGAAAAAATGTATTATAATGAATATAAAAAAAAAGTTTTATCACATTTGGTAATTTTAAATTTGTAATCTTTATTTTTAATTTTGATATATCTTGAATGGAATTGGATGTATACTGCAATAATAAATAATTTCACATACTTTATAAGCCAATTAACTGTTATTTAAGTTAATCAAGATTAATTGATGCATATATCTATTACTTTTCTTCAGCTGTGTTGTTACAATACACCCAGAATAGTCTTAACAAATTATATGTATATGTGTGTATAAAGAATGCCCAATGTCTACTGTTTACATAAATAATGCAGTAAAAACTCTTTATTTGCGGGGTATATGTTCAGTAAATATGCTGCAAATACAGAAAACGTGAATATGGAATGGTTATTTATATGGTATTATAGGGGATACATTCCTAGGTGGCATAATAGAAGACATAAATAAAATAAAATAAAAACAATTTAATTGGAGGTCGAAGGGGGAGGCCCACGTTCTGCAGTGGACATCCAATGGCTGTTATGATGATGATGATGATGAATTTAATTGAAGTTATTGATTGCAATGGTTTAAAGAATTTTGTAATTTTTTCTTGCTTGGAATTTTTTTAAAGTTGCTCCAATTCAGACTGATATTCAGCAGTGGCATTCGCAATTTGCCCCGTGAAAATAAGACTTCGTTCCATCCGTCTAGGATCAATTTTCATAAAGAAATCATAAAGGTCATTTGCCATTCTTAAACCTTCACTAAGGTTTTTCAAATTAAATATAAATTTTCGCGAATATAGGAATTGGGTCACAATTTTTTAATCCACGAATAGTGAAAACGCGAATAAAGAAATCAATGTTATGATTACAGTGACATGTGATTCCAAATATTAAATTAAAAAGTTTATCATAAATAAAAAAGAAAAACAAATATGATGGTATAAGACTAATTCAAAATCTTTGTTAGGGCTGGAAACATGTCAAATTCAACTACTATTCAGCAACCAAATAAACTTGGTCTCTTCTTTTATTCAAATGATTAGTGATCTTTACTATTAGCAAAGATATATTGTTTCGTATAAAAAAAATTGTGGGAGTTTTTATCCACCATACTTTTTCTCATGGGCATAAATTAAGTACTTACTTATTCGTACGTTGAGTACATCTGTCTTTGAAACATGCAGGTTTCGCTAAGTTTGTGTGTTTTTTTTCTCACCGTTCTGCAACCTGGGCCCCGATTACCTGCATCCTCGAGTACAGCCCTTGCGACCGGAATGTCGCGTATGTGGATGGATGATTTTAAGCTGTGCCCTAAGATGGTCTTTTGCTTTGCGATGACTCACACCCACTGCACGGCTAATGAACTTGCAAGTTGTGTCGTGACTGTCGTCGGCGTAGTAGAGAGGTGTTCGTTTGTCTTGTCACCGCTACTGCTGCTTGAAGCACACTATCATGAATTCGGAATCTCTCGGTTTTTGTCTTATATGATGATGACCTTGCCGTATTTCTGTCCCTGTTCTTTATGGATGGTCATGATGTACGACCCTTCAATGGTTCCGTACCCCTGGTCTGACAGGAGTTTCTTCTGTTCTCGTAAGGACCAAGTCTAGGGTTCCTTATTTGAGTTTTGGTATTTGTTTGCGCGCCAGTGTACTCATCCTTTCTGAAAGAGTGGACAGCGGGGTTAATTGAATAGATGTTTTTGGACACTTCACAGATGGCATATGCAATATCCATGTATCCGGTATATACAAGAACGCACGTGAGGTGTTAGTTGTCAGGTAAGGTCTACAGTCCCTTATTTCGAACAGATTTTTCCTGTCGATGTAAGGCAGCTGGTTGATATCTCCGATGAGAACAAATTCGCCTGTCCTGAAAGACGTGCCGCCATTACTATGGCTTCAACGTGGCTCATGAAGACATCGTCCACAGCTAGACGGTTACGTTTCGTGCTTTCTTTGAACCTGTTTACTAAGATGGAGGCCATAGTGTGCACCTTAGCCCTAGTTTTCCGCCGAAGCGGCGAGCCAGTTCTTCTTTTCTTTTGCTTCTTCGATTATGGTGTTTGTAATATTTCCACATTCTCACCCAAGTTCCCAACTATGTGGGTCATCTTTCCACACCCTGGTACTCTATTTATCCATGTCAGTCTTGGTATCTGCTAGCTCACTCCGCGTAGACGTAAAGATTGCCTAAGATGGATTTTACCATCTCAAGTATGGATGACAGGCATCCATAATTACTCCGTGCACTTGGTTACTACCACAACTGGGTCTCCCTCTCCTTTAGCGTGTCTCGCACCGCAGCTTTGACTGTACCTACGATACGTTTCGTGCCGTTATTTGCCGCCATATATTTCCCGAAATATTCCTTTGATAACCTGTGATGTGTCGTCGTTGTATATGGCCGCCTTTGCCTTGTCAAGTTCTACCTTAAGCAGCTTTTCGCTAGCTCGCTGTTAGATTTGCAAGATTTGTTTGTAGGTGGTCAAGTTTACTTCTCAAGTTTGTGTAACTACGACCAGGTTCTCGACGAATGCGCATATGGCATGGTATAGCGGGTTCTGTTACGGCTGCGTTGCGCCCGGTCCTTGAGCGGTGGATGCGCCGAAAACGCAAGCTCCTCACCTTCCGTCTGACGCAGATTCTCACCGGGCACGGTTGCTTTGATGACTACCTGTGTCGGACGGCCCAAAGGGAGCCGACGACTGAATGCCACGATTGTGGCGCGGCGGTGGACTCTGCCCAGCACACCCTCGAGGTGTGCCCGAGATGGGCGGCGTTGCGTCGGGGTCTGACGTCAGTCCTCGGAGGGGACTTGTCGCTTCCGAGCATCATCACCGCGATGCTCGGCGACGACGAGTCCTGGAAGACGATGCTCTCCTTCTGCGAGACAGTAATGTCCCAGAAGGAGGCTGACGAGCGGGTGAGAAAGGAGGCCGCCAACGTGGCCTCTATCCGCGGGCGACAAATGGGGGTGCGTAGGAGGCGCTACTTAATGCGCCTCCAGTAACGCCCCTGTGCCCGTGTCGGGCCGGGATGGGAACCCGGTCCTGCTAGACACGGTGTCGTTGGGACTGTTCAGAGGTGAGCCGGACAGTCCCCATGGAGGAGAAGTCTGGCCTTTTCGACGAGGCCAGCCTGTCGCTGGAGGGATCCTGTTCCCTGTAGATCCGGGACCCTCCAATTAAAGCGGCTGAAGGCTCCCGCAGGGGTTTAGTACGGTATTGCACTCCCAAAGTGCCGAGTCCGACATAGATCTAGGACTGCCACCCGGGCGTCTATGATATCATCCATAAATGGATTCCCCTGCGACAAAAAAAAGGTATAGCGGGTTAAACGCTGGTTTTAGCTTAGGTGAAATAACTTACTCTTCGTCGGCCCTCGTCCAACCAGTTCTTGGCTTATCTGGTTTTCCCGGGTGAATCCATAAAGAATTCCTTCACAGCCTTTGCCTACTGGTACGTAGAAATTGATGGTCTAAATTAAAAAAAGGCAAGTTCGATGCCCTTTTTTATGGGAAATACTAGTTAGTCTATGGAGATATTTTTGCAATGTCATCATACGGGTATCCGGGACTTGCTCTTCCAAAGAGGTGGGGGCGCTGAACGGAGAGCTGCCCCCCCCTGCCCGTACCTCGCTAAGCTCATGCCGATAATTTAGTATTTATTGTTTTGATCTATCCAATAAACCATCTGTGATATATACTTAATAATATATTTATAATTTATCCTTTATTTAACTTGTAGCGTTAATATTAAAAATTAATTATTAAATTAAAATAGAAAAATAAATAAATTACTTAATAACTTAAAAGTTTTTTTGATATGTTGCAAATCTTTTTGAGAAAAAAATTTACAATTTAACAATTTGGATTACACAAGTTCGCCTTTGAAATATAATAAAGCATACTAATTTAAAATTGTAGCAAATGTAAAAAAAATTACATTTCAAAAAGAGGTAATTGACCACAAAAATAAATATAATTATTTTCGTGTATCTTACCTAAATGGGCCGTTTCGAGTTGCTTTAAGTTTGCTTCCATTTATGGGGTCAATATACTCAGGTATAAATGGGCAGATATATTTTACCTGCTTAAGTCCGAGGATGGTAGCGAAAGTAGTTTTATCAGAAACGAGCTTTAAAGGATATAATTATGTTTTTAAAATAAACCGATATACTGGTTTCGCTTATTGAATGTTCATGGCTGGACTGAGTTTATCTTCTAAAATTTTACATAAACTGTTTCGCTTGTCTATATAATTCTTATTATAGAAATATTTTTTTTTGTTTTTGAACCTGTTTAAAAATATCCTTTGTAATGTATTTGGTATTTTATATCTCAAGTGTAGTCACATATATAAGTAAAAATTCTTCCCTAAAGCAATTTTTAATTATATTAGGTACCTACTATTGTATTGTGACCACGTTCTATGTACCGAAATATATAAACTAATATTTCGACAAAAAATAAAATGCACTAGCCTATTTTTATTTTTAAACATATTCACTATCTAAAATATAATTTATAGCTATCGCAAATGGAGCTATCACGAATTCACGAACTGAATGTGACTTTCTTATCATGCATTTATTGGAGCATTGTTAATAATATTCATATTATAAATAAATAAATATCCGATCGATATTATATATATATATATATATATATATATATATATATATATATATATATATATATATATATATAGGTATGTAGCTGTATTTCTGTATTTCTAGAGCCTAAAAAGAGTATATTTAAGTTTTCTTACGTATGTAAATAATACAAAGATTTATCTTTATTTATAGGTAATAAAACTACAAGTAGGTAGGTATAGCAAAATAAACGAACGACGAGTTGTTGTTAATTGTAAAATTATATTTTATAAAAAAAAGAAGATCTTTGAATGTAAAATAATAAATCTTTTTATTTTAGGTTTGACGTCAATATAATTCCGATGATATATCTGAGTAAAATTACAATACAAACAATCAACTATCTAATATATATTTATTCATAGTTTTATGACACACAATTGGATCACATTGATACACACATATACATATGCGTCATGTAGCTTTAATGATGTTTAATGAAAATGCGTTTTGCTATTGATATAATTTGTAAACCGACGATATCAATGAAATATACAAAATAATTGAATATTTTAAAGTCTCAAAAATTCTTTTAAGGTATAACAAAATAATGTATGGTGATTGGTGGGATTTTTCTTTTTTATAGGCTTACAGAAAAGTCCGCGACGGCTTACGGGACTATTTATCTTTTAAGGATAGCTTACCAATATTCATTCTAACTTCTAAAAAAAATGGTCACGTACAATGCGGTAATTGGAAAGCTATTTAGACGGATACAGTGTTAATTCTTATCAACTTGAATACGTTAGTTATCTTAAGCATTTCATTCACATTATGATTATCTTTTACATTATATAATTTAAACTAATATCATAGTAGAATAGTAGTTATCGCAAACTAAAAACTAATGCGGGCGTAAATCAATTCAAAGACATGTCTCAAGCGATGACGTGACCTCCGGAGCCCTTGCTATATAAATGTATATTATACTATACTCATGCGAAGCCGGGACGGTCCGCTAGTATACAATAAATTTATATTATTGGTATTTTAAACATCATGAATTCTACAGTTAGATTGCCTCTATTTCGATCTGGGTCTTCCGCACCGCGATGCGACCGACGACCAAGTGACCATCGATGCTGCGAACGCCATACTCAAACACAACGTGGGCATCAAATGCGCGACTATCACACCGGATGAACAGCGGGTTGAAGGTACTTAAATTTTATTAAATAGATGATTGTATTGTATTTATTCGTTCACATCAAAGTTAAGAAGTACATTTATTACGGTTTTATCTATGTACTTATATATACGTATATAAATTTAAAAAGCTGTGTTATATTGGCAAAAAAATTGTTCAAATAAGATTTGTTCGAATTTCATACTTCAAATGTAACTAACAAAATCATATCTTTATCTAGGTAAACTCTGGACGTTGAATTTTTCTCCAAACAATAATTATGTGCTTACTTGCGATACTGTTGTTAAAATAATGTATTTTAAAAGATTTGTCTGTCTGTTCAATTATTTGCATGTTTTATTACACGTTAATCTCAAAAATTACTGGACTGATCTTGTTGACACTTAGCATTAGTCAGCTTATACACATACCTGGTAATAGCTAAGGTTAGAAAACGTCACGACTCATACAATCGGATCAGTAACCATTAAAATCTAAATATAGATACGTTATACATCGTTGTTTTGTTATAACCAACGTATAAAGTAATTTTCAGAATTCAAGTTAAAGAAGATGTGGCTAAGTCCTAATGGAACGATTAGAAATATCCTCGGCGGTACGGTTTTCCGTGAGCCCATCCTGTGCAAGAGCATACCTCGCGTTATTCCCGGGTGGACCAACGGCATTGTGATCGGGCGTCACGCTCACGGAGATCAGTACAAGGCTCAAGATTTTGTCGTTCCCAAACCTGGCAAAGTATGTGCCGTATATCAGATTTTTATTATACTTTTGACTTGATAACGTCTTGTAAATCGATGAATGCCGGCTGTACGCACGAAGAAGTGTCACGTGTTGCGAGCGAGAGCGCGGAACAAGCGATAGAGAGGCACGATCGGTCTAAGCGTTCGGCTTGTGAATGAAAAAGAATAACGCAGATTGGAGGATCTTAAATATCATACATGTGTATAAGTTGTGAATAAATTGTTAATAGCACATTGTTACTTGTAATTAATCTGTATAATTTAAGTAATAAAATATTTGAATTAAGGGGTGCAAATAAATGTTCATTTATCGAAAAAGTTGTAATTAATTGAATTAACTCATTCTTTGTGTTACATAAAATAACTCAGTGATAATAATTCAATTCAATTCATAAAAGTATGGATTTTTTTTTCAATATTTTCTTATAACGTTATTACGTAAAATTATCGTCGACTTTACAGACAACCAATTTTTTATTAGATAATATCATAGTTAATTTTAACAGGTTGAGATGGTTTATACAGCCGAAGACGGTACAGTAGAGAAACGTCTATTGTATGATTTCAAAACGCCCGGCGTCGCTATGGGCATGTATAACACCGATGAATCAATTCGCGCCTTTGCACACTCCAGTTTTCAGGTAAACATATTGTCATTCACAATACCAATATATAGTGTATTTTTTATTTGCTCCAGGTTTAAAAATTTTAAATTTCCGATAGGTTGCATTACAAAAGAAGTGGCCGCTGTACTTGTCAACTAAAAATACTATCCTAAAGCGATATGATGGTCGTTTCAAGGATATTTTCCAAGAAATTTACGAGAGGTAATGTATGACAATGATAATAGCTTATTTATTTTGTAATCATAATCTTGATAAAATTATCAACTAATAATTAAATAAAATTGAAATTTACGCTTCTATTTTTTTTTTTTTGTTGTAATGTTTAGCGATTATAAGAAGAAATTCGAGGACGCAAAGATCTGGTACGAGCATCGCTTAATCGACGATATGGTAGCGCAAGCAATAAAGAGCTCGGGTGGCTTCGTATGGGCATGTAAAAATTACGACGGTGACGTACAGTCTGACATCGTCGCGCAGGTATTGAACCGTTTATAAGTTAGTGTAACACGAAAAAACATGCATATCGGATTTCTGTAATTTCTAACAATAATTTTACACTTTTACAAAAAGTGCTTAACGTATCCAGACAGTTACATTTTCAGGATTCGTCTGTCAGAAAACTGTCAGGTTCGAACTTTTTTTTTGACAAACAAGAGTTGCGTTCTTCTAACCAATCTGTTGCGCTGTATTCTGTGGTAATGCTATAGTGCTGTTTCATAATTGTAATACTATTTAATACCTATGATATTACTAAAACTATCACTTTCTGACAGCAATCATTTATATGATATCAATCAAAATCAAATTTTTATCAGATAATAATCAACCTGTGATACATCATTGTGACAGGATTGTAACAGCGGACTCGCGCTCCACTTCTACACTCAATTGAAATGAAACAGTCTATAAATTTCGCACTGCTGGGCAAATGAATGCTCCATATAGGGGGAAGGTTGGAGCTTAATCCACCACGCTGCTCAACTGAGGGTTAGCGGATCACTTACTACTAAGAGTAACGATCGTTATCTAGTGTTTATTTATACTAATAACCGGAACCGATGACTACGTGCTCCACGAGCCACGGTCTAGAGACCTACACGGACAATCGACCAGGCCAGAATCAAATCCCTAATATTATAAATGAAATGTAAGTTTGTTTGTTACCCTTTCACGCAAAAACTACTTAACCGATCATCATAAAACTTTGTATATTCCTGGAGGTATTAGAAGTAACATAGGATACTTTTTTTTTGGTCGCGATAACCGACATCCACGCAGGCGTAGCCGCGGGCAGAAGCTAGTATTTGTATAAAAATTAACTTCTGCTCCGAACGGGATTGAACTGGCCACTATATGTTTTAATGAAACATTTACACTCTAATACAGAACAGTTGTCCCTAAAGGCGTAACTAATCACCAGGGTTACGGGTCGCTGGGAATGATGACGTCAGTGCTGATGTGTCCCGACGGGCGCACGGTGGAGTCGGAGGCGGCGCACGGCACCGTCACGCGCCACTACCGCATGCACCAGCAGGGCAAGCCCACGTCCACCAACCCCGTGGCCTCCATCTACGCCTGGACCAGAGGGCTCATCCACCGCGCCAAGCTAGATGGAACCCCCGAGTTAGAACGCTTCGCCAACGCCTTGGAAGAGGTAAGTGGTAGACTTGACCTCACTGACACTTACAATTAGAGTATAATAATATAAAAAAAAAAACTTTTAAATCTTTAAATATAAAAGAAGTTTCCACTGACGTAGACGCACGCACAGCAGTAACCGCTAATGGTAGAAACGTGAAATTTGGACAGTTGTTTTAATTCAAAATACGGACGCACACGTAGAAGGGATATTAAAAAAAATTAACGCTAAAGGGATGAAATAGGGGTTCAAGTTTGTATGGAAAAATCTTTAAATTAGCAACGATTTTGATAAAACTTGAGATTCATGCTCTTAAAAACAAGTAATTGAATAAGTGTTTTATGGTCTATTGGAATTCACCACTTAAGGGTGTAAAATAGGGTTTGAAAGTTTTAGTTTCTATGGAAAATATTTAAAATTTCTCCAATTTCTATGAAATTTATTATCCGAGCTTCTAAATATAAATAACAGAACAAGTATTTTCCGGTTCTTTGAAAAACATCCCCAGGGCTAGTAAAATAGAGGTTAATATTTTGTATAGATAATATTTCAAAAATTACTCCGATTTCTATGAAATTTACTATCCGTGCTCCTAAACACGAAACTATTATATAGGAGGAGACTCTGCCGAAGACTGGATATCCAAAAAGTTAGCTTCCGCCCGCAGTTTCTCCCGCGTGAACGATATTGAACCATGCGGAAAACTAAATCCATACTAATATTATAATTTTTTTCTGTCTGTCTGTTATCTTTTCATGTTGAAACCAATGGACAAAATTTTAACATAGATGGACTTTGATGGACATAGCCTACTTTTGGTCGCGATAACTGACATCCACGCGGGCGGAAGCTAGTATTATATTATTTCGCTTTTTGTATTCAAACTGCTGTGAAACTAAAGTAGAAATAAGTGATAGCCATGTGAAAATTTATATTAATATAAATATCTTCTCATTTGTTAAAGTTAATTTCGAAATCTCTAGAAAGTAGAATGATAATGCTATTATTATTATCTTTTTTATTGTTTTATCAAATAATTAAAGTATTACGTGCGCTTATTCAGACGATTAATTTCTGTAAATAACAAGATAATCAAATTTCGTAAAATGTATACGAACTTCTTATTTTTATTTAAACTTCACAGGAGGTATAATTTATATATTATATATTTTTTTTTTTTCATATAAAAATAAAGTTAATCATGACCAATAGTATTTTAAATATTAACATTTTTACAGGCCTGCGTGGAGTGTATCGACAGTGGCAAGATGACCAAGGATCTAGTCATTTGTATCCATGGAATGGCTAACACCAAAGAGGGAATGTACTTAAATACAGAAGACTTCCTTCAGGCAATCGCTGACCAACTTGAGCGTAAACTTTCTAAGTAAATGCAATTGTAAATTAAATATGCAAGTATAGCAAATACTCTATTAATTTTTTTTATTCTATTTAGCATTTATATTTGGTGCTTCGTTTTGATACATTTTATCTTAATTCTACTTATTGTCAAGAGACATGTAACATTTTTGGGACCATTTCTGTTTGTCATTGTAATTAATTTTCATAGCAATATTTTGCTCTTATGTGAGAATTTATAAACAGAAATAGATAGTGTATATTTATGTGCTGTATTAGATCAAGTATGATTGTATATCATTAAAAAATGTATCAAGTAAATGTTGTATCATGTTTATTTTAGTAGATAATTACAAAAAACAACATCTAATGTCAAATTGTTTTAATGTTCTTGTAGTCTTGTACATTTTTATACAATATATAGTGTTACTAAGTGTTATCACTATTCAAATAATAATAATGACTTTTTTTCAATACATGGTTTACTTTGCGTTACTATACATTTGGACAGAGATCACTGAAATGACGGTAGATTTGTACCAACATCTGATAGAGTGCAATTTTCGATAGTCCATATGTAGGGGTTGTATACTCTTGTGCATGCATCTTTATTTGAGGCAATTGATAGTCTACGTTAATTAATTATAGTTGATTAATTTACAAAAAGTACTTGGAGGTGTAAATAGGCAAGAATTCAATACAAGTTTCACTGAAAGTTACATACATTAATTTATTATAGTCTGTTCGCGTTAAGAAAATAGTGACTCATCGTTGTCACTCAGCTTAGCCACGCCTCTTGACCAATAAGATCACAGTAAATTATAAAGTCGTGTTCACTTTGAACAGTTGAAACTCTTCAGACAGTACGCACGTGTTCTTTGCCAATTTTAAAAATGAATACCTCACCTATTCTTAAAAAATAATAGTGGATCAATATTACATAGCGGAGAAAGACGAGTGATTTACAATGTTTTTAAGTACTTTAAACAGTGTGGTGACCAAAACGAGACTATGGAGAGTATAGTAGTGAAAAGGCTAGTGCATGCGGTGTTTCTAAAAATACGGTTCTGACGATTCTAATCATTTTTTTAATGTAATAACTACTTAATTTTAATATTTTAAAATACTGTCATAAAAACTTTGCTTTAATATTAATGGTTTAATTTTTACCCCAGTATGAATACGCCTTTACTTTGATGAGTCACTATTTTCTTAACGCGAACAGACTATAGTTGTATACAACAGGTAGATTATTGAAGTGAAAACTTCTTTAGCGGCGTTGTGCACTTTTTGTGATTGGTAAAAGATGTTAAACTCGCGTCAGGACACGTAACCTGATCGAAAATTCGTAACGCAGATGTAGAGTAGACCGCCGACGCGGCGTAGGATCCCCCTCTCTTTCTACCGCGCGGCGAAAATGTATGCCTGCGTCTGCTGTTTCGTTTAGGCGGCGCAGGGCGCGTGCGCGAATGTGCGTGTCAATTAAAACTGCAAGTCAAGATGTCATCCGGTGTCAGCATAAAAAAAATATGTCAATGGGTGTAAGTTAAATTTTTAAATTAATATAATTTTATTATTCAGGTTAGGTTTCGATCGAGTCTAACGTAATGCTTGACGAAATTATTAATATCGTTACATAATATGTCGCCGATGAAGAGTCAATAAATAATAACTGCAAAAATACAACTTTTCAGGAGACGAAAAAAATGTTTTAAGTCCGTTAAAAATGTTTTTTTTACTATATTTTATTTTTACAATGTTTTATGTAAACTGACTGCAATATTACGAAATTCAAAACTTTTTTAAAATATTACGGGTTTTAAAATAAATTGCAAATGTTAGGTATTGTTTCTTTGAAAGAAATATAATGTTGCAATTTGAACATATTAGGTATTGCTAGTGGATATAGAAGAAAAATTGTTTCTAAATTTACACAAAAACATTAAAATACCACGAAGATAATAAAATATTTTAATGACATTTTTAAAATGAAATGATGATAGGCAGCACTTATGTGACAAAAGAGAGCTATAACTAGAAAAATATTTTGTAGATAGATAAGATTTTATAATTATAACAATGATGATTCAGATCTGTCAGATTTTATAGGTAAATAATAAATAGCAGACTGTGTGCGCCAGGAGAAGTCTGGTCTTTTCGCCGAGGTCAGCCTGTCGCTGGAGGGATCCTGTTGCCTGCAGATCCGGGACCCTCCAATTAAAGCGGCTGAAGGCTCCCGCAGGGGTTTAGTACGGTATTGCACTCCCAAAGTGCCGAGTCCGACATAGGTCTAGGACTGCCACCCGGGCGTCCTGGATATCATCCGTAAATGGATTCCCCTGCGACAAAAAAAAAAAAGACTATGTGCGCCCATATATACCGTTCTTTTTCGACTTTACTTGCCGTATCAGTTATTTGTACTAGAGACTTGTAAATTTTGAGCTGATCCCAGTTTATTTCTAAAAATATGCATGAATTACTTGCCTACTTTCTTTAATAATCTTATTACTACACCCTCTTATCCAATTTACTTTTTTTACAATATTCAGACTTACATCTCTCTCCCAACTTCCTAGCATTCCTTAACGTATCCTGTTTGTGTGCGGTTCTGGATTATCCCAAAAAATCTTCACCTTTTGCTCCACGTATTTTTCTCAGATTTCTTTTCCAAAGAGTAAGTTCAGCCTTGTGACGTGTCTCGGTCTTGGTTCATGTAACCAAATTCTATTCCAGATTCTGATGAATTATCATGAGCATTGTTTGGAGGGTGGTATTCATACTCACTACTTGCATCTGTATTAATTATATTATTTGTATCATCAGCCGTAAAATTTAACAAAATTGAAGGACTATCACGATTACTCCGCCAAAATAATTAGTATCTGTCACCATAGGAGCAGACTGAACCTTTCTAAAGCTTTTAATAGTATCTATTACTATTTTCTTTGAGATCCAAAAATGACCAGGATCTGACGAGGCTGAATTGGTAAACGTACGGCAAATTTAAATTATGATTAATCAAGTTAATGTCATAATCTGAAGAAATTACACAAGATGTAAGAGGGGGCAAACAGACAGTCGGTTCATCTGGTGGAAAGCCTACGCGACATCCATAGACACCCGCTAAATCAGAGAATTAGCAGGTACGTTGCCGGCTTTTCAAATGGGTGTATGCTCTTTTCTTGAAGGTCTCTAATTCGTATCGGTTCGAAAATACCTTAGATGGCAGCTGGTTCCATATACTGGTCGTGCGAGGCAGGAAATGCCGTAAAAATCGAGTTGTAGATTTCCGGACACCGAGGTGATGTTGGTGAAATTTGGAATTTTGACGCGATGTTCGGTGGTGGAATTCTGCTGCAGGTATTAATCCGAACAATTCCTCAGAACACTCCCCGTGATAAATGCGGTAGAAGATGCAGAGTGATCCAACATCTCTAGAATCAAGCCGATTGGAGAGAACCTTGTCGTCGACGATTCGAGCCGCCTGGCGTTGAACTCGGTCAAATGGAAGCTGATATTGGGGCGCCCCAGCCACAGGTGAGAGTAGTATTCCATGTGGGGCCAGATCTGCGTTTTGTACAATTACAGGCGATCAGAAGGCATGAAATACTGCTTCGCCCTATTGAGCACACCAAGTTTCTTAGAGGCCAGTTTAGCCTTTGGCGTATAGAGAGGCCGCCATTGAAAAGGAAGGATCCTTCGACCAGACAGTGTTGCGTCTGGTGGGCTACGCGCCACTTAACGTTTGTTGTCGAGTTCTTGTATATATACTGAATCGCTTTGAAAACTTCGATAGCGCGATGTAGGATACGTCTGTTTCTTCTAGTTCGTATATGGCGAGATAGATGTCGCTACATCACTCGCCCTCCGAGACCGAAGGTCGATAGCAGGTTTAGTCGTCCATACTACATCTTGTGATGCTTGCCGGGCCAGTGGAATGTTCCAGTGAGTCGGAACCAGATGCCGCATAGTTCACGGTGAGTCGGAACTGTCTGCAGTGATGCCCCAGTGAGTCGGGGTGGTGCAGTGCTGCGTAGTGGCTGGCTGCTGCGTCGACCAGGAGAGAAGTGCGTCTCTGCTTGCTGACCGGCCGAAGTGCAGTGTGCTGTGCCAAGGTCGCTGCGAAGGCTGTGGGCGATGACCAGGAATGCGCGTTCGCTGCATGCTAGTGGTCAGGATACCCGAAGTAGCCGTGGATGCTGGCTGGCTGTACGACTCGCAGCTCGAAAGCTTGAGGAAGTGATGATGACGTTACGATGACGTAGATTTGCGAAGGTTGCGCTGACGTTCAAAGCTCGGGGTCACCAGTTTGGCGTAGAGAGAGGCCGCCATTGAAAAGGAAGGATCCTTCGACCAGACAGTGTTGCGTCTGGTGGGCTACGCGCCACTTAACGTTTGTTGTCGAGTTCTTGTATATATACTGAATCGCTTTGAAAACTTCGATAGCGCGATGTAGGATACGTCTGTTTCTTCTAGTTCGTATATGGCGAGATAGATGTCGCTACAAGCCTTTTGCTCCAAATGACCACGAAATTGCACATTGCTAGATATGTCGACGCCAAGTATTCGAATACTGGCTGAGGCGGTTAGGGGAGTGCCTCCAAATTGGAGAGGAACGACGAAGGGAGATTTTTAGCGGTAAACGCGCAAACTTGTGTCTTGTTGGGGTTAAATTGGACTAGATTAAGTCGCCCCCATTGCGAGACTTTGACTAAAAGAGACTCGATTTCAGACACAAGTTTGTTCCGACACTCATCGACTTGTGGTGCCTGATGGTGATTTGACTCTAGTAGTAGTAAGCGACACTTAGACATCGAGGTCATGGTGGCTAAGTTTAAGAGATGAGAAGAGATATTAGATGTAGAAGCTGTAGGATCTAAATCACTTGGACACTTGACAGGTCGTATTTGTGGTCAAGGTAACTAGGAACAGGCTCATTAAAGATAGTCTGCTTTACATACCATTCCGTTTATCTTTCATCAGTTATACAATTTTATAAGGTCTTGTAAATGTCCCGTATCGATTAAATATTATTGTTATTATTTTAAGGAGTTTGAGTTCATATGAAAGGTGTCAATACTTTAAGCATTTAGACCGGTCGTTAATGAACATATTGAACAGTAAGGGATCCAAGCGTGAACCCTGAGGAACTCCATATGTCTTAAACTTTATAGATTCATATCTATTAGTAACGACAGAGCAGAGAAGTATCTATTATTTGTGGATATTTTCAGCCAGCCGAATGGTAATAGAACTGTGATTGGCATTAGATTAATAAAAGCTTTACTACAGTTTATATAGACGACATCGATTCATCATATTTTTATCAATAGTCGATTTATTAATTATTATATGCAGTTATTACTGCGTATAGCTGACTAAATTCGAGTCAATTGACCTCTCAGTTGTAAAACTATAATGATGCTCACTAAGGACGAAGTCAGTTGACCTTTCAGTTGTAAAACTATCATGATGCTCACGAAGGAAGGTAAACTAAGGACTAAAATATTTTGACCAACACGATAAGAAAGTAAAGCTTATTGAAGTTTTACATTTTACCAGCAAAATTTCTGTATTTATATTTATCTGATAAAATATATTAATTAGCTATAATTCGCCCATGACTATTAACATCGTTGGAACTGCAAAATCGTTTTTTTTATTGATTTCATAAAACGTTCCTAAATAACCAAGTCTAACATCAGCTGAAAAGAAAAATATTATTTTATGCATAGTTCTTTAATCACTTAATTTATAAATGTCGGTATTTTAAAAAATATGTAAAAAGATGCATGCAATTTACACTTTGCATCGCTCTCCTGTAAAGTTATTTTTTTTCATATCCGTCATTTTTAATAGTCATGGGCGAATTATTTTTATATCTCTTTAAAAACGACTCATAAATATCAATTTCAGGTAGAGTGTGTCATTAGTTTTTCAAAAAATGAAAATGATAAGAATCAAATATATGTATGTATGTATGTGTTAAGTTTTTTAAAAGTAAGTTTTCGTTATGTTAACTATATTTATTAATTTATTTATTTGGTTTAATTGTTGGCATATATTTATTACCTGGAAATTGGTATAAGTTAAAGTCATGCAGTAAAGCAATAAGGAGGGCCATATAACCTAGAAATCAACCTAAAACACTGTTTACTCGTGTGTGTGTATGGGGCTCATCTTGGCAGACCTTTGGTGCGCCCGTCAGTGTACGGGCTTCTAGGCTTTCCCCTACTACCTGGACAAAGGTGACTTATTTTTGGGGCGATGGGCTGAGGTCGTGCCTAATTGGATGACGACCTCGAGTTAAGTAGTTATAGTGTCCGCTCTAAAGTGGTAAGCAAAAATTCAAAAAATGACCAGCATATATAGGATTAAGTATACAGCATGTGTCGTAAATAGTTGATAATCCGTTAACTGGGGGTAGCCCTGATGTCGAGCTTTAAGAAAATGTACTTTTTATGTCAGGGTTGCCAAAACTTTAAAAATTGTGAATATTTTTGTTTTTTTTCAAAAAAAAATCTACCGTGGCTAGTAATTTAGTCATAATTTTTACAAATTAATGTATTTTAGTGTACTCTTTATTTTATTTTATTCGGGAATACTAGTACTACCTAATAAAATTACTATTTCAGCCATCATTTATTTTAAACTTATGAAAATTAACGTTAGAAGTTATTTTTATTCATTACTTTTTGTCATGATTTAACCATTGATTGTAAAAAAAAAATGTACTGCACTAGAATTTCCCAGTATTTAAAAAAAAAGCTTAGTTTGTGTAGTTTCTAAAAAGGTATAACAATTAGTGCTTTAGAAGCAAAATTACTTTGTAGGAACGAAAGAGCTTATTACGGTTGGTAAGTTCGTTTTGTGTCATTTGCATTTGTGTCTCTTAAATGTTAGGATAAAGAATAAAAAAAAAACAAAGGTTTTTATAATAAAAATGCATTTATTACATCAAACTAAATTTTCAAAATGTCTTCCATTGGCAGCTATGCAGGCTCGGCATCGCCTTTGCCTTATAAATGATCTTTTACCGACGTGCCTATTAAGACTCGAGACGTTCCTTTTCAGACCTTTACTGTGTTTTTTAACCTCGTAACAAATCGAAATGAGCTTCTATTATTTTATAATTTATCAAATAAATCCTTGATAATAATGCTTACCTTTCTGTGAGTATATTTAAAGATAAATTACTTGTAATTTAAACATTTTATGTTAAGTAAACACTAAAACTGCTTTAGTTATGACCAGTGCTATATTAACCACGTAGCAAGAGTAGCAATTGCTACGGGCTCCGCGCGAAAATATATTGGCCCCGTATGTTTAAACCACTCATCTCTGCCTAAGCGTAATTTTTTGAGTGAAACTTATTAAGATGTGGTATATTGAATTAACTTTGTCACAAAAACTTGAAACGTTACAACTTCTTCTACTATAGGTAACCGACTATTTCCTAAGCGTAAATAAAACACTGAATTTCATACGGTAAACGCACAAATGCTACAAAAAGTTCATTTCTGGCATCAGGCAATCTCATTTCTGGCTTTTTGTACTTGTCAGAGCATAGCAGGGCCTATAGTATTAATAACCACACTACTACACTATTGATAACCCACAAAATTGTAACTTATTAACGCAATGGCAATAAGATGAGAATAAGTTGGCAAATAAACGTATTGAGTATCGAGTATTGAATTATTTTTTTACTACTTTATACTTAAGAACCCAGAATAAGCAGATTAAGGACTCTTTGAAAGAATTTGCTACGGGCCGTGCGCTTGCTTAATCCGACACTGGTTATGACTCAAGTTTTCATTTTCAAAGCCACTAAAAATACCTACTAGTTCGAATAGCTATGTTCAGATACCCGTTTTACGATTCTTTTGTAAATTTCCCCTTGGTTTGGTATTACCAATGGCAAGTTAAGATATTTTAGTAAATGGTAAAATAATTACAACCAATTTGGAACTTTTTAAGTAGCAAAAATCATTAGCGAATTTCATTCCTCGTTTTATCCCTATTCACCCTATTTTATGGTAGGGTACGTTCGCGCGCCATCTTCTAATTGATTTTATCACTTTTTTATCTATGCATTCCACAGACTACATGCGCGGAAACGGAAATGAGACATGCGCAATAGTTTTTCATTTGTCAGTTTTAAATAATAGGTAGGTAATAAATTTAAAAAGATAATTTTGTTTATTATATTTTATGAACAACAGCAAACAATTATTTACTAAAGTTCGACAGTTTTTGATTAAAGAAATATCATTTCCGCGCATGTGGTCTGTGGAATGCATAGATAAAAAAATGATGAAATCAATTAGACGAGGGCCTGCGAACGTACCTAACGTACCCAATACTACACATAATCAAGGAATTTATATACAAACTGGAATGCTCACGTGCACTCAAAAAACGTTTCTTAACCTGGGATTGCGTCTCTTTCTACCATAGACTCAAGGCAAAACTCGTAAGAAAGAGACAAAACACCAGTTGTCAACGAAATGCTCGGAACAAATTTTCACTTTACACGTTTGAATATTATATATTTGAATATACAAATTTACTAAATGAGCATTCTAGTTATGATATAAATTCTTTGCCCATGATATACTCTTTTTATCTTTTATTAAGTTAATATATATGTGTTATCTATGGTTAATAGTAACAATACTAACAATACAAGTGTTCAAATGTGCAGAAATCTTAGGCAAAGTATAAGTATATTAGTATATTGTCTAAGGAGGAAATCGAGTATTTTGATGTGGTTTTGGTTTGTTGTTGTAAAGTAACTCTATAACTTTTATATTTGTTATTAGTAGAAAATTTCAATGTATAAATAAACAATGTTTAACATTAAGACTTTTACATTACTGTCTAATATTTTATTACTTATTAAATGTAATATCGAGTCATGTTTTAATGACGAAACTTGTATAGAAAATGATATTAAATACAGTAGAGGTACCGAACTTTTACTTTATTTTAATGGTTTAGTTGTTAAACATCAAAATTAAGGTAGTGTTTGAACATTTGTTTTATACTTTAAATATTTCAGTCATCATGTAATTCACGTTTCAGAAGTTAATGAATGGACTTCGAAAATAAGTAATTTAATACATTATGAGGTACAAACACATGAACCATGCGTTAGAACCAATTGTAGTTGTCACAAGAATGTATTGGAAAAAGATTTAGAACCGTTTAGTGATGGCGTTACGAAAGAGATATTTGAGCTTGCTAAAGCTAAGGGCACAATATATCAGGTATTAACATAACTTATCTTTTGTATTTAAAACTCAAGTAAATTATTAGTTGAACCAGTGAAATATTTAGTTTTACCTTAAGTATGAATTGCTAGTGTTGACATCGAATTACAAAGTTGTATCCAACCAACTTTTTCATCTCTGATGGTTTTAACACAGTCATGTTGATCAAATTAAACTGAGGTTACTAAGTAATATATATGTATATTATTATAGTTGAAAAATAATTACATAAATTCACAATAGGTAATATTAATCTGTTTTCATTGTCATGTTATTTCTTGTATATTGAAAAAAATCACATTCTTAATATAAATTATTTTTAATAAAGAATATACCCATCCTGCTGAATAAATTTTTCATGGAAATTTTTAAATTTAGGTATTATTGTTTCAGATTATAAATGGCAAATTATACCGCTCAAAGGACTGCCATTTTCCAGCTAGATGTGCTGGAATAGAACATTACCTTAAAATTCTAGCTCCTAAACTTCCTGATGTAGAACTAGCAATCAATACAAGAGACTGGCCCCAAGTCAACAGGGCATGGGGCCATAAGAAAGCACCAGTATTTTCATTCAGTAAG
Source organism: Euphydryas editha (assembly GCA_036937285.1). Taxonomy (NCBI): domain Eukaryota; kingdom Metazoa; phylum Arthropoda; class Insecta; order Lepidoptera; family Nymphalidae; genus Euphydryas; species Euphydryas editha. Next base: position 10,585,528 of record JAUPFZ010000004.1, read on the forward strand.
GTTAACAATTTATATGATAATCTTATTAAATAATTAACTTTTTTAGTTAATTTAATTGTTTTTTTTTTTATATTATAGACAAAAGATTATTATGATATAATGTATCCAACATGGAGTTTTTGGGAAGGGGGTCCAGCTATTCAATTATATCCTACTGGAATTGGTAGGTGGGATAAACATAGAACATCAATCTCTTCAGCTGCTAAAAAGTAAGAATAAATTGAATGTGACTTTTCTCCTTTTAAGTGAACATGTGTAAAGCTAATATATTAATTTTACCAGCTGGCCCTGGGAGAAAAAAGTAGAGAAAGTATTCTTTAGAGGATCAAGGACTAGTGAGGAAAGAGATAGTTTAATTTTATTGTCAAGATCACATCCTGATTTAGTTGATGCACAATATACTAAAAATCAAGCTTGGAAGTCTGATGCTGTAAGTGCTAACCATTTACATGTTACAATTTGAAATATAAAAAAAAAATATTTTAAAATTATTTTGAAACTTTATATACCTAATGATAAAAACAAAATTATTACATACACAATGAAATACAACTATTTTAATTTTGCAAAATTAATTGTTCTATTGTTCTTTCAGGACACTCTCCATGCACCACCAGCTTCAGAAGTATCATTTGAAGATCATTGTAAATATAAATATCTGTTTAACTATAGAGGAGTTGCAGCTAGTTTTCGCTTCAAGCATTTATTCCTATGTAAATCATTAGTATTTCATGTAGGTGATGAATGGTTAGAGTTCTTTTACCCATCTCTAAAACCATGGGTTCATTATGTCCCAATTAGCCCAAAAGCAACTAAAGACGAAATATTGAAATATGTACATTATTTTAAAACTCATGATTCTCTGGCTAAGCAAATAGCAGAAAGAGGCTTTGAACATATTTGGAATAATCTCACTGACGATGATGTTAAATGTTACTGGCGAATGTTACTTAAAAAATATGCAAAACTGTTAAAGTATAATGTTGTGAGAGACAAAAATCTTAAGAAGATTTCTTAAATAGGAATTAGGAATACGAATTTAAAGAAAATTGAATAATAATTTGATTTTATTACATAAACAAAGTTTTAATACAGGTTAAAAAAATCTACAAACTAAAAACTTTACTTAAATTATAAAATAATTGCACAAATCACATTTTTGAAGTTGAAGAAATTTTTAAGCATCTAACATTTAGTACATAGTTAATTAATAGACGAGAAAATTGTGGAATGAAAAGACAATACATACAGATAAAGCTAGAAAATACAATTTTGAAGGATTATTTTAGTTTAAGATATTGAATTCAAGATTAAAGATGAGATCCACAAATATATAGTTAGGCTAAATTTAATTGGATGAATCTCGAAACTTATATAGAAAGTTTTCTTAACTGAAGTCACGATCAGGGAGAATGGCGGGTGCGACCAGGGTCCACACGTAGAGACCGACGCACAGCCACGACGATGTGATCTTGATCCACATGGACGCCACGTTCTCCTTTGATAACTGAGAACTTGGACTGATTGGACAAAAAAAAAAAACATTCTCTAAAAATGTATTTGTTCATTTTTAATCAATTTTATGTATCATAAAATGCTGAAATTTATTTTATTGATAATAAATATTTAAATATACTATACATTTTTAATTAAATAATCCATTTTTACTTTTATTGTTACTGTTTTTATGAAATCTTATTGTTAGTTAAAGAACTTTGAAAGTTACGAGTCATTCCCACAACAAGTATCTTCGATAACATTTATTGGGAAGACTCAGTGTAACTTATATTGTAATCATATTTCATGAATTAAGATATTATTATTATTTTAATGCTTCCCTAATATCCTATATTATAAATGCGAAATGTAAGTTTGTTTGTTACGCTTTCACGCGAAAACTTAACAGACCATCGTGAAACATTGTACATATGTTCTTGGAGGTATTAGAAGTAACATAGGATACTTTATATTAAAAAAAAATACATATATATATATATATATATATATATGTATATATAAAATATTATCTCTTACAACGCCATATATCAAACATTCGAGTAATTGATTCATTTCTATTGTAATGATCTCTGACACATTTAATGGCTTCAATGCCAGTGCAGCCGCGGGTAAAATCTAGTCGAATGTAAAAAAAAAATATGGTTACATACTTGTACCAGTTGGTGAGAGTCATCATGATGTAAAGTGTTGCCAGCGCGAACACGATGTGGAAGAAAGTCCAGGAGTACGCGACGCCGTCCCCCTCGTTGTCGAACACCTTGGTCTCCTCGCGGCCCGCCTCGCCGCCGTCGCCCTCTATAGAATCATAACCTGCGCTCAGTGAGCGTACCGACATGCAACTATTAGCTCTCTCTCTGACAAGCGGACTAATATTAGGGTGCCTGTCCATTGAAGCGGAGCGAGGCTGCGGAGCGGAGAAACATTAACCAACAGGATTGCGAAATATCTCTCCTCTGCTCCAGTGGACAAGGGCTATTGGTTAATATTTCTCCATTTCTCCGCTCCGCAACCTCGCTCCGCTTCAATGGGTAGGCACCCTTAGGCATGCTATGGCTAGCTGAGATAGGCACATTGAAAGCTATACCTATTAAACAAATATGTCACCGTATTATCGTGAAATTGTTCGCCCCGCTTCGCCCGCTCGCGTGTCTTAACAAGTTAACAAAAAAATCTAAATTATTTAAATTGATGTTTTTTTTCAATCAGGGATGGTCCACAATTGAAATTATAATTTAACGACGCACACGATAATACGGCGACATATAAGAGCAGCCTTATATAATTATATTTATGCCAAATATAGCTTTAATTTATGGCAAAACAAAAAATCTATTATCGCATTTACTTATACGCAATATAAAAATTGTAAAATAAATAATATATCTATAAGTTAATACAGAGAAGATGCAGCTACCGGTCCACAGTCTAGTAGGTAGGTACATAGAGATTAGTTGAGTGACCGTCTAAATTAACTTAAAATAAATTTATTATAAATAAGTAAACACATAATTTAGTTTGAAAGCATCATCGTCCTTTTTAAATGTGTTTTGGAACCGTTTGAACCTAAACAAAATATTATGCGCTTTTGCGCATTGCACATCGTCGTAATGATTATTATTTACTTGAATATACTATTGACGGTTACAAAATCTTTAGTTTGCTGGGATTGTTAGTGTAATTTTTGACGTGATAACGTCTTGTAAATCGATGAATGCCGGCTGCACGCACGAAGAAGTGTCACGTGTCGCGAGCAAGAGCGCGGAAAAAGTGACAGAGACGCACGATTCAATTCACACAATTCAATTCATAAAAGTATGCATTTTTTTTACTTTAAATAATATTGTTCCACTTTTAGTCTTAAAAAATGTTATTGAGGAGGATAGTTTTTTTTTATAAGAGGGGGCAAACGGACAGTCGATTCAGCTGGTGGTAAGTAAGAACGACATCCATAGACAATCGCTACATCAGAGGATTAGCGGGTGCGTTGCCGGGCTTTAGGGAGGGGAGGGATGTTCCACCGGATCTGTGGAGGGAAGGGATGGGCCACCGGATCTCTCATAAACCGAACGAAACACGACGACAGTGCTGTCATTTCACGTCGGGGTTAAGTGAGAGCGAAGTACTTCCCCGGAAGCACCGGTCCATTCAGCTGCAAGCAGCATGGCGCTACTTCGATGATAGGTTTTGAAAACCCGAAAACTTCTAATCTATCTAATCTCTAGTAAAAATTTCCTACTTATGAGTATTTGACTGTATAAGTTATTTACAGATACAGATTATTTGTGGGTTTCAAAATAAAATTAAATAATATAAATTCACATATTAACGTAATACTTTATTGTATTGTTTATTTTCAATTATTTAAAGTTGTTGATTTTAACGACATGCGGTAATATGCAAAAAAAAAAAAATGGTGCATTACTTAAGCTTGTAGGGCTATAAAGCATGAAATTTTGTATCTTGTCTTATATGACAGAGGCGAGCGCTAAAAATGTGATAAGAAAAATTCATCTATTAACTAGGTTGTACAGGGTCTAGGTACTAGGTTGTCAATTTTTATTCAGACGCACTGTTATACATATAGATAATACTCAAGTAGTTTTTTTAGCAATTTCATCTTATATATTAAAAGGCCACCACCAGTCTAACATTAATAATGCCCAGTAAGAGTAATCTAAGGGTATGTATGGGTACTATCCTTCGCTACTTTACCTTCGTTAGCAATGAGCCCTCCTTGGCCTGCGCAGTCGCGTTGCACAGCGTTATGTTCCCGGGCAGTGTATCATGAGTTAGTATTTTAAATAATTTCAATATTTTATATTAAAAAAAATGACTTTTATACGTATCACGAAATACTTTTTGAAAGACATCCCGACCGATGTTATATTTATATTTCGATACATAACCGTGTCATAGATATTGAAATGTGTTCGAAAACGAGTGTCAAAGTTTAAAATCGTTAATAATTTCGATAAATTGGATGGCGATGTTTCGAAATATAAATCAGCACATTCGACAGGGTCCATGATTGAATATTATTAAGAGTCATTTAACGATGACGTCAAATAGTGTTTACGACTCATGTTACTGATTCCGTTCTTATAACGTAACACATTTAATATATTTTTTATATTGATTGAAGAATGACGGGCATTTGTAAATTACAAAAAACAAATAAAGATACCAGTTTGCTTAGATACAGTGTCATTAACCCTGGCCATAGTGATGGATAATAACTCGAAGCACATTGATAGGTATTAACGATACACATTATAATAGAGCAAACATTCCTTTGATTTTTAACATTTTACTGATTTGAATTTATATTTAAACGGTCCACAGAATATGTTTTTAATTTTATAATAACGTATAATTACCTGCAGCACCGTCCTTGGCGAGAATATGATCTGACATAGTTATCTTCGAGGAAGAGGAAGCTGTTCGCACACAAGAGTAGAGAACGCTGCATACCCATATCACAAGACCGATGATAGACTGCTTATCGAACGATGACTGGCAAAGAAACAGTTAAAATATGAAAATAATACAATACAATTTAAAATACGAATAGAGTAAAATTAGAAAGGAATTAAAAATAACTACTTATAAACTTAATATAAGAATAAGAAACTAACTCATGACATTTAATTAATAAGAAACTATATTTTTAATAAAATCTACAAATAAAGTATTCATATGGTCTCTTTCACTAACGTCAAGTAAAATAGTACCGAAATTTTATTATTTCTGATGTTTATGCAGTTAGCAAAATTGTAAAAAAAAACGACTCCGAATAAGTTTTCTAATATCCCTTTATCCACACTATATTTATACAATCACTTAATTTGTAAGTTGTAGCTTGATCGTTAATTTCGTTTGTGAAAGTCGTCGTTTCAGATACTCATAGCTTGACTTGCAAATTAGTCTTATGGAGACAAAATAACTTATTAACACTTTAAACGTAAATAGTGGAAGAGGCCCACGTCCACACTTTAGTGTTTTTAAAATAAATAATTAAACCTGCAGGTGACTATTTCCTTATAAACTATTTTGAATGTAAGTGCTTAAAATGTAGTCAAAAACTTTAAAGTTTTTTAGAGATTTTTTTGAACAATGCCTAGTAAATAAAAAAAATTCTACATAGGAGAGATATGTAGGTGTATGAAATTTAAATAGTTTGCCATCAGTTTATTAAATAAACAAAATATTTTAAAACATTATATGAAGCATCTAGGTACTTGATTTTTTTTTTAATTTTCATGCCAAGTAAAAACTATAAAGGCAGATAGACAAATAAGTTAAAGGACAATGACCGTTTTTCTATGAAGCTGTGCCCTGACGTGTAGATAAAAATTGATATTTTAAAGTATCCTTTATTAATGGAAACTAGATTTTTAATAATAGTCTAGAAGTGATCAAAGCCGCGGTTTATAATTTAAAAAAATCTTTATCGATAGTATCAATACTATCGGTTGAGCAATTGTATTAATCCTTTTTCACAATCGATTCTATCGATAGTATTTTCAAGCAAAAGTTATCGATAGGACTATCGATATTATGACTGATTTTCGAGGTCAACTATCGATAGTTCTGGAACACAAGTGATAAGTGACGATGCAGTCTAATATGGAGCTGGCTAATTGTACGAGATCCGGCTGCAAAATAGTGCTCTCATCGAGTGTTTGCTAAAAACCTAATTTTTCATACAAGTATGATTAGGGGAATATAAATCTACAGGATTGACTAACAAAAAGTGGCCACTAGTATTAAAAATACAGTAAGAAGTGATGTTGCACGTTAATTCTTTTCACTCTAACTTTAATATTTCACATCTTTAGCAACAAGCAACCCATAAGGGTTGTAGAGTTGTACGGTTCCTTAGCATTAATTGCGACGCACTCTGGTAGCAAATAATTGCGACCAGAATTTGCTAAGGAACCGTATATCATAATGAACATAAAAAAATAGCTTTAATTTGATATATAAATCATAAATGTACGTCATGAACGCATAAATATATCAAAATCACACCTGGCTGCGAAGAGGTGCGGCCAAGTGCCCAATGGCAACCGTGGTTTTACAAAGATATATTGCTGTGAAATGGATGGTATTTTATTTAAAATAAAAAAAAACAAGCGAATGAAATTTTATTCCACAAAACAATTAATAATAAATTAATTATAAAACTAGCAGCCTTTTTTTGATAGGCAATCCTGTAGATTTGTATTCTCCTAATTATAAATGTATGAAAAAATTAGGTTTTTAGCAAACACTCGATGAGAGCACTATTTTGCAGCCGGATCTTAGACCATAACCTGTTAGAAGTTGACAGTTATATTAAACCCTCTGATCGGCTTCTACACTGAATTGTAGCAAAACGCTTAAACGCTTGAAGCACGTCGTTGCCGATAAGTAGCCACGACCGAAGAGTCGCTCCAAAACAGACCAGAGAAAAAAATTGTTTCTACCGGGGATCGAACCCGGGACCTCCCGCTTAATATAAAACATCGCTCAACACTGCGCCATCATGGTGGGTGGTCATCATTTTCGAGTTAATCACTTCTAGACTATTACACCGGCACACACAAAAAAAATGTCTGTACACCGGGCGCCACCTATCTACGGGCATGTTTTTCGACCCGCTGAATACGAATTTCAAATCAGTTTAGGCCGTCCAGCTTTCAATTTCGAGTAAATTGCAAAAAACCCCAAAAAATAGCGAAAATTCGATGTTTTGGCAAGAAAAAAATTTTGAGATCTAAGGCAAGAATAATTTTCATGTATTTTGATCTGTTAAATACTAATTTCGATCGTACTTTAATCATAAACCGTTTTAAATGTAAAAAATCATTAACAATTGCAAAAATCTAAGAAAATTGGTATTATCTTGGTATAAAAAATTTTATGGACCCGGATTGACGAAGGTTTTCATGTAATTTAATCTGATTGATCTGATTCTGCAATAAATTGGGCCCATAGTCTCCTCAAACATTCATAAAATTGCAAAAAATCGATAAAATAGCAGAAAATTGCTGCTGAAAAAATGCAAAAAAAAAAATCTTTTAAACATAATTAAATAAATTTCTTGTATTTTTTATTTCTAAAATACAAGATTAAGATCCAAGAATGTACACAAATTGGATTTTTAACGGTTTTTCGAGGGTATTGTACTGTTTCATTCTCAAATGATCTACGACGTGGATACCTCTTCTTCCACCTTTTTATCACGATGGCAAAAATTGCCATCGTGTTGGGATGGTAGACTATTGCTGGACACTCAAAAGAGATTATATACCAAAAGAAAATAACAAACGAAAGAGAAACCCACTCTGTAAATCATTTGAAAATAAAAGAGTTCGATACCACCGGAAAACAGTTTAAAAGTTGGGAAAATCATTTTTTTTTAATTCTGTTTATACGTCATTTTCATAAATTTTATAATTTTTTTGCATTTTCAGATTTACAGACCGGCGTACAGACAATTTTTTTTTGTGTGCCGGTGTTATTAAAAATCTAGTTTAAATTAATAAAGGATATTTTAAATAGCAATTTTCTGTACATGTCAGGGCAGATTTGAATATTGTCCATCACAATATGTATGAGACATCACAATCAAAATAATAAAAGATTTTTTTTTAAATTTAATTATAATCCGCAGCTTTGATTACTTCTAGAGTATTATTAAAAATCTAGTTTTTAATCAATAAAGGATACTTTAAAATATTAATTTTCTGTACATGTCATGGCAGTTTTGAACATCGTCCTTAATATGCAAAATGATTGATTTCACCGGCACACAAAAAAAAAAAATTGTCTTTACTCCGGGCGCCACCTATCTACGGACATGTTTTTCGACCCGCTGAATACGAATTTCAAGTCAGTTTAGGCCGTCCAGCCTTCGATTTCGAGTAAATTGCAAAAAACCCCAAAAATAGCGAATTAATTTTTTTTTGTGTGCCAGTATTTTTAACTAGTTCATCTTACAATTTTTTTTAACCTCGATTAGTAAACTATAAATGGTTAATTTAATATAATTATTTTATACAGAGTAATTGTGAGATTTATGTGCAATAAGTTTTATGTATTGAAACGAGACAAAATGTAAATGGTTCAAGCAAGTCAATACTTTTGTCACCATGTATACATACCCAATAAATGTCTTCTTTTGTGTCCTGGTTATGCGTTGATAAATATAATGTAAAATACATTCTAATAAAATATAAAAATTTCCTCTTTTTTTTTCAAATAAATAATATATACAATATTTTAACAGCATATTAATTAATTACTACTAGATGGCGTTAGTAGTTCATTGAATCGCGTTAACGTTTGATTTACTGCGAAACTATACGTAGTTATGGTTTTATATTATATCTACCGATTTGAAAAATTCTTTTAATTTTTTCTAAATCGCCGTCAACTCGCGTTGATTTCGCGATCATCATAAGAATATAATATCACCGTAGCTAACCCTGACAGAAGCAAAAATATGATGTTTTAGATTTTGACATTAAAAACTGGACAGAAAAATACAGGTTAGGTAAGTCAAATTAGGGATGTTCATTGTCAAAGTCAAAATATTTTATTCAGCATAAAATTATTACAATTATTTACTGAACGTCATGAGTCTACCACCAGTTCGGAAAGAAGAAGCCTCTGACCTGAGAAGAACTGGCAAAAGAAACTCAGCGGGACTAATATTTTTTTTTTACGTAATGTTTTTTTTTTTCAGAGTATATTGAAATTAACAATAATTCACTTTAAGTTGAAATAGCCTGGAGGCGATCACATCATTCCCAAGGCGTACTGTCTTCTAGAAAATCGTTGATAGAATAATATCCTTTGGTACACAAACGTTCTTTCACAATTTTTTTAAATTTAGCAATAGAAACTTTTTGAACGTTTGAAAAAATTATCGATAATTATCGTATTGTGTTATCGATAATTATCGAATGAACAGTTATGGATAATTATTGGAAGAAAATTATCGATAGTTGGCGACAGTTATCGATAATTATCGGATGAAAATTATCGATAATTATCGGATAGACTTCAGAATTATCGGATGAAGGATGACAAGTATCGATTATTGTTTAGTATGTAACGACGAAAAAAAAAAAAAAAAACCGAATACCTACAAAAAAAAAAGGTCATCCGACATTCAGTATCGACATTCACCTAAGTACCTTATCCGAACAACTAAAAAAAAAAATAAAAGATCATCCGCCATCCAGTATCGACATTTACCTCAGTATTATCCCTCCTCCCTACCCACCTACCTCCCTACCTACCTCCCTACCTAAAAAAAAACAACAAAAAAAGGTTGTCGCTTCTCCCGCTCAAACTTATTACTCAATAATAATCGCCTGACACACCCATAATTATCGAATCACAATTATCGATACTTATCGGATCCAAAAACAATTATCGATAATTATCGGATCAAACAAAGTTATCGATAATTATCGGATGAAAACTGATCGATAGTTATCGATAATTATCGGATAAAAAATTATCGATAATATTATCAGATCACAATTATCGAAAGACACTTATCGATAACTATCGATAATTATCGCACACCCCTAAGTCAAATAAGTAATTGCATATGAGGATTGAGGACCGGAAAAGGGACCATCAGTTAAAAGGTGTATCATACTAAATACCGGATATATAAAATAATAATCAAGCTTGTCTACTTTAGATGTTCTATAATGATAAATAAAAGAAATACTTCTGTTTTAAGAGTGTACGGATGCTTCAGAATGGTTCAAATATTACGTTAAAACACGGTAAACATTAGTAATCAACCTGAAAACAGAGTTACCAACTTAAAAACAGCTCATTTATTTCCTATCCAAAAAAGTAGGGTTTACCACTGATATAAACTTATTTCAATATTTATATTTTTTGTTTGCTCCAAGATAGACAGATATTTAAGTATACTATTGTTGTATTAAATATATTATAGAATTAAATTAAGTGTTATTATTTTTAATTGTCAATGAAACATATACTTTACATAAATAAATATGTAATTAAAATATATAAAAAAAATATTGAATAAGTTATGTGTATAGCTAACATGAAGCATCAAATTAGAAAATCACAGAAAATCGCACTTAATTTTTAATAACCAACACATACTAATTCAGCCCACATGCAAAATAGGCGCACAGTGACATCGAGTTGCGCAAACAAGGCCGTGTATTACTTATATTTATATTTATTCCAGGGTTCGAAAATATCCGATATTTATTATAAATATCAAAATATCGGATATTTATGATATATATCCGATATATATCAAAATTTTTAATATATATCGGATATTTTTATATTTGTATGAAAGCCATATTATTAATTTATTGTTTTTATTGCTACACTCCACCCGTTCAATATATACATATACACATATAAATAAATATAATATAATACAATACTTATATAAGGAATATAATAAATTTACATAAATTTACATAAATAAATTTAAGCGGGTGGAGGATTACGCCCCGGCAGGGAGATCAAACGGCCGGGGGTTAGGGCTGTAGGCTGAGAAATCGGCGGACAATCCTAGCCGAGTCGAGTAATACCGCCTTCTGCATCCTGGCTGCGAGCGAACCGTCACGGATACCCAGCTGCCTCAGGTGGTGAGCGAGGCTAACCGGGATCAAACCGTTGGCAGATATCACGATAGGGATGATTTCAGTGGATTCAACACCCCACATGTCGACAATCTCGTGTGCCAAATCCAGATATTTACGCTTTTTCTCTGTTTCGGCTTTCACGAGGTTCTCGTCATGAGGGATGGTAATGTCCACTAAAAACACCCTCGACTGTGCCCTATCCATCACCACGATATCAGGCTTGTTCGCCAGTATCGTCCTGTCCGTGGCGATAGGCAGGTCCCAGTAGAGCCGGACTCCGTCGCGTTCGAGTACTGGCGCCGGTGTGTACTGGTAGTACGGCACCCTCTGTTCCAGGAGACAATACATTAGAGCAAGCTCTTGATGAAGAATCTTGGCCGCTTGGTTATGTCTGTGCAAGTACTCAGTGTTGGCAAGCGCTGAACACCCCGAAAGCACATGTCTGAGTGACTCGCCGGGATGACGACAAGCTCGACAGAAGTCGGGAGTGCCATCCTTCAGAATGTGCTTCCGGTAGTTGTTCGTCTTAACCACCTGATCCTGTATTGCACAGACAAAACCTTCGGTTTCCCCAAAGAGGTCCCCGAATCGCAGCCACTGCACGGAGGCCTTAACATCCACGTGAGGTGCGTGGAGCGCCTTGTAAAACCGTCCATGCAGCTCCTTCTCCATCCATACGGTCTCCCGGTCAGAGGTGCTAAGTACAACCGGTCTTCGCCATTCCTCTTTGGCCAGGGATAAGGGGGTGAGACCTTTGTCACATACTACAACATCACCATGCATAGCGCTCTCCCTCCTCGTTTCAAAATAGGCCCTGAGGCTGCACACCTCCCGGTTATGCATGGACTTGGCGCTTAATAGGCCTCGGCCACCACACTTCCGTGGGATGTACAGTCTCATGACCGACGATTTCGGGTGATGCATGCGATGGTGAGTCATAGTCGTGCGGACTCTTCTGTCCAGGGCGTCGAGTTCGGTCTGAGTCCATCTGAGCACGCCAAATGTGTACAAGAGAGTGGGCATGACCCAGCCGTTATAAGCTCGGACCCTGTTGGCGCCCGACAAGTAGCTCCGAAGAACTTTTGTCAGCCGTCCAAAAAAGACCTCGCAAACCGCCTGTTTCATATCCACCTCCTGCACCCCTATGCATTGTGACATGCCCAGATACCGGTATGATTCAGCTTCGGAGAGGGTCTTGAAGTTAGAAAGCTCTAGGCTAATTTCAGCCGATTGCGTCACCTGTCCCCTGTCCACATGCACGACCGCACACTTATCCACTCCAAGCTGCATCCTGATGGAGCCGCTGAACTCAGTAGTGATTTTCAGCAACTCCATAAGGCGTGCAGGATTAGGTGCCAGCAGCTTGAGGTCATCCATGTAGAGAAGGTGGGAGACTTTAGTACCTCCTCTCCGAAACTGAAAGCCTGTCCCCGAACGCTCCAGCAGAGTGCTTAAAGGGTTCAAGGACAAGCAAAACCAAAGTGGGCTCAGACAATCACCCTGGAAAATACCCCTTCGTATCCGTATTCGGTCATCGGCACCCGTCGTCAGTCTCTCGCCCTGGAGACAAAGGATCGTACTCCATTGCCCCATGCATACTTCGAGGAAGTCTCGAACTGCACCGTCGATCTTGTACAGCTCGAGGACCCTCAGAAGCCATGAATGAGGCACCGAGTCGAATGCCTTCTTGTAGTCGATCCAGGCAGCAGAGAAGTTCCGACGGTTGCGTTTGACAAGCTGGCCCGCAACAGAGTCAATGATAAGGAGCTCCTTTGTGCCGCGGCCGCCTCCACGGCATCCGTTCTGAGCTACAGACAAGATGTTAAATTCGTCAATATGACGAGAGATCTTGCAGCTCAGAACGGATGTCAGTGTCTTGTAGATGGAAGTCAGACACGTTATGGGGCGGTAGTTGGTAGGATCCGCGGTGTTGGTGGACTTAGGAGCTAGGTGAGTGATCCCAGTAGTGAAGAGGTTCGGAAGCGTCTTCCGCTCTATCGCCTCTTGGTATTGTCGAGCCAAGGTCGCATGGCATACCGAGAACCCTTTCAGCCAATAGTGATGCAGGCCGTCGGCCCCCGGACTCTTCCAGTTCGGTGCCCGCCGGACCGCATCAGCTACGTTCTCCGAAGAGATGGCGATTGGGTTCATCGGTTCGATTCTAGCACATGCTTCCTGAACCGCCGCAATCCAAGGGCCCTCCTCATGCTCTACCTCCCGTGACCATATGTTTCGCCAAAAGGCGACGAGGTCAGCCGTATTCGGTTTTGGGGAAGTAGAGCACGGCGTCGGGTTCTCCAACTTCCTGTAGAACCTCTTCTGATCACTCACGAAGAGGCGATTTTGTCGGAAGCGCTCAACTCTCTCAGAGTACCTACGAATACGCTTCCCCCATGCCGCGATTCTCTGCTTCAGGCCGTCGATGCGCTCCGTCAGTTTCTCAGCTATATCAGGCTGGTCAAGCCTGACACCTAGCCCGTTGAAAGCTATTCTAACGGAGCGCACAATCCTTGGCCTAGTGTTGCCCGACCTGAAGCTTTGCAGTCTGCCAATGAGGGCCCTGGCCAGGCTGATACGGCGTTCTATTCTCTTCTTCCAGGCTGGTACGTCACTACTCTTATTAGTAGTGCGTCCAGGCTCCTGGGTCTTGGCTCCAGTGAAACGGTGTACCGCTAGAGCGGCACCGAAGAGAATAGAACCCGTATCATCCAAGCCCAGACTGCCATCCAAATATGGAGGTAGCAGCCTGTTAGCTGCCTCAATGGCACCCCGCGTCGCAGCATTAAGGGGAAGTCGGGAGAGTCGTGGTCTCTGTTCTAGAGGAGTGCTCCGGATCTCGGAAATCGCCTCCTCCAAAATCCCTCTCATCTGCTCTACTTTTTGGGAGACTGCTTCTTCAGCGATCGCATCTACAGGCACTTCGCTACGAACGCTTTCCTGTTGCGTTACAACTGCGTTATGCTCTGTAGACACGGGTTCGACTTCAGGAGCAGCCTCACGTCGTAATCGTATTTTATTGTCGTAATTTATTGTTATTATTATTATTTATGTATACTATTTGCATACGTGTTACATAAACATAATTAATTATTTAAAAAAAAATGGTTGTCTGTAAATTCGGTTTACAGACGATAATTTTTACGTGATAACGTCATAAGAATACATAGATGTAGAATTGTATACTTTTATGAATCGAATTGAATTATTATCACATACAATGATAGTGTGTATTACTTTATATAATATATGATAGTGTGATATTCAAGATTTTCCAATCTGAGTTATTTTGTTAAGGATAGGAAGATGATAGGAAATCAAGGGGAGTGTTTCAAGTGGTACTCTCTACCAAAGGCCATACCAAACAAGTGACAAATCACAAAACAGTAGGGGTGTGCGATAATTATCGATAGAATTATCGAGCAGTATATTTATGTACAGTACATTGTGTATCGAGTATTTACGAATTTACATTCGTATGGAATGGAAATGGAATGGAAAATTATCGAGTATTTACATACTCGATAATTTTCCATTCGATAATTATCGATAAGTGTTATTCGATAATTTTGATCCGATAATTATCGATTAATTTTCATTCGATAAATATCGATAACTATCGACCGATAATTATCGATAACTTTCGTCAACTATCAATAATTTTTATCCGATAATTATCGATAACTGTCGCCAACTATCGATAACTTTTCCTCCGATAATTATCGATAACTGTTCATTCGAGAATTATCGATAAAACGATTCGATAATCATCGATAGTAAAATTATCGATATTTTTTATCGATGAATATCCCTACTTCTACCAAAAAATTGACAAATCACAAAACAGTAGGGGTGTGCGATAATTATCGATAATTCGTAACTACTCGATAATTTTCCCTTCGATAATTATCGATAATTATCGATAAGTGTTATTCGATAATTATCGATAAGTGTTAATCGATAATTTTGATCCGATAATTATCGATAACTATCGACCGATAATTATCGATAACTTTCGTCAACTATCGATAATTATCGATAACTGTCGCCAACTATCGATAACTTTTCCTCTGATAATTATCGATAACTATTCATTCGATAATTATCGATAACTATCGATAAAACGATTCGATAATTATCGAAAGTAAAATTATCGATATTTTTTCCGATGAACATCCCTACAAAACAGTTCGCGTGTAGATTGCGTGGCGCCACTGTCTCTTTTACTCGAACGCGGTCCGATGGAGTGTAAGACAGAACGCTTAGGCTAATCGTGCCTCTCTATTGCTTGTTCTGCGCTCTCGCTCGCTCGCGTAACGTGACAAATTGGTGTCATCTTTGAAAAATACCCGATAGCTTTCATCAATTTACTAGACGTTATCACGTCAAAAACTAAAATGCTTGTAATGTTTTATTTATTTCGGTACTTAAAATCTGACAAATGAAACCAAAACATAAAAACTTTTTCTAGATCAGGCAAAATCAACTAAAAAACATAAAATATAATATATTAAAAAATCAACTTAAAAACAGCCTTTTTACAATTTCTACTCAGTCAATACCTACACTTAGGTAACAAAACAGGTTTTTAATTTCAATTTTGATTTCGATTTTGATTTTGGTCTTAATTTTGATTTTAATTTTGGTTTTGGTTTTAATTTGGAATTTTAATTTTGATTGAATTGTAATTTAAACTTAGTAGGTATTGATTGGATTTAGATTTTAATTGTGACTTTAATTAAATTTTAGTAATTCCAGTTTTTGACAGAATTTTAGTATTGATTTTGAATTCTTAATTTTAATTTGTAATTTTCAATGAATTTTGGTATTAATTTTGAGTATGATGGTTTTTAATCTTTAGGTAATTGAATTTTGTCGTTGATTTCATTTCGATTTAAATTTGTTATTATTAACGGTTATAAGAAAACTTTGTAACTAACACTATATGGGCTGGTCCTGAATTAAAGTTTATTATTATAAAACAAAAACAATAAACATTACAAATAATAACTCTAGAATATAATCAAATAAGTCTTTTAGTTACCAAATCAGTTATCAGTCATTCGTAACACACTGTTAATTTTCAATATAAAATAATAAAATAATTCCGTATTACGGAGTTTGTTTTAACTCTACTCCAACACCTTCTACATTTGGGAAGTAGAAAATTAGAAATACAGTAACAAACGCCCAATTTTACTTAATAATATAAAAAATTTAAACCAATTTTGTATTGATATATATCATAAAAAATCATTTGATATATGTCGGATATATATCACGATATATATCATGATATATATCCATTGATATATATCCTCGAACCCTGATTTATTCAGCCTGAAAATGATAAGTTAGGGTTGGAATGTGATCAACTTTACTGCAGGTTTGCAATATTTTGTAAAAATACAAATATTTGTCTCCAGCAAAAATCAAACCTAAGATCTCCGGTGTTAAGGGGACTACTCGTACCACTACACCAGAACGGTTTGTCATCAACACCTTGTTCGTACATTTTGTTGTAGTCACAAAATAATATAATACCTGATTTGTAGCAGAGATGCTGGCATTACATTCACCAGCCGAGTTGGACAAAGCAGACCAAGTGAGATACATGACGTAGAGAGAAACCACAGCGGATTGTAGGAGACCGGAGCGCGGCTGGTATTCTTGTACTGACGGCAAGATTGAGATAGCACTTGCACCCACCACCAGAATAAGATTGAATGAGATGAAGAACTTGGACAGATCGCATCCATTGGGCTGCAACGTAAAGTAACAAATAGTACTTATTGATTCGGAAGATTAATTCTTACATGAAGAGTTTCTAAATAATAGTGTTTACCCACAATACTCTATAATATGTTATAGGTACAATTTATGCAAGTTTGTATGAGATGGCTATTTTTTATAAAATAATTTAAAGTACATGAAACATTTAATTTATTGTAACAGCCTATATAAGCCGTCGCACAGCTGGGCAAAGGTATCTTTTCTAATATGAAAAATCTTCAAATATTTCATTATTTTATACATAGTTCAATGTAAGTTAGAGGATTATTTATAAATGTTTCTTCCTTACCTTGGTATAATAAACATAAAGAAGAACAATGCCGGTAAGTGTAAGTGCGTAACATGTCAACATTGCTAGCAACAACGCCGAGTACCAACCACGAGATTGCGATTCTTCATAGTTTGCTATAAAAAAAGTTATGAACGATATATCAATGCCGTTAATATATACAAGTAATTTGTTTGTAGTGTCAAAATCCATCTAAATTAAGGTTTTTTTTTTTTTTTTTTTTTTTTTTTTTTTTTTTTTTTTTTTTTTTTTTTTTTAGCACATCCAATGATGTGACATCCCTCAATAATTTAACTTCAAATGGAAGCTAGTCTTGATCTTTTAAGTCGAAATATACTATTATCAGTATCCATTAGTTTTCTAGCCAGTTGGTTTTCGTGCCGTTCTAATTTATGTTTGTAGGCTTTACAGGAGATATCAATCTCCTCCTTGATTGTGGGTATTTCCAAGTATTTGTGTATTTCTGTATTTCGGGTAAACCAGGGAGCATTACTTAAAAGTTTTTAAGGCTTTATTTTGAAACCGTTGAAGAATCTCAATATTGGAGTTGCTGGCGGATCCCCATAGTTCAATTCCATATATCCATACTGGTTTTATTATACATTTATATATCAACAGTTTATTTTCTAAGCTGAGTGAGGACTGTCTTCCAATTAGCCAGTACAGGTTCTGTAGCTTAAAGTTTGCCTGATCTCTTTTGGCCTTTATATGGTCCTTCCAGGTAAGCCTCTTGTCAAGGTGCATCCCTAGGTATTTGACAGTAGTGTGCTGAGGCAGGACAGTTCCATCAAGTGTCACTGGTGGGCAGTCACCTCTTTTTAATGTAAAGGTAACATGAGTAGATTTCGCAGCACTAGCTTTTATTCTCCATTTCCTTAACCATGATCCAACCTTTTCTAGATGCCTTTGGAGGTTTTCCGATGCTATGCAGGGATCCTTATGGCAAGATAGTATAGCAGTGTCATCTGCGTAGGTAGCAGTTAAGACGTTATCGGAAGTGGGTAAATCGGCAGTAAAAAGTGTGTACAGTACTGGACCGAGTACAGATCCCTGAGGAACCCCAGCTTTAATGTCACAAATAGGTGACATTGAATCTTCTGTTTTTACTTGGAACATGCGGTCCTGCAAGTAGGATCTTAAGAGCATATAAGCAGTATTGGGAAAGCAAAGTTTTGCTTTGCATTTGAGACCCTTATGCCACACACGGTCAAAAGCTTGTTGCACGTCAAGGAATACAGCAGAACAGTATTCTTTTCGTTCCAATGCTTGGCGGACCGTAGAAGCCACTCGGTGTATCTGTTCTATGGTCCCATGATGCGCACGAAATCCAAACTGGTGTTTCGGTATAATATTTTGCTCCTCAAGTATCGGATGAAGCCGTCGCAGGAGAAGTTTTTCGAAAAGTTTTGACATTATAGGGAGAAGACTAATTGGCCTGTATGAAGTCACCTCTGTGGGAGGTTTTCCAGGTTTGAGAATCATATTTATGATGGAAATTTTCCATAAAAGTGGGAAATACTTAAATACCTTCTTAAACAAAGTTGTCAGAAGCACAATTCCCTTCTTTGGTAATTGTTTTAATATTTCCGCCGTTATAAGATCAAACCCTGGTGCTTTTTTATTCTTAAGTTTTATTATAGCCTTTCTTACTTCAGCTGGTGTTGTCAATTTCAGGGGTAAGGACATTTGTTGGTCGCTATTTAATAAATCATCGATCTCCCTTTCAGAGTCCATGTTGTCGGGTTTGTTCGGCTTAAATGATTCTCGCAAAGAGTACGCGAATAACTCAGCCTTCTCTGAAGGTTTCCTTGCCCAGCTACCATCAGCTTTTCTCAGTGGAGGTACATGGTCCTTGGGTCTTTTCATAGATTTGGTCATTTTCCACAGTGAATAATCTTCCGCTTTGCTTGTAGATAAATTTCTAAGCTTGTCTTGTAAGGTGTTGTTTTCATTTTCTTTTAGCATCTTTTTTAATTTCTTTTGTGCTTTATTGAGTGCTCTTTTGTCCTGTCGGTTTCTACTTGTGTGCCACTGACGCCTTAGTCTTCTTTTTACAGCTACCATGTTCCTAATTTCCAAAGTAAAATCTTGACCTTTGTCTTTAAAACCAATGTATGGAGTTGATAGCCACGCTGCTTTTTGAATTAGATTAGTTACGTACCAAGCCATATTTTCTATGTCTCTATCTGACTTCAAAGGTAACAACAGGTTGGCGTTGTCGTCAATGTAACTTCGAAAAGATTCCCAGTCAGTTTTATTATTGTACAATAAATCAGGCGGTTCTTTATATATAACAGTGGTACTTATTGTACAAATGACGGCTGTGTGGTCAGAGGTGCCATCCAGACATGATTCGGTTTTGAAATAGAGTCCTGACATTCCCTTCGTAATGAAGTCTATAAGGTCAGGAACTCTGCCAGTATCTGTTGGCCAGTTAGTAGGTTCACCCGTTGAGTGTGCACAGAGATGGTTTTTATCAAGCGCCTTCTTTAGCTCTCGTCCCCGCGGCGTGGTAAGTCTGGAACCCCAGTAGGTGTTTTTGGAGTTCCAATCTCCGCCTGCGATAAATTTACAACCGAGTGCGCGAAAAAAGTCGGTAAACATTTGCTCTTTGATTGTATGTGGAGGTGGACAATACACAGCAGCAACAGTGAGAGTACCCTGCCAATCATCAACTGATATTACAGAAGCTTGTAGGAAATCGTGACTTTAATTATTGTTGCAGCTCCGCCATGTGATGTTCCATCAGGATGATTGCTGTAGTATATATTATATCCTTGTATTTTAATAACTCTTTGCTTAGTTAAATGCGTCTCAGAAACTAAGAGAATATCAATCTTATTAAGGCTGAGAAATAGTTCAACTTCTGCCTTGTTAGGGGCTAAGCCGTTGACGTTCCATGTCGCAATATGAAGAAATTTCATTTTTGATGTTGGGCTATGAGTGTTGTGAGCAGTCCCATTAAGGTGCTCATTTGTTGTATAAGTATATCCATTTTTTCTGATTGTTTGATAATAATTTGCTCAAGCAAATTTGTTGGCTGAGGTTGTGCATCCTCTGTGTTTATTTCATTCAAGTGTCCTGCGACACTACTGTATTTGAGTGTAAGATGGGGGTTCTTATTTTCCATGTAATCATTCAAGGGTTGTGTAGAATATTTTTTTGTTTTGAGTGGCGGAAAATCTTGAATTCGTGGCGTGACAGGTTTTTGGCGCGTTTTATCTGATCTCGAAGCCGATACTGTTTTATTGTTTACTACCTGAGCCATTTTTCGTGCTCGTATTTCTTTATAAACCTGGCAGCCTTTATAATTGGCCGGGTGGTCACCAAAACAGAGTGTACAGGTAGCTGGTGTGTTCCTGTCTTAATTAAGTAAAAAAATTTTTACTTAATGTATATGGATTTTTATTCTTTATAAGCACAGTTAAAAGAACTCATTTACCGAGATGTCATCATGCGAACTCATCATTGCTTTTGTGCTTGGTACTAAGTTAGAAAATTTTGGGTAACCTAACCTAACCATAGACACGCATTATCAACACAGTTACTTGTTATGCTAAATTGTTGTCTGTCTGTAACCCGACTATTTTTCGAAATTGCTAGACAGATTAGAAAAGACTTTCACGGTTGGATAGCTGATGTTTACAGTACAAGAAATTGTTCTTATATTTTTAAATAGGCTCTACACACTTACATGCTAATTTATTTAATAAGGTTGTTGCAAAAATTTGAAATATACTTACAAACCCATTTTTCAGCCCAAGAGTGAGCAAAGTCAATGATCAATATAAGTTGGATGACGATGAAACAGAAGCCTCCTATCATGCCAAAAACCATCCATGTTGATGCAAACTGTCCTTCAGGTATGAAGAACGCGCCAATGATACCTCCGATAATAACCAAGTATTTGATACCCCAAAATCTAAAATATTATAATTATATGTATAGTTAACATTACATAATTATGCTAATAAAAAGAAAGAAAAAAAATCTATTACAATTAATTCATAGGGTTTTAATAAAATGAATATAACATTCAAATTATTGTTTTTTAAATCATTTCAAATATGTATATAACCAAAAAATAGCCACAAAAAAATGCACAAACCCATTTTGAATTCCAGCTCGTGGATCCTTTGATGATTTCACTCCTATCATTATTAATGCCATAAGAATAAAGAAGAGGCATGTTGCAAAACAAATCCTGGAAAAAAAAAATTGTTTTATAGTAGTTGCTTCTTCTGCCATTGATGATACACATGGTTTTACACTACCCCCAATGAAATATATATATTTTTTATTAATTTTATTTCACAAGCTGGCCTGATAACTTGCAAATTAGTTTTTAACTATCTTTTATACTATTTTTTTTTGTGAAAAGTTATTAAGCATCAAGATAGCAGGAGCAGATAGTATTGCAGATATAGAAGCAAAGACCATCTAACAAAGTGTAAGTATTTACATGAAATACAGGTGTAAAATTATTAAATTAACACACATAATATAACAGAATAGATAAAAAAAACTTGCATGTATAGTCAAGTCAATAATTCCCATATTAATATGAACAAGATATAAATACATGATGTCAAAATGGAATCTTTGCTAAATATTATTTGAGTTACCATTTGATATAAAATAATAAGAAACAACAAACCTGTAAACTGCCAAATAACCAACAGCTTGATCACAGTCAACTTTAAAGGTCCCTGGTACTATTCCAGTTGAATTTTGACAAAATGGTACCTAAAATAATAAAAGAAGTGACACATTTATAGTTTGTTATTATATTAAATTTGTAGTAGTATTTTCAAAGATATTTTAATTTTGGTATAGCTAAAAACCATATAATAAAGAATTGAATTGAATTTTCAAACACATCGTGTCGACAAATCTATTTTGTTCGAAATATCGATATCACAAAAAAGTAGAATATTGGTATGTAACCGTCTTATAGTTCTATCTATTACATTCTGTCACTCTCACGAAACCTGTCAATATTAATCTAATCTTATATAAAACAATTTTTAAGCATGTTTTTATTATAAGCTCTTATACTATTTTTAAGAGTATGACATTATTGATTCAGGTTACAGTGACTACCCTATAAAGTGGTTACTATTTAATTTGTTTAAAAAATTAGCAATTTAGTTGTTAAGATATAATTATATTATGACTTATACCTTTTTCATTTGGTCATGTAGTCCCGGTGCTAAAGTCACACATGCTACTACCATTACCAGAAGAAGCATGAGAGTATACATGAGGCGTGTAGATGTGGAATTGGCACATGACGGACATGCTGAACAACACAAAGAGCAGGCAGCACTACCACAACAGCAGGCCAGCTGAAAATATGCATTATTTAAGTTTAGTATAAACATTAGTCTTTGTACTGTACTGCATCAGTCTGTAAACAACCTACTGCTAAGCAAAGGCCTCTTCTTCATATAGAAGGATTGGAGCTTAACCCACCATGCTGCTCCACTGCGGAATGGTGGATAATTTCCCTACCATGAGTGATAATTTTTATCAGGTATCTGTGATAACAACCGTGACCAACGGCTTTATGTGCTCTCCAAGGCACGGTGGGGAAACTCACAAAGACATACACCCAGACCGGAAACAAATATTTGTACAAATACAAATATCTGTCCTGAGCGGGAATTGAACCCACAACCGAAGGCGTGTGATGTTAAGGGGACTACTCGTGCCACTATACCAGAACGGTCATCTACCTTAGTAATAATTATTGTTAATATTTTACATCTGTAATTTTTCTACTGATATGATCCTAAATAAATACACTTAGATGATTAAAGAAAGTTATATTATTATTACTGCCCTAACAAAAAATAATGCATTTTCAATTTTGTGTAAAAGAAGACTAAATTAATAATAGATAAAAGATAATATCATACTACCAAAAGATATAATATTATAGTTCATACATAACTTTCAAAATATATTCGACCTTAATTAAATTTTACATTTTTAAATTCAAAACTATTTTTAGATGTACAGCAAAAATCATAATATAATAATAAAGCAATTTTGGTATTAATAAAAAGGCAAATGATATCAAGTAATTGAGATATCTTTGTTTAAATTATCTTATTTACATAACTGTTCATAAAATCATGTCAACATTAACAAAATGTCTACTACATTGAGGTCATAGCTGTCTATGGCCTTTGTTTAAATAGTGTTTAATTTTCTTTTCCTTTTAACAATATTAATATAACAAACAAATGTTATTATATTAAAGCTTGTCTTCAGATTCTTCACCCGTTTAATGTTTTCGAAATATATTCTCGTTGCGTACAAAGAATTATCGATTTACCTGAGCTGCTGAACAAAGTCCTAATACTGCACCCATTGTATTTATAGATTAAGAGCGATAGTCATGAAGATCAAATTATTTTTTGGAAAAATTGATATTTGCAAAAAATATGACAATAAATTCAGAGAAAATGACTAATATTTTTATTTTTTAATCAAAGCGAAAACAAATTTATAATTTATTAGTATCTGACAATTTTGACATTGACATTTGGAGTTGCTACTTCAAACAAAAAGATTATCATTAATTTTATTATTTATTTGAAATGTGTGTATTTGATACAGGAAAATACAAATTGTTTAAGCAATATTTAATTAATGTTTAATATGTAATTTAATAAAAAATTAAAGTATAAATTTCAATTTGATTAAAAGGTAAAGGACAATGGCAGATCCCCTAACAAATTTTTGTTGGCATAAATTTCTAGCGTCTACTAATGAAAAATATGTGATAATATAGTACTTAAATTCCTGATCACTTTTGCCTAAAGAAACACCACCGAAAGAAGTAATGAATTGAAGATATTCCAGGTTGAACATTTAGAGGTTATGTTTCGACAACTTGTAGGTAACTAATCAAAAACTTAGTCAAATACATGTTAAATATAGTCCGAAACTATATTTTAAATAACTAGATATATTGATTACAAAACATTGTAGTAGGTATATCTAGACTTTTGACGCAGTCACAGAAAAATAAAAAAAAAATTATTAGACGCTTTTTTTAACCCTCAGGCCTAAAATATTTCACATTCCGGGATTTTCTTTGTTACCTATCCTTAGGTATTTCCTACTTAGGTACATCGGCGTTATCTGTAGATGATATAAAATTGACGATCGACAAAGACGTTCATCTTCTTAAATCATGAGCGCTGTAGGTCAACAGATCTAATAAACCCTGCTCTTAGAATTTCTAGAGTAGGTGGTCTGTCTAGATTCAGTCAGTCAGCATCTGTTTAGATTTTTCTGTAATGATAATCACCATACAATACATTTCATTACGAGGACCATCCACTTATCGTGCCCTTTGCAGCATGGGATCATCTTTTTATCAGATAATCAGATGACCAGCCCGCAAGGTCTTAACCAAATAAGAAACAGTTTACAATGGCACACAAAATGGTTGTTCCCTGTAAAAAATTAAAGTGCGGCCTCTATGTTAAAAAGCAGACTCTAGAAACCACTTATCTACAGATACGTGGTATAAAGACAGTGGATCTCATATACACAATTAGAGTATCTGCTCATTTTTTCTAATAGAAAAAAGGCATGTTTATAAAATAAAACATTATTTTCTTATTACGAATTATTATTGTATTCATGAAATAATTGGGCTTAGTAAATAAATAAATAACGCGTTATTCTTTGTAATAAAACAAGATTTCGGATTGATACAATAAAAATCGTGTAACGTGATGCAATATAATACGTGTAACGTGTAATATTTATTTAAAGGCAAAAAGTTCATGTATGTTAATGAGAGAAGATTTATTACCATGTGGCAACATTCAACGGAACCATCGTTAGTACTTCATATTCCAATGAAATGTCAAATCATTTTTACAATAATCAAATGTTTTTTCATTAAAAATGATATTTTTCCTAGACTTACACAGATCTTAAAAATATATTGAAAAAACGTAAGAAATTATTTTATTTACATTAGTCATTAAGACATTTATAGACGCTTGGGAACATTCAACGGAACTATCGTTAGGTACTTCATTTCCTATGAAATGTCAAATCATTTTTACAATAATCAAATGTTTTTTCATTAAAAATGATATTTTTCCTAGACTTACACAGATCTTAAAAATATATTGAAAAAACGTAAGAAATTATTTTATTTACATTAGTCATTAAGACATTTATAGACGCTTGGGAATTCTATCAACAACTTTTTCGCCATTGTCCTTTAAATCAAATAAAGTTAAGATATTTTCATTTAATTTTTTATTTCATAATCAAAACTATAGTGGAAAATACGATTTACATTGTGGAAGTGAGTTGAATTGGGCAGTCGAATGAATACTTATGGAATACGTAGTACTCGTCAGTATCAGTAGTATGAAAATAAGAGGCTTTTATTTAGTAACAGGTATTGAGTCCTGTTATTTTTGTGTAACAGTAACAGTGATAACAGATATTAGAATTGACCTGTTATACTTATTTGGCGTAGAGAGAGGCTGCCATTGAAAAGGAAGGATCCTTCGACCAGACGGTGTTGCGTCTGGTGGGCTACGCGCCCCTTAACGTTTTTTTTTTTTTTTTTTTTTTTTTTTTTTTTCGGAAGGACTTATGCTGTTGGCCTTATTGGCCTTTACAGCGACACCTCGGGGCGGACACTTTAAGGTCCAGCCTAGAAAAGAGAGCCTCCTTATGGGCGGCTCTGAAGTGCTATACGGGTCGGTTGGCCGGCTTAAGCGGCGCTATGCGGAGCGCTAAGGTGAACGAACTACTGCTCTACGTGCCTAGGCGCGTACGAGCCGTTGAACCCTATTTCTTCGTCTCCGTCGGCGGAGACGGTAGTGTGGTGTGTGGTGCGGTTGTGTACTGTACCTATCGGAGGGGGGGGGGGTTTGGCTAGCGTAATCGGGTCGTCTGGGTCGGTGAGCACATGAAGGGGGCGTCTACAGTGGTTTTTGAAATTACCGCGTAGTGTATTGTGGACGCATGACTGGGCTATAAGGGGGTTCGGATGGTTGCGCGCTTTCTCGAAGTAGTTAGCGGCTAACGTTTTGATATGCTTGGCGATCGAATCGATTTCAAAATCCTTATGGAGATCTATAATCCGAATGTAACACAGGGAAGCCGTGGCCTTCCGTAAGAATCTATTTTGTATGACCTGGAGTTTCTGAAGGAGCCCGGGCTCGCACCGGGCGAAAACTGGGCAACCGTATGTTGGTATAGGTCTAACACAGGTTTTGTATAGTGTCGTCTTATTTCTAAGAGACATTTTACTTTTACCGTCGATCATGAAATAGAGTCGGCTCAGCACGTGAGCGGCCTTGTTACGGACACATGTAATGTGTTTATTAAACGTGAGTCGTTTATCGAGAGTGACACCTAGGTAGGTGACTTGATCGGACCATTTGATGGGGGTACCGTAGAGAGTAATCTCATCCGGTCGGCCTAGGTAGTTCACTACCTTAACGAAAAACACAGCTGTGCTCTTATCCGGGTTTATTTCGATTCGCCACGTCCGAAACCAGTCGCCTACTGCGTCTGTTACAGATTGTAGTCGACTCGAGATTAAGTCCGGACGATTGGAGGATGTGAATAATGCAGTGTCATCTGCGTATAGGGCTAGTTTGACCGATTGTCGCTCAGCGAGTTCTATCGGGATGTCGTTAGTGTACAGAGAGTACAGTAACGGAGAGAGGCATGAGCCCTGAGGGACTCCGGCACGGAGGGTGCGGGGGGAGGATAGAGTGCCTTGATCTGAAGGTGCGGTTTGACAGATAGTCTCGTATCAGGAGTACTAGTCTGTCAGGCAGTCCGAGTTTGTGTAGTTTATAAATCAGGCCATTATGCCAGACCTTATCGAAGGCCTGCCCCTTAACGTTTGTTGTCGGGTTCTTGTATATATATTCAATTGCTTTGAAAACTTAGATAGCGCGATGTAGGATACGTCAGTTCATATGTGGCGTGATAGTTGTCGCTATATCACTCCCCCTCCGAGACCGGAGGTCAATAGCAAGTTGAGTCGTCCATACATTTTGTGATGCTTGCCGAGCCAGTGGAATGTTCCAGTGAGTCGGAACCAGATGCCGCATAGTTCACGGTGAGTCGGAACTGTCTGCGGTGATGCCCCAGTGAGTCGGGGTGGTGCAGTGCTGCGTAGTGGCTGGCTGCTGCGTCGACCAGGAGAGAAGTGCGTCTCTGCTTGTTGACCGGCCGAAGTGCAGTGAGCTGTGCCAAGGTCGCTGAGAAGGCTGTAGGTGATGACCAGGAATGCGCGTCCGCTGCATGCTTGTGGTCAGGATACCCGTAGTAGCCGTGGATGCTGGCTGGCTGTATGACTCGCTGCTCGAAAGCTTGAGGAAGTGATGATGACGTTACGATGACGTAGATTTGCGAAGGCTGCGCTGACGTTCAAGCTTGGGGTCACCAGTTTGGCGTAGAGAGAGGCTGCCATTGAAAAGGAAGGATCCTTCGACCAGACGGTGTTGCGTCTGGTGGGCTACGCGCCACTTAACGTTTGTTGTCGGGTTCTTGTATATATATTCAATTGCTTTGAAAACTTAGATAGCGCGATGTAGCATAAATGTCAGTTCATATGTGGCGAGATAGTTGTCGCTACACTTATAACACAACTCTAGTTTGAATAGAAGATGAGACCGAACGTGTATATGTATATACACGTTATATGTATGTATTTGCAATATTTTCTTAGCGTTTTCAGGAAAACTAATATCTCTCTATATCTATAAAATCCGAAGAAACTTGTTCCCCGACACTAATACATCAGTGTGCTCAGAAATTATGTGCTTTACAGACAATTAGACATGGGCGTTTTCGGTTTTTAGAACAAACGGCTATGTAGCCGATATTGAGTTTTCGTATCGATATTGAAAACCGTTTTCAGATATCGATATCAGTAGTAATGTTTTGCTATCAGTTGCGTAACGTAAACACAAACCGAAACAAACGCAAACTGTTGAACACTTGAACGCAAAGGTTAAAACAGTTTAAATATAAATTATAACAAGTCGCTAAAGTTATTTTAGGTTAGCTGTTTAGTTTGAGTAGGTAGTTAGAATGGCGATTTTCCGAGAAAACCTCCCAAAACAAAATTTTTTGAAAAATTACGCCTTATGGTTATAAAATATTATAAAACTTATAATATCTTATAAGATTATATCTTATATCTTTAAACGAGCAATTCTTGTATATATATAATCTGAATCTCGGAAACGGCTCCAACGATTTTCATAAAATTTAGTATGCAGGGAGGGGGTTTCGGGGGCGATAAATAGATCTAGCTAGGATTTATTTTTAGAAAATGTCATTTTATTCATTTTTTATGCAATCAAAAAATATAATTAGAATACGAAGGTAAATTTCGCTATCATTGATAAGCTTATAATAGCTCTGATGGGAATCGGGCGAATTCGAAATCAGAAAACTCGGGTTCGAATCCAGGTGCCTACAGACTAATTTTTTTTTCCTTTTTTTTCTTCAAGTTTTTCTTCTTTTGTGAGAAAAACTATTATTGAGAGCTCTTTTTATTTTTTATTTACATAACCAGTTCCTATTATTTTACTATTATGTCGGTAAGATCGAAAATATTATTTATATTTCATCAGTATTTAATGTATCTAAAAATAATTTAACCGAGCAAAGCTCGGTCATCCAGGTACTTTTAATATAATAATATGTTTATGCCTTATAAGGCATACTTCAATAAAACTAAAAATGATTCGTTTGACAAAATCTTTCGTAAATACACAAACTATTTTATTACGGCAACTAAATTATCATAACCATAAAAGACTCGACTTTATTGCTGAAACTTGTAGTTATATTTTGCGATGTACATAGTTGCAAACCGCTAAATAGGATCGAAAACCATATTCGCATCATCTCTTTTATTCAGTATTAAGTTATCGTTATAAGAAAGAGATGCAGATGATTTGGTTTTAGCTGTCGCGCCGCTCTTAGCCGTTGCGCGCCCGTAATATATCGTCACCGTTCTACAGTTTCGTGTTCGCGCTCAAGTTTTCGTTGGTTATTCGAAAACGGTTATGTGTTTTGGTTTATCTATATGATATGATATGGGGACGCGTAACCGATATTAGTTACGTTTTGATATATCGGTCTCATGCCTACAGACAATGCTATAAGGTATAGTAAGGTATGCTATAAGCTTATGTGAATCAGAAGGAGGCATATTTTTGGCGATGAAGACGTTGTTTATCGTATGAGAACGAAGTTTTAGATGAGAACGATGTCTACTTTAGTAAATAGAGTAACTGAAGAATTTCGACTGCTGAACTGAAGAACTGTAGAATTTCGAGATTCCACAAAGTAACGTGCAAAATCTAGTAACAAAAATATCTAGATTTAAATCAAGTTCCTAAGTATGTAAATACAGAGGAATTTCAACATCAGCACGTATGTCTGTAGCTGCAGCTTGCAATTATTTTGCATGTGCATTGCAATTGTCATCATATTGACAATTTTTTTAGCATCTGCCTTTACTAATGCCGTTTGCGAGAGAAGCTTCACTAAACTAAAATTAATAAAAAATCATCTGAGATAGAAAATGTTTACGTTGAGACGATCATATTTAGCTATTTTGGCAATTGAACATGAAATTTAAACATAAATTTTGATATTGGGTACGTTCCCGGTTCTCTTCTAATTGAAGATTTCTTTAATTTAATAGGAACGCATGGGCACGTCATACATTCAATATGCGCAGAAATGCAGATCCACCCACTGAAGACACCACAGAGTACTATGTCTATAACGGGAAGACACTATTGGTTTCCATTGATGCTAAGCATCCCGCCCATTTTTAATAAGCGCTGAGGTGTTGGGCGGTATCTGTGGTGTTGGGCGGTACCTGTATTGTTAGGTGGTATTAGTGAGAGGAGTCTGCGCTTACGCAAAAAACGTGTGTCATCAGTCACAACTGCATAATAGCTAATAGCTGTCCTTTTCTACGCATCGTCCGCTTCATTTTAAGTCTTTATTATGTATAAGACACCATCGAAGATGACAGCTATGAATAAATCGCCTTCTCGTTCAGATTCTGATTTACGCAAGTCCAGTTTCGACTTTCGATGAATTGCAACCAGGGCCGACTTCAGAGGTTTGTAGGCCTCGGGGCAATAAAGGAGTGGAGGCCCCTTGGTCTAGGGATGTTCATGGGATCGAATTATCGAATTATCATATATCGTTAATTATCGGATGAAAATATCGATTATTTTCTTGTCTCATAAGTTCACAAGAAAAACAAAACGTCGTTGCTTCTATCTAAATTCGAAATAACAGGGGATCAGCCAAATTTTCAGAAAGTATTTTAAATTAATTTTTATGGATACTTATTGCCATAAAAAATAAAATTTTATTTATTTAGAGCCTTTTAGGTACTCAAAATCATGTTTTAATATTGCTTGTTTAAAAATCCCGCCAAAACGCTATTTTATGTATGTTTATCTTAGAGCGCGTGACGTCATCTGTAGTCATAAAACAGCTGCATGAGCATAAGTTCAGGAGAAGTTTTGTTTCGTGATTTTTTATTTTTCTTATGGAACGAAAAAAATTATCGATGGTGTGCAGTACTTCAATGTACGAACACATCAAAAAGTACTCCAAATAAAATATTCATTGATGTGCCAAGAAAACTAAATATACGAAAAAAATGCTCAGCCTTAGCGAGTAGAACGTGTGATAGAATGAACTAATTTTGATGTAAGTGTACAGTAAATAATTATTACAAATAAATATAATGAAATGTGCTTAAATTAATTTCTGCCTCGCTAGATGAAATTTATTTCTCTTAACTTGTTCTGGTGTACTACGAGTAGTCGCCTCAACGCCTCACACCAGCGGTCGAGGGTTCGATTCCCGCTCGGGACAGATGTTTGTATTTGTAAAAATGTTTGTTTTCGGACTGGGTGTGTCCTTGTGGGTCTTCCCACCGTGACTCGGAGAGGACGTAAAGCCGTCGGTCCCAGTTGTTATCATATACATCTGATAGCGATCGTTACTCATGGAAGAATATTATCCGCCAACCTACAGTCGAGCAGCGTGGTGGATTAAGCTCCAACCCTTCTTTTATATGGAGAAAAAGTCTTCGCTCAGCAGTGGGTGGTTTTCAGGCTGATAAACTACAGTAGTAGAGGAATTTTTTCAAGTACCTAGTAGTTTTTTTTTTTTTAGTTTATTATATTCATTTCATAGTTAAAACTAAACATGCTAATTAAAATATATACTTTTAACATGTAACAACACGTATACATTTTTCTAAGTGTTTTAAATACTATTTAAAGCACTTGTTTTAAACACTTGTTTAAAACAATGCCAACACTTTTTTTTTACGCTGGGAAATGCGTTTATGCATCCCGCCTACTATAAAGGCGACGGGTATGTGGGACTCGCTGACAGCGGAGCCAGAATACCCACTAAAACCCAGCGGTGCCCTCATCGTCGTAGTAGGGCGCCACGGGATCGCTTTCGCATGCAACCGTGACGTCCCGACGGCTGGCCCGCCTCTGCGGGCTGCCTTCGCTTATAAAGCGCTCGCGGGCACTGGTGGCAAGTGGGAGGATGTGGTGCCCTCTCCCACTCTATTGCGGAGGGTGGAAGAGTGCATATTGGCGTCTCCTCCTCCCTGGTCGTCTTCTGCAGAGCGAGTCAGCGTGTGCGGCTGCTTCCCGCTCTCGCTCAGCGGCCTCCTTCAGTGCCATGACCTCCTCACAATATGAGGTCACGGCCGACCAGCACCTCTCGCTGTCAAGCATGCAGCGGACCACACTTGACAGCGAGAGGTCTCCGCCTATCCGCCACCAGGGCCCTGCGCTGGGGCTCCCAAGCGGCGCATTCCTCCAGGGTGTGACGCGCCGAGTCGATTGGCGCGCCACACTCGTGGCAAGCAGGAGTGGCTTCTCGCCTAGCGATTTGGTGCAGGTACTTACCGAAGCAACCGTGCCCGGTAAGCACCTGCGACAGCCGAAGCGTAAGCACCCCATACCACCTGACCCAGCGACGAAGGTGTGGACGTATAGCGTCCACCGTCACTGAGTCCGTCGCTGGAGACCCCAGGTCCTCCTTCCACCATTGGACCAGTGCTCTCTGAGCTAGAGCCCTGATCCTGCCGACTTGGTCCACACTTGGACGTTGGCCATTCGCTCTCTGCCCGGACCGGAACTGGTACACCCTCGCGAGCACCTCCGCCTGGAGTTCCCAGGGCGGATTGCCCGCGAGAAGTGTCGCCGCCGTCCAGGACACCGTACGGTATCCCCGTATCACCCTTACCGCTATGACCCTCTGGGGTCTCATCAGGAGAGCCTTGTTATGAGCGCTAAGGGCGTCGACCCATACGGGAGCACCATACAGTCCCATGCTCCGCACTATACCGGTGTATAAGCGCCGGCAAGGGGAGTCCGGTCCGCCTACGTTGGGGAGGAGTCGTCCCAACGCAGCGGCGGCGTTCTGCAGCCTCGGAGCGAGCTGGTCGAAGTGTGGACCAAAACTCCATCGCCCGTCCAGGGTCAGGCCCATCTCATCTGGGCCCGAACGTCCACCTCCGTTCCGTGGACGGCGATCCGCGCACTTCGTTCTCGGCGTGGGCCGTGAAACAGGAGGGCCTCCGTTTTCGATATGGAGACCCTCAGGCCCAGCATAGCAATGCGGTCGACCGTTACCGACGTGCCGGCTTCTCCTCGGCGGGCTGTCTCTTCAAAGCTCCTCGCTCGGGCCGTGAGTAAGGTGTCATCAGCATAGCATATAACCTTCAGCCCGGGTGGTAGAGGTGCCCGCAACAACCAGTCGAAGCCGACGTTCCGCAGAGTCGGTCCCAGGACGGAGCCCTGTGGAACGCCGCTACCAACTTGACGTCGATATAGTCGGCCGTCGCCCCCATCCCAGAGGACCTCTCTCTCCCGAAGGTACGCCTCCAACAGCCTCTGGAGATAGTGGGGCACTTCACGAAACTTCAGTGCCTCCACGATAGTCTCAACAGGAATGCTGTTGAAGGCGTTCGCCACGTCTAGCGAGATGGCCAGGAGAACGTCTCCACTAGCCACCACCTCCGAGGAGAGAGACCTCAGGGCGTTCAGGGCGTCCAGTGTGGAACGTCCCGCCCTGAAACGAAACTGCGCGTCTGAGAGGTCCGGCCCCGACTCTTCGAGGTGCTGGACGAGGCGGGCAGCGAGAATCTTCTCAAGCATCCTGGCCGTCTCGTCCAGCAGCACAATTGACCTGTACGCAGAGGGAGAGTCGGATGGTCGACCCTTCTTGCGTAACGGGCACAACCGGCCCATCTTCCACGGCTTCGGGAACTATCCGGTGCTGAGGCACTTATCGAACAGGACCCGAAGCTGCCCTCTCAGTTGTTCCAGGGCGATGCTCAGAACTCGACCTGGAACACCATCCGGTCCTGGTGCCGTCCTCCTGGCCCTCAGACGATCCAGGGCCATGTTCATTTCCCTCTCGGAAATAGGAGGGATGGACACTTCGGACTTGTTCTAGGAGGACGGAGCCATCACGGGCAGAACGTGGCCCGGGCAGTGTGGAAAGAGCTCCGACACCACCCGTTGGAGGTGATCCGGCGGCATCGTATCCGTCACGGAGGCGCCCTGATCGCGCAACCTGTTACGCTTTGTTGTGTACGGTTGAGACCGGCCAGCAATTCCTCCCGGCCAAGGTCCTTCGCCTGGCTGATGGCGAGCTGCAGGGCCTTTTTTGCCTCGTGATAGGCGTTCTGCAGCTCGCGCTCCAGGGCCGGATTCACCCCATTACGCCTGCGGCAGCGCACGTACCGCCTGCGGGCCTCCATGCTTGCCGCCCGAAGAGCCGCTATTTCGGGCGACCACCAGTACACCGCACGCCGCTGCCGCGGGCGTCGCCGGACCCTAGGCATGGCCAAATCACAGATGGTCTCGGCGACTGCCGGCATACCCCAGCTCTAAGGGCTCGGACGAATGTCCCCTTACAAGCGAAGATCACACTCGCCTCGCTTGCCTCGTCGCTCGCCGTTTGCGAGCTCCTGTGTGGCCGCTTGCTACCCCTGCTGGATGCACTTGCATTCGCCAGCGAACCGTGACTGACATCGGATTCGACGCCAGTCATAAACTCCTCCACTTCTTCCTGATTTTTTTGTTTTTATTTAATTTTATCATTTTTGGTCCCACGAGTATGGGGGAAAGACGGCCCGCCCAGGCAGTGCCCCCTGGTAATTTTTTATAGAGGTTTTCTTCCTCACAGTCCGGCCGGTTAAGGCAAGACCCTCGGTCCCGCACGTGGCGAGAGACGCGACCACGACACCACGTAGCGAGATTACGAGAAGACGGTGAACGAGCAAGACAAACCCTACCCGTTCTGTCTGACGGCAGAGTGAGTGCACGTCCGATCCGTTCGTCCTCCGCGGCGTCACTACGCGCGAGCGCAGTGTCGCTGGAAAGCCCCCGTGGAAACGTGTGTGTTCCACTGCGCCATGCGGCCGCTCGACAGGTCGGCTCTGCATGAGCAGAGCAGTCCCCGGAGCACAGAATCACATATTTGGCGTTCCCCCCAGTCGGTCGTTAGCCGAAGGCGGCAGCAGCTCCATAACTGTGGAGTTGCTGCCGTCTACGTTTCCAGGGTGCAACACGAAGAGGTCACCGACAATAGCACCCCAAACAATGCCAACCCTGGTTATGATACTAACACAGAAGTTTTGACATTTCGAAATTCAGCGTTACAAAAGTCTGAATTAATTGTAAAGAAATTGCTAATCGTAAACATATGAACTCTGGGAAGCTTTTAAATCGATTACCGTATCCCAATTTATCCGTAATATTTTAGCTACTTTTAGAATTTCAACCAAAATTATGGAAATAGCTGGAAATAACGGACTGAACTGAGTAGGTAGTACTCGTGCAATCAATGATTGGCCACAGATGACGTCACGCACTGTGATTGGTGTTTCAGTACAGTTTAAAAAATATTGTAAATAACAACATTATATTTCTTCATTTTAAAATACTTAAATGAATTATATTAAATTATAATTAGATAAATAATCGTCAAACAGTATATTTATTTAATCTAAGCACATTTTAGATTTTATTCTGATTGCTGTCCGATCCCCTAGGGGATAGGACAAATTTTCAGAAAGTGTTTTTTTTTTTAATGTGTTATGTGTTAGTTGAATAGGCAAACTGGCAGACGTGCCACCTGATGGTAAGTGGTCGACGTCGCCCATGAACATAAACTAGTTTACCTGGAACTAGCCCAGCCAACTCATTTATGTGTTGCCTATCCTGAGACATATGATGTTAAGTCTCGGTGCCAGTAATTACACTGCCTGTCTTGCCCTTCTTTCCGAAACACAGCAAAGCTGTTTCACGGAAGAAATAAGCAATAAGTTTTAAATTAATTTATGGATACTTAATCCCATAAAAAATAAAACTTTATTTTTTTAGCCGTTTAGGTACTCAAAATCATGTTTTAATATTGTCTGTTTAAAAATCCCGCGAAAACGCCACGCTATGTCATCTGAGAGCGCGTGACGTCATCTGAGGTTTTTTTTTTGAGCTGCATGAGCATAAGTTCACGAGAAGTTTTGTTTCGTGGAGTAGATTTTTTATTTGTTCTTATGGAACGCAAAAAATATCGTTGCTGTGCAGTACCTCAATGTATGAACACATCAAAAAGTACTACAAATAAAATATTAATTTGATGTGCCACGAAAAGCAGATAAACGAAAAAAATGGTTAGACTTAGCGAGTAGAAAATGCAACGAAATGAATTTCACCAATTTATTTAATTAAAAGTCTATATCGGATTTTATCGCGTTTATTTAAAACTTTACAGTTTAACAATATTTTAAATTATTTCCCGACGTTTCGGACCCTTTACAGCGTCCATGATCTCGGGGCACTGACGTGGTGGGTGTCCGAAGAATGAATTAATTGTTACATACGCCGCTTTTTATACAATTAATAAAAAGCGATAAAATCCGATATAGACTTTTAATTAAATGAGTAAAATTCGCGTAAATATAAGAGACCATGAGAGAGAGTATGTTCACCAGTTTACTTTTGTGAAGATCAATTTGACGTAAATATACATTAATTACTACAAATAAATAGAATGAAATGTGCTTAAATTAATTTTTAGTAAATATATATTGTTTTCTCTCTACGGTCAACTACTATTATAGATTTTTTCTTTTTGTATTTTTTTTTTGTGTAGTGTTGACAGTATTCTACTTGTGACGACCGTTCTGGTGTAGTGGTACGAGTAGTCGCCTTAATACCCCGCGCCGGCGGTGGCGGGTTCGAATCCCGCTCGGGACAGATATTTGTATTTGTTCAAATATTTGTTTCCGGTCTGGGTGTAATTATGTCCTTATGGTTCTCCCCACCGTGTCTCGGAGAGCACGTAAAGCCGTCGGCCCCAGTTGTTATCATATACACCTGATAGCGATCGTTGCTCATAGTAGTATATTATTTGCCAACCTACAAGGGAGCGTCGTGGTGGATTAAGCTCCAACCCTTCGTCTATATGAAGAAGAGGCCTTCGCTCAGCAGTGGGTGGTTTACAGGCTAGTACAGTAGGTACAACACATATATTGTGTAATATTAGAGGTTATTTTTCAAGGAGGTATTTTTTCAAGTACCTAGGTATTTATGGCAAATAATATATTATTATATAGTTATAATAGTAATACAGAAGTTTTCACATTTCGAAATTCATTTTCACAAAAGTCTGAATTACTTGCAAAGAAATTGCAAATCAGAAGCGTATTCACTCTGGGAAGATTTCGATTGTCGGCTTTCGTAAATCCTGTTTTTATTATAAAAAACTGGTTAAACACCACGTGACAGCTTTTAAATCGAGTACCGTATCCTAATTTATCAGTAATCTTTTAGCAACTTTTATAATTTCAACAAAATTTTGGAAATAACTGAGTAAACTAAGTAGATAGTACCCATGCCGTCAATGATTGGCCACAGATGACGTCACGCACTGTGACTGGCGTTTTAGTACAGTTTAAAAATATTGAAAATAAAAACATTTTATTTCTTCATTTAAAAATATTTTAATGAAGTATGTATATTAAATTATTATTAGATAAATAATCGTAAAACAGTATATTTAATTTATCTAAGCATATTTTAGATTTTAATCTGATTACTGTCCGATCCCCTATTCTACCCAACTTCTAAAAAATAACGTTAGCAAATGTAGTGTTGATTTTTCATTCTCGAAGGTTGATTCTTTAAATGTTCTAAAAGCATTTAAGAGTCTAAATATTAAAAAAAACCAATGATCTGTGGGACATTTCACTTAAACTAATTAGTACTATCATTGATGTCCTGGCTCCGTACTTAGCATTAACTTTTAATTTTTTTTTTTTTAATGACAGATAGACAGGCATTTGACCGCTATCTCACCTGATGTTAAGTGACGATGCGGTCGAAGGTGGAGCATGCCTGCCTAATAACAGCCTATTCACTCTGGCCTTGAAGGCACCCAGGTTGTATCGTTCGGTAAACACAGACGCGGGCAACGAGTTCCATTCCTTAGCCGTGCGCATCAAGAAAGTAGTGCCAAAGCGTTTTGTGCGCGTAGGTGGCATATCAATGACATAAGGATGGAACGATCGACCGCGCCTAGTGTCCCGATGGCGGAAGGTTGTTGGGGGAATTAGATCGTGCAATTCCTTCGCACACTCACCAAAATATATTCTGTAGAACACCGACAGACGAGCTACCCTACGCCGATGATCGAGACTCTGCAACTTGGTGTCTGTCAGAGTAGGGTCACCTATGAGTCTCTTAGCTCGTTTTTCCACCGAGTCCAAAGTTGCCAGTTGGTATTTGGCGGATCCATCCCAAAGGTGGCAGCAATACTCCATACAAGACCGAACTTGTGCTTTATACAGTTGAAGCAGCTGTTCTGGAGTGAAGTATCGCCTGACCTTAGAGAGGATAATAATGCTATTAATGAGGGTTCTTTTCCAGATTTGCTAAAATATAGTAAAGTTTTACCAATTTTTAAAAAGGGACATCGTAGTGATCCCAGTAATTATAGACCCGTTTCAATATTACCGTCCTTAAGTAAAATTTTTGAAAAAATTATACTAAATCAATTTCTTTTCCATTTTAATGTTAATGGAATTTTTACAGTGAACAATATGGTTTCACTAGAGGTCGCTCTATAACAGATGCCGGTGTGGCACTTCTCAAACATATATATGATGCTTGGGAGATGTCACAAAATGCTATTGGTGTATTTTGTGACTTATCTAAGGCATTTGATTGCGTGGACCATGGGATTTTATTAAGTAAACTAGAATATTACGGTGTTAATGGTAAAGCTCTTGATCTCATTGCTTCATATCTATCTAATAGAATTTTTGGCGTAGAGACCAGAGGGATGTGCGTCTGGTAGGCTACGCGCCACTTAACGTTTGTTGTCGAGTTCTTGTATATATACTCAGTCGCTTGTCGCTACATCACTTCCCCTCCGAGACCGGAGGTCGATAGCAGGTTGAGTCGTCCATACATCGTGTGATGCTTGCCGGGCCAGTGGAATATTCCAGTGAGTCGGAACCAGATGCCGCATAGTTCACGGTGAGTGGAAACTGTCTGCGGTGATGCCCCAGTGAGTCGGGGTGGTGTAGTGCTGCGTAGTGGTAGTCGACCAGGAGAGAAGTGTGTCTCTGCTTGCTGACCGGCCGAAGTGCAGTGTGCGATGACCAGGAATGCGCGTCCGCTGCATGCTTGTGGTCAGGATACCCGTAGTAGCCGTGGATGCTGGCTGGCTGTATGACTCGCTGCTCGAAAGCTTGAGTAAGTGATGATGACGTCACGATGATGTAGCTTTGCGAAGGTTGCGCTGACGTTCATGCTCGGGGTCACCAGTTTTTGGCGTAAAGGGGGTGCCTTTGAAAAGGAAGGATCCTTCGACGAGACAGATGTGCGTCTGGTGAGCTACGCGCCACTTAACGCTTGTTGTCGAGTTCTTGTATATATACTCAGTCGCTTGTCGCTACAAATTCAACACATATCAATAAACGGAACGAAGTCTTCTGGATCTGTGCTAAAAATGGGAGTTCCACAAGGATCGATTCTAGGTCCTTTTCTTTTTTTAATATATATAAATGATCTGCCATTCTATGTTAAGGATATTTGTGATATAGTGCTTTTTGCAGATGACACATCGCTTATATTTAAAGT
The DNA here is from genome assembly GCA_036937285.1 of Euphydryas editha. Classification (NCBI taxonomy): domain Eukaryota; kingdom Metazoa; phylum Arthropoda; class Insecta; order Lepidoptera; family Nymphalidae; genus Euphydryas; species Euphydryas editha. The sequence continues at coordinate 10,625,016 of JAUPFZ010000004.1, forward strand.
TGATAGGAAAAAAGTAAATTATGATGACGTGAACAGTTCTTTGTCTCGAATTCAGGATTGCTTTAAAACAAACAACCTCGTTTTGAACGCCAAAAAAACCAGGTGTGTTGTATTTTCGTTGCCTAATGTTAAACATCCAAATTATAATTTAGAAATAAATAACGATAGGCTTATTGTTAATGATACTACAGTATTCTTAGGGATAAATTTGAACTCAAAACTTCAGTGGAATTCCTATTTGTCATCCTTCAATGGTAGACTCAGCTCCGCAGCATTCGCAGTTAGAAAAGTGCGACAACTGACCGACGTTGCTGTTTTGTATAATATATGCGCGCTGCGTTTAATATATTTTAGCTATTTCCATAGTATTATATCTTACGGTCTGTTACTGTGGGATAATGCTACAGATATTGAGACTGTATTTATTTTGCAAAAAAGGGCTATTCGTCGCATTTACGATCTTGGAGCTAGAGTCTCCTTACGGAATATTTTTTCCAAAGATAGACATATTAACAATTGAGTCGCAATATATTTATAACAATATTATAATATTATATATTCACCAGAATATGCATTGTTTTGAAATAAATAGTAGATATTAATACGCAGTGTAAACACTAGAAGGAATAACAAAATTGTAACTCCAAGCTTCCGACTGCGCAAAGTAAACGCCTCCTTTCTGGGTTTTGGTATTCGCATGTATAATTTTAAGTTGAATCCTAATACTGATATTGATTTTATTACAAGGGTTTCCTCTAAAAATAGTGAAAATAGAAAAATAAATCCTATTATAGTGCAGTTTTTGTGTCGATGGAAAAAGGATGACTTTTTGTCGCCTGTGCGAAAGCTTAAATTACGATGCGAGGACTTAGGTTTCACTTCTCATAAAAGTATTGTTTATTTTAATGATCATCTTACCAGTTCCAACAAAACTTTGTTACACTTAGTTAAAAAAGCTGCAAAAGAAAAAAAACTATGAATACGTGTGGGTTAACTCGTCGGTGTCGTAGTAACTCAAGCCGGTTTTACACATACTTACCCACAATGATTTAAAAAAGATTGTTTAGGAACAATTATTTTTTTCGATGTTATTAAATGTTTAGTTATATTTTTTTGGTCACATTTTATTATATTTTTGAATCGATTGAATCATATTACATTATTTATTTTCAATAGCGCGGGTAAATTGTTTTATGTTTTAGTACTTTATTCATGGCAAATACTATGTATTTAATGTTTTTTATTGTATTATAATGGTGCGATTATTGACATTGAGACATTTTTGATATTCTTTTGTATTTGTATTTCATTATTTATTTTCTATAGCGCGGGTAAATTGTTTTATGTTTTGGTACTTTATCCATGGCAAATACTATTTAATGTTATTTATTGTATAATGATGCGATTTTTGACATTGAGACATTTTTTAATATTCTTTTGTGTTTTAGAAGGATAATCTTTAAATTTAAAATACTTAAATTTCAATTACTCTTGGGCAATTAAGATAAATGTTTATGTGACATTATTTGTTGGAAAAAATGTATAACACCCTAAATATTTTTTACCAAAATGTTCGTGGATTAAGAGCTAAGACTAATATATTTTTTAGAAACCTGATTCAGCAAGAATATGATGTGATTTGTTTAACTGAAACTTGGTTAAACGAGGGCTTCCTTGATGCTGAAATTTTCGATAGTCGATACACTGTGTACAGAAGTGACAGAAATTACACATTTCGTGGTGACAAGATGGGAGGTGGAGTATTAATTGCTATAAACTCAAAATTTTCTGTTCTCTCATCTTCATCTATCATATTAACATATAATGCGGCTGATGCCATCAGAATATCTATGTTGTCAGGCCCAGGTCCCTCCAGGAGGCTGCTGCACATTTTCTGCTGTTACTTTCCACATTGTAGTTCTCATCATGAAGTGTTGTGTGAGTTCTTTGATATGGTTTCCCAGGAGAGTTTAAGCTGTCCGACAGTTTTATGATTTTGTGTGATTTTAACGTTTCTGGGGCCAATTGGTTAGGGTCAAGTCGGGGTAGATTTGTGAATATTACTAATTATATTAATGATACCACTCTGGTCGGCTCTTTATATAATTTCTTTAGTTTCACTGATTTTAAACAATACAATTCAGTCTTTAATGCCAGCGGTCGGCTTTTTGACTTAATAATTTGTAGCCAAGAGTGTCTAGTTGAGAGAAGTAATTTTCCTTTAGTAGGAGAAGATGTTCACCATCCTGCGTTATTTATTCGTATCGAGCGCCTTAAACTTAAACGGGATGTTTTTATGCCACGTAAAATACAATTGTACAGACAGGCTGACTATGATTCCATAAACGACGCTATACAGCGTGTTACCTGGTATGAAATTTTTGATGAGTGTGATACGTCTCGTGCCGTTGATACTTTCTATCGGGTTATTAATTCAATAATTTCCGATCTTGTCCCTATTAAAGTTATAAAGCATTTTAATAATTTTCCATGTTGGTATTCCCGCGCTTTGATTAAATTGACTAGAGAGAAATTAAAGTATCACAAAAAATGGAAGGTGTATAGCAGATTAGCTGACTATGATACTTTCTCTCTCTTACGTGAACGCCAGAAGTTTATGCAGGTGCAATAACAAAAGAAACAGAAAGTTAAGGAATCTGCAGCGGATGCACGGCCTCTCACTTAAAGTGCACCTCACAAATATCCGAGGTCTGCACTCTAATCTCGTTCCAGTTCACCACCATCTCGAGACTGCCAAGCCGCATCTGCTCTTGCTTACGGAGACGCAAATCACAACCCCTGCCGATACGTCATACCTCCACTACCCAGGTTACATCCTGGAGCACAATTTTCGACCCAGGGCTGGGGTTTGTTTCTTTGTGCGCGATGATATCTGCTGCAAACGTCTCCGTAACCTAGAGGATCCCTCTTGCTCATCTATCTGGGTGCTTGTGGATACTGGCATAGAACAAATTGTCTATGTTGGTGTCTACCGTTCGCATAGCGGTGACCAGGAGACAACAAGGCTCTTCCAACATCTAAGTGAGGCCGCCGACGTGGCTCAACAAAGGTACCCCACTGCGCAAATCGTCTTTCTGGGGGACTTTAAAGCCCACCATGAACAATGGCTGTTCCCGTACCAGAAAACTGACCATGCTAGTAGAGAGGCGTACAAGTTTGCCTTGTCCATGAACCTCTCCCAGCTGGTTGACCAGGCGACTCGAGTACCGGATGTTGAGAACCACACAGCAAACTGTCTGGACCTTCTGCTGACGACTGAACCGGACCGATACCAAGTGTCTGTTTCAGCCCCTCTTGGGAGTTCTGACCACTGTCTGGTAAAGTCCGTCCTTACGTGTCCTCCACCCGACTCCAACCCTAGAGGAACCAGGTGTGGCGATACAAGTCAGCGGATTGGGATGAGATGCGACATTTCCTAGCATCTTAACCTTGGCTGCTAGTCTGCTTTTCTTCAGGCGATCCGTCGAGCTGCGCTAACGCTGTTGCTGAAGTTATTGGACAGGCGATGGAATATTATATCCCATTCTCCGACCGGCCCTCTGGCATTAGAGCTCAACCTTGGTTCAATGCTGTCTGCTCGAAAGCTGAGGCTAAAAAACATTCAGCATACCACGCTTGGTTAGAAGCCAGAAACCGCAAAGCTCCGGATACGCGAAAAAAGAAGAAAGCCTTTAACTCAGCGGCTAAGTCCTGCAAAAAAGTGCTCAAAAAAGCGCGCTTCAACTATATAGGCCGAGAGGGAACTAAACTCGCTTCGTACCCATCGGGCAGTAAGGCTTTCTGGTCCCTGGCGAAGTGTGTTGAAGCAAACTTTTGTCGCTCCTCACTTCTTCCTCTGCAAAAACCTGACGGAACACTGGCACACACGGCTGTGGATAAGGCAAATTTATTTGCCTCTCTATTTGCCGAAAATTCTCGTCTAGATGCTGGTAATAAAATTCCACCTCAGTTACCTCCTTGTGGATGCAAAATGCCTGTAATTCACATTTAGCAAAAGGAGGTTCTCAAAACACTACGCAGTCTGGACGTGAACAAAGCCAGTGGTTCTGATGGTATTCCTGCTATTGTATTGAGAAATTGCGCAGCTGAATTGTCTCCAGTCCTGACACGTCTGTATCGTCTTTCTTTTCGATCTGGGATTGTTCCGAAGGCATGGAAGCTCGCGAACGTACAACCCGTACCCAAGAAGGGAAGTCGTACTGACCCTGCGAATTACCGCCCAATCGCGATCACCTCCATCCTTTGCAAGGTAATGGAGCGTACTGTCAACAATCGCCTTCTCGCATACCTGGAAGATAATGATCTCCTCAGCGATCGGCAATACGGATTTCGCAAATGCCGCTCTACTGGGGATCTTCTCGTGTACGCTACACATCTCTGGGGGGAAGCCCTCGATAAATATGGTGAGGCCCTTGCTGTCTCACTTGACATTTCGAAGGCATTCGACAGGGTCTGGCACGATGGTCTTATAGCGAAGCTTCCTGCTTATGGTATTCCCACTAGTCTATGTACTTGGATCTCTGATTTCTTGAGGGAACGGTCAATTCGTGTAGTTGTTGATGGCTGCTCGTCTGACCTATTGACTATCAATGCCGGGGTACCCCAAGGATCTGTTCTCTCCGCAACACTATTCCTGCTTCACATAAACGATCTGCTTAAACCCGGTATCTTTGGGTACGCAGATGACAGCACTGTCGCGGAGAGATACTTCTCCAGTGCAAGATCGAGTCAAACAGAAGTGAACGATCTTAGAGAAGCAATGGTAAACCGTGCCAATCTTACTCTTCAGGCTGCCTCCGATTGGGGTGATGCCAACCTAGTGAGATTCAATGCTTCTAAAACCCAGGCGTGTCTCTTCACCGCTAAAAAGAGCCCGTTTAACCTGGCTCCCACTTTCCGAAATGTACCTGTTCCATTCACTAACCATCTTGAACTTCTCGATATAGACTTATCGTCCAAACTCAATTTTGGAAACTATATCGAATCCAGGGCTAAGACTGCTTCAAAAAAACTGGGCATCCTCTCCAAGGTCCGTCACTATTTCACACCGGACCAGCTGCTAAGTCTTTATACAGCTCAAGTCCGCTCCTGCATGGAGTACTGTTGCCATCTGTGGGATGGTTCCGCCCGGTATCAGCTCGAAGCCCTTGAATCTATCGACAGGCGTGCCAGGAAACTCATTGGCGATGAGATGTTTGCTTCAAGACGGCTCCAGAGCCTCGAACATCGCCGTCTGGTTGCTAGTCTGTGTGTCTTCTACAGGTTGCATTTCGGTGAGTGTGCACAGGAATTGCACGAATTAATTCCCCCAGCACCATTCCACCATCGAACGACACGACGTAGACGGGGATTTTATCCATACGTGGTCGACATTCCTCCGGTTCGCACCTCGCGGTTCGCATCTTCTTTCATTATTAGAACTGCAAAGGAATGGAATTCTATTCCTGCGTCACTGTTTCCCGATACGTACAATTTAGGGATTTTTAAGGCAAGAGTGAACAGGCACTATTTAAGTTTGCGTGCTCCACCTTAGACTTCATCTTTGTTTACCATCAGACAAGATAAAGATCAAACGCGCTCAAATTATTTGATTAAAAAAAAAAAGTGAATTATTCGGTGCAGGATTATTTAGCTGATAAAGATGTGTGGACTTAGTGGCGCTGTATTTCATGCAAGATATTACTAATTTTATACTAAAACACAGTTTATATATTATTTTCAAAAAAGTAACTTCGGAGTTTCTTGCCGATTCTTCTTTGCAGAATCTACATTCCGAATCGGTGGTAGCTTTACTTTTACAAAAAAATAAAAATAATAATCACTAAAATATAAATTTTGTAAAATGACGATTCGAAGGTGCCCATGGGGCCTATTTGAATATAGTTATTTTTGATTTAGATTTATCTAATCGTAAGAAACCAAACTGCACAAAGAGTCAACGCTTACAAGCAGGTACTTAGACTGCATTGTAAATGACCAAAATGATCATAGCGTAGAAACTAAGTGCCGGATAGAGCAGGCACGCAAAGCATTTATGAAGTTGCGCCACTTACTCTGCAACCGATCCTTAAAGATCTCTACCAGGGTGCGTTTGGCACGATGCTATTTTTTTCGGTTCTTTTGTATGGTGTCGAGTGATGCACATTAACTCAAAATACGAGCAATCGATTAGAAGCATTTGAAAAGTGGGTGTACAGAATAATTCTGAGAATATCATGGACGGATAGAATTTCCAACGAAAGGGTTTTGCAGATGGTCAACAAAGGGGCAGAAGTTTTAAAGATAATAAAGCAACGAAAACTGCAATATCTAGGACATGTAATGCGTGGCGATAAGTACAAATTGCTCCAACTAATAATACAGGGGAAGATACAAGGAAGGAGACTACCTGGAAGAAGACAGACCTCTTGGCTTAAGAATATCCGGACACGGTGTAGATTGAGTAGGTACTCGATCCTTATACCCTGCAGTTGTGTGTAAGGTCCGAATAGCCAATATGATAGCCGACCTCTAGTAGGACATCACACAGATGAAAAGTCCAGCAATTAATAGCTAGTCAGAACAGACGCATGGATCGCTTTGAAAATCTGTTTCTTGAAATTAAAAAACAATATTCGTTAATCGAGAATAAGAATAAAGAAATAGAAAATTCAGTGACTTGCTTGTCCAGTCAGTTGACATCTTTGGAGGTCAAAATGTTTGGTTTAGAAAAGGAAAAAAGCTCGATGGCTACACAATGTGTGCACTAGAAGATAAATTGGATTCTCTAGATTGAAATTTCGTCAAATCTTGCATAGAACTGCGCAGTGTTTCGAAAAATAGTCATGAGACAAAGGACACTCTCTTTAATATGGTGAAATACTTATCGAAAACTCTGAATATTAATTTATAACCGACCGATGTTCGTGACGTCATTAGGTTTTCCTTCTAAATAAGAAAATAAACATTATAATGTCATGATAGAATTTTCAAACACTTTGATTAATAATCCAGTCATGAATTAAGTCAGGAAGGGTTAAATTCAGTTTTTTCATAATAACTCGGTTTTCCGTTGATATACGAAAAATTCGTATATCAACCCTTTTTTCAAGATGGCGGGAAATGCACAAGGAAATTTTGGTCGACAATTTGAAGTTAAGCTTTTCTAGGCCTCCCCTACGTAATATCCAAAATTTAGCCTTCTCGGTTAAAATGCATTTCCAAATGTATATAATGACAGGAGTATAAGTCGCATTTCTTAAAATATGCTAATAGTCCAGTCATTTTAGTAAGTTCACCTCGGAATTCGAGATACCCAGCTGTAAGTCTGTAAATACTTGTATATTGACACCCTAAAAGTTGTCTCAAAACCTACATATTGTAGGGTGTAAGCAACTATTAAATTTCAAGGTCAAAGGTCACAAAAATCGGTTTTTTGCGCTTTTTTTGGAAATATCTCATTTCCCATGGGTTTTTTGCTATTTATATTTTTATCAATATTGTAGAATACAAAATTCTCTACAAATTTTGTTTACAAAAATTTTTTATACGACGATCCGTTTTCGAGATAGAGGGCGGAGAGCGCGCGGTCACAGCATCACTTCAGGTCAACCGGTGCCTCCGGTCGAAACGCGCCATATATAGTTGATGAACTATCAAGAAATTAATGATTATAAATATTTGTCAATTTTTATTAACTATTATATTATATTTTATCATTTTTTTCCTTACCTTTCCACTTTTTATTCAGTATTAATTTATTTAACAACACTTACCTGCCCATGTAATTGCAGAATTGTTAATGAAAATATAGGAATTATATTTGAATTTTAACCTAATTAATAGTAATAACTTCTTACATGATGAAAAAAAAAACAAATAAATTATTAATTAATCTTTTTATTAAAAAAATATCATTCAATACATTTATTTTTATTGAAAGTAAAAAAAATGAAATAAAGGGTACAAAAACTACAATTTATAATTTTAATCATCTTCTTCCTCTTCATCGTCGTCTTCTGGCTGCTGGTAAATTTCAAACTGGTCTTCATTATCGTCTTCAACGACATTTGTCTCAAGTTCTTCCATGATTTCGGGGTCAAAGGTTCCATCTTCGTTAATGTCGCTCTGATATGGTAGAGCATTGAGAGAAGCTTGCCCATTACATTGGCCACAAGCTAAAGAGCATTGCAAGCCCGCTTTCCTGCATCCGCATCGCGAACCACAACCACTCTTGCAGTTGCAGAAAATTGTATTTAACTAATCTTCTGGAGCAGGTGGTAAAATTGTCATGATAGGCTCCAGAAAATCGTTTCGCATTACCCAACCCCATACTTGGGGTTCCAAATCATGTCCTAACCAAGTTTGAACTTGATAATAAACACGGTTGAAATGTTGATGAGCAGCTGCACTTGTTGGTGGAATATTTGAAAGCTGCACAGGTTTATTAAGTTTTGTAGACTTGACGTAATGCACATAACGAAGATGATCGAGACTTTTCACAGATTTCGGAGCATTATAGACTGCCAATAAGGTTTGAGTTCCACCCTCTAATAATCTCTAGGCCGAACAATTTTCTTCCTCAAATGCTGCAGCTAGTTCATCCAGATTTGTCAGTTTCTCAAAAACTTTTAAAAATGATTCTTTTCCCTTTTTAAAAAGCGCAGAAGTTGTGTCACAGCCACTTAATGATGACCGCGCGCTCTCCGCCCTCTATCTCGAAAACGGTTCACCGTATAAAAAATTTTTTTAAACAAAATTTGTAGAGAATTTTGTATTCTACAATATTGATAATAAATATAAATAGCAAAAAACCCATAGGAAATGAGATATTTCCAAAAAAAGCGCAAAAAACCGATTTTTGTGACCTTTGACTTTGAAATTTAATAGTTGCTTACACCCTACCATATGTAGGTTTTGAGAAAACTTTTAGGGTGTCAATATACAAGTATTTACAGACTTACAGCTGGGTATCTCGAATTCCGAGATTCTTACCTAATTTATGCTTAAATGACTGGACTATAAGGAATTTAATAGACAGAATCAACTTGATAAGTTAAACACAACACATATATAAATTGGCGTCCTTGCTGAAATCTCCAATTTATGTGGCGACACATCAGACTCACCAGGCAAGAAGACTATTTTTTTTTGCACGCAATTATGCTAAAATGGACAACTTTACTTACTGTTGGACTTCAAATAGCCGTGTTATGATAAGAAAAGATAGTAATTCTCCTTACATAATAGTAAAGAACGAAAATCAACTACAAGAACTCGTCAAGCCTAATAAGATGTGACTATGGCTGTATATAGTATTTTCCACTACTTTTTGTTATTTCTTTTGCCATGTTTTATATGGATTGTATTCTTACTACATACACATTATTACTGATACTCCTCACTTACACAACAATCACCTACAATACCTACTTTTTAAAAATAACGTATCATATTGATTTTAATTCATTAATTAATATATATAGCCTATTCCTATCTATATTTACTTATATTGTATTCTCTTGAAATTTCGTTTAAAGTGTATAATAATATTATTTTACATACATTGCTAAATATTCGAGTTTGTATTGTGCTAAATATTCTTTATTTGCTTGAGTTTCGCTTGGCTTTGCATTTATTTAACCCAATTTCATCAATCTTTATCAATGCCTAATCTAAAAATATTAGATCATTAAATTCTAATTTCTTTAATAATGTAACCGTTTTAGAACACTTACCCTTTGACAATGAGATCCTGGTCTTAACGGTGTGTTGGTTACCGTGTAACAATAATGAAAAAATACCTCATTTGCTCCTCATGCCATACTACAAAACACCTTAACCAAAGTGATTGCGTTGTGGTTTATGTTAAGTCTGATGTTTTCTTTACTTATGATGAGCCTGTTTTCCACCAACCCCACTGCGACTCTATTCTATGCGTAGCATCTGGTGCTATAAAGGGATATTCATGATCGCTATGATTTACTCGCTTGTGAATGAAACCATGATTTTCCAAGCCGATATAAGCACGCCATATATAGGTAGATATTTGTGGTAGTGCTTTCAGCTACATGGTTTTTAATTATAGGTATTTAAACATTTATTATAAAATATAAACAATTATATTATATTAAACATAGATGTATAAGGATATTAAAACGAAATTATGCCGATAAACGGTCTAATTTTGAGGTTAGTTCTATAAGATTTATTTTTTGTTTTTTTTTTTCAGTATTGTGAGTGGTATGGGGGAGTAAGGTCGACCCCCCCATTTTTTTTACCTTAGATAGGAAATTAGGAAAACATAGCCTAAGTTTTCCTTATTTGATATTTTTAATAAGTTGTTGTCTATCATAATTTTACTAATTTAATATACAAACAAAAAAATATTCAACTTGACAAGAGGAAAATATTAAAACAATTTAATTTAATCTAAAGTTTATATTTGTAAATTTATATCAATTATTAACATGAACAAATAAATATAAGGTCAATAGTTGTTCCATACAATATTTTGGATCGATATATTTTTACACAAATAGGTAATTTTAATTTCCGTTACTATTTCTATTTAGTTACATGAATAATAAAAATAATAATAGAATAAATTGAATCTGCCAATATTATTATATATCTGTAATTGGTAATTGTAGGATCGAAATAATGCCACAAAAGTACTAATAACTGTTATATTTTTTCAAGACAAATTTATTCTAAAATTAAATGAGGTATAATAATTTAGACAATTAGTCTATTTGAAGGAATTTAACACTTCACACCGTTTTTTTTTGTAAAATGTGTAGCATTTGTATTCATGAGTACCTATATAGCTATCTGTTTAACAGTTGATTCGTATGTGGTACACAGAACAATTACACAAAATAATATCTGTATTTATTTTAGGTATTATAGAGAGCTCTGAGCGCACTATCTGATAAGTTTACAAAACTTTTACATACGCGATGTACACAATCATAATATTACACTTATTATGTTTTACAATAATCATACGAAACTTCATAAACAATTTAATTAAGAATTATTAACAAAAACATTTCAATATAATATCTATAATTCTAAAATTAAAAATTTGGAACACATTCTGGACCTTCGCATTAGGTACAGTATAAAATAACATCGTCTAATTCTAACACGATCTCTGTAAATATATGCGCTCACATTCAACATTAAGTTATAAATAATAATCTAGAAGATTAATAAATAGAATTATTAATATCACAGTAGATCAACTGCCAGCTAGTTTCTACCTTTCCTAAGTTACTTAACTTTTATGTTTTGCACGGTACTTAAAAAGATATTAGATACTATTGATTTTAGGCTCAGTTGATAAAAAATGATAAAAAATATAGTGCTCTGAAGGTCTGATCTGACAGTGGCTGTAAATACTGCTGTGATATTGACAACGTGAAAATACTCTTACATTAATCCGTTTGAAGTAAAACGTTTCAAACAATACCCTTTGATTGATCATAACTTTAAATCCTTAAATCTAATGGTAACCATGAAACCGATGTGTCGATGATATGCTAGCATTGAAAGAAATGTGCATATCACCAAGTCAGAGGCATTAAACTAAACATAACGTAATTAACTTAAACTTGGGGGTTACATAATCGTAGTAGGTCTGTATTTAAATATATACAAAAGTTAAATAAATCCTTTTACTATCATGATCGAGTGGCAGAATACCATCGCATAGTTATAGTGTAATAAAACAGTAGTAATAATAGTTGTATATATTAACCAACAATATGGTCTGTCGTTAAATTAACTAACGCGTATAATCCTCATGTCCAAAATATAAACTTTTACACAAAGTACTTATAGTACGTACTTTATAGGAGACATATTTTTGTAAAATTTGATTGCCCACAAAAACGTTACTTATTGGTCTTTTGATATATAGAAGCATTTTTAAATATTAAACGTAAGAATATATTTATGTGTGAATCATAACTTTTAATAATAATTTTAAAATAACTTTACAAGTTTATAGCAAGGATAATTAATAGAAAATAATATTGCTTTAATTCTATATATTTTGAAACATGTATAACCTAGGTAGGTTTTTATTATTATGATAATTTCGATTAATACAGTTAAACATATGTAACTACTTGAGACCGGTACCATTAGTCTACTAACACTCTGCTTATACAAGGTAAGTCAATTAGCTATTCTAAAATGGCGAATTATATTGCTAAACTTACTCCTGTCGTTATAAGGTAGGTACGTTAGAACACTGATAAGGACAAGAAATATTACCGTAACCGATGGTATACAACACACGTAATATTTACACTGAAAATTGAAAAGTGAAATCAATAATAAACTTGAGATTATTGTAGAAAAGGCAAAAATAATTACAACTAAATTGGCTTTTGAAAAAATAAATAAACTAAAAATTATTGTAAATTGGTAATAATTTCATAGGAAGTATAAAAATTGGTTATCACTTGATGTAGTTACATCCAAAAGTCATAACAATATCGTAAAAATAACCTTTTTTTAATCTAATACAAAAGTTAATTCGCTAAGTACAACGATGTATTGGGTTTAAAATTGTAATAAAATAATAATTACCTAAAACTTAAATTTACTTAGGTTTTTAATGTAGACGGATGCAAAATCAAGCTATAATCATACTGCTCAGCACATAGTAAATAAAATTTAATTACTTAGAAGTAAATTAAATACACTCTTTTATTATAAATATACATATAATAAAAATCTATGAATGCGCATTCTAGTTCAAAGCAAAAACATTACAACATATAGACTTAGATGGGACTAGGGCTTGTCAACCCAACACTGAAGAATACAGTGGAGGAATCTGAATGCCACTTTCTATGATGTGTTTTTTTTTTGTATGGTAAATTTTTCATAAAATATTGATGTTAGCTTATACCATATTATGAAACAATAAAATTTTGGGAGAGGAGTGATTATGCATTCTTTGTACTGATATGGTAAAATATATTTTTTTTTATTATGACTTTGGTGTTGAGTGTATACAATATTGAGCAAAATTTTGGCGAAATAAGTTATTAGATACGTAAAATTATATACAGATAGCTTAGAAAAAATAAAATTGTCTTTATCTAAAATAATTAAAATACTTTTCTTATTTTTGTAGAAAAAAATTAATCTATTAAAATATACATATTATATGCACATAACTCTAATAGCTTCAAAATTAATTGAGATCTGCATTTAAAATAACCAAGCAGGTAGGTATATCGAGCACCACTTGGTGTAGGGATTTTGAGTTGAGTTGGTTATAAATTAAGTTTTGAGAAGACAAGAACGACTAATCTCACTCGCAATATCATGAACATCCATATTTTAGTGTCTATGAGTCTCCTTATTGTATTACAGTTTTTATCCTAGTAGCCTTTTTGTCAAATATGCCGATTTTCTATAACTCGTATTCGAAATACTGCAGGTAAGATTCTATCGAGTATGAGAAGTAAAAAACGTTATGTTATTCGGTAATTTTTTAAATATAGTGTATTAAAATTTTAATTGCCATAGTAACATAAGAAGGAATTAAAAATACGAAAGAATAAATAATAATCGAACAGTGAAAAACATAACAATTTGGTTAAACCTTTGATTTTATCGTTTTAAAAATTTAGAATCAGCAAAATGAACTTACCTTTAATAGGTAATATAATAATTTCATTGTACTTAAAATTATTAAATACTACATTATGACTTCAACTTAAAATACCATTAATAACTATTTATTGTTACACCTAAAACACAATTACACCTAAATCCTTACAATATGGCAGTTGTCAAAACGCTAGCTGAGTTGTTGCCTTATTCTAAAGTGATCATTTGGTTTCGTGAGCGCGGAGTTTCGTTGCGTCGAATTAAATATCCGGTGTCATTGCTAACATTGCTAACAACGAAATTAACATGATTTGTTATCACAACCATTATTGCAATGAAAAAATAGAATTTCTACACGTATTTGGTAAAATATGCAGGTACACCTCGTTATTTTAAAGATATTTTAAAACGCAAGGATAGCCAAAATAGTCTGTACATATTAGTTACATATATATTTGATTAGGTAATTTTGGTAGTTCTAGTTTGGCAAGAAATAAAAGTTGTTTAACATTTTGTTACTAATTTTAATATTTGTCGTTATGTCTGTTTTTTTTTTTTGTAACGGTGGGGGTAAGTTCTATATTATGACATAATTTGTTTCAATAATTCGTATTTTTTAATAAATTAACGAAGATCGTAAACTAATGTAAGTTCGAACTAAGATTTTAATAAATTTTTCTACAAGTTATACACCTGTAGGTGTTATTTGGTGTTAGGTGTTTGTTTCAGTTATATTTAAATCCGCAGTGCTTCTAGTGGTTTTCCGATAACGATATTATAAAACTCAGTTGACCATTTTTTTCTAACAAAAATTAAATAATTATCATAATTAAAAGTTTATGTTAAACAATTTGCAATTTGGATTATAAGTTTTACTGTTATCATTAAGAATTATTACATCTTATTTTATAAAACAACGCCTTAGTTTGCGACCTTGTATTTATTCCTTGCAATTAAACTCAAATCTAAACTTATGAAGCGACGAGATATTACTTATGTTTTACTCAAAAACGCTGCAGGTAATTTATATATGTTATGAAAATGGTAAGAATTTTTTTATTGGCACTAGATTTCATCTGTACCATAAGCACCAAGTCTCTGTTGTTATGAAAAATAGCTGTTGTAATTGTGAAACTTATAATGTTAATTGGCACAGAAGATTTATATGTTGATGTCCGCAATGATGTTTTTAGTTCATTTTCACGTCAATAAAATTCCAGTTTTATTTCGAAATACCGCGCTATTTACGTTAACGAGAAAAATACAAGATTTACAGTAATCATGATCTGTTGAAAGTGATATTTATATCATACAAAAATTTTAGTTTTACAATCACATTAAGTAACAGTAAAAAGCATTATCACTTTAAATTATGTACATATCCGAAAATTGCTTAAAATTTATATTTATGGAATATATTAAATATAATTCTCAATATAATTATCTATTTACAAATATAATCATATAATAATACTTAACAAATAATATTGCATCTCGCAATCGCCTTTACGTACTTATCTCGTCTTGTTTCCTTATTTTATCACAATTTTTGTCTTCGAGATGAAGCTCTGAGTGCTCAACAATAAGATATCAATTTCGATCACTTTTAAGAGCAGTGAATAAGCCATACTCGTGATGTTTATAACATTCACATGCATCAATCAGGACGTCATTGCTTACAGTTGTTATACATCTTAGCTTAGTTACAACATTATTGCAATATTGTATAGATATCACAACTTCTTGTTCAATATCGTTCACACTATTCTTGTTCAAAATTTCGTCATATGCGTAGGCAATAACAAACTTGATTTTAAAACGATTATATTAGCTCCTCGTTTTTATGCATTCCATATAACCATAGTTTTGGATTTTGCATAAAAATTTCTGGTATCGCCACGGGTATCGCCATCTAGATGATAAACTTTCACAAATCGCAATGTCGGCATCGAGCATCATCACATTGAGCCGCGGTCGCTTAGCTCTCAGGCAACACTGAGTATTGTCTCCTTGTTCGGATAAGACCAACAATGTATACGATACGGATATGTTCATAAAATTTATTTCTAAATTTGTGTAGTCTTTAGTCGAATCTGAGATAACTTATCGTACTAAATCATATTACTATATGTTTTATTCATTATTATCTATTAATTCAGTCGAAACCTATAATTAGTGATAATTATCACTAAAGTTTACTGCGACTGGAATGCTTTCTAACCGAGTCGACTTTGTATTGGCGCACGGCTGCGCAATAAGGGCGAGGGCAGCATGAAAACATTGTTATTGCATAAACTATAGACTCAAGGTACTCTGGACTAAACACATTTTGAAGACGTGGACGGATTCACTGACTTCATATTGATATTTTTTATGACTCATATTAAACAAGCCTTTATGAAATAATTAAATTAAATTTTTGATATTTTGTTTTCTATTTGATTGTTAAACTCATTTAAGTAGTTAACTGCGTAGTTATTTCTAAATATTCTTTTAGTATTTATTATATTAGTATTTTTTTGTAAATCTTCAGAAATCGATACACAAATATGTTAGGATTTTTTTTCTCATTAACTGTTTTTGAAATGTAATGTGTTGTTATTTTAGTTATAAAATATAATATGTATTGGGTGTTATTATACAATTTTATATGAACTGGAATAATTTAAGAATCAGTGACATTCAACAACTATTTTTAATCATAAATAAAAGATAAGCACGTACGATAGATGATGATAACAATGGTTTTCACACTGCGACGCATTGTTTCAGTCTAACCTTAACTCTATTCTTATCAATAATATTCACAGTCTCCGACCGAGAGCGACGCACATTTTTTATATGCGTGTCACAGTAAAGGCAAACCTACCACTTTACAAAAATACGTGGGCAATGTCCATTTATTTTGCAGTCAAAATACGAGTCACATTCTTCGAGAAAAAATATGTCTCCCTAAAACATGATAATTATAATATATTTACTCCGTATAAGTTTATATTAAATAAAAACTCATAATATATTTTATCCGCTTAGCCTATATAATCACGTCCTGCACACCGCATAGTCTTACCTACGAGAAATACTTCATATATTATTTCTATATTTAGAGTCCGAGGCAGTGAATGCTGATTACTCTATAGCAAAACGTTAAAAACTGCACAACATTAGTTTATCATAGCACGTGTAGAGGCGTGCGACCGGCGCATGCGCTAATCGCCAAAGCGTGTACACGCTTTCTTCCATTTGCATTGAGTACACCAGAGGTCACGTTGGTCCATACCGTAAACCTTGCGGCACTTTTTGTTATCTGAGCGAGGACGTCTGCCAGGGCTGCCTGGTGAGCTGCTAATTCCGGAAATCTTTAAGTGCTTCTGAAATATAAATTATTGTATTTTAATTTTGAAAAATTAAAGTCTAAAATTAATCAATGTCTTCATTATTTCAGATAAAAGTACTTAGTATTTACTAATTTAGTCATCCATAATCTGGAAAAATTATTATGATATTTGTGTACAAATGTAAAGATTATAGTCGACTTTGCAAATTTTTTTATAGAAGTAAAGTTTTGATAATATTATACTATTTTAAATATATCATTTACCGGCGAGTGTGAGCTTGACCAGGAATGCGTTACAGGAATGCTTATGGGTCTCGCTGATCCGTTCTGCATTGTTGACAACAAACCTTGCCTATAAAAATAAATTTGTTTACTTAATTATGGTTTATATTCGTAAAGCAGATTGATAAATTTTTATATTTAATCAACATTACTGGCAAATAGTTAAGCGAGTTATTCGTATTCAAAGAGTCTAGATAACTCTTCGCAACAAAGAAAAGGAATTTGGTTCCGATAGTATTATTGGTAGGTTTATATACAATTAGGTTTAAAGTAGACGCACCTGTAGGATCCAACAAGCTGCCGCTGATAGTCTGGATCTTCATGCGGCGGCCGGCACATGTCCCTGTGGGACAGCGTGGGCGGCGGAGCCCGAGCAGCTACTTCGTTATAATAGAACTCTTCTTCATGATCACTCTCACCTTCTTTTTTTGGCCTAAAATTAACAGAAATAGTGATGTTAGCAAATATGCTAACATAGAAAAATGATGTTGAGTAATAACTCAACATATTTTTTTAAACGTAATTCCTTAAAATTAAGATGTTAATAGTCACATGTTAAAAATCGTTTACCACATTTACGAGACATTTAAATGCAATTTGATTGCGCGTGAATGATAAAATGCAAATGATAGAGAAAAATCACATTTTCTGATTGATCTATGATGGCGACTTAGTTTGCGTTATTCTAACCAGCAGAGCTATGAACCACTGACTCTAGTTGGGTTTATATTTTTATTGCGGTTAAAATCTTATTTTATTTCTACAATACTTATATATGAAATTAAATTACAAAGAAGTAAGTAAAATATGTTTTAGATTGCAATTAAATATCGTAACAACGAGAAACTGATCTGCTAAAGGTAGGAATTAAAACGTATTGATACGATGCTTAAGGATGTTATCGATATTAAAACTGTAGCAACAGGGCAATGTTATGTAAGAAGGCGCGCAGTGACCTTGTGCGTAACAAGCTTGCGAGAGCTAGGCATGTAGGCAACCTTGTCATGAAGTCTCGTTGCTTCCGGGTCAGTAAGAGCCAGCCTTTCATATAATTATAAGTATCTTACTTGTGACAGCATAAGTTTTTATCACTGATTTATTTTCTTTTTTTTAATTATTTAGAGCTGTGAGAAGTACTTTATTTCACTTTATTCATTAGTTAGCACGCAAAAAATGTTGAATAAATTAACGCAATTCTTTTAAGATACTATCTTAAAGGATAATTCAATCAGATAATGTGATATAGTCTGTTTAATGCAAACTCCGTTGGTAACTGAGCGCAAGCAAGCGACATAAATATAGTATCATGAAGTTTAAAGTTCAAGGTTATCACTGTAATATTGTATGCCTTATTGTATGCATGTGCAAGTACGGAACTAAATAAGTGCATGACTGAATGAGTTCATACCCTAAATGGGTTTGTCTGATGTGCGCTTCAATGGAGGAACACGTGTTGGTGGTATGACCGCAACCTCTCCATGTGCATTCGAATACAACACTATTTATCTGAAATAAAAAAAAAATGTTAGGTATGTGTAAATTAAAAGTGTATATAATATAATACATAATTCTTATACGATTAATTTGTAGCTTATTGAAACTTTTAACAATGTAGAGAGAGTAGAGCCTTTGTACAATAGTTGCTATGCTCTCTTGTAACTGCTTAAAAGTTTAAGGTTGTAAAAAATCTTGCATTAATATAAGGTCAAAAGTTTTGAAACAATTTAATTCAGCAAGAGTCACAGTGTTAAATTAACGTTATAAAATAACGCGCGGAAACGGCTCTAGGTCGCGGCCTTGTCGACGTCGCAACGCCTCACTCCCTACAGTTTGCAGCGCTGGCCGTCCGCGTCCACACCCGGCTTTATCACAGCTAATGAAATATATTATGCCTTATTTGTCAACACACTGAATTCGATTTATAATAAACATAAGCTGTTAACAATTCTGAATTTGAAATATACTTGAAATAGCTATATTTATTTTATAAATCGAATGAAAATAAGGGTTAAATTAGCTTATTTTTGTATATTACGAAGTATTGGAAGACAACAAATCACTTGCGATTATTGCTATTGTAGTAAAGAACATGTCAATAACGACTGACAAACAATACAACTGAAACACCAACTGAAACACTTATATTTTTTGAAAAAATTGTCATTATACAAAAAAATCATTGCCTGTCGGTAAATATTGAAATTGGATTTAAGAGTATATATACAGCGACATTATGTGTCTGTCATCTACAACACCGCTTGCGAGAACCATAGACTAATGCAAAGCGGATACAATTGCTCAGTGTAGGACTATAATATGTACACGGGTCTTGCGTTGCAAGGTGAGTAATAAATATAACTTATGATGGAATAGCTAAGAAGATTATTTATTGGAAGTGACACGAGGCGATAGCGTAGATATTAGTACACTCTGCCAAAGATTCTAGATGCGACCTTCGATTCAATGCCACTTCACACTTGCGCTCGATCAAGTCAAGCTTGTTGCAATGCAGATATTACAGATTCTTCATTTTAGAAAGTTTTACGTTTACATTTAGTAACAATATAGCCAGTTTTAGAGCAAGAGTTAATCAAGCGAATGTTGTTATAAGAACGATAAAATAAACTTTATAATGCTTCTTTTATCATAATATGTATATAACTGTATTGACTTTATTCATATTGCTAGAGATATCGTAGAAGCACCGTTATGTCAGGGTCGCGAAATTGGGGTGCTCGTGCAGAGTGGCACCGTCGCCCCACGCCGGGGAACTGAGGCTATATCAAATGCAGTTAGAAGTAGGTCAGGTCAGGGGGGAGGCGGTCGCGGGGCCTCCATGTACTCGTAGGTCGTAACACCACGGCCAAGGGTGTTCTGTGGAGGTTGCAACTTCTTTGTTTCGATTTTTTTGTTATAAAAAATAAAAGAATTATTATCGCTTTGAAGATAATTTTCTTATTTCGGATTTAAAACAAAAACGCAATATTGATATTATTGTTTTTTTTTGGTTAAATAAAAAAATGAAAACAAAATATAAAAAGAATATAAAAAGGTAATGGCCCTACCAGTAATCATAAATGTGTTTATTTTATTCTATATTATTGTTGTTCAGGCCTTGCACGAGTAAATGTCAAATAATATGAAGCTTACCTTTCTGAGATTTTCAAATAAGACTTTCGAGCTTTTTTTTTAATAAAACAAAACAGTTTAATGACATTTCACTATTTTGATTGTTCAAGGAATACAACAAAATATAAGTATAGCCTAAAATTTCAACTGAATGATTCATATGTCCCTCGCATTAAGAGGGGTGGGAGTGAAAAGAGCTCATCCCTCGCTGCACCACTGACCTAGTTTAGGCACTCGATATTACAGCGAACGCAAACTAGATCTAGCAAATCGCCTTCGCTAAACTATCTTAAACTGAGGTCAGAGGTACATATTATAAAATCAGTCTTAATAGGTTTTGAACTATAGAGATTTTTGTAATTGAGTAATTGATGTTAGAATTTTTTTGAAAATATTTACATAAATATTTTATCAGTTAGATGTAGTATCATCTATCATTTACAGTAATTAAAAATAATTCAAAGATTAATAATCTCTTATGTTGTTTTCTAGTTCGCCTTTAATCTACTTCTGCTTGCAGTCATACACTTATAAATACTTTTATCTCATAATGGCGGTCCCTGAGCAGCGCGCTAGTGTGCTGTCAGTATACGTTACACGTGCCGGTTCGCTTCGTTGTGTGCAGTGAAGTGCAGTTGGATGTAGTACAGAAGCTATAATGTATGTTTATTGAGCGACTATATAGTGCATGTGGCAGTTGGCCGAGATGCAAATACAAGGCAAAACAAACTGTCATTTTATCTTGCCGTAATTAGAACGTTTATATAGGTTAAACCCTTTGTTTATTGTATGTAATTACAATCACTTTGCTCGTTGTTTATTATTACGATACCCAAAATTTAGTATGGGGTGAATTATTTTCTTATATTTCTTTACGCCATCATTTATAATATTAAGTTAGTAGTGTAAAAACTAGAGACGGCTAGATTCACGTGCCAACGGGGAGGAAGGCGAAACACCAGAAGGTCAGGGCCACAGGGTGGTTAGTAACAGACCTTACTACTTACTTATATTAAAATATTTCGTTATATCTATCATGAAACAACTAGTTTAATAAACCATTGAAATAAAGAAATAAAATATAAGCAAACTGTAAAATAAATAATAAACATTTATTATATTAATAGGTAGTAGGTACCATATAAAACGAATTTAATTTGGTTTTAGTATCTACATATTTCATGTTTTTATTAAGGTTAATGTTATATTTTATTTATTGTTACATAACATTTATTTTTTAGTCGAGATAAGTTAACAACGGGATTTTACATACTCAAAGTTATTACGTTCTAGAACGTAGCTAATAACGCGCTGTTAATCGAAATAATATTATACTGTTCGGTATGAGGGTATACATTTGCTCACAGAGTGCGTGCAACGCGATCCGGCATTAAATGCCGGTTTGTTATTGCGCCGTCTCTTTCTTCGGCGAAACGAGATGACTTATTGATTTGTTTTCATTGCATCTCTTTTTAACTCACTGATGCACATAAGTCGATTTCGTTTCAGCGACCTTCTACTTATTTACTTTAACGCAACTCGGCTAGATAAGTTGTTTTGGTGCCATCTCACTCTATTAATAGCGTGTAAAAGAGAAGTCAATGTTTTTGATAACTTGAATATTGCTATGGCCTACCGGGGTCTTTTGTGATCTTTGTGTTCTGCAATAATTTTCCATGTAAAAAACCCAATAATTATAAACTTTTATTATAGATGATTTCTCAGCAACTGCTTTGAAGTCGAAATATCTAACAAAAAAGAACTGTAGGTATTTTAAGGGATGTTTACACTTGACTTTAAGTTCAGAAATCCAATACGAAACAATTGGTAAATTTAATAGTAACTTAATAAAAAATATTGTTTATTATAATTATTTGTAATCATTGTGTTTTATTCAACGACATTTGAATATACAACTGTGTATTATAATGAACAAAAGATGATAAGTTGAATAAACACGTTTCATTATAAAAGGTGAAACAACCCGCGTAAAAAATTTGGTCACGTCTCACGTGGCTAGGCCGCGTCACAAGTTGAAAACACGCTTTGTCAACGAACTGAGCCTTAATGTTTACAAACAAACCTCTTATTCTTACATTTGCTAAGAAAATGAAAACGAGTAATGAAGTTACCGTAACGTTAACTAAATAAATGAATGCAAATCGAGTTTGAGCGTTTCATATTATGTTTATATGAAGATAGATGTGATAACGATATCAAGTATTAATCTGATCTTCTAAAATGTATGTGTTCTTCTGATCGATTAAAATGTTTTTTTTTCAGATAAGTCTACTATCGTTTTTAATTTTGATAACATAAATGATAAGAAAGTTAATTGAAACCTAATAGGAACGACGTAACACTATGACTAAACAATGAACATTGAATACTCCTTTAAGCGCACCCTATGATGACAAGGGGGCTACGAGCGCTAGAGGTCACTGAACCGAGTTGTTACTACATAAATATCATAAGTAACCCCTATTTTGTCATCGATGTACCTACCTGTATAGAAAATTTAAATACATATAAATAACTAAACTACTAACTCATTTCTTAATTTCAATTAATTAAGCGGTCATCAGCTTTTAAAAATAATTTTCTTATACATTATTCGTATTTAATTATTACAAAAAATTACATGAATATTGCAATAAAGCATAAAGTGTTCTTTCAAAGTGTTTCTACCCGGCTAGTCACACACATAAGACCTACAGGTGGCGTGGAAGCATTGAACCCGGCCAAAACATTCCCCTCGTACCCTTCCGTTCACCCTCATCACTGGTTTTTTATCCAATCCGAGCCATCACATAGAAAGAACATATAAAAAAAATACTCGGTGGCGAGAAATTCCATCCGTTCGTTTGCCTCATCTCGTTCTGAGAAATACATTTTTATTAACTGCCTATAATATATTATGTTTGTACCTACAGTATAGAATTACTACCTAGGTATTTTATAATTCATATTGTTAAATAAGATAAAAGAATTTAAGTAAACTGGAAGAACAAAACATACTGTACCTATCGAGTGTCATGTCCACAAAATGTGGGATCAGAGTGAGAGGATGATGTGTAATTTAGGTGCGTTAATCACAACTCTGAACAAATGAAAGCTAATCTCAAGATATATAAAGCAGATTTGATAAATTATTTTGATTAAGATGAAAGTTATAGGCTGTAAAACATCATGTTACGCTATGATAATTAAATCGTCCTAAGGTAAAATGTAGATATATACTAATATATACAAAAATCAACTATGATGTTAAAACGACTTATTTATTTATATACATATAGATTTCGTATAATATTGCATCGCAGTTTGACGTTGTATTGTTAACTGTTATGTTAAAATGGCAATTTATTTTTTTATATAATAAAAAAATTTGTAACTATATTCTATTATACAACATACTTTGTAAAATAACTATAAAATACAGGTATGTGATCAAAACTCACTGATTATGTTATGAAAGACAAAGAAGTTATGAATTGTCGTTCAAATATAGGGACAAAAGACAATATAATGTGAGTCAGAGATCCTTGCTTAAGTCCGGTATGGTGGTGAGGACTAAGCAGTAATGATGAATCAGCCAGTAGGGCAGCCGCCAATCGTTGTGGAGACGCCTCGCTGGTCACCGACCTCGACTGGTTCTGACTTGTTACAATTTCACTTTTTCCTTTAACGACGCACGCAGAACCGCTTCTAACATCACAGATGTACCTATCCGCAATTATCTTTTATCATACTTTAGGTAAATCGCTCATAGCGCTCTTCGTTTGCGAAAACAGTTACTTTGCTACCTATTTTCGTATTGAGATTTAGCAGATCAGCAACGTATACAGCAATATAATTTACAGGACAATTTACAGCTTTGATGTCCCATAAATTTTATTTCACTTGTAAAGTTTGTTGAACCCACAGGAACACTCATTATCACGTCTGATGAACTCGCCGCGCCATTGTTCCCGACTGCGCCGGTGATATTCACCGTCGACCGCTGACTATTGATATTTAGTTACGCATTCACTAAATACACTCACCGGCACGGAATCTTGGCCAAACTCATAACATGCGATAAAATTTTTTTAAGTGTGTCTAACTTTGTTTTTATTGTATAAGTGGGTAGAAATAATGTTTACGTTAATCCTAAGAGGGTAATTAACTAAGTTGAAGTGCATTATGGTTTGGGTTCTGAAGTTTAGTTGAATTGTGTCATTTATCCGACGAACTCTACATTTTGAATTGTGTTGTGGAATTTGTAAGTGTTAAGTTGCCAAAGTTCTTTGGTTTTATTGTGATAAATAAACATCTAAAGGCGCCTAAGGATCCATAAAAATGCCTTTGTCACCAAGTCAGATAGCACAAGCAGTGTCATTAGTGGAACAAGGGATGACCCATCGTGAAGTGGCTACTATCCTTAACGTACCACGTTCTTCAATGCAATATGCATTAAAACGGTACCAACAGACTGGCCTCTGTACACGCAGACCAGGTAGTGGTGGTGTACGTTGCACGTCAGCTCGTGACGACCGCTTTATCGTGTTAGAGACTTTAAGAAATCGCTTCCTTACTGCGGTCGAGATCCAGCAGCGGCTTCAAATCTCTAGGAATGTAAATGTTAGTGAGCGTACGGTGAGAAGACGTATGGAGGAAGTTAATTTAAGAGCGAGAAGACCAGCCCGTGGCCCACAGCTCCTCCCACAGCATAGAGCAGCTCGACTTCAATTTGCCCGCGAACATGCTAACTGGTCTCATGAACAATGGGCAAGAGTTTTGTTTACGAACGAGTGCAGGATCGCTTTAAATGCACCTGATGGTCGACAACGTGTGTGGAGAAGGAAAGGTGAACGATATCTGGCGATTACTACCACTCCAACAGTGAGTTTTGGTGGAGGCTCTATAATGATATGGGGTGGCGTTAGTTCTGATGCACATACAGAATTGGTCATCGTCAATAACGCTCTAACTGCAACACGATATATCGAGGATATCCTTCAAGAACATGTTGTACCCTTTGGAGGGTTTATTGGATATGATCAATTCATTTTAATGCATGATAATGCACGTCCACACGTCGCTCATATCGTAAATGAGTACCTTCAAGAGGTTGGTATTCAAAAATTGCAGTGGCCAGCTCGCAGCCCCGACTTAAATCCAATAGAGCATATTTGGGATAAGCTAAAAAGGACAATTAAAACAGCATCGAACCCACCACAAACTCTTAGCCAGCTTCGAGATGCCGCACTGACTGCATGGCGCGACTTATCGCAATTGGACATCAAAAATGTCATCCAAAGCATGCCAGATCGAATGCAGGCGGTCATAAGGGCTAGAGGAGGAAACACGCGATATTAAAAAGTTAAAAAGTTTACCAAAGATCAAACAGTTTTTAATTACTAGTGCTCAAAACTGCAGTGTTTAATTTTGTGTAAATGTGATTTTGTGCTTAAACTTCATTATAAACTTAAAAAGAACATTATTTATGCTTAAAAATGATTAAAGACGTTAATTGGATGAACAACGATCAAAATTGGCCTAAATTTGTAGTGTAAACTGAAAAAAACTGAAGTTATCACAAATTTTATACTTGGCCAAGTTTCCGTGCCGGTGAGTGTATTGTTTTTAAATTTAACAATCAATCATATTCATAACTAACACATTAGGTCTACGGCCCTACGATTACTACGACTCTATTTATTGTTAGAGCAACAAAACATAGAAAAGCATTTTCTTTAGGTATAGCGTTAGTTAAAATATTAAGCAATTTCAAAATGACAAAGCAGTAAGTTACCGTTATATCCGTCCAAAACAAAGGTATGTTGATAGTATGGAGAAAAGAATCGTTCGAATTTTCAAAGTGATGTCATCGTAACCGTAATCTCCGAAGCCTTACGGATCGGACGAAACAAAGCATTCGCAACGGAGTCATTTGAAGTGAGTAGCGAGTGATCCTTCGAGATGTAAAGTGTAAACATTTGAACTGTCAAGAACGGGCAGTGCCCCGGCTTTGGAGTCAATGCCCCGTCGATGCCGTGGAAAAAAAACGCATTGGCTCCACCTATCTGCCGACATTGCCTCGAGACGTGCATTTATGTTAAGAAAAATAGAGCTGCCAATCTAATTTTACACTCTGATACATTTCATTTCAACTCTTAGATTTAATTAGTTTGCGGTTTTGTATATTACTGTTTAAGATTTAACGAAATATACCTTTATATCATAGAATATAATAATAAAGTTAATATGTTTCGTATACACATAAAATATTTAAATATATTACAAAAGGATTATGAGCAACCGAGTCATTAATTATTCAATTACCCTCAATGTCGTGTCGCACGCAAGTTAAACACTTCCTCTGCTCTTATTAATTGTGCAAGTTACTATAAATAATTGGTTAATGTGATCAATGGCCATATAGTCAATTTGACCGAAACTTTAGATTATCTTTTATCGTCCCCTGGTCAATGCCACTAGAATTATGTTTTTGACCGAACCAAGGTCGTTGGGTAGGGTGTGTGAACTTAATGACGCCCGCAAATAAAGTTACTTGCTTAAATTTATATTAATTAATTCTCTTTTGCTCGAAGTAATACGCACATGTAGCATCATTTACCACGAAAAAGATAATGTATCAAGCTACCGATATACACAGGGTTATTAGAACGAGGGAGTCGTGTGGTGTGTCGGGCGATGACCTAAAGAGCGAGACAGAACGACAACAAAACTGAAGTTCGCGCGCAATATACCGGCAATATAAACTAGGAAAACGTTAATCAACCTTTTTAGACTGTAGGACAACGATAACTTGATATCTTTTAAAACATTCGGTAATCATCGTGCATAAATTTTAATAAAAGTATTACGTATTCAAACATTGGCCCTTAGGCCTTATGTAAATAGTTTATCACCGCTCAGTTGCGCCGACACAAAGGACTAGTGCCTAATGCAATAGCTGTAACTAGGCCGCTTGTATGGATGTAACCTATATTCACTATTGCACAACGTGATCCCACAGTACTTGAATAAACTATTACAGTTGCCATTTTAGTTGCTCATTCGATCAATAACTAGTATATCGAAATTGTTTGCCGTTGGTAACATTTTTTAAAATTTGTTTTTTGTATTTAATTCATATAAATACATATAAAAATATATATATTTATATTTTTTGGATTTCTCACTGTTGGTAAAATATTAACTATCAGCTTTTTACCATTATTTTAATTGTGATATCGAGTTAAGTATTTACGTTTGTTTTTGTAATGAGGCACATCAAGTGTGCGACCTACAAAATTTGACCTAGTTCGATACTGTATTGTTTGTCTTGTGTCCCTTTTATTGTTATTTATTTAATAATATAATTTTTGTGTGAAAAATAATGTAGTAAATAAATAAGACAGTTTTCCTATATCGTTAACCTTGGTACTTTAAGTCACTGTCGTGTATGTAGGTACTATATTTTTCTTTTAAAAATCAAATAATTTAGAAATAACTTCTTAATAATTTTATAATCTTCCTATAAAAACTAAATTCTTTATAAAACTCTTTTTTTTTCAGACTCGTTTCACACTCAATGGCTCCCAGTAGGATGTGAATCCTGTGCCGGGGGTCCAATAAATACGAACGACACAATCGCCCAGACTACGAAAAATATTTGTTAATGTATATATTTATGTCATTGTAATTTATAATTTATGTCAACAACTTGTTTAAAGCTGGAATAACTTTCTTTTAAGCAAATATATTATAAAAGGAGTTGGTAGAGTCACTGAATCTGTAATTATTTATTTAAAATTACTCATAATAATTATATATGTTCGTTCGATAAAGTTTAGCTATTAGATTCATAAAGGTAATAAAAAACCCTTTGATTTTTTTTAATGTATCTTGTTTAAAATACATTCAATGTAACCCGTTCAACCTTGCATTGGCTTTAAATACTAATTTTACGTAAGCGGCCTAGTCAGTTAGAATGTGGAGGGTGACAGTGCGTATGAAGGTCAAAACGTAATCAAACATACGAGTAACCAAGCAGCGAGTGCTCATACGTGCAAAACGGGGAGGACGTTCATAGGTGTGCGCTCGCACATAGCGACCAGTTACGCGCCTGCCATTTAACTGTTTACTGAGTGGGGAATAATCTGCGCGGTTCTAGTACAGCAATGTCTTCCGTGTTGTAAATATAGATCGCGAAGGCCGTGGTTTTATTCACTTGTGTTGAAATAAACTAGCAACGTATTATTGTATGAATTTTAAGGCTGGCCTCACACAGCCGGAATGTCTCTCTGAATTCATAATCTTAAATTTCGTCACCTGGCCTCACATTATCTTAAAAATTCAGATTGATCACTAGTCTCGTGATTCCTGACACATGTAAATGTCTTCATGGAAGAGGATTTAATACTAATCGCAATGATCTTGGCTCTACATAACAAAAAAAGGAAATGCATACGGACAACATTGGATTCATCCTCTAAATTTGAACAGGTAAACGAGAGTCAGTATCACATTATCATCCAAAATTAAAATTTCCGTGTCAGCTATGACACTCCTGACAGTGACTCTCCATTACTCTATTCAAATATAGAGGACAAATTCAGTGCTGGAGTTTGCATTTCTTTTTTTTTATTATGTAGAGCCAAGAGTATTGCGATTAGTATTAATTCCTCTTCCATAAAGACGTTTGCATATGTCGGGAATCACGAGACTACTGATCAATCTGAATTTTTAAGATTAATGGGAGGCAAGGTTCCGAAATTTAAGATTAGAAATCCAGAAAGACATTCCGATTGTTTGAGGCCAGCCTAAAACTAAGATTAGAGACGATTTTTTTTACACAAACGCTGATTGAAACGGAGGTTTTGAACTGTACCGAAATGTAACGTAAAATCTTATGTAACGACATACTTGATAAAAGATAAAATACGCTTCACAGAAACAAAGGAAACAGTTACACAACTTTATTTGGTATTTGAAGTTTTTCGAAATTCTGATGGTGATGGTGTGAAAAATAATATAAAAAAATCCTTGTTTTTTGTTTATTTTTAATATATGGTATTCGGGTATAGTTCCGAAAAACCCATACCGCTTTTTTCTCATTTGAAATGCATTTACGAATTCTAGGTTAGGTTAGATTAGGTTTTTTTTTTCTTTAAATGTTAGGTTAGGTTAGATTTTTTGTTATTTTTTTTATAGACCAATATTGATTGAGATAGCGTGGAAAAACCTCTTAAAAATCAGTTTTTTTGGAAAAAATTTCGAATTTTGACCTTGAAAATGAAATTTGCGCCAATTATAACTATTATATTCGTGGTCAGCGAGTCAAAATACATAAGTATACAAAATTTCAAGGAAAAAAGCGGTACGGACTTTTCGGAACTTTCGGAAAAAGCTTATAATTGTTTCTTTTTTCTCCGAAATCACACATTTGAGGAACTTTATTTCATGTCAATTTACTGTATTATGGTACAAATAATTCAAAATATTTTATACAAAGACTACAATATTAAATTTAGTTTTTCTTAAAAAATTGTTGCGGGTTTTGCGGTTATCACGTGCGTGCGTGCGGCATCTCTTCTTACGTGAGTGTTTAACAACTAAATGGCCTTTGCTTCCAATAGCACCGTTTTATCTATGTTTATCAAAAATTTACATGTGTCTTAGATACAGCACGTTGATACGCTGATATATAGATATATTATATAACTCGTATTCATAGCCAACAGTTTCATTATAATTTAGTCATTAAAGTAATAGTAAATGTTTTACTTGTGATATGTCCTATAATGCATATAGATATTTAGAAAATTTGAATAATTAAAATTAAAGGGGGAAAATAAGGTATTTTGAAATAGCTGTTAATGGAGCGTTGATTCGAGTTTATAATTATTATCTACACGCTATTCTGATATTATGGCCTTGAGTAAATGAGGAAGTTATACGCGTCTCTACCGATAACAATGGGCTTATTTTATCAACTCACGGCGATAATACGACCTTCAATGAAACTCAATATTGACGACATCATCGTCTGCTTAATTCAACTTATCGATATATATTTATTAGAGCAAATTATTTGTAATGTGTTTTGAAGTAAAACAGTTAATTCAACTTCTATTCGTACTTCGTATCTTATCGATTTTATGAATACTTAAAATGGAATTATTTCTGCACTTAATCTTATAAATTGTAAAGTATATTATGATATTCACTTTATCTATTTCCAACAGCACTGGAAAATACATTAGTAAAATACAATATTAATAATAAAATATAAATATGCATTCAACAATTAATAATACGATACTTAATTATTTTAATAATAATTGTCTTTTTTCTGGTTAAATTTTGATCTGTTTTCGTCTGCTAAAGTAAATTTGAAATAAGTAATGGTTAAATGAGTTATACTTGACGTCATTAATTCCTTATTATTAAAATTCCTTTGACTAATTTATCTAATGGTAATAGATACTAACATGACATTTTTTACTTACTTACCGTAATAAAATTTCCTTGTTTATTTATATGTAAATGTATAAAATATTTAGCTTTATCGATAGAGAAATATAATAGTTATTTATGCAACTGTTGTATAATAAGGAGTAGGTGTTAAAACACGAATGTGAGTTTATCATATAATAGTATCACATGAGTGTTTTAATACCTAATTAACTAATTATCAACAGTTGCATACAAGACTTTATCTACTCCTATGCTTTAAATCCAAACAAAACAATAAAAATATCGAATTTAAAATTTATCCCCAATAAGGAAAGTTAATATAATAGTCCATACAGCCTAGTCTAAATTTCCTTTTTTTTTTTACAGCGCGTGACTTTCTGGTAGTGAAACTCGCGTGAATGACAATGTTCTTTTTTAATTCATACAGATGTTCTTATTTTGAAATTCATACAGATACCATAGTCCAGTCATTTAAGCTTAAATTAGGTAAGAATCTCGGAATTTGAGATACCCAGCTGTAAGTCTGTAAATACTTGTATATTGACACCCTAAAAGTTGTCTCAAAACCTACATATGGTAGGGTGTAAGCAACTATTAAATTTCAAGGTCAAAGGTCACAAAAATCGGTTTTTTGCGCTTTCTTTGGAAATATCTCATTTCCTATGGGTTTTTTGCTATTTATATTTATTATCAATATTGTAGAATACAAAATTCTCTACAAATTTTGTTTAAAAAATTTTTTATACGGTGAACCGTTTTCGAGATAGAGGGCGGAGAGCGCGCGGTCACAGCATCATTTCAGTTCAACCGGTGCCTCCGGTCGAAAACGCGCCATATATAGTTGATGAACTATCGATAAATCCATTATTATAAATATTTGTCAATTTTTATTAACTATTATATTATATTTTATCATTTTCTTGCTCCGAAATCTGTGAAAAGTCTCGATCATCTTCGTTATATGCATTACGTCAAGTCTACTAAATTTAATAAACCTGTGCAGCTTTCAAATATTCCACCAACAAGTGCAGTTGCTCATCAACATTTCAACCTCAACGTGTGTATATTATCAAGTTCAAACTTGGTTAGGACATGATTTGGAACCCCAAGTATGGGGTTGGGCAATGCGAAACGATTTTCTGGAGCCTATCATGACAATTTTACCACCTGCTCCAGAAGATTTGCTAAATACAATTTTCTGCAACTGCAAGAGTGGTTGTGGTTCGCGATGCGTATGCAGGAAAGCGGGCTTGCGGCATGCTCTTTAGCTTGTGGCCAATGTAATGGGCAAGCTTGTCTCAATGCTCTACCATATCAGAGTGACATTAACGAAGATGGAACCTTTGACCCCGAAATCATGGAAGATTAACTTGAGACAAATGTCGTTGAAGACGATAATGAAGACCAATTTGAAATTTTCCAGCAGCCAGATGACGACGATGAAGAGGAAGAAGATGATTAAAATTATTATAAATTGTAGTTTTTGTACCATTTATTCAATTTTTTTACTTTCAATAAAAAATAAATGTATTGAATGATATTTTTTAATAATAAGATTCATTCATAATTTATTTGTTTTTTTTTTCATCATCTAAGAAGTTATTACTATTAATTAGGTTAAAATTCAAATATAATTCCTATATTTTCATTAACAATTCTGCAATTACATGGACAAGTAAGTGTTGTTAAATAAATTGATACTGAATAAAAAGTGGATAGGTTAGGAAAAAAATGATAAAATATAATATAATAGTTAATAAAAATTGACAAATATTTATAATCATTGATTTATCGATAGTTCATCAACTATATATGGCCCGTTTTCGACCGGAGGCACCGGTTGACCTGAAGTGATGCTGTGACCGCGCGCTCTCCGCCCTCTATCTCGAAAACGGTTCATCGTATAAAAAATTTTTGAAAACAAAATTTGTAGAGAATTTTATATTCTACAATATTAATACTAAATATAAATAGCAAAAAAACCTATAGGAAATGAGATATTTCCAAAAAAAGCGCAAAAAACTGATTTTTGTAACCTTTGACCTTGAAATTTAATAGTTGCTTACACCCTACCATATGTAGGTTTTGAGACAACTTTTAGGGTGTCAATATACAAGTATTTACAGACTTACAGCTGGGTATCTCAAATTCCGAGGTGAACTTACTATAATTACTGGACTACCATGCATCGAGCAGTAAGAATGTGGCTGTCTGTTGAGTAAACACTGCGCAGAAGGGATCGAAAAAAAAACAAAGGAGTGTTATAATTAAATCCAGTACAACATTATATCGTCCGTTTGGATGATATAACGGTTATTATGACATTGGGTTTTTTAATGTTGGCAATAAGCTAACTGTTTTAGTATCTTTTATAGAGGGCTTAAAGCATTGGAGTAGATAAAAATATTACAATAATTATATTGTATATAATATTAATTATTTTATCTTAAATATATCTAGCAGTTACATAATATGAATCGATTTAATTACATATGTAGGTAATAATAAAATGCCGATATTAACCTTAATAAAGTATCATTTATCAAATTAGAACTGCTTTGAAAACGAAAAAAAAAAAATCTAATATTTTTCCAATTCATATCTTATCTGTATATTTGAAGTATAAATTCAGTGTGAAATCTATTATAATTTTAACTTTAGTGTAATGCTTTCATTATATTGTTGATTATATATGCTTTAGAGTTTACACGTGCCGGCGATAAACTTGCACTTTCTTCAGTGTTAGCGGTAGGTACCTACCTATGTTTCATGGTTATCCTCGTTAACTTTTCGCCGTTATGACATTTCCTTATGAACAATTACTTACCTTCAACGTCGTTCTTTGACGACCGGCTGGTCGAGTGGTCAGGCAACTGGCACTTTACGCAACGGTCGCGGGTTCGAATCCCGCCAGGTGCAGATAATTTGTATGACGAATATCAATATGTCTGCACCGGGTCATGGATGTGTATTTATGTATATATGTATTTATATAAATTTATTTCCGTTCCTAGTACCAGTAACACAAGTTCTTACGAACTTATCACGGGGCTAGGTTAACGTGGTGTGATTGTTGGTTAATATTTATTTATTTATTTACCGCTTTTTTACTAGTGCATTACTTTTAAAAGCTAAGGTCGATGACTTCACGTAATGTCCTTAAATGTAGATGTTATTGATATATTTTTTACTCTCATTTTTTTTTGTGCATTGTAGGTAGGCATAAAAATTAAGACATATTTAAGGTTAATTATTTGACTTAAGATGGATTTTTAAAAATGTATAAAGATGCACTGCATTGATTATGCAACGAGAAAAGGTAAGCTTAGTGCGCGTGCGCTGATGCAACGCGCGCGGCTATTGTTATGATAGCTAGCGACGTCAGCACGCCAGGGGCGGAGTTACTGCTGCTCGTGTCATCTACATAACTAGCTTTCCACAAGTATGCTATATGCTAAAGTAACTGAACTATAGTTCGCTAGGTATTAAACTAAAAGTATCAAATCATGAATAACTCTTCATTGGTAGCTGGTGTGGAACGATGATTATTTTCAAATATTACAGTTTATAGCCTTAATTTATTCAAATGCTCTGCCAGTGAGTAATGATAATAGCTAAGATATTTCACCAGTAACCCATTCTGCCGAGCAGATTTGCGGTGATTTTGGGGTAGAAGCTAATTAAAATTTGGTAATTTAAATATTTTATACTACATCAAAATTATGATCAAAAATTTTTGTCATTATAATAGACAGCTTTATTTAGGAAAAATAACGGTTTATATAAAAATATATAACACATATATAGATTTTTATGTTGCATACAGAAAGCTTACAAGGCCTCGCGTGGTTATAATAGTTATGTCCTCACTCAAGGTCTGCGAGTTGGCGTCATTCGTACACTTGTTTAAAACATTTTGCATGGTATTCATAATTTCATATACATCATGAAATTATTTGTGACAATTATTACAAATAATTTTAATAAAGTAAATATGTAAATCTATAGCTGTTTAATTATTAAGCATATTTATATAACATAGAGAACATCGTGATATTGAAATAATCATGACGGTTACGAAAAAGTTTGAAGGTGAATGTTAAGTTGTGAATTTGTGACGAAGGTAGCTAGTTAGTTTTTTTTAGATGACGCGAGGGAGCGCGGTGGCTGTGTGGCGTAAGTGGTTCACGGGAACTGGTTCC
Source organism: Euphydryas editha (assembly GCA_036937285.1). NCBI lineage: Eukaryota > Metazoa > Arthropoda > Insecta > Lepidoptera > Nymphalidae > Euphydryas > Euphydryas editha. The sequence goes on from JAUPFZ010000004.1 coordinate 10,660,074, forward strand.
GTCCACATGTGTCGGACAACGGGTAGCGGGTCGCCGACCCTGGGGCCGATAATCCGAGTGCTGACATCGGGAAATATTATACTAATTCTGCACAATAACCAGAGTTAGTCATTCGCGAAATGACGCCTTATTAAATTACCAAAACTATATTTAATCAGAAGCTAACGCTATTGATCCTGATTTTACATTTCTATTATCATTTCGCTAATTTTCTTTCAATGAAATTTATTTCTCGTTTTCTAATCGTATGTTGTGATTAATAAATTGTTTTCTTCGTATCAGTCCTCTGACGCATTTCTAAGTAATAATATCCGTTTGCAATTGGTAATCAAAGTGGTTGCCAAGTGTGCTCATGTGATAATTCCACTGGCGACACCAAGTCTGGGGCAAACCATTGTTGCATAAATAATAGTCCGCTAGTACCGCTTGCCATTTGCGTAGGAGTCTGCAGAATATAGCAATAGAAATGCACTATTCGATTGTTCATTCGTGTGGCATCGAGTCTATTGTTTTAATACTAAAATTAATCCAACAGATAATATGTTTGATTTAATTTTGTTTTTGGATTAAAAATGAAAATTTATAAATATTATACATTATATAATAAATTTTTAGTTTTTTTTTTTTTTTTTTTATAATAAAAATATTTTCGTATATGAGACTAAATTAGGTTTTGACTCACAGCTATTATGATATAATACAAATATTTGTCACTTATAGTTACTGTTTTAAAAAGCTCCGCCTTGAAAATATCCACAAAATGTTGGCTCTAACTACAAGGTTGAACTATTAACGTGGGCGTCTTAAATACGTAGAACAAAAGATATGCACGGCGTAGGCTACGGCGTCTGAATGACAAAGTTTGCATAATGATTTATTATAGTCAGCGTTTTAGAGGCTAACCAGTGCATCGGTACAAGATTCATAAAATTGAAGCTGTATCTAATGCATTGATTGGGTCTTAAAATGCATATCTGTAACGGTAATAATAAGGTACTAGAATAGTATAAATATATAATGTAGGCGCACCCATAAATGTTCTTTGTTCGACTAAGCCCTTAGTGCGTCAGTAATGTATGAGTATAATTTACGTAATCGTTAAAGGCAGTCGATAATACGGACGACCTGCAACTGACTTACCGCATCTACCAGAAGTATTCATTTGAACAGGTACAGTACAAAGACTCGTATGGCCATAAAAAGAATCGAATGAATTGTGTTCAAAGACCTTTTATTGTACAGTATGTTATTTAATGAATATTATACTTCAATATTGTAACATATTGTTTTAAAGTAACATTTCTCTTATGTAATATATTTAAAAAGAAATATTAAAATTGTTGATGATATTAAATATATTTTAGAATGCAGGGATCGAGTGCAGTTGTCGTTAATCTAGTCGTAAACATTTATGACAACTTACAATAGAATTACATAACGCGACCGCGGTACTGTGCCTTGACATTGTAGGATACACTGAACTGTGCACGTGTATTGTAAATCGTAAAATATTATTGCAACTTGTATCTGATATATCTTTAAACGCTTTCACAGTGAAACTGCGTTTGAAAATTATTATTTATGTAGACGTTAAATAAGCTGAGCTATAAAACGCGCGTCCATTGTTATTTTGTAATCCTGTTCAGTTGTGCAAATATAAATAATATATCATAATATTTTTATTAATATATAATAATATATATAATTTAAAAAAATATGCAAAATTTAAATAGAAATAAAATTATGACAGACTTTTTAAATATAATATTGTTCGTATAAATTTTATTACTACTTTCAATTGAAAATTACAATTAATGTTTGTTATTACAAAATTAACACTTGATAACAAATGACTTCATTTTGCGTTATTACAAAAATGAGAACGAAATGATTATATTATGATTGAATATATGAAATACTATGTGTACTATTTAAAAAAAGATAAAATATATTAAAAAAAAATGCAAGACCACGAAAGACTGCTTTGTCTATATGGTTTTGTTAAACGTAATTATGTAGACGCCATACACATAAATTTTTGATAACTATATCATAGAAAATGAATAAAGTCTAATAATAATTTTATTCAAATCGTTTCAATTTATAAAACCAGGAATAGGAATTGCCTGGTTGTGATATAATAGCATTTAACGACGTCGAACAGGTGTATACTGGTGAAAGTGATGTTGAATACATGCTGTGTAACGCAAAATATGCTTTGTTAATCTTAAATACGTCACAAGTAAACTATTATGACACATAAACCTCGTCGGCATTAGACAAAAGGTTGACCTGCATCTGTAATCTTGAATCATGCGCTTATGCGTCACGAAACGATTTCTTTATGTTGAATCCAATAAACATTCTTGAGAAAAGAAAACTCTTTCGTTTATATTTTAATTCGCTCTATTTACAACGCGACGCGTCGGATCTGCTTCATATATAACGTAATTTACTTAAGCACACATTTACTTGGTTATGATATGAAAGCGAGCATGATCTGTGTCACGGTCTAATTGAAGCCGGTGCACGGTGGCTGGGCACGTTAAACAAGATGTGCGTGTAATTTTGTCTCAAAGGATTGTCACTGCTCTACACGCACTTTTTAACGGTGCTCTTGACTCATTTAAGCTTTTGTGCAATTGAAACAAATATATAAAAAATTGGAATTACAATGTGTATTTTAGTATCGCTCGAAATAATGTCTCACGTTTTTATACAATTACAACTTATAAATCACATTATAAAGTGATCATCGAGACTATTATATAGTGATCGAGTTCATATCACTTTTTTCTCAGTATGGTTTGTAGGCTAGAACTTTCATGTTTAAGAATTGACAACACGAATTGACTTACTAACGTTGGTGAAGTTAAAAGATAATTTTATGTAATTAATAATTTTAAAAAGTACATACCCTCTTTTTGCGAGGATGTATATCTTCATAGTCCATTGCGATGCCTTCGTCGCTGAACGACGAAGAGACAGGTGGAGGTGAAGGGGTGCCGGACCTCCATGACGAGCCTGAGCTGCTGCTTGCTCCAGGAGACACTGATGACCTCCCACCCCACGCACCTGTCACGACACACACACACGTATTTTAAAATAAATATTAAATATCAGATTTAGCTATTTATTTGAACGACAATAAAGTGAATTCTTATAGATAGCACAAGTATATCGGAAGTACAGAATAATTTTCTAAGACAATAAGAAGATGCTAAAAATTCATATAGTCCTTAAATATAAGGACTTATTATTCAAAGTATAATAGCAACTTATGTAAAATAAAATTAAAACATTTTTAATGCTTACAAGTGCGTAATTGCACAAATAAAATTATACGGCTATAAATTACGAAACGGAACTATAGCTGGCCACTTTCACTCGTAAGAACAGCTATTTTCTCGCGGGCCGCGGCACATATACTGCGTGGCGCTGTTAGACCTGGCTTGAAGATGAATCGTAAATTTTTATGAGAAACGTAGTTGAGTAGCTTCTCAGCACTATATTGTATAATTTTAGCTTGTAATTATACACGTGCTCTAATTTTAAGTGTAATCATCATGCATGTGTTTCTTTTTTCTCACTATTGTAGTATTAAAAACACTGTTCATTATATTATATAAATATTTAAATATAGAAAACGATTGTTCAATTAAATGGTATTTTAATCATCTAATATTATAATAGAAATTTAAAAATTTACTACATAATATGTGTAAATTTCAAAATCATAAATTTTAGAAATAAATTAATCGTTCCTAAGAGCACAAATCGTTCTCGTGGGAAATAAAAGCGGATAATACGACAACTGAAATAATAGGAGAAGGCTGGATTTATAAAACATTGATGAAATATGCTTAACTTGACTTACTAGATCGCATTTGGTTGGAGCTCATAACATGAGAGTGGAGTTACTCCGAATACCTGTCTAGACAATGTCTAGACTTCTGTCTAGACGTTATCAACATTTTGTAGATTATATACGAAACCTAAACTCTAAAATGGGTAAAGTGTACAATAAAGAAAATAAGTTGCATAGTTTTGTTTAAGTGGTTACAAGATTCTCGATCTTTAAACAGCGTCTTGACTTACGGCGAGTTGCACGAAACCGTCGCTAACTTTCCGTTAGTTAAGTTGCAATTAATCTTAAAATTAGTTGATCTTATGATTAATTTAAAGCTGTTGGAATTAATCATCCGTTAGATAGGTCTTTAATTAAACTAAATTTTTTTGTTAACTTAATCAGATGTACGTTTCGTGCAACAGAAAATCACGATTCTTGTGATTAAATTAGTTTAATAAACACTTAAATTTAAAATTTGTTTCGTGCAACTCGGCGTTAATGTGTTAGATATACGAAAGTCGAAACTTAGCACAATATGCTACATTCTAGCCTCGCAGGTGGTATTCATTATGTAATTCTTTACCATCGCTTAACGTAACTACGCAGCTGGCCTAGCGTGATCACTATTATGTAACATTAAAATCAGCTGATATAAGAGAATGTATAGTAGTTATAATTTTATAATTAGTATAAAAATTGTGTCCGCACCAAAAACCGATTTCAATAATCCTCCGGATTTTTAAAAATAAAATTTTACGGATTGAAATCTATTTAAATTCGGCGAAGATGTCTTGTAATACACACGCACAAAAAGAAAAAAGAAAAGAGTAAAATTAAGTCGAGTTAGTAGGCATTATTTATAGAGTTTTATAAGGTTTAAAATTTAAGTAGAAACTATATAAGTCACCTGTTCGAAATCTAAATGAAATCCAATCAGCAATCTTCATGGCAACGACTAGAACATGCCTTTACAAATATTTGAGTCAGGTGCTTATTCGAAGGGTAAAACTTGTGTTTTTAGAGTTAGAAGGTTGAACTTACTGGGTCGAGGTGAGTTGGGTGAGCAGCTGAGTGACATCAGGACGAGCGCTGCATTGCACTCGTTCATTTGGTCATCCCTCTCCCCATAGCCTAAATCGCAAGAACTACTGGGACCTCTTTTTCGTGACCTGCGAAAAAAGATACATTAGTTTTATCTACTATTATTATTAATAAAATATTATTTAATAAACTAATATTAAATGAGAAAATACCTAATCATTGAATGAATGATCACTAAGATGAATTCTCACTAACTAAAACTCATTATACATATCGTGAACTGTAGTTTTCGATTACTTGACATAATATGTCAACGATATTTATTAGTATATTTGAATATATACTCACTACATAAACTCTCTCCAATTTTTTGGTTAAACATAATTAATAGTAACAAAAAGAAAGTCAGCTCTCTTGCATTCATATCTAATTACATTATTTTCAGTGACTAAGAAGAGAGACCTAAAATGCTAATAGAAAATGAATACATCAAGGCATCGTATTTCGAACTGGAGCGAAATTTTGCGAACGTTCGATGAACTTTTGTAACTTATGACCGCCCTGTTTGTAAGTCTATATTCAAGTCTGGACGAATTATTATAGATATTTTTAAGGTCAAAGGTTTCGTAAGGACTGAGATAATAGCCCTGAAACTAGACTATCACTATTGTCAAAATAATATAAGTACTATTAATAAAAATTTGTTAGCCGTTATATTGATAACAATTTTAGATTCAATAAGATAGAGATATCTCTATCAATGTCAATAAAATTGAGAACTGATAATTTTAATATGGATTAATATATATATTAATAAAATTTCTCTGTCGATTCTTAAAAAGTAAAATAAAGATTTTACCTTTTGAGAATCTATGATTAAATTATTATACTTATGAATGTTTATTTGTAGTTTATGAATAATACACCTGATAGATAACCTCTGAAATAACCGCATATCAGTATTTTTATAAAGATGACTGATACTATTTCCAATTTGTTCTTAATTAACCTTCACGATCGTTGATAATGTTAATGTCAATTCTGTGATAAAAAAAACGATGTATTATATGTAGTGTGATGTAGTATATAATAAACGTTACGATTACATAAATGTTCTGGTCTATCTTTTTATATTCTTCAATACGTAATAAGGGCTAAGGGCTAGCCCTTTTTACATATTGTATTGTAGTACGTCAATGGTTAATTTAAAAATATTCGTATAGTAATAAAAAGTACAATACGCGTAGGTACATAGATTTTAAAGAATTAGCTATAATACTATAATGACCACATGTAATTATCATATTAAAGTGATAATATACTTAATTGCAAAAAATATCTTTGTGTAACATAAAAATATTTATGTGTTTATATTACAATTAAATCATTATTAATCAAGATATATAGATTTAAGTAGGTATACACATAAACTTCTTTATTTAATTATAAAAGACGTCAACGAACCAGTTAATATACCTACTTCAAGAATTTTTTTGGTTTGAAAACTTTAGATTAAATGGTACAAAATTTCTATATTTATTTTGTTTTTAAATAATAAATAAAAGTATAGTATAATTATAATCGATTTAATTCACGTGACATTATTATTAAAATTAAGGAGGTTACAAAATGAAATCAAATACGTAAAATTGTGAAGGAAGCTAATTAATGATAAAACTCAAATGAATATAAGTGTGTGAATATTATATTTTTTGTCCCTTTAAAAAGTTTAAAGTTCTACAGACCTGAGATAGATGACCTGCAGGCTGTTTACTTGTGTAAGACGTCCTAGGAGCGAGCAACAGGCGGGCTATGAATTACGTACGTTGACTCGCTTTTAGGATCGCTGACCTATACGTATCCATTCATTGGCTATAATTTAATGTCAAACTAGTTTCTTAACAATCTTAAGCTTTAAAAAAGTCATTCGGCGAGACCAAAGAAATTAATTATAAATATTAATTATCAAGTTAAATATTTAGTATTGCAGTACTTTCATAAAACAGTGTATCATGTAATATTGATTATTATATTTGAAATCATTTTAGTGCATTAGTGTAGTAGTCTTATACAATTAAAATTAACTTCGTCAATAAGGTTACAAAAAAAATCCTTCGACCTAAGTGCGTTCTCCAGATACGAGTTACGTTCTCAGGGTGTTCACCTGCCTGACTACGAACTCGACGGGGTCGCTATCCTATTCAGAACAGATGATTGCAGGTCACCTTACAAAAGCCTAAATCAGATTACAAAGTAGACTTTTTTGCGATAGATAAATATCTACAAATAAAACCAATCATAATTTATTTATGTGCTAGAGTGTGCCGCTTTCACGAGCTGCTTAATTACAGTATCCATTACAATTCAGTAATATTATCGGTCTTCAAACCTTTATTTTTTTAATTTATCTCTTACAATTTAAATGAAATTACAGTGGACACCCGGTAATCCGACAAACGTTTTGCAGGGCAGTGTCGGATTATCGAATTTGTCGGATGATAGAGTAGAGCCTAAGACCCCCTATAGTCCGGATTTTTTTTTCAAAAGAGTACCTTGTAATCCGACAAATTACAGGTTCAATGATAGGATTATATATGCTATATAGGTATATGTACTCAGAAGTACAAATCATACTTCATTATGTATGTCAAATTTAGTAAATTAAACAACTCAATAGACACAAACTGTTTAATCTTCTCGTGGTTAATTGTCAGTGTTTTGTGTATCCGCTTCTGAGCTTGTGACGACATTACTAGATACGAATACGTAATACACAATAAATAAACATTAAACAAGTTATAACTCGTCCAATCATGCATTAGCAAAATATTCAAACAGACCATGTCGGATTACAGGGAGCCCGGATTAGCCGGGGGCCGGATTACTGGGGGTCCACTGTATAGGGAAATGCTTTTAATAAACTATTATAAATTAAAACATCAGAATACGGTTAATGACTAAGGATTATATGATTTGATAACAGGTGATAATTTGAAACGATTGATTGTACGTGAAGCGTCAATGCCTCGGATTTTGCGTACGCTGCTTATTTGGTCTCAATAATTGGATCTCGCCGGCCGGCGGCTGCCCGCGTAAAAATAGCAGAGACACGTAATTTCCTCTAATACGATGACGTAACGTGAAACGTATCGCCTCTCGCTCATCGAGTTGGATGTTTTCAAGGCAGTACAATGGAATTTTGTTCTTATTTTTATTTCGATCTAATAATCATTGCAAACCATAAATAAGTTTTACGTTAGACACGACGCTGATGCTCGTTGCAATAAATGTTAGATATATATCACAGAAGTTTGGATACTTGTTTGATGTTGACCACCAACACGTTCATTGACGAGTTTTTTGTAGCTGTACGAATGCTTTAGATGTTAGAATAGTCAACAATAGCTAGCCGGTTGGCAACCGCAACCGGCCGGAATCTGTTCACACTCTTCTCACTGCGAGCTCGTAGCATAGGCATAGTAATACAGATTATAAGTAGCTACGTAACATTGAGAACGACCTTGCCGCCTGTTGCCGCGCCACCAACTCGCTACTGATACCAACATTTACAATAGTTCATTTAATATACATACCTGTGTTTTTATTTATTTAACGATAAGTATATAACGCACACATAGACAAGGTATGTTGAGTTATTCAATTTAAATCATTTCCTGCTTGGTTAGCGTTAGCCACTGAATAATCTCAGCTTTTTAGTAAGATTCATATAGTTAGTCTTGCTTGTTTATTAATATCAATACCACATTTAGAAGAGAAACAATAGATTTAATTTACTCTTTACTTTTTTGTCTTTACGTTATCCGAAATGGTAATATGTACTTATTATAACATTTTTATGTCAAACACTTTATATATAATATAAAATTATGGATCTTAAGTGTTAATGTTAGGAACTATGTTAGAATAAGTCATGTTTTGTAGGCGTGACAAGGTTTAATATTAATTAACATACTCGCTTTGTTATATAATGATTATTTGTATCGAGTGATCATTAGCTGCATATTGCGTTGGTATTTAATGTTTCATTACAATAATTATGCTATTTCAAGATGTACCTAACGATTTTAAAATGTCATAAGTGCTTTTGGGTAAGAAAAAAAATCGCTTGTATGGACGTTGACATGCAAGTAGAGGTTGATGTAGGTCGTGAAGTGATTTTTTGCGGATATAAAAAAGTGTGATTGAGCTAGGGCAATGTACGTGAGCTGCGGTACTGGCACTCGGAATCCCCACTCCGAGGCGAGATGAGGTCATCGCTGTTCTCGCTTTGGCCAATCACTTTAGATATTGGGCAGGTTTGCTTTACAAAGCACGTTTTTTGTTTATATACTGTTTAACTGACTGAAACTTCTATATTTGTTGCAATAAAATGATTAAAAGATATTGTAATTGTTTTTTTTAAAGTATTGATGTATAGATCTACCTATATACTGTAAACAGAGTGAAGACAGTTTCGACTTCTTTGACTTGCCTTTATCAATGAAGTTTTATCTGATGTATGTCAATGCAAATACTATATAACTGACTAGCTGCTGCCCGCGACGTAGTCTGCGTGAACGCTATACAGCACCAAAAATACCTACGATTATACCTTTCAAAATAACATTCATTTACCCGTTTCTTCTTTACATTTCATATCTACAGAAAGTGCAGTAACAGAGGGAGACTGTCTTTTGTAAAATTGACCTTCAAAAAGTGCTTACATTCAGCCTGCTTTAAATAAATGACTTTATGGTGATTCTGCTGAATTAAGTCATAAGTTGTGACTGAAGCAGATGGAGAAAATAATGAATAAGGAATACAGAATAGGGTAAAAATACATACTTATAGGATTTCTCTATAAACAACATTAGTGGTTTGGCTCTCCGCAGCCAAAATGTAAAGAGAGTCAAGACTGGTGACGCGGGGGCAAGCGACTTACAGCTGCTTGTGTGAGAAGCAACTCGTCCTGAGGTCGACACCAGCTACTCTCGTCATCGCGAAGCAAACACTCACGGGGAACTGTAAGCACTTGAACTAGAGCGGGAAGTTATGAGGTATGAGGAGAATGCGTGGTATAAATACTGCCTCGCCGACGCCACAACCCGTAAGAATTTCCGCCTCAATGGTGTGTCTGTGGAGCGAGATGACTTTAAGACGGGTCCCGTTACACAACTTCGGAGGAAATAGGTTCCGAAGAAGCATAAGCAATTTTCTTATCTTTATGATATATGGCATGCTTAATTTTCCTCTTTCTTCGTTATTTAGCTCAAATAGCTTACAGCAATAGCGTGCCGTTTTCGAGTTTAAATGTTGTTATACATCTATGCAGTTCTTTTTGAGTTCTGTTTCTTATTACATACAGACAAACTCGATGAATTTTATAAGACATAGATGAATCAGCTTAAAACTTATATAAACACATTTTTTTAAATTGTCTTGCTCATCTCTGAAACGAATTAACGATACAATTTTTAAGAAGAAAATGCACAACTCCATCTATGACTTTTAAAAACGTGTGGATAAAGACGTGTGGACTTAGTGGCGCTGTATTTCATGCAAGATATTACTAATTTTGTACTAAAACACAGTTTATAGGTAGTTTCTTGCCGATTCTTCTCTGCAGAATCTACATTCCGAATCGGTGGTAGCTTTATTTTTACAAAAAAAATAATAATAATAATCACTACAATATTAATTTTGTAAAATGACGATTCGAAAGTGCTCGTGGGGCCTATTTGAATAAAGTTGTTTTTGATTTTGATTTTGATTTTGAAACAACTATTACCCTCGCCAACATGATCAAATTTAAATTATTTATATCCAAAAAGGGTATACACATGTAATTCGACTTGATGTTTTTGAAATCTCATAGATGGCGCTGCTCTAAAATTTTCTTGATACTACTTATATTCATTTCTTATATTCTAAAAAATATTTAATGTACAGTTTTGACTTTCCTACCATTTTATAATATATGTATAGATGTTTAATTATATACCCAATTAAAAGAAAACGTCCTAAGTGTATGGAGAAAACAAGGATAAAATATTCTGGATGTTCACACTGCGTGAATCATTTATGATGCACTAAAATGATTCTTCTTAATACCGCCTAATTTATACTTAATTTTACAAATTATTCATATTTCCTGTAGTTATCTCGTTCGACCATAGTTACAAACTCTTTGGTTTTATATTGTTATTTTCAAAATAGTCAAATTGGAATTAAAGTACAATTTGTAAAATCGGACATTAAATTGCAAAAAAAGTTAGTTTCAACTTCTTGTCGGTTTGCAATTTTAATGTTTCATTTATATAAATGAAAATATCGACGATTCCATAAAATAAAATAATATTTAAAAGATTAAAAATTCCGCCATTAAATCATCCAATTTCGAAGAATAATTACATGCCCCCAGTTTTTGTTCCCGCAAGCGGTGGAATAACCTGAAGGTAGGTCGATGGAAAGTCAGCGTGCAATTAAATTATTTCGAATGACTAATCCTCAGACTTATATCCTGCCTAAAATGAGCTATTTGTTATGACTTTTATAAAATATTATATAAAATAAAAAGTATTAGTATTCGTTGCGTTTATGTAGTATAACACTTGTCTGTATATTTGCATAATGTTTAATGTAAAGTTTTGTAACACTTTCTCTAGGAAAGCGCATGCCACTACCTGCCAAATGAGATAACGGACCTCAGAACTAACGAAAGCGAACGTGCCCAACTAGAAAGTGCCTCCAACGCCGACTGTTGCCCCTCTACCGCCTTCCTACTTATTCGACGTTGCGCAAACGTATGCAAAACATCCCTCCCCATTATTTGTTTCTCAACGTGAACCAATATCTCTGTAACATTCCTTATTATCGCTGCGCATACATTGTCGACTTCTACGATATAAATTACAATTTAAGTTATGAAAAAACATACAACTGAATATGTAGCTAACTTACATAAGATAAACCGATGTGTGTTTTTGTTTTATACCATGTCTGATATCAGTCATCTGAACGACTCTATGACTACAATGCCCCGGTCGATTGTAACACACTGCTACTAATAGGCTGGTATGCGTAGTTTGTCGCTAATGTTACTCGCCCGTGACACTCAAATATCTTATTAGCATACAACACTGCGTCAATAAAGGGATTACCATATTTGACATTGAAAGTTTGTCAAAGGTGTTTCATGAAGACTGGTCGTCTTATACAAATGGTTGCGAAATTTAGACGTGCTTTTTTTTAAGCTAAAAGAATTTTTCTTTAGTTTTTAATTTATTCAAATTGTATGTATACACAAATACAGACTTAGGGCGTGATAAGTAGCAACTCGATGCCTTGCGACATCAAAATGCGGGTTGTGCTGTTGTCCTACTGACCGAGTAAACATATTAGTTCTACATGCTCGAGGACGTGAGACAGAAAGGCTTTAATATTTTAATATTATCTAAAAATACAAAAGTATACGCAAAAATAATTCTACCCCTACCGTGTTTGATAAACTAGCAAATATGTCCGAATATGTAATGAGAATAAATCTGAGTGATCTAGTTTTCGTATCTGAGATTATTACCTATCGGTAATTTTGATAATATTAAGTCATGGACTTGAATGCATGTGGCACGTCTCTAGTGTGCCGGTTTGCTCCATTTTCAAACTAGGTCACTATGTCATGGCGGCCGCGCCAAGTATTAAGCGAACTCGGCGCCATCTTCGAATTTTGTTGATTCATTTTAAAATCAATTTAGTCATTTCTAACTGTAGAATAGAAGGATACTCGTGTTAAAACGAGTAATGATGATATTATTAAGAGCTGAGATGTTTTAGTTATTATATCAAAGTAAAACGAAACTATTTAAGCTTTCACTTTACCATGGTCCAGTCCCGTGATCGCAAATTTGTTCCAATCATGAATGGAATTTCTACCCAACAAACTATCGATAAACTCAACAGAAGATAATTTGCAGTAGATTTGATATAGAAGGTATAAAAATTATTTTAAGTTTTATAATTCGTGTCAACAATTGTTCTACAAAATTCTTAAAAAAAAAATATTTTTTTTTAACAATTAAATACACATATAAATTAACTTATTTTTTAATGTAAGTATTTTTAATGACTTTAAATTCTTTATTATTTAAAACTTAGTTTAAGCTGCTTCACATTAGAATCGATTTCATTCCATCCTGAAAACGGACCAGTCAGGTATAGTTACTTTCGCTTTTTCATAATTTTATCATGGGTTAAATATGTCTTAATCTTTTAAAAGTTTTATTACGCGGTTATTTACATATGCAGGTACCTATTAAGTGAAACATCATACTTTTCTATTCCTAATTCTCCACTAATAAAACAAATATTATGTACTAATATCATTCGAGTATTTTTACTTATTATCCCTTCTGCGTTCTTTTGGCTGCCGTTGTGAAATGTGGACCAAGTAGTGGTCCCACCTCTCACTAGCGTCATGATGAAAAGTGAAACTGCGGTGCCAGCGAGCGTCACGTTGCTGCGGTATTTAATGCTATTTGTTCCGGTTCCATAGAACTAATTCATGAATTGCATTATTTAATATTTCACAATTTGCTGACACTTCTAAGACATTTTCCAAATTTATTAAAGTTGAACTTACAACAGATACACAAAACAAACGAGCCGTTGGAATTATTTAATGGTTCTCTATATTGCATTGTCTGGCCCTATCTGCGCTTCGTTGGAGGTGTGGGGCGCGGGAGGCAGAATGTAGGCAAGTGTGACAAGGACACGCCCGTACTCCACGCTAACACTTCCATCCAGTTTCTAATGTGCTCGCTAAGGATTTCGCAACATCGCTCGCGCGGCTCCACTTCACCGATGTTCGATTGTAAACGATTACACCTACTAGCTGAGCTACTACAATACGGGTACATACTGCTACGTATGAAATAGCGTAACTAATAGCGAGGTCACCTTTTAGCACACTGACTTAATAACCGATTGCATTGCACTATTGTTTTGTATTTGTATTTTGTATATTCTTGTATTTTTAAAACAAGCTCTTTATTACCACGGATATAGAAAGTGTGATTTACAACAATGAAAAGAATGTGCAAATTTGATAAGGGACCATTGCAAGGTTATTTGCAATAGATGCGGCCTTCCTCGTTGACGACGAGGTGAACTGGTAATTCAAGGCAAAATAATAGTATTTTATATAGATATTAGAATATTTTGTACTTTCTAGACCATAATGAAGTATTTTATTTTGATGAGTAATTTTAATAATTTTGTTATAGAATATTCAGCTTACTTGTGAAATATTTATAATACTTGTATAACGTATATGATAGAGCAACTTAGAAACAGTCCTTAAACTAATATTTTCTTTACAAAATAATTATGAGGCACAAAAAAAAGTGAGTGGCTTAGAGCATTAATCATTATGAAATTATTAAAATTTAATTATTTGTTATTTTACGATCGCATAAAGTTAGAATAATTTTATATTAATTATTATGTTCTATTGCCGACAAAATTTGTTGCTTTCCTTTTGATTATGTTCGTTAATAACATAACCTACGTTATATTCGTAAATTATACAGCGTTAGCTTATATTAGACGCAGTTAGTTGTCTGGCGACAAATAATAATCTAACAAATTAAACTACCCTTTTTGAAAAGCAAATATTAAACAGTAGTAGTAGCAATAATTAATTAATAGCGATGATTATTTAATTTCTTGTTTTATTTTCAATGCCAATATACAGTGACTTACCCTTGCATGTGATGTGCAGGCACTTCGATGATGGCTGAGGCTCGGCGTCGGTCACCGGCCATATCCGCAAGTCTAGCAAAATCTGTGTCTACATCAGCGAGTCTCGCTGATTTTCGAGACTCAAGCAGTCTTATCTCTTCCAATCTCTTTCTAAGCTCAATAGGCACCTATAACAAAGAAAAATTGCAATAAAATAACTAATCAATTTATAAGACGGGACTTTCTTTTCGAACGTAATTACTATATTTAAGATCATTTAAAAAAGGTAAAACTTCTCTAGTTTATTTTTCGTAAATCGGAAAAGTTTCTTATGAGTATTAATAACACTTGTGTAGGCGTCATACATGTGTATTATGTAAGACATTGGAACAAAAAGCGGTGTGTATACGAGATCAATATGGCCGACCTTCATGCGGTCCGTGTGTGGATGACGTCATGACCTAGAGCAGTTTAGTGAATCGAGATGTATTCCGCGTCATTAACACTCTACCTTATGACTAAACATAATGTATTGAGTTTTATCAATTAAAATTGATAATTAAAATTTGACATCATTATGAATATAAATTAGAAGATCTATAGTTTTGCTTTGTATTAATTGTGTATAATACTTTTAAAAGAAATCTAATAGAGCACAATTTGTGAGTTACAAATTTAAACCGTAACGTTTTTGTTTTATTCGCTAAAACAGCAATCACCGTTAATGTACGCAGTAATAAAAATACTAGCAATAGTTGACATTGACTGCGTTTTCGTCTGAGCTTCCTTCACGCATGTTCGCATGATTAATAAAATAATATTTCGCATGCTCTTGCCAACTGGTTTACGGTTGCGTTTCTCTTACACACGTCAGTGAAACGAATCGAATGAGTGATTAGGTGGTTATTATTTAATACTCATGTTCATTTTCTAGTTGCACTATTTTAAATGATAATTATTTTTTGGTGTTGTTTTTATAAAAAAGTAACAAAATAATATAAAAATTATTAAATTATATGACTCAACTCAATATAATTATACAAATTATAAAAATATAGTAAAACATACATTTTTCTGAAAATGTATAATTTTAGAATTGCGATTTTATTATCTTTATATTTTACAATTGTGTGATTCAATGGAATATTTTCAAAGAGAGATAGAACTTAAGTATTAATGATATAGATCTTTAGCCTCAATTTCTACAATGACTCAACGTAACATATATTTAATAACTTATGTACAAAATAGTGTGGTCGACTTGTCACTTTAGAAGTCAAACCAAGTTTAAATTGCCAAACCAAAAGAGGTTTATAAGAATAGCAGATAGTGATTTTAGTTTCGCAGTGAATGTGAGCTGTAAAAAGACTGATCACATCACAGACTTTCACTTTTTGGTAAATTGGTGCTTGCGGACGTGGCTCAGAGACTTATCCCGCTCATACCGGAACAATGAAAGTTGTTTTAATTAATTGGATTATGTATGTAAGACAGTTTCCAACATTTTACATATTAACGATTCTCCCCTTTGTTACCTCAACACGATTTTTTGCTATTAAGAATTTTGTACCTACAATTTAAAATGAGTTGAATCAAGCTATTTATACAATTTTTTTATTTAGCATTGTACACCGTGGAATACTTATACTTTGGTCCTAGAGTAAATAATTACTATCTATAACGTATTAAGATACATAAGTAGAGCAGATCATTTGATAGAGCTGAGCGTGCGTCCGCGCAGCTTCAGTTTCGTTCATCGTGATCGCCTCCTTCTCCCCTTCCCTCCATCAATTCTCTCCCCCACCAGAGGCGAACTCGACACGTTATGTAAAAAGTGACAACTGTTGCACAATTGCTCGATCCGATGGCGAAACTTGGCCGCCTATAAATGCCAGTGAAAGTCACCGAGTGACTTTGACATGATAACTGATAATACGTCATTATTATTATAATAGATATTTGTTGATTGAATGAAACCGGTAATTTAACCTGTAATGAATAATAAATCATCAACTGATATAATTAAATTTGAGAATTTACACAAGTCGGGAAACAGCAGTAAAATACGAATCAAAGATGAAATAGGATCCTAATAAATCAGATAAATTATCATTGTTGTAAATAAGTTAGATATTAATTTTAATAGAGTTTACCTATCATAAATAAAAATAACCAATTAAGTTTAAATATTTAAATGCAATTTATTCGCTTTTACTATTGACTGCTGATAATTTTACCTATACACAGTTACCCACTTTAAATCACACACATTTTATTCATCGACTCATATGGGCTGATATTATGCATGTTTTAACTCCACATTTTTACGCCTATTAGTAATTAAAGTTGCAAATTCAGTATACTGGATACTCTTGGAATCTGGATTACGAAAGCTCAACCAGCTCTATTGCATGTCGATGTTACTGCTTTGCCAAATAGATTATGCATTGCTTTATTGTCCCTTAGAACCTTATTTAAAACGTTATACAAATATTATTTTTAAGTAATTGTTAATTTTCAAACAAGTACTTTTGTGTAAACGATTATGTTAACAAAGCAAGGAGTTGTCGCGTTCCCGAAATATGATTTGGAGGTTCAATTAAAAACAAATAAAACAAAAAATCGACAATTAATTGTTATCTCAATTATACGTATATATTAAAATAGTGTCGTCGTATTTGAAGCGAAAGTTATCACTGTTTAGTGCAAGCAAGTGGCATTGACTGCAGGATAGTGCGAGTCATTGGCTGAAAGCGTGTGACGCGTGTGTTGCGCCGTCGTGCCTACTTACGACGTCGTTTTACGTATACGTTGATTATTATTTATTGGGAATGTTTTGCGATTAATAAGGCTTTGTTGCTTATTGATTATGCATATTCTTCGCAACAATAATAATTATTATATTTAATTTGAAGTTCTTATTATTTGGCCTTTTGTAACTTTTTCTTAAATATTATTAAAAATATATCAACGAAAAAAAAAACCATTGTAACATGTTTAATAGAAATAAGCAATAATACATTGAATTGAAATTCATAATTAAAAATACAATGTTTTCTAAATATACTTTCATTTTATTAAGTTTATACAAGAGAGAAATTTAAACCACTTCGACGTGAATATAATTTAAATCAATATAGGCCCTATTTATTTTATTTCATTTGCTAACACTATATTAAGTTGTTGCTCACTAAACAATGTATCAGAGCCGAGACGACAGATAACATTATAATTTTGTATTTTGAGCATAAGTAGCTCGCTAGATAAAAACAACTACATTATTAATTTATATATCAAACAGTAATTAGTCGCCAAGCTATTTCTGAACATACATCAAAAGAGAACAATATGGTAATCGAACAAAAAGTTTATTTTCTGATCGATAAGAATAGGTGGTGGTAGATGGTCAGAGGCGTAGCTACCGCTGTATCAGCCGTATCGATGATACGGGGCCCCAGGCCTACAGGGGCTACAGGAACCCCCAACGTGTATAAACAAAAAATCGTAAAATGTTATCTTAGAACTTAAATAAACTATCTTAGCACTTAAAAATATCTAAGGGACATGAAAGACTATCAGACTTGTCACTATTATCTATAAAGGTAGAAAATTTAGAAAAACTGAAATCGTAATAACTTATAATCAATATGTAATTATTTTAATTCTAGGCGATCGTTTTTGTTCTGTTATTAAAAAATCTTTATCCTTCATTTGGGCCCCGTTACAGATTTTGATACAGGGCCCATCTAAGGCAAGCTACGCCACTGTAGATGGTCGACGTTGATTCTCTAAATATTCAGAGAGCCTGCAGTCACGTTGACACGCATGCATAAGCAATTTGATCGTAGTAGGCGATCGTGCACTACTAAATAGGTCAATAGCTTTACGATTGATATACGAAATACAACCTTATTAATTACTGTAAAAAATAATTGACTATATCTTTAGAATCTATTTCGCAACTTTTCTTACAAATTACTTTAGGCATTGATAAATTAAATATAGGCACGTATTTCTCTTCAATATTAATTCAGTTCTAATATGTGTAGCTGTAGTAAGTTGAAAGGGCACACGAAGTATGAATAAGTTACCATCTTAAAACGATCACTTCGTATTATTATTCGCTTCATAAATCATAAGCAATCTCGTTATAAAGTAATTCTTCTAATTACTACACTATTCGTCTGCATTTTATTTTATTTTCTATTAAATTTATTTTAATTGTAAGATATATAATTTATTATTTGATTGAAAGACTGTTATCTGACTTTTGAATGTAACTTATTGTCAAAACTATTCGTTTGCTGTAGAGCAGAGTCGCGGATTAATATTCAACATTTCTTCTTCATAGGAGAAAATGCCAATTCCCAGTAGTGGAACTTTTACAGAATATTATAGTACAGTACAGTGTTACAAATAAGTATTTGCTAAATGTGTAAATAACACAATAAAATTTTAATGCACAAAGATTCAGGTATTGAAATCGGATGTATACTGTTAGGCGGAGCAATCGATCGGCACGGAGCGGGCGGCCTTGTATGTTTAGTGAATACAAACGCTGGTTGCAAGGCGGATACAGCGAAGGCACGCAAACACCACCCTGCCGGACTGCAAGCAACAACCTTGTGCCGAAAATCCGTGACCCACATTACATGTCCAAACGCAAGCAGCGATTTTATTACCATTCTTGAAACATTCATTTTGTTCTTTATTGGGGTAAACGCAACTGTGTATGAAATACTGCTTTTAATTCATTTCGATTACAAAAAAAGGTTTTATTGTGTATATCCAATCATTGCCTAAAATTTCACAAAATCGTAAGTAAAGATGACTTCTACAAAATTTACGAGGTCGCATTATATGGGTAGCCTTAGTTGTTCCTATTAAATGACCGGGGCGCAGGACGAAGTTAGGTGACCTAGTTGGCACGGTGCAGGCAATACAGGTCACGATCCTATCAGCTCCTATCTAAACTCTACTTTCAAGTGGAGCATCTTCATATTTTATACAAACGGCAGATTACAAAGAAATACTTCCTCTTATATTAATCATAGACAGGAAATTTTATGTCGAAATGTTAGTTTCAAATATACAAAGAAAATTTCTAAGCACAAATCAATTTAATTTAACGAAATAGGTAAGTACTCTAAATTAATTTGACCGCTAATATAATATAAGTAGGTTGTCGTTGTCAGGAAATCGTTATTGCGTAGCGTTGACAATGATGAAAGAATAGCACGCTTTATTTATTACGAGGCCTAGGTTATTGGTCTAAACAATTGAAGGTTTCAATTGATAGACATGACGTCATATCGTAAGTCTGCGTAATTTCAGAATCGACGTCACCGCGCGTCGGAGAGAGCGCGTAGGTGCGGCGCCGTCGTGACGTCACAGGTGCGATTCACCGCTCTCTCCGTAGGCGGATGTTTGTATTAAGAATGTGTTCTAAACGAAATATACGTAAATAAAATCTCATAAGACCGAAATACGTA
Organism: Euphydryas editha; assembly: GCA_036937285.1. NCBI lineage: Eukaryota > Metazoa > Arthropoda > Insecta > Lepidoptera > Nymphalidae > Euphydryas > Euphydryas editha. Next base: position 10,680,195 of record JAUPFZ010000004.1, read on the forward strand.
ATAGAACAAGAAATTTGTGCAAGGACACGCGGGTCGTTTCGACATAGCACCCAACGTGATGCCATAATCGCATCATTTACGTGCGACGCTTAGAAAAGTGAGCGTTTCACCTTGAGATGCCTGAGAGTACGATTGCCTCTCTATTCTTAGGCTTCAAAATGTGTTATATATGTTTGAGAGGTCGGGTATCGAGCACGCAGGCGTCATGACCCAGTCTGACCCAAAAACCGACCGGGCCCAACAAACCCCACTAGTTGATAACGGATGCCGGGAACCCGTTCGACTAAAAACTTAATATACGCACTGCGAAAAGCACCGTTACATCGGCCACCTGTAACATCACTGCCATTTACAGTTATACTCGTATGTAGGTACTTAAACTAGGATTAACACCTCGTGTTTATTACGTAAATAACAAAATACAATATATTATTATAGAATTAAAACCTATCCAGCTTACACATTAAAAATAATAATAATTAATTCATTTATTTATTTACACTTTTTTCTACACCACAAATATACAAACAAGATAGTTGGATAATTACAAAATATGAAGTACAAGAGGCGGTCTTATGGCTAGTTATCCATTTCTTCCAGACAACCCGAAAAATAAATAAATTAATTTAGTCCTTATTCAATGTTGATCTTTTCTAAAATTAGCCAATATCTAAGTTTTACTACGAAAAAGGAGAACACAAGTGGAGGTCGAGTTTCGAATGCGGGTTGTGCGTCGTTGGTTCAATATCAACGTATCTGGGTCAGTGGGTCAGCGTGTCGGAGAGGACCGCGCACAGTGCGCCTCATACCGACAGTAATTATTACTCGATCTTCACTTACATAAAAACACTTGCATGAAGTGTACTGCTGATATTTATCACCAGTTTCACGTCACCTTGCGTCACCGACGTGTTAACTATTTTACACCTATAATGTAATGTACTGAGGAAGTAAATCGTAATTTTTTCCTTGACCTTTACCTTCGACAACTGTTACTATTAAGTCATTGTTTCCCTTTTCCTTTGATATTTATTGTTAGCTTAGGAGTAGCATAATATTTTATTAATTATAATTATTTAAATGAGTTGCACGGCAGTCCATCACAGAATAACCGCTAAGCGTAATACAGTTATATAGTTTCGTCGACTGGATATTCGGAGAAAATGAGAAACTTTTAAAACGGGAAAATAGTATTGGAAATTCCGACTAATTTATCAAGTATTCAGATAACAGTAGCAAAGCACGAATCATGAAACTATTTCAAGGCGAGCACAATGAGGTCACCCACAAAGGGACGGCCTTGCCTTCGCAACAGTTGTGGGATGAGAACTTCATCATAGACGAAAAAATAAAACACCCAAAATACCAAAATGATGTTGCTATAAAATACATAATTTACAGATGATTAGGATATATTAGAACCGTATTGATTACTAGGGAATTAGAAGAAAATTATATACATATGCGGAAATATCCAAGCCCTGGCCGAAAACACAGAAATGACGCCTTTAAATTAGAAACGGTTGTCTGACATCATTAAATGGTCAATCGTCTCGCTGTTTCGGCACTAAATGTAGGTCGAATACATTAGTCGAGTTATTTTATAGCGAGCGGTGGTAGTCTTAGCAAATTTTTTCTATGCCTAAAATTTTACACTTTAAGCAATTTATTTATTGATAGTTCACTGATACCTTTTTGCATCAAAATAAATTTACAGTACCGAAGTATAGTACTATTAAAACTAATGATTTAATCTCTTCGCAGTTTATAAAAGACGCCACATAATATTTTTACTCCTTTCCTAATTTGGTCACGCGTCATGACATTTTCATCGAACCCCAGTAAATATTACGTCACGAAAACTTGAAACCCTCCCTCACTTCTATAAATTAGAAATATGAATATTTAGTCCTCTCATTTCACCTACGTTCAGTTTTAACATTCTGTCAGTTTGGTTGGCATATATGGTTACTGTTCCGCTCCCTCTCGTAGCGTGACGTTTTATAACCTATAACTTTCCTTAAAAAAATGCTATTTAACACAAAAGAATTGTTCATATGATGATACCTTCCTCCCTTATTTACAAAAATATTTTATGAGCGTCCCCTATCAGTTCGTTTACGTTTACGGTTTAGTCCCTTGTTTATATGCTTCGGAATGATATAAATCTTTAACACTTATGTTATTATGTATAATTGCATTATATTATCTGTAAACTTGTTTCGTAAGAAAACCGGAATACTTTTATTTTTTTTCTATGACTAAGAAATAGTTTTTTTTTGGATTTTTTGTTTTGGCAACATTTGTAAATAAAATAAATAATAATATAATATTTACTTCCGTACAGTTTGATTGAGTTATTAAATAGAGCATAATGAACATTAATTCAGTTCGCGTTTACTTTGTAGGTACGTTCAAAACGTATTTTATAAATTTCGAACAAAGTTGGCATATCCGGCTTGTAACCTACATCGTGGTCTACAGCTTATTAACATTCTCTTGACAGCTCTTTGATGACTTATACTGGTAAATAGGCTAACAATATTATCTTATCAACCTTGATTTATTTAGTAACAGTGTCACTAGACGCACACTGCTACGTAACCGAAACGTAGTTACGAAATGTATTGAAAAACGTCGCTAGAGCACGTTTAAGCGATTTCTTTCGTTCCACCAACGATAAAGTACATTTTTATGAAGCATGTTGTACATTTCGAATAGAAATAGGTATTAATGTTTTAGTTTAGGAACAAAAATAGCTATTATGATGTTTAAATGTCTTTTTCATTAACGGTTCTAATTTGTTTCTTACGTATCGATGTTTGTGTGTGTATAAACATGGTGCGCATGCGCTGGGACTCGTCGTTTTCTCTTCCCATGGTTTCTTTGCGATGGTCGATCTCAGCTCGCCAGTTCCTTTCACGTGTTTGCTTCGAGAAAAAAGTCACGTACGACTGGAAATTATCGAAGGAGAAACTTGTAAATTGCGTCCGAACATTCATACATACATATATGATTTAATCGATTATTTTGAGTTTACAATATTATCTTCACCTATTAGTAATGTTCAAATAATTGACAACGACAGCTTAGGAATTGATTTATGATTAAGAAACACGATATATTTTTTTGTACCTACTTTGCTTAATTTACCTGATTTTTTTTCGTCGTATAAATATGTCGTAATGGTACTACAAATAAAGTTGCCAATATATGAGAGGAGTTAAACAAGTAAAATGTATATTTGTATATTATACACGCAAAATTTTCACGCAACAGTTACTTCTATAAGCGTGTCTTTATTTAAAAAAACTGTGATGGTAAAATCATGCGTTTAATGCATTACTGGTCGTTTCTGAAATCCTTTCGCTCGTAACGAAATCATACATTGAAATACGTTTCTGCTCACTTAGCCTTTGCGATTTTTTTGTGGTGAAAGCGAGATTTTTGTAGCATCGTTTAGGACATTTATTATATATTGATGTTTTAAAAACGCTTTATAAATAGTTTTTCCTAGTTTATTGTTTTTTTAATCCAATGAAACAGTTGTTTTATGAATTGCAAATTCGAATTAAGAATTACAATTGCAAAAACAAAAAACTTTTCGATGTTTCATAATTAAATTTAATTACAAAGATGATTTAAAAGTACAGTAATATTAAAATATTCCACATTAATATGTGTAAAAGTGAATGAGTCCGAAACAATGCAGGTGTGAGTGGCACTTTCACACTCAATGCGACTTGCGGTATGCCAGAAGCCATGTACGAACGATGATCTTTTACGACATCAATCTACCTAAAGGTGCCTGCCACTAAATCACGGAAGTCCTTTAAAAGCGAAACGAATGAAAAAATATATATTTTATATATATAAATATATATGTTTTATTTATTATCACCCTATAAGTAGCAAAATTTTTGTTTTTTAGGTTGTGGTCATTATCGATAGCGGTGGCGTTCCACTTAGCATGAAACAAGTCGACGATGAGGTTAGCCGGTGCTGAGCCAACACCGCCACTGACTAACGGTTCGGACGGCGCCGCGCGCACGTGAAAATAATTCTTGACGCGATTTTGTAACGAATACCGTTATGTGGTTCCGGGCCTGCCGGTGACCTTATTTCTCGGCCGCGCACTCTTTATTTTTATATCTTATTGCTTGCTACATAATGAGTTTCCGTGTCGCGTTTGGAAGGGTTTAAAATATGTATCTCTACTATACTCAAGAGAACTATTTTTCTAGTAAACTTTAAACACGATTGTTATATTTGAAACATATAACTGTTCTAGGTTAGTTTCTACAGAATGCTAATGTATTCGAACTAAATATTGCGCATAACAAAAGTCCAGATCATACGCATACGCATCTCGGATATTTTCCCAACCGTATATAACAGACGTATGTAGCAGATAGTGTGAGTCAGAAAGTTTTTTGTTTTATTCGATTCCACGTAACGCATAGTGGATTTGCCAAGTGTATAAGTGTAAATAACGAGTGACGAGTGCAATTGCCGGTCGCTGTACTAGGGGAATACCGCGTCATGCTGATAATAATTATCCTCTACTTATGTACATAAGTACAAAATGACGGTCAATGTATTTTCCAAGATATAGTGTTCTTAACTAAGAAAATAAACTTAATTTAAAGTTATTGTTTATGTCATTTATTAAAATGACGTAACTACACCATAATCACAAACATCTCCCGCTCTTACGCATGTTTATCAGACTATTAACTGAGCGCTGAACTAAACTGCGCAATTGACTTGTTTTTATCAAATGTTTGCAATTATTTAGATAGCAAATTATTTACTAATATATATAATCTTGTTTAATATTGTAAATACATCGTAGTTATATTTCAAATAAGTTTTATATAAATTCTTACAAATCTTTAATGCGAATAATTTAATGAGGCCATCGTTAATGTTTAATTTTATTATCATCGTAAATGATTTCTAATGAATACATTATACTACATAATAATTTAGCCTTGTTATCGAAAATGTTATTCAGTGAGCGAGCGAGAGATCGTGGTAGCGCGTCACGCTGATATCGCTTGCGACGTCACCGTGTTTACGCGCAAGGCCGGCACACGCGCAGCTCTGTTTCTTCCTCATTGCACGAGCGATCAAATCGACAATACATATTTCTATTTAACGTCAAAAAGTTACGATAACGTAGCGAACTGTTATGAATACTTACACAAATAAGTAGACTTTGAGTAAATATAATAACAATCTTGAGAAACAATAAGTAGTAAATAATTAAAAAGTTTTAACAATTAAATAAAAAAAAGACAAAAACCAGTTATATGAGTTAATCGATCACAAGTTCGGTGTAAACTAGTCGTTTTTGCCCACATTGAAATGCCACAGCTGGTAAATTGTATAATTTATCTGGTCTTAATTTATGTAAGAAATAAAAATAATATGGTGGTCAATGTTATTAGCGCAGGCGATAAGATTGCGGTAATGTGTTTTGTGCGTTATGTGGTTGGTACCCTTTTATCGTTGAAAATTATAGAACTAAAAGCTAATAGTAATGAAACATAAAATATCTAAAACGTAAAACATTGACATATTTTAAGCGGTTATAGAAGTTCTGGTTATAAAATAACGTGGGAGAAATTGAAATTCCAATTTCAGTGCGTAGTTCTAACGGTACAAATTCGGCCGAATTTAGCGCCTTTGCGTGTTGCGTGTGTGTGTGTTTGCTCATATCCACTAATCAGTAATAATACGCGAGGAGCATTAAAATAATGATACACGGTTTTTCTGTGCATTGGAATCAAACAGTAGCTAATCAACCTCTGATTATAATCAATCGTAAGCATGATTGAACATGTATTTTTTCAAAGTTTTGATTATGTAATTTAATTATCTGCGTTATGAAAGTTTAATTTCATTATTTGGAAAATAGACATAATGACACAATATATTGCGATAATTAATGAATTTTCATAGGAACAAACACCCAAAATCGAAACAAATATTTAGGTATATCGATAATAATATGTGTTCCGAGGGGGAATCGATCCCACGACCCTTAGCGTTATTGGAACCTTCGTCCACTACATTTGAATGATCCTCGTATTAAATAATTTACCGAACAGTCGGTTCAGTAAATAAGTAAAATAATAACATCACCACTGCGCTACGTGGTTGTCCCATACGTAGATAAATGTCGCAGATTGTGAATTTGTGACGCACGAGTAAAATTATGCTTTTTAGACGTAAGCGAGTATTATGTGATATTGAACTGTATGTAAATACAGGTTTGTTCGCTTTAGACTATAATAGCATTTAAAATAATTACATGGTTACAAAAATTGCGTAAAAGAAATAGCGATTGTGTGATCGGTCGGTTACTTTTTGGAATACTAGTTCAAATAAATGAACAAACGCGTTTTATTGCGTCGGCAAAAATAAAATTAGCTATCGTCCGCGCAATAACTGGTCACTGGCGACTAGAATAACCTCGCCGGCCGGCGATAAGTAGCATCGTGTCGGTGAGTTACACGCGATAGTGTGTGATGCGTAGTTAGTAGTTACTAGTTAGTGCAGCGGAGCCGTGCGGGTGCGGTGGGCTCGGGTGGTCGGGGCTGGTGCACTGTGCACGTCATTTGCCCCACGTGCAAGCGGGGTCAATAGCTCGCTGCACGCGTCCGCGCACTCCCCGTCCCTCCGTTGTCTCACAATACCTTTGTCTACATCAATGTTGTCACAATGACAACCTCTGATGCCAATGACTGAATGTTTCATGACATTCATGTATTTTTTCAAGGAAATTTTAAATTCTGTACATCAAAGTCACTGCATTCCGAAAACGACAGCACTCTACATATTTGCGTTGATGTCTTTTGTTTCTTAAGTTTCTTAAGTATAAGACTTAAAATTTAAAATAAGATTTATATGAGCAATAAGGAACTAAAAGTTTAATGTGATTACATAAAATATAAATTACAAAATAATGCACAAAAATCTTACTTCAGCAGCCGGCACGTGAATTTGAACTCGGAGCTCGTCAGTGTCGTGGTCGTGTTCTAGCACGTCGGCACGGACTTCGCGGCCGTTGTACGTGAGGAAGACACGCTGACCGGGTTTCAGGCGAACTCCAGTCATTCCACGAAATCCTGGTCCAATGAGCTCAGCGTCGCGGTACTCGCGGGTCATTTTGCCACCATCAAACCGCACCGTGTAACGGGTGTTTGGAGTCAAGTTGATACAATTGTTGTTTTCCGGAAATGGTGCTGGCGTTTTCACGGCCTGGATCATGCCCGAGTAATAAAGTCCATCATCACCGAGAGCTGCAACGCGAGTCCCTATGATAGAGCGCTTGGCTAAGCGTTTGCCGGTTGACATGATGCCTAGAGTTCCCGCGACCTACTTTCAAAAAATCCACAAAAGACGTCTAAGGTAATATCTCGTAGTTCACACTACTTTTGTTCACAAGTTCACTCAATATTTTCAAATCGCTCGACGCACACGTTTCGCAGGGTAGCCGTCACAAAATCTCGGAGAATCAAAAGAATTTCGATGCGATACCGTACGCTGAACAAGGTTCGGCTCCTCAATAAGCCGAGGCTGATTGCGGTTCTCGCGCGGAAACATAATACGAGGGCAAGGTCCTCGAAGATCGGGACAAAGGAAAACCCTTTCGCGGCAGTAAACTTTGCGCGCAAGCTCGCTACGGACGACCTCAATAGACACGGTTCAAACAAGAACTGGCGTGCGACCGTGCGTGCGGCGCGACACCGGCCGGCCGGCGAGCGGGAGCGGCGACCGCCCGTCTCGCTTCTTTGTTTTGATACTCAGCTGTTTACGCAAGTGAGATAGAATTAGGAAAAGTCTCCGCGAATGAGCGAAATGGTTGCTCTCGGCCCTCCTCGAGCCGCTGGTAGAGTTCGGGAGGGCTCGCTATTTTCAGCGGGCGGCGGCCGCCCACGGACGACATTGAGGCGCGCCGGCTCGTTTCGCACGTGGAGTGGAGGAGTGCTAACGGGATTGCACAACGCAACTCTCGGCTCACCGTCGTCAACATTGCGCGGCGGCCATGCCGGTACTTGCTTGCCGGCTAATACGTGACACAGTTTCTATTCGGATTTTGGGTCGATTCAAATGTCAAGCAGATGCACCCCACTTATGCAACACTATTAACGTAGCCTCGTTACATCTACGCACAAATTGAATAATTGGAACATATCGGAGCTCTTGCTTCCTCTCTGAAGGACGACTCCTAGCAGTTGTCACCCTATTAAGTTGCCAAATTAAATTAATATTTCAAAAATATTGTTATCATGGTTTCAAAAATTTGTATCATGAATACGTCTAGTGTTTTCATATTATAATTAAAAAAATACATATTAAAAAAGTTGCTAGAATCTAATTTACAAGAGTGTCTTTTTATTATTTTTATTATTTTTATTTATTATTTATTCTTCTTATTATTTTTATTTGCGATGTGTATAGCTCGTATCATCATGAATACAAATGCAATCAAAAAGTAATGAAAGTGTTTGCTGTTATCGAAAGCGAAAGAGATATTAACAGTAACTTGCTAAACAAAACCGTTACTTTGACGTTAGAAATACTCGCGGTGCACATTACGTACAATAGAGTTTTAACTTTTTAAATAACCTTATTTTTCATTTTATTTATCATAGAGACAAGTAATATACGTAAAATTATTTATGGTTTTATACATATAATTAAATCACATTTGACCGTTTATCCAATTTGACATTTTATTTCTTAATATCAAGCGGTAACTCTTCTTTTTAAGAATCTGTATACCTATTCGAAAGAATAAACGGAACCTACATGTCTCTTTATTTATACTCCTTGTAATGTCTGTTTGTCTGTACATCTGACACACAAAATTCAGTTTAAATTTTCAAATAGAAATATTAGTAAGAGGATCATTTTTAACCGACTTTAAAAAAAAGGAGGAGGTTCTCAATTCGACTGTATTATTTTGTAAATGTGTGTTAACCTCATAAATTTTTACTGGCTGTACCGATTTTGATAATTCTTTTTACGTTCGATCGTTGCAGGCATATAACGGAACTCTTCAATAAATGACAGCAAATCTACCGTGGTTGCTGCAATCACACGTATATGAATTGTTTACACAAACAAATAATATACCATCAATATCATATCATATCATAACATTACGCTTGTTGAAGTCGGTTTTTGTTTTGTTAAAATTTGAAATTTATCATTTTATTACAAAAAAATTTAAACATGTACCGTTTCATATTAAATTAAAAGGCTTGTGAGGGCCTCAAGTATTTTATTATATAATAAAAATAAATCATTTGTCTGTCCTTTTCATCAAAACTAATAAGACCAAAATGTAAATTTTATAAATATAAGAAATAAGCAGCAGCAGCAGAAAAGCCAAGCCAAGACAACTGAAAGATTTAGACGTGTCCGATTTTTAAAATAAAAAAATATCGTATACGTATTGATGAATTGGAACATTTTATAATGAAAAAATTAATTGTTCTTTTTATTTTATTTTTGTTAACTGAGGAAGATTTTAGGCTTTAAAACATAACGGTACGATTCATGAGACCGGGGTATTAAACTTAAACGACTTTAACAAGCTTAGATACTTGACGACAGTTGGAACAACAAGGAATAGGAATGTCTAATATTGTATGTAATCAAATAGTAATCAAGTCTTAATTGTAATATAAATCAACTTCATTCGATAATTAGGTGCATTTTTAATTAATTGTTTCATTATTATACTTTCTTAAAACTTTAATGAATTTCTGTACAAATATTATGAAGTCAAGAAATGTTTTCGTTTCTTAGTTTGCACGGGTTAAACACTGGCTGTACACCATTTCGATTAAAAAAAGTATATTATACATAATAAACAGTTTATATATTATTATAGACTTTAAGATATCACCATAGATCCCATAGAACTGAAAAGTAAGCATAAACATCAACCAATGCAACAATTTTTAAAATTTAACGTGATTGAAGCCCCGATGGACGCCTTGTAGTGTTATTTATTATAACATTTTGTTTTGACTGAATATATTCATCTTTTATAATTACATTAATGTAATTAATATTTCCTCAGCATAAGTTTTTTTTTTAAATATTGCATTAATAGTAGCAACTAATCTTCGACCGTGATATTATAAATTTTAATATTACGACACTATTCAAATGTATTTTATTTAAGTATTTCAGTTGTTTCGACATGTGACTACAATTACTTTCATAACGTTTAAGGTCATTACTTGAGTCTTACTCCACAACGCTTAAATATTTGAAAGAAAGATCACGTCTTTAAAATACTCACGTTCTTCTATACCTATCAATAACATTATTAATAGCACGTTTCAATTTATGTCCACGTTGTGTTTTTATTTTTTTAATATTATTGTACCTACTGTACTGTATCAGCCTGTAAACCACCCACTGCTGAGCGAAAGCCTCTTCTTCATGTAGAAGAAGGGAGCTTAATCCACTACACTGCTCCACTGTGGGTTGGCGGATAATTTCCTTATAATGGGTAACGATCGTTATCATGTCTATGAAAACAACCGACGGCTTTACGTGCTCTCCGAGGCATGCTGGGGAGACCTACAAGGACATACACCCAGACCGGAAACAAATACTTGTACAAATACAAATATCGGCAGGAAAAAAGAAGAAGCGGGAATCGAATCCGCGACCGTTTAAGTTTTTAATTAAGTTTAGAATGAATGTGGATGGATGCAAGAAGAAAATTAATAAATGCGCGAAGTATGTTAATAGAGACCTAGAGTAATAATTAATGATTTTAAAAACAGTCTCCTCAAGAATATCAGAGGTTGACGTTTTATAATTTTTTAAATAAAAAAATAATAATAATAAATTATTACTAAAGACATTTTTATAAAACCGTGGATACAAGTACAATTTTAATCTTCTGTTTATCAGGAGCCCATATAGTAAATTGTTATTGAACTTATGTTAGAAACATTTAGGTTTATATTCTTATAAGCACCAGTTGAGAATTTCGGGCGCTTCTGCACGGAACCTTAAAGCATTATAAAAATACGGAGTTAATCACAAATTATAATCTTAAAGTTGTTCGATCAATTATCCTTTAGAATTCGGCAGTTTTATGTTCAACTTTATTTGAAATTCAAACTGAAACTAATTAATTGTAATATTTTTTGTAGAGTTTGAAGAAGTCGAAAATGTAGGTTATTTTAAACAAAGCATAAAATGAATGACCGTTAAAAGTATACATTAACCGAACAAACAATTTGAAAATTGAAATGTTCGTAAAACTATAAACATCGTTGGCCTCGATCTTGTTTAATATCTCCATTAATTACAATATGATTTATAACTTGAGTAATAAGGTATAAACTTTAAGTTAATGCAATGATACATAATAAGTGTTTTAAACTTACAATCAAATTTAATTAAAAGCACTTAAAGATAAAATTGATTTAATAAAAATATTTTTTTGGAAGAAACTAATTTAAAATAGACAATAAATGTTGATGTTCCATTTTTGTGGTAAGAATAAAATATTATTAATTACTTTTTCATGTGTATACCTTAATACAAATCATATTCTAATGCCGAGTGAAGGACCAATGCAAACTCAGACTGTTATATAATATATTGCATCAATCGGCTTTTGTAGAAACAAAAAAATAAGTCCTAGAAGAAGAGCCGGTAGGTAAAAGTAACATAGTAATATTCAAATAAACATTTCTCAAAGGTAACAATAGATACATGGGTCATAAACAAAAGTGGACGTTACAAATATAATTAAAATAAAACTTCACGATTTTTCATAAAACATTATATTAATCAAAGTTAGTTAATATTATGTTTACAATAATATCATTAGAGATCAGTCTTGGATATTCTAGGAATTAATCACGTTTATAATTTTTTAGCGTCTACAGAAGAGATTGAGTTGTCTACAGAAGGGAACAAAAATTGACCTTATATACTCAAATCAATAAGATGTAGAATAGAAACAAAAGAAAATAAACTTAAAATGGAGTTCTCCTCAACCCCTAAGCAAAACATAATCAACATTCTGTACCAATTCAGTACAAAAAAATAATCGAAATTTGTCCACAGAACAGACATTATGCTTCTGTAGGCATATAAAAAGACAGAATATTAAAATATATTATCCTCGTCAGAATCATATCACATGGAATTCGTCAGCCGTATTTTATGTGGTGAATCTTCTGAGACTTCAAAGTCGTCTCAATAGATTCTCCTCTTCTGGGGCCTATGCCTTTGGTTAAATATTTCGATAGAAACATCTGGTGTCAGTCGATCTGAGAGTTCTGGTTAATTTGGATTAGTTGGAGCCTCAGGACTAGCTTGACTCTAGCTAGCAGAGCTAGCTAGAGTCACAAGAGAATCACGGATCGACAAATGCTCAGATGGGAAGTCTGGTGATTCTGAACTTCGATTTCGACGATCGAGAACTTTTCTCTTTAAATGGTTATTTTCTTCAACAAATCGTTGTCTATTCCTTGCAGCCTCTGCCAACATGTATACACGACAACAAAGGGCTTGATGAAGGTGTGTTCTCTCGCATAAAATCACGTTCTATTTTCTTCATATTTTCCTTATCGCGTTTCTTTTTTGCTTTTTCTCCATATTTTTCTTATCTGTCTTTGCTTTCTTGGCGCATAGTCATTAACAGTCTTAATTTGACCTAACTGCTTTTTTCTTTTGTATCTCTCCCTATCCTTCCTTCTTCTTTCTTCGAGAGCTACTTCATCCATTTGTGCCCGAGCACGGCGTATACTAATTTTTTTCTGCTCGCGCCTGCGTTTCTTTTTTTCTTCATAGGAAAGCTGATTCCCTGAAAGACTCGTTCGTGGCATAGTAACTAAAACAAAAGACCCCAACCGTCATGCGCTGTAAGCAACATAATAAAAAAAACAAACCAAAGCGGAAAGCAAAAGTGAGCAAAATGAATGATGAAATGATTATTTATAGTATAAGGATTTAACTTCGAAATCACACATAGAAACTATTTTTACAAAACTTACTTTAATTATCTACAAAATCTTCCTCCCGTTTGAATAAATCGGTAAAAAGCGCTATTTAAATAACGCTACTTTTTTTTGAAAAAGCTGAAATTTCATTGCTTATAAGCTTGTTCTACAGTAGCTCTACAGAAAGCTCTACAGCAAAGATGTCTACATGAGAGACAAATTTTCATAAATCAAAGATGGCATCCGTCAATATGAGATTAGAATTTAAGCAATGCGTTATTTGCATACCATGCCCAATAAGCTTGTACTATCTTTATGTTTTTATTTATTTGTAAAGGCTACTTACTCAGATATCCCTTGTACAGGAAAGACACACTGATCTTGACCGAAAACTTGTTTAATTAAATAAAATTGGAGTTTTTCGTGTCACACGCACTTTACCTTAAATCACAAGTCACAACCAAGCAAATGATTGAGAACACAGTGCTGCCAATATAAAAAACGAAATTAAAATGATGAACTCATAATAGCCAAATGTTGGCTTATTTTATGCGTCTACAGAAGTAGACCTAATATTTGTGAACAACATGTTTATTCGTTTTATTACAAACTTTTGAAATATATATTTTTTAACACGCTCTGTTATGAGTATTCGATAATATAACTAATGTAATGAAACCATATAAAATTGTCGAAAGTATATTTATATATTTTTAACCATCACTTGTACTCAACGTCTTGGTATCCGAACAGTCTACAGAAGGGGAGTTTTTCAGATTCAAAATCAAAAATATTAAAGTAAATTTCAGTATAGTGCAATTTTTTCATGAAACATTTCAAGATTTCAAGACGAAATAATTATTTAATGTATTTAATGTTGATATAATATTGAAATAACGGTTTTAATTTGCATGAACACTTATTTTTCTATTTTTGTTTTTGACCCACATGTACTTTCGAAATAAATTATTCCAAAATAGTGTTTTAAAATTTTATTTTCTAAATACTTATTTACAAAACAGATACTACGTCAAATACATTGAACTTTACGTTTTTTAATTAATTACTTACGATAATATACGAATTAGCGACGGCACGGCATGTTGGTGCAGTGGTTGCAGCAAATGTTGCGCTAAACTAATTTGTATCCCATGACAAATGTTTGTATTGGCCTGTGGCCATACAGATGTGGGTTGTGGCCTGGACGGTTGTACTTATGAGGTGTATGATTTCAGACCCACACCAATGTGCGACTGTTTTTACTTATGAGGTGTATGATTTCACACCCACAGAGACACAGGACCTCGTCCTATTTGGGGCCACCGATTATGAGGTATTTTTTATTTTAAACAATCAACAAATTAATTAGTAGGTAACATCGAGCTCCAGCTGCTAATAGATAGAAGATGTTGGTGATGGTTTGCCTTGTCTTACAAGATGTGGCCGCAAGTATTTTTAATTAATATTATATTAAAGAGTTCTTTCTGCGAATGAACTTATATAAAGATAAATTACAAATGATTTTATAGAGTTTAAATAACTTAGATTGCCGTCGCTAATTTGATTGCTATTTTGCGGCATTATAATTAAACTGTTGAAGTTGCACCTTCATATTACATTCAATTAAAGCAACTTTTCTCCCTAACTATATGATACGTTTGAATTCGTGAGATAAATATCAATTTTGAATATTATGTTATAGAAGATAAGTGATATGTTAAAGAAGCATACAAGTCTATGCCTGACACCTACCTAACTGAATTTCCCGGAAATAAACGCCCAAACTCTTAGAAGCTATAACTCTCAGATTCTCATAGAGTTTTTAAGGCAGTGACTTAGATGAAAGGTTTGTGCTTTAGTTCGTAATATCAAAAATGAGATACTTTCTTCATTAAAAGTAAGTTTTTATAAAAATAATTTAATCACGAATCGAAGCAGAAATAAAATGAAATAACTATAGTTTTTTTAAACATCATGATATCGACTACATTATTGCTTTTAAAAATTAATTCAGAAACGAGGGCCCTACAAAACATAGCAAATATAAAAAACAAAGGCTTGTTCTGTTTTCTAAAACCATATAAGATAAGGACCTCATTGTACAAACCGTGATAATGTAGACGTAATAAGTAGGTAACTAACCTACTTCTGTAATTTTACTATAATGACACTACTATTCTTTTGTTTGAAATATTACATAGACATTAAAGCAAAAGATCTTTAAATCAAATAATACATTCATTATTTTTTAATCATGTGTAAAATAAAAATTAGAGCATATTGGAGGCGCCGGGTATCGATCCCGGTACCTCTCGCATGCTAAGCGAGCGCTCTACCATCTGAGCTACGCCCCCGATGTTAGTATCATACGAATTTAGCGTATTTATAGTTAAACCGACCTTGTATTGGTTACGGAAATTATTCATGAACAACTTTCACATGCCTTACGCTAGCTTGTCAAGGTTTTGTTACTTATCTTATCCTGATATTTATCTGTCCTCAATATTAGATATTTTGTGGTAACGGAGGAACGCACATGCCCTATATTATGGTATTTATTTGGGGCATTTTGCGGTGCTATCGATAATTATATTTTATGATAATTATACAATGAATATATACATATTATTCGTTGTAAATATATTGGGTTTTCTTTTAAGATGATTCTCATCTTATTAAAAATAAATCTGTGTTGTTGTTGTTGATGTATGACATTTGTTTCTACACAATTTTGACAATATCTGATTTTTAAAATGAACTGGTTCCATTCTAAGCTAATAAGGTACCTAATTTACGGTCTTGGATTTTTTTTTTACATTCGTTCTCGGGAACCGTTTGAGTATTTTCATTGATCCTTGTAGTTTTGGATATGGTCAACCGTAAAGGCGTATCCTCTTAAAAATAAATAAAAATAACCTACTATAAGATATGGTACTATTGTAAACATTGTTAGTTAATCTATCTAGTTAATATATCTCACAAAATTGTTTAGTCGTCATATATAAAACAAAATATACCTAATCGTGACTTATTACATTTGTCGACAAGCTTTGACTGAAATTAGAGCTTGTTTTTAAAAATATTGGAATTAAACTTCAGAATGTATCGAATTTCTTCGTTAGATTCATTTACTTTGACGGACAGAAAAGAAATTGGTAAAGGGCGGGAAAGTGTTTATTTACTTTTTATTTTTATTTTTCGTGTTCCCATATTTATTGATATTAAAACCAGCCAGAAATATAAACAGTACAATAAAAGATATTTTTCTTCAATTTCTATAATCTTTTTTTTTTTTGTATTTTATATGTACCTACATACAAAATACAAAAAAAACTTTTCCGCCGACCTTTTTAATTTGTTATAAAAGATTATTTATTTTTAAGGAATATGGTGTTCAATGAACATAAAGATTTTTAGAACATATTTATTTTAGAAAAAATTATAAAGTAGTTACAACAATGTAATTTGTAGTTATAATACACTCTGCTTTTATAAAAGTAGAAAAATATGAATATAAAAACGTATTCTCAGTTATGAAATATAATGAAAATAACAAAAAATAAAGACATGCAAATCTTGAAAATCCAAAGAGAAAATTTTCTAGAATTACAACGTTGTCAATAAAGATAATATATAGAAATACCTAAAATAATTTAACATATATGTACAAATTTGTTTTTAATTTATGTAAAGTAGTGGTTAGTTTTTAATGTTTAAAAATTTAATACAATTTAGTAACAATTAATTAGTGTAAGATACTATGTTGCGTTTATATTTCGATACATAGATGGTTGTTATATAAACCTAATTCTCGCCTTGAAGTATAACGACTTGAGCGCCCTTGCCGACGGAGTCTCCTAGCTTGAAAGCGGCGATTTCGGCTACAACGCCATCTCTCGGCGACCGCACGACATACTCCATTTTCATAGCAATCACTACGAACAACGGCTGCCCTTTCACCACCTTAGGGGAAGTAACAAATTATGATAATGCGTATTTAATACATTGAAACGAAATGTGAACATACTGTATTCTTTAAAAAAATATTTGGTATATATTTAATGGCTACAAAATCCTAGAAGTTTTCATAACTTTACGGCACTATGGTAATATATACACTCGGCGTCAAAAAAATCGCACCTTTCAAATAATCTAGTTCAAACAACTTTAAACCTTATTTCGCATTAATAATGAGGGTAATGTTGGATATCATTTGAAAGGCGGTGAAATGGAGAGCACAAAAACAATTAAATTAATTTTTTTTCTTTTATAGGAATTGCACAAAAAAAGAAGTAAACAAAACAATCATTAATTAACTAAGCCTTAACTTAAGTTAATCACACACAAAAAAAAAAGAAACAGAAATGATCTTAAAACTTATCTAAAATCTAGTGTTACCCCCCATAGTCTGATTACGGCTTCCACACGATCACTCATGGATCTTACCAATTTTAAAATTTCTTTTTGAGGGATAGTATCCCATTCTTTATTTTTTTTTTATTTCCTGAAGAGTCGTGGGAGCAAGATCATGAGACCGAACTTTGCATTTTAAACGGTCCCATAGGTAGTCTATCGGGTTCAGGTCTGGACTTCTCGCTGGCCACTGCATGACAGAGATCCCAACCTCTCGAAGGAAGTCGCGAACAATCATCGTAGTGTGAGCGCGAGCGTTGTCATGCATCGGTGTGAACCCCTCGCCAACAAAACTGACATAGGGGACCACATGTTCTTCTAGGATCTCTGTGATGTACCGGTGAGTAGTCAGCGATCCTTGCTCACGAGCACCTTGAGCCCGGGAGACGCAAACAAGGTCGGTTTTGTCGGCGGTCGACTTGCAACTCCAGAACATACAAGAACCGCCTCCATATTCCATCGTCTTCTGGATGCAGACTTGGGCAAAACGTTCACCCTGTCTTCTGTATACTCTTTTGCGCCTGTTGTTGCAGAAAAGCACACTCTCGTCTCGTCTGAGAAGAGAACAGGTTTCCATTGTTCAAGGGTCCAATTGATGTGTTCGCGAGCGAATTGCAAGTAGGCTCGCTGATACTCTGCGGTTAATTTTGGACCCGTAGCAGCTCTACGTTATTTTCCTCTCCCCCAGTCTTCGTCTTACCGTAGCTATACTCACGGTTCTTTTTTTAGCTGTCTGGAACTGCTGTTGCAACTCTCAATTACTTGGGCGGCTTCATTAACAGTGGTATCCATCTTCAAGGGTATTTTCCACATCAACGGTTGGATAGCAAATGAACCCGACCTAATCTGTATTAACTTTTTTATACTAACAAAAGGTAGTGCAACTAGTGGCTGTTTTAAGGAGCAAAATTGCAAGTGTTTTAAATATTTCTTTTTTTGTACGCTTCCAGTGAAAGAAAAATAATTAATAGGGTACTTTCGGTAGTGAAAAATAAATAAATAAATAAAATAAATATATTTAACACACACACAAGGTCGTCTGTTCCTAAGGTAGGCAACTTAATGCCTGTGTTTTACGTAACAGCCGACTGATATACTTTTTTTTAATAAATATACATATTATATTCTAATTTTGAGTTATAAAAGCACATTATTATTTTATTATATTGAAAATAAAAGTCGTAATTTTTAATCTGTCTTTTATCACGTGACCTAAAACACGAGCCGCCATGGTGTGACGTCGGGAGGATAATGTTCCTTTCTGATATACACTACGAGCACCGCTCAGTGCTCTTTCTTGTGAAAAATTCGTTCATTTATGGAGTGCCAGTACACTGCTGCAGTACAATGGAGAAATATATGACGTCATAAATAGCCGCCATATTTGTACTGTGAGCACTGACGCTTTCGAGGAAGGTGCTCTCAGTATTTTGATCACGTGA
The DNA here is from genome assembly GCA_036937285.1 of Euphydryas editha. Taxonomy (NCBI): domain Eukaryota; kingdom Metazoa; phylum Arthropoda; class Insecta; order Lepidoptera; family Nymphalidae; genus Euphydryas; species Euphydryas editha. The sequence continues at coordinate 10,699,051 of JAUPFZ010000004.1, forward strand.
TCAAAAAATATAACTGCGAGAATGATTGTTATTATTATTAATTAATATTATTATTCAAAAATGTCAACAACATTCAAATAATAAATTTTCTTGTTAAACAGAAAGCGTATATATTTTTATTTGAAAACAATGTCAAAAATTCAGTAACCAGTATAGTACAGTATAGCAAACTAAAGGAACGGCTTCACAGTATATTGAATTGACGTCACACCTCACACTGCTCTTAGTGTACATCGGAACACAACCTTAACTTCTTAAACCTTAACTTACGTCATCATAATGTCTGATAGCGTTTTCGCGGGAATAAATAAGGTTTAAAATTTAATTAAATTGTATGGCAAGAAAGCGTGTTTATTTTACTGAAATATATTTTTTGTGGCTTTTTGTTAGGAAAATCAACATTTTGAAGTACTTTTTCAAACGTAGAAGAATACCCTATTGAATTGTTTTATGAGCTCCATTTCATTGCCTTTCAAATGATATCCAAAATTACGCTCATTATTAAATAAATAAATAAATAAATAAATAAATAAATATTAGGACACATTTCACACACGGCTGGTTAGCCCCATGCTAAACTATTTATAGATTGTGTTATGGGCGCTAACACAACTGATATACTACATATACATACATAAATACTTTATATCGATACATATTGAACACTCAGACCGACAGCCAACAAATTTGCTAATCACAAAGGTGTTGGCCGTGCCGGGAATCGAACCTGGGACCCTCTGGTTGGCAGTCCGGCATGGTGACAATTACACCAACGGGGTCGTCAATCGTCGTCGTCGTCATTATTGATGCCAAATATGGTTTAAAATTGTTTGAAGTAGATTTTTTATGTGCGATTTTTTTTACGCCGAGTGTATATCATGTTTATTTACATTATTGTTAGTTTCTAAATAATCACTTTATACTAATTTACTATGCAGACACACCACTCATCGCTGTGGTTTTAAGAGTGGTAAAACTTAGCTTTGTTTAACCAGTCATATACGGTTTGCTTGACCCGAGAAATACTACACTCTTACAGAAAAAACGCCTGCGTGGGTAATGTAGATATATTTCTTACGATGAGTGAGAGAGCTTAAAATTAACATTCATTTATCTTTCCCCATCCTTAGATCGCTTTACTCTTTTTGACCCCTTTAGGCAAGATCGTATTTATAAATTCTGTGGTGCTGCAAGTATTTTCAACATATCATAGTCGTTTTTTTTAATCTATAGAAAAACAATGATTTAAACTGTTTCACCTTTTCACCAACCTAAAAACTTAATACTAGAATGTTTTATTGATTGAAAATAATTAATTAATTCATTCATTTGAATTGTTTTCAATAGTGCCAAAATGGCACGGATGATTTCGACAATGTCACGTAGAATGGAAAAGATACGGACGGAAAATAAATTAATAATTAATAATAAATAAAACTTTAAAAATAAGTATACAACTTATAAAAATTATATTATGGTTCTTTTTATAAAACACGTGATTTTAAAGAAGGTATTTGGCAATCATTTTGCCTGATTTAGTAATCTGAGTAATGTATTCGTTAATTTAATTACGTCAAGACGTTATTCTGTATAACTACATTAGATATAATATTACTGTTTCAGACTTAAGCGTCATTTGGCATTTCGTTTAGGAGCAGAGCCAAATAACTGATTTCAAATGATCTGTTGTGACCGTGAATGCGTTTGTGCGAACTTTAATTAAAAAAATTATTTAAAAGAAGAAAAAAAAAATGCTACTTTGTTTCGCTCTAAATTTCTACGTTTAAAAGGGAAAAAATCTGAACACGTCGATAAACGCATTTGACAATTAAAATTTGTCGAATCGAAACATGGTGATTGTCATGTATTTAATGGTCTTGTATAATCCGTACGGATCTAGACAAGAATCTTCCTCTTACAGTTTTATTTTATTTCTAAAACTAAATATCCTGCACTTTCCATTTTTTTTTTAATTGCGTTAAGTTTTGATTGATTCCGTCAGACTATTAAGCATTTATTCTTACATCTACACTGAGACGTCGTAAGATAATGTTTCAACCTTTAACTTTTCCCAGTAAACATTCACTCGTAAAACTATACAATTTTAATAACATAACCCTAAGATAAGCACGTTAAAAACAACAATAAGCTTAGTTACCGTTTGACAGACAAAAGGTAATTCTGAGTCAGTTAAGTTATTTAAGATGGAAAATTCTGTTCTTACACCTATGAGGGATAGGAGGATAAGAAGTTATTCTATGTTGGTATAGGTCATAGGATAATATATAAAATAAACAATTTTCAGACACAGAGGATATTACAACTCTTATATAATGCTTTAGTAATAGTGGATAGAATGAAATATTACTTTTAGAATGAGACGTTGGGCGATTTCAAGAGGGTTGGGCGTTGTTTTTGCAGCGCCACCCCAGTAGATAGCTTATAATATTGATTAAATTTCCCGCGCCTTTTCAGGTTCAGCTTTCATGTCTCAGAATATACATTAGTATAGATTAGGTTAAATATTTTTACCTTATCGCCTTTATTAACTAGCACCCTCTCAAGCACACCCGGTGTGGGGGAGCAGGCGCTGTCCGCTGAGGCGGTTGCATCATCTCCGGATAGCGTTTGGTTCTTAGGACGTGGTAGGCTCACGACTGTCTGACCGTTCTGTTAATATCATTAACACAATCATATGTTTAATAAATAGAGGTGTTCAGTGAAAGTGGATCCAACCATACATATAATATGGAGATAAAATTAACAAATCGTTTGTTATTAAAATATAATAGACAAACAAAACACTTCTTTTCTATGTTTTTTAATTCATAAGCAGGTATTAACTAGTGATATTGCCTTATTATCTAGTTTCTTGAGAAAGTATAACAGGGTTTTACTTTCTCAAAAAACTTAAGAATTATTGTAAGTTATTATGTTAGGATTCATTATATTGTAGAAAAGGTTTCAAGAAACACATTATAATCAGCATAATAAACAAATAAAATTACAAATATACCTCATCATAAACATGTACTTCGTTGTCATGGGTCAGTAAGCCAACATTACTTGTTTTATCACCAATTTTACAAATCAGCCTGAGTCCTTGTTCCGTTGACTTTACATAAGCCTCAACAGGTTTAAACTCTCCATTGTTCACTTTTACTAGATAAGTGTTAGGCGCAGTGTCAAACTGAACTGTGACTTTTGATTCTGAAATAAATTTTATATGATAGAGAGGGGGATAAAAAAAAAAATAAAAGACGGTATTGTTCTTTTAGATTTACGCGAATTTTACTCATTAAATTCTAGGCGAGATTTTATAGCGTTTATTTGTTTAAAATACTGTACAGTTTCCTCCGAATAATTATTCGGATACCCACCACCTCAGTCCCCTGAGACCATGGACGCTGTTAAGGGTCCGAAACGTCGGGAAATAATTTAAAAATCGTTAAACTTTAAAGTTTTTTTTAAACAAATAAACGCGATAAAACCCGGTCAAGACTTTTAATTAAAAAAGACGGTATTGTTATTTAATTAAACCTTTTTACAAAATTTCTTTAATCACCTCCAAAGAATATTGCTCTCCTAACCGGTATCGCTGCATTTGTCCTATTTGCATTTTAAAAGCATGTGTGAAACTTTTCAACTTCGATATCGTAGCAATTTTCATACACTGCATTACCATTACGCTTTCGTTGTAGCAATTTTTTCAATCGCGGGGATAAGTATAAGGAGTCACGCAGGATTGAGTTGGGCAAATGCAGAACGACAGACCAGTATCCAATTGAATGTGGAAAAGAGGTTCATTGTTTTTTGGGTGTTAAGAAAAAAATAATAATAATCAAATTGTATTTGTTGGGATTTTAGACTCGTACGGATAAAAAATCCGGATATAAGCGATTAGGAGATTGGTACATTCATCATGACGACACTTTCGACAAAGATATGTTTTGCAAGTCACATCGCACGCTATCAAAGTTGAGGAGTTCCAGACATGTTTTTCAGTAGGCGTATGAATATGGATTTATTGGAAAAGCGACTAAATAGATTTCGGAAAGAGGACAATGAATGAATATCCTCGTATAAGAAGCAGAATTATTGAAGTTGTATAGATATAGTTCGCAGGTTTTAAGTAGTTTTTAAAGTACTCATTCTTCCACTCTAAATTACTATATCATTGATAGAGATAGTAGGATACTTAAACCCTTTTACTGCGGCATAATATAACAGCTTCTTTAAGCATTTTCCAATTCAATGGGCCCATTATTTCGTCTAAATAAAATCTCTTAAGAAAGACGTCACTATACTATTTTACTAAACATAAACCCTTATCCATGTTTTATAAAAATAATATTTTTATTTAATATTATTTTAATGTAGTTTTGTAAATATTAATAAGGAATAAAGATAAACTAGGCAACTGAGTTTTGTAATGAGTTATTGTTTACATCATATTTACGAATGATGTCATTTTCTGCATACAGTAAAGATTCAAAAACAAGAACAATTTATCAACTATCGTGACGCAATTTTCTTGCTAAACTTAAGAATAACAAAGATAAAACGACACGAGATTAATTCACCGCTATATTAACTATCATATAATAAGTGTTATTGATATAAAATTATTTGCGTTATCATTGAGTATTATCATAAAAACATATTTTGTATATGGATATAATATAATAATATAATATAATAATATCTTTATTTCCTCAAACTTAGTACTACATTACAATGATAATGCGGCAACAATATTAAAAGTAGGTAGTGTAGCCGAACTAGGCGTAGCCTGTTTTTCGGCTATCAGCACCGTTCCCTTCGCGTATTAATTTATTATACAATAATAGGTGAAAAGCAATGTAATCTTATACAATAAATTAAATATACATTCATATTAGCCTTTAGCAAGTAAGATGGTAAGTACATTATAACTTAACTTTGAAATACTTCATGAATTATTTAAATTTGTATGTGTGTGTAAGTGTGTGTGTGTGTGTAAGTGCGTGTGTGCTTTTGTGTGTGTGTGTGTGTGTGTGTGTGTGTGTGTTTACTGTGGTATGATTAATAATTTTTCTGTGTCCTCGTAGTTTAATTTCTCTAAGTACTGGCTTGTTTTTATTTTGCATTGTTTTTTTGTCAATGGGTATATATTTAATATTTTGTTAAGCTTGTTATAAAGGTACGGACCTAGAAAACTCAAGAATCTTTTACCGAATTGCGTTTTAAATGTGGATAAATTAACACATACACGATGCTTACAACGTCTTTGCATTAGCAGTGGGTTGAATGGCTGTTTGATATGTTCGTGCAGAATAACTTTTAGTATAAACAGTTGTCTTACTGTCAAAACCCCACTCAACTGGAACAGTGTAACAGTAGGAAAATGTATCGGCTTAAACATGATGACCTTCAGAATAGCTCTCTGGGCGACCTCTAGTGCCCTCATCGTGGTTCTGCAGATTCCCCCCCCATGACGAAATGCAGTAGGTAAGAAGCGACTGACACAAAGCTTGATATGTTTGTTTCAGCAATGAAGGGTCTGCGACATGACGTAAGTTTTTGAAGACATAAATTAATTTTCGTACTCTATTACAAAGGATTTTGACGTGTTCTTTAAAGTTAAGGTTGCTATCTAAAGTAACTCCAAGATATTTTAGGGAGTTGACTCGTTCGATAGATGGACATACGCAACTATTTCCCAAAAGGCATTGGTGCGAAGTAATTTGTAGGTCGCAAGAAATGTTTCCTATCTGTGCTGAAATTCAATGCTGAAAAAAAAATTGAATTTCAATGCTGAAACAAATATATTTAGTTTTATCAACATTTAATGTAAGTGCATTTCTCTCAAGCCATTTCTTGGTCATATCAAAACCTTTTTGTGCGATAGTAAAGACCTCTTCCCAATTATCACCTTCGAACACCAAAGCGGTGTCATCTGCGAAAGAGATAATTTCGCCTTTGGCTAATTTGAGATTAGTAAGCTCATTTATGTAAACGAGGAATAGTGTGGGTCCCAGAATACTACCTTGAGGCACGCCATGTGTTATTGGAAGGTGCGTACTTTTATATTGACCTACTCGTACGCACTGACTTCGCCCAGAGAGATAGCTATTGAAAAGCTCCAGCTGGGTGCCTCTCACACCCAGTGCCTCCAATTTGTTTAGTAAGAGGGAGACAGAAATCGTATCAAATGCCTTGGCCAGGTCGAGAAAAATTGTAATACATTTTTTTCTTTTATCTAGCTTAGAACTTATATATTCTACAAGTTTATTGACTGCTTGTTCTGTACATTTTTCGTGTCTAAAGCCATATTGGTTTACTGATAAAATTTTATTTTTTTCAAGAAATTTTACTAGACGGATGTTGATAATTTTTTCAAGAATTTTGGATATTGCGGGTAGAATGGATATCGGCCTATAGTTATTTATACGACCTCTGTCCCCACTCTTATAAACTGGAATCACTTCCGATCGTTTTAAGGAATCGGGGAAAACTCCAGTCTTTAAACAATCGTTGAAAATCTTTTGCAAAGGATGTACTAGAATATTTTTATGCTGTTTTAAAAATTTACTGCTTATATTATTATCACATCCTGGAGTACTGTCTGTTTTTAGGCCCAGAATAATATGTCCAACTTCGTATATGTCTGTCTCCATTAAGACGAAGGAGTTTGGGACATTACTTCGTGTGTTGTAAAGTGGTGATAAATTCCTTGGTTTTTTATTTTGTATATTGAATTTATCAGCCAGTGTGCTGCCCACTCCTATGAAGTAACTGTTTACCTCGTGTAGTGATTGGTGAGGTGAAGATTTGAGATTTAGTAGCTCTCGAGGGTGTTTTGTAGTTTTTGTAGTGTGTGTGATGTTTTTGATGACTTTCCATAATTTTTTATTGTCTTTCTGTGCTTCTAAGATTTGGGTTTTTTCGTAATTTCTTTTTAATTTACGCAATAAATTGTTACAAAAGTTTCTGTATCTTTTATAGGTTATTTTCAAAATTTCATTGTCCGGTTCAGTGTTAGTTTTTTTGTGTAGACGGTCCCTATTTCGTATGCATCGTAGTAGACCAGGTGTTATCCATGGCTTAATGATTTTTTGTCGTCTAGAGAGTTTTATAATTTTTGTATTCATTTCTATAACATTTTGTATGCATTGTGTTAGGTAATTTAAACTAGTATTAGGGTCGTTTGTTTGGAAAATGGGGTCGAAATTTATTTGTAAAATGTCACGTGCTAGTCTTTTATTGTCAATTATAGCCTTTGATTCAGTTTCATATAGTCGTGGTTTTTTAAAATTTAAGCAAAATAAGACGGGGAAGTGATCAGTAAGTGTTGCATTTGGGACTACGGTACTGGAGGAAACTTTGGTTTTAATAAGGACATGATCAATACATGTTTGGTGAGCACTGCGTGTAACTAACGTGTGAGCTGGCAGAAGGCCATGCGAAGCCGCCAAGTTTATTACTAATAATATTTATATCGTTCACCTTCAAGCTTAATTTTATCTGAATTAATCGCTATATTCATATCACCTATAACAATGATGTGCTCAAAAGAAGACACTAATTGTAATGATTTATCCAACGACATGAGAAAAGGTTCCAATTTGGTGTAGGACGGAGATCTGTATAAGGCAAGTATGGCAACATGTTTTCCTATAGTGGCTAGTAGGCAATTACTTTCATGAAACTCTGGTTCAACTATAGTTAGATTAATGCTATCTTTATAGTAGATGATTACTCCGTCATTTTGTAGGGGGTTTATTATTGTTGCTGAGTGAGAGTAGCCAGGTAGGTTCGGGATTACTGTTGGATTTTTGAGCCAGCACTCTGTTAATATCAGTATATCACATTTTAGGTTAAGTCGTTGGAGTAAAACTTCTAAGCCGTTTATATTACAGTTGATGCTACGTATATTTTGTGTCAATATAAGAAGATTCGACGATGATGAAGTAATAATATTTTGACATTGTTCGAGGTCAGCGATTTGTGAATGAGATACAGATAACTCGTCAATATTTTTATATAAATTAGTTATGTTATCGAATGTTAGGAATAAACATAACTATATTCAAAATTTGTGGACAATGTAATGACTACAATTATTATGGAAAGAGTTTGTATGTAAGCAGTAATATAGTAGTGTAAATGTGTTAGTTTCTGATGTGGAGTGTATGAAAATTTAGTTTGAGTGATTGAGTAGTGTACTTCAAGTCTGAATGAGTAGCAGATTGTATAAATGTCTGAGTTAAGTTGATTAATGGATATTGTGAAATAATTTAAATATTTTGAGCGACGTTGTGTTATATACAAGAACAAATAAACTAAATACTTTAACTTAAAATTAACATGCAATTTCACAGTTAATACAATAGTGAGACAATATTTATATTTTAGGACAACAATTAGTCACTGTGGTTTAATATTATTACGTAATTTTTCCAAATCAGATTCACTATTTATCCGAATATGTGAGGACTCTTCATTTCTTTTTAGATAAACTATACCATTCGCTGTCCAGCAGAAGCTATACCCGTGACTATTTCGGAATTGACGCGCTAGATAATATAGTCTCTGGGTTTTTCGAGTGAGAGACTCAGTTACGTATATCGGTTTTTGATTGTAGTTTGAATTGAGATGGGTTGTGTTCAGTTTGCCGCCTTTTTGCTTAAGTTTGTTGAATTTTTTTACTGAATTTAGGACCTTTTCCTTCATGAGAACCGTGGTGAAATCGACTACGACTGGATCAGAAGAATCTTTTGATTTTAACCTGTATATATCCTTAATATTACTGTCGTTGATATCAACGTTTAATATTACTCCTAATTTTGAAATTTCGCTAACAAGATTATTCTTAGTTTCTCCCTTTTGTTTTGGAATATTTCTAATCTCAATCCCCACCCCTCTAGTTTTCCGTTCTAATGCTTCCAATTTATTTTCTAAGTCCTTAATAATTATCTTATCAGACTGTCTTTCCTTCTCCAGGTACGATATTTTCAATAAAAATTCGTCATATTTATTTGACATATGTTCAATACTTGCTTGCAACTCTTGAAAACGCTTATCCTGTTCACTAGAGAAAGTGGAGAACATATCTTTTATTAATTCTAATGTATCGGAATTTTCCCCATCATGTTTCCGCTTTTTTCTTTCCGTAATGCTAGCCACTAGGGTGTGGAGATCAGGTTCGGACTCACAGTGTTGTAGGGATAAAGCATTTTTTTTCTTAATTGACGCATTTATTATTTCCTTACGACTGTCATCTGAGGACATTTGGAGAGCGGGAGAAACTGGTGGAGTTCGTTTAAGTGGCATTGTTATTGGATAGTAAATAAATGCAGTAATGTAATTTTGAGTAAATTGAGTGAGAGTACTATCACAATACAATTTTATATATAATAATTTTAAATTAATTTACACCTCAGTAACGGAGATTTTCTTGAGAAATGTAAAAATAACAATGTATATGGTATTATTCCTCCTCTCTCAGCAACAAAACGCTCCTCGCTGTCACTCGTACCGCACCAGCCGATGTGATATTGTTGCACAACACTAATTAAACAGCGAGTACTAGGAGCGTATGAAGGATGTGCAGTGATTGGGGCGTTGCGATAGTTATTACGCGTGAGATAAGGATAGTATTATACCTCTAAGTTTCGCTGCAATTGGGCGGTCTTTTGGTGTTCATGCGTTGCACCGATGCAGTTGAACGCGTTGACTCCTTGGAATTATGCACTCCTAATTTCTCACCATTATTTAATTTTAAATTTTTTTGATTTTGACAATATTTAAGATAAAACTGCGTAGATCTTATGGCACGTCTGCTCGTGTTCGAGGTCCGGAGGGAAGGGGATATTATATTTGGTGTACGATATATCTAAAATATTGATATGAGATGAAATTATAATGATTAGTAATTCATGTGTACTCGTTTTTAGATCATAGATTAATAATAATATAATAAAGAATACAAGCTACACCGAAGAAAGTGAAATAGTTTCATTTCTTGTAAATATTTTGATGAACAATTATTAGGAGATTTTGGCATGAATGTGCATAATTATATATTAAATATAATAATATCAATATTATTTTAAAGTAGTAAAATAAATTAATTAAAACTTAGCAGCCAAGGGTATAACGATTATTTTTAAGAAAATAAGTAAGAATAACATATAAAATATTTTCAGACTTTCTAAATAGAATTAACCTTAAGATAAACTTACCATTGTCATTAAACTTCAAATTCACTGTCTTTTGTAAATTATAATTCGGTCTCCATGCATTTGGAGCTACAGAGATACCTTTCCATGAGTCATTCGAAGTTACATCGATCTGAGACTTAATTAACTGCAAAAAAAAAAAAAAAATGTATATTAATATGTAATGTATATTAAATTTTGTTAATTTACTTTAGAGGGTATCCATAATTTTTTTCCCCTCATTTAAATGTGAAATAGTTTTCATGTACGGTTGATGTTTTTTTTTTCTCTTAGGAATATGTATAGCTTGCAAGTGGAAACATTGGTAGTGGGGCCGCGATGACCTTTTTTTTTACGTTTTTTTTTTCTTTTTCGTGTGCACTTAATAAAAATCGAGAATATTTTACACATACGCATTTTCTAAAATCTCACGTGAGTTTAGGGTAGGGGGAGAGGGTCGAGCCAAAATCTCACTAAGGGGGTAGAGTAGTTAAATCGCCAAAATTGTTGCACGTAATTTATGGACGCAATAAAACTGTAACAGATCAATTTCTGTAAATTGAAGATACCTATTTTGTATTTTTTTTGGAAGGAATTCTATAATAGATACTAAATCCAGATATATATTTTTTATCAGTTTTGCCTTTCTATATGTATATTGGCATGGGGATACGTCGACACAATTTAATACTTTTAATGAAGGAAAAAAAAAACGTGATATTTATCGAGACTACCCTCTCCCGCACGTGAGATTGAGTGAGGTCTCGCTCGACAACCCAGAATGCCTCACGTAATTAATGGATGCCCCCTAATCTAAAATATTAATTCATACTATTCATACTAATATTATAAATGCGAAAGTAAGTTTGTTTGTTACGCTTTCACTTCGTACACATATTCTTGGAGGTATTAGAAGTAATATAGGATACTTTTTTTTGGTCATGATAATCGACATCCTCACGGGCGAAGCCGCGGGCAGAAGCTAGAAGTAACATACTCACATATCCGAGAGCGGCCTGCAGCGCGCGCTCGTCGCCGAGCTCGGAGTCGCTGCGCGGGAACAGCTCGGCCTCGTGCTGCGGGATGAAGGCGGTGTGCACGTCGCCCGACACGAACGCGCGCGCGCCGCTCAGCCGCAGCAGGAAGTTCACGTTCGTCTCCAGGCCCGCTACCTGGTGGAATAGCGGATATCTTTGGAGTTACTTAAGGCCTTACATACGTCGATAATTTTCAAAAAATCGATTTTTTTTTGTTTACAGATTATTATTCCTTATAGACTTGGGCGTATTTCTGTGTAAACTGACTGTAAAAATTCCCCACAGTTCAAAAGTTATTGTAGATAATGTGACTGCCCGACGAAAGGACAAAGGTTTGACGATCTGATCTGATTTAAGGTTAATTCTTTTTGAACGTTACAAGTTAACAGTTGTGTATCGTATTCGTGATTTTCGACAAGGAAGGTGTACAATATGAAGCTGGAATGGGAGATTAGACGTAAGTTAACTAAATAAATTTAAAAAAATCATAAAGTTCTTGCTCCAGCCGCGCGCGACTTCGAGCGAAACGCGCTTGAACTTTAAACGCGTTTTTCTCAAAACTACTTTTTCTGACACGGTCGGCATGATAACTCGTACGGTTTTTAATATTTTTTGATAATTTTTGTTTTCAAATATTCGGAATTGTTTTTTCTATAGTCTGTCGAGCCAGATTTTTAAAATTATAATTAGAAAATTTTATAAAAACAATTAATGTGTCACTTTTTTTACACAAACTTTAATTTTTTTTTAAATTGCCGTAAATTTTTTTAATTTCAAAAATCCGGCTCGACAGACTATAACTACTACCTTATTTTACAAGAATTTCTTTACATTTTGCAGATCCGTCAACATTTGAGGAAGAAATACTGCCGACCGTGGAGCAACTTTTTTTTACAGTGCTTCAAAAAATGTGATTTTTCATGTTGTAATTTTTGAAAAAAAAAATTGAAATAAACTCTTTTACAAACATAACACAGTAATAAACAATGTGTAAGATATTTTTTTATCAATTTCTATTTCTATCCCTCCTAAAAACAGTTTTTCTTTTGGTACGTTTTCGTTGAAATAGCCCGGTGAATTTTTTGTTTCATATAGAAAGATAAAATTATCAAAGAAAAAAGTTAAAATACAATATCGTATGACGTAATGTATAGTAAGTAAATAGTATGAGGAAAAATGAATATATCAACAATATATATTTGTTGTGGCCATATCGTAGAATTGTCCACATCATGAAATGCTCGGGAATTTCATGAAGTAGTTGCATTGCATGATGTGGGTAACTAGATTTGACCAGATCATTAAATCGTTGATGTTTCACGATTTTGTCATCCATAATTGGCCATACCATGAAAATCACACACCCACCCTGTCCATGAAATATATAATAAAAATCCAGAATATGTTACGTTACGTTTTTTGACGTGATAACGTCTAGTAAATTAATGAAAGCTATCGGGTATTTTTTTCAAAAATGACGCCATTTTGTCACGTTCCGCGTGCGAGCGAGAGCGCAGAACAAGCGATAGAGAGGCACGATTAGCCTAAGCGTTCTGTCTTACCCCTCAGCCACACTATGCTCCTCGCGCTGCTGCTCGCGCTGCTCGTCGCTCTGCCTTGAAAATTGCCCTAGCGGCCACACTATTCCCTACTCGCGACATTCATCGCGTTGCTCCGCATTTCAGTATTCGCCTTGAAATGGATGACAACATTGCGGCAGCGTGCGCTTTATGCATTTATAGTTTATCGAAGTATTTAAAGGTTTTACAAAAATTTTTATTGAAACGACGTCGTTCTCGTCAAAGGAGATGGTAAGTGACATCGATTCATCGTAACAGGACGAAGTAAGTGCGCGATTGTGTGGCTAGTCACTCGCGCTCGTATTGCCGCTCCTTTGACTCGCGCCACAAAAACCGACAAATAATGGATCGCCAGGCAGAACGATCGGCATGACGAGCAGCATAACGAGTAACGCAGCCACACTACTTCCCTGCCCACTTCCCTCGCTATTTCCCTTGTCACTCGTCGAGTGTGTGGCCGCAGTATTACACTCCGCGTCGGACCGCGTTCGAGTAAAATAGACAGTGGCGCCACGCAATCTACATGCCAACTGTTTTGTAGGGATGTTCATTGGAAAAAATATCGATAATTTTACTATCGATAATTATCGAATCGTTTTATCGATAGTTATCGAATAAATAATTATCGATAATTATCGGAGGAAAAGTTATCGATAGTTGGCGACAGTTATCGATAATTATCGGATAAAAATTGTCGATAGTTGACGAAAGTTATCGATAATTATCGGTCGATAGTTATCGATCATTATCGAATGAAAAACTATCGATAATTATCGGATCAAAATTATCGAATAACACTTATTGATAATAATTATCGATAATTATCGAATGGAAAATTATCGAGTATTTACGAATTATCGATATGTTTTGTGATTTGTCAATTGTTTGGTAGAGAGTACCACTCGAAACACTCCACTTGATTTCCTACTTTTCCTATCATCTTCCTATCCTTAACAAAATAATTCAGATTGGAAAATCTTGAATATCACACTATCAGATATATATAAAGTAATACACACTATCATTGTATATGTGATAATAATTCAATTCGATTCATAAAAGTATACAATTCTACATCTATGTATTCTTATGACGTAATCACGTAAAAATTATCGTCTGTAAACTGACTTTACAGACAACCATTTTTTTTTCTCTTTTTTTCTTCTTGAATATAAAAAATATAAGTCATGTTAGTTTTTTTAATGTGTATAATATATTCCCCATCCGCAGTTTCCATAATGTCATATTTGGATAGCCAGTGATAGTCCATAGATTTTGTTTCGCATAGTAACCCTAGTATCCTTTATTTGTTTTATAAGCGATATGATCAAATAATCTTGACCAATTCACGAACCATATCAACAAACGATTTCTTATCAATCATCTGGCCAAGGCACACCATGATGTGGCTAATTCTTGAAATGCGACTATTTCATTAAAATTTCGAGCATTTTATTATGATGTAGACAATTTTACGATATGACCATGATATAAATATTGATACGATTGATAATTGATTTATTAATTTATATATATTGGATCTTGTCTTGTGCAACTGAAATATGGCAATAGGAATATAATACAAAAATAATTTCCTAATGAGGTATGTAAATAAATATAAGTATATAGAAAAAGAAGAAAATGAATACTTGCATTAACTTTATTTGTTTTATTTTAAATATGTTTGTACTCTGTAATTCTGTAGTAGACATTGCATTGTAGTATTTTTATGTGAGAATGAAATTTAAAAAGCAGCAAAAAATTGACTTACCTGGTATTCAGAGAGTTTCTGTCTAGTCTTGGCGAGGGCTTCGTTGCGATCTTTGCCCCATACTACAAGTTTTGCAATCATAGGGTCGTAGTGAACGGATACTTCTTGTCCTTCCCTGACTCCAGTCTCTACCTATAAAAGTATAATAAAATATTGACGACACAATCATTATCTTAAATATCTAAATATTAATATTATATTAATAGTTACATATTTATTTAACAGTCTATAAAATATATATATAATGTTGTTATTACTAAGTCCGTAGGTTATGAGATATGTACTATTAATTGATTTATTAATTTTTATCATGACCTTTGTCCTTATATCCATATATATGAACCGAAAGCTTATTATTTTATAGATTGTTACACAAACAGACTATTACATATGAAAAGTTTAAAATTAAAATACCATCTAATAATGAGTATTTAAAGTAAGACTGGGTTCCTCTTTCATTTAATTAATGAAATCCTACTAGTAGAGTACATTACCCGAACATGTTCCTCTGGTGTAGGCTGTGTAAGTCTGTGTAAAGTACCAGCTCGAGGCAGGAAGCCCGCGCTCGGCTCCTCCGCGTATATCCTGCACTCTACCGCATGTCCACGGCGGACTATGTCCTCTTGTGTCACTGGGAGAGGCTCGCCAGCGGCTACTCTTAGTTGCCATTCCACTAAGTCCGTACCTGTAATTTTATAATCATGTACTGTACTGTAACAACTTGTAAACAACTCACTGCTGAGCGAAGGCCTCTTCTATATAGAAGAAGGGTTGGAGTTTTATCCACTATGCTGCTCCACTGTGGGTTGGCAGATACTATCCCTACCATGAGTAACGATCGTTACCAGTTATCCATGATAACAACGGGACCGACGACTTTACATGCTCTTCCAGGCACGGTGAAGAAACCCACAAGGGCATCCATTCAGAGTGGAAACAAATATTTGCACAAATATAAATATGGGCCCCGAGCGGGAAAGGAACTCGCGACCGCAGCGTTGAGGCGACTACTCGCACTACTACACCAGAACGAGCGTCGATCATATATAATCAGGTATATCGCTTAAATCTAGTATTTATTCGACAATTCATCCTGACAAGAGGTACAGTTAGGTATAATTTTTTTTTTACATAAATCTGTATGTTAAATATACCTATTTCTTCAATTCATAATATGAAACCTTACCAGTAATCATTTCAGTAATTGGGTGTTCGACTTGCAATCGCGTATTCATTTCCATGAAATGAAATTCATGTGTGACTCGGTGGAGGATAAATTCCACAGTGCCGGCACCCACGTAGCCGACTGCTTTGGCAGCGCGTACGGCTGCCTCTCCTATAGCATGGCGAGTTTCTTCTGAAATACCAGGCTGAAATTTTTGTTTTTAATCTGTATTATTTATATCAGTATAATAAGGCATACAAGTTTGCAATCAAATGTCCTTCATTGAGAAAGTTATAGGGGATGAGCAATAAAACTCATAGAATTAGAACAGTAACCAATAATGTCAAGTTCTTTAATAAATATAAAAAAAAAGAAAAAAAAATATGGAATGAGGAACTTTATAAATTTCTTATTTTTATCATGATCCCTTTACCACTGGGTTACTCATGAATACATTTTTATAATCCTGGGGACTTAACTATAATGGAAATCTTTGACTTGTTAAAGCTAGTAAATATCGTTTGATTGTTTGGCTATATTAGTTATTGGATAATGATCTAGTATGCAACTAAGCCTGATGGTGGCTGTGGTGCTTGATCCCAATGACATTTTTATAATTTGTAATTTTAAATTTACTTTTATTGAATTTTTTTCCTTATGTAGTAATAGCATACACATTATGCTTGCATTTAGGTAAATAACTTATTTGATATTTTAATATTATTTCATTGTATGAGCATTTGAATGTAAAGACTACATATAAAATATACATAAAAAAATTAATCTATAAGAAGTAAGAGATATAATTTATTTATTTATTTATTCATAAGGGATGGTACACAGCACAAAAAATTATAAAAGAAAAAAAATGTATTACAATTACGAAGGCCAATTACGACCATCCATCCGTTTAAAATTAAATTATTTACATAAAACAAACGTGCAAAAAAAAAACTTATTATTATCCTATTAAACTAATTATTACTCTTAATGACTAAGATAATAACTTATTTTGCCTTTAAACCTTATAATTAATTTGTAGTTTTAAAACCATATAAGTATCGTTTTTTACAAATAATGACAGTTCATAAACGTGACACAATAACAAAAATGATAGTATATTTTTATGAGATAATAAATGTCATGTAAAGATAACATCACAGATTAACTCTAAGTATATCAACTGAATGTATCATAATTATTTGATAGCCTAATACTAAATAGTAGAGTTTGTTTTGAGTATGTGTAATCTCAGAAAATCAAAATTTCTAATCTATAGTCTATTCGCGTTAAGGAAATAGTGACTCATCAAAGTAAAGGCGTATTCATACTGGGGTAAAAATTAAACCATTAATATTAAAGCAAACTTTTTATGACAGTATTTTAAAATATTAAAATTAAGTAGTTTATTAAAAAAATGATTAGAATCGTCAGAACCGTATTTTCAGAAACACCGCATGCACTAGCCTTTTTCACTACTATACTCTCCATAGTCACGTTTTGGTCACCACACTATTTAAAATACTTAAAAACATTGTAAATCACTCGTCTTTCTCCGCTATGTAATATTAATCCACTATTATTTTTAAGAATAGGTGAGGTATTCATTTTTAAAATTGGCAAAGAACACGTCCCTACTGTCTGAAGGGCTTCAACTGTTCAAAGTGAACACGACTTTATAATTTACTGTGATCTTATTGGTCAAGAGGCATGGCTAAGCTGAGTGACAACGATGAGTCACTATTTTCTTAACATGAATAGACTATAGAAAGTCTGTCTATTGAGGAATGCTACAGGCTATATATAATCATATTATTACTCATGGGTGTTGAACTGTTTAGCAGTAACCATAAACGCGAATAAAACTGCACCGGACGTACGGCGTGTAACATTTTTTTTTAACATTGCATCAAGTGATAGTTGCAAAGGTTCTAACATAGGAACCAGATTTTTGTTAAATTTTGTACTCTTGACAGATTTTATTTTTTTATTTTTTAGAGTCGTATTTTAAGGCAAATTTGCAGATTTTTACAGCTAAAATGTTTTAAAAAAAAAGAACTGTTAAAATAACATACTGCTGGTGCCTCCTCAATAATTTTCTGATGACGTCTCTGAACAGAGCAGTCCCTCTCAAATAAATGGACTGCATTTCCATGCATATCGGCAAATACCTGTAAATGACAAATTAATTTTATCATTAGACAATGACTACATAAAAGATATGATATCTGTAAGTAATCTTATACTATAAATCACATGAGTAGACAAATAATGTAAAAAGTAGAATAGGGATTAAATATTAGTTTAATTTTAAATAAAAACCTTTTTATTTTCATATAAACTGTACTTTGAAAATTTTATAGGCTAAACTGTAGGCAAGTAGCTAATGTACTATAATTTAAGCAGGTTAAACTCAGATACACAGTGAATTATGTTATAAGACTAGATGTAACAAAAGTTTAATTTAGTTTTGGTAGTAATCAATATATGTATATTATTTTATGTATTTAATTAGATTAAAATTGTTATAAAAGCTTATTCAAATGAGGTGTTATGTGAGAGAAACATGAAATAAAAAAGAAAATAATACTAGAATAGAGACAAGTTAACTAGACTAGTTTCTTTTGCTTATTATTATGATAATGGAGAATCTGTATTATAAATAATAGTATAAAGAAAAGTTATAATAATTTTTTACATACATATAAAAATTTTGAAATCGGTAAAATAATGTACTTTTGCTTAAACTACAAAACAAACATAAGATTATCACAGTACTTTAGTATAGTTCAAAATATTTAATAACTATCATTTGATGTAATATTTTTTTACAGTTCACAATCGAGATAATTATGAATTCACTGGGAACTGGACTACGGATAATCGAGTCTCTACATTAATACCATTGAAGTTACACAAGAGGTGGAAGCAAGGAATAATAGTGCATATGTATAAATGAGAGAAACCACGCAGTCACATCTCTGACAAATTTCTTTACTATATCATTAAAAATAACTTTAAATAAGTAATTTAATAAATTTAATAATACAAAACAGTATAAATAAATCTTAGAATTTAAAAACCCCGTAAGTCTGTATCCACTTAAGTCAAAGTATTACTATACTGTAATTTTAGGAATAAACATGAGGAGAGATATTACCTGTACTTCCACATGGCGAGGGTCAGTAATATATTGTTCTAACAGCATATTATCGTCACCAAAGGATTTCAGAGATTCTCTCTTTGCAGACTCCAATTGAGGCAAGAAATCAGATTCAGTCATAGCAATTCTCATACCCTGCAAAAGAGTGAAAATTTGGTCACATTTCTTATATAAAAATTTTAATTTTTCTTTTTGCTTTAAGTATGACTATTTACATGGTGGAGATATATTTTAGCACACAGTCTTAAAACATACTGTTGATTGATTTTATTAAAGAAATATTAACCTAAAAAATAAATACTTCTATATTTATTTATTTCTTTTTACTGTAAAAAATAAATTAGACTTAAGATAACTAGTGAATTAAATTATACCTTTCCTCCTCCACCTCTAACTGCTTTTATCATTAAAGGAAAGCCAATTCTTTTTGCTTCAGCTTGTAATTTTTCAATGCTTTGGTCTTCTCCATGATAACCCTTCACTATAGGCACACCTGCACTTGACATGATTGCTTTTGATGTGCTACAATATTAAATTCTTAACTTAATAAATTTTATAATTTATGTGGTTATAAATTAGTTAATGTTATGTGAAGAGTAATACAAAAAATTTCAGTGCATTATTTATTTTTAAATTTTAATTTTAGAATTCACTGAAATATTTTTTTTTGTAAAACTAAGCAATGGCCCATTTAAATGTGCATTATACAGATAACCAAAGTAACATATAATTAAATCTACCTTTTAATACCCATGTCTCTTATTGCAGAAGCAGGAGGACCTATAAAAATTACACCCTCACTTGCACATTTTTCACAAAACTCAACATTCTCTGACAGAAACCCATAGCCAGGATGAATAGCATGGCTATTAGATTTTTTGGCTACTTCTAGAATTTTTGATGCATTTAAGTAACTTTGAGAGGATGGTGCAGGTCCAATATTATATGCCTCATCAGCCTGAAACATAATTCAAATGTAAAATTTTCTCTCTCATAAAAAAAAATATTACCATTTAAATTATTCCCGTTGTATACCATTTCAACATGCATTGCATGTTTATCAGCATCAGAATACACAGCAACTGTTCTTATTCCCAATTTCTTTGCAGTTCTCATAACCCTACAGGCAATTTCTCCTCTGTTTGCTATTAGCACTTTATCAATGTGCCTCCGCTGTAAATCTGATTTAAGCTGTTGGGCATGGTTAAATCTAACACCATAATTAAGATTTATAGATGTGCTGTAAAAATAAAATAAAAAAGTTATTAAAAGTCATAAATAACTATTATAGCAACGCAAAAATTTGTGTACCTTACCAAATCTTACTTAATTTATTTAAATACGCCATTACGTCTTACTAGTAATTAAAGCCCGCAGAAATGAATTAATGTTTCATTAACGTTATCTTTATGTGAAAACGAAGATAAGAATTTTTGGTTGCCGAATCCCTTCGATGTATTTACATATACATGTATGTGTATAACTTGTGTGTACTATTTCCACTTTATCATCATACATATTCATATTAGTATTTCTTATCATAAAATTAATTTCAGTAAAACGAATCAATGATGATAATGACGAATCGTTTTTGTATCTCATTTGAGGAATTTGAAATTTGAATACCTACAATATTACAATGTTGATAATTTGTTGACGTTAGATTGTCACACGTGTCACTTTGACACATGATCTAATACACAGGTCTTGCAATGACAGTTGTAGTAGATGGTATTTTTCCTATAACAGCACTGAAGCTTATTATGGGGCATAATGTTCAACGTTGAATGTTTTAACTACAGCAACGACATTTCGAACAATTGAGCATTATCAAAAGTACTCCTTTCGCGTAATGCGTGCTATTGATACCAACTCAGTACTAGAAAATTAACAAGTATTAATTCTTTAACTTGGCATTGATCGAAATTTTATTTATGTTATCATTAGTAATATTGTTTATTATTTCGTCCCTCTGCTGGTGTACTAGGAAAATTAATTGACGTTCCAATTAAGCATTAGCAAGTGTGCTAATGCTGCGTTGTGTGCCACTGAGTCGCATTATGCTCTGTAATTGGAAAACTACCGGTGTACGCCGGCTTAATGATAGCTGTTCTTTACAATTTATTTTCTCTTTTTTGATTTTTCTGATTCGATTTCTTAATATAGGAACTGAGCTTTATGTAATAGATGAGTTTAGTTACATTCTATGGTCATATGCCTTATGACATTTGTGTCATTAGCCTGTACTCTGTTAAGACTTTGCTTTTTTGCAAGAGTAAAGTGAAAAAAAGATAAATGTCAATGTCATTATTGAAACGAATTTCGTTGAATTCGAATTTGCCATTATTGTCTATTTCGTTTTAATTTAAAATTTTATTTTTTTTTGCATATAGTGATTAGATAATACATGTATAACTAAATAATTAATAATGGGTATAAAAGGTTTATGGACAGTGTTAACACCCTTTAGTGAAAAAAAGTCTTTACACGAAGTAAATAATAAGTATATAAGTGTCAGATTTGTTTGAATTTTAATATATATTTTATAATTTTTTTTTCTGCATAGATTCGTGGTGAAACTGTCGCTGTAGATTTATCGGGATGGGTATGTGATAGCCAAAATGTTACTGATTATTACATACAACCAAAATTGTACTTACGGTAAGTTTTTAAACAGATGTTCTATATTATTTACGAACTATAAGTATATATAGTTTACCTATTAACTTAAAAAATAACTTTCAGGAATCTCTTTTTTAGAACTGTTTATTTGCTACTTGCTGACATAAGTCCGATTTTCGTGCTCGAAGGAGATGCTCCTGAGCTTAAGAAAGATGTAATAGCTGCCAGAAATGCTCTACAGTTCCGTGGAGCAGCACCAAAGTCAGATAACGCTACAACCAAAGCACCTAATGTATTGAGAAAACGATTTAAAGGTGTACTTAGTGAGGTATAAAAATAATCTAAAATAAAAGAAATGAAATTTGTTAACAGTATTACATACTACACCTGCGATCAAGAATTAAAAACATTTCTTTGTAATATATAGAGTACAATATGTGTTATAATACTTTTTTACTTTTATTAACTTCTTATTTATGTTTTAGTGTGAAAAACTTTTAAAAAGCATGGGCGTTAGATGTGTTAGAGGACGAGGGGAGGCTGAAGCTACTTGTGCAAGACTAAATGCTAAAGGTGTTTGTATTTTACTTATGTATCTTTAATACAAATAAGAGTATCAATATGCAATTATACTACTAAATGTCTATGAAACTCATTTGATTAAAAGTCGCAATATAAAACGCGATAAAATCCGGTATAGACTTTTAATCAAATGAGTAAAATTCGCGTAAATATAAGAGAACAGTATGTCTATGAAACTATTATACATAAAATATTAATTTTTATTTTCAATAAATTATATTACACTAGCTTCCGCCCGCGGCTACACCCACGTGGATGTCGGTAATCGCGATAAAAAAAAAATTATTCTATATTACTTCTAATACCTCCAAGAATATGTGTACAAAATTTCATGATGATCGTTTAAGTGGTTTTCGTGTGAAAGCGTAACAAACAAACCTACATTTCACATTTATAATATAGGTAGGGATTATTGTAGTATTGTTTTCAACAAGAGATTATACATCTTGTAAAGAACTGAATAAATAGTTTTCTCATATTCTAAACCTAATTTAGTTTTAATCTATATACATATAATAAAATGGTAGAAAAGTCAAAACTGTACATTGAATATTTTTTTAAAAGAATACTTGGGGTGTGATCTACAATTGATACCGAAACCAAAAATATAATTTTTAGAATTTTTGTCTGTTTGTCTGTAGGTATGTACTGCATGGATTTACTTCAGGCACGAATATTATTAAGAAGTCGGGTCAACATATAGGCTATATATTATCACGCTATTACCTACGGGGAACGAGCAGTGAACCTTTATTTCTTCAACGCATTCTGTAACAACGTGTAATCTAATAGCATTAACGCAGACGGCGTCGCGGGCAGCAGATAGTTATAATTAAATACAAATTGATTGATAAAATTAGTTCATGTGAAAGGCTCTTTAAATAAAGTGTAATTTTGAAGTTTCTTTTTACACTTAAGGTTTCACTGGATAAAACGTATATAAGAAAATTTGCCTAAAATTAAAAAAAAATAATTCTTGTTGTTATTTTACCTAAAATCAGGTAGCACCAGTACCATATTTCTATTTCCTGCTATTTACCATATTTCTATTCATATGCTGTGAATAAAATCTTCCTAAAAGTATGCTACTTCATAAGTATTTTTAAGTCTCTTGTAAATAATAACTTTTTTTTTTCAATTAAAATTTTCCCTCAGTCTTTAGTTGTTTGTGATTCTTAAATATTTCAAAACAAACTTTATGTATAGCAAGAAGTTAACAACGTTTTGTTTTTACAAAAACAATTTGGGATATATTATTCTATCATGGTGCACATTGCCAAGGGCATTAGGATAAATTGATTTAATTTGGCTGAGGTTGGTATTATTATTTTAATTTGGCTTGAGGTTTTTTTCTTAGGCAATTGATTTATAGATGATAATGATGATAATGAAACGAGCATTTTTACTTTATCGGCACGATTACGATTCGTACGGCGCCACGATTTGAAGGCGAATTCTTATAGATCTCGACGAAAGAAAACGAAATGAAAGAATAAATTTTTTTGATATCTCGCTTAGTTTCAAATCGTGGCGCCGTACGAATCGTAATCTCCCCACTTTATCAAATTTTGACACCTTTCAGGCTTAAATAAGTAAATCAGCCAGAATATTATAATGTTTGAAGCCCTTCTTTTACACTGATGATGATTATTATTTACTAATTCTATTTGCATCATAATAAAGAACGCATTGTACTCTCAAAGTTTTCTTATTGACTGTGAGAAGTTTCAGTGAACTAAACTGTCATTTAAATATAATAATAAAAAAGAAAACACTTTAATGGATTTTTATGTTGCCATAATATTATGTTTCTTAGCTCGTTGACGCAGTGGTATCTCAAGATTCAGACTGTTTCGCGTACGGCGCCAAGCGAGTGTATCGTAACTTCAGTGTGTCGAGCTCAGCGGGTGGGGGTGCTATGCAGGGTTCAGTTGATTGCTATGATGCTGAGAAAATGTTCAACAGTAATGGTAATGTATATTTTTTTAGTTAGTAAATATTTGATTTAAGAATTTTAAAATTATTAGTATTTTTTAAAGAAATTTTATTGAAATTTTTTGAAATTTTTTATTTTTAATTGCTAGACATTTAATTTAATTATGGAGAATGATTGGCTTAATTTCCTGCGCTGCTTCACTATATCGCATTTATACTTTACTTCACTTATATTTCACTATATTATATCGCATTCGTTTCCATTCACATACATTTCTGAAACAACTTTCACATCTTGAATTCATCATGTGTATAAGTTTTAAATTATTTAATTGAGTAATATATTTGATATAATTTTATATCAAAGCCCAGGTTTTAACTATTGAATTCACTTGTTGAATTCCAATTGGACCATCTTGGCTAAAATCACAAAAATACTAAACGATTTTCATTAAAATCCGTAGGTAGGGTATTCGTAATGTATGAAAATATATAAATTCTAAATTATAATTTAGACCAAAGTTAATTATTAATATTTTTTAAGGTTTTGGTCGTAAGAAAATGGTAGCCCTGGCTCTTCTCTGCGGTTGTGATTATGGCGTCGGCGCCTGTGGATCTTCAATTACTACCGCTGTAACCTTCCTTCATACTGTACCAGAAGATCAAGTTATACATAGGTGATATTATAGACATAAGATTCTACTTTTATTTTTAAAGTAAAAAAAAAAATCTAACATATACATTAACATTATACACTAAAGCAAAATATATTTAAATTAGCATAATATTAAAAAAAAAAAAAAAAATTAATTACTTGGTTAACCAAATAAGTAAGTGTAGTAAAACAAGTACTGTTTTATTTTTTTAAGTTATGAAACAAGAAATCGACAATAATAAACAATATTAAATTATGATCTCATCAAAACGAAATTAATATCCATTACAATTCTTCTTATTACCTGATTAAAAAGAGAAGAGAACTGAGGGCAAATTTCACCAGTTGCTGATAGACTTATTAGTAGTTCAGATTGTTATCTGACACATGATGGTATCCAACATATAAAAGTTCAGGATATATGCTTTCAGTTTCACAATAACCCTCCTTCTGTCGCAGTCGGGTAAAAAAAAAACTACTTTATCCATCAGATATATATGTATTTATATATAGAAACAGGCCCTAAAAGGGCCATCAGTAACTTTTGTGCGAAATGAAACCTTATCAGCGGAGAAACAAGCTCTTACGGCGAGTTGCACGAAACCGTCGCTAACTTTCCGTTAGTTAAGTTGCAATTGATCTTAAAATTAGTTAATCTTATGATTAATTTAAAGCTGTTGGAATTAATCATCCATTAGATAGGTCTTTAATTAAACGAATTTTTTTTGTTAACTTAATCAGATGTAGGTTTCGTGCAACAGATAATCACGATTCTTGTGATTAAATTAGTTTAATAAACACTTAAATTTAAAATTTGTTTCGTGCAACTCGGCGTTAGTTTTTAAAATCTTATTAAATTTTATTTTTTAACTGTGCAAGGTGGAAAAGAAATAAAAATACTGTTTGAGTGAGATACCATGAAATCTTCTGCATTATACTAGGGATGTTCTAAAAATCTACCTATACCAGTCCGGTAACCGAATCTGACATAAAATGTTCGAATAATTTCGGATAGGCGCGGAGTCTAAATCTATCTATACAAATAATAAATCTGTTAAAACCTCCGTTTTATTAATACACTATATATCATCAAGAATAAATTTCAATAGCGCGTATTTTTTTGTATCAGCGCCATCTCTTATCGTGTTTTTCTCTGATCACGTATCACGTAAAAAGTACAAAACCAATGTTAATAACTTTAATACATAAAAACTGGAAATAACTCACAGTGTAATTTAGTTTTTGTTTCATTGTAATTAAATTTAAAAATAAATATTTAAGAAAATAGAAATAGGTACCTACGCCGCCAACGCCATCTGGTCTAAGGAATCTTTAAAACTCACAAAACTTATATTTGAGTTATTATTTTGTTAAACTTAAAAGTTTACTAAATATGTCGGATAGGAATAGAAATCGTTTTAATATTTTAGATAAACATCATTTTCAATTAATATACTATTATGTTAAATATTAATTATGTTAAATGTCACTAAATATAAAAACGATATTCTACAATTATACGATAGATGGCGCAGATAATTTTCTGAATCGCGCTGACCAAAACTTCGGCCAAAAGAATGACACTCGCCCGTATTTAAAAATCTGTTTTTCTTTTTTGTTTATAATTAAATACTTTAGGGTACTACGGTCTTGATTGTTTGTTCGTTGTTAAAATTTAAAATATTTGGTCGTTATTTGTTTGTTGATTGTACAAAGTTGGATGGTTATAGCTATTTAAGTTGTAATCTATATATATATATATAAAGTCGTGTTAGTTACACCGTTTATAACTCGAGAACGAGTGGAACGATTTTTATGATTTTTGTGTTTTTGGATTTGTCTTCGTCGGGAATAATACTTATTAAAATATGATATTCATCAATGAGAAAATAATTAATAAAAAAAACAGTTCAAATGTTTCATCCGTACTATCTATATACATATATATGTATGTATGTATGTATGTATGTATATAGATATAATAAATCTGTCACTTAATTCGTCTATTATAAAATATTTTCCAGTATCGACGCAGGTGTAGGTGATCAAAAATATAAATGTATAATTTTTAAAATTTTAGTTAAAGACCCGTGCGAAGCCGGGGCGGGCCGCTAGTATAACATATATTTACTTTGTCTGGTCTAGCCACGCTAGCGCCTACGTCCCTTGTAGGTACTATTTATTATTTTCTTTTCTTACTTTGATAATTCCTTCAAACTCTAATATCAGTAACTAAAACTATACGACTAACTACGAATACGACTAACGGATAATCGAAATAGTTTCATATCCGTAACCGTATCCGAAACTAAAATAATATTATACGTATATGTATCCATATCCAAATCAGAAATTTCATATCTATAACATCCCTGCAATATACAAATCTATTTTAAATGGCACGGTTTATATATATGGCATTAAAATTATTTTACTACCGTGAAGTCTTTCGTATGTAATTTTGTAAAAATGAACATTTATTCGGAATTTGTTCACAATTTGTTCACAAGTTTTAAATTTTTTTTTTGCAGTCGGACAGACTATTGGTCGTTCGGTATGTGAGCATGTAAACACTCATGTATAAGTTTAGCTAATAATTCTAAACAGATATGGTTTGTGTGTAGATTAAAGGAGAGTAACATTTAACATTACTGAAGAACTCACGCCATAAAATATTCTATTTCAAAGTAATAAATGAAATTTTGATGTATGCAAAGACGTATTTTTTTTCTTGTAAATGATTTATTACTGTGCCTTATATAAAATTAAGATACGGTAGAAAAATTGGGCGCGGTATTATTTGTTAACTAGCTTTCATCCGCGGTTTCGTTCGTATTTTTTATCATTCGTAAAAAATATTAAAAAAAAGGATTCTATGTTACTTCTAATAATACCTCCATAAATATAATATAATATTAGTATGATATAGACTGCTATCGTGGGTGAGCGACCCGCAGCACTATGAAGAGCGAGCCCGCTGGTCGGCGGCGCCCGGCCGCTGCGACCGCTGCGGGCACGTCGGCCGCACGCACGCCAAGAACGGCTGCCCCGTGTGCGTCACTCACCGCGGCTGTACGGACTGCGGACACAAGTTAGTAATAATACTAGATACTACACTACTCTCAGTCTTAATACGAAATGACGTCTTTACTCTCTAAAAATAAATCAGTTTTCAGGGATTTCACTAATTTTAAGTGACTATTGACAACCGTTCTGGTGTAGTGGTAGTCGCCTCAAACCGGCGGCGGCGGTCGCGGGTTCGCTTTCCACTCGGAGCAGATATTTGTATTTGTACAAATATTTATTTCCAGTCTGTGTGTATGTCTTTGTGGGTCTCCCACCGTGCCTCGGAGAACAAGTACATCCGTCAGTCCCGGTTGTTATCGTAGACACCTGATAACGATCGTTACTTATGGTAGAGCTCTATCCTTGCTCTCTAAGCTCTAATCCTTCTTCTATATGCAGAAGGGGCCTTCGCTCAATAGTGGGTTGTTTACAGGCTGATACAGTACAGTACAAATGACTATTAACTTTTTATTAATCTGAGAAACATACCACGCAGAATTAATGACTATTCAATGTATGAATATGTGAATATCTAACGAGTCAATCCCTTCTCGCAAAAATGGAGAACTGGAGAGTGGATCGAGATCTGATCACCTCAGACCACAATGCCATATTATTTGATCTGCGAGTCGGGCGGCCTCTAAAACCACTGAAGCCAATCTCGACGCGCAGATATAACACCAAAAAGGCGAGATGGGCTGATTTCACCACGACCATGAAGTCCGGTCTTGTGAAACAAAAAGTAACTCTGAGTAGCGTCTCTGATGTCTCGAGCAAAGAGGAGCTGGAGGAAATGTTGACCAGGTACACATCAGTAATCCATGATGCCTGTGAAACGACCATTCCAAAGATAAAACCATGGAAAGGCGATCCGCGACCACCTTGGTGGTCGGCTGAACTACATTCCCTGAAAAGGGAATTAACAAGAACAATACGCCGAATTAGAAATGCTGCACCCTGCAGAAGGGCGGGGGTCGTCGAAGAGTATATACTGGCCAGGGAAAAATATAAATTGGCGGCAAAGGAAGCAGCTACTCAAAGCTGGAAAGAGTTCTGCACGGCACAAGACCGTGAAAGCGTGTGGGACGGTATCTACAGAGTCATTCGGAAGACCTCTCGTAGGCAGGACGACACGTTGCTGAGAAATGCAGCTGGCGAAACACTCACACCAGATCAGTCAGCTGAACTCCTTGCAAAGACGTTCTACCCGGATGACTCTGTGACGACCGACACCGCTTATCACAAACAGGTGAGGGAAGACGTCGAATGCAGAATTCCCGCTGAGTTACAAGACCTGTCGGAAGACGACCCTCCGTTTACGACATCGGAGTTGGAAATGGTTCTCTCAAGCCAAAATCCCAAGAAAGCTCCAGGTCCTGATGGGTTAACTTCCGACATATGCGCAGCGGCAATAAACTGTGACAGGGAGGTGTTCTTAGCGCTGGCAAATAAATGCCTGTCGCTGTCATACTTCCCCAAACAGTGGAAGGTCGCCCACGTATGCATTCTCCGCAAGCCAGCAAAAGAGGATTACACTCACCCGAAGTCCTATAGACCTATTGGACTCCTGTCGATCCTCGGAAAGACAGTCGAGAAACTGTTAGTAGGTAGACTTCAGTGGAGACTCTTCCCAACGCTGCACCATAGTCAGTATGGTTTCATGCCACAAAGGGGAACGGAGGACGCTCTCTACGACTTAGTCGAGCATATCAGGAGGGAGATTAAATTAAAAAAGATCGTGCTTCTGGTATCGCTTGACATAGAAGGCGCCTTCGACAATGCATGGTGGCCAGCTCTCAAAAAACAGCTAGTTGATAAACATTGCCCGAGAAACCTTTATGCCATGGTGGCATCCTATCTACAGGACCGAAGAGTCATAGTCAACTATGCCAGAGCAACCAGCGAGAAGGAGACCACAAAGGGTTGTGTCCAGGGATCCATTGGTGGACCGACCTTCTGGAATCTTATCCTAGATTCGCTCCTAAGGACAATAAATGGCATGGGGGTACACTGCCAGGCCTTTGCGGACGACGTGGTCCTCGTTTTCTCGAGCCACAAAACCAGCAACCTGCAAGCTTCAGCGGAAACTATTTTAGCTGCCGTCCAGGACTGGGGTATTCGTAATAAATTGAGCTTCGCCGCGCATAAAACCAATGCGATGATAATAACAAAGAGGCGCAAATACGATACCCCCATAGTTCACATGTCCGGCACCCGGCTGAGGCTTGTAGAAGAAATAAAACTGTTGGGGCTCATTTTGGATTCCAAGCTCACGTTTAATGCGCACGCATCTGCAATATGCAAAAAAGCAGCAAATATTTATAAACAGCTAGCGTGCGCAGCGAAGGTGTCTTGGGGTCTAAACGGAGAAATTGTACGGACCATATATGTGGCGGTGATAGAGCCCATCATCCTGTATGCGGCAAGCGCATGGTCCCCTGCAGCAGAGAAGTTGTCAATAAGGAAACAACTAAATTCACTGCAGAGAGGCTTTGCCCAGAAAATCTGTAAAGCATATAGAACGGTATCTCTAACATCGGCACTCGTCTTATCAGGCTTACTCCCACTCGACCTTCGGATCCGGGAGGCCGCTATGTTATACAAGGCCAAGAAAGGCCACTGCGTGGACCTTTTGCCACCGGGAAGAGAGCTGGAGCGCAGGGTGGGACCAATACAGAATCCCCACCCATCTCTACTCATAACAACTGAGTATGAGCGCTTGGTAGGTCTGAACCCTGAAACCCTTGAGAAACACCACATCGTCGGCCCACTCATCTTCACCGACGGTAGTAAAATAGAGGGCTAAGTCGGCGCAGCCCTAACGTGGTGGGACAAAGGCAGGGAAGTAAGACATTCTACATTCCGACTCGAGCGGCACAACACGGTCTTCCAATCGGAGATGTATGCGCTCTTCAGAGCCGTGGACATGGTGAAGAAATCGAAAGAGAGCACAGTCAATATATTGAGCGATTCAAGGTCCTCGCTTGACCTGCTCAAGTGCCCATCGGCGACTCACCCTCTGGCCGTGGAGATGAAGAGATGCATCAGGCAGATCCAGGAGGAGAACAGATCGGTGCGGTTCTTCTGGTTGAAGGCCCATGCAGGAACACAGGGCAATGAAAGAGCGGACGAGCTGGCTAAAAAGGCGGCTCTCACGAAGAGATCGGCCCCTGACTACGACACAGTTCCAATTTCGTACGTCAGGAAGCAGATACGGGAAGAGACTGTTCGATTGTGGCAGGACAGATACAATTCTTCGGAAACTGGTTCGGTCACGAAAATCTTCTTGCCAGATGTAAAGACCGCTTACAAGCTGGCAAGAAAAGCGACGTTAACATCTGTCGATACACAGATGCTGACCGGCCACGGAGGATTTGCGGCGTATCTGCACAGGTTTCACCTGAAGGACAGTCCTTCGTGTGTCTGCGATCCGAATTGTGAGGAGACAGTTCTCCACATTCTATTGGAATGTCCAAGATTCGGCCAAGGAAGGCTGGATCTGGAGATTAAACTCCAAAGGAAACTAGACCGGCCTTCACTCCATACCATCCTGGAGAACGAAGCCGACAGAGCGTCTTTCCTCGAATTCGCGAGACACGCTGTCGTTACAGCCGCGAAAAGAAATGGCTCGACCGCTCTACCACAAAGGATACGGTCAACAATATCACAGCCTCAAAATACCACCACAAGCATACCAATAAACACGATAATCCAAACAACCGTCCAAAATCATATTTCTCAGGCTGCACAGCCAATCGCGACGGCTTCATCTCACCGGTCACCGACCCGAACAACATTGGACCGAATCATCAGGGCCATCCCATCAACTCTGCGAAGATTGATCCAGAAGAGGACTGACCATAACGCACCCCCGCAACCCGCCCCCGGCAAGACTTTAGAATCATTGCTCAGAGAAGGCAATGGGAGCGGGGAAGTGGGCATAAGAACCAGAGGCGTGGCCCTCTTCATGGACAATGAAGCGGAGAGGATCGGGATAAGCTTCTGTCGCTCTGAGGGACCGGATCGACTGGTGGTCTCTCCGGGGCTCGCCCTGCTGTTAAAGGGAAGCACACAAAAAATAAGCTTCAAGCGTAAAAAAATCGACGCTCTTGTGCAGGAATCGGACGATGACTCGACTTACCGGACGGTGCGGTTGCAAAACAAGGTGATCGCTTTGTTCGAGTGGGGAGAGGAGTCTGCTTTTGCGCAGGCAAGCTTGTGGTTGAGACAGCAGGGCGAATGTCCTGGGGTAGCCCCCGGAAGAATAAGTGTGGACTCTATGAGAGTCGGTTATGAAAGAGGCAACGTATCTGATAGATACGGTTGCCTAATGGCCTCGAAAACATACGAGGTCATTGTTTACGAAGATAGAGGGGAGGACCTGAGATACTTAAAACCCCAGACCAAAACATTTTCACCCCCTACATGGCCGGCTCTGGTAGAGACCGTACTAAGTGCTTCGGAGCGCTTACAGCAAAAGGCCGAGGTCCAAAAAGCAGAATCCACATCGCGCACCCCGGGCGACATAACATCAAAGTCGGGGCCTCATCTGTTGGCGATAGCAAAAATAATTAAGGCAACAACCTCGCCTAAACGAGGCAGACGACTGCCCCATCTTGTCCCAGGACCGTCGGAGTCAAGAGATCGGCAATCGGAGGCGCTAATAAGGTTCACCAAAGACGAAAGTCCGAAGTACCTAAAGGCGTCACCGATTACTCGAACAAGAGCCGACATGGGGCAAGTAACACCGCCAAGGTTACGACAAGCGTCCACACCGCAACAACACGCGGAAAACGCGTATATCGAGTTCCTGGCCATAACAAAGGCGAACCGCGAGGTAAGCTTGGCCATCTGCAAGAAAATCATGCAGAGCTTCCAGTATGGCCATGAAAACCTACTGAGGGTGGAACTCGGAGAAGCCGAGGCGGCCATCTACAATAACGACACCCATGAAATACTCAGGGGAAACATGTCGGGACGGTATATGGCCGCTTATAACACCACAGCCGGCTTCGTGGGCGCGGCCGAAGCCGAGGGGCAGAACGAAGAGCCTCTAATCTTCTCAACACCAAAAGAGGACCCAGTGGTGGTAGTGGCCAAGTGCACGAGAGTGATGCTAGGCGACCGGATACTCGAGATGGCAAAAACCATAATGGGCGATCCGGAAGTCGGCGACATTTTCGGGGCTTGGGAATTGCCGACACTGCAATGGGTTAATGGAGTTCCTGGATGCGGCAAGACAACTTACATTGTCAGAAACTTCGACGAGGACAATGAAGTCGTAATCACGACAACAGTCGAGGCGGCCAAAGATCTAAAACAAAAGCTGACGCACCACTATGGCAATAAGGCCAAGTCTAGGGTGCGCACTATGGCCTCCGTATTGGTAAATGGTTTTCATGAGGGTACTAAAATAAGCCGTTTAACGGTGGATGAAGCCCTCATGAACCACTTTGGAGCCATAGTGATGGCCGCCCGACTGTCGGAGGCAAAAGAGGTGGTTCTCGTCGGAGACATAAATCAGCTGCCGTACATCGACAGGGAAAACCTGTTTGAAGTTCGGTATAGCAGACCAAATATGACAGTAAGTACAACATGTGAGTTGTCCTGTACGCACCGGAATCCTAAGGATGTCGCTTTCGCCATCAGTGAGGTCTATGACAGGATCTACAGCTCAAGCCCCATCGTCCACTCACTGCGAGCAGAAAGGTTCACCGGCGCTCAAATACCCGGGAAACAGGACCGAACCCTGTACCTGGTCTTCACACAAGAGGAGAAGAAGGTGTTGATAGGCCAGGGATATGGTACCGGAGAAGGGTCGAGCGTCATGACCATTCACGAGGCGCAGGGTCAGACGAGCGAGGAGGTCATCGTCATCCAGACAAGGGCAAAGAGACTAAAAATACACGACAGCGTCTCGCATGCGGTGGTCGCGGTAAGTAGGCACACCAAGACCTGCGTCTACTACGCCGACGACAGGGACGACGCAATCGGCCGATTCGTGGGGAGAGCGTCGGAAGCCTCAACCAAAGAGATCCTCGAGCACACCCTCAAGATGGCGATTCACCATAGAGATACCGCCATCATTGAGGATGTGCTCGCACAGCTAGGAGCCGGCGTCGAAAAGATCATACCATGAGTATGCAAGAAGAGAAGAGCATTGTGGTTGGTGAAGAATTAGAAATAGTAAATACTTATATTGCATGTAAAGAGAATTGAAAACAAAAAAAAGAAAAAAAAGAAAAAAAAAAAAAAAAAAGTAGAATTAAATTGTAGAATTAAATTGTAAAATCAAGTTGTAGAATTAAGTGGTAGAAATAAGTGTTAGCATTAAGTGGTCAATGTGGACTCATGTTTCCAGAACTAGAGATCCTAAGTATAGTTCATAGGTATTCAAATAATGATAAAATATAGTCTGCTGATGTAATAATGCCTGTGTAACAATTTATAAAAACAGTAAAAAATGGTACGGGCGTCTGTAAGCTCGTAGAGGAAAATTAATAATAAAAAAAAAAAAAAAAAAAAAAAAAAAAAAAAAAAAAAAAAAAAAAAATATGTGAATATCAGCGTTCTCTGACTTGATAATGGAATATGTGTATTTAATAAGTATTCACTATTTTGTTATTGAAATTCAATAATATATAGTGAGTATAGCTTTACTAACGTAATTAGTGAAAATTCCACCGATTCATGTTTAGAGAATATCTTAGTAACCGTTGACGTAGTGATGCGAATAGTCAACGCCGGCGGTCATGGTTTCGATTCGCTCTCGGGGCAAATATTTGTATGTGCAAATGTTTCTTTCTGATCTGGGTCCTTGTGAGTATTCCCACTGTGCCTCGGATAGCACGTAGGTAGCCTTAATGCCGGCGGTCGCGGGTTCGATTTCCACTCGTAGCAGATATTTGTATTTGTATATTATTTTGTTTTCGGTCTGGGTGTATGTCCTTGTGGGTCTCCTCACCGTGCCTCGGAGAGCACGTAAAGCCGTCGGCCTCGGTTATTATCATAGACACCTGATAATGATCGTTACTCATAGTAGGGAAATTATTCGCCAACCCGTGGTGATTTAAGCTCCAACCCTTCTAGGTGAAGAAGAGGCTATGCCCAGCAGTGGGACGTTTACAGACAGATTCACTTCTTTTCAGTTACCAAAAATTACGATCTTGGAATTTTAATATTTTACGAAAATATAATATGTTTGAGGTTTGTTAAGCTTTTACGGTTGTAGAGTTTTCAATATCTATGCTTATAAATATAAAAAAAATTATAGCAAGATTAATTTTTTTACATTTTTTTTCAATTGTTAGTTACTTTTGAATAATTGTTTTTAATTATGCTATTGTGGTGAAAAAATAACTTTTTAAGAGTTTTTGTCTCTCTAAATACCTACCCAATTTACACAAAACTAATAAACACTGATGATATCTCAGGCTATTAAACATCACGCTGTCGCTCATATGAGGGTAACCAATATGCGCGTAAAATCGCATGGGTTAGCTAGTCGCTATCAAAAAATCGCCATCGGCAAATCAGCAATCGTCTAGCTATGTCTTTAAACGCATCTAGTGATTGCAACGTCCAACGAACATTTTATGTCGCTAATTTTTTCCTCGAAGTAAAATAATTAAAAAGCGGAACAAATTATGCCTTGAAGTACTTATAACTTTGATTCTTTAAAACAAGTAATCATCACATAATATTGTCAAGATTTTGTTACATTATTTTATTACTTCTAGTGAAAGAATACTAATACTGACAGTCGGACGTACTGTCAGTATTAGAGAGAATACGATTTTATATATCTATTTCATTATATATTTCATAAAAAAGGGCTACCAATTATAAGAATTAAGAACATTCTATGTAAACCTTTATTGAAGTTTTATTACTATTAAATGATGAATTTCTAATCTACTTAGACCCAGTTTCACCACTTGCTATTAAGTTCCGGCTAACCTAACCGGCACTTATTTTGACAGATAACCAATACAATTACCTGTCAAAAAAGTGCCAGTTAGGTTATCCGGAACTTAATAGCAAGTGGTGAAACTAGCCCTTTGTGTACTATATAAGCTAATTCTGAGCGAAATTTGCTGCTTTTGATGTTTCTATTATAAACTGTGACTAGTACTTTCGAATGTAGATTAACACAGATATAAAGGTAGTACTCAACGTTAGGATAAAAGTCAAATATAAAAGAAAATATATTCGAAAATATTACATATTCCTTCTGATAGAAGTACTGTAAAAGTGTTCATACAGAAGGCAAACTCGGTAATCGCGTTATAAATTCGTAAACTTATAGCCTAAGATCCCACCGCTTGATTCTGCAGGTATATGTTTTTTTGATGAAATTAATTGTAAATGAATGTTGAGGGAGTATGCAATGGATTAGCGATAGGTTGCCTAAAACAAATCAGCCGCAATTATCTGTAATTAATTTTCGTATAATTAATTCGGTAATATAAATTGCAGCTATATGTTTTTTTAATCAATTTTACGTCATTTTAAAGGAAATGATGTAAAGAATAGAAAAAAAGATGGTTGCCAGCTCTCAGCCAGCCGCAAGTTAGGGTTGCCAGGTGTAAACATGTATTTGTATAATTGTTGATTATTTACAGTTATCCGTTTTTTTAAAAATTTTAATACAAAATTGAAGTTTTATATTTCTTGTTTACGATAATTCATGGTTGCCAGTGAAAAAATGGCCGCAAGCAGTGGTTGCCATGCTTTCAATAAACGATTCTTCCTCCAGGTAAATGCGACCGCAAGAGTAAAGATACACGGTTTGTTACGTGCTCTAAACAAGAGTACAATGTAGTGTAGATGTAGATCTAGTATTTCTTTAATTAGTATTTATAAAGCATAATTTTTGAGTACAACAAAAAACTTTTTGCGTGAAAAAAGAACTATTTTTCATCGAAAAACATCATCTACAGAATCTTTCAAGCACATCGATGTATTCATTCAATTCAAATTTGTTCATTCAATGTTCATGTATAATAACTTTTTCGTATTTTTTTTTGTTTTGTTTTATTTAGAACTAGTTACTTTTTTTAATAATAAATCTTATCAATATTATCGTATTAGATTCGTAATAATTAAATAAAAATAATAAGTATTAGTCAATCAGAGCAGTAGAACATAAAATAATGACGTTCAACAATAATTTTGATTTCAATGATCTTTTCAATAAAAGATCTAAAAATATATTTCAATAAAAGATCTAAAAACAAACTAAAAATATATTTTTTATAAAAATTATGTAATACACAATATACTTATTCTAAATGTAAATCTTACAATTGTACATATACATATATTGACTTAATTATTAAAGAAATACTAGATCTACATCTACACTACATTGTACT
Source organism: Euphydryas editha (assembly GCA_036937285.1). NCBI lineage: Eukaryota > Metazoa > Arthropoda > Insecta > Lepidoptera > Nymphalidae > Euphydryas > Euphydryas editha. Next base: position 10,736,206 of record JAUPFZ010000004.1, read on the forward strand.
CTTGTTTAGAGATCTTTACTCTTGCGCTCGCATTTACCTGGAGGAAGAATCGTTTATTGAAAGCATGGCAACCACTGCTTGCGGCCATTTTTTCACTGGCAACCATGAATCATCGTAAACAAGAAATATAAAACTTCAATTTTGTATTAAAATTTTTAAAAAAACGGATAACTGTAAATAATCAACAATTATACAAATACATGTTTACACCTGGCAACCCTAACTTGCGGCTGGCTGAGAGCTGGCAACCATCTTTTTTTCTATTCTTTACATCATTTCCTTTAAAATGACGTAAAATTGATTAAAAAAACATATAGCTGCAATTTATATTACCGAATTAATTATACGAAAATTAATTACAGATAATTGCGGCTGATTTGTTTTAGGCAACCTATCGCTAATCCATTGCATACTCCCTCAACATTCATTTACAATTAATTTCATCAAAAAAACATATACCTGCAGAATCAAGCGGTGGGATCTTAGGCTATTACATTCTGGCTATTGTAGTATTCATAGTTCTCAGGGACGATTCGAATCCGATACTTTTTTTAAAATGCTCTATTTTTTGCTATGATGGCTGTTTTCGGCCTAGTAGGTATGTTATTATTTTTTATTATTAATTTTTGAGTTTTAAACTTTAAAACCTTATGTAAAAGTAATAAATAATATTGACATTAAAATTAAAAACAAATTAACAAAAAATAATCTTTTAAAAAAGGAATTAAAAATTATATTTTATAAACCGAATGTAGTAATAGCCATTTTTTGTATTTGTACACTTGTCTTTTATTGTTGTCTTAATGTATATTGTATTATAATGTATTCTTATATTGTACTCTTGTCGATGGGGGGGGGGGGGGGGGGAGCATGGAACAGATAATAGTATATAAATTAGCTATAATAAACCAAATATATGAAAGCACATAACTCAAACCTTAGTGGTTTTTTCGCTGTGCTTTAATTGTGTTTTATATGAGTATTTTATAACAATAATAAAAGAGAGAAAAAAAAGCTCTATATACTAAGAAAAGACATAAAGAACTTTTAATTGTTTCCTTTGCCGTTTATATTGAATTATAAATAAATCAATATGTTACTTCGTTCCATTAAAATTGCCTGTTTTTTTAATGTAATACATGAATATAACTAATCAGATGAAAAGATTTTTTTTATATAGAAAGTTATACTAAAATGAAAGTTACTAACCGATTTGCAAAATACACGTTATAACTAATTCATTATAAAATGACAACATGAGGCATTAAATGAGATTCACTCGCTGAGTGATTGAGTTTTGTGATGTTCACGATACTCATTTGCAATCAAGATTATTTGAAATTCGATAGAATCATCAAATCCTTTGTTCGAATGTCGGATGTGTTGTAACGTTACGTGTCTAAATATACTCGTGCAACGTAATTAAATCTACACATCATAACTGTATACACAGAACATATCGGTGTGTTTGAATACGTAACATAATTAACACTTTGAACGCCATGGGGGACACCAGTTGGGCCTCACTTATGTAGTTGATGGAGCCAGCTTAATTAAGTAGTTCCCGCATGAAACCACTTTTCGACAGATTCGGCTAAAATTTTTTTCACTGGTTCAGAATAGCTTTATTTATGAATTTCTAAAACTTCATAATTTTTGACGGTTTAGATCGCGAGATATTTAAAGACAAAGTTCACGATTTTGAGAGTTATGTCCCATTTATGTATGTAAAATTTCCGATTTTTTATTATATTAAAAAATTTTCTAGACAGAATTGGAAAAAAAACTAGGAGAGTGTTGAAAAATGTTTTTAGAATAAGCTCAAAAAATAAAATAAAAGTACCACTTTACGGTTTTGTTATCGAGATATTAAAATTATAAACATTAATTTAAATTTTAAATTTATAGTGATCTGGGAACACTGTGCTTGTGCACTTCTAATCTTTTTAATTTAATAAAACTATTATTAGAAAGCGCAATACTATTTCTATATACTAAGATCATATAAACAAAAATATATAAAACACTCAGAACAACGTTGCCAGATTACTGTAACTAACGATATAAGGCAGAAGGTATTAAGGTAGGACTACACTTCACCACGCTGGAACTACCTTAAAGAACTTATGTTGAACATTTTTTTCTTTACATTATCTGACATATTTTTCTATCATATTTTTTTACTAAAAAGCAAACAATTTATTCGTCTGCAGGGCCGTGGGGGTCACGTCTAATACGTATTAGTTTTATATCTGTGCTCGACGGCTCAATAGAAACACCCAAAGTCGACTCTGGCTCGCGGTCATATGGTGTTACCCACGGCCAGTGTTGGCATTATTTGCTGAAACTATTATGTATTCTGGGCCGTAAAATTATCGTTTTTTGTTCCAAGTTATCGTACAAATAAAAAATTTGACACAGATAGTTGTCGACTGTAATTATATATACATATCCTCTGAAGTGGAGACGAAAAAAAAAGGTCATCGCCTGTAAAAAAAAAAACGCAACATTATGATGTGCATGTTCTATTATCGTACAATTTCGACACCTATATGTTCCATCGTACCAAGTGCTATATTATGTGATTTGTACGATACTTATGTGACGAATGCTAACGCTGCCCACTGCTCCAACGGAACAATATTGTGTGTCGACTACATGGTTATAGAAATCAAGGTGGCGTTTAACTAGTTAAGGAAAATAAAAATAGACGTGCTTATTATATGTATTCTTAATTATCTGATTAGTCTGATGAGTATAAATTCAGATAATCTCTAATATCAGATATATTTATGTTATTATCCATACTAATATAATAAAGTGCAAGTGTTTTTCGTTGGAACGCTTTAATCTTCTTGTTTTTAATAAGCTTAAGAAAAGCCATTTGTTGGGGAAAAAAGCGATATGATATAACGAATATCATATTCATATCATATTCGTGATCAGCGAGTCATAACAGAGTACATAAGTATACGAAATATCAAGAAAAAAAGCGGTACGGGATTTTCAAAACTTAATCCGGCTACCTATAAGGAGAGCATAGCAGGAGAGCATAGAAGGAGAGCAGTTATAATTGAAATCGAGTGTAACCGCAATCTGCAAATTGTCATCTAGTTTGCAAAATACTACCTGTAAGAAACGACGGCAAAAATATTTCGCATAAAAATTAAATTTATCTTAATTTATTAACACTTCTGATATATTGTATGGTAAGAAAAAAATGTTTGCTAAATATAAAGGAAAAATGAACAACGCCTTAATAAATAACGATAAAATTCGCATCTTTCTCGCTTCAAAGGAGCATTGAGAGGGTTATCTCGCCATAAGATTCTTAGTATATATTCATCTCTGCAAATCCTCGCGTGCTATTCAATCGAACTGTACATTTTATCCGAGACGTCATAAAGTCGATATTTTAAATAAGCTTTGCGTACATATCACATTCTCCGTTTATCGAGTTCAATCTCATTTGACAGTTTTGCAAAAAATACAGTTTTTTTTTTTTACAAAAGTAACAGTATATTTTTAACTAGTTATAATAAATTTTTTAGTTTGCAGATAAAATAAAATATAAATACGTAAAATTGGGTTTAACGATTCTTATTAGATAATATTTACATTTATAAATCTTAAATATAATTTATACACTCATTTGCAAAAAAAAAAACGGGCGGTTTCGATTTTCTTCCTGGCTGAAAAAAATAAAATACCAAAAAGGTTTTAATCATTTAAACATGTTACTGGCCAGTTATAAAAGTGCCATAATGTTTATAAGAGTACATTCCAAATTCAAATTTTTGACTGAGCCTGGTTTTCAAAGAAAATAACTTTTAACTACATTTTGTGGCGCGAATTCCCTATAGTTAATATCGACTCTAATTAACTTTTTGTCAATTTTTATTAAATTATCTGGTGTCCTTGACATTTAAAAGTATTGTTATTGCTGTTTAGCAATCTCGAAAATGGTAGATAAAGTGATAAAAGCGAGCAAAATTATTGCGCTGCTTGAAGAAGGTTGCAGTCAATGCTTCGTGGCTCAGAGGCTAAATGTGATTCGGTCGACAGTTCAAAGGACCTGGCAGCGCTATCAAGAGACCGGTTCCGTCAAGAGAAGGCCTGGTTCTGGCAGAAAGACATGTACCGAACCACGGGATGATCGTTTTCTAGTTAGTCAAGCGTTGAGAAATCGCAAATCTTCTTCTTCGCTTATGTGGACCTCAAGAACACCCTCGAAGAAGTAAGAAATGTGCAAATTAGCCTATGGACGGTCAGGAGGAGGCTTCTCGCTGCTAATATACACAGTCATCGCCCGGCACGCGGCCCTAAATTACTCCGTGGACATCGAGTTGCCAGGCTTAGCTTCGCTCGAAATTGTGTGTCATGGACTCATGAAGACTGGGATAGGGTATTGTTCTCCGATGAAGCCAGGATATCTCTGCATGGTGAAGACCGACGTCGGCGAGTGCTACGTAGACGAGGAGAACGCTTTACAGAGGCATGTTTTGAAGAAATCACACCTTATGGAGGGGGCTCTGTTATGTTTTGGGCAGGAATAAATTCTATGGATCGTACGGAGTTAGTCTTCATCGAAAACGGTACACTGACTGGACACCGATACATAACGGAAGTTCTAATTCCTTATGCACAACCCGCTTTAACCGCTCTTGGCGAAAACTCAATTTTTATGGACGACAACGCTCGCGCCCACCGGTCTGGCGGTGTGGATGCGTATATGCTAGAAGTCGGAATTCGTCGTTTGGACTGGCCAGCTAGAAGTCCGGACCTCAATCCCATAGAGCATGTCTGGGACGTTCTGAAGCGACGAGTGAGATCAGTGCAGCCGGCTCCGCAGACCATCAGAGAGCTAAAGAATGTGATTACCGCGGAGTGGGAACGTATTCCCCAAGAAACCATAAAAGATATACTCACTAGCATGCCCAGACGAATGCAAGCTGTGATTTCAGCAAGAGGGGGTCACACTCAATACTAAACTTTTATCTGCTTTTAATGTATTCAAGAAAAACAAAGAAATTAACGCGTTTCATTTTTATTTAGCGAGCAGGTACAATCATAGTGTTTTGAGCTTAAACATTATTTCTTAATAATTTAATTAAAATGATATGATAAAACTGATGAAAACTATTCCTTCCTAATTAATTTATAAAATTCTGAGTATAACAATACCTAAAATTGTCAAACAAACTAATAGTAACTATAAAATAGTTCTTTGCTTAAGTGCCCATTTTTTTTGAAAAAGAGTTTATATCTATAAATTTTATATAATAGCAATTAGGTACTAATGTTATTCTTGAACTGCAACTTACAAAACAAAAAGCGAAAGTCAAGGCTGTAGAATTCTGATTATAACTAAAATTATTCAAATCGGGATATTTACCATGTTTTTTGTTTTCATTTGTTGGAGCTCGATATTTCGACTCCAACAAATGAATAATATCACAAATCAACAAATGAATAGTCTCGTGAACAAGACATTCGTAGATAATGTCGAAATATCGAGCTCCAACAAATGAAAACAAAAAACATGGTAAATATCCCGATTTGAATAATTTTAGTTATAAAAATAACCATGTTAATTTAAAATTCTGATTATATTATGGAAATATGATTTGTTTGATTCACCTTAACCTATATACAACTATACTGTACAAACTGTATCAGCCTGTAAACCACCCACTGCTGAGCGAAGGCCTCTTGTAGAAGAAGGGTTGGAGCTTAATTTACCTCGCTGCTTCACTGCGGGTTGGCGGATAATTTCCTTATAATGGATAACGATCGTTTTCAAGTGTCTATGATAACAACCGGGACCGACGGCTTTACGTGCTCTCTGAAGCTCGGTGGGGAGACCCAAAAGGACATACACCTAGACCGGAATCAAATATTTGTACAAATGCAAATATCTGTCCCGAGTGGGAATCGAACCCGCGACCACCCCGGCGCTAGGCGTTGAGACAACCAATCGCACCACTCGCACTCCACTATAACTAAGATATAATCGAATTACAACAACTAAAATTGAGTCATAAGCGGGCTTATCTCGGAGAGCTAATATTTAATCAATTTACTAAATCGTGTTTCAATAATACCTATTATTTCATTATTAGAACTTGGAGAGAGCACTAATTGTTTTGTAGGTCAAAAGTAGCGGAAGTAAAACGTGAACTGTCTCTTCGAAACCGTGCCTTATCGTCTGGAATGCCGTTCCCTGAGCCGAAAGTTATGAAGGAATTCCTGGATACCACACCAGAAGATATAGATCTCGACAGCTTGAAGATTCCGACTCCGAGTTTAATTCAATTTGTGGTATTCGATTATTTGAAGCTATGAAACATTTGTAATTAAGTTGGGTTCAAACTTTAAAAGTTATAATAGTTTATAGTTTTAATTGCTTTATCCTTAGTTCTAAGTATTGTGAGGCTAATTAAATATTATTTATTTCTTATTAGTATATATAGAAAGTTTTCTATCAGCTTATAGTATAATATTTTAATATTAGAATTTGTTTACAGAAAATTATGTCTAAAAAATTAGATTGGTCCGAAAGATACTGCGTTGAGAAGTTTCTTCCGTTGCTAACAAAGTGGCATCTTCAAGATTCGGTGCCTTGCAGAACTATTCGACCTATTGAAATAAAGAAAAAGAGAAATCCCCGAGGTTTGTTAATAAAAAAATAAATAAAACAAAAACAAATCACCTTTGTTTTGAAATATATTAAATTTGTTATTAAGAATAAAATGCCAGTACTTTTAAGGTGTTAATGTTGCTTACTAAACAAATTTAAAAAATAATGAATTCTATATATAGAAAGTTTTAATTTCATTTGTTTTTATTACGTTACTTTATTAACCGATAACATATTTTGAAATATATTTTTTTACAGGTGTTCCAAGTTATGAGGTTTTGTGGGCAGATATTGATGGACAGTACGATGCTCTTATTCCTGACGACCAGTTTGAAGGTATTAAATACATTTCAAACTTGCTTATTATGAATTGTTAATCTGTCTTAAAATAAAAATAAATCGCGTTAACAACCCACCTATTTGCAGAAGGTGAAGATTTACAAAGCCCGTGGACTTCAATAGAAAGGCAAGACCTTATGCAACATTACTATTTGGATTTAGTTGAAAAGTATGAAGAATCTATCAAAAAACCTCCAAAAGAGAAAAAGTCGAAAGGAAGAAAGAAGAAAGATCAAAATCCTGATGCTGACCAAAACGTTAAACCGAAGAGAAAATATAATAGAAAACCAAAACAAATAACTGATTTAGCAATATCCAATCTTAATGAATCTATGAAAAATTTAAGCGTAACTAACAAAGACTTAAATTCTAGCAAAGCCCACGTCAGTGTATGCGTAAATAAATTAAAGAGAAAATTAAAGAACAATACAAAAACAAAAGCAAAAAATACGATAGAAAGTTATTTAAAACCAATTAAGAGAAGAAAGTCGAAATTAACAGATACTTTGAATTTTAGTCTCAAGAACACTTCGATTGCAAATAACAATTTATCAAATAAAATGTATGAAAATCTTGAGGTTGACAAGGAGAATCTGCAATCAAATGTTAAACCCAGCCAGCTGTCTGAAGATAAACATTTTCTTAGTTTGCTCGATTCGAGTGGCGAAGAAATCAATGACATAGATTTATCAGATATCGTTGAGAAAATTGTATCTAGAGCACCGAAGGTAACAACCGCAAAAGTGAATAGCAACTTTGTCAAACTTATATTTGAGAATAAGCAAGTAAACAAACAATTTATTCGCGTGCAAAGATTACATCAAAATAATTGTTCAACGCCCAAAACCAGTCCAATACGGAAAAGTATTTATCGTGATATGAATGCAAGCAGACGCTCTTCTATTTCTAACGTAAATACTAGCTATTTCTTTGATAAAATAACAGATGAATGTGATGCTTTTGAAATGTCAATAGAATATAAATACAATAGCAATGTGCTTTTGGATTGTGATACGACAGTAAATTATAGTTTATCTAAAGTTCTATTGTAGCTAGTTTCGTTAATAAAGTAAATTAAAACGTTTATAGTGGAGTACTCTTTGAATTTTTATTTCACCTGTATCAGTGATTCTCAACCACTGTGCCGCGGCACTTTTGTGTGCCGCCAAATTTTGAAAATATATAATAATGTTAATATTATTAAATTATATCATTTAAAAAGAAAAATATTACCTTAATAAACGTTTAGTTATTATTGTAGTATATATTAGTTTATTTCGTATATTTAAATTTTTTGTCATAAACTATTTATGCAGTGTGTTGTAGTAAGTAAATAATTTTTATCTTTTTCTTTGTGTGCCGCCAAATTTTGAAATCGTTAAATATGTGCCGCAACAAAAAAAAAAAAGGTTTAGAATCACTGACCTAAATAATTCCTGTATATAAAAGCTAACCATGGTGTGATAAGAAAAGCCAATATGTTGAGAATGAAACGAGGAAAAGTAGTTACTATTAATGTCTAGTCAACTAAATTATGGAGGGTCAATTCACACTACGTTCCTTGGGGATACGTACGCGGTAAATCTGAAGAGTATCATTGGTCGAATATATCTATATGAGTCAAGAATGTTTGGTTTTTATTCATTGATAGCATAAAAATATTTAGTTTTAATTTATTGTAAAATGTTGCGCAATTTTATAAACATTACAAACCGCATGTTAACGCATGTCGTGTGGTGTTAGGTAACCACATATTAATGAAGACATGTCCATAGGGAATAGCGCAACACTAAGTAAATTTATTTTAACAATTAGTAATTTATTTTACAAAAAAATTACCTTTGCTATAATTTATTATCTTTGAGAGAAGGATAGTGTAAATGTTGAACTGCGTATAATTTTAATAATAACGCTATACGAGTATAATAATTATAGCACAAATATTGTTAGATATTTTCGGATTATTAACACGAAGTAAGAATTTATATCGATATGACAATTTTTAAATCGGTTAATGGACGGTCATGCATATATAAACACTTTTTGATTTTCAACAAAAAAACAAACAAGTTCAATCATTTTTATGCGAGTAAATAACTTCCCGGCGAGACTGAGAGCTCGAAGTAAGTTACAATTCGCGCAAGTCTCTTGAAATCGAAGCCACATACTATCTACTGTATCGACTGACATTATTATAGCATAGATATGTTCTCTGATAGATGGACAGATTATCGATCATATTCTTTATTTAAAATGACAAGCTGAGCTTTTCGTATGCATTAGGTACTTTGGACTTTTTATGTTGCTCTATAACCCTCCAAGAACCGTCTTTACTACGATGATTCAAAATATATCCTTTCTTCATCTAGAATTTAAATGACTGAGCCAGTTTTTAAATAATTATTAGTTTACTTTATTTCTTTAAAAATCTAGTTATTAAAAAAAATTACGTTTAAAATTTAAAAAAGTTAATTTAAAAAAATACGTCTTTTTTTAATTGGTGATTTTTATTAATATTGTTATTTAATTATGATCAATATCAAATAATATGTGAATAAAACGTGTAATTAGAAATGTAATAAAATATTCTTCGTACTTTTGTATATTATTGCGTATAAAACGTAATTTCGATTTTAATAATATGATTTCTGTCAATAAATTCATGTACTAAGACATTAAACAAGTGTTAATTGAATGTTAATGTTTATTTTTCAAACGAAATGACAAAAAACATTTCAGCGAGCAGAAGTTATTCAGTTTCAAGGAAACAAAGAACCGCGTCTGTTTTATATAAATCTGTGTATTATTTAGTGGAGAGCTCGGGAAGGAATTAGTTGGGTGTAACTGCTGTTCTTTGTTTGCTACGTCGAGTATACGTATTCGTAGCACCATCTACGATACGTAGAAACATCTACGTTTCACCTTAGCGCTGAGAGAAATATTATTTTTGAATTTCCGAACCAATTCTTTAATGTTACCCAATCTCTAAGTAAGACTTGTAGGGATAGGTATGGATATTATAAAAGTTGCTAAAAACATAAAAAATAATGATAACTTTATTGCTTGCTTAAAAAATAATGATAACTTTATTGCTTGCTTGAAATAAATTTTTAATAGTAATTATTTGACTTAACGTCCTTTGTCTTTAGATTTAAAATCCCTGATTTCTTCACTCTCATTGCTAAAGTTTCGTGAATATGATTTCTACCGTGACTATCTATAGGCATTGTTAATCCTGCATGACGTTCGCATTCTTAATGATGAAAGATTTATTAAAACAGTAAAGCAATAGTATATATTATAAAAGTAAAACAATTTAGTTTTTAGTTTCAGAGTTTATCTATTATAAAATTAAAAAAAAATAGTATTTTCAATAGTGAACGATTTTTTAGTTGATCTTTGATTGATTTGATCTCTGTTTACAATATATAATAAATATATATGTATACCATGCGGATGTGTGTCGCCAGCCAGTTTCATGAGATACGTCACCGTACGAAACGCTAACGTCTTTACGAGAGCTAAAGCAATTATTTTTGAAATTTGTCTGCCTGTGTTTGTGTGTGTGTGTGTGTGTGTGTGTGTGTGTGTGTGTGTGTGTGTGTGTGAGTGTGTGTGTGTGTATTGTGTTTCTCTTTCTGTGTGTCTTTATGTGTGTTGTGGTGTCACGAAAAATATGATTCACGAAATCGCATTCAGTAGTCATAGTTATGAGTGAATGTCTAACTTAAAATATGGTGACGTAGGTCATCTTGATTTATCGTCTAGAAGTAGAATTATTACTCTATGAATTGTAGTGAAATCGTAACGAAGTAGGTACTCGCAGTTTTCTACACTCACATAATAAGCAACGTAGACAAAGTGATTTCTATCAGCTACTTTTGAATATATTAAAGTTTTAAGAAATAACGACTTTTATAAGCATTACGGTTTTTACGAAGAAAATTGTAAGTAAAGTATACTTTTGATTTCGTTATTTTTTTCTCTGCACTTTAAATATATTGTCAATATATACGTACTAACGCAGACGAATTTGCGGATATGAGTTAGTATTATATATATAAACAGAAACTGATTTAAAATTGACAAATAAATATATACAATATGAATTATAAACGGGAAAATGTTAGTGGTAAGAGGTTCTATATAAGAAAGTTGAAAAGGAAGACAGTGTTTTTGTCCGTCACCTGCTACGCTCCCAGGGATATCAATTTGTGCCGTTTTAATCGTTTTCGATCAGCACCGAACCATTTTAAAGCGTATCAAGCATTTAAATTGTTAATTGGGAGTCTCTATTTGAGTTGAATTGCGTCCATTTTAAAACAACCATTAAAATAGTAGGTACTTTAAAAAATGTTCGGTGCCTGTACCTACGTAAATTTTATCGCGAATTTTTTTTATTCAGAATAACGAATAAAATAGTTGATACTATTTACTTTTAGAAATATCGAAATTATATAGTATTCATTATGTTGTTTGGTTAAAATTAAATGTATTGTATACAGTTTGAACAAGGTAAACTGTAGCACCACATTTCCGAAAGTTTTCACCCGAAAGGCCATTTCCCCCTAAATAAATATCTTTGGCGAGGTACAGTTAAATAGTCTTGCAAAAAAATCTTTTTATGTATTAAATTGCCGGCAGTGACAGCGATTATTCTTTTGATGAGTCTTTGTGCCTTAAAACATATCTATCAAAATAAACAAATGACTGTGGCTTATTATAGTATTCCGCCTTTGTAGTGCTTTTGCTTTTATATCGATTTTGTGATTGTTTAATGTGGCAATTAGGTTAATTTTACTTTATTGTTTCGGTTAAAACGCGTTTATGAAGAAGACGATCGAATTGTGTACTGCTTCGACAAAGTCTAAATCCTTTTTAGCTTCATCACTGTGTTAGAAGGAGAAGCATGTCGGGTTTGTTCACCCCTTCGTCGAGAGATGTCGGAGGGGGTCGGATAGGATCGGGAGGCTGCGTCGCAGAGCGCGCGCGCGTACCCGGCCGCTTCGTCATTGCGACGGAGGCTGTCGTGTGTCGGCGCTGGCCCGTGCGAGCGCTAGTCCGCACCGCACCGCACCGCGAACCGTGCGACACCTGACCCGCGAACCGCCGCGAACACGCCCTCGGAGCCCGGGAGTTGTGTCACGCGTCGTTTGAAAACCGCCGTGGACCCTGAGCCGTGACCGGTGACGCGCGCAGTGCATGTGCTCCTTGTCAGCAGCTTAGTGAAACCGATACCGGGACCGGCGATTGTGGCGCGATGTAAAGAAGCCGCGACCGTGAATCTATGTGTAAGTTGGTGCGTTGCATGTGTCAGTTTATCCGCATGGGAATAGTCGTACGGCGGTAACGATTTTCAGCAACTCAACAGCGCAACTGACTGGCGTAAGGAATAAAAATGAATAGCTTACGAATAGTGATAGCTTTAGTTTCAAGGTAGATGTTGTATTTTAACCTCTACCCGGAGGGGATACAGTCGCGCACGTGCGCTGTTGTTCTGTGACTAAAATTAATATTATCACAGATTTTATAGCCGTCTTTATTTTTTCTTTATTAAAAAATTATGGTAAAATACGGCATAAGCTATAAACGATGGCATAGTATTAGTTCTATGTTCTTAAAGATTTAAAATAGGTTTAAACTGAAATGTTGTCCTTAAAAATCAATAGAATTTTCATTCAAATAAAAATACGCATTAGCGCTTAAGCAAGGTTTTAAAATTATAATGGTAGTGATACAAGGAATATCGTCAGTGTAGGAATATTATTAATTCGTTATTAATTGTCTAACGCCGAAATATGTTTTTATTTAATATGATAAGGTAGCTCTTCTTTTTTAGCTTAACATACACAACTTTTTATTTTTGTACGTATGTAATCACTATGCTTTAACAATAATAAGATTATTATACTATCAAATATATTTTTCTTTGTTCGATTTTATTTTGTAGTCGTCTTGAGATAATATGTGAAAACTACAAGATTTTATTTGAATTCGTTAGGTATATTCAGTTTTTGTTAAAATCTCAAAATGAAGATACATTTAATTATTACGTTAACATGTTAATTAATGTTTTTAAATTTGGACTATAAAAGATAATTAATACACTATTATTCGATATTAAATTTAATGTTTTTCAATTACAAAGAACTGAATAACAAGAATAGAGCAACAATAGAGCAGCAAAATAATTTTTAAGCAAAACTATTCAATGAATATACAATTCATTACATTTTGCATAATTAACGTTAGATTAGTCTAAAATAAATTATAGCATTGCAGTTACGGCAATAGTATTAAAATTTAAAATCTACAAAAGCAGGAAGGAATTATAATTTATCTTATGAGTTTAAACACACATCGAGTCCAAAGCAAAAACTGCAGCAAAAAAACTAGGTATTCTCTCTAGGTCAGGCGATACTTCACTCCAGAACAGCTGCTTCAACTATATCAAGCACAAGTTCGATCTTGTATGGAGTATTGCTGCCACCTTTGGGATGGATCCGCCAAATACCAACTGGCAACTTTGGACTCGGTGGAAAAACGAGCTAAAAGACTCATAGGTGACCCTACTCTGACAGACACCAAGTTGCAGAGTCTCGATCATCGGCGTAGGGTAGCTCGTCTGTCGGTGTTCTACAGAATATATTTTGGTGAGTGTGCGAAGGAATTGCACGATCTAATTCCCCCCACAACCTTCCGCCATCGGGACACTAGGCTCGGTCGATCGTTCCATCCTTATGTCATTGATATGCCACCTACGCGCACAAAACGCTTTAGCACTACTTTCTTGATGCGCACGGCTAAGGAATGGAACTCGTTGCCCGCGTCTGTGTTTCCCGAACGATACAACCTGGGTGTCTTCAAGGCCAGAGTGAATAGACTGCTATTAGACAGGCATGCTCCACCTTCGACCGCATCGTCACTTAACATCAGGTGAGATAGCGGTCAAATGCCTGTCTATTTGTCATAAAAAAAAAAAAAAAAAAAAAAAAAAACAATTTTTCTAAACACCGAAATATTAATTTATTTTGACACCGTGTTATGGAACTAAGCAATTTAGGTCAATGTATTTTTATATAAACATCAACGCAGGCAATTTATAATTCCATTCTTTTTACAAAAGGTAATTAATTTTCACGCGAAGATGAGATGCTTAATAATAACAGATCTTTCGTGAAAAATTGCTTTAAGTTAATTGTATAGAGTTTGAATAAAATGACAGGCGCTCGTTTAGTTTACTAACAAAGAACGGTAACAAAGAAAATCTATAACACTACTTTTAGAATATAATACTACTATAATAATTACTTTTATGAATACATTTAAAAATAATAATACCTATTTGTTTGGGAAAAGATTTTAATACTTTAATAAAAACAAGTCAATATTCACAAGATTTTACATTTCCCGTGATTTCATTACAGAATATATTTTCTGCATCCAGTTTTCTTTAAGCAGCCGAGTCGTAATTTTTGTTATAAGTATCAATCAATTTCTAAAACATTTTGCTATTTGATAAAACAGCAACGAGTATCTTGTTTGTATTCTGTTTTGATACCGTTATTAGGGTGTTATTATTTTAAAATTATTTCAGTAAATCTTAAAGGACTAGGATATAAAATGTCTAGTATCTAACATATAAGTCGGAATATAAAGAGAAGAGCTTCACGACTTTTCTGGTGCGGTTCCTTTATCTCCAAATGGTAAGTTTGATTGTCGTTCGAAATGGAAGTATATCATTTATTCTATTATATACTGTATTACCAGTATTTGTACAAACGGTTCCAGTTTTTTTTTTACAAACAATTCATAATTGTTACTGGCTTTTCCTTATGTTTGCCGAGGTCAAGAACTGTTCAATCTGTAACTGAAACAATAAAATTAACCTAATGAAAATAAAAGAATGCTAAATAGAACAAGATTATGTGCAAGAATTCAAATATTTTTCGTCAATTACATAATTAAAAACGTAATAACTATCCATATCGTAAAATTTACATAATGTTCGCTTTTTTAGTTCCTTATAAAAAAATGCAATGACAGCATTCAGTTCCTTCTGTTCGACGAAATGATTTAGGAACGAATGTAATCAAACGACCTTATAACCGGTCACTCGCAAATATAACCTTTTTTAGGTAGTCCGTAAAAACGGTTTATGGGTAGTATTAAATACAATGAACGCCATTTGCCGATTACGCTACGGTAGGCTTATTTAATGTGAGTTGAAAAAATTGAAAGATGATAGAAAATAAAAGATTTCAGAAGTCTTAATGTGTTGCTATTACTTATAAAAATAACGAAAAGATTAGAAGTAGAAAGTAATGTTCTTGTCCTTACTGTAAATTGCAAAAAATATTCAGATAATATAATATAATTACATATAATAAAATTGCAGTTACCTATTTTTGTACTTATTTTTTTAATCCAGAGGGCTTAATAGATATAATTCGGTGACCTTAACCGAAAGATCGCTGATTCAAAAAAGTGCTCTTCTTATACTTATAGCTGAACTTTTAGGGTATTTTCACCATCAATATATATTTAGCGAAGGGGCAAATAAATCTCCAATTTATATACTTAATAGGAAAAGTTGCTTTATCCAGCAGTGAAAACTGCTTGTTACGTTATACATACTCCATTTGCGTGTGCAAGCTCGATGCTCTTAGAACTCAGCGGGAAGAGCCAAGACGGTGGCTCACGGAAGATAAACTTGGATGCCATGAGGATCGGCTTTTTCTAAGGCGACATAGCAGATTATTGTGGATGCCTAATGGTCTCAAAAGGCACGAGGTCATAGTATGCAAAGACACGGGGAAGATCTAGGCTTTCTATAAGCAGAGGTACCGGCTCTCATGGAACCCTCACTGATGTGACACAAAGATCCGCCGGCGCCACTTCCGAGACCTAAAGGAATGAGGAGAAGTCCCGGATACCCTCTAGTGGCATTACAAAAATAGACTCTCCATCCACAAAAAGAGTGTCTAACTCGTTTCACCTTACTTCTAGACCCTCAACATCAAGAGATGAGAGATAGGCGATGGCTGTTAAGGAATTTCTTTGGGTTGACTTACCGGGAAAACTAGATAAGTCGAGAACTACTCAGGCCAGGGCCGCTAAGGGGCAAGTAATTTCAGACCCCACTAGACCATGCTATAAAGGGATTCGTCGAGTTTCTGGCCATAGAAACCGCGACTCGAAAAGTCAACTTAGCTAAATGCAAAAGATCTTGTAGACCTACAAGCAAGAAAGCGAAATACTGCTGGAGGTGGAGCTCGATGTGGCAGAGGAAATTATATATAATGACGACATATCCAAGTTATCAAGTAGCATGTCGGAAAAATAACTTTATCACTCTTGCCTCCATCTTGATTTTGGGGCGGTTGTAACCGTTGGGTTGGTAACCGTCTAATGGTGGATGAAGCCGTCATGAACCACTTTGGAATCATAATAGTGATAGTACGGCTGTTCACTGGCTTGTTCCACTACCTTTTTATATTGGTCACAAAATTGTTGCCCAGAGTAAACAGTTTTGTAGGTTTTTCGTTGTTTAAATCTGTGCCTATTACCTATGATTATATTATCTATGTTATTAAATGTATATTATGAATATTCTATATTTGTATACCACCGTTGGCCAGCCTAGTTATGCAGTAGCGTGCAACCTTGCGTTAAATTTATGCACTATGCCTAGTGCTTATTTTCCTTAGCCTGCTTCTATTTCGAGAAGAACGATAATTAAAATCTTGAATATTTATTGGTTAAAGTTTATTCCATTAAACTAATTACATAATGATATTCTGATATGAAATCAATGACAACATTAAAACTTTTGAAATGACGGTGAACTGAAACAGTTATCAAAGCCGTAAACTTTATGCTGCGAAATGGTCTCTTCTCCATATATGAGAATAATTGTATTTTAATTCACCACGCTGCTTGACTGCTGGTTGTCGGATATTTTCCATTTTTCAAATGACAAACAAAGCAATAACTAAAACATATAATATATCTCTCTAACGCCGAGTTGCACGAAACTAATTTTAAATTTAAGTGTTTATTAAACTAATTTAATCACAAGAATCGTGATTATCTGTTGCACGAAACCTACATCTGATGAAGTTAACAAAAAAATTTAGTTTAATTAAAGACCTATCTAACGGATGATTAATTCCGACAGCTTTAAATCTATACAAATAATAAATCTGTTAAAACCTCCGTTTTATTAATACACTATATATCATCAAGAATAAATTTTAATAGCGCTTTTTTTGTATCAGCGCCATCTCTTATCGTTTTTTTTCTGTGTTCACGTATCACGTAAAAAGTACAAAACCAATGTAAATAACTTTAATACATAAAAATTAAACATAACTCACAGTATAATTTAGTTTTTGTTTCATTCTAATTAAATTTAAAAATAAATATTTAAGAAAATAGAAATAGGTACCTACGCCGCCAACGCCATCTGGTCTAAGGAATCTTAAAAACTCACAAACCCTATTTTTGAGCTATTATTTTGTTAAACTTAAAAGTTTACTAAATATGTCGGATAGGAATAGAAATCGTTTCAATATTTTAAATAAACATCATTTTCAATTATTATAGGTACTATTATGTTAAATGTCACTAAATATAAAAACGATATTCTACCATTATACGATAGATGGCGTATGTAGGTGATAAAAAATATAAATTTATAATTTTTAAAATTTTAGTTAAATACCCGTGCGAAACCGGGGCGGGCCGCTAGTTAATCATAAGATCAACTAATTTTAAGATTAGTTGCAACTTAAGTAACGGAAAGTTAGCGACGGTTTCGTGCAACTCGCCGTAAGTTTTTAAAACAATATATATTTAGTTGATCTTAATGTGTATCTTAATACAAACAATTTTACTATGACTAAGCGTTATTCAAATTGACTTAAGTATACCGCTGCAGAATTGCTTACCTCTGTGCTCTGTGTACGCTTTAATTTACCTGAAGCCAAGCAAATTGCCTTTGAGATAACATTTAGCAAGAGAATTTAAACTAAGAACTACAAGCAATGGCGAAATTTTAACGAGAATGAGAAATTTTTATCTCATACATTTTACCTAAATAGTTATATTTGTCTTACGATTATTTGATTTCTTTTCCTATGTCTAATAGTAATTTCATTTGCTTTTTATGATTATTTAATTTTTTGCCATATTTTTTTAGAAAAGAGTAAATTTTAAAGACTGTTTTGTTATCTTATGTTAACTTAATGACGATAATAAACTAACTTTTAGCCTTTGATTGAATATTAATCATATTGATTTTATAATAGAATTTATTAAAAAATAAAAAATTTTATCTGAGTAAAATAATTAATAATAAATAAAAATAAATATAATAAATAATTAATAATAAATAATTAATAATACTGTTATTATAATAAATAATTAATAATACTGTTCTACAAAAGAGGCGATAAGTCTCTTTTGAAGAACTACAGACCTATCTCACTTCTGAGCCACGTCTATAAGCTCTTCTCGAGGTTCGTTACGAATCGTCTCGCCACAAGGCTCGACGACTTCCAACCACCGGAGCAGGCTGGGTTTCGAAAAGGCTACAGCACCGTAGACCACATACATACTGTTCGGCAGATTATACAAAAGACCGAAGAGTATAATCAGCCGCTGTGTATGGCTTTTGTGGACTACGAGAAGGCCTTCGACTCCATCGAGACCTGGGCTGTTCTGGACTCTCTGCAGAGATGTCATATCGACTGGCGATATATCGAGGTGTTGAGGTGTATATACGACGCGGCGAAGATGACCGTTCATATCCAGGACCAGCAGACAAGACCGATTTTCCTTCGACGCGGGGTAAGACAGGGCGATGTCATATCACCGAAACTGTTTACCACTGCGCTGGAGGACGTCTTTAAAACCCTGGACTGGGGGGGACGAGGCATCAACGTCAACGGCGACTACATCTCTCACCTTCGTTTCGCTGACGATATCGTCATCTTTGCGGAGACGTTGGAGGAGCTAGGCCAAATGTTGAGCAGCCTAAATGAGTCTTCCCGACGAGTCGGTCTTGGTATGAATCTTGATAAAACGAAAGTTATGTTTAACAAGCATGTCATACCGAGACCGGTATCGGTTGATGGTATCCTCCTCGAAGTTGTTCAGGATTATATCTACCTAGGCCATACCATCCAACTGGGCCGAAACAACTTCGAGAAGGAAGCCGAGAGGAGGATTCAGTTGGGCTGGGCGGCATTTGGCGGGCTTCGTCGGGTCTTCACTTCGAAGATTCCGCAAAGCTTGAAGACGAAAGTCTTCGAGCAATGCGTCCTACCTGTGTTGACATACGGTGCTGAAACGTGGACACTGACGAAGGGACTGGTCCACCGATTTAAAGTCGCTCAACGTGCCATGGAACGGGCTATGCTCGGCGTTTCTCTCAAAGATAGGATCAGAAATGAGACTATCCGCGAGAGAACCAAAGTGACCGACGTAGCCCAGAGGATTAGCACGCTGAAGTGGCAGTGGGCTGGTCACCTGTGTCGTAGTACCGATGGCCGTTGGAGCAGACGTGTCCTGGAGTGGAGACCACGTATTGGCAAACGCAGTGTGGGACGCCCTCCGACCCGCTGGACCGACGATCTTCGCAGGATTGCCGGTGTTGGCTGGATGAGGATTGCGGAAAGCCGGGATGTCTGGCGCGAGCTTGGGGAGGCCTACGTCCAGCAGTGGACTGCTATAGGCTGATGAGATGAGATGAAAATAATATTGGAAAATTTTAACATACAAAATAAATGTTAGTGTATGCATAGAACGCGCTTAATTATAGCTAGTTTGGACGATGTTAGAAAGCTTTTAGCAACAGAGTTTACTCACCGGTCTGCCATAAGCTTGTTATATAAATGGAATATCGCAACGAGTGTGAACTAAGGAAATGCTTAATCACCTTTAAAAGTTTTATGATTTAATTCCGCTTTATGTATGAGTAGGTATGCGGACACGTCTCTTAAATAATAATTGAAAAAAATCTCGTATATATGTTAATTAAGATATTATTTAGACTAATGTTATTTAATAGTATTGAGAGCTCTTTCAAATAAGGTAAACTACACTCCACTCGTTAGTTGCAAACCAAAAACGCAACTTCATATCAGATATCATCATAAAGTATATTATGTACGCACGTTATACGAATATAGGTCATTTATCTTAGATCGCACGTAGCCTGTTGACATTATCTGGAATTTGTCAAATTCTCTTGGACTTGCTAAAGTCAATAATTAGAAATCGATAGGCGATAATTATATAGAATCAAGGTAATCAATCAATTTCGACTATTTATGTGTAAAATTATATTCATAACATTTAAGTAATAGAGTTTGTAGTAATTGTATTTTTAACAAGATAAATTAGTATAACATATCGTCATTAAATAAAGCAATCTTTTTTTCGATACACTTTAAGCCATCATAACCACAGAGGTGACTTTCTACGTTTAATATGATAGTACATATAAAGATATGTACCTACTGTCTATATACACATATAATTAATTTATCTCTGAATATAAATTTATATCATTGTACAATATAGAGTGATCAAGGTGAAGACGAAACGGAAAATAAAAGGTGAAATCGTAAATAAAGTGCACGACAACACAATATAGTATCACAAAACTACAATATCTCAAGTTTTCCGTACAGCGATTTGTGTGTTGTACTGGAACATTCGTCGTTGCGTTTTCGAAAGTTACAACGAAAACATTTCAGGAATGAGTGCTTGTCACAAGCAGGTACAAATAAATGGCGAGTGTTGCCGTGACTCGGCAGGTGACAGGTTGGGAATTTCAAACGTTGGGGAGATATCAGCCGCTTACGTTGTTCTGACGCGTATGCTCACTGTGTAACTTGTGGATTGACATTTGAATCGTGATTGCTCGATTTATCAGCTATAGGGGAAGGGGGGGCAAGATGGGGTAGCGGGTAAGACGGGGTATCGGGTCTCGTAGGTCGTACGGACGAACAATTACAGCCGCTCTGACTCGTAACGACGCGTAATAATATTGTTTATCAATCAGCGCTGTGACCAGCTTGTGAGTCCATGCGTTTTCTCCCTTCCGCCAAAAACTCGGTTTTCGCTAAGTTCGTTGTGATTTTCGTGTTATACATCACATGTGTTCTGTACCTCAACATTAGTTTTTTAGAACTGATTAAAAGTTATTCTTGTCTATCAATGATTACACCAGCAGATAAGAACATGTTTGTTTCCATAGTTTGATTTGTTTTTTTAAGGCATGCTATTTTATTGAAATGAGCGTGAGGAGGCAAAATGGGGTATGAGATACCCCATCTTGCCCCCTCGAAGAAAATTATGATTTCTCTAAGAGACTTTATGATCCTTTAAACTTTATCTTGAATTTTATCTTGTTTTGGATGGTGAAACATTATTAAAAAAAAAAGACAAACAGGGGAATTGGAGTAAACAGACTATGAAAAATACGGTAGATGTTGTAACTGAAGGGAAAAAGGGTATAAACTAGCATCGAAAACATATTCTGTGCCTCAAATGACCTTTGAAAGAAAAGTCAGAGGCTCTTGCAGCCCTAGAAGATCCCGCTGTTCTTACAACTTCGGTGAAAGTTCCTTTAGGCCCAAAATAGCGAACATTTTCTTATAACGAAGAGAAATAACTTTGCAATTATGTTGACAATAAAAAGAGGAATAAGAAGATAACAAAAAAAAAAGAAAAAAACAGGTAAAAGAATAAAAAAAAGTTGCTAAGAAAAAGAATAAGAAGAAAACATAACAATAATCCTAATTCCTCACCAGATTGTAACAACGAAGAAGATAATATCCCTGGATTTTACCGCCATGGAAAATACTTGGATTCTAATGAAGTATGGTTCGCATATTCTTATTGTAGGAATTGGGCACAATATAGCTGTGCTGGGATAGATGACGTGGACGACGAGGCTGTATTTGTTTGCAAGTTTTGCAGCCAAAAATGGAATGTGTCTGCCATACCCCATCTTACCCTACCTAGGGGGCAAGATGGGGTGTTGGACGTTTTTGACAAAACTGGTCATTTTTTTCTTTTTCTATGAGTGTAAAGTTTTTTAAGTTCCTTATTTATAAAGATTGATAATGTAAGAGTAATTATAAAAAAAAAATATTCAAAATACTTAAAAACGTGCGTTTTATTACGCTCCAAACGTTAACTACCCCGTCTTGCCACCTCTTCCCCTATTTTATAGCTTTGGGAAGTGTTGTTACGGATAAAAATTTTCAATAAAAATTACATTAGCTTAAATTTTTGAAATTATGTTACATGAAGATTTTTGCAAGAATCTCCCATTTTTTTTCAAAAATACGCTTAAAGTTTGCAAACCTTTAAGGATATATCATAATATTTTATATGTAAACAATATTTTTTTAGAACTTTGCTTCAAATGGTTCATAAAAGATATCTCTTCTCGGCCATAAATGCCACGGGGAGAGCCGTTAGAAAGAAGTAATAAAGATGAAAAAAAATTGAGTACTACACCATTATTCAGACAGGTGTTTTTGAATTGTATTACGAAATACATGATCAGCTAATTTCAGTATTGTATGTTCAAGTAATATTTATTTATGTTTCCGTTAATGCATAACATCACTAAAAAACTGCACAAGATCACTGTGGCGTTTTTGAAAATGGTAATTTTTGTGCCTTGTGCTAAGAGATTCCATTGCTTGACACGCGAGCCAAGAAGTTCTGTTTGTGCTTTCGATAGATGTATGGCTCTAAGTCATTTAATTCAGGCAGACTATATTTTTTTCCATGTATTTCTCACAAATATTTATAATAATTTAACATAAAACAAATTCACAATGCAGATTTCAAAAAAGACTAACTACGTTTAAAGATGTCTTTATACACTTTAAAAACAGTGATAACTATTTCCTTTATCTGTAATACATAATAAGAGTCATATACAGTACACAGTCGTGGACATTTCAGTGACTATTGTTAAATTGTAAAAATAAGTTATTGAATTTATATTATTACAAATATATCCGCTAAAAACCAACTAAAAGAGTACTTTAAACGATTAAAATATGTTTGACAAACTTGGCGGTCAAACTTAAAGTTTTCATCAAACAATACACTCATATCAAACTTAAATTTCTTTTGTTTAATTACCTATATATTTTGTTTGGAATTTTTCGACCATTTTATTACGTTATCATGATTTGATTTAGATGTTTGACAAATATCGTCGTATACCTTCAAACTTGTTTTCAAGCGAATTATCGACAGACGCGTCAAATATATTGCTTATGAAACGCGTGAAACAAAGTCGTTTACTATCAAATGTTGACCAAGGACAAAAAGTTTGATAAAACGATTGGATTGTTATAGGTATCTTGATAATTACTAAAACTTTTTAGTGTTAGTAATTATTAACTACGAAGTATTAGCTATCAATTACATAAATAGGTCAACTATTTAACAATTATAAAATAAATAATTTAAAACAGGTGAATAAAGGGTCGGGGAAAAAGTTTCTACGTATTTTATATACAAATCAAGACTTTGTCAAAGTTGTTTAATTACATTTAATTATAATATATACATATTATTATGTACTATTTTTTTTTCGATAAATTGTTGCCATATTGTAGATAGTGACATAATCCCGTTCCTGTAGCAATCTTGTGTTTTTTTTAAATCAAAAAACGACAAGTAGTTTTGACAGTCCCCTCTTGATGTTAACCTAACACTACCTAAAGAATTCGGAAGAGACCGAAATAGGTGAAAACCTAAGATTGCTCTCTCAATTTTTGCTTTGTGGCTAAAGATGTGTGTAGTCTGGCGTTATCATGAAGAAAGACCACTCCTTCTCTGTTAATCAATTCTTGCCGTTTTTTCTCAATTTCTTGCTTGAGTCTTATTAGTTGTTGGCGGGGAGATGGTTTGATGATTTTTCCCGGCGGTAAAAGCTCACAATGTATGATGCCCTTACAATACTACCATTTTGCTACAGTCTGGGGAGCTTGACTACCCTTTGAACATGATCTATTTCGCACGTTCTTGTCGTAGATGATCCGATTTTCGTCACCAGTGATAAATATTTTCAAAAATGGTTCAGTTTAATTACGTTTCAATAGAGAATCGCAAATCAGTACAAGATTCATTAGGTTTCTTCCAGTAAGCTCGTGTGGTACCCAAATATCGAGCTTTTTTGTATAGCCATTTTCAATGGATCAAAACTGTTTTGCGGTCAATCCCCAGTTCTTCGGCTATATCGTAAGTACCTACTAATATGCTGATCTTACTCCACATTTAAAAAAATGGCATTAACTTTATGCCTATAAGGGCGAGCAGAGCGAGCTGCACCTTTGACATCAAAACCAGAACCAGACTAAAAATGCTTGAACCAAATTTGTACTACTCTTACTGTACTGTATCAGCCTGTAAACAACCCACTGCTGAGCGAAGGCCTTTTCTCTATATAGAAGAATGGTTGGAGCTTTATCCACCATGCTGCTCCACTGTGGGTTGATGGATAATATCTCTACTATGAATAACGATCATTATCAGGAATCCATAATATAAACCGAGGCCGATGGCCTTACGTGATCTCCGAGGCACAGTGGGGAAACCCACAAGGACGTACACCCAGACCGAAAACAAATAAGTATTTGAACAAATACAAATATCTGTCCCGAGCGGGAATCGAACTCGTGACTGCCGGCGTTGAGGCGACTACTCGCAAAACTACACCAGAACGGTCGTCTCACTGCATTAGGTCCATAAACGTTACAAATTTTTTTCGTGGCTTGAGTCGTATTTTTTCTTTTTTGTAATAAAAGTTCAGAATGTAACGAATTTCTTCGTTACATTCACTCATTTGATGACGGCCGGCTGGTCTAGTGGTCAGGCAACTGGACACTTTACGCAGCGGTCGCGGGTTCGAATCCCGCCAGGTGCAGATAATCTGTATGACGAATATAGATGTCTGCACCGGGTCATGGATGTGTATATATGTATTTATATCTTAAATTTATTTCCGTTCCTAGTACCTGTAACACAAGTTCTTACAAACTTATCACGGGGCTAGGTTAACGTGGTGTGATTGTTGGTTAATATTTATTTAATATTTATTTATTTATTTAATTTATTTATTTGACGGACAGAAAAACAATTGAAAAAATGGCGGAAAAGTGTTTTTACTTTTTATTTTTCTTTTTCTTAATGTCCTATATTTGTTCATATTAAAATCAGCCAGAAACAAACAGTACAACCAAAGAAATATTTCTTCAATTTTATACATGCAAAACAGGAAAAGACTTTTTCCCCGACAATAACTTAAATATTTGTGGGCGCTCTATAATAAATTTAAACAAAACAAAAAAAAAAATAGAGTCAAGTTTTGAAAATATTAAATTACAATTAGCTATGAATAACCCACTGTCTGACTGACCCGTTGGCGCAGTTTGCAGTGATCCTGTTTTCTGCTCCAAGGGTTCTGGGTTCGATTCCCGCCCCGAGTCTGGGTGTAATATATGTTTATTTATATATGTATTATTTATATGTTGGTCTATTTGTATTTATTTAAAAAAAATGTATATCAGTCGGCTGTTACCTAAAACACAGCCATTAAGTTGCCTACCTTAGGAACAGATGATCTTGTGTGTGTGTTAAACATATTTATTTATTTATTTATTACTGTGGAGCAGCGTGGCAGATTATGCTCCAACCCTTCTCCTGTATAGAGGAGAAGCCTTTGCCCAGTAGTGGGACGTTTACAGGCTGATTCAGTTTAGATGATTTTGAAATATGTATAAAAAAACTAGATTTTGAAATATGACACATGAATTTTTCTGAATATTTAATAAATAGCAATAAGCGCAGGCAATATTTTATTAGCATCTATAACAAAAGTCATAAAATAAAAATTAAAGGATTTTGATTGTTTTTATGTTCTTATTTTAAATAAAAATAACTAGTTCCTTAACATAAGACAAATACCTATCATCGTGCCACTGCCATCTGCGTACTAACGGGATAAAACTTTCTATAAATGTTGCCCGTCTCCCTTATCAATGAAGATCACGTTTTGCATTTAAGAAACAAACGTAAATAAGCAAGATCTTGTAGGTATAACACAAGATTGGCTACATTAAATAAAGTAATATATAATAAAACTAGTTTGCCTTAATGTTTATATATACCATATTTTCTTAATAATTATATTATAAGAAAAAAATTACTATCACTACATATTATAAAACAAGTCCTCCGTCACGTTTGTCTGTCTGTTCGCGATAAACTCAAAAAACCACTGAACGGATTTTCATTCACCAGTAGATAGACCCCGAGAGCAGCCCGGGCAGGCCGCTAGTATGAATATATATTTGAATCAGATAATTATTCTGTTTTGATTATAAAAATAATCGAAAGTTATCGTAATCCTGTCCAAAGTTTTGGCGAACATTAAATAGCTACAGCGCTAGTACATGTAAATATGGTCTTCATAAGTCCCAACGACAATCTATGACGTCATAGCGCAGCAATTAATACGTAGAAATAGTTTATTGTAATTAATTATTATAAAATCGCCAAAAATCCGATAAAGCGCGCTCTTCATTCTCGGTAAAACTACACGAGACTAGCCGAATACGGGAGTGTAGAGGCCCTATTCGGCAAGTCTCGCCGTGGTCTCGCCCTACATTCGTGTCTCGGCAAAACCTTTGGCCAAGACGTCTCGGCAGGAGTGTAGAGCGCGCTTAACTCTTTTGCCTAGTCAATAGAGCAAATTAGGGATGACGATTATTCTAAAAAAGATCGATTTTTAAATCGATTCAAATCGCAGCATGATGAATCGATTCTTAAAAAAATGTAGGTTTAAAAGATCGATTTCTCAAAAATCGATTTTTTTTCAAAGTTCCTCTTTTATATGAAAAACAAGAAAGGCACCATAATAACCGATTTAACTCAGCACATGAAAAAAATCTATTAATAATAATATAGTATATTTCTTTCGCGCGTGCATAGATTCAAATCCAAATTAAATTCAAATCAAATCTTATTAGGAACAACAACTACAATATAAACATTTTATATTTATACAGAGTTCGAATATACTATATTAGATAATATACCTATTTTGTACTTAAATATAATATTAATGTAGGTATTTTTACTTAAAATCGAAATGGAATTTATAAAGAAACAAAACAATTATTTTTTTTAAGCCGTAGATTCAAAAAAAAAAGAGACTTTGAATTGTTTATTTTAATTTCACATTTTTTGAAATAGTAATGCATGAATGCTATTCCCAAGCTATACTTGCCAAGTTATACATTCTCCAATGTTATATAGGTATGTATGTTATATTGTACTTTGACAGGTAGTCAATAGATGGCACTGGCTTAAAACTCTATACCCGATAGTACCCGAAGTTACTCTAGGCAAGGAGACATTGACAAAGACAAACACAATGCTTGCGTCTGTCCAGTAGTTTCTGCGTGAAAGCCGGACCACAGATAGACAGGCAAAAATTTCAATCTGATATTTCGATTTTTAAAATAAATTATAGCCTATGTTTTGCCGAGAACTAATAGCTATATAACAAAATAGTTTTCATCAAAATCCGTCCCGTAGTTTTTGCGTTCATGCCGGACAACAGACAGACAGACAAAAATTTCAAAATGATTTTTTTGCGTTGTATTACTTGTATGAAGACCCCTAGGGGTATTTTTTAGTTTTTATTCAATGTACAGAATTGAACTCTTCTACAGTTTTATTACATGTTTTAATTAATATATATATTTTTTTGTTTCTATTAATTCTGTATTTATTAATAAATCTAAAGACTGAGAGAATTTCGAGAGATTACGTTTTGATTATCGAAATGTCATTTAAAAATACCTCAAATATACGTATAATACACCGACGCAAGTTTAGATAACAACCGTGCAAAAGAGTCACTTATCAAAATAATGTCAACGATTTTTTTATGCGGGTCGAACGTAGGTATAATCTCTTTTTGCTAACCGCGCCGGTTTGGGCTACCTGAAGCGAAATTGCTAAAATATTTTTAATGTTTATGCCATCGTTGTAACAAAGTATTTACGTCGTTAGTATTTTATCTTATAACGCAACTCATACAATATATATTGCATTCTGTAGGATTATTGAATTCGTGTTTAAGAGATTTTTTATTTATTGTTTAGGCATACGTATTATAAGATTTAAATAAGGAGTACTTCCTGTGTTTTATTTTGTTATACTATTCGACTAATGTTAAATGTACAGTATAACAGTACGGTAGTGCTTTTATGTCGAAAGTTATTCTTGAATTTTTATAAAACATATTTCAACGCCCTTAAAGAATTATTATTTATGCACTATCCGTGTGTCTGCTGGGATTTCTCAGGAGCTATAAAAAACGAAGAACTATCATATTAATTTTTATTGATTATTCAACAGTTTTTAAAGATAATTTTTACGATTCCGGATACCAAGGATTTTATCCGTTTGTCCACACGACTGTCAATTTTTTACAGGGAATAATCTTTGGTTCCGTATTGAGTGGGCAATCGAAATTGACCGCTATAATAGACAGATAGATAAACAGATAATAAAAATAAATTAAAATAAATTATTATATACAATTTAAATACAAAGTAGTATGTTAGACCTCATATCTTGGATGAGGAACTGAGAATACACTTATTTCGATGTTTCCAGCTCGGATTTAAAATACATGTGGCGTCAAAAATGTCCATACAGTGGTACGGGTTTGTACCCTTTGCGAATCTAACCAGAATTTAGGACTTTTTTTTTAATTCTTACACTTATCTCGAATAAACTCGTGTCAGTTCTTTGTCAGTTTTAAACTTTCATACTCTGTATGTTATAAAATAAAAAGATTCCAATATATTGAGGACAGCGACATTGTTATAATAAATAGCTATCGATCGGGTTACAGCTTGGAGCTTCTGCCTGAGAGCGTGGATTTATACGGCTGAGAGTGCACTTCTATTCTTGGCCGACTAAACATTTATTTTATATAGTGATCCTTAAGTATTTTTACCCAATCAGATGTAAATAAAAAAAATCCTAAAAATAGGCTTAGAAAAATAATAGACTATTATAAGCTTTATAATTATCTCATTCCTTTTGCTAAATCCAATCATTAGGTACCAATTTAGTTGGCGAAAAATTAAATACTCAATTTTAAGAAATACGAAAAAGTAGGAAATTGAAATTAAAAAAATGTTTATTTATTAATCAATTTACAAAAATTAAATACTCAATTTTAAGAAATACGAAAAAGTAGGAAATTAAAATTAAAAAAATGTTTATTTATTAATCAATTTACACTTTAGTATAAGGTTGAGAGCCAGGATACCTCAATCTTTTGTATAAGTAAATCTTAAATAAATGCGACCACGCCTAGTCTCTTTTACTGTATTATAAGATTGTTAAATTATTCGCGACTTAGTTTTATACCTACATGTGGGCTAGAGATGGAAGTGGAGCCAGACAGACCAGAAACAAATATTTATTTAAATACAAAAATTTGTCTCAAGCGGGAATCGAATCTACTATTTATATTATTCACACCACTACACAAGAACGGTTATCTATCCACTCTACTTTGTCAGTGCAAATACAGGATCATAATACGAGTTCAATCAAACTGTAGAGAAAAGTGGTAACAACAAGATGTAATCTCGAAGATTTTCACCTTTGCGATTGCGTTGGAAAAGTATCTAGATTGGAAGGGATTCCGTATGAACATTAATATTAAATAGTTCAGTAAATTCGATTTTCGGGTGACCTAGTTATTTTGATAGACTCTGGATTAATTAAAACAAACTCAATGATCTCGAAAGAGTTTCTTAAGAGATGAACTGAAAAATAAAAACGACTAAACTTAGATAATCTTCAATATGAATGTTGTTGGTTTTGCAGTGCTTATAAATATCATAGCAAAAGTAGCTCACGTGGTTATCTAGTATGGAGGTTTATCTGCAGAATATTTGGTGAATCAATTAAAATGTAGCTACTAGAAAAATCAATTTTCGTTTACCCAGCTACACACTGTTAGTAGGTCCACTTTTTTCCATGAGATGTGAATGCCTCGTATTTTCCCGGGCTGTTGTTTTACATAATATTTTTTATAGGTACCTTATTATAGGTAGTATTTTTATACAAATTCTTGTAGAAAATTAAAATTCCTGTTTTATTAACGATATACTGTTCACAATGGTAGCATCGAGATTTTCTACCGATATCCTATTTCTCTTTTATGGAATTATATTGATAGTTGACAAATAAAATAAAATGCTCAAAATTTTGCTGTTGGAGGAATATTATTTAATACATTTTAATATAAGTACAAATTAGTTAAATTATTTTCATACGTTTTTATTTATCACTGGTCCGGTATCGTTGCGCAGGCGCAGGGCGGTGAGAGGAGGCACGCGCGGGCAAGATGGCCACGCCGGCCAGCTGATAGCATGCGGGCGGCGGCGTGCCGGCCCGCCCCGACCTAACCGATCGCACTACGAGCGCCACATTCACGGGTACGTGTATGTAACTATGTAAAAGTTTAAAGTAGCACTATAAAAAAGATTTAAAAAAATCTATAGCGTTTATTAGGGGTCATAGACTATAAAACATCACGCTACGACTCATGGAAGATGAGTACTGTATCACCCTGTAAACCACTGCAGAGCGAAGGCCTCTTCTCTATATAGAAAGGAAGCGGAGTAGTAGCTGTAACCTCGGGTGAAATGGTGTGGGTCGTACAGCTTGTCACGGTGGCATGCGCCAGCGATCCCGTGGCGTCCTTGTACGACGACGAGGGCACCGCTGTGTTTTAGTGGGTATTCTGACTGCGTAGTCAGTGAGTCCCACATACCCGTCGCCTCCGGGTGGCGGAATGCGTAAACGCATTTCACAGCGTCAAAAAAAAAAAGGGTCGTGCAGCTTAAAATCTTGTACTACTTATAGTTTTCATTCCCGTTCATTTTTAAGCTTTGTTTGGGCTAAAGATATACATATTTACTTGAATGTGAGGCCAATACTTAAGTACTACACAAAAAATCAAATTTCTTTTATAAATTTCATATATAATGTATTTAAAAGTTGATAAAACTTTTAATGAATAAAGAAAACTCAAAACATCGAACATCGACACATAGTTTATCAACTTCTTATACTTCTGAAGTCCGATTAGACATCTAGCGGCATTTCTGCTTTTATGTAATTCGTATTTATATCAATACGATCCTTCGTTCTTGATAAATAAACTCCATTAACTTTTTTTTAGATTTGTTATAAAAGTTAAGAAACGAAAGTTTTCAGGCAGATATAATAAATATAAAAATTTTTTTTTGTTAATTTTTTTTAAATCCTAAAATGTACCTATTAGAAAAATATCCGTTTATAAAAAAAAGTACTTATGTTATATAATTATAATATACATATATTTCAAATCAAGAGGTATTAAATGAAAGCTATTTTTCTTTTTTTTTGGCTCTTGATAAATTTAATTCACCTTGTTTAAGTTATAGTACACTTCAAATCATTTATGCATTGAGTTTCCTGCGCAAGTTTTTATAACAGAGCTTATTAGACATTTAATGAAATGGCCCTACCACCTAATTAAGTCTGGGCTCGACATGCTAGTAAATTTATCTCTTCTGAAAAGTTTCGAAAGGTCCCACGCGTATACTGTGTAAGTACAACTTAAAACAGTGGTATTTTACAAAAAGTTGACTCCCTCCACGAGGGAACTGTCAAAGTTACATCACATTCGATGTGAATTTTTAATTTATTTAGCACTCCTCCCGCGACTTTGTTTGTGTTCATTTTAGACATAAGTATATATTTTAGTTAAGAAAGTTTAATAATTGTTGCACACAAAAGATGAAATATTAATTCTTTATTACGCTTTAAGTAATGACGTAGACACTTCTAGATTTTTTTTACTTTTATCATCTACACTATTTATAAGATAATAGCATGATTTATCCGCCAATGCGCAGTCAAGCAACACTGCGGATTAAGCATTAATTTTCTTCGTATTTAGGAAAACTTTGTCTAGGAATGAGATATTTATAGTGGGCCGTTTAGTTCGTTCGTCGTTCGTAGTTTAGTGTGTAATGCTACAGCGTACCTACTTTGCGAATCGAATGATTCGTTTAACTGTTAGAATAAAAAAAAAAACTATCGTAGAATATTAGTAAGATTAAACTTATTAAGTATTTTAAAAGTTTATGTAGGTATCTTATTATGCGAGGCCTACATATTTTAAGGCCTAACATACGTCCAGCGGTACCGAAAACGTACCAAAAGAAAAGCTGTTTTTAGAAGGGATAGAAATAGAAATTGATAAAAAAAAATTCTTACACACTGTTTATTACTGTGTTATGTTTGTAAAAAAAATTATTTCAATTTTTTTTTTCAAAAATTACAACATGAAAAATCACATTTTTGAAGCACTGTAAAAAAAAGTTGCTCCACGGTCGGCAGTATTTTTTCCTCAAATGTTGACGGAGCTGCAAAATGTAAAGAAATTTTTGTAAAATAAGGTAGTAGTTATAGTTTGTCGAGCAGGATTTTCGAAATTCGAAAAATTAAACAATTTACGGGAATTTAAAAAAAAAATAATTAAGTTTTTGTCAAAAAAGTGACATTTTAATTATTTTTATAAAATTTTCTAATTATAATTTTAAAAATCCGGCTCGACAGACTATAGAAAAAACAATTCCGAATACCAAAAAAAAAAATCATCAAAAAATATTAAAAACCGTACGAGTTATCATGCCGACCGTGTCAGAAAAAGTTGTTTTGAGAAAAACGCGTTTAAAGTTCAAGCGCGTTTCGCTCGAAGTCGCGCGCGGCTTGAGCAAGAACTTTATGATTTTTTTTAATTTATTAAGTTAACTTACCTACGTCTAATCTCCCATTCCAGCTTCATATTGTACGCCTTCCTTGTCGAAAATCACGAATACGATACACAACTGTTCACTTGTAACGTTCTTTGAACGTAACAAGAGTGAGAACTAACCTTAAATCAGATCAGATCGTTAGTCACATTATCTACAATAACTTTTGAACTATATCGAATTTTTATAATTAGCTTACACATAAATACACCTAAGACTATAAGGAATAATTCTCTTATGTAAGGCCTTAATAATAAAAAGTTAGCCTCGCAAATAAAAATATTATGTTTCACCAATATTGAAACAAACAATATTCAATGTCAGCCTTATATTTCTTTTAATCCATATACATTCGCTGAAAGTCTGCATAGCAACCATCTTTGAAATCCTTACATGCATGAATAAGTAAAAGAAGTGAGCTAGGCGCAAGAAAATGAGAGGTTTGCAGGTTATTTTGTTAAAAGGGCTACGCTGTGCTCAGCGGGTCGTCTGGACCTACTCGTATGTTTACAAAGGACTGTGTGTGACCACTCATTGAAAATTTCTCTTTATATATAGATATTTATTTACATGTATAATGAAAGAGTAAATATAATTATGACAATAAATGTAAATTGAATTTTAGCTCACAATTACTTCTCATTAATCGTGTGTAATAAAAAAAATAATAGAAAAAGGCTTTGTGTTAAGCAGCAAAAAACCTGAAAGTCTTAGAGGAAATTTCCCGTTTAGATTATTTAACTTATCATGATCTTAACTGTATTCCACAAAAGATGTAATAAGGTTTTGGTCCGTACAATTTACAGGGCTTTAGCGAGATCCACCCCTTGCCTTTGATATTACCGACTACTATTTGAGCCGTTTTATATTAGTTAGAATCTGTTCATTTGACTTCTAAAAAGGCAATGATCTTTTATTTATTTATTTTATTTTAATACTTTTTTGCACAAAAGTAACAAAACATAGAATTAATTAAAAAAATAAACAAATTGCATTATATAGTTGCAAAAAGCGGCATTATAGCGAACACACCAATTTCTTCCAGATAGTCTTTGGGCGCAAAATATTAAAAAATTAAATGATGATGCAATAATAATATAAGATCATTTGAAGTTTAATCGTGAAGGTATTACTATTAACATATAAGTTAAATATTTTTTTTATGAACGTTTTTTATTGCGTTGCGTGCTTTATTTTGTGACAAATGTACAATTTTTAGCAGCATTTCTTCTAATCTAGATTTACAGATATTTGTATATAATATATAAGAGAATAATAAGAGAAGAGATAATAAGAGAATAAATAAAATATATAGGTATTGCAGTTATTCAATTATGTTAATTACGCAGGTTACCTCAGTTTGTCCACTTAATTGTAGGTACTGAAATTAATAGTGGCCATATATATATGCGCTAGAATAATTCGTAGGAGTTTGCCTTACCGAAGGAAATTTGTGTCAGAATAGGTACTATTAAAATATTATATTTTAATAGTAAAAAAATGTTGTATAATTTCATAAAATTATTTTGTGAAAACATAAGTTCAATTAACGTAGTAAACAATTAAAGCGAAATTAAATTAACGAGAGGTACTCATTTGTTATAATGTTTTGTTGTAGTTTAAAAATGAATATGAGTATCAACTACAGTAACGAACACGAGTTCCTTCTGTTGATCCACTGTCAAGTAGGACGTAATTAAAACTCTGTTTTTCATTTGTTTGCACAGGATTAGAGGTGGCAATATTTAATTAAGTTGAATTCTTGTTTGTTTACTCGAATGATGAACCATGGGTTATTTTAGTTACATGTTTCAACATTGTTGTACACGGCATTTTTACAAGATGATTTTTTTGACGTGATAACGTCTAATAAATCGATGAAAGCCGGCAGCACTTCACGAAGTTTGTCACAATCCGCGAGAAGAGCGAGAGCGCGGAACAAGCGATAGAGAGGCACGATCGGTCTAAGCGTTCGGCTTGTGACGCATAGTCTATTAGTTGGAGAGCTAGTGGACCGTCCGAGTAACGGTATGTCTGTAAGGCTAGAAATTCTTATGGTGATGAGTCATAGCTTGCTTAGTACGGTAACCATCGCCTGGCACGCCTCAGCCCTGCACGTCATCAACCCCTATATTTTTGAAAGTGTAGGAAACATTTGAAAAAAAAACTTGTTGCTGTAAGCTTGAAAATTTTATACGATTTTACTTATTTATTGTAAAGTCTAAAAAAAAATTGACAGGCGTTTTCGATAAGCACAAGTACTTGACAGGTGAACCTAAAGGTGTGTTATATATAAATAAAAATAAACTTTATTCTGTAAAGTTGAAATTTATATACGTGTTTCTCTAAGCAAATTACCTAATGTAATTTGCATCAACGATATGAGTTTTCATGCTACGCCTCTTACTCGCACTCCCATAGCATCTTTCCCCTCGCCTGTCAAGGACTTATGCTAGCCAGAACCGCCTGTCATTGTACCAACTTACTCTGAATCGCTTAGAGAAACACGTATATAAATTTCAACTTTACAGAATAAAGTTTATTTTTATTTATATATAACACACCTTTAGGTTCACCTGTCAAGTACTTGTGCTTATCGAAAACGCCTGTCAATTTTTTTTTAGACTTTACAATAAATAAGTAAAATCGTATAAAATTTTCAAGCTTACAGCAACAAGTTTTTTTTTCAAATGTTTCCTACACTTTCAAAAATATAGGGGTTGATGACATGCAGGGCTGAGGCGTGCCAGGCGATGGTTACCGTACTAAGCAAGCTATGACTCATCACCATAAGAATTTCTAGCCTTACAGACATACCGTTACTCGGACGGTCCACTAGCTCTTGGATGGCATCTTCCCCTCGCCTGTCAAGGACTTATGCTAGCCAGAACCGCCTGTCATTGTACCAACTTACTCTGAATCGCTTAGAGAAACACGTATATAAATTTCAACTTTACAGAATAAAGTTTATTTTTATTTATATATAACACACCTTTAGGTTCACCTGTCAAGTACTTGTGCTTATCGAAAACGCCTGTCAATTTTTTTTTAGACTTTACAATAAATAAGTAAAATCGTATAAAATTTTCAAGCTTACAGCAACAAGTTTTTTTTTCAAATGTTTCCTACACTTTCAAAAATATAGGGGTTGATGACGTGCAGGGCTGAGGCGTGCCAGGCGATGGTTACCGTACTAAGCAAGCTATGACTCATCACCATAAGAATTTCTAGCCTTACAGACATACCGTTACTCGGACGGTCCACTAGCTCTTGGACTATATCGATGCGTCCGAGTAGAACAGACAGGACAGCGGCAGCACGTATCCTACACGTAAACTGTTTTAAAGAAGCTTTTACTAATAAAAGACGACTAGTAAAAGACTAATAAAAGACGAATAAAAGACGACCTATACATATAACATTTTTATCAAGGTTTTCTTAAGACGTTATCACGTAAAATTATCGTCCGTAAACTGACTCTACAGACAACCGATTTATTTTTTGTAAGACAACGTTATATAAAAAAAGTTAATTTCTTAATGTTTGATATAATTATATTTTACGTAAAATAAAAAAGACTCACTTATATATGTTAATATAAATAAAATCCATTGTACATTGTTTATTTTAATTATATAGGTACTTTGGAATAAAACTTGTCTTTAGGGATAATATTTATTATAAAAGTCAACCACAACATATCGGGTTTCTATTTTTAAATCGATACAGGATAAATTAAA
Organism: Euphydryas editha; assembly: GCA_036937285.1. Lineage (NCBI taxonomy): Eukaryota > Metazoa > Arthropoda > Insecta > Lepidoptera > Nymphalidae > Euphydryas > Euphydryas editha. The sequence goes on from JAUPFZ010000004.1 coordinate 10,772,874, forward strand.
TTCATCCAATGAATTTATTTTTCTATTTCCTTTTCTCTCATGTCATTGGTGCGACAAATGTCAACAGGGTTCATTTTTATTTTCTTTTAGAATATGAAATTTATTCCATTCTATATGTAATGTCAATACACAAGTTCCAATAGGCGGCTGCCGTAACGGGGAAATGTACACATGTGACGGGTACTGACTAAATTGTTATTTACATATACTTTAGTCAGGTATTGGGTTACCTTACCTTCTTATATGTACGCTATTTTTATAGTCTACTATGTATAGTAAATATTTTTCATAACATTTGCCTCTTTAGCTTACTTTGTGCCACTTGTAGGTTTGTAGGTTTATTTATTTCTTTTGTAATCATCACTTTTTTCTAGTCACTTCGAATTGCTATTAAGTAAAGGTATCTCAGTAAGCGTGCACTTTTTAATTTAAAAAAAAACCTAAATATGAAATAGTTGCCTTTTTTTAAAATTAATTGTAAAAAGACAAATTCCGATTAAGTATGAAATAAAAGGAGATGGGGACTTTTGGGCCAAAATGTAATAAGTAGAGATATTGTTTAAAAAATTGGTTATATTTTTTTATCTTACAATATAAAAAATCAACTTAATTCTGAATCTGGGAGCGGAGAAAAATGAAAAAGATTGTTTTCATCAAATTAATCGTGTATCGATTCAACTAAAATCGATTATAGAATTAAAAAAAGAAAGGTTTCTAATAGTTAATTAACTCAAAGTATTTAGATGCACAATATTGAACTTGTAAACGATAAAGTTCATTTAAATAAAGTTACATTAATAGCGAAAATATCATTTAATATTTGAAAATAATATCGATTTCGTATTGATTTAAAATAAATCATATTTTTAGTGACAGCTAACAACTGACTGACATTGATACTAGTCGTTTATTTTTTACCTACATTTCCTAGATGACATTTTAATAATAATAGAAGAAGAATTAAGTATGAAATACATTCAAAGGTTTTTTTTTATTCTGAACAATATTTATTAGTGTTTCAAGTTATTGATATTTATAATGAGTTTTCAAACATTCTTCACTAAATGTAAGAAACATTAATGCTTTAAGAACTTAGTGATCGGGTTTTTTAATAGACATTGTAACATAACCTCATTTTTACAAAACGTTTAATAACTCCGCTCTCAGATAGCCAAAATATAGAGAATTTTCAGCGAGGGATCTATAAGACTGAATGCATTAATTGATACCATTTTCATTTCATTACATTTTGGCCCAAGAATGTATGGAATTGTATCCATCTCCTTTCCGTCAAATGGCTCCCACGGCTCTGATGACAAACAATTACTCGTTTCATGAAACTTTCCATGCCTTTTTCACAGAGATGTGGCTGTATCTCACCGATGACGTGTTGAATCTCGGATTTGAGCTCAGAAATTGTTTCTGGTTTATTTGCATAAACTCAAGATTTCACAAAACCCCAAAGAAAAAAAAACACACACACACACATATACGACGCTAAATCATATGATCTTGGTGGTCAGTTGACATCAGATAATGATTTTCAGACATTTCTTGAGATAATTTGCTCTAGAAATCGTTGCTGCAATAAATCTATTGTTTCATGCGCGGTGTGGAGGGTGGCGCCGTCTGGCTGAAACCACATGTCGTCCAGGTCCATGTCGTCCAGTTGAGGTCACAAAAATTCCGTTATTATCTTCCTGTAACGAATGCCGTTCATAGTCACTGCAACCCGGCCTCATCTTCAAAAAAGTAAGGCCTAATCACGCCGCCTGACAGTTGTTCGTTGTGGGTGCATTTGTTTCTCACGGATTGCATGAGGATTTTCGTAGCTACAAATTCGACAATTTTGTGTATTCACGAAGCCATTCAAATGGAAATGCGCTTCATCGGCGAAGATGACGAGTTTCGAAAAATTGGCATTGATTTAACTTTGCTCTATTACCCATTGAATAAATTGCCGGCGTTTTCCATGGTCTGCTGGTTTGAGCTCTTGAGCAAGCTCAATATTGAAAGTTGAAAGTTGAGGTCTTTTGTCAAAATTCGCTGCTTTATGAAATTTGAAGTTGTTGAGAACGATGCCGAATTGATGTTTTCAGCGACACTCTCATTTACAGCAGCAATGTTTTCAAGAGATCAACCGGTATGTTGAAGCACAGCAGCCTTATTGTTTATAACCGAGTGGTCTCAGCATAACTTTCCAATTTTTTAAAATAAGTTTTCACAATTTAAACGCGTTGATCTTTCGTAATATGTGACAGCTGCCAAATTTCAGAAACTGAGACACCCAATATAAGAACCGAAACACATAACCCCGTTGCGACGGCGCAACGCTAACATCGGCGGTGGCGTCACCGCCGATTTTAGCGGCGCGGCACCGCAAATTCCGGCGTTATGACGTCATACTTGTTGACAATGATTTATTGACATTTTGTGTCTATTTTTATATTTTTATTTTTTTGTGTCTATTAGACATGGGTAACTCAATGAATTTGTATGAACCGCAGATAAGCTCATGAGCCATATGCTTGAACCGGAGCTGTGAACCGGCTCACAGTTCAGCTCAATTGTTGTTATATTGTTACTTACACAATTATAGGGGAATGCTAATTTCATGCATATGATAAACGCTAAAGTGAGTTTCTTTGTTTGTTACGCTTTCACGCCTTAACTATTCACCTGAATCACGATCATCATGAAATTCTGCATACCAGTTATCTGGGGTACAGAAAAGGACATAGAGTACCTACTTTACGTACCGACTACCGTAGGTAGCTGTACCACGCAAGCGGAGCCGCGAGCGAAAGCTATTTATTTATATTTAATCTATAAAACGAATATAAATGTAAAATATTTATTCATGTATTACTTTATTTAAATCTTGTTTAGGCTTTATAAGACAAAATTTGTTTAAATAAATCCTACCAGTATAAAAAAAAATGATTTACAAAAATCTTACCGTTACAAAGGACTATATTTTTTATGCATTCTACTTAAATAACAACTTCAAATATTAACAAATTTCATATGAATTATAATATTTAAAATAATTAAATTAATATCCACAATCAAAAATCACGAAGAACTGGTTAGCCTACAAAAACGCTCTTTTTCGCGACGCCGCAACGCCGCAACGCAAACTGCCGATTTTAGCGTTGCGTCGACGCAACGCGGTTATGTGTTTCGGCCCTAACTCCTACTTCTTTTATTTAAAGCAGTTTTTCTTGTTATTACTTAAATATTGTAATTTCTAATTTTCAGTCTAATTGACTATTGCACGCCTCATAAGCGGGTTCTACTATAACTTCACGCAAAACAATTTATTTTTCGAACTTAAAATGTCTCTATTTATCGTATATTGCACATGTAAAATAATGTATACACACATATTAAGAAAAAAACACTCTTTTTAACACTCACGATACTTGTAATGCCATTTTTGTTATTTAAACGAATTAAAAAACTGTTTAATAAGTTCTTTCTTGGACGTCCGTGTGTCTGTATGTGCGGATCCTGTATGTGGTCACCATAACGACCAAACGACTACTAATCGCATTACACAGCAAGGTATTGCGTGGTTGAAATTCGATATCGATCACCACGAATTTAAGGGTGAGGAGGGGGTGAGGGGGGAGGGGGGAGGGGGAAATTAACCCCCCAACCCCTCGCAATACAAGGTAATGCACCGTTCTTGAAAAAAAAGAAAAAAATTAATCGTGTAGAACTAACCTCAAAATTTGATGTTAATCGGCATAATTTCGTTCCTTGACGTCTCCGGTGCTGTGGATGTCCATTGGTCTTGTCTTAAAAAACAAACGTAGAGACTCACGATTGCAAAATACAACATTTTCAATTATTTTCTTTTAATTTTTAAAACATTAGTTTTACGTCTTTAATGATAATATTTACTTTTCACTTGTCAATATCGTATATATACCACAGAGCATGCTAATATTTACAGAAAATATATACCAGTCGATGTACGATAAACATCAATTGAAAAATATCGATTTCCAAAAATATCGATGTTTTCGGTAGGAAATAAAACGAGGGGTTAAAATTCGATATCGGTCACCACGAATTTAAGGGTGAGGAGGGGTTGAAGGGGGAGGGTGGGAGGTTGAAACTAACCCCCAACCCCTCGCAACACAAGGTAATGCACCGTTCTTGAAAAAAAGAAAAAAATTAATCATGTAAAACTGTTATCGGTCTGACGTTTATCGGTAGAATTTCGTTCTTTCACGGCTCCGGCGCTTCGGAAGGTGCAGCCCCTTCGCCCTTGCGTAACAAAAGGAAGACACCCACGCTCGCCTCCGCAGCTTCGGCTTTTTGGTCGCCTTCGGCGACCAGCCTCAGCCGCTCCGGCTCGCCCGGGTGTCTTCTTTTTGTTACGGCGGGCGGGGGCTGCCCTCCCTCCGCGCCTCCGGCCTCTAAAGAACACTCTAGGGGTAGGGCAGACAAGACTACGTGGAGTCGGGTTAAGCTGATTCTGTTCTGTGAGCGAGGTTCCTTTTTCAGTGTCGAATAAAAAGCACTGAACACATACACGCGAGACAAAGAGAAACAGCGGATTTGGCGGAATGTCGTAATCAAAGTAGGGATGATCGATATTCATCGATGGTGAATAAACATCGAAGTTTAGCCAGAAAACATCGATGTCTTGACATCTGATGACTCAATTTTAGTCTGAATGTTTGTAAGACTAGTGTGTGTTATAGCAGAAAAGCGAATCTAAGTTGCTAATTTATATTAATAATGAAACTTCATAAAAAAATTCGTATACCTCGTTTTATTTCCTACCGAAAATCGATGTTTTTGGAAATCGATATTTTTCAATTGATGTTTATCGTACATCTACTATGGTATATATATATTTTCTGTAAATATTACTATGCTCTGTGGTATATATACGATATTGACAAGTGAAAAGTAAATATCATCAAAGACGTAAAACTAATGTTTTAAAAATTAAAAGAAAATATTTGAAAATGTTGTATTTTGCAATCGTGAGTCTCTACGTTTGTTTTTTAAGACAAGACCAATGGACATCCACAGCACCGGAGACGTCAAGAAACGAAATTATGCCGATTAACATCAAATTTTGAGATCGGTTTTACGTAATTTATTTTTTTCTTTTTTTCAAAAATGGTGCATTACCTTGTGTTGCGAGTATTATGGGGGAGTTGGGGGTACCCTCCTCCACCCCCCTAACTAACTCTCTCATCCAAATTAGTGGTGAGCGATATCGAATCCAACCCTATTGCGTTCTTCTGAGAATCTGACGCTGAGATTACCTATGCATAAAACCAAGTTCTTTTATTCTTATTTGAAGTTCAAACTATACTTCTTTGGAACGTTTTACTTTTACCTATTCGCAAGGCCGGAAGTTTAGATATTTTTAAAAGACGAGTGAAGGACTATTATCTATCTCTTACTTGATTTATGTTTTATGTAGTATATGAAATTTATTTATATGTAAGTATTAGTGTATATTATCTATCTATATGTATGTATATTATACGAGTATATATGTAAAAATGTACGTTTATTTATGTATGTTTATATAGTATATACTGTATTACACCACCTAAACTATTTATTAGATCACCAACAAAATACATTCTTAAAAACATTGCAGTTACATAAATAGTACAATAAAAGAACTTATGTACAATAAACAACGGACAAAATTTCTTAGCAACAATGCAAACAAGAAGAATTTATATTGTTTTACAATTTAAATAAAAAATGACATGTTCAACTCAGCAAGAAATTACTATTTTACTATTTATTATCTACTATTTATTCACTCTCATCACAAGCACATAATATTATTCTACGTAAATTACAAAGAAGTGTTACCTGTCTATTTGTTTGAGTTACTACTATTCTAGCATCTAAACTAGGCCTGGCCTGTATTTTAGATGCCAGTCCTCCGTTCCATTACACATTGCACTTATGTACACAATTTAATACTACGCATTACAGTGAACATTAAACTGAGGGATTAGAAAATTAACTAAATAGCAGAATACAAATCCAAAAATATTAAGCGATAAGTTGCTTAGAGAACATTATTTAGTATGCGAGGGTATTCAAATATTAGTTCTATAGCGCTCGGCCCGAGCGCAACAGAGTGAGCACTAAGATTTCGAACTTACGACAATTGGTACAATCAAGTAGATTTGATTAATATTATAGATTACTACTATTAATGTTGTCATTATAATTATTATTAGGCATATACTATATAATATGCATATGCCATAAGATGTATGTATGTTAAATTTAGCTTGCATTTTTTATTATTCACAAAACATACCAGTGAATTATACGGTGCCCTACTAGTACCTGTACTAGGCCGAGCCTGTGTCACAGGTACTAGTTACTTCCTAATGACCTATATATTTAAGCTTTATATTTGACCTATATATTTAAGTTTTTTTTTTTTTCCTTTTGTCAACTCTTGCCACATACATGCATATACATACACATTATAAATACATACATATACATATACATACATATACACATATACATACATATATATACATATACACACACACATACATATAGGTACACACACACATCCCTACGCTTACCGACATATATATCAATGAATAAAAAGATAAGTATGTAATTATATTGAAATATTATAATAATAAACAATCTTGCTAGTGTTTATTTATTTATTTTTTTTATCTTTTTTTTTATCTATATAATAGTGTTAAAGAATTTACCTGCTGCTGCTATCTTTGGTTATCTGACAATTTTAAAGAGATTTTCAACTTCATCGTAAGACAGCGACTTAAGCCAATTAATTATTTTATGTTTACAGTCGTATTGGTTAAGAGAATTAATGCTGAGTATTTTATTCACTTTGTTATATAGATGTGGTCCTATAAAGCACTGGAATTTTTTAATAAAAGTTGTTCTGACCCTAAGGGCTGGGCATACGTTTTTAATTCTACGGCTACTATATTTTTTAGAGGCTGTATATGATACTTTTTTGTGTTGAGCTAAAATAGTTTGCAGAATAAAAAGTTTTCTGACACTCAGTACTTCATATTCTGTATACAACTCCCATGTGGAAAATTTGTAGGGTTTGAATGTCATTACTTTTAGAAGAGCACGTTGGGCTCTCTCAATAACAATCATATTAGTTTTATTTGCACCACCCCATGCCAACAGACAGTATGACAAAATTGATTGTGCCAGGGCAAAATACACAGTTTTAATAAGGTTTGAATCGGCTACTTGACGCAGATATCTAAATATGTAAATTAACTTTCTAACTCTTTCAGCTATTAACTCGATATGAGGTTTCCAGGTGAGAGTTTCATCAACTAATACGCCCAGATATTTAATAGTATGAAGTCTTTCTATTTCGGTGCATTGACAAGACTGAGCTATAATATCACGACATCCGTGAATTTTTATTGTAAAATTGTCTTCAGGTAATGTGGCTTTAGATGTTCCAAAAGTTAAAAATTTAGTTTTTGATTCATTCAAAGTCAGTATATTTGCCTGTACCCATCGAGTTGCAATCCGTAATCCTTCCTCCGCTTTGGTTCTTACATCTTGCCATGTTTTACCATAAAATATCATCGCTGTATCGTCAGCAAATGTGAATATTCTACAGTGGTCCAATTTTAGACTGCAGAGGGGGTTGATGTAAATTAGAAAAAGAGTGGGACCAATCACACTCCCTTGTGGCACGCCGTAGGTAACCTGTACGTCAGCAGAAGTTAAGTCACCAATTTTAACTCTCTGTTTTCTATTAGAAAGGTAGCTAGTGAACAGTTGCAAAGCCCTACCACGAACACCAATCTGTTCCATTTTATTCAAAAGTAGGTCAATAGAAACAGTATCGAGCCTTTGCTAGGTCTAAAAAAATACCAATGCTTTTTTCTTTTTCATCCAGGTGTTGTGCAATGAAATTTGACATTTCAGTTACGGCATCAACAGTTGACTTCCCCCTTCGAAACCCATATTGGTTATGAGAAAGTATATTCTCTTTTTCAAGGAAAGACAATAATCTATTATTCATGATCTTTTCAACAATTTTAGATAAGGCGGGCAAAACTGATATCGGGCGGTAATTATGAACGGAGTCTTTTCTACCCGTTTTGTGTATAGGATGGATAATCGAAATTTTGAATACCTCAGGAAAGACTCCAGTGTCAAAGCACAAGTTGACTATGTGCGTAATTGGTGGGACTATGTATTTGATCGTTCGTTTTAATAGTATGTTGCAGATGCCATCCCAGCCAGTTGCACTTTCGTTTTTCATATTACGTATTATACCCGTTATTTCGTCTTCAGTAGTTTTGAACAGAGCAATGGAGTTAGATGGATTAGGCACGCGAGTATAGGTAAATTGATTGTTCGTATGCCCATGATGTTTTGGAGGTATCTTGTTAGCCAAAATTGTACCTACTTGAGAAAAAAAGTTGTTTACACAATCTACAGATTTTTGGGGGGTGTCAGCTATTTTTAATAGGTCTTTTGAAATCGTTTTTTGTTTGTTTATATGTACTATGTTCTTAATAGTGCTCCAAAGCTTTTTTGGATTTTTAACATGTTTTTTAAGTTCAGTTTGTTCATGCAACCTTTTAAGCCGCTTTAATAGATCATTGCATGTGTTTTTATATCGTTTGTATGTAGTTGCTAGGATAACATTATTTGGATTAGACCTGCTTTTCAGGTGCATTCGATCTCTGTTTCGCATACAGCGGACTAGTCCAGCGGTTATCCATGGTTTAATGCTATGATATTTTTTGGGTATTAAAAGTCTAGTACTATGTTTAGTTAAGTACGTAGAACGTAGGTTAACTAATTTTCCTGCTGCCCAGTTAGCACATTCAGATTTAAGAATATCATCAAAACTTAACTCTTGTATGTCACATAATAATGAATCAAAACACACTATCAAATCCATGATTCTCTAACCCTAAGGTTGTCTGGAAAAAATCGCTAATAAGCGATAAGACCGCCCAGTTGTCATCATTCTCTTTTTCTTGATATATGTTGCATTGAACTCGTGTTATCCTTTTATGTGTAATGTTCAATAAAGTGTATATAAATAAATAAAATAAATAATCGAGTTTTTTCTTACGCTTCAGTATACTTAGGAATAGAAACCTATGAATTCCATGGTCTAATTCGATCTGGTTTAACTGTTTTTAAAAATTTTATTGTGAAAAATGAGATTATGAAGCGTGTACTTTTGGGTTTTCGAAACTACTTTATAATGCTTTTATAAAATTAAATTTTTAATGATGCTTATTTAAACATATATTAAGATAAAATTTTAAAATTTTACAATGGATATAATGGGAGGCAAAAGTGCCAAGTTACTTTTATAGAAAATTAACTCTACGCATTTGCTTGAGTTAAAATTCAAAATATAGAAGGGATTTTCCCAGTTTACGTTCACGTTTGCTGCAACATATCTTCCTTAGTATGAGCAAGTAAACCGTAAAGTCAACTTGATTTACATCTTCCAGTTTTCCTTGGCAATTTCAAACTGAATTTGTTATGAGCAGGCTTTGATAATGTCCAAAATGCATCATCCGGGTGTACGGAGAGGGTTCGCAAGGTATACCGGCCCTCGTAAACTACACATGTTTACGACTTTAGCCCAACAGTAGCTCTCATAAAATGGGAATAGAGCTTTTGAGATGATGCGCTTTACTTGCAGATATTATAGAAATATATATATATATATATATATATATATATATATATATATATATATATATATATAAAGAATTATCTAATATATTGTAAAATAATACGTTATTATTATTTTGTATTTAATTAATTGTAAATGTATTAAATGATCCGCGCGATTTCTCCTATATTCACTGCTCAACATTTATACTTCGGAGCATGTAATTTTATAGCCTACTTCTTCTCTAAGTACAGAATATTAAAACTGGTACTCGAGATTAGTGCATTCATACTAGAAAACACATCATAGGTTTTTAATATTACTTTAGAAATGTACTCTTTTTTTCTTAACACAACTAAAGGCTTTAGTCGGATTTCTAACGAAGAAAGTTCATTTTAGAAGTTCTAAATCTCGAATTACTCACAGAAAACATATGAATTCGAAGCGGAACAAGACTAGCCCAATAAAACTTTTTGTGTTTCACTAAACTTTCACTTATCCGTTCTACGATTAATTTAACCTAAAGTGGAGAAAAATTTGTTCTATCTTAACAAAAAGAGATCTCTTTGTGGTATTACTTAGACAAGATAAAGATGTCATGTTAAAATTATATTATATTTTTATTGTATAATTTTTATCTTATTTTTTACAATTTGCTTTACTCATTTAATTTAAAATTGACGTAGATTTTATCATTAATTAATTATTCTGTAAATAAAATTTAGATTGCCGCTTTTTCCTAATGTGTCGTTTAGTAGGTCAATTATGTAAAATAGGATTTAGAGGTCTTAAGGGCTTATTTTATATTATTTTCTAAATGTACATAAAAATGTACAAAAATTACGTTCAAATAATATTAATTATTTTTTTTTGTTCAACTGTTTATTAGAAAATGATGTAGAATATCTTTTAAAAGGGATAATAATTAAAGATAAATTTGAGAAATAATACAGCCAGAGATTTGACAAATGTTATACCTATTAGAATGTTTATTTATATAAACAATTTTTCATAAAATAATATTTAAATTTAATAAAAAAAAAATATTGAGTAAGGAATAAATACCCAACAAACAAAAACGTCATATAAGACAAGGCTTGTACGACTTTAAGTTGTATTGCAGTCTTACAATAGTAAAGAGATGACTACTAGGTCCTATAGACGTCTTCCATTTAACTTCTTAGTCGTGCGACTATATGTCATAATAAACTGGTCATAGCAACGTCAGCAAGACTAAACTACACGACGTTATATTACAGTTTTAACTATAACGTTAGTACGATAATGCAATAGTCATACTAACGTTACAGTCCAATAAACGGTTTCAACTAACCAAATTAGGTGATAGAAAAACCTGTATGTGACATTTATATAATGAAGCAGTTGTACACACGTTTTGAAAATGACGTTTGTAAAACAATCCCCCATTTTGTCTTACAACAGTTAATTTGAGACACTTGAATGACTTGGTTGTTCATTTTGACTTAAATATGATCTCTATATTACAAGATGTCGATTAAAGGTCATGTCATGACTTTAACCAGCCTTGTTGTCGCATTTGAGACAAGTTTTTACTTTTAAGCGACTTGGCCGCCATACTAACGAAAAGTTACACTCTTAACACCATTGTTTAATTCGAAAAATATAGGTAGGGTATTTGAATAATATGAATAATAATTAAAATGTTTTGTAATCTGCACTGCGCTTTTACTACAATCAGCTTATGCCTGAAATAAATTTAGGTAAAGATTATTGAAATTACTACTTATATTGCTAAATTAAAAATTATTTTTAGTTTTTTGAGGAACCCTAACAGCAATGGCGTAAAGGTTATTTCCAAGACCATACAAGGTCTTGAAATAACCTTAATATGACTTACTGTCTTTACAACGTCACATAGAGATAAGTGTACGACAAAAGCAATATGTCTTGCATTTTTAGAAACAAACACTATTGTTATTCATAATAATATAATGTTTCAAACACAAAACTATGAAGGGGCATGAAAATATGAATAGTATTTACATAGGTATATTATCATAAAACTTAAATTCCCAGTCGAACTAAACGGAATTAGAAACAGTCACAGTTAGCAAGATATGAAAATTAAATAACACTCGACACCTTTTATTTCCTTGTAATTATTTATTTTGCACCTTCAAAGCCACGAACACGCAAGACTATATCAAGAAATATAAATCAGTCATATAGGTGTTGTTACTTGATTCTAATAAACCGTTTTAGTCATTCAAATCACCTGTATGACCACTATGTGACGAACTAGTCGTTGTAAAGTTATAATGAAACTACTGTGCGATGAAAATGGTAATTTCTTAACGTTTTTACGACTTTTAAATGACTTCAACGAAGTCATCTTATGACTATTGTATGACGATAATACAACAACGTACGTCGTATAAATGGGGCCCTTTTCGCGTTTAGCAAACGTTATTAAAACGTTAGTGTGACTTAGCTGTGGTAATAAGATAACGTTTACTAAACTATTGTACGACGATAATTTGTTAGTTGGGTAAGTAAAATAAAACTCAGAGCTTTCTAGAAATACTAATTACGCTGCCTGATGAAGATATTTTAAACTACTTAAACTTATTAACGTTTTAAGATATATGAACATCGTTCTTAAATACGATTTCATTTATTTTTAAGGTATAAACTTTCATGTTTTATCGGTTTGAGTTACAATGATATAGATAAAGCTTATAACTGTAAATAAAATTATTCAAAAACATTATTTACATAAAATAAACAGATATTATTTCTTAAAATAGTGTTAAAACATGACATAATTTGTAAGAATATGGATAGCGACTTCGAAAATGTACAGCATTGTCTTCTACGAATTTTATCACGATAAAAATTATAGATTCGAAATATTTCGTATACATAAATGTGTTAAACATATTTATATATTTATTTATTTATTTCGTATACCGCCGCGTGGTTTTAAAAGAGTCGTATAGTATCAAAAACGGCAGTCCCCATTTTTTTAAACACCATTTTTTATTAACTAAGATGAAAGAGCTGATTATAGAAGAAATTTTGGCATAGATAACTTTTTTTTTTAGGAAAATGTGGAGACTTCTGTTTTTGATACTATATGATTCAAATAAAATAGCGTACTTTACGAATTACCATAATTGACTTGATTAATTAACTATATAATAATTATGCAAATCATCATTCAAAGGTCTTATATTACTAACTCGTGAACTTTCAATCTAAGGCCACGAAGTGTAACTCGTCCGTAAATGGTTCGAATTTAATATGGATGTGTTTATAAAATAATCGGGCCGGAGGTTAATAGTCATAGGTGCTCCGAGTGGTTATATCCGCTTAATACTAGAGGGTTAATATGATTGCGAGCGGGTAGATACCACTTACTAGACTGATATTAAATTATACGCTTATTCCCTCTCATATAAAACTCTACATTTATTATTAAATGCGGTGAGATTGTATTAAAATGTTGTACAATATTATATTTTATATCCTATTAAGATATTCTGAAAGTTCTTTTTTAGGTTATATAATTATGAAAACTGAATTTTAATTCGAAATATCTACAGAATAATTATTTTATGATTTTATTGTTGTTATTTTCAAATTATATTTAAGTAGCTATTTTAATTAAGTTATTAATTGAATTGTTTAACAAATAGTAAACGGAATATACCATAACCGATAATACTTTATTCTTTAAGTTTGGAAAACTTATTTCAATTTCAATTGAAATAACGGTTAACAACAGATATTAAATGAATCTTACGCTAAATTTTCCACCATAAGTCAAAAATATATTTGAAAAGAAAAAAGAAAACGTTAATAATCAGATCCAATAAAAATCAGAGTTACTTCCGGCGCAAAAAGGCGCTGTCGACATTTTCAATCAGTATTGAATATACGTCACTATATGGCGATAGGTAGAAACTTGAACAGCCTTTAATCAGATTCTCTGAAAATGACGTAAACCGCCGGTGAATACAAAAATGTTCCTGCTTTTTATCCGGACTTACAAATTAATTGTCTTTCTATTTAGTCTTTTAATGGATACAAAGGAGTTGAAAGTAGTAAAAAAATAGTAGCAGACTATCGGGTGGTTAGTAACTAATTTGATTCTAACGGAGATCTTAATTTTGATAAAGAATGTATCAAAAATCGTGTGTACTTCCGAAAAGTAGATACCATCTCATGAAATTTGGCCGCATAGAATGACCGCTATTTGACTATCTAAAAAAATATAGTGAGTCGCCAAAAATCCTTTTAAGGGGACTTTTAGATATTTAAATGGAATGTCCCTACCATATTTCATGAGGAAATTCGGTATCCACTTTTCGCTTTCTTAAATAGATCGTGCTAAGCAGCATACTCAAAAAATTCAATATTTCGAAAAATATTGCGAGTCGCCAAAAATCCTTTTAAGGGAACTCTTAGATAATCAAATAAAATGTCTGTGCTAAATTTTATGACGAAATTCGGTATCCACGAAATTCGGTATTTTGAAGCTCCTTGGTGGTTTGTGTCTATAGAATCGGCATTCTAAATATGATGTTGGTTGTCAGTAACATTAAAACAATGTTATCCTAAAATTTACAAGCAAACACAAATCTACAAAACGATACACTAATTGGAGTAAGCCTATTAATATAATAAATACAAAAGTCTGTAAGGATGTGTATGAATGGATTTTATTTTTAAACTGAAGTAAGCTTTTTTTTTTAAATTGGATTGAATAGTGAATTTATAAAATGAAAAAATAATCACTTTCGTTGGCAATTCCAATATTACGGAGACATTTTAATTTATAATTCTTATTTTATTACAGCAAATAGGTACGAGTATCTATACTTGACAGCTTGTCCGCCAGTGTCAGGTCTTAAAAATTAATACGACGGAGTGTTATAAGTAACAAAGAATATGTCTAAAGTGCTTAACTGCTTATATAAGATTATTTACCTATTAGGCTATTAGTTATTTTTTATTTAACTAAGAAAGAATAAGTGCCGTTAACACAGTTCAGGACTTGTGAATCCTTTTGTCTTTGTTTGGAATTTGTTTTAATTAATATAAACAATAATAAAGCTAATCAAAAAGTTAAATTGTGTTCGAAAACAGGTCTAGAGTATATTTTTTCGTAATATTTTTAGGTAAAACTTTTAATTTGTGGAGATATTATACTTATATGTTTTTAATAATAATATATGTTTTTTTTTTTTGTTTTGATAATGATTTTATTAAGTTGACAAGAATTTACAAACTAACCGCAATAACCGCAAGCGCCCGTGTCAAGTAATGGTCGCCATGGCTATATTGCCCATGTCAACTATTTTTCGACACTGGCATTACGACGCGAAATGCACCTGTCAACTACAGGTTGATTAACGTAACTATAATGCCTATAAATGTCTTGCTGGGTTAAGACACTCCCATTTAACAATCGATTGCTTTATTTATTACGCTGCGCTGGTCCACTGCGGATGATACGCAAAAATCTTGTGGCGTTCCACATATTATATACATTATTCAGTAAAAAATTATATGAATGGGTAACAACAGCCTATCACTTAAAAGACATTTTATAATTTCGTCCTTAAGAAGAAACAAGTTTCATATATCAAAAGTGATGACATACACATTTCTAAATCCAATTTCACCATCTTGGCAGCACAAATTGAACACAATTGACGTGATAACGTCTTGTAAATTGATGAATGCCGGCTGCACGCACGAAAAAGTGTCACGTGTCGCAAGCGAGAGCGCAGAACAAACGATAGAGAGGCACGATCGGCCTAAGCGTTCGACTTGTGATATGAAAAATAATAATGAAGATTGGAGGATCTTAAATATCACACAAGTATATAAGTTGTAAAAAAATTGTTAATAGCACATTGTTACTTGTAATTAATCTGTATAATTTAAGTAAAATAATATTTGAATTAACGAATGCAAATAAATGTTAATTTATCGAAAAAAATTGTAATTAATTGAATTAACTCATTCTTTGTTTTATACAAAATAATGAAACTCAGTGATATTATTACTTCAATTCAATTCATAAAAGTATGCATTTTTTTTTCAATGTCAAATTATCCGTAGTCTGTAAACCGACTTTTTTTAAAAAAAAAAAATGAGGTTTTGCGATTTTATGTTATGAAAGGAGCTCTTTTGCTCAATTTGATTTTTCTAGATTAAATAGAAATTTACTCTAGATAATAATAAATCAAAAGTATTGATAAGAAGGTACGACCGCTTCGAAATATACCTATATTCAACAAATAGGCTCTGACAATTTTCATCGAATTACTATTTTAATCAAAACGTTACGATGACGGACGTCCCCTTGAATATAATATTGTCAAGTTAATTAAAGATAGCCGTAAAATATCGATAGATGGATGGTATACTTGATAAACCCCGGCGACGTAATGATTTTATACAATGGAAAATTGTCACTTATCTACTTTATTTCACCAATTGTGGATCCTGTATTAATTTATATAATTTCTCATTACATGGTACCGGATGAAGACTCAATAAACTTTTTCTAATCACCTGTTATCCTCGTACTACTTATTTTGAAAATTTACAAACTAGTTTTTAGACTGATTGAATTTCATATAGGTATGCATATACAAAATAACGGACTATTTTTCAGTGATTAATATGCCATAAAATCAAACAAAGTATTATGCGTATGAAAACTAATTATTTGACCTGCCAAAATTTAATTTGATTCGTCTTATCTATAATTACATATTCTACCTTATTGAATATGTATCAGGGACTCGTAATAGGCTCTAGCATTTGCTTTTAGGGTCTACAAATATACTTAAATTTGGGGAATTGAAATACGGTTCGGCTTCGAACTCCAAATACCTATAAGATAAAAGCCAGAATTGTCACAATCAATTCAATAAAGGAATAAAATAAATTCAATAAATAATGATACTTGGTGCTTGTTGCCACGACGCGTGTTGACTTGATTCTATTCTGCTACCATTGGGCTCATTGTAATATTTTATAATAAATTGATATTTTTCAAATATAAATAAAAACTGTAACTGTCATTATTTACATCTCTATAAAAGTTTAAGGAATGGTAATTAGCTATTAAGTAAAGAATTTTACATAAATTATAAGACTTTTCGAAAGTTTTGACATTTTGCGAAACGTTTTGAAATAGGCTCTTTATAAAATATTTATCCATTTTTTTACTTCATTACAAGTACTTTCGGGAATGGCTCGAATAAGGCCTTTTCAAACTTGATTGATGCTTAGTATTCCGTTATTTTGCCTTTGTAGTTATAAAGTAATTAATAGTAAAGTTGTTTCATTTCTATAGATTGGTTTGAATCAGAGTACCTATAATTACTATAAGAACAAAAGTATTATATTTGCTGTTGCTGTTTTGATGATTGTCTATTCGCAGAGCATCATGATGAAAGCGCTGGATGAATTTTTATAATATCGTATAGTATAAAAATATGAAAAATTTATAAATACATAATTTAATAAATATGTTTAGCACACTCACATGGTCGTTTGTTTCTAAGGTAGTTTCTTAATGTAACTTAATGCCTGTGTTTTAGGTAACAGCCGACTGATATAAATTTTTTTTTTGAATAAATATACATATATAAATAAATATATATCACACCCAGACTCGGGCGGGAATCGAACCCACAACCCTGGAGCAGAAAGCAGGGTCACTGCCAACTGCGCCAACGGGTTAGTCAAAATTTAATACTATGCGATGGCGAATGGGATACTTAATATTCTAGATAGTTTGGCGAATGGGGGTGTTTATAGGTTTTTTTTTTAATTATTTATTTAAGAAAATTATATTTATAATTTTGTGATTAAGATATTTTTTCTTAAGGACAACCTTAAATAATGTATTTTAAATTTTATTTTGATATCTTTCATAGTAAGTTTAAAAATCAGGTCAAGCGATATTTGCATTATAAATATGTGATATGTGATATTTCAATGAGACAAGAATTGTCAAACTTATAATGGAAAATAGAAGAAGTAGGAGTTCTGATTGTCGTATCAAAGATAAAGAACGAAATAGATATATAGATTATAGATTTATTAAAGAATGGGAAAGTGAATATAAGATAAATATGGTTCTCATAGTTATATCGATATTGGCTCGTATTATTAAAACAACCTTTTTCAACTTCGTTGATAACGTTAACAGAATTTTTGCATTAAACTGAGACTTTAATTTGCAGTTCGTTGATTCGAATTTATTTGGGAATATACAGAGCGCTGCATCTGAAAATTATCATACTAATATACTATTAATTACTAATATAACTTTAATTTTTGTCGTCGCTGTAAATTCATACCAACGTACAAACCTAATGCAACAAATATTCGCCATAGTTCTTGTAGAAAGAATTAAAATATGAAATAGATATGAAAAGTACAAAATCCTAAACTCCTATACATATAACATCGTTCTAAGGACTCAATAAATAATTAGTCACCAGCATAGTGTGAAGAAATCTAGATCCACTACGGTCGTCTGTCTATACGTATACTTCGTCTACGATCTACTTGGTGGTGGATTATATTAAAACATGATTTTAACAAATGAATTAGTACACATTATATTTATTTCCACCACATCAGCCGTTGGATGGCCACTGCTGAACGTAGGCCTCCCCCATCATCTCTTGTTGTTAATATTCGCCACGGTTGACAGGCGGGATGGCGAGTGCAGTGTGTTGTGGCGGGATATGGTGACGCTGCTTCTCATCATCATCCACCTATCCATAGTTGGTGTACAGTGGTTTGTACCACTGTAGCCTTAGCCTTTTACGACACCTCTGCAAGTACGAGGTCGGGACTATTGTTTTCTGCCGGTCACCGCACTCCTTTATTTGTTTAATTGGATTAAAACATCTTAAATCGTCAGAGCGTTCTCTGGTTTCGAGTCTTCTCATAAAATGCTTACAGCATTTATGGATTAAATTATAATCTTTCAATTTATATTAATGAAATTTTTAACTATCATATTTTTATTTATAGAAACGATTTTTCTTTATGAACACATATTTAACAAAATACTTTACACTACATACGCAATTGATCTTAATTTTCTCAAAACTATTGCATTTTGTGATTTTACATATCAAAAAAAAAAAAAAAATTCATGAAAAAGCAATTCAATGATTCGAAAAGCTATGATAAAATTTAAATAGAAAAAAGATACATATAACCTTTTCTAAAAAAAAAACCCAAAATTAATATAAATTCAAACCTGTTCTTCATATAAAACATGTTTGCCGCTAAGACAATTTTGAACTTCTTCATTTGTCAATATTATAAATGTGTCGCGTAAGGTTGGTATTGTTATAAGAAATTTTAAAATTTTCTGTAAAAATAAAACAAAAATGCTACTTTAAATTAGTCGTGCACGAAGTGTTATTGAATATTTTTGCGTAGTTTAGAGACCTCACTGTTTCAGCCTAATATTATTCTTACTCGTACGAGTGACTCGAACGAGCACAAAATGATCATTTTGGCATCTGGCACAGTCTAAGATATAGTGGAGGATATCGGCTTAGAAACGAAAAGGTTTAAATATCTTGTAATAAAATAATTAGTAGAATGCTATATTCAAAACCTAATTTCAAAATAATAAATTTAATTTAACAATTTAAATTTCAAGTTAACGTTGTTAATTTTAGATATTTTTTCTTTTTAGTCGTTACGATTACCGCTTTTGTTTTTTTTTTCTAACTAGAATTACTTTTATTATAAACATATTTCTTTTCCTGTTACTACTTTTATGTCACTAAACTATCATATTTATGATCACTATATGTACTAAGTATATGTATATCAGTCTGCTACAGAACTGCTACTGAATTAAAATATTTACAGCTGCATGAAAATTAATTTGTAATAACATTGTCATATTATATTCATAGAGTTATTTAGATTCTAAATTTTAGAGGATCCCGTCATATTATGGTAGAATATCTAAACACACTTCAACATATTTTAATTTGTAACCTAATAATGTAAATGTAATTTATGTATATGTAAATATATTCAAATAACAATGAAATGTGCGAGTAAATTTTATTCATTTTCTCAAATTAGAATTTACAAGATTCTTTAGAACCATATTTCGGTAGTTACTCGTAGCTTATATTTAATTCGTTTAGTTATGAATTTAATGATTCGAAGGAGTAGTAAAGTATCAGACATATTATTTTACACTTAACTTGTTTTAGTTTTTAAAGTTTTTTATTGCGTTCTTTTATCGTCTAAACAGTTTTAAGAGCTTTTTCTAGGCGATTGAGTATCAAGTTGAGAACTTTGACCTACAGTTCAGTCACCGCCTAAGCTTCATTGCAGATCGTAACGTTTCAAGGCTCGCTCGAGAAAATTGTATTTCTCTTTCAATGGAAAGTTTTAAGTAAATGCAACACAACGGATTCTTTTGTCGTGATTTGTTAGAAAAACTACATCGTCATTTATGATATTGACTAGTCTCAAAATTGTTCGTTTAACAATAATATCGTTTAATCAATTGACATGATAAAAATATATATATTTTAAATTTTATAATATTTGGGCAGATGAAACATAACACTAATGATTTAATAATATTAATTTATCTGATAACAAGCGTTTGAGTGATCGATTAATTTTAACCAAGTTAGGTATTCTGTGGCTTTGAAACTTGGAAACGTGCCTAAAAATTTAAAGTTGGTTGTTCGAGCCAAGTTAGGAAGATGTAAAGTTCTGATAGAGTTGAGCGCGGACGTCTCTATAAATTTGCTTTTGATGCAATTCAGAGATATTGCATTATTTCGTATATACTCACTATATATGTAGAAGTTATAAAATAAATTAAGTTATGGCACAATGCTATTATGTTTAAAATTTATCATCTCGCCGTCTTTTTTAAGTATTAACCAAATTATTGACTATAAAATAATATTTTTAACAGCCTTTAAAGAAATAATGTATATATTTTGAATATATTGTATTCATAAATTAATATAGGATAAGAATTTTTCCTTCAAACATCAATCGTCAATTTTATTTACAAGTCCTAGACGTCCCTTGCTACTTACGAGTAATTGATTTAAAATTTTCTTTTTAATAGTGCCAGTACGATTCGACATTTATTTCTTTCTAGGATTTATAAAAAATCCAATATCCTTTCTCGAGTCCTCGACTTCGTTGTAAACATTTATTTATCGGTATTCTTATTTTGTCATCTTTGTGCCATGCATATTGAATAACCGGGTGCCTGATGAAATTTTCCACGAACGAAATCTTAAGACGCTTAAATTATACTTTAATGAAATAAAAGATGGATAAATTAATGCATTCGTTATGATACCCATTACTGATAATTAATTTTATTTCTTTTCTTTTACATTCAATAATAAAAATTAATTCTTTATTTACCCTCACAACGCGTTACGTAAGCTATGTAAGTCCGTGTTTTGGTCATAAATATTCGCACGTACATCAAAATTTCAATTTAACCTTCTAATATATTCGGAGCAGAAAAAAAGTTGTTACAAGCGGAAACAACGAGGAGAGTTATTCTTTTGTGTGTGATTTAATTTTTCCGTTTTTCATACTAACTTCAAAAACACTCCGTATTTATATATACCATTTAACATTTTTTTCTTGCCATGGACTAAACTAAATGCTTGCATTTGGCTAGTATAGTGTAGACGTAGGAATTGTTTTACTTAGTAGTAATTTTCCAAGTGTTACAGTTATAATTTTTTTTTGTTATACAAACATATACTAATATATCTTATAAATAAGTTAATGTCTCAAACTCATCGGCCCCCAGAAGGATCAATCAGATCAATCACATACATTGGAAAGTGACAACCATCTGTATGGTAGTAATGTTTGTCATGAGTGGGGATCGAACCTGCGACTACCAGCGCAACAGCCACTACTGTGACAGCTTCTGCAACGCGTCGTTTTATATTATCTTATATTTTAATTTTTTAACAATAAATATAAATGATAAAAACAAAAAAAAAATTGCACATACGTTGCTCGTATTGCACAGACAATGTGATTTTTGTGCCTCCATGTTTTTTTTTTTAATAATTATTATTTAGTGCTTTATTCAACCCTGCCTAACTTATCGGTTTTAATATATATAAGAGATTTCATGCAAGTTTTTCGATATTGCTTTATTTCAAACTCCATGAAGCGCACGTTTTTTTATTCGCCTTTATGATTACTGAGCCGATTTAATGAGTCGTAATGTGATGTTGTCTAAAACATATTTTATATTACGACTGGTAGATCGACTGTGATTGGAGCGTTTCAACAATCTTTTAATTTTGTAACACAATAAATAATGATGAATGAAAAAGTGTGTCTTTGTGGGTCTCCCCACCGTGCCTCGGAGAACACGTACAGCCGTCGGTTCTGGTTGTCATAAGCACCTGATAGCGATTGTTACTTATGGTAGAGAAATTATCCGCCAACCCACAGTGGAACAGTGTGGTGGATTAAGCTCCAACCCTTCTCCTGTACAGAGAAGAAGCCTTCTTCCAGCAGTGGGATGTTTACAGGCTGATTCAGTTCATTTTAGCTTACGGAGTTTAAATATAATGTTTTATTTTGACAAAAGTATATAAATGAATATTATGCTTGTAATTTACGTAATAAAGTTTATACGTTATTCACATATTTACGTTAAAATTATTAATTAAAAAAATTCACCATCATGTGTTGCCGGAGCACTGGCAGCACTATATATTCTCAGTAAAAAACTTTTGTGAATATAGAAGCAATAGCTATAGTAAAATGGAAAAATTACAGCTATAAATTTACTCAACATGCGCCATAAAAACAAAGGAGTGGACTTTACGAAATAAGCCTGCTATATTTTGTTCATTGTGCTTCTATGTTAGGTTATCTTGCAGACTAATACTAAGGGCTAATGGCATTTATTATGGTATTTTCTTTATATCACTGTATTAAAATGCAAGTTTAGGGGCAGGTACATTATGCATTTATTGAAATTATATGTTTAATTAGTGAACTACTGACAATGTCGTGTGATATTTATGTATTTTACGACCGAATTATTGTGTTAAAATACAAGTTACATATGAATAAAAGTAAAACTTTAGCGTCAGTAGCAATATGTAAGAGTTGGTTTATTTTGCGTCTATTATATTATGCTTACAATATTCGATTACATATAAAAAATAGTACCTATAAATTCGATACATACTGAAAATATTGTCTCACATATTTAATTGTATATGTATGCAATAACCGTAAGGACAGGAAGGTAATAACCGTAAAGGAGTAACTAAGCAATAAATTTTTTTATCGGGAAATTTCGTCGAAATAAAAAAAAGAATTGGAATAAATTGGTTCACAATGGCAAGATTTTAATAAAAAAAAAAACCCTCAACAAACCGCACTGAACATCACTATAGTCGGTGCCAGATAAGATGTCAATAGCGGTCATTCACTCCTACCTACCAAGATTTTCATTACTAACGACACAAAGTATACTTTGTTCCTTAAAATAAGCGATAAACGACACTTTCTCATATCGCTTGAGAATCATAGTACCGGTCGGCTAGACCTACAGAGGCTAAAAACATTTTATTTAAAGTAATTACGTAATCGGCTTACGAAATAATTAAGTTGCTTATTATATTATTATTCCTAATTCAAATTTATTATGTCTTATTGCAAGAAAACGAATCTTTTATGCTAATAGAATAAAAATAAATGCTTATAATTATAAATTTGAGTGTGGCGTAAAAGAAAATTCAGTGTTAAGAATTGTATCAACATGAATAGATTTGACACTGATAGGTTAGCTTTAGAGCACTGTCGGTATACATTCCTGGAAAATATAGAGCACCCGAAACACGACCGAACGCAAGCGAACTCCAACACGGAATGTTTAATCAAAACGGCGGCCAACGGTGATGCGCTCCTGCCGCGATGGGTACGTCGAATCGCAAACGGCGTAAGTTCTGAATTTGTATTTTTGTGTCATGACATTATTTGTGTTATGTATTAAAGGGAAAAATAAATATTTTGCCATCCTGATTTCATAAGATACTTTAGATAAGAACTTATATCCTTACAATATGCTTCAAGTCCAGATTAATTCAGTATTTTATTATTGAATAATGCTTAATTACAAATATATATTTGTTATTATGTATTATTAATTTGTTCCAACAAATTGGAATAATGTCAAACACGAAAATACTTTATTTAAAACAATTAATTTCTTATAGTAATTATCCTTGATTTTGTATTTTTTGGGGTTATGCACTTTTATGTGTTTTTGCTTTTGCTTTCGGGTATTATGATACTCCAGCGATATGAGTTTTTCGACAGTTTTGCGACAGTTTGTTCGGAGTGAGCGATAGTATCGCTCATAATGCGATTTCGGGGTAGAAGTCGTGGCAATGACCTGTATTGACATGCTAAATGGCACGCACTATAGCGTTGAGTTCAACGGGAATAAAAACTGCCTTCTAATTTATGTGTATGTACTTTGTGTATACTACCAATAAATTTTATGATATTATAATATATATTACAAATTGCTACTAAACAATACGGATTTTTTAAAAATATTTTTCGATAAACGGTATTTGTTACAGTTATTAGGCAAATTCTTAATATCTAAAAGAGTTAAAATATGTGACCAAATTCAGCATTTAGAAATGACACGAAGAAGAAGAAAGATGGTTTGGATGTTTTTTTTTTTTGGCATTATTAACCTAATCGTAACGGAACCTTTTGTGTACAAGTATTTATCGTACTTTTTTGGGTTTGTGTTTTATACTTTACGGCTAGCGAAATACACAAAACAAAAAGTATTAAAACATACAACGCATACAAATGGAAATTATTTTTCGACCTATCAATTTTCCAATAAAAAAATCTGTTTTATATAGTCATGCATATTGGTTTAGATAAAAAGCTTTTAAAATTTTATTATAATTAATTTAACATGTAGTTTACGCGAGCACGAATTTTTTTAAAAACGTAACTTTACGAAGAACCACACCCTTTCACTATTGTTTAGAAAAGGTTACTCAAGTAAATAGTAAAACATTACAAACGAAAAGTAGACATATTAAATTAACTAATAGATTTACTAATAAAGGGATTTTATAATTGTGACGTTCGATTTAGACATTATAGGATATAAAACAAGACGATGCGTCCCTTGAGCGTCGTTCACCCACTGTTGTACTACGAACAGATGAAAAATATGAATGATAAAAATAAATAAATAATAATATAAATGATATCAATAATGTTGATACCAGTGCTGTCACATTAATATAGAATACTTTTTACATTATTATATAATATTTATATAAATATAATTTTTATTTATTGTTTATTTTTTTAATTTAAGCGTAGAAATATAAACAAAGGTGATTTATTGATGAATTTTGTTGAATAATCACCGAATAGTCGTCGACTATATATAAGTGTAGCCTGATTGTGGGCTTCTTCGACTAGTCGGTAATTCATAGGTGCATCTGTAATTAAAATATACTTTATTCATTTATTGAACACCTTGTAAAATCATCACCTCACTTTGTTTGTTCAACGTGCCTCAACTAAATTCGTTCATTCGTCAAGTAATCTGGAATGGAAGTTTTAAATGTATTGAACTGTACGTAATTTAAATGTACTTTTTTGTGTATATAAATAAAATGTTATACATACATATTGTTATGCTACTTAGTGTACACATTTTATTTTCATAAACATATCCAATTATTTATTGTAATTTATTTTATTTATTATTTTTATTATGTCCATATGGATTAAATGCATTTGTAACGTGATAATAATATGTGTAATTAAGATTCCATAAGGCATAGTGCAATAAGAAAATAGTCAATATGTACCAATCACGTACTATCGACCTTGATTTGGTGACTGCGGTTTGGTAGTTCATGGCTCACTCAGTTGTCCATCGTTCCTAACTGTTTTTGTTGTGGAGTCGGGATTCTCCGTGAGCAATGACTATTGCTTAAATGAGTAAATGACTGAGACTATCAAAAACGTTATAAAAAAAAAAAAACATGTTACAGGTTTATCGCTATTAGTAGAACAACAGTCATACATCAGTGATACATAGATATATAATTTTGACTCCTGCTTAACTATAAAAAAATATAAGTAGAATATTGGAGCATTTGAAATAGTTTCTTTTTTTGAAAAGAACATGAAGGGCGTACAGATAAGATAACTATGTATGCTGTCATATATTCATACATTATACTTGAGCACATGACATATCCTTATGATATCTGGTCTGAGCTTTTTATTGTCTGTTATATCCTGAACCCTCATCAATAGTTTATTGGAAACCGAGAAGACCAATCAATTTCCTGTTCTATTTTTATCTTTCGCTGTTTTGAAATACGCTGTGAGAATTGTTAAATTCTTTACGGAAATTTTAAGGAGTAAAAAAGTATATTTCAAAATTGTCTATGAAAATGTTTGGCGGATGTAATGAGGTTTTTATTGAATTATTAATAATTAAATTGAGTTGGTTGCTCTAAATAAAATTCTTAAAAGCGTTTTTTACTTCAATCAAATTTGCGTCTGAGGTTTATAATTAAACAAATAATTGAATATATAACACCATTTCCATGACAAAAACTGAACTGAATATATATATATATATATATATATATATATATATATATATATATATATATATATATATATATATATATATATATATATATTATAATTTGTACCGGTATAGTGTAATTTTTGTCACGGAGTTTGCGTTTTCAATTTTATAAATTTTAAATTTATAGTTTCTACTTTCCGTTAGTTGTTTACTAAATATGAACTATAAACTCTTGTTCGATACAAAATTTTATAATTAATTTTCAGAAGCAAATAACTTTTAATTGATTCGCCAATAATAAACAAATTTAACTATTTACACAATTATTATCAAAATAATTGAAGCTAACGTAGCAATTAGCTAGTCACGTAAATATTTACATATTATGTACGTAATTATCGCCGTACCTTGTGAATAGTTATTACTGTCTATATTGACTGTAACATTAATACTATTAAGGTATATAAAATGAAATAAGCAAAAAATAAATAGATAAAATCTTAAATTTATTGAATTAATTGAAAAAGAGTTTTATTGTTATAGTATAGTTTATTGGAAATAAATAATGTTATCTGATCATCGCTGTCATCATGAACATCGGATGGGTACAAATATGCAGCAACAGAGTATCTTTGTATGCGTTTTTAGCGAAAAGAATGAAGCGGTAGTAGAAAGATAAGGCAGGAAATAATATTAGAATCGATCAACAGATTCTTTGGCTTATATTAAGACGAGATGATGATTATTAAACAGTGCCACTTATAAAAGCTTGGAGCACTAGAGAAATCATAAATTCGTTGCTTGTTATAAATGAGAGTAGGGAAAATGAAAATGGAAGCAAGGGCGTTGTCTTTCGGCCCTCTCATTTATGATTTAACGTTCGGAAAATACTATAGTGACTCTATAGTGACACTATAGTGAGGCCAGTTCTCTGTGATGGTGATGTACTATTTCGATCAACACTGCGATATACTCGTTTTTGTTAAAAAGATAACATTTTAAAGTACGACTAGAATGTAAGCTTCAGTATTAGAATTATACATTTATCACAATATTGCGGCGTAAATATATATTAAATAGGACTTTGATGTCTCGAAAAATGTTACATTCATTTTTGTTCACCTATTCTGTTCTAAAGTTGAAATGAAAAATTACAACTAAACGTTGCCTCATTGTTTACTAATACAAAACGATTGCAAAAATAATAAATTTTTCATTTTCGCCAATGGATGTTAAAAGAACATGTTTTTTATAAACTGAATTTATAAATAAACTGAAATAAATTTATTACAAAAAGTTTCATATTTGGACTACTGGATAAAATCGTCAACTGTGATTATCGTGACCCAATCTATTTAAAAATCTATTGAAATCTATTTAAAGTTATCGTTCATATATGGCCACTTGAACTCTCTTCTTTCCCGCATATCTAGCTCTATCGCTTCGTCTTCACGTGCTTTTTGGATGACTGTATTTAATAATTCTTTAAAATGCGATGTTTTTTTAAAATCAGCAGTTTATGTTTAATCTAATAAAAACCTAATCGAATTATTGTCTAGTTCTCTAGTCAGAGACACTAGATGTTTATGCATAGCATATAAGATTTATTCTAGCCTACACTTTAAAATTAAATTGACTCATACATGAAATACAACAATCAGTGTTTTGACATTTTAGTATAACCAGATAAAGAGACAACGTTTAAAGTGATAATGTCCTTCGAGACAGATCGAGCGTGTCGTTTAATAGAAAGTGGAATACAAGGGGGGACTGAGTGGGACTGATAACGCATTTGTCATGTTGTGTCACGTACTTGGTTTCAATGATAACAAGACTAAAGCGTCACCAATATATAATGTATATTCATTTATCTCACACCTTTATATATATGAAATAATAAATAATATATAGGTAAGGTATGAGAGATACTAACTCTGTCGACTTTTTAACAAAATAAATAAGTTGACTAATAACGATTTGATAAATAACGTAAGTCGTAGGACACAAATTCTTACGGAAATTCTTTTAATGATATCTGGTCACGTTTTGAACGTACATGTGGCTTAATATACGTACTTTAAAATAATAGTGTTGTAGCTAGCCTCAAATTCTAACAATTCACACAATTGTAACAACCGAAAAGTTTTGATGAGAGTGAATAACAGACGCAGTGCAGAAGCGGCATAGCACTATATTATTGGTGTTTTAGAACTGGAATTTGTTTTCAAAGTATTTTGATTAATTTTGGCCATTTTTATACTATAAATAGTACTTGTTTTTATATATTTCTCTTTGGATAGTTGTTTATAAAACTTTGAGAATATTTTACCTTCAAATTTCAAATTAAATTGTGTTTATAAAGTACATATTGATTCTTATAACAGTAAATTACTAATACTATCAAATCATAAATCATTCACATAAATGTTAAAAATACATATTTTGTAACAATACAGGAGACAGATGTTCATTTTAGTGGCCTATTATGTGTTCACGACAGTGCTTTGTCTTTTACGATTATGATTATTTATGATTTTAAGATTTTTTGTTAACCATATACATCTTTATTATTATGCATCTATATTATCATTAGGCTTGTTGCAGGCGCGCTGGAGGGCGGTCCTTTGGGCGGCGGCGGCGGCGGCGGCGCGTTCGGCGCGCTGCGTCCTGCCGGCTCGCCGCCCGCGCCCAGCCTCGGCGCTAGCCGACATAGTCTCATAGGTAATTAATAATACTCTAATAATATATTTTATTAAATATATTTATCCATTATTTTGATATTCAACTGTCTCAAATATTATATAAATTAACAATAACTTTGTTATTTATTGAAATTGTATGTGTATTGTAATAATTTGTTAATTGTCTAATTTAAAAACTTTTATAAACTGTATTTAATTAGCATTCGGCAGTTTTCGAGTACACGCCTTAAGAGTATTTAATTTAGTGTTTTTTTAAATGTGTATTTTAGTGTTAATTTTTAACTTCATGTCAGTAATTTTTATTAGTAGAGTAACTAAAATTTTATATTTCCAATATAGAAAATTAGGTCTACATAATAGTAATTTTAAAACACCCCATTTGTAATAAGATTGTAATCATATATGTTGTTAACTCACGGTTACGGCACAACGGCAACGGCACGGTCTATATTAAAATGTATAATTAAATAAAAAAAATCTTTAATAAGTAACTTTGTGTTACAAAAAATAGAGAGGATTGCTTATCATTTTGTATAAGCATAATAAAAAATA
Source organism: Euphydryas editha (assembly GCA_036937285.1). NCBI lineage: Eukaryota > Metazoa > Arthropoda > Insecta > Lepidoptera > Nymphalidae > Euphydryas > Euphydryas editha. Next base: position 10,802,485 of record JAUPFZ010000004.1, read on the forward strand.
TATAAACCCAGAACAGAATATTCTGTTGTAACATTGTATGTTGTTAAAGTAGAAATTTTGAGTACTTACCTACTACATACTCTTCTGTGTAAAAAATGTAATGTTATACACAAATTATGCGTGGACGTTTTAATAAAATAATAGGTCAAACAAAGAACTGAAAAAGGTTTTTGCAGTCCCTGAAAATATTAAACAAAATTAATATTCTGTACACGTCATTTTCCGCGTTATTATTTTGTGGTTTTGTTACTTGCAGTGCCGACAATGTATTGAATATTTTATGTATGATGTTTTACTAGGAGTAATATTACAATATTACATATATTATTTTCAACAGAAGAAATGTCAATTGCAATATATTGTTACATAAATAATATTTAACAAATATAAATAAATTTTTATTCCATATAAAAGAGAGCCAAAATTTTACAAAAAAAAGTTTGTATTTGGACGTCCACGAGCACGGCGATACGGAAACAATTCGTGAAATATAAGTTGAATAAGCTCTCTGATTTTGTAAAAGTGTCTAAAATACTTTTAATAATAAATTAAAGTGAAGGAAAACTTATTAAATAAGCAGATTTTTTTGTCTTATATTTAGTGAACCCATGTCTAGAATATCGTTTGCACGAGATACTTCTAGATTGCGTAGGTTTAATTTGGCGGAATGTTTTAATTAACAGGATTCCAAGTCGTGTGTCCTGAGCAAATTGATGAATTGTGTAGTGCGGAACGTGGCGACGGCTGTCGATGTTACTCGTAAATCTAAGTTACTCGAGTTGGCCTAACTCTTGATTGATTTATATAAGCAAGGCAATTCGCGTTCTTCATCTGCAAGTCGTAGTTTTGAACGAATAATCTCTTAAAACTTTCAAATATTTCAGTAATTTAGAATTAAGTTTTAATTGTGTAAACTTTTATGTAACTAAACAACAGTCTTTTTTGTTTTCTTTTATCAAACTATTTCGAAATGATAATATAAAAAAATGCATTGATACTTTATTATTTACCAAAGGTCTAAAATCCTGGATGTGTCATTGATACCTGAGTAAGAAAAAATGTCCTGTTAATTTTCTGATGTCCAATGTAATTTAAGCGATGGCCATGTGCAAAATTTTAATAAATAATTAATATTCAATAAGCAAGTAACAAAATTTAATGTAAGAAACTTTGAATTTGTATTTTGCACAAAACAAATCTTTTTTTTGGAATATTGCATGCCTCATAAGCGAAGCGTTGAGGTGGGTTCTACCTTCACTTCACGCAAAATGAGTGATTTTTCGAACTTAACTTGTAAAATAGTGTATACACATAAATTTTAAGAAAAAACACTATTTTTACACTCATGATACTTTTAATACCATTTTTGTTATTATTTAAATAATTAAAAAACCTTTAAAAAAGTTCTGTCTCGGACACGGTCTGTATGAGCGGATCCTGCATGTGGTCACGATATTGACAGAAAGACTTCACTAATCGAGTTCTTGTTTTTTTTTTCCTTACGCTACAATATAGGAATATGATCCTTTTTAGTTTCACGGTCTAATTGGATATAGTTTATTTTTAAACATTTTACTGTGTAAAATGAGATTATGAGGCGTGCACTTTTGGATTTTCAAAACTATTTTTTTATTTCTAAAGAAAATAATAATTTAATAAGAGTTATAGGTAACTCCGTAATCAAATCTATTACAATTTCTTCGAATTCGTAATTGCGACCTTTGCTATCATTAGTAAGGTGAAAAATAAAAATATAATTTGGGGTATTAAAAATAAATGGAAATAGAAAAGTCTAATGACAAGGATTCTTCTCATTAAACATTAACCGAATGATTCCCTCTCTGTCTTTGTGACTGAATGCTATTAGCTCAGTAAAGCTTTGCGCAAGTCTGTTTGAGGCCGTTCCGTTAGTTTATAAATTATAATATATATTTTCTCTCCTGGTGATTTGTTGTAGCGGGTTCGCATAATTATTGCTATGGAAGAGAATTCTTTGCATAAAATATATCATCTGTTCATAATATATTTTGTAAGATGTACTTGTATCGGAAATCTTACTACAACTTTTTAATTTACTATATTATAATGAAACATAAATACATTATATTAAAACGTTTCTTTTCAATCAATTATTTATATTGTTCGACAAACACGCGCTAAGATTCGAAAATTATATTTAAGTTCCATTATGAGGTAGCAATACGAATAAACATGAGAATTCTTATTTTAGTAAATACCGCGGAATTATTCATGTGAAATACGTGCGCAATGAGGAGACGGAAACGACTCAGATAAATACTGGGGGATTAACTAACTTTCTTCATTATCACAACGTACATGAGGACATGAATGTAATTAATGGGAATATATAGGAAATGAGCTCACGCTATCTGCGTTCCAATTACGTATTGTAATTTCATTCAATACTTTATATTGCTTCAGGATGTTATCAAAGTATTGATGTTTTTAGCACTCAGTAAGGAAGTATTTAGAAGAATTTATTCAGAGCGTTGGAGTAATGTTTTTAGGGTTCCGTAGCCAAATGGCAAAAAACGGAACCCTTATGAATTCGTCATGTCTGTCTGTCTGTTCGTCCGTATGTCACAGCCACTTTTTTCAGAAACTATAAGAACTATACTATTGAAACTTGGTAAGTAGATGTATTCTGTGAACCGCATTAAGATTTTCACACAAAAAAAGAAAAATTCAATAAATTTTGGGGGTTCCCCATACTTACAACTGAAACTCAAATGTTTTTTCATCAAACCCATACGTGTATCATACATATACGAGTATCTATGGATAGGTCTTTAAAAATGATATTGAGGTTTCTAATATCATTTTTTTCTAAACTGAATAGTTTGCGCGAGAGAAACTTCCAAAGTGGTAAAATGTGTGTCCCCCCCCCTGCAATTTCTAAAATAAAAGAATGATAGAACAAAAAAAAATATGATGTACATTACCATGCAAACTTCCACCGAAAATTGGTTCTCTAGTGAGTAGTTTTTTTTTAAATAAAAAAAATACACTATTACTAAAACAACGATTAAAGTTACAACGAACTACAAGAACTTTTATATGATGTTACTTGCTGCTACGGAACCCTTCATGGGCGAGTTCGACTCGCACTTGTTTAATTTTTAATATTACTCGTATTTTTGAAATGAGATTCTTTTATTTTTTTATATTCTTTATATTTTTACGATTTTTGTTAAAAACATATAAACACGTGTGTAAGGTATGCAATTAAACCCTTAAGCATACCATATGGAGGAATAAAAGTTTTGATGCAGGCAATCAGGTTTCGAAGCGAATAACAACTAACTAGTGGTCGCCCAGTGGTCGAAATTCGACCTAATCTATAATAATTGACAGCATTGTCAACATTATAAAAATATGATAGCGCATAACATGGTGAGCATATGCAGCAGTCATCAGACCTGATCTGTGATAATAAATTTCGATAAAAAATTCGTTGCAAGATCTGTATTTAAGACCGTGTTGACAACAGACTTTGACAATAAACAAAATTTGTGTATTATATTATGTCATTGTACATATTATGTGTGTGTGCCGTAGTGTGTGTAGTGTTTTTTTTTAAATATAAATTTAATGTATTTTTTGAGCATTATTATCTATACATATAATAAATCTGTTGAAACCTACGTTTTATTAATACACTATATGTCATCAAGAATAAATTTTACTAGCGCGATTTATTTTCAATCAGCGCCATTTCTTATAAGCTTTTTTTGTACGCGTATCACGTAAAAAGTACAAAATCAATGTAAATAACTTTAATACATAAAAATTAAACATAACTCACAGTAACATTTAGTTTTTGTTTCATTATAATTAAATTTAAAAATAAATATTTAAGAAAATATAAATAGGTACCTACATGCAACGCCATCTGGTCTAACGGATCTTAAAAAGTCATAAAACTTATTATTGACTTATTATTTTATTAAACTTAAAAGTTTACTAAATATGTCGGATAGAAATAGAAATCGTTTTAATATTTTAGATAAACATCATTTTCAATTAATATACTATTTATTATGTTAAATTATGTTAAATGTCACTAAATATAAAAACAATATTCTACTGTTTTACGATAGATGGCGCAGTATACGTAATTTAATTTTTTGAATCGCGCTATCCAAAACTTTGGCCAAAAGAATGACCCTCGTCCGTATTTAAAGAAACGCTCTTGCATTTAGTACCTTAGTGTACTAAGCTCTTGGTTGTTTGTTTGTTAGTAAAATATTTGGTCGTTCGTTATTTGTTTGTTGATTGTATGAAGTTAGATGGCTATAGCTATTTAAGTTGTAATCTATATATATATATATATATATATATATATATATATATATATATATATATATATATATATATATATCGAAAATCTGCTTCCAATCCAATCTTTCGAAAATCTGCTTGAAACTTATGTCCCCAATGCCGATCACACCATAATCATGGGCGATTTTAATACTTGCTTGATTAAAGATGACTCTCGCGCTAAACAACTTAAACACATAATCACCAGCTCAAATCTTTCTCTTCTCCGAACTAATCCAACGCACTTTTTTCCTAATTGCTCACCTTCACTCCTTGACCTCATGATCGTCTCTTCCCCAGATCTTGCTTGCTTGCACGGCCAACTCTCAGCAGAAGCATTTTCATACCATGACCTGGTTTATTTATCCTATAAGATCCGACCTCCAAAAATGAAGCCAACAGTCAAAATGCGCCGATCGTTCAAAAATTTCAATAAGACTAATTTCACGACTGATTTGAATACTATTGACTGGAACCCAGTTATGAGTGCTGATTCTATTAATGAGAAAGTAACCATCTTTAACTCCCTAATAATTGATCTTTTTGACAAACACGCTCCACTAAGACCCATAAAATTAAAGCACCTTCCAGCGCCCTGGCTTACTGAGGACCTCAAAAAGATGATGACCAAACGGAATGCTGCGAAATCTAAATACAAACTACAACCAACTGAACTAAACCGCGATAAATATAGGCGCTTGCGTAATAAATGTAATAGGATGTGCAGGGACGCTCAAAGGCAGTATATACATTTGTCCGTGGATGGAAAGAGCTCGTCGGAGGTTTGGAGATTTCTTCAGTCACTTGGGATCGGACGGCTTAAAAAGGAAACCTCCCTTAATATTGATCCAAACGTCCTCAACAACCACTTTTCCAACTCTTCTATTCCGAATCCTGTTAAAGCACAAACTGTTTCTTTTCTCAAGGCACGAACCAAACCCAACTATCCATCATTTAAATTTGATCAAATAACGTCATCAGACATCAAGAGACATGCATCAGCCATCTCATCTGATGCCACTGGCTGTGACGGCATTAGTAGGAAAATGGCAATATTGGTGTTGGAAGAGATTATGCCTATAATATGTCACATCTTCAATTTCTCTCTTACTTCAAAAACCTTCCCTAATGTTTGGCACCTTGCCGATGTCATACCAATCCCTAAACTCTCCAATCCTTCATCACCTTCACACTATCGCCCTATATCTATACTTCCTTTTCTATCTAAAATCCTTGAACGTATCATTAATTTTCAGCTTACCTTATTTCTAACTAGAAATAATATCCTGAGCCCCTTCCAATCTGGTTTTCGACCTGGTCATAGCACTGTGACGGCACTTGCAAAGGTCTTTGACGACATTCGGTTTGGAATGGATCAGAAACAAGTAACCATATTAGCGTTACTTGATTTCAGCAACGCATTTAACACCGTTGATTACGATATACTCCTTGCTATTCTTGAGTCAATTAATGCCTCCGCTGAAGTCATAGACTGGTTCCATTCTTATCTGTTTGGTCGTCAACAGCGCATTTGCGTCGGAGACTCTCACTCCTTGTACTGCCGTCTCAGTGCTGGGGTTCCCCAGGGTAGCGTACTCTCTCCGCTCCTATTCTCTATTTTTATAAACACTGTCACTGAACTTCTTACCATCTCCTTTCATCTTTACGCTGATGACTTGCAGGTCTATCTGACAACGCCTGTTGAGAAGATCGTAGAAGCTATAAACATATTCAACTCTAACCTGACCACTATAACCAACTGGAGTCAATCGTTCGGATTGTCAGTCAATTCCAGCAAGTCACAGCTCTCCATCTTAGGTACTTCTAAACAACTGACAAAAATTGCTCGCTATAACCTGCCCGATATCATATTCGATGGCTCCGTCTTATGTAACTCCAACGTGATCAAGAACCTAGGGGTTATTGTTGACAGCTCTTTCTCTTGGCGTCCGCAAGTCGCTGAAATTAGTCGTAAGGTCTTTGCAACTTTCCATTCACTTAAACGATGGAAAATTTTTCTACCAATTAAGACTAAAATATCATTAGTCAATAGTCTTATGATGCCAATCATAGATTATGCGGATACATGCTACCCAGACTTATCGGAAGAACTTGTCAACAAACTCGATCGCCTCCAAAATCTGTGTATACGTTACATATTCGGTCTGAAGAAGTTTGATCATGTTTCTGAATATCGCACTAAGCTCGGATGGCTTCCAATAAAACATCGACGTAATCTTCATATTCTGTCTCTACTCTACGCAACCCTTTTCTGTCCTACTTCACCGCTATACCTTAAAGAACGTTTTTCCCTCCTTGGCAACCCTTCTCTTCACCTTTGCCTTCGCTCTCAAAACGATAACAAACTAAGTGTGCCAGTATGCAACTCTAGTTCATACTCTAAGTCATTCACTGTAAGAGCTGTTAAGCTATGGAACGCACTACCATCTGTAATTCGCCAATCTCCGTCTATATCAGTCTTTAAAAGCCGCGTAAAGAACTTCTACTTAACTTTGACTTAAACGTCACGTCTATGGTATCTTATTTTCTTTGCATGTCCGTAACTACCTATTCTGTATCGTGAATACTTGTGCGTCTGTTAGCACATATCTATCTACTCGTTTAAGTATTGTGTATTTATATGTTTATGTATCTACATTTATGTTCTTCAATTTATGTATATTTATATGTATGTATGTGTGTGTATATGTATGTATGTATGTATGTATGTATATATGTATATATGTATGTATGTGTGTGTATGTGTATGTATATATGTATGTATGTATATGTATTTATATATAGATATATATGAAAGTATAACAGAATTTTGTTACCGATGCGCAAGCCCGTTACAATGCAAGCTTCTTTCTGATGGGTTGTCTGGAAGAGATCACTATTTAGTGATAAGACCGCCCATTGCACTCTTTATATCTAGTATTAAGGTTTGTAAACTAACTTAATGTGCAATAAAGTTATTTATTATTATTATATATATATATATATATATATATATATATATATATATATATATATATATATATATATATATATATATATATATATATATATAAGTTGTGTTAGTTACACCGTTTATAACTCGAGAACGAGTGGACCGATTTTTATGATTTTTGTGTTTTTGGATTTGTCTTCGTCGGGAATAATACTTATTAAAATATGATGTTCATCAATGAAAAAATAATTAATAAAAAAATCAGTTCAAATTTTTCATCCGTACTTTCTACACATATAATAAATCTGTTAACGAGTCCGTTTTATAATCTAAATTTATAAAAGCGAAAGGTCACTCACTCACTCACTCATCACGATATTTCTGGAACAATAAGACCTAGAGACTTGAAATTTGGTAGAAATATTCCTTTTGCCGAGTAGAGATCAGCTAAGAACGTATTTTACGAAATTCTACCCCTAAAGGGGTGAAAAAAGGGGGCAAACTTTGTATGGGACAACGTGATTCCTTGGTCCAATCTACTTCAAATTTTGCATAAATATTCTTTAACAGAATTGATTGAAGTCGTGTTTCGTATTTTATCAAAATTCATCCCCTAACGGGGTTAAAAGGGTGAAATCTTATTTGCTTTGTAGTTGATATCAATACTCCTTAGTACTTTTTATTTAAATTACATTTTATTTTGACACGTGTTTGACAACTCAATCCGTCTATTATAAAATATTTTCCAGTATCGACGTAGGTGTAGGTGATAAAAAAAATAAAAATAAATTTTTGAAATTTTAGTTTAATACCCGTGCGAAGTCGGGACGGGCCGCTAGTAAAAAATTTTAGCATTCTGCACTTCTTCTTCACATAAATTTTAACTGTGCCAAATTTCATACTTCTCCGTCCGCGTAATTTTCGTAAAAAGGGGTAAAAAGTTTTCTCTTCACGTATTAATATATAGATTAAATATATTCAGTGGGTAATATAATTATATTGAATTTGATATTTATCATATTTTCAAACTGATTAATAAAAAAGTTATTAAGCTTCTTTTGAATTAGTTATTAAACGAACATAATATACCGTATTCTATAACATTCGTGTCACAGAAGCTAATCATTAACTTCATAAAGGTAGCCTTTAAACAGTATTTTTGTTCTATAAATCAATAACTTTTATGACATTCTGTTGAAACATCTGGTTCTGTCAACCGTTCTGTTGTAGTAGTTTATGCCATCGGTTAAAAAATCGATTGCATTTTATATTCGAGGATATTGCTATTCCTTTACTATGAATCAAAATCATGTGGATGTGATATGTATGGTATATATTTGTATTTGTATAAATAGTTCTTTCCGGTCTGAGAGTATATCCTTGTGGGCCTCCCCATCGTGCCTCGGAGAGCACGTAAAGCCGTCGGTCCCGGTTATTATCATGAACACCCGATAGCGATTTCGAACTTGTTCGTTACTCATGGTTAGAAAATTATCCACTAACCTTCAGTGAAGTAGCGTGCTAGAACAAGCTCCACCCCTTCTCACATAAATTTATAAAGCTTAGAAGAATAAGAATTAAGAAATTTATAAAGAAGAGGCCTTTGTTTAGCAGTGGGACGCTTACAAGCTGATTCAGGCAGTTGAAACGACAGGTTTTCTTCGTGTAACTGCAGATTGAAGTCAATGATTTACAAAAACCAATACTAATTGTTTAGTGAACAGAGGCGTTCATAAACGTTTTCAGCAATTTTTGCAATATCCCATGGTATTATTATTTATATTATTTGGCTTACGTTACGTAAGTCCAATGTTCTTACGATCGTAACTTTTCACCATCAGCAGGGCTGAATTTAGAGGTGTTGAGGCCCCGGGGCAACAAAGGATTGGAGGGACAAAAAAAGGGCATCGATTATCCATATTCCTAAAAAAAAATGAAGTCTCTATTGTGGAGGCCCCTCTTTTGTGGAGGCCCGGGGCAGTTGCCCCGGTTGCCCTCCTAATCCCCCCTAAATCCGGCCCTGACCATCAGTTTGTTATTTGATAGTCAGCATAATGCGGGACGTACAGATAAATAGCCGTAGTGTTAAGATTAATGTATACTACACATGTGATTAACATTGCGAATTAGAACGATCCTGGGCTAAATCGAATTATGTTAATTGAGAGCAAGATGACCTGAACATCGTTGCTTGTAAGACATCTGCTCTGTTCCTTATTTAATATAAATGTAGTATTATATCAAATTGTAAGTACCAATAGAAAAATATTTATATTTTAAACGTCATGAAATTATTTTTTAACCTAAATTTCATCTTTAACTGCGTCTCAAAAAATATTTTAAGTCAGATTATTCAGGTATATTATTCAGGAAGTTTGTTGTTAAGCTATAATACACTTTACGACAGGGAATAAAATAGGACTAATGAGAAAAATTTGCCATCGGTTAAAAAGAAGATCATTAACTTAATAAAGGTAGCTTTTAAACAGTATTGTTGTTCTGTAAATCAATCGCTTATCAATAACTTTTATGACATTCTGTTGAAACATCTGGTTCTGTCAACCGTTCTGGTGTAGTAGTATATGCCATCGGTTAAAAAATCGATTGCATTTTATATTCGAGGATATTGCTATTCCTTTATTATGAATCAAAATCATGTGGGTGTGATATGTACATGTACATTGATCATAAAGTATACGTGTTTCTCATATTGGTTCGGGTTTAAGCATAATGGCGCCAAGGGTAGCCGACGTGAACTACGTGACGAAACCTCGAATGTCTCAAATACGCGCTCGTTACCCGCCGCTTTCGATAAATCGAACGTTGACAAGATTTGACAGTTTTGCAGAAAATCGCTCGATAAAAGATTACACAGCTTCTATTTGTTTGAATAAGCTGCATTCTGAATGTCTGATTTTTGACAGATACACAGAGCTTATTTATTGACAATCATAAACTGGTTATAAGTAACGAATAATAATTATTTCCATAATAAGAGCTTTGCTGCTTAGTTTTACCCGCGTTAGTCTCGAATTTGTGGAAATTTCGATTTTTTTAAATCTGTTTTAATTAAAAGGGTAGCTACATAAGGCCTTTTTAGAACTTCAATTATCTATATACCAAGTTTCATACCATACGGTTCAGTAGTTTCAGCGTTTATGCATCCAGAATTAAAACTTGCAAGTTTATATTATTTATAACAGATAAAAACCACTATTATATCAAATTAAGCACCATATTTTATATTTACATTAAAAAGTAACAATAATAAAATAATAATAGGTTTTTTTATTGGACACAAGCATATATTATACAATAAAAATATTTCCATGACTTTCTATAAATTGAGGTACACAAAGACATTGTGTTAAAATAATAACATAGTATTGTCTATGAAGTAAATGTAAGCCCGTGTCAGCTTCACGTTGAAACTATTTAATGGAATTTAATTAGGGATGTATTGGTTAGTCGTCGACTGTTGGCGAAAGCCAGTCTATTTGTTTATTTGTCCATACTTGTCGGAAATTATTCGCCAAAAGGGATCGACTTGTCGACTCGTTAACTTAAGCCATATTTCTAAGTTTAAAATAAGAAGGTTGAAATGATTATATCTTATCTACATTAATTATAATAACATTTTTGACGTGATAACGTCTTGTAAATCGATGAATGCCGGCTGCACGTATGAAAAAGCATGATTCATTGAACGTTTACAGGCTGATTAAGTTCAATTCAGTTGTTTGTTTGAACACGTATCGCAGCTAAAGTATTACTAAGTGTAGGTAAAAAAATGGTGTGTGTGTGTGTGTATTAATGTACACGCGTACATACGTATGAAGTGAAACTTTTTATTTTATATCTATATTTTTATTTTTTGAAAAAAAAAAGTGTGTGTTCTTATGTACGCACGTAAGAAGTTATACTTATAATAAGCGATAAAGCGATCAAACGATGCGCCGAGTTAATAGTTAGTGTGCGCCATCTGTTATCAGACCCTGGTAACCATCTAAAACAAAGTACCTACTCGTCAAGACGAATCAAACGAGCCGTAACTCGATGGGGTTGCGTCGTTTCATTACAGAGTTCCTATGGCCACCCTCCACCTCCATCAGACCCTGGTTACCATTGAAAGACAAACTACTCGTCAAGACGATTTAATCGAGCCCGAACTCGATCAGGTTGCGTTCATTGCGAAGTTCCTATGGCCGCCTTCCAGCTCCATCATCAGATCTTGGTAACTCTAAAAACAAAGTACTCGTCAAGACCAATCAAACGAGCCAAAACTCGATGGGGTTGCGTCGTTTCATTATATATAGTACGGAGTTCCGAAATACAGTATAATACCATAATTATATGGCCCGAAAATGTGACGATCGTAGTGTGACGATTTTTGATTTAAACATCTATAAGATTTCTTCTATACGTCGATATAAAAGTTTCACTTCAAAATCAAGACAAAAATAAAAAAATATCCTGAGGTAAATTTAGTCTTTATTTCATCAAAATAGCTGCATTCTATTAAAAGTTATTGTATTTTGAACGACAGTGTTAGAGAAGTATAGGTAAATTAATATATTTAAATTTTAAATGTGATCCAAAAATGGTAAAAAAAAAAACACTTGTGTGAAATATTGTTTTATAGAGTTTGACTAATAATAATTAATATTAATGTTTAAGACTCATTAAACGAAAAAAGAGAAAAAAAGACTATAAAAAGGTCGGATTGCGATTTATTTTTATATTTACAAAATACAACCGTTTGAAGTACGACAATATCATAATAGATGGCGCCTCTGGCGCTTTCTGAATCGCGGTTAGTGTTGTACCGTACTGTAGTAATAGTAAATGTGTGAGTGTAATAAAATTCATGTACGGGTGCTGTGTCGGGCTCATCTATTAATAAATAAAAATAGAATAATGTTTTAAATTAGGAAATTCACATTTTGTTTTCTTTTGTGACTTGAAAAAATAATAAAAACACTTAATTTTTTTATTTAAAAGTTATTTTTTATTTGTATTATATAGATATTTTATAACAATGATTTTAAAATGTATTAATTTATTTAGTGAAATAGCTTATTTCAACATGAATAGATGGATAGTGTGCAAGCCAATTGCAGGTTTTGCATATCATTCTCTATAAAAACACTCGTTGATTTTACAATATAAAACAAAGCAAGGCGAGCTTACGTTAGAGTTCTATTAAGTTAAAAAGTCGAAAAAAAAAGAAGAAGAATAAAGCAAAATAAAAATATATTATAGTAATTTGTGTGTAAAAAAAAACCTCAACTTAGGAGTTAACTGACACTGACGATGAGTCTCGGAGCGGAGAATCGATTTTAGTCAGAACATATTCGCGTCAGTGGAGAATATTTGAGGAATAAAAAAACTAATTAATTAAAACAATATTTAAAACTGTACCGGAGATACGATTATCTTGCGTAACAGTTTCATTAATTTGCTGTATAAATGAATTGTGTAATTTGCTTTTTACCACCGTGAGCGAAATAACAATTGGCACCAACAGACGAACCAGAAACAGCAACGTTTAACATTGGTTATCATATTATTAAATTAATTATGTTATATTAGATAATCCTGATCTACGAATAATTGTGTTAATAAGTAAATAATTGTTTAATTTGTCTTCGAATTAAATTATCCTCTCACAATAATCAATAATAAATTAAAACTATAAAGAAATTGTACATGACGTCACAGTTGGTTTAAAAATATAATAATACTTATAACGTGCGATGCAATGCATTGAATTATAACGAATCGTTTACTTTATAATCTATAGAAAATTTAAGTGCAAAAAAAAAAAAAAAACAAAAAACGTGAATATGTTGTCGTAATTTCACAATTAAAATACCGTACGTAAGGTCTCTTTGATGTATAAGAGAATGATTGGAGCTTAATCTCCAATGCGGGTTGGCGGATAATTTACCTAAGATGAATAACGATCATTATCAGGTGTCTGTGACAACAACCGGGACTGCCATCTTTACGTGCTTTCCGAGGCACGGTGGGGAGGAGATCCATAAGAAGATACATCCAGAGCGGAAACAAATAATAGTACAAATACAAATATCTGCGTCAGCGTCGAGGCCACTAATCGCACCATTACACAAGACCGGTCGTCATAAGATATATTATATAATTATAGTATTTCACTAGTTGAATTTTCATGTATCGTAGCGTCGTGTAGCGATGGTGCGTTTGTAGCTTACGTAATGAAACAGATAAGTAACGATAATAAGCAATAAGTTGATAAGTGAAATTAAATTTTTTAAAAATAATGTTGCTAGCAGTTTATTATTTTTACTTGATGAAAATACTTATAAAGACTATACTATATTATTTCCTCTTGTTGTCTTTTGTATATACATAAAATATATATTATATAACTTAAATATAAATAATATAAATAATACGTAGGCAAATATATAGAAAAATGTTTCTGGTTAACATTAAACTTCTAGATGGCATCTAATATTTGATTTGTCATCTGTCTTATAAATATTGATAGAATGTCATATAAATAATATAAGCGAAATGCATAAACTACAAATATACTTTTTAGTTTTTTCAACAATTCAAACCCAATTATACGCTGATACCATTATTGTACCATTATATCCCTTGAATTAAATTACAATGGCATACTGTTTGTAGTACGTGTTTAGAAAAGCAATATTAGGAAATTGAGTTTGAACAATGAATATAGACAATATTAAAATCTCTTTTCATACAGCAAGAGGGGTTATAAAACCTCTATCGACAGATATGAATTTTAAGTCTGCAAATCAATTTTGATTTTATAGCTTCATTTTACCGGGAATTGTGAATTTTATTGATGGGTATATAAAAATCTCAAACGATTGAGGTATTAGATACACGTCAACCGCACGAACGCGAGTACGACGCGTAAAAGTTTGATGACACATTTGGATTGAATCTTACTGTTCTACCTTACACTCTTATTGTATTCCTTTTAAGCTTCATTTCTTTGCTATTGGATTTATACATGACATAAGAATTTTAAAGAAATAATTGTCTTATAATGTGTAGAAAAACGTAATTCATTTGTAATTATATTCTTACTACCATAATATGATTTAATAGTCAACTGATTAGATTAATTATTTTAATGCAGATAATTAGCTGACTCGTGCATTACATAGGTTACTCGATAAGTTTTGAGATGCTCGTAAATTTAAAACGGAACGCATCTGTATTATATATGTTTAAAAAAGCAAATTTATTTAAAAATAGAATGCAAGTAGCCAGGTTGCTCTGGTTTAAAAAATTCTAATGTTGGAGTTATTTAACTACGACGATTCCTGCGTTTTCTTTGCAACGATGGAGCTTAACTGCGCACATTTGCGTGCTATGATATTTTATGGTTTTAAATTTGGTTTAACTGAAAAACTTAACCTTCAACGATTAAAATTAGCGTTAGTTGTTTTCTTGAGTTTGTCCCATCTCGAGCAACAGTTTTTAGATGGTTCAGTGAATTGAATAGGTGTAAAACAAACCTCGAAGTTAACCATAGAAGTGATCGCCCACAAACGGCAGTAACTGCAGAAAATGTGTGGACTACTGAAATTATGGTGCGAAAAGACCCACGAATTACTTACATCGAGAAGATTCTTGGCGTTAGTTTGGGGAGCGTTAACATTATTTTATTTCAGCATCTTGGAGTGAGGAAGCTTTGTTGTCGTTGGATCTTATGTTTGCTCTCACACAGAAAAACGGGCCCGTGTCGTTTGGTGCCGTGAAATGAGTATACGATTTGAAAACGGAACGTCAAGACGTGTTTCGGAAATTATCAGAGGAGATCAAACGTGGATTTATCAATATGATCCGGAAAATATGAATATGTGTCGACAAAAATAATGGAAAATCATAGATCTGTTAACTTGAAATGGTACATAAAAGTAGAGAGATGGTAGAGAATGAAGGAGAGACTTTCGAAAAAATATAAAAGTAAATATTGTTAATATCTTGTATAGTTTTTTTTGTCTCAAAACTTTTCGTGTGACCTGTTTTTAAACATTCAAATCCTTTACTTATTGCTTTGAAAGTTAGCAATACCTTTTTATTTTCTTAACTATTTACTGAATTGTTTATTAATTTTTAATTATGTGAATTTAAAACAAATGTAATCATTTCAAAAATTACCTTCTTTAAAAAAATTCATCTGTACTTAATTCTCTAATTAATATACACCATGCTTTTACAAAATATCGTACTTTATTGAATTGAAAAAAAAAGATCGTTCAAAATTCTCATGACATATTCATGGGCACGTACTCGTATATTTGAAATATCACTCGGAGTAACAGGTGTAACAGTTACGACCCGACTAGTTCGACTTTTTATTCCTCTCATTTCTCTTCATAAGATTCATAAGGTTCATTAGATCGTTGAACTTTCCCCTTGTACTAAAGAAATAGTAGTAGTATAAGTGAAATAAATTCGTCGGTTACTTATTTTATTTCTTTCTTTAGTGTGCTGTACTCTATATATATATATATATATATATATACTGTTATATTACTGTAGCTACTGCTACAGTAATATTTAATGCTACAATGAGTAAAAGATAAAGATTGAGCACCAGGAGTTGAATGTCTTTTTATCAATTTATAGTGATCCCAGACAGCAGTAAGTATAATTAAAAATGGCAGGTGTTTTAAAATATAATTATAATACTATGTAAGCTTAATTTTATAGTAAAATGTAGGTATATGTGAGAGTATTACACTATCCATTGGCATCTGCAGGGGAAGATTTTTTTAGGAAAAGCAAAATATGTGCCAAGGAACACTCAGAATAGGATCACTAAAAAAGCGAATATCATGTAGTATTTAAAATCTATATTACGTGTATAAAGAAAGTCAAACTTCACTTATATAGGTGTAATACAAATATAAGTTTAGAGGTGTTTGAGGATTGAACAACATACTGTACAGATGGGAAACTATGAGTATATATTCCGGCAAAATCGATAGGTAACTTGAGCTTTGGTACAAATTGAGAGAAATATATTATATTTCTGTAAATCAAACATGAAACTGATAGCTATGTAGATTTTGGAGACGCTCATTAGTTGGTCCTAAATTAAATCCAGATATATATTGTCTTTGTTTCTTGCATTTATGTTTGAAACTCATTGATATTCAAGTATTACACTTATCTATCAAATACACTTTTATATGAAGTTTCAGTCTTTTTGAATAATTAATATCGAATGTCTAAAGCGATAAATTAATAATGAAGTAGAATTTAAAATAATCCTAAAGAGTTTTTACAAATGAAGCCTTTTTAATAATCGAAGCGGGAATCAGTCAGTCTTAATTTATTACTCAGAGATCAAAGATAGTTAATGCCGAGGATTTCTATCGAACTATTAAAGATTTTGTATTTAACGAAATGAAACGTTTAATCTAGATCTTTTGAAATTTCATTTAACTATTATTTTTTAAGACTATAGAGTTTTCTTTGTTATAAATATATTAACTTCACTATCATTAAATTAAAATTAAATTTTCTTTTAATTAACCTGTAATTGAAATACGCATTAAGTAAATGATATGGTAGGTGAAGAATTACGTGACAAAATGGAACGTAACTGTATAATAACAGAGTTATTATGGAGCTACCACCCATGTGAAATACAGAGTCTGTTGAGAAAAATCAAAGAACTATTTTTACTGTTTTAAAATTTGTCCTAACTAATGAATAACATAATTATTTATTTAGAACTCCTGCGTAAACCAGTGATAACATTTATCATTTATATAATCTTGTATTGAATAATATTCTTTAAATCCTATTAATATAATAAATGCGAAAGTTTGTCTGTATGTTTGTTACTCTTTCACGTAAAAACTACCGAACGGATTATATGAAACTTTATACTAACATAGCTTATACATCAGAATAAAACATAGGCTATAATTTATAAAGATTTTGTGTAATTTGGCACTAATATAACATATTTTAATAAATATCACGCTAAAACGCGTAAGTGCTTCCAATTCCATGGCGCTTACGATCTTCTTTTCGCGCGAATTTGATTGGCTAGAACGGAGCGCCATTAAACGAATGAAGTAGGAAGATGATGTATTTAATGAGTAGGGATGTTCACGTAAAAAAAGTATCGATATTTTTATTAATAAAATATGTATTTGGTTTGAAAACTATATCAATTGTTTTTTCAATCCGATATATGGGATAAATATATCGATACTTATCGATAAATATATCGATAAGCATCGAATGAAATATACCGATAATTATCGGATGAAATATATTGATATGTTTCGATATATCGCTAATTCGATTTTATTATTTACGATTAGTAACAGCAGGCATAATTATTATTTATAGTCAGTATATTTTATGTAGAAATATAGATTATTCTTGACCAAACATCAAATGATACATTTTGGTAAGTGCTTATATATTCATCCATTTTTAGGTACGCTTTGCTTTCTCTTAGGAATCTTTTAGTACATCCAATAATAAGTCTCTAACCTCAATTTATTCTAATTTTTGTATTAGGATTGGGAAAGAAACGGTATCAAATGCTTTTTTTAGTTCAAGAAATATCATTATACACTTGTTTTCCCTATCGAGTTTATCTGTTATCAGTGACATGAGAGTAGAAACAGCGTCCTCAGTACCTAGATATACATTGCTTAAAACCATATGGGAAGATAATATTATGTTGAATTTATTTATGTACGAGTAGCTTAGTAGTCTGATATCGATAAGTTTTTCTAAGACTTAGATATGGAAGGTAAAACAGATATATACCTATAGTTATTGACATCATCTCAATTCCAATTTTTATACACAGGGTTAATAATGGCTTGTTTCAGTAATGCTGGAAACACATAGTTTTTGAAACATAGAATAGCAAAATGTATTATTTTGGGAATAGGTTCAGTTCTGGATTGCTTGTTCTTCTGGATTGCTTTAATAATTTAGTAGGAATTTTATCCTAGCAAGGGGTTTTTAGGCTCATCATAATACTATTGACTTCAAGTGAGTATCAAGTAGTAGAAAATAATTGGGTCGCTGTTTGGTCGGTATATTACGGGTAATATTTGAAGAGCTAATTGCTTTCCAATATTTGTAAAGTAGTTATATATTAAATTAATTGAAGTACTAGGAGCTTTCGCGTATAACAAATCAAGAATATGGTTTCTCAATTTATTTAAATTGGTAAAATTTTTATGAAATTCCAGAGTAATTTATTATTATGTACAGATTTATCTACTAGTTATCTTTCATATTTTTAATAAAACCATAAAAAATTTGCTGTAAAGGGCAATTACATGTTATTTTTAAAATTTTCGTCATGTGGTGACCTTCAGCACTTTCTTGTAATTTATGCCGATACTTATACAGCACAAAGCATCCTGAGTAATCCATGATTTTATAAAATCTACTGTTTAGAATTTTCATAATAAATTCTATTCTTTTTAAAGCTTCTATTAGCGTTTGTATAAACAGATTAGTGAGTATTTTGGTTTGAAAAAGCCTAACTGCTTACAGCAGTATCGATCTTTACTCAGAATTCAATACCTTTCCCATCTTCAAAATTTCTGTATATAGCATATTATTGCAGTTTAAACTTTGTGAGAGGTTCGTCACTATTTCAACAAGATCTTCTTTGGTTTCGGAGCTAGTCTTTGGTAAAATTTTAGTACAACATTGGTTTACCAACTTCCAATATCTGTATGTTTTTAACGCTGTCCAAGGATTTTAATATATTTCTTGCCTTCCTTTCACTGATGCTCAATTTATATTGATTTTTAAATTCTTCATTTTGTGCAGTTGAATTTGCAATCAATGACTCAATACAATAATTTGTTTGCTTAATTTCCTTTAGATTTGACGTTTGCTTTCAAAGAAAACTGTTATCATTCTTTTCAAATCCTCTCTAAAGTCGTTACACTTTTTGGAAATAGAATCATCCATCTCCTCTTTGATTCTCTTCATTCTATTATATTTATATCGCTTGGCGGTCACTTCCCAATAGGTTCATTTCGGTATCCGAAACCGATTCATTCATTGACGAATTCATAGGTACTAAGACAATAAAAGATCTGTAGAAGCTACCTAAAATTGCTGTTGTCAAAAGCCACACAAAGACAGTGACTCCATCACCAGCAGCTTATAATGTGGGGATGTGGTAACTCACCTAGTCGTGTTACATTGGGGCATGGCTAAATCACATAGATGGAGTTACTGTGCAAAAAGGCAAACTTGATAGTAAATATTTTTACATTTCTCTGGGAGATCCGGCTACTAGAGCCGGAAGAAGTGCTACGCGTGTAGTGGCTTGAACAGTCTTCAGGTTCAATTTTATGTTTTAAATCTTCTATGATTTTGTGCACTGTTAATTATTTTGTTTATTATTTCAAAACTAAATTTAAGAAGAGTACTGTAAGCGTCTACACCTTATGGCGATCCGAAAGGAAGAGGATATATATTCTTCTAAATAGAATTTCAGTCCGTATTGGTCTGAAGCTAAGGTTTTGAATTACGGAAAACATTATCAGTTTGAGTGGTGTTACTCAAGTTGGTCTGGAATATAATATTGTGTTAAATAAAATGATTTAAACGGCTGTAACATTTCTAGATTGAAATCACTAGACTAGTATTTAATACTTTTACATAATCTTTTTAAACGTTCTTTATAACTGTCTCAAATAATTTAAAATCACTTATAGGTGAAGCTTTTTCTTGCAAGTAGTTATTTTTTTATCAATTTGCAAAAATAATCAACGTATATTTAGATAAACAACCTAGATAATTATTTGAAAAAAAAAATGTTAATAAATATAACGTTTTTGAATTAGCATTAATTTTCAAAAGTAATGAATAATAAAAATCTTATAATGGCAAGGGTAGTATATCATAACTCGGTAATTAATGTATACATAATGTTGAAAACGTAAGATTTGTGCAACAATTTTGTTGAGAGTTGGTCATCGCATTTTATAAATGAAGACACAAAACATGAAACAAAGAAATAATATTTTATGATTCCATTTAAAATTAAAAGTAATCGAACTTGTATATGAAATAACAGAAACAATATCATTATTATGATTTCTTAAATATGTAAAAACTGTTGCGATTTTGAATGTGCATCTGACAGCCTGCGGGTCTGTTATGACCAACAGTATGTAATTTATTTATAGTGAAATTAATAATGAAACGACCTGAATATTATGAATGAAATATTTAAATATTATAATTGAATTTTAATTTTTTATTCAAATTAATAACCATGAAATTTCAAAATGGTAGGCACACATCATATATGGCGTCAGCAGCTACAAGGAATATGTTCATTTATATAAGCACGAAATTTTTTCGTTAATTAATATTTAAATTTTGAGGTTATATAAAGAAGGCTATATTTTAAAATTGCAAGGGTGTAAAACTATATAAAGAGCCGACTGAATGTATTAATTACCCTTAGGCGCCTTTAGCCGCGTTAAAAATAGCATCGGTGCCAACAGAATGAGGCCGGTGGACAACTTTAATAGAATAAGTATGAGTTATTGACTATGACGGCGGCTTCTAGTTATTAGTTAAGTTAGTTAAACCTATTTAAAACTAGTATTTTACGTGACTTAACACTTTAAATTTTTTATTTATTTATCTGCTTTAGACAAATTAGGTACATAAATATTTTTTAAGTATTTTGATTATGTCGTTTCTAATTTAATTAAAGTAACATCTAATTACGAGTACAGTCTCTATAAAAAAGGGGTTAATTAATATTTTGATTTTATTCAGAAAAAAAATATCATTTATAATTACCTATTTCAAAAATAGGTAATTATAAATAATACAAACTAAATAATTACAAAAGCTTTGTTATTCTAATTGTAATATATTATAATAAACAATGATATTATAATATAATTAAAGTAGTAATAAGTGATCGATTTAGTTAAATAACTGAATAATAATTCTTAATTACCAAGCAGATAAAATATTCAAATAAAAATTGTCAACCTACTTACTTAAGTTAAGTAATAACAATTAAAAAATCGTTAACATCTGTGAGCGCCTTTGCTTCGTCTATGTATATTAGGATGTGCCAAAAAATGACGATTTTTTTTATTTCAGCCCAAAATATCTCAGAAGATGTTCCAACAAAGCTCCTGTTAAAAGCGGGGCTCCAATTTCCAATTCATAGAGGTTCTCCATCGAACTTAAAGTTTTTCCGTTTAAGTACCATGGGAAACATAATTTTTTTATTACTTTTTGTCCTGCAAACTCTGATAAAATTATTTTTTAAAAAATCGCATAAGTGGAGGTTTTTATTATTAAAATTTGGTACAAAAAATTCTCTCGAGTCGAATTTCTATCTTCAATCTTGATTTGTTATATAGCTTTGAAATTCAAATAACAGGAGCTTTGTTGGGACATCTTATGAGATATTTTGGGCTGAGAGCTAAAAAAAATATTTCGTCGTTTTTGTATATACCCAAACATATATACATAATACAAACCGCCAGATTTATTTTTATTAATTTAAATGTATCGTTACAAATGCACAAAAAAGCAACAACTATTATCTCGCACTATTAACTAAAATTCATTAATATTAAAATACATTGTCTTATCTAATATCTTTAAACGAGCAATTCTAGTATATATATATATCTGAATCTCGGAAACGGTTCCAACGATTTTCATGAAATTTAGTATGCTAGGGATTATTTTTAGAAAATGTCATTTAATCCCTTTTTTTACGCAATAAAAAAATATCATTAGAATACGAAGGTCAGTAAATCCGAGTTCGAATCCAGGTGTCCACAGACCAATTTTTTTTCCTTTTTTTTCAAGTTTCTTCTTTTGTGAGAAAAACTATTATAGAGAGCTCTTTTTATTTTTTATTTAAATAACCAGTTCATATTATTTTTAGTATTATGTCGGTAAGATCGAAAATATTATTTATGTTTCATCAGTATGTAATGTATCTAAATATAATTTAACCGAGCAAAGCTCGGTCATCCAGGTTGCTATTTGTATGTAAGTACGGCAAATTGATATAAAATATTAAAATATATTGCGAATACATGGAATATAACTACAATCAGTTATATTCCATGTATTCACACTAAAACAAAGAGCTGGCAAATGCTACGTGCGGATGGGTGCACTGTAACTAAAAATCGATATTTTTAGTACAGTATTACCGTGTACTATTTGAAACACATACTTAGTTGTACCTGCAGCAATATCTGCAATACATTAGGCAAATGCACTTATAGTTTCCTTTCTTAGTTCACTGTTAGAGTGTATCCCTCTAATTTAATTTACAGCCGTCTGCCTAGTTATAGCTTTGTCATAGTTAGAAACTATATTACGAGTATACTCGTAACTTGGTAAAAACATTTTGTTGTTCGTAACTGCTGTAATATGATTTGTTGTTGATTTTGGCTAAATCAGATAGTATACATTATTATCTTTTGCAGTATATCTTTATTTACACACATTAAACACTCTCACGTAACATTAACACACAAAAACAACCAAACACACGCACACAGACTCAGAAGTGGTAACTTTGTTACAATGTACAAATTATTTTAAGATAATAGCAGACTGATATATATATATATATATATATATATTTATATATATATATATATATATATATATATATATATATATATATATATATTTATATATATATATATATATATATATATATATATATATATATATATATATATATATATATAATATTGTCCACCAAAACAGAATATTACAAAACATGTGATCATAAAAAAGAATGCCACGGTACAAATGGCGGCCTTATTGTTAAAAAGCGATATCTTCCAGGCAACTTTTGGGTAGAGGAAATAGTTATGTATTGGTATAGGTGTACAAATATTATATATAATGTACAATATAGGCATACTACTTGCATACACAAACAAATAGTTACATACATACATACATACACATACATATATACATAAATACATACATACATTTACTAATTACTGAATCTTCAAAAAAGTAGTTCGTAATAGTTTTCAATGCGTGAACTCTTTCACTCTCTTTGCATATACACATTTAAACTAGTTGCTCACAACTTATGTTTTACACAAATTTTGACAATTAATTTAGTTTAATTAGATTAGTAGAAAGCCACGATTGCATACAAGAGCTATGTGTAAGTTATGACATCACCAAAATACACACAGAGAACGAAAACCAACGTCCAGTACTTTGTGTACGTATTAAATTAAGTTTTCTGTAAATTAATTTGTTACCCTTGGTTTCAGGCAAATCAAATACTTGAGATTTGAAAATTGTAGAGCGTTTTGTTTTAAAATTACTTTTAATTGAATGACATTTAAAAGTAATCCTTTCGTACATAATATTACAAAACTTTTCTTATGTAGTTTTTGACTATAGCTGACCACCGTTCTGGTGTAGTGGTGCGTGTTATCACAGTCGGTTACGAGATCGATTCTCGCTTGGGGCAGATAATTGTATTTGTACAAATCTGGGTGTATATCCTGGTGGGTGCAAAGCCGAACGTGAATTCGTCGGTCCGGGTTGTTATCATAGACACCTGATAGCTTTCGTTGCTCATGGTAGGGAAATTATCCGTCAATCCGCAGTGGAGAACCGTGATATATTAAGCTCCAACCCGTCTCCTATGACGATCAGAGGCTATTGGTCAGCAGTGGAACGTTTACAGGCTGATTTAGTACAGTATTATTACAAAACTTGTTTAATAGTTATTAGTTAAAAAAAAAACTTAGTAAAAATTAAAACCGGTTATGTTTACATCATCAATTTTCTGCTATAAGAAACGTACTTCCATGGATAAATAAGAGTATAGTATATATTATACATAGTATAGCATGCAATTATTATACAACACCTTTACGATTGTTCGAATTTCTTCTACAATTCATAATTGCGAGCTTAAATGAATAGCGTAGAGCCTTTTAAAATTAAAAGCGAAGTGAAACTTGAGCGTGTAGCCAGGTTACTATCCTTGTAACCGCATACATTCTAGAGAAGGATCAATCAAAGACTCTCTTTCACCTAAATATAAACAAAAAATCTTCTTGGTCATTTAGATGAGTAAAATAATATTTTATCTTGAAATATACGGTTGAGACAAAATTGAAACGATATTCAGAAAACTTCCAGAGCAGTATTTTTCGCAGTCTGATGATGTAAAATGAGTGAAGTTGGAGTACATTAGGTCGTATTTTATATGAATTGATTTAAAACGAACTATATTATGGGTACAACGCGGCATTGGAGCGAAAGGAGGCAGAAGAAGCGTGTCTGTGAATTGAATCTGAGAACTTACTGACAACTTTCTTCAACTTGCGAAATTTGATTAGCTGAAATTTGATACATGACATCTTTCTACGATGAGTTTTTGATTTTAAATGTTACTATGAAATTAAACAAGATATTTATTTTTTATTTTTATAAAAATATATAGTAAGAAGCATATAAAGCGAAAGGGCTTCGAAATTTTGTATTCACCATCTTAGATTTATATAAAATTATCTTATCAACTAGAGTATCATATTGTTATTCCACATATTTAATGCTACTCAAATGGTTTCTACAAACGGATTAGAATTCGGGGATTAATTCGTTCCGCTACGCTATTCCAAGGTGGGAGTAACATGTATGTATATGACTCGTAATGTTGCCTGTGATGCAGATTTGCTCGCGATATTAAATTTCTCCATATTTCAGGAAATGAATTGTAAATACAATTTTAGTTTAAAAACTTTAGATTACTTTTTGATTTTATATCTGATATTATATTTATTAAAGATCTTACTAGTCATTTTAATTTCATTATTTCAAATCAATGTATTTATAAAAATTCCAACCATGAAAATTTAAAGAAGTATAGAGATGATCGTCGTGACATCGAACGCAAGACAAAGGACACGCAGGACAAGACATGCCCTTTATTAACTTAGTAACTTCGAAGAAAATCAAGTTAAGTACGTTCGTACTAATTACTAAACGACTCGACATTTTGTTTCTCCCCAATGAAAAATCTCGCGTTAAGTATATTATAAGATAAAATAAGTGGAACTAATTTTATCCTATTACAACAATTATTTCAACCTATTTTCTAACCTGTGATTTCGTGGCACTAAAAATCAACCCTAGTCTTGAAAAATGTATCAAGATAAAACTTCAACTAGATTTTAAGACAGAACTAGATTTTGTGCAGTTATTTTTGCATAATGCGAACACAGACATGAATGTCTATATATGTATATACATGGAGACAGACTGACAGTTAATATGTATAAATCATATTATACTTTTTTATTTATTTATCTTTAAATCTTAAACACATTATTCTCTAGCAGTCTAGCCCTATTAATAAATTATCGTAAATGAAGAAATATAAAATAACTTGAACATAATTATATTCTTAATATTATTAAAATTCTTTTTTGTCGAATGTCTAAATAAGAACTTCGTCTATTTTTCTTTAATTTTTGACTTTTAAAAATTAAATTATCCAATAATAAATTACAGGATAGTATGTGTATCAGTTATCTATCAACCTTATAAATTAAATATTATTTGTAAGCATTTTTATTCAATTATGAAATACAGTTATAGTATGTGGTGTAGTATGTATCGACTATTTCTACATTTCTACATTTTTGAAATTCATTCTACGGAATTTGAACATTTTATTATAGCTTCCGCAGCAAGAAGCTAATACTTTGCTAAGCAGAGCACGTTTAGATTATATTGTCGATTATTTGTTTCCATTTTGTTATTTGCCGGAGCGAATGGCAGAACTAATTAAATGCCACTATCTTAAGACCACGCTAATGAATGAGTTCTCTGACCTGTTTGTGCAATTTGTAAATAATACTCAAATGAGGCTAATAACGTTTTAAGTTGATATGTTTGTTTAATTAAATAAATTATAAAAGAGTTAGAGCACAAGAATATTATATTAAAACTAGAACAAGAACATTTTCTGCTTAGAATCAAATTATTAAAAAAAGAATCAGGAGAAAACTGAAGATTTTATTATATATTAAATATAAGACAAATTATTTTTAATAATAATTTGACCATATTATTTTAATAAGATTGACATATTATTTTTATAAGATTTGATGCTATGAGTCTTTATAATACAATGATAAATATAATAAAGAACCCCAAAGATTATAATTTTATCTAACAAGTAATTTGGAACCAAATAGCCAGTCCCACTAATCTTTGTTTTAAAGTTTTTGTTTTTGTTAAATTTATATATTAAAAAGACAACAGTTTATTTATTATTATTATAAGATTGATGAAAAATAATTTATTACAGAATTTGTAATGATACAATCATTATAATGTTTGTCACTGTAGTGCTGTTAATGTTAGAAACTACATCAGTATTTTTTGGCATGTAATCATATATTTCTTCCCCCATTTCATCATTCATATATCTATTTCCAAATTCTCCATTACTAAACCTTTGCTTAGTATGATACTTGTTAAAAATAGTTTGATCATGACATGAACTAGGCCATCAAGAACTTTGGAGAAGAAGTCTGGCCTTTTCGCCGAGGCCAGCCTGTCGCTGTTGCCTGCAGATCCGGGACCTTCCAATTAAAGCGGTTGAAGGCTCCCGCAGGGGTTTAGTACGGCATTGCACTCCCAAAGTACCGAGTCCGACATAGGTCTGGGACTGCCGACCTGGGCGTCCTGAATATCATCCTTAATGGATTCCCCTGTGACAAAAAAAGGCCATCAACAAATGTATCCATAATTTTTAGTCTATTGTCAGGCTTTGCTTACTCCACCGAAATCACTGCATAAAATTAAAAGTCCTAGTAATGTAGCAAAATATTGCCGAGTAACAACTCTGTACATACATAAACATTGTATTGGTGAAATGATATAGTTACTGAAAGTTAAATAGTCAATATAAAGAAGTATGTTATGCAAATAATACATTGTAGAAATTGAAAACAGTAACTATACGTACATATTTCATTCTTTATTAACTAATTACTAATAGTTTTTAGGGAATTTTCAATTAATGACAAAATATAAGACACGGTTCTTTACGTAAGGCGATATTAAAGAATCGATAGGTCCTCCATTGGCCTCAAGAAGCTTAGCTGTAATTTCGTTATCCTCCAGGGCCGTGCCTTGTTTAATCCGCTCAAGCGCCGTACTAATCATACCGAATTAAATACCCTCCAAAAAATTGCCTCACAGCGGTACACGTAGATTCTTGGCATTCCGAGTCTCAAGCTTGTGTGCAAGACGAGTATAGCATTCCCTAAAATTTCTCGACTTCTAACCGGATTCGAGGCCAAGAACGATTCTGCCATCCGCTGTTGTAAGCTTGGCAAGAAAGCTCCTCTTAAGTGGCATTTGGAAAACTTTGACACTGTGACAAGGGACAGAATTTCATGATGGCGGATAAAAGACGTAGTATACTCACTCTAAATTACATTAGAACCGAGCGGAACCACTTGACGAAATCTACCATCCAACCTACGCCGCTTTAAATACCATGTGGCTCCGATCAATTCCAACAGGAACTGCAAAATTGATTCGATTCGCTGGAAACCACTAACACGTGGACGAGATGACCGAAAACGTTGTGGAAACGGTACGTACACTGAATCGCAGGCACTTTCCGTCGACGAAATCAATTAAACAGTCCAAACTTTCTCTCGAAACCTTGAACCTGTTGAAGTGAAGGCGCGAGATGCTTCTGCTTCGTTAGGACAAAAGGCATTCTCAAAGGAGAGAAAATTAAATAAACTTGTCGCTCAGTAAAAGTCATGTTTAACATTAATTATTATAGCAAAACTCGTCTAAAGTTATCAAATCGAATTCTAATGCGTGTAGACCGTAAAAGGTAAAGCAAAATATAATTTCATTCAGCCTTTATTCAGGTCTGAGGTCGTAAGTACTATAGTTTAGAGTAGAAACTTTGATCTAAGCTGGCTGACTTCGTGCTTAGTTGCAACAAGTTGCAAACGAGTTACGAAATTATAGGTTGTATTCCTATTGACATTCCAGTGAAGAAGCAAGCTTAGTTTTCCACTACAATAGAAAACTGGAAATACAGTGAAAGCATAACTAGTTTTAGTTACAATGTTTGGGTATATTCATTTAAATACTTTAATCGATTTTTGAAGTTTCCACAATGGTTTTTTTAAGATCTTATCTTTAAGTAAGAATAAGGAAATATAAGAAATGAATAGTGTTTTAAGTAGTTATACTTAGTTATTCACATTTGTAGTTTAACAATAAGCAGATTATTGTTGTCGGTGATTTCTGATTCTGATTTAATTGATTATTATTCATAAAACTTTTTTCGATTGTACCGACAACAACTTTGTCAGTAAAGGAAATATGTAATTAGAATAGAGAGAATGAGAATTAGAATCATAGTGTATGATTATAATTATAATACTTATTATATGATTATATAATTATGTTAAAATACTTATTATATGATTATAATATAATAAATCAAAATATGTAAAATAAAAACAAATTATATGATAACACTGTGATAATCGTTTTGTTGTGGTGCTAGTAAACACTTCAATACTGGCGGTCGCGAGTTCGATTCGCTCGGCGGAGATATTTGTATTTTTACAAATATTTGTATCTGGTCTGGGTGTATGTCCGTAAGGGTCTCCCCAGTGTGCCTCAGAGAACACGTAAAGTGGTCGGACCCGGTTATTGTCATAGACATCTAATAGCGATAGATACTGTGATGTATTAAGCTCCATACCGTCTCCTATATGGAGCAGAGTCTTTTAGCAAGCAGTGCGGGCCAACTCGCATTTGAACAGCGTGGTGGTTCATCTACAACCTTAAAAAGAGGTTTTATCGTTTTAGTTAAAATAGTACGGAAAAAGGGGTGTTAGTGCTGCAACAATACAAGACCCTAGTATGCTTTAAAACTACGCAACTTCTACGTTCACACCATAGTTGACTTTCATGTTTTTTGTTCAGGGATTCGTATAAAAAAATGGATTTTAAATGATACCGATACAATATTGAAGTAAAAGGAAATGTTACATATGTGACCGGTCAAAACAAGTGTTTAAAATTGTTCGTCGAACTTATTTCTCTTGATTTTTCGCGAAACAAGTGATGTCTCTTTCAACTTTGTCAGTGCAAACGATATTTAATTGGTGGCTTTATACAATTAACCGGCCGTGGTGTATGCATGAGCGGATGTTTTCTGAATAACATGCAAATGGCACGCGGATTTCCTGTTAATTTAAACAACAAAAGGATCGACGTTAATAAGCATCGAGTTTTCTCAGTTTGTTTACACAGTATGGAATGAAAATAAATACAATGTTTTAACGAACAAATTATGGATACGCCATTTTTTTGTTCATTCAACATCTTAAAATTATTTTTATACGAGATCATTATCAAAATCAAAACACGAAATTTATAAGATATTGTAATATGTGCGGTAAATAATTAATTTTATTTTAACACTTGCTGTGCCCCTGGGTTCCATCTACGTTGATTTGAGGAAAAAACGTTCCTAAATATTTTTAAACCATTATTCTAAGGCCCACCCGTCGGGAAACTCCATCGAGGTCATTCATTGGATTTGACAATTGACCTCGATGGAGTTTCCCGACGGGTGGGCCTTAAAATGAATATGGAAAAGACAAAAATCATGTCGAATATCCATGTCGTGCCTACCCCAATATCGGTTGGAGATTCTAGTCTCGAAGTTGTTGACGAGTACATCTACCGAGGACAAAATGTCCATCTTGGTAGGTCCAACTTCGAGAAAGAGGTAAATCGTCGAATACAGCTAGGTTGGGCAGCGTTCGGGACGTTGAAAAACGTCTTTTCATCTGACATACCTCAGTGCCTGAAGTCGAAAGTCTTCGACCAATGTGTGTTACCAGTGATGACATACGGATCTGAGACGTGGTCTCTGACTATGGGCCTATTAAACAAGCTCCAAATCGCACAGCGTGCAATGGAGAGGGCTGTGCTTGGTATTTCTCTGCGAGATCGAATCAGAAATGATGAGATCCGCAGACGAACGAAGGTTGCCGACATAACCCAACGGATTTGCAAACTGAAGTGGCAGTGCAGAGCAGAAAGGTTCTCGAGTGGAGACCACGTACCGGCAAGCGCATCGTTAGACGGCCGTCCACGAGATGGACAGACGACTTGAGGAAAGTCGCCGGAAACCGTTGGATGGAGGCTGCTTTAAACCGGTCGCTCTGGAGGACGATGGGGTAGGCCTACGTTCAACAGTGGACATCCAACGGCTGATATGATGATTTTAAGAGTGCCTGCCTCGTTGGTCGAGTGGTCGTAACCGCTACTGCCGAGCAATGGGTCTCAAGTTAGATTCTTTTCGAAAATTCTCAGTAAATAGCACGGAGTCTGGAATGGTGCCCAGTGCCCATGGCAATAAGATCGCCCCCTATTACATGGGACTCATAACTCGCAACGAAAGCTCTAAGAAAAGATTATTTTTTCTCGTTTTTGTAAAGTATACTTACATCTTATTGTATTGCTGAGTCCCTATTGGTAGCTTGGTATCGTAGCGTGGTGTTATATAGTCTGTAGCCTTCCTCGGTAAATGAACTATCCAACAAAAAAATAATTTTTAAATTCGAATCAGTAGTTCTTGAGATTAGCGCGTTCAAACAAACTCTACAGCTTTATAATATTAGTATAGATTATCCAAATAATTTGACTATATATATATATATATATATATATATATTTCTTATCTAAAAAGTGATTTTATTGAGAGCGATTGCCAAAAAACCCACGCATCCCTGTAGAGTAAGTTACATAATAGATTCGGTACAATGAACGTAAAAAGTTAACAAATATTATACCTGTATAATATCTTTGATCAAAATAATTTCTTATGTTAAATATTTGTTTCTATAATAATAATCGCATAACTGTATTAAATTCTAAATAAATAAATAAATAAATAAATGTCGACTGATTGGCGCAGTGGTTAGGCACAGTTATTAGCTCTAGCGCTGGTTGGGCTCGATCCCACTCATTAAAAATATTTGTATTGGTCACACAAATATTTTTTATAGTCTGTGCTTTTGTGATTGCATTCTTATTTTATTAGGGACTGTTGAGTTCAATGACGCGTTAATTATAATATTATATCATTAATTTGATGTACTCGCGATTTGATTGAAGGGATAGTCTTTCATTAAGCCTATAAGATTTAGTAAAAATGGTTTAGGATTAAGGGCATGTTCAAAAGTTTTTGTACCTTCCGTGTTTCAATTTGCACCTAATACCAAGGGTTGCGATGTTTGTAACTTCTGAATTAATAAACAAACTTTGTAATATTTACTGGAAATTCTCTAAAATATCTCCTTTCTGACAAAAGAATTAATAAATTAAATCTAACTACGCGTTTTATTTTCTTCTAAATTTTACAATATTTTGCATATTTGCAATGCAAAACTTAAAAACAAATTATTTACAGACAGTTTTGCTAAAAATCATGTCAATGTGTAATGGTGCCAAGAATCCTGGCAGTATTTCCCCGTTGAATCGCAATTTCGATTCTTTGGGCAAAAAACCAGCGCTACTGTCACCTCCAATGTTGCGATTGCAAACGGAACAAAGGCATAATTAGTCACAAATGACGAATATTTGTGTCGTTTAGTCATGTTAGTTTTTTTTTTCGCAACGGCTCTTGCTCTTAACGCTGTCTCCCTGACATGAGACGAAGTCAATGTATCAACGCAAGTTGCGATCCACAAAAGTCGTCCATATTCCCAATTATTATAATTTGTAGTTATAACTGAGTACATCCCTTCTCCCAAGGCAAGAGTCTCCTGGACGAATTCCGAGATAAAAAGTATCCAGTGTCCTAGCTCATAGTATTAAAAACTCAGATTTTTGCACATTTCTCTGATGTCCTTCAGTAGTAGTTATGTTTATGCCATCTAAATGTAAGAAACTTTCCTAAAACCTTCTTCTCTTACTTGATTTTGTACTTATAAGAAATGATAGAATTGGAAACGGTGCTGGTGTGTTGGCCATTTATTTGCGAACCTATATTTCATTCAAAATCGTTTCTTCATCCTCAATCCAATATTA
Source organism: Euphydryas editha (assembly GCA_036937285.1). Taxonomy (NCBI): domain Eukaryota; kingdom Metazoa; phylum Arthropoda; class Insecta; order Lepidoptera; family Nymphalidae; genus Euphydryas; species Euphydryas editha. The sequence goes on from JAUPFZ010000004.1 coordinate 10,834,964, forward strand.
TGAAATAGCAGAATTCCTTTTCCTTGATATGCTTGGTTATTCCAGAAAAATTTTGGTGTTGGAATGGCGAAGTGCCCATGAGGGGTTCCGTAGCATCAAGTAACATCATATAAAAGTCCTTGTAGTTCGTTGTTTTATTTTTGATTTGTTTGAATGAAAGGTAAATTGCGGTTTACGATTTATGACGTATTAAAAAAAAAGCTACTTACTAGATCTCGTTCAAATAAATTTTCGGTGGAAGTTTGCATGGTAATATACATCATATATATTTTTTAGTCTTATCATTCTCTTATTTTAGAAGTTACAGGGGGGGGGGGAACACATTTTACCACTTTGGAAGTGTCTCTCGCGCAAACTTTTCAGTTTAGAAAAAAATGATATTAGACCCCTCAATATCATTTTTGAAGACCTATCCATAGATATAGTTTGATAAAAAAAAATTTGAGTTTCAGTTCTAAGTATGAGGAACTCCCAAAATTTATTGTTTTTTTTTCTATAATTGTGTAAAAATCTTAATGCGGTTCATAGAATACATCTATTTACCAAATTTCAATAGTATAGTTCTTATAGTTTCGGAAAAAAGTGGCTGTGAGTTACGGACGGACAGACAGACATGACGAATCCATAAAATCCATCCAATAAAAATCCATCCATTCTATCCTTTCTTCATTAAACTTAAACTGTCTTACTCCTTTGTCTGCTACTCATCACTTTATTTTATTATTCTCTTTTAGTTTTATCTGTGTTCATGGTTGATTACTATTTTTTTTAGGTCGCAGAGGAATCCATTTACGGATAATATCCAAGACGCCTGGGTAGGCAGTCCTAGACCTATGTCGGTCTTGGCACTTTGGGAGTGCAATCCTGCACTAAACCCCTGCGGGTGCCTTCAGATGCTTTTATTGGAGGATTCCCGGATCTGCAGGCAACAGGATCCCTCCAGCGACAGGCTGGCCTCGGCGAAAAGGCCAGACTTCTCCTCCTTGGGGACTGTCCTGCTTACCTCTGAATAGTCCCGACGACGCCAAGCAATTTCCTACTGACGCAAACTTGTGTCGGTACAAGTTACAACTCAACCGGTGCAATAATATGTGCCGCGATGCGTCGTTTCATTCACGTCATTCACGGTACCATTATAAAGTCTGACCGTAGAAAAGGCTGGAATCTACTTAAATGTTTTGGTATTGGAAAAATTATTTCTATTGGTGACCATTCAATGGATCTCAATGATTTAAGCACTCACATTTCAACTTCCACTGTTATTACATAAATATTATATTTAAGACATCATTCACGGTTACTTAGCTGCACGCGCCCTTATTTTATACATCATATAATTTATCTGGGGTGTCCTTTACAATTATATTTCAGATCAGCAGTTCTAAGAATGTCTAGAAAAGCTCCGACGCGGTCGGGAGGTTGATGACGGTTATACGAGTATTCTGTCACTTATATTTTTGTTTTACATCTCTACACTTATAAATTTTCAAGTACAGCCGAGCCTGAGCCGTCAGTTTTCGATTTTTCACGTTTGTTTATTATCATGGTTTTTTTTTTCTTATTTTATACCTTATTTCTAATATAATATATTATATAGTATAGGTACTTACTACTGTAATTATTTGTAAAAAATGTTTTGTGACCGAATTATTATTGAAACCCTCCATCTGAATTATCCGTTACAAACAGGACCAAATAATTATAATATTAGTAGTCTAAATTATAACACATACGTATCGTGAATGGTATTGGAAACGGAAAGCCTTTTAGTTGATTATTTCAAATGATAGAACTTTCTTTGAAATTCTTAACACATATACGATATACATATGATAAATGTGTCTGTGTACCATTTTGTAATACATAATACAATACTGTGTGATGTTACATGATTGAAAATCCGTTGGATTATTTCTGTCGTTTTCTATTAAAATGGGTAATTTGCCTTGTTTCAATGGGAAATATCGCTGCAAAATAAATCCGACAGTGTGGTATTGTCGAATAGTGCGAAATTCAGTGCATTTCTTTTTTGTTCTGATTCAGTTACGCACTGTGGAACCATGCAGTTTTTTACCGGAGTAAATCCTTTTCGAGTTTTATTTTTGCCGTGTAATCGTTTGCTTTGTTTGACAGGCTATATTATTTACCTTAGTTACGAATCATTATTTTTTGTAATATATTACTGTCGCTTGTAAGAGATATTGGGCTAATACAAATAAACAGATACAAAAATAGATATTATACAATTTCAATATAAGCAACAACGAAACAAAATTAGGTTGTATTTAGTAAAAATCAAAATGTAGTTATGCGAATAATGTTATAACCGTTTTATAATTATATTTTAGGGTTTAATAGTAGGTAAATCTTGTGTATTTCCATTCATTGCGTCGCAGTGCGGCTAGCTGCTGGCTACGTGTATCTATTGAATGACTGTGGTGTTTAATAGTACATTTAATTTATTTTCGGAAGTAAGTGTAATTATGAATTTATGAATTTATTTGTATGATTCCAATTATGTTAGAAAGCATGTTTAATGGGGAAGGTTATAGGTTGCTGAGCTATATATTTATTTATTTATTTGTTTATATATACTTTATTGTACATCACTTTATACACAACTTAAATATACAGAGTATTTAAACATGTACCAAGGTCTTATTGCTAAATAGTCATTTCTTCCAAACAACCCGGACTATACATACCTACGGAATATGCATAGGAAAGGTAGATGGTGTATCATTGTTACCTTCATGGTATATCCATCAAATATATTTATATACATGAAATATATTTATGAACATGCAGATTCCGGCGAAAGCGGATGAAAACCACTTGAGTTTGGACCCAAATGCTAAGACACGATCGTATTTGCGCGAGCCAAATATGAAATATATGGCAATATTTTGGAGACACTCAAGTTTATTAATTTAGTCTTCGGTTAAATTGAGATAGCTTGCGTCGGCATAATCGAGAATAGATAGAATTAAAGATTGGGCTAACATATATCTCATAAAAGTAGAATATTACATATCATAGCATGTTTTTTTTTATTATTAAATAACATAAATAAACGCATCTTCAGATAACACTGTTTACAATGTCCTCTCATACTGTTAATTCATATTATAAAACTATTATTATCAACATATTTGGTATGTTTTAATTAGATCGATCTAAAGATAAAACTGGAGTAAATAATTAAACACGTCAGCAGGTATGAAAGATAATTTATATGCGGTACTTGAGTGAAGTATTTTGTAGCCGTTGCTCCATGATATTAATGATTTCATTGAATTCATGAATTTTTAATCATCCTCGTATTTTCATATCTGCATTCGTAAATAAAGGCATCATCATCTGTTCTGTTTCGTATTGTCTCGGCTAATGATTTTGCGATCGAAGATAATTTTAAGCGATTGCGATAATATGTTTTATTAGTAAATTTTAAAATCAATGTAAAATTTTTACAGTATTTTTTTATTTGTATTACGAAACGTTTAAAGAAAGAGAAGTATGTTACATGTTTATATTTTTAAACCGATTTATAAAATTTATATTCATTTCATGATTATTATGTCATTAAATAGTTCAATTAAAATAATTGTTATCCCGAAATAAATAATTAATATGTATTGAATTTTAATGTGAACTCTTTCCGGTTTATTTAAGAGGTAAAAGCATATCACGGTTAATGTCTAGCTAAGTAACACATGCAATAAAATATTCGTTATCTGCAGCAGATTTACCTTAATATGTTTTATATTCTAGTCGGAATATCACAATATGAAATTAAAACTAATGGCCACCACAGCTTTTTATTTTTTCGTTTTCTTATAAAACTAGATTAAATTCTAGTTTATGTTGTTATAAACCTTGAAAAAGCATGTCATATTTCGAAAGCTTTGACTTCATATTCATATTGGTAATGATCTGAGAGAAGTGGTGACTTAGGAAGCTCTATGTTCTTATGTGTGCTTGAACTGTAGAAGAATGTTTCAATCTATTGTAATGCGTTATTATTAATTCATTTTAATTAATTGCACTTTCATGTAAAAAAGATGAGATGAAATTAAAGACTTTTAAATAGAAACTGTAAACAAAGCCAAAATCTTTCAGTATTATAAAAAAGTAATAGCAGTTATTTATTAATTATGAAATTTGAATAGATTTTAATCTAGTTTTTACGTTTATTCTAATTCTCAGATGAAATACATTAATTTTTTTTCCCTCGGTTTCGTTTTTCTGTATTTAAAGGCATCGTAATAGCTTTGTCATGTTCATCTGGTCTTTAGTCTTTTAAAAGTAAGGGAAAGTAAGTTTTAAAATAAATTTAAATATTCTAACTAATTTTTCGCTATATATATACGAGTAGTAACGACGCCATTTTGTATGAAAGTCGAAACCTAAATTAGGATTTTTTCAATATGTGAAAAGTAAAAACTATAAAATTATATAAAAAATTGTATAGATAATCAACACTTTTATTTAGCTAAATGTGTCTTATCTATGTTTTAGTAACATATTTTATTTATTGTTCTCTTATATTGCCGCGAATTTTACTCATTTAACTAAAAGTCTACATCGGATTTTATCGCGTTTATTTAAAAAAAAAAAAATTGTGTGTGTCAGCTCCGACGCACGACTGGAGTTTACTCCTTAAGTACGATTGTCTAAACATACGCAAAAAGAGTTTATCCAACTGAAAATAAGATTAATACCATATGAAAGGGTAAATTAACAAATTAATGAAAATAATATACATATATAAATATATATTTATTCATTTTATATACATTTATTATAACTAATCGGCGAAATATTTTACATTAAACTTTTCACAATAGTCAATTTCAGATGTGCACAAATATTTCATTAGGAATGTTGATAAATTATGTAATTATTATTATCTGACAATTATCATTTATTTTTTAAATATTATTTTTCAATATTAAATAGAGCAACATTACTTTCGCACCGCACCATAGGTGCGTGCGCACCGAAAAAGTAACGAGGTCAGTCATAAGTAGATTTTACCTCTCATATTTTTCTCATACCGGGCGCCTTATATATGAAAATCGATTCTTAAGGAGTAAACTCCAAAAAAACTTTACAGTTTAACAATTTTCAAAATTACTTCTCGACGTTTCGGACACCTTACAGCGTCCACCATGGGAGACTGTCCCCCGGTGTAGACTTTAAATTAAATATTTTATTTATTTATTGTGAAGACAAACAGTTTTAGTTACATATCATGAAAAAAATAATGACAACTTTTCATGGTACACCAATTATGTTTTAACAGTTTACAAGTCCTAAAGATAGGTTACGTATAATGCTTATTATAAACTTGAGTCCATTACTATCTTGTTCTGATAGCTACATGAAGTATTTTGTCAACGTAATTTCTTGAATTATAAACTTTTGCGTAACCTGCACTGCCACAACGATATCTTATACGACAGAATCAGATCGTCGCTTCAACACTTGCCTAACTCAATATTTCTTCTCCATATCTCATAAATTTCTTCAGGGAAATGAAAGTAAAACTTTTAGAATTGTGTCGACGTTATCTCAAGTTTCTGTTGTGTTATTATTCTCTAAGACTTAAAGCTTATTATGTATATTAATAACATCATTAAAGTCACAATTATTACAAAAGACTTTCGCAGTCTTTTCAGTATCGAGTTGTTTGAACATTTCATTAAGTAGATATCTTCTGTAGATTTTAAACTTTGATTGGTAATACTACTTACTTTATCCGCTTGTATTGTTGTTGTACTTTAAATTTTACAATATTTTTTTTTTGCTATGAGTGAATTTCCTGTTGAATGTGAATGATTACTTTTATTACATATTAAACTTAATTTATTAAATAATAATTTATAATAGCTGAGCCGTGCGAAAATTTCGCACAATATTGTAATCATTTAAATATTGAATATATCAAATTAATGAATTAATAAATTATCAGTGATAATTTATATCGTTCTTAGTAATTTAAAACATTAACGCTTTATAGAATTATGTATCTATGTTGATATTACTCAGTCCGTATCTAGCAATCGGTTGTTTCACTACAGATATTAATTATTTAAATATCTGTATATATTATTACAAAAGTTACGTTATGTTAATATTAGTTACAAAAATTATTCATACTCGTATATGTCGCCCCATGTATTTGTAGTGTAGATATATTTGAATACAAGTCAACAGATGACTCAAAAAAAAAAATGTTTTAATGAAATTTTTATTATTTGTCAAAAGCAGGGAACATTTTATATTTATTAATTTGCGCGATAGATCAATATACTTGCATAAAAAATATAAATAATTTCATAGCTGTGATATTTGTTGCAAAAATAAAACATAGATGGTGCGCTATGTACTTGTTGTTGTTGTAGTGTAGATATAGTTCAAGACACAGTCAACAGATTGCGAAAATTATTTTAAAAATATTTTTTTTAAATATTTTTCGTCAAAAGCAGGAAACTTAAGCTTTAAAATGGTATATGAATTATTAATTTTGGTTAAATATTTAAAAAGATCTAGACTCTTCAGGACAAAATACCTTTTAGGAATAATATATAAAATAAAAAACTATAATATTTAAATTTGAACTTAATTGGAATAAAGTAATTATTCCAATTAAGTTCAAATATAATATATTCTTTTTTCAAAACTTAAAAATGAAGTGCTATCATCATATTACAAGTGTACTGACGTCAATGCAAAATAATGAAATCTTCCGCGTCGCGCGTGCCGTCATTAAGCTGACGAATTAATCTTTTTGCGGGAAATGCCGGCATAAAGAATTTAATCTTTTTATCCAGATACAGCAATAACGTATGATAAGCAGGCAGACGAAACCGGAGCTGGCTTTTCGCACCCACACTCCGCACTGCGACGTATCATGTCATTAAAATTTCCCGAAACCACTGCCTGCTGCGAATGAAACAACGTACGCGTATATTCACACGACTATTTACACTTACACTTATGACGTCACAACCCGTTTACATTTCCAATCGCGTTACGAATTACATTTGAACAGAGATTGTCGAAATCGCGTCTAATTTACAGTATCGACAAAAGCATATTTAAAATACTATTTTAACGTAAATTATTACTAAAACCATAAATATTTTGCATCATGAATATTAAGTTCTGTTTCCTTTTACGTGATGAATTTAATTTTATTTTTGTGATGTAAGCAACGACTAGCTAATTGCATGGGATTGTATTTGTTCCCACTTTTTTCTTACATCTCAGTGCGGTACTATGGAGATTCTTTCATCCTTGTAATTTGGACCGGAACTTTAGGGGAGTGGTGCCTCAATGAACGAAATTGTGGATGACAGTTTATAAAAAGAGTCGCCCCAAGAACAGGCTTTATTCGATTTATTCATTTTATTTGCTACGCAAGATGGCTCGCTTTCATTGTCTCTATTGTTTTCCTTTTACTTGACCTTCGTCCTTACGAGATGTTAAAAGGTTTTGGATTTTTTCGTATTATTTTGATAAGAGATGCTTAAGGTATTTTATTACAAAAATATGAACAGCGGAAACGTCTAACGTAAAAAAGAATTTCTTATAAAATTGCTTTGTGGAAAAGATTTATTTTTTACTTGTTTTAATAGAATTTTTTTATTTCTAATACAATTTTAGAATTAAATATCTTTATATTCACATTAATGATTAAAATGTTTGATGGTGCGTCCATAAACAATAATACAAGATTTGAAGATAAAGGACTGTGAGGCTGTGAGGGCCTGTTTCAGAGGTTGCTGATAAAGTTTATCTCGAACCTAAGTTACTGATAGACTTCATCAATAGGGGGTAAATAGGACAATAGGGGTTGTTTTCAAATCAAATAATAAACTACGAAATTTGTATTCACCAGTTAAAGTGAGGTTTGATGGTGAAAAAAAAACATAAACTTTTATTATTAACTTTTTAAATCTTTTGGATACCGTTATACACCAGATGGCTTTGTCAGCAAGTGGTGAAACAGGCCCTAAAATTAGCACCCAGTTTTATGCAACAATTATAGTATGATGCGAAAACAAATATACAGTCAACATACTATTACTTTTAAAAGTTTAAAACCTCTTGTTTAAATGATCTGATTATTATTTGATGTTTTAAAGTATATCCAGCGTGGTGAAGTGTAGTCCTATCCTAATACCTTCTGCCTTATATCGTTAGTTACAGTAATCTGGCAACGTTGCTCTGAGTGTTTTATATATTTTTGTTTATATGGTCTTAGTATATACAAATAGTATTGCGCTTTATAATAGTTTTATTTAATTAAAAAGATGAGAGCGTTGTGCACAGTGTTGCCAGATCACTATAAATTTAAAATTAAAATTAATATTTATAATTTTAATATCTCGATAACAAAACCGTGAAGTGCTACTTTTATTTTTTTAGCTTATTCTAAAAACATTTTTCAACACTCTCCTAGTTTTTTTTTTTTCAGAGAATTTTTTAATATAATAAAAAATCGGACAATTTACATACGTAAATGGGACATTACTCTCAAAATCGCGAACTTTGTCTTTAAATATCTCGCGATCTAAACCGTCAAAAATTATGAAATTTTAGGAATTCATAAATATATGTTTTTTTATATATATATGTTTAACACACACACAAGGCCGTCTGTTCCTAAGGTAGGCAACTTAATGCCTGTGTTTTAGGTAACAGCCGACTGATATATATATTTTTTTAAATAAATATACTTATAAATAATACATATATAAATAAATATATATTACACCCAGACTCGGGGCGGGAATCGAACCCACAACCCTTGGAGTAGAAAACAGGGTCACTGCAAACTGCGCTAACGGGTCAGTCAAATATAAATATAAAAAATAAATAAAGCTATTCTGAACCCGTGAAATTTTTTTTAGCCGAATCTGTCTAAAAGTGGTTTCATGCTGGAACTACCTTAAGTCCATATTATTGTATTTAATCTTTAATGCTTACCTTCTTAAAATTAAATCATTGCGTAAAATATGTACCTAACATATTTTTAGTTCGACATTGCGTACATAATTTTTTGTTGCTATAAATGCATAATCGGGAACAAAAGCTATAAATATTATAATGGACTTATGTTTATTCTGTACGTATTTTTAGGTTGTATTAAAAACGTTTGAGTAAAACTATTTTTAACATGTTCAGGGGGTTTATTTAAGAACAATTTCGCGTTCATACCTTGATAATGCTTGATAAATACAAATTTTCTGACAGTCTGACATTTAATCCAGTTTTACTTTACACGAAGTTTCGGTTGGAAAAATTCTAATCCGGACCGGTAGACACTTAAATACTTTATACATTTTGATACTACACTCTGTACGCTGTTAGAAATTTACTAGATTGGTCAACAGTTTCTGACGCTTGCCGGGATGCCAGGCAATTTTTTTTTGTACAGAGAAACCTCTGAAATGACTGAGAATTTTTAAGTGTAATCCAGTGTTAAAAATATTGATATTTCTTTTACTAAGTTTAACGAAGTTTATGCGCTAATTTAAAATTATATGACAAAACAGTGTAGCAATTTGTACTAGAAATTATGTTTAATAATAACTAACCAGTTTATTTGATATTTTAAACTAATGTTTGTTATAGAAATGATGACGTGTCGGCTGGGATCGCGGCGGCTGGGCGGCTCGCGCGGCTCGTTGCAGGCCGGCACCGCATGCTCCGCCGCCAGCGAGCTGGATCTCTCGTCGCGCTCTAGGAGATCACATAAAGCTAGGTAATTTAGAAAGTATTAGTAAATATTTACTTATTAGATAATTACATAAGGACACATTAAAATTTGAAAGTAGGTGTCAGATAGCTAACGCACAGTATACTCTTTAAAATTACACAAGGGCTTTTAAATTAAATGACTGGTATTAGATTGCTACCGCACGGTTGATACACTGCTTTATTATGCGGGTGTCCTATTACAGAAGGATAGTAGTTCAGCATGAGACTTATAATTTGAAGAGAAATATCTCTGCACTTCGACTATATTTTAATAATGATAATCAAAACTTAACATCATTTAATTCATTAATATTTTAATTATAATTAAGCATGACTCTAATTACTTATATACTTTACTGAAAAAAGTTTTATGAATATTAATCAATTAAATTAAAATCAGAAATTTCCGATAACCATAATCCACTTAGTATAAAACAAAAAATGTTCATAGTTAAGTATTTGTTGTGGAAAAAGAAACAGAATTAGGAAGGACGGTAAATTAATATTACATTCATAAACAAACTTTACGAGTCTGATTTAGTTTAGAGCTATAAATAACCCGCTATAATAATACCCGTTGTATTTTACTAAAATAAAGAGAACGTTAAATATTTCAGGTTCTTCTTCGAATATAAATATCGACCTTTAATAAAATAAAATAAAAATATCTTTTATTTTTAGTAGACTAACGCTTAAAATATTTACATTTTTTTGTTAAAACGGTGTAATTGTTCACATATAATAAGATTTATACAAATAAAATTTACTGATTGATTTTCTCAACTTTTTTTTTCGTCGAATCTACTACGATACTATTCTGCGAATTCTTAAATTATGTAATTTAAAATATAAAACAGATTAAAATATACATAAGAAAACTTGCACAATAGATTTTAGAGATTAGCAACTACATCTATTTGATTAGTAGAGTAGGCGGTAGTAATATTATGTAACGTAGTAATTATCTAAGAGGATTTGAACGAAGTTTCTTGGAGTGGTATGAATCATTAAGGGTATTACGTTCTAATAGGTATTTAAGATGGAAATTATTGTCGGATCACCGAATGTACATGCTAAGTGTTGCAATATCTTTAGTAGATAAAGTTTACCAGTTTATAAATGTTGGTTATTGCAATATTAATCGCGATCAAATTTGGCGTCTATCTATATTTTATATACTAATACAATTGAACTAAACATTTTTTTATTGTTTAAACGTGATTTTGCATTAGAAAGTAATTTCTAAAATTATAATGCTAAAAAATTACGCTGTGACTTATGAGGGTGGACCTTACTATTCTGCTCTACTATACTCGTCATATCAGTCCTTGAATGTCTACTGCTGAATCTATGCCTCCCCCATCGACCTCCAGAGCGACCGTTTTCGACTATACTCGTATATACTTAATATTGCATAGATTTTTTTATATATAAAATTTTTTTTGTCCATTGTGGGGTCTTACTACAAAACATTTAGTAAACCATAAATCACAAATAAATATGCATATCATTAACAATGTTTCTTTTAGCGGAGTTCTGTTGTCTTGACGAACTTGACGAACAAAAGCGGTGTAAAACTATACTCTTTCTAGTTAAATTTAAAAACAAACGATGCAACTTCTTTAGTGCAGCAACTTTAAGTATACTTTTTATGGAGTCAAAGTTCGAACTAGTTAGGTTTCTAAATATCTTCTCGCTTCTTGTTAGAAAGGTAGATAATATTGGAAACTTTTAGTATAGGTAAAAAGTTTTTTTAAAATATATATTTACAAAAAAAAATCATTGATAAATATCAAAAATCATAAGCCAATAATCTTGATACTTTATTATATACATTATTATACGTTACATTTTAATAAAACAAATTTTTAAACTTCACATACAATATACGTATATGCATGCATATATATAAAACATACCTATATAACTAATTATGTAAAAATATTTCGGTATATTTGAAACCCTAATAAGTTACTTCTAAAAGGCGTTCAAAATTTGAAATGTTCTTTTCAAAAGGTATAAAATTTTTCTTAAGTTACATAATATTTAAACTGTGCTCATATTAAGTCAGCAGCGGAGAGATTCGAGGGACTGTCTCTTGTTTGCCGAGGAACACAAGAGCTCTCTTCTGAAGTGAGCCTTAATCTTAAGAGTAGACTCAATGGGCGTCGTTTTATCGATAAAATGCTCAAATTAACACCAAAGAAATAATAAGTAGTCTTATCTAGTGAGAAGTTAGCTGAAAACTAAAATGGCAAATCCATTGCCCAAAACCAAAATGGATTTGAATTGAATATTTTATTATGATATGCAAAAGTCACAAATTCCGAAAGTTTTCAATTCACTTTTATATCCTGTGAAATGTAACATTTCGTTTCTGGTATATTAAATCGATAATATTGGTATAAGTATGAGCAAGCGGAGCAACTTTGCCGCAATAGAACCGATCACATTTTTGAGCATTTTATATCTCATTTCACGGTACGACAGCTTACATCGAATAAGGTTCTGTTGACTTCGGTTCCATGATGCTTTTGGAAAACCAATTTGTAATGGCAGTAGCTCGAGCGCTGCTAAGATGATTTAACTTCTAGTGATTCTATGCAAATTTAACTACGAGAGTGAAATATTATTTAATTATACAAAGGTACTTTCTTGCTGTTAGATTTGAAACGTCTTTTTCGTAGATTTTGGTATAGTTCTATATAAATATCATTTATTATTTTGATCAAAAAACCTAATTTATCAGGCGGGTTTATAGCCATAATAAATGTTTTGGTTATTGTTCTACGTTTTTTTTTTAAACTTTACTAGCCGCATGCACTTTTGCCAGTTGGCAGCTTCAAATGGCGTGGATCTTATAGTATTAAGTACAACGTTATATGTCTTAATATGAAGTTAATTTAATTGTGTGTTAATATTATTACAAATACATTAATATATGTTAAAATGTTTAGATTAAAATTGCTGGGTGCTAGTGGAGAAGCGCCACTTTTGAGCGGATGGCGTAGCACGCCACACACGCCAAACACGCCTGCGCCGCATCATTCGCACAACCACCTCGCCACACCGCATTGTAACGGAACCGACAGGTAATTAATTCTAATTATCTTACATGATATATGATTGCCCCTGTGTAATATACATATAAGCTAAAGAGCATCTATGTTTGCTTAACTCGTCTAAAGGTACCTACGATTAAAAAAAATAGTTTAAAAGACGTGGTCATATACGTCGTGATGTTATAAGGATATATAACATCACGACTGTAATACGATATATGGTTCGTCTAGTCGTATACATGTATACGTCTAGTTTGATTAGATGATATTCATATATATGAGACAGTAAATTTGGATTATATCCAAAGAAACATTTTAACGAAGTTAATTTAGACTTAGTTTAGTTTAGAGTTCAAAAGCTAAAGCTTTTAAATATATTTTATATTTGGGCTATTATCACAAATTTTCATAAGCTGAGATGTGAATGAATCGAGGTCATGTAATTACGAGTGTAGATGTTACATGTAGGGTTTACCCTTTAGCAACGCATTAGTGATTTCAGACTAGATAGCCTGAAAAACCACCTGAAACTTACTGACAAGTACTCCACCTGTCATTAAGTTTGAATACTACGAGTAGGTAAGCTGCTCAGCTCGAAACACTACTGACAGGCCAGGGAACTAATCCGAATACATCTCGGTTTCAGTTTTTTGACGTTAATATCCACATCAATAACTAATATTATTTCAACAGAATACGGAATACTCCACATAAATATTGTTTTAAATTAAAAGAGTTATTTGGGAATATTTATTCGGTATCGATTTATTAATCGAGAAAATATATCTTTTTTGATTTCGAATTTTTAAAATAGCAATTATTTTTCTAAATGGATAAAATAATTTGTCACTAAATTCAGAGTAACAGCGCCATCTATCATCGAAGTATATTTAATATACAACTTCAAACTGCTATTGCATCTACATATATTTCCTTCGAACAGATTTAATTAAGTGAGTACTTTTGGAATATAATAGTTTAGCTAGCTTTAGTGAATTAAGCTCCGTTATACAATTATGCCAAATTAATTTGCACAGTTAACGAAAACAGTTCCGTAGTATTTCAAAATCCAGTCCAGGAATAGTTTATTATTAATTGGATTGTGTATAATAACATATGTAATTATATTTAATTGTTAATTGTGTCATTGAAATTATTATAATATAATAGGACAAATTAATGAGATTACTACCCGTAAAGTCAAAAGTTGATATTAAATTCAATATTATTAATAAATTAAGACATTTTTCATACATAAATATTCTATTACGAAAATTTCGCTACGTGAATCGATATTTTCCCCATATGATATGTCATAGTTTTTTTGACAAACGACCGGCTTAACTTTCGTTCACAGAAAATAAATTGCGAACGAAAGTTTGTTCCATTATACAGTATGCACATTGTCCCGTATCCTTCTATTACAATTATGTCAGTCAAAGATAATGAATCTGCCATTACTGATACCGCAGTACAGTGGGAAGGCCTTCCGGTTTCCGTCTAACATTAATTGGAAACACTCCTAGTATCCTTGCGGCCTATTCTCAGGTGGTAAACGTGATATTCAATTATACAGAGCTGGTATTAGACAGTTCCCAATATTGCACTAGCTGCTAACTCCAAACGGCTCGGCTAGTGTCGGTATAAGTTACGTATAGACTTTCTAACATAACAACCGACTAATTACCGGATCGACTTAGCTTCATTAGTATTGTTAGTACATGAATTGTCAGTCTAATATCATCAGATCCGATACCTAAACGCTTCGTATTACCGTATTATTACGATGCTGTCTTTGATTTATTTTAATACTCTGTATCAAATGAATTTCAATTCTGTATAATCCAATGGAATATATTTGGTTGCATTATCCATTGTGTATATTCTAGTAACGTGTATCGCGAATAGGTTTTACGCAATAGTACTAAAATTTTACTAAGGCAATAAGCTTTTTATATTACAGTGTTAGTGCGATAACTGGTTAAAAGGTAATAAAAATATGTACTAAAACTTATTAGCTCATTATAATTATTAATTTGTAATGGTGTTTAATAAAAATGTATGTGTAATGAAAGTCCTTTTCTTCTTCAATACTTTTTCAGTTTTTAAATTCAAAATTAGCATCATTACTGGGTCTTTCGTATGTTTATTTTGTATTCGTTTTTCATGTTTATAAGAAAATATGTACAATTAACAGTTATATGAGGTACGTATAAAAAATCACAAGTACTAATGAATGTTTTCCAAGTTACTCGTTACAGTAGTGCCTACTATAGAAAAAAATATTGGACGTACGCATTGATCTGATCATTGGACGTATGTTTATTATTTCAATGATAATATTAAAACTTACAGTCAAGAACAAATTTGAGCAAAGAGAATTGTACGTGTTACAATTTTTTATAAGTACCTACATATTACATACGAGTATATGTAAGATATTGTTAAAGAGGCTTATATGTATAGGTATTATGGAAATTAATTTGACCTAGCTTACATATTATCACGAGAGGTAATTGAATTTTGCATATTGAAATCTTACTTAAAATAAAATATTTAAATAAGTTAACTTATATTAATTGATCAAAAAAAGTCGTAAAAATCGATTATATATTATCAATTTAAAAATTCGCATGTATTTTATATTAATGTATATGCGTATTTTTCTTGTAATTGATGCGAAATTTTGTTGAAATCATTTACTTTTGTTATTTTCGTTTTATATTTCATATTTTGTTACGCATAAGCGTAGTTATTGAGGTCGGCAGACAGCGCACACATGTACACCTTTGTAAAAGCATTCGAAAACAAAACAGTACGAAACGAGCGTTTGGGCGCCAGCGTTTTCTGATTTTAAAATACTTTTCCAGTTTAGTAGGTTCGTTTTATTATTATTGTCTTTTTTTACGTTAAAAGACACCAATTTTCTGCGAACAAGTTATATTATATTTGTTTGTATAGGTAATACTATGTATATTTGTCGTGGTTTACCTAATATATTGTTTATGATTACTGTGACTTTTCTATAAACCTAATTACATCCTCTTCGCATTGAGAATGAGATGCGTATTACTTTTTAAATTTTACTAGTTGCAATTTAACATGTCTTATATTTGTGTGCAGTGGCAGCAGAGGAGGACTGAGAAGGCGGTCGACGTACACCAGCGGACGCCTACGGTCGGGCTCGCATTGGTCTTTCGTGTTCGACCCCGCAGGCCGCTTGTGCTATTACTGGTCCATGGTAGTCTCACTAGCCTTCCTATACAATCTTTGGGTCATCGTTTATAGGTTTGCTTTTCAAGAAATCAATGGTAAGTTTAATATTGTACTTTTTTTTCATATTTTTTTAAATCTTATTCTGCTTTTTATAAGACCAAAAAATATTAGAGAACTAGATCACTGCCAATTTGTAATATTGTGATACAAATTATAAATCTAAAATTTCAACCTTAATTGGCCGTTTAATGAGTGAAAATAATTATATAAAGAAACTATGAGAACGAAATCTTATTATAGGTGGCATATTTTTCAGCATCTATCAGATATATCAGAATACCTATGTGATTTTTTTTAAATATTATAATTATTTCAAAAAAATACTTTTATTACATTATTATACATATTTACAATTCAAAACTTAAAATAATTATTTACAAACAGTTGTGGTATAAATCATGTCCGCGTGGAATGGTGCCAAGAATACTAGCAGCATTTCCCCGTTGAATCGCAATTCCGATTCTTTGGGCAAAAAATGCACCAGCCCCAGCCCCTGTCACCAGTGGAGGCTATGAGACGTGGGGTTAATTCTTTTAGAAATTTTTTTGTACTGCTACTCCAAGGTCCAAGTGTTTCGACAGCAAACGGCACAAAAATATAACTTTGGATAAGTGACGAATATTTGTGCCGTTTAGTCATTTCAACCTTCTCCGCAGCGGCTCCCAATTTCCTATGTGAATTCCATCGATTTTACCATCGACATATAAAATCAAATCAAAAGCTTTCTCGGTAAAGCTGGAAAATTGATCAAAAAGTATTTATTGGTGAAATGGATGAGTATTGCACCTAGCATCCATCTTCTTTATAAATAGATTTTTATAGATTGGTTGGGACACATTTTACAATACATAGCGTACTTGATAACATGAGAAAAAGTTAATTTTTTTTATTATCGTCCTCCTAGCTCTTAGTGTTTTTTAACTATCATCTTTTTAAAATTAAGGGAAATTAAAAAAAAAGATGTAGTATGTTATTAAGATTAGACATTTTTTAAATTATATATCTTATAGAACTCGCATTGTTTAAGTAATTGATTATATGTAAAAAGTTTTTTCATTTAAAACAAATTCGAATAAAAACAGTTTGGTAAATGTATAAAATGTAATCTTGATTCTCGTTCTTATGCAAAAGACGTCTCTGTTTAAGATAGTGAAGTAGATTAGTACAACGATCTGGGTTGCAGCGCTCTCGACGCATAGTTTTCCACAACTTGTTTCGCGGAGAATTAAATTACTTACCTAAATAGCTTTTCCGAGTTAAATGTCTCGCACCAAAAACAATGTGATACTTTGAAAGGTACATTCCGATGTTGCATCGTTCAAGTTTTTCATTGTTTTATTAAATTTCGTTGTTAAGCTGAACTGTAATGAAACTATTTTCTTTGGCACTGTATAACTTTACTCCATGATCAAATAATTGCTGTGTATGCTTAAAATACAAGATTTTAATTATTCGAATGGATTTTTGTAACTAATTGTAAAAGTATCTTTAAAACCTATTTTTGTTTCAGGGGAAACGCTGATAGTTTGGTTCTGCTTGGATTACTTTTCGGATTTTCTTTACTTGGCGGATATTCTGTTCCACTTTCGGACAGGATATTTAGAAGACGGTGTCTTACAGACGGATGCGGGAAAACTGAGGGCACATTACATGAATTCAACCACATTCTACATCGACTGCCTGTGCTTGTTGCCATTGGACTTCCTCTACTTGTCCATTGGCTTCAACTCCATTCTGCGCTCCTTCAGACTCGTGAAAATCTACCGGTTTTGGGCATTCATGGACCGCACAGAGCGGCACACGAACTATCCAAATTTGTTTAGATCGACAAGTTTAATACATTATTTATTAGTGATTTTCCATTGGAATGGGTGCTTGTACCATATAATATATAAAAACAATGGGTTCGGTAGCAAAAACTGGGTGTATCATGATACAGAAACTGCGGACGTAGTGAAACAGTATCTACAGAGTTATTATTGGTGTACATTGGCGCTTACAACGATAGGTAAGTTTTCTTCTGCTTTTTTATAATTAAGTCTCTTTAGTATATAGTTTTAACTTTAACCACTCTATTAATTAATAGATGAACCTTATTTAATTATCTTATAATATTTAAAACAAAATCAAAATTTGTTTAGATCTATGAGACCATTAATATAAGTTCCTCGAAGTCTCACATTTAACGTAGTTTTCGACTGTAACTTTAACTAGAATAATCAGTTTAATAATTCTTGGAAATAGGAACAAGTTTCTCTGTAAAAACCGTTTACTTGCAAATGTTTCAAAATTAATTTAGTACATTTTTATTGTCTTTATACTTGTTGATTTCTTTTATCACAGGTTCTATATTAGTGTTAAAATTAAAAATTGTATTAGCTGGATTTATTATTAAAATTAACGAGTAACAAAAATTCCTAGTATAAAAGATTCGAAAGGTTATAAAAAATATAGCAAATATTTAAAGTAATTCTAATTCAGCATATTTTTAAAACTGCATTTATGCTTGGCGTTCACCCAAAAGAGATTATAGTTAACTTGACTTTATAAAACTAGGGTTCAAACATCAATGTAAAATTGGTTTTCACCTGTTATAAGTTAGTGGTTATGGCATTATTCTTATGAGTCAGTGCGCAATGTTTTAGAATCAATAATTTCCTCAACAGACTAACTTATTGAAATTTAAAAGGGATTGAAACAGTTTAATTAGATAATATTTCACAGTATATTCGAGAGAATTTGGTACAATACTGTCAAAGAGTAACTTTGGCCTTGGTAAATCGTTTTAAGCGCGAATTGTAAATTTTTACTCAAATGGTTTTCGTAAGCGCACGCCAGAGCTGACGTCGGCGTCGTTAAAGCTGATGGCTGCGAAGATTACGTGATATCATTTTATTATGACGCAACAATATATTCATCAAAAAATCTCGTAAAAGGCGTCCTGTATTACATTTTTGTATATTTTACCGGTTGGTGTGAGAGAAAAAATTATATTACGAATCTCAGTCACATCGCAGATTCTTTTACGACGCTACGTTTCTACGAATCTTAAATGAGATACTAGAAATGCTTGGTCCTGTGGAAAAACACAACGTAGAAAAATGTAGCAAGAAGCTCCCTCGAGTCAAGCGCTATCGACTTGAAGTGTCTGCTGAATATCTCTGTTTATTGTCGTCCGACGCTGTCGATATTCCCGTCAACTGACACGCCCAGTCACTGACTTCTCGATTTTATACCTTGACATTAAATGCTGATATTGTTTTAGCCAATTAATCAAACAAATATATATTTTTTATAATATAAATGAAATTTTAGTGAAGTGATTCGCAATTATTGTTAATAATTATTTATTTATAAATATTTTGAAAGTTGACTAACATCGAATTAAATATAAAATTTTTCTTTATTCTTTAATACTTTTTTTTATTCTAGTATGTAGTTTAGTCAACGAGTGCCTTTTTGCTCAACTTTTTTCAGCAGTCTCCAAAAATTATGATTGAGGTGTAGTTCGATTTAGAATGGCATCTAGATGATTTTAAAAAAAAAATGAAGCTCCGCTTTCATAAATTGCAAAAGTTATTAACAATTAACTAAAAAAAGGAATTTAGTTTCTTGCAAATATCTCAAAAACAAATTAAGATTTTTCATATTTAAAAAAAGATTAAAAAAATGAGAAAATTTTCTAAAAAATTCCCGACTCCTGGAACTGTAACCCTTTTTATAATTTTCCCAGAGGGATGAAAATACGGCCTACAACGGATGCTCTGGCTTGCGTAAGCCACGCCTTTTTTGGATACTTTATTAATAACAATTATTTTAATATATTAAATATAAGAAATGACAAAATTCAGGGGCTTACTGGATAGATAAATGAACAATTAATCCACCCGATTAAAATTTTTATCACAATTTTTCAATATATCTCAAATTTATAGTTTAACAATTATCATACTTACAATGTTCATGTTCAAGCAGAAAAAAATTATTAATTAACTATTGCATAACTAATTGAAATACAAATTCATACAGAAAAAAAACTACGCGGATATCTGCATTATGTATTCCTTTTGAATTTAGGTAATATCTCAATTAGACATAGGTACATACATATATTATATTATAACCCCTCAAAGAAATCAAATTAATAACCGGCTGGGTACCGAATCATCGGACCCTATTTAACACTAGCAATTTTATTTTTAGCTAGCGAAGCTGTATATTATATTACTTAACATAAAGTGTAAACACAAGAGAAATTTATTTCGCCTATGGAAACTTACTTTAATTTATAACTTTACTAGTTTCTGCACGCGGCTTTGTCTGCGTGGATGTCGGTTGTTGCGACTAAAAAAAAAGTATCCTATGTTACTTCTAATAAGTAGTTTTTGCGTGAAAGCGTAACAAACAAATTTACATTCACATTTATAATATTAAGTAGGGATTAGGGATGATTTGATTGGATACAGTGGCGTAGCTTGACTTAGATGGGCCCTGTATAAAAATTTTTAAAGGGGCCCAAATGAAGGGTAAAGATTTTTCAATAACGGAACAAAAGCGTGGAATTGAAATAATGACATATTGATTATAAGTTACAATTAATACTCCTGTCGTTTATTCAGTGAATTTATTATATCGGTGTTTTAATTTATTTAAGTAATTGAAAAGTGACGACGATTTTAGTAAAAAGCAAAACAAAGGTCGTTGCGATCTCACACCGATATTTTTCTTTGCAGCCTATATTGGAAAATAAAAACATTACTTCGTCGGGCTATATGTATTCCTAAAAAAGAGGTCGTCGCAACTCCGGACCGCTGCTATTTACTCCGTCGGTCTATATATATTCCTAAAAAAAAGGTCATTGCAAGTCCGGAGTTCTGTCCGTCGGGCTATATGTATTCCTAAAAAAAAGGTCGTCGAAACTCCGGACAGCTGGTATTTACTCCGTCGGGCTATATGTATTCCTAAAAAAAAAGGTCGTGGCAACTCCGGACCGCTGGTATTTACTCCGTCGGGCTATATGTATTCCTAAAAAAAAAAAGAACGGTCGTCGCAACTACGGGCCGCTGGTATTTACTCCGTCGGGCTATATGTATTCCTAAAAAAAAAGAAAGGTCGTCGCAACTACGGGCCGCTGGTATTTACTCCGTTGGGCTATATGTATTCCTAAAATATTGGATAAATTAATATAAATTAACATAAAATTTGGATTGGATATTGACGTGACCGTCGCGTCGGTAATACAGTGCAACGGTATTACAGTACTCAGGGCTGGAACTTCATTACTGGAATGGATGGCGTTGAAGTAGCTAGCAATATTTTTTTAAATATATATATTTTTTTATAATAATAAGTATCCAATGTTACTTCTAATGCCTCCAAGAATATGTTTACTAAGTTTCATGATGATCGGTAAAGTAGATCGAGATCGAGAAAACTCTCGTGAAAGGGTAACAAACAAACTTAGTTTTCACATTTATAATATTAGGGATTTTATTTTTATTATTTGTCATATACAGCCTGGGAACAAAAAAGAAAAATACGGTTTTATACTCAAAGGGATCCACTGCAATTTTTTGTATTACATATTTTTTAAAGGTAGAAATAAAAAATATACAAAATTCTTTTTTTTGTTGTTAAGAGACTCCGTTTAATTTGTGATGGATGGACGGACAATTGGAAAGCGGATTGTTGATAACAGGCTTGACAACATAACAACAAGAACTAACGACCTTTGGTTAGGGAACCTTAAAAAACGCTATAGACACTGTATGAAACATTACAAAAATAGCAACCCTATTACTTATATACCTACATCTAATTTACGTATTTTGATGGCTTTTAAATTGCTGCCGGGTAAAACCATCCGGCACGTGCCTTACGGAAATCCCTTGGTATTTTATTCTAAATGCAGTCTGTATGTGAAATTAACCATTTTAGATATGTGGTATGTGCTTATTGTACGTATTATGTCGACTATAAACAGCTATTTTATGTAATTTCGTATTGTGCATTCATTTCCATGTTTACTAAATGAAGTTTTACAAATAATTTAATAAAGTTTATATTTTTTTAATTATAAAAGATACAGAAAGCCGTGTATATTAAAATGCGTTAATACCTCATATTTAAAATCAATTTATTAGACTTTATCGAAAAAATATTTAACATAGTCAAATTTAATTTGAGCGTGTCGTGGTTATAAGCATCGTATTTCATATTATCGCTTATTTTAAATTAATCATTATGTGGTTCAATAATAAACAGTATCGAGTAGGAGCGACTCCGCCGGAGGTCGACATTTTCCGCTCATAAATAGGGCGATAATTGCCGGAAAGATAGCGCTTATTTATAACGCTAATACCGTACAAATAGAAAATCTCTTGAAAGAAAGAAAATACTATTTTTTCCTTAGCGTAGAAATTTTTAATGAAGCGGAATAATCTCAGTGACATTTTATTTCTAGCTGAGCTACAAAACTCGTTACTTTATATTATACAGTTAAGATAATTGTACTGATCTTTATATCATAAACATGATAAATTTTACGAAAAATCTACTTTTAAATAAACGAAAATCTATTTTTAAATATATGACTTTTTAATAAACAAAGGCAGCGAAAATAACAAATGTTTATTTGTTATGAATTTTTACCCTCTTTAGCAGTAGATGGTCACATTTCGGCATGAAAGAAATAAGGTATTTACTCGTAGGTTATAATTTTTTTTTATAATAGGACAACATAACTAAAAAACGTGAAAAATATTTTCTATACACTCGTACGCAAGTAAATTATGCTCGCCAAATATAAGTAAATTTAAATCAGGCAACGCTTTAATGAATTACAACAAAGTAAACATTTTGACTTTCATACCTTTCCCCAACATACCTTCTTCCAAGGGAACCGTGCCGAATGACGGGATAAAAAGTATTCTTTGATCGCAGTATGGAGTTAAATCGTTTCACGTTTTATTCGAATCTACTTTGTAGTATTGATTATATAACGCAATCTTTTTTTTTTCCGAATATTTAAATCAATCATTAAATCTTCAATGTAGAAAATTGGTCCCGTTCCAGTTTTATTTTATAAATATAGATGAGCGACGTTAATAATCATTGCACCACGCAGAATTCTGTCAAAATATACAAACTTACAAAATACAGTATATAACTTATACATAGATATATATCTCCCAAAAGAACTGCACTTAATTTCGGAATATAAAATATCCGTCGTCCCAGATCTTGGTATGAACTCAAATTGAGCTCGATGAATCCAGTAGCTTTGACGCGATTCGCGGTCAAGATAGACAGACAGACAACAATGGAAAAATTTCATTATTGGCTTACTCGTAAGTGTCGATTCTACGAGGGATGATCAAAAAGTAATGATATTGAATATAAAAGGTAGTGACTATGTTTAAAAAATAATTTATTTTTCTGCAGTCTCCTAACAAGTCAGTAGATTTTGTCCATCTTTTTCCTAATCCTATGATTTCCTTAGAAAAATAGTATCTTACGTCACTAGAAAGGGAAGTGATACATTGCAACCCGGAACATTGGGAATAAAAATCCTAGGTTCCGATGTATCACTTCCCTCCCGTGTAACGTATACAATTTTTTATAACGCTAGGATTAAAATTTGTAAGTTAATTGAAAGTTGTAATTAAAATAGATGAAATAGTAATTACTAGTTTTTTAAATTAACTTACTCATACATTTTGATATTCTCGATTCTCATACGACTATTTAACAAAATAAAAATAAAAATTATTTATACGATAATCGTATGATTAAAAAATAATTATTAAATAAATTCAAAAATAAATAAATGAATTAATATTTCTTGTTTAAAAAAATCCTAACAATCTAACAATAAAAAAAGGAAAAAAAAGGAATTAAAATTTTATAATTAATATAAAATAAATCGTATGAATAAAAAATGTATCTTTCGATAATCATATGAATAGACACTTCCTAAAACGAAAAAGGGTCCCGACCTTCAGCTTCTTTAGTTTATATTGGTCAAATGCAATTTGGAGTTCTAAGCTCCGTTAAACGTGTAAACCGAGTTTAGGTCGAGCTAATCGAACTCATGTTTAATTTCAACGGTGAAATCGGCCCTTAAACACAATATATTTTGCATCGGGACGAAAGTTGATGCATGCGCTCTAAAAATTATTCATCATTTCGCCGGGAGGTAATGTGGCACTTTTGTCCCTAAATTACAATCGAAAATCGAATTTTCGATCCAGGTGTTATAAAAAATATTTGTCTTGACTCCCAAAAACACCTCAACAGCGATCACCACTTCGCTATCGTCTTCAAATTTTTTACCTTGGTGGTTCTTTGAGCCGAGGAAAGAGTAAAGAAAGTCACTGGGGGCTAAATCTGGCGAATAGGGTGAGTGTTCTAGGAATTTGAATCCCGTTTCTTGAGTGGCAGCTATCACAACTGCGGCTTTATGGGTGGGTGCGTTTTCTTGATGAAACAGCAGTCCAGCCATTCTCAGCTTTTTTTCAACCTTTTTCACGTTATCTTCTGACGTAGATGTCCGTCCCTCGCTTAGCTTAGCTTAAACTCCTTTGCTCAGCGTGTAACTGTGCAGCTCGAATTCCGTTTTTTGTTTCGACGGTTCGTATTCAAATACATCTCCCGGAAATTGTGGTCTATTTATATGACTTTTTTATGTCAATCTAATGGATAAATAAGCTAGATTTTTTTTAGATTTTTATTCAAAATGGAAATAGCCGATTATTTTTGTATTACCTTTGGATTTTTTTTACAATACTTTTGGATCACCCCTCGAACAGTTCCTTTAAAAAAAAAATCAAAATATCTTAAATGTATAGAACTGTACCTGTTTTTTACTGCTGTATATTTCAGACGAGTTCCGTTTTTATATTTCAAATCAACCGAATGTCCGGAATTCTTGGCGCCGCAGGCCATGTCAGTGAAAAACACGTCTGACGTTGACCACAACAATTACCCTTCCAATCAATGGATTTATTAAAAAAAAATCTAAACATACCTCAATATATATAATACCGTAATCATAACCGTAAACCGACTTTACAGACAACATGTTTTTTTGTAAAGCCTATTATTGTTATGTGACTACAACATAATATTTATTGTATATTACTGTATGCGCAATAACATAATTACAAATAACATATATAGAATGTGGTAAACCACAAATAATCAAATGAAACCAACAATTGCATGTACCTATATGACGACAGAAAGCATATTGTATTATTTAATTAGTATATTGCTTTCGTTTAGATTTCTCACTACCACACCGAAGAATTGTCGGATATTTGTAAATATAGTGTTCTTAAACAAAAGAAAAAAATAATTTGTCACTTAACAGAATATTTAGCTGATAATATCTTACATAATATGGTTCAATTGACAAAGTACAATCAATTTCTCGATTAAATATAGTAAATATATTATTTTAGTTGATAGGCCTGGCTGTAACCCCCGGGCGTTTTGTGCTAGGACAAACTAGTTTTCGTAAAATCGTGTTAAAACATATTACAAACAAATTAACTAAATACTTATTTATATAATTATATACTTTATTAACTTACATTAATTACAATTATTAAATTAATTACTTTATTAATATTATACAAAAATAAGAAAGAGATAATAATATATACATCTATAATATAAAAATAAGTCGGGTTTTCCTTCCTGACGCTATAATTCCAGAACGCACGAAACGATTTCCACGGTTTTGCATTCGTTGGAAAGGTCTCGGGCTCCGTGAGCTTTATAGCAAACTAAATTCAGGAAAATTTTCAACAGAAAAGCAGGAAAACAAAGAAAATCATTTTTCACATACAGCGCCATCTCTGATACATAGCATGTACTACAAACCAATATGGTTTTGCATGGCGGCAGTACGAGGTGTGAGTATCCCTCACGAAAATAAGTTGGTGGCGAAAGGCGTAAGTTGGTGGCGGGTTTGCTAGTAATATATATATATATATATATATCAAAGAATGAAATAAAAATATGTAGCAATATAATACAACCGATTCAAAAAGAAATAAATAATATATTCAAAAACTTTTATCATTAATATTAATTTTTAAATTTATGGTACATTTTGAAAATTTCTGTCCATTGTATCATTTAGTTCTAAAATATGGAAATTGAATTAAGGAACGGAAGTATTTTTCCACTAACTCAGTATAACTTTTTTTAACTTTTTATAAGTAAAATACGTAAAAGTTATCAGTTTAATACTTTCCCTGTTGCTTATTTAAATAACGTAGCTACCTACCCTGAATACTAGAAATACTTAGGAAATGGAAATTATAAAGCTTATATATTGTTTCTTATATATAATTTGATATACTATACCGGAAGACGGCTAACGTAAAAGCTCTTTCTCAAAGAAAATTGGTGCTACGACTGTAATTCATTTGGCGAATGAGCACGTCAATATCCCTCTTTTGTTTTCCGACTACCATTCCTTCATTCCTTCTCCTCTTCATTCCTTCAGCCAGCAACGTATATACAGCTCCTCTGGTACTGCTGTTTATAGGCCATGATGATCACTAACTTCTAGTGAACCATCTGCTGTTATTGTTCTTATAAAAAAATAAATAAATAGCATAATAATATAGTGTGTTCAACTATTTGCGTAGGAAATATAATAAGTAGGATAATGATAAAAGGAAATGGCGGAGGTGTTTGAATGTTTAGCCTCATTTCGTTTAATGTCTGTCATTTGAATTTCGAATTTGCGTACATCTACTTATTGTTGTCGAGGTTACACGAGTCATAACAATATATTCGCTCGTTATATCAAACTCATGTACTTTTAACATATATTTGAAATGAGACATCATATCTACTTATAACGTAAACAATAGTCTTAAAAAATATATTTTACTTCAATCTGTCTTCAATTAGTAAATGATTACACTAAAGTTAATGTATACTTCACATTTTGATTAATTCACATGGATATACTCGTACTTTTGAAAAATTATGTGGGTATGACTAATTAATTATATATAATATATTACTAATAACTTATTACGTTATAAATAATAACGTATCTGTCACACTGTAAAATTAGGTGAGACGACCAAATTAGAATAAAATAATGAAATAAGCATTTATTTGTGAAATTTAAAAGACAATACAAGACGCTTTCTGAAATGCCTTATTTAAATATTCAGAGGAGGCTTAGGATTACTAAAAAGTACGTAGACAATGTACGCCATAAAGATGTTCTATTACTCGCCATGCTTAAAACTATGTAAGTATTTTCTGCCGCCGAGTCCTCTTGATGTATAGTTATGATGTACTTTTTAATTTACGCACCTTTTAAATGTATCTATATCTCGAGAGAAAGAGATTACTTTATGAATTTATTTATTTAATCACGTACAGAATAGGATACAGCCATAACAATATACAGAAATAGTACATAAAATATAATGTCTAGATTGAAACCCTTAATGTGTACGACATACAGCAAAATATAATACTAAATAGAACAGAAGTTGATGAAAAAGACATATTTAAACTGAAACTTAAAAAATAAAATTGCTTAATCAGTGACATATTTTTAAAGTTTAGTTTTAAAAGTAACGAGGGAACAGTGATAGATGTTTATATCAACACAAGTACTGACAAGCTGGTTGTACTGGCGACACATACGAGATAAGGGATTAAAATAGGAGGTGTTATTATGATAAACGTCAGGAGAGAAGGCTTGAGGCCTTCTAATACGGTAGTTTATGTTAAAATGAAGTTGAGACAGTAAGTATGTCAAGTCAATGAAGTAGTTAATTATTTTGTAAAGTGTCAAATATTTACGACGGCAGGCTAGAGATATCATTTGAAACTTTTTCATTTTTCATTCCTGTGATTTTTATTCCACTGTTTTTAGCTGTCGATAAGAAGATGAAGCTTATTAAAATTCACATCAGTCAAATAAGTGTTCTCTATTTTCGTAAAAATAAAATAAATGTAAAAAAATAATAATATCTGAACATATTGCTTTAGAGTCATAACGTTTAAACGTTTTTCTTCAGATAACTTTCTCGTGATAATCATTAAAGTGTAGGTAGACTTCCAGTCTACTAATTCGATTTTCAGAACGAAGAGAAAATTTTAAAGAGAACACCTTCTGTACTTTATATCGAGGGATAAGGAAAATTGCAACTTTCTAAGAGTCTGTTTACACGAGACTTTTTAGTACAATAGCAGTGTGAAATTAAATACACAGTGTCTGCTCCTTACGCTCTCTTCATTTCTTTGTTTTTAATAAACACTTAGTGAAAAGTTTTTAAACTGTTACAATTCATTTATATAGTAATAAAGCTGTAAGCTTATTAAGTACTTTTGACTTTTAAAAATTTCAGATTGTTCCATATATATCTTAATAATAGCAGAGATAACAATTACACATTGTTTATTAAAAATAATTCAAATATGATGTATTCGCTATAATATTGCCTATAATTATTATGTTAATGTTATCATCATATCAGCCGTTGGATGTCCACTGTTGAACATAGGCCTCCCCCAGCAACCTCCAGAGCGACCGGTTTAAAGCAACCTCCATCCAACGGCTTCCGACGACTTTTTTTTTTGACTACTTTATAACTTAATGTTATAAAGACGAAAGAAAAAAAGATTAACCTTAACGTAACTTCATTTTCATTTTAAGATTCAAGTACCTAATGAATTTAAGAAAAAAAATTGTCTTGCTTTCAATTCCCAGTGGTACTATGAAAGTTTTAATTTTTAAAGAAAATTGGAAAACCTAGAGTTTCCAGTGTTTTACTCCATCCTATGAGAATCAATTTATTTCCCGGAGTATAAAGTATCCAATGTCTTGTGCTAACACTGTCTAGTCATATTGAAGGCTATATTCTGGGCTCCACATGAAACGACGTACCGATAGAATTGTATTTTTAAAATTATATTTTTAGATCAAATTTACCTTACTAGAAGTTACAATAGGTCCATTACATATAAGAATAAAATAATGTAATAGTAAAACCAATGTTAAGTAGTTTACAGGTAATATGAAAAAAAAAATTTTTTTTCTACATAAATATATTTGAGACATACAAAGATGATATAAAATTACCCTCTAACGCCGAGGTTAAAATAATTTTATTGTGCTTTATCCAATACATTGATGTTAAATTATGATTCCGAATTTAGTGAAAGAAATCTTGTTCGAGATATCGTTTCATTGTGGTCCCATTATATAAGCGTCGGTCGGATAACAGGGTTGATTGATTTCTCCTATATTGTAGCAATTGTAGCTTTTTTTATCCTGCTACATTTATTTAAATCGTCGGTATTTGTATAAACTTAAGGTAACGAATATTGACATAAAAGCGAGACGTGTTTTTTTTTACCTGCGTTGAGGTTTTATTGTAAAACATACACTCGTAGAATCGATTTTGACAATTGCTAAAATGAGTGTTTATTTTTCACTAGATGAAGATTTACTTTGGCCCTTATACATTCTTTGCCTTTCCTATTCACTATTACTGAGCTTTAACGTTAAAAAAATAATAACTGTGCAAAGTTCTTTTTTCTATCTCTAGTAGTTTCGGCTGTTATGCTGAATCAGTCATTTGACTACTTTATATACATATTTCTATATACCTATGTATATCTACATACAGGAGGCCCGCCCGGCTTTGCACTTATTATGCTACAGGCTCCGACGGCCGCATCCCAGTCAATCATATCGTTGTTGATTTTTTGGTTACGCGTAATTTTTACTGTTCAAATTGAAATTTCCCATTGTGACATTTTTTTAATAATTAATTGAAATTAAGGATATTAAGGGCATTTTTAATCTTTATTAAACGTCTGCGGTAACTTACAGATTTTTGTATATAAGTATTATATTATATTTATATTATGTATATTATAGTAATATTGAATCGAAAAACTTATTTTTAAGTCTACAGTTATGCTATCTAATACCTTTAAACCAGCAACTCTTGTATATATAACTACTGCTACAAAAAAAAAAAAAATATACCGAGCATAAATAATCGAATATTTTGAAGATAAAAGTGGTGTTTTTCAGGTCCATAAAGACTTGACAATTCTATTGACATTGAATGCTGTTAATTATACCAACAAAACATATAAACTGTGCAAGAAAAAATATCTATTTTGCTTTATTTAGGTTCATACTGTATACTTCATACAAAGTATCCTGAAAAATCCCAAAAAAAAAAAAAAATTATAACTTATTTCAGTTTACGGAAAACTTAACTTTAGTAGGTAATATAGTCTTACTATTTATAGATAATTAAATGTTGTACAAATCATATACTTAATAATAGTGGAAAGAATGCTAGCAACATTATCTTGTTGAATCGCAGTTTCAACTCCTGACAAAAAAAAAATAAAACCCCCACAAAAACAACTCAAAATATTTTACGAATTTTTCAGCGCTGCTATTCCAACTTAAAAACTTTTTACTGTAATTGGTACAAAGGTATAATTTGGTTTTACAAATATTTATACTGTATAGCCATTTCAGTTTTTTCTGCAGCAACTGCAGTCATTAAGAGTGCCTTTAGTCATAGCATGACCATAAGCCATGTCAGTTTCCAAAATATAGTTAAAACTGTAGGTTATCTAGTATGAGATCTTGACAGGAACATCATCTCCTCTATGGAGTCGTTTAACAAGTCGGATATTTTGGTGATATTTTAATATAATCAAACTTATATAACTGATTATAGTAGTAACAATATTATCTATATTAATATTATAAAGTTAAAGAGTTTGTTTGTTTGTTTGTTTGTTTGTTTGTTTGAACGCGCTAACTTAACTAAGGCTACAGGCTATATAACATCACGCTACGACCAATAGGGGCTGAGCTATAATAAGAAATGTTATAAAAACGGGGAAAAATAATCTTTTTTGAGAGCTTCCGTTACGTCCTTTATTATTTCTCTTCTCGAGACATTTTTTAACTAAAGTTTCACTTTTAAAGTAAATATAAAATCACTTTTTTACTGAGAATTTTCGAAAAATAATAAAAATCAATAATACGTTGAACGACCCAGGAATCAAACCTGAGACCCCTTGCTAGGCAGTAACGCTTGCGACCACTCGACCAACGAGGCGGGTACTTACTTTTAGAGTAATTGTTTAAAAATATTTACATACGTTTTTCTCTCAAAATAACGCGGGTGAAACCGCGGGCACAGCTAGTTTGGAATAAATGTGGAATATTTAATGAATTAGTAAATTGCTGCGGCAATGGTTGGAGATTTAAAATATTTGTGACCACTAAAAGTAGGAGGAAATTGAGAGTTCCAGTTGAGTGAACCAGAGGGAAAGTACGGGAAATATATTGTATTATAATATAACATAAATTTCACTCTATACGTGTTAAATAGACACGGTATGTCACTATAATGGCGTTACGGCGGCGCGGGCGTTGACAGCATGATAACTCGTAGTAGGGGGGCAGTCGGTTGTTGCCTCAGGCCGCTGTTTTTGTTGTACGTATATCTTAAAAGGAAAATCGTAATTGAGTACAATTTTGTACTGTATTCAAATTTCCATAATTTTTTATTCAATTTAATGTCAATTTGAGAAGTAAAATTTGTTCGAAATAAGGTAATGTTTTTTTAGATTGGACAGCAAAATAATAAATGAAATTATTTTAAAAATTACTCTTAAATGACTATTATTTTACAATTTATCTATTTGTAATACTTATACATCAGAGCGGTTTTGTGTAACGTTCTGGTGTACTGGTGTGAAAGATGCGTTAAGTGCTAGGAGCAGAAGCAATACAATACAATATAGCAGAAGTTTGTATTTATAAGAGTACAATTCGACTGTCCTTACGTACAGTATCGAAACTGAAAATTTGCGATTTTTTTTTATTGCACTAAGAAACTCCTTTTTATAGATGTTTTCATACAAAAAAAGAGAATAAGCTAAACAATACATATTAAACCACATTTTTCATGAGTATGAAAAATACATATATTATATATATAAAATAATGTATATCGATACTTAACAAATAAATGACAATTTTGTACACAAAGTTAACTTAAAAGTGCTCTCCTGTAAAGTACCTTTTTTCAGTTTCGATAGTATACGTAGGGACAGTCGAATTATTGGTTTCTAGTCCGGAGGTTTTGTTCTTGTGTCCGTTTTTATCGCAATAATATTATGATGACGATCGTTACTCTTAATAGGGTAATTTTTCGCCACCCCACAGTAGTGAAGAAATAAGTCGCCTTAACGCCAGCGGTCACGGATGCGATTCTCGCTCGGAGCAAATATTCGTATTTGTACGTATATTTGTTTTTAATCTGGGTATATATCCTTGGGGGTCAGTCTACCGTACCTCGGAGAGCACGTAAAGCTGTTGGTTCTGATCGTTATCACAAACACTCGAAAGTGATCGTTATTTATGGTAGCGATATAAGCGTGGTGGATTAAACTCCAATCCTTCTCATATATGGAGAAGAAGATTTTGACTATCAGTGGGATGCTTACAGTCTGATTTAGATTAGATCAGCAGTGGAGTAGCGTAGTGGATTGAGCTCTAACTTTCTCCTACGTGACGAGGAGGCTTATGCCCAGTAGTAGGAAGTTTAAAGATTGTTTTAGTTCAGTTCTCATACCTATAATTTAAATATAGCTGAAAACTTTGAATGCGCTATTTCAGATTGTTCGTTTCTCTTCGAAAAAATTATATATCTTTGCGCTACGTTTTATAGAGGTGGAGCGATTGTCAAAAATATCTATCAATCTGAAAAAAGAGTGGAGGAAAGCACTGTAATATAACTTGAATGATCTAATTAGGCACAGTTTGTGAAGCTTTTTAAAATATATTAAATTTTCATAGTAAATAATAAATAGTATTTAGTATAAAAATATTTTGTCTTTACTTTGTGTTTTATAAAAATCTGATTCCAGTATATCTGATGAGTCTTGTTTAAAATAATTTTATTTATTTTATAATATTTGTCAGTTTATGACATTTCATGCGAAAAATATGATTTCATACTGCATTCAGTAATTAGAAATGTATACTAAAGGAATAAAATATTTACACTCTTCAAATTAGATTATGATTTTTTTAATAATACATACCATATAATTTTTTTATTAAATATGGTATATTCCATGTAATCTGCCAGAAATTTACACTGTAAACTTTAAAACCTTTGTTTAAAACTATTTGAATATAAAGGCTCTACCGCCGAAATATTCGTTACGAAATGATATACCAAAATAACGTCCACTGCTATGAAGTGGAGTTCATAATAACTTCAATAATATGTGGGATCCCTTCATACAAAGTTTGTAAATGTTAAATTGTGGTATTGGACATTACGAATACATATGGATGTGGTGGATTGAGGGATATATCGCAGGATTAATCTTTATAATAATAAGAG
This sequence comes from Euphydryas editha, assembly GCA_036937285.1. Taxonomy (NCBI): domain Eukaryota; kingdom Metazoa; phylum Arthropoda; class Insecta; order Lepidoptera; family Nymphalidae; genus Euphydryas; species Euphydryas editha. The sequence goes on from JAUPFZ010000004.1 coordinate 10,868,523, forward strand.
CTGAATAAAGACAAATAATATCAACGTGCCTAATTATATCTTAATAATATTATATTTAATAATAAGTAATAAGAATAAATATTTAATCTATTTTATGTTTATGAGAAATGATTTGATTTTCTGTTTAAATTGAAAACATTTTATTTTTATTATAGTGATGTTAGCGTTTAAAAGAGACTACATACCTAAGAAACCACTGATTGCTGTTGGAGGAGTTTATAAATATGCTGAAAAAAAAAGGAAAAGTTGCTGACCCGTCGAAATTAGGATATGTTTTTTAAATCTCTGTTGTGGGGATCTCTTCCTTGTGGAAACTACTGGCCGGTAGTCGTTTATGCCTTTTCCCAAATCCGGCCCTGCCAACTGCCAAGCAGTAAATTGAGTGTCGTTCAGAGCTTACATCGATGGTGCATAGCTTTCTATTAACAGCGACCGATTAAAGTAAAAAAAAAAACCACTTACACTAATTATATAACAATAATAATCCCGTAACTTAATAAAAACGTAATAAATATACCATTATTTTTACATTAAAATAAGCTATTAAATAGTAATTTAAATTATAACGATATATAAACAAAAATTCAACGAGTTGTGAGGAATCGTCTTTGTTATAACCTTTTATTATCGTTTTCGTTCCAAATTAATGACAATGTAAACTCATTCATTGAAGCCGAAAATGGTTTTGCACAATAATGTTTATTCACGACTTTATTTTTTTTTTCATTACAAAAAAAAAGATTGTTGTCTGTAAAGTGGGTTTAACTTTGATGAAAAATTGCATACTTTTATGAATTGTATTAAATTATTACCACTGAATTATCATTATTTTGTATAATAAAATGAAGGCGTTAATTGAAAATTAAAAAGAAAAATCGATAAATAAATATTTATTTGCACTCGTTAATTCAGATTTTTTTTTCTCTTCTACTCGGGCGCATCTGGCAATGGAGTAGAAGAGAGATAGATGTTTCACAAGCTGAACACTTAGGCCGATCGTGCCTCTCATGCTTTTTCATTCGTGCAAAAGATGTTTATCGATTTATAAGCCGTTATGACGTCAAAAAATTACCATTCAAACTATATACAGTTAGCTTGATATAACTGTTTATTCTGTTTATAAAAAAAGTTTGTGTGTCGATTTCCAAAAGAGAAGTTACTTTTAGTTCGAATTATTGGATATATGTGTTATATTTAGAACATCATTAGCTCAAAACATTATACGATAAATAAACGTAAAATCTATTAATTGCAAGCTGTAAAATTTTGAAACCGCTAATGAACAATAAGCAAGGATTAGGTTAGGTTATTGTCATATTTAAAACATGTATATTTGGCAGCAGTCCACAATTGCATTGATTTCTGTCAAGTGCTAGTGTTGCTCTTCACATTTTTATAAATCTTACTCTAGTATAAACGCATAGCTCTCTGGTGACCTGCTGTTGAATCGAACAAAGGAAATCTATAAAAATCAATAAAATTCGCCTGAAACTTTTCATAATTGTCGTATTATTTAGCCAGTCGCCTGTTTTTAAAGGTTATAAGCTCATTTCGTGAATAACATTTCAAAAGGACGTCTACCCTCTTTTGACATTGTTGTTTGTTTTCAACTTTCAATAGCTGTCAAATATTTAACGAGAAAAAATATTTTGCAAAAATAAGTTACCTAATTTTCATAAAATAAGGTTGGCGTAAGCCACGTCTAACGCCAAATTATTTTTAACGGTTACATAGAATTGCTTCCACCAAGTTTTTTTCGATAAAGAATATAACATTATAATGATATGCTGTAAGCATATTTCATATGGTATCACAAGTAAATTGGTCGATAGATTTTTAATGCATTATGGTTAGATTTTTACATGAAAGTAAATCTTGCGGCCTACCGTAGTGACGGCTACATCCGCAACCGAACCGCCTTGCGGCTGACCGCTAGCCTACGAGTCGAACACAAATGCTAATAAGTCTTTTAAGTAATATCTTTAACATTTTTAATATTATAATTAAAAATAGAGGAAAATTATAAGTATGTAATTGTATACTTACTAAACATAGAGTTCATAGAATACTAACAAACAAATCTTTGACAATCATAATGTCATAGCCAAGGAATTTATATACAATAATTTCCTTGGTTATAGCTTATTAGTCTATTAAAACTTTAAGGAGAATTGGTATGAATTAATATGATCAAACTCTAAAGGGGATCAGAAGGAATAACTGCAAAATTATTTAAATTGTGAAGGTTTTTATTATTTACTTTTGAAATCTTATCTAACCAAATGGTTTATTGATATATAATAATATATAATAGTTAGTTAATATTTAATCCATCTGTTCCATTTAAAGCCCTATCTGGACTTCCACACCTCTTCCATTTAAAACCCTATCTGGGGTCCCACAAGACTTCAACTTGGGGCCTATATTATTTAACATTTTTACTCATGATATTTGTAACTACTTTCTTTATTCCAATTATTACCTTGTTGCAGATGATCTAAAAATTTCTAAATGCATCCGTGATTTAAAAGACGTTGAGCTTCTGCAAAATGATCTGAACCGTCTAGTCATCTGGTGTCAACTCAATCACATGTACCTCAATGTTAACAAATGTTTCCTTATTCGAACCATTAAATAAAAATTAGCTTCTCTAAGTATAAAATAAATCACTTGATCTTCGAGAGAAAAATAAGAATTGTTTTTGCTACTCAATATTAATCTTGCTCTACTGTTGTTTTGTTTTTAATTGCTTACTTGAATGTGGTGTCACCTGTAGTTGAGGCACTATTTAAGCTTGTATAAAAATATTTTGTATTCTGTATGAATTCGTATTGATGTGTGCTTTGTTGGTGACCTTATAAAATAAATAAAAATAAATAAAAAAATAAATATTTGATGACAAATTTCTAACGATCCTTGTAATAAATATAACATTAGATGTACGTAAATAGATATATATCAAGTAACAATATTTATATAAGACAAGATCAAAAGTCCAAGACCATGACTTATTTTAGAGTTATGCCCAGTTATGCCCATGTAATTATGAAAAAAGCAGAGACATGATACTTAATCATGTCTCTGGAAAAAAGTCACTACCGCAAAGAAAATGTCACTTTCATAAAATAAAAAATAAAATAAAATAGTGTTGTGGTAACACAACAAGCAAGTAAATTGTTTTCTTTCAAAAACAGTTTTGGTTATTAAGAATTTATTAAAAAAAAAAAACCTTGCAATATGCACACTAGACGTCTAAAAATAACACTGCCAAAGACAGACAGTTTGCTTTTAGTTATAACAACAGTTTTGAACGATCAATATTTCTACGAAATTTTGAAAATTACAATTAAATAAAATATTTGTATGAAAAATAAACAGAACGTAAACACTGACGGAGAAATTATTTAGCATGTCAGGCAAATGTGTACTGCAAATGGGGCACACCCTAAAGTAATGACCAAAATGCGGTATTCGCGGTACGGATGGTCAGCGCTCCAATGGTAAAATCATTAAATCGTTCCAGCGTGTTGTTATATTTACATTGAAGTGTAATTTCGAAGCACTATCAAGAAAGAAAATTTAGAAAATGGATGATGCATATAGTTAAGAATTTCATTTTTTTATCTTTTATAAGCAAAATGTTTCAGAAGTAAATTTATTAAAATAAATTTACTTCTGAAATATGGCTGTCTTATAGAGAATTATAATAATTTGCACAAATAAATCAAGTAGTATTTTTGCACTGGTACTAATGAATTTAGCGTTACTACTATCCACTATAAATCTAAATATTCAAGATATTTAAAAAAAAAATAAAAATATTTCAAAGTCGAGCGGTAAGTTCATATGAGTACATAAAAAAAATAATTTCTAGGAAAAATCATAAACCGACTTCAAGATTATCCCTATCTACCTATAAACTTGAACTAAAAAGTAGGAAATAATATTTTAATCACTTCAAAACAAGAGCATTAAAGGACGATTAACGAAATTATCGCTACTTACCTTCACAATTTATGATCAGTTATTTTTGAAGTCGGTGCGAACCAAAGTGCCGGCCAAGATGGACACTTTAATCCTGCCTTTGCAAAAAACTTTTTTTTTCTTCCGATGCATTCAGCGGTACGGCGTTGGCATATTATTATGGCAATAGTGGGGGGATGTGCCTATGTTCCTGAGTGTACTATCCGAACACGGGCATGAGAGCAAATGACGTTGACGGTTGTATCTGAATGCATAAAAATTTTCATGCACTTCTTTACAATTATCAGCTTTCCTTCGATTTCTGTTTGCTTTGGTTGGCACCGACTCCAAAAATAACTGATCATTAATTGTGAATAGGTATATAAGTATCGATAATTTCGCTGATCGTCCTTTAATGCTTTTTGTTTTGATGTGATTAAAATATTATTTTCTACTTTTTAGTTCAAGTTTGTACATGTAGGCATAATATTGAAGTCGGTTTATGATTTTTCCTACAAATTAATTTTATTTTTCAATTTTTAGTGGTAAGTATATTTTGTTTATATATAGCTACATGGTACCCGTGAAGTAGCCTGAGTTTCATTAGTAGTAATAGATAACAGACAGATAGGGTTAGATAGACTTTTTTGGACATCTATACAAACTTTCATCTCCTATATCATGCCGATGTAAGTCGAAATTTTAAAAACTCTAATACAAATATTTATTTACTTCTTATCAACTGCCTAAATATATATGATAATATAGTTTCATAGATTTGTCTTCGATAATGACGAACTCCTACACAAATCTTCATCCCGTATTTCAACCCTTTCGTGCCACCTTTTTACAATAGAAGGTAGCTTATAAATTTTCCAACGATCTAGTCTGTCTCTGTACCAAATTTCATCAATATCAGTTCCGGGTAAGCCGTGAAAGCGTAACTTTAACCATACGAAATTTCACCCCCTTTTTCATCCTCACACCGGTCGAATTTTCAAAAACGATTGAACAAACATTTTTTCTTTCATATCGTTATGAAGATTTAAATACAATGTTTCATGATTTTATCTTCGACAATGACGAACTTCCATACAAATTTTCATTCAATATTTCAACTCCTTCAAGCATTTTTTCGCGATAAAAGTTAGCCTATGTTCTTTCCTAAGGTTTATTCTACTCTACTTATTAATTGTTTTTGTTGATTTTTCTTAATAGATTCCACCTCTGAAGTATGACCTACCGATTAAAAAAAGAATCATCAAAATCACTTCATAATTGACGGAGTAATCGCGTAACAAACATACAAAAAAAAGATGAATTGATAACCTCCTCCTTTTTTGAAGTTGGTTAATAATTAAATTTTTAATACAGTTTGATTATCACTTTCATAACACTGATGTCAAACAAGTGAATATTAACCAATTACTTGATTAAACTAAATTAGAAACATTACTTGCCCGTACTGAACTAGCTCTAAATTGAGACTGTCAGCTGCCAGTACGAGTATTACTTAAAATACAACATATAGTAGGATTAATGACACAGTTAAGTGTCTTCTCTTAATTATGTTGTGTAATAAAGTCATCAAAGATTTGTTTATAGGCTAAGATTACCTCGTAATAACAATTTCATCAAAGTTATTTCATTTAATATATTACTTTTATTTAGGTTTACGTTTTAAATGTTCCAAACCAACCAGGTCACGTGTAGTTTGTTTAGTGGTAACTGAATTAGTACTGCCGTCATTAATTCATAACACGCTATTGGCAATTTAGTGGCTTACGTATGATTGTAATTAGATAACTTCATAGGAATTAATTTATGGAATTCAAATACATATCTAGTTGTGAATATTTAATGTTAGTTAATTTTCAAGAGATTAATAAAAATAGAATTACAAAGGATTTATGTAGGTATAGTATTTTATTACTACGACAATAACTCATTTTGTAAAAAACACAGAATATTAAGTGATATATGCCCGTAAGAAACCCGAAAGAGCACGTAGAACATAATTTATCCTAAGGATAAGAGGATATTAGAGGTCTAAATTGGCACAATAGCAAGGGAGTGCGAGAAGACAGATCGTTTATCTATGGTGACACCGGCGAGGTCATCTGACATCCATTTTTAGCAGTTGCCTTGAATTAGGTAAACAATATGAGAAAATTTTTACTACAAAATATGAATTGAAAGAAGAGATGTAACCCTACCAAATAGATCAGGATTTTAAAAAAAAATGAGTTACTTGTAGAATGTATGTAACTTATATAAGATTAATACAGAAAAACACGTGATAAATACTTTTTGAAAGTCACTTGCTTTATTTTTCATCTTTTTTTATATTTACACTTATGTATGATCCTATTAATATTATAAACGCGAAAGTTTGTCTGTCTTTGTTACTTTTTCACGCAACAACTACTGAACGGATTACATGAAAATTTACAGTAACATAGCTTATACATTAGAATAACTCATAGCCTACAATTTATAAAGATTTTGCGTAATTTGGCCATAATATAACACATTTTAATAAATGTCACGTTAAAACGCGTTAGTGCTGTACAATTCCATGGCGCTAACGATCTTCTTTTCGCGCGAATTCCATTGGCCAGAATAACACAACAAACAAATGGCTCCATCTAGTTAGCACCCCAAACAGTGAAATTCGACCTCTTAAAAATTGTCCAAATTGGTCACGAAATGGTCATTATAGGTCAGTTATTTTTAGTAATTGGTCAATACTTTGACAATAGTTACAGAGGGGTAAAAATTTCAAGGACATCGAAAAATTTTTGGCACCCCAAATTAATCCTACAAATTGGTTCTAAAATTATTTCAATTCATCTCAAAATAGTCATAATTGGTCGATTGATTTTAATAATTGGTCAACGTTTTTTTATATAAAAATTAAAAAAATAATATTAAAATTAAATTAGCTTCATCTATTTAGCGGCCCAAATGATGAAATTTGACCTCTTAATAAGTAGTCCAAATTGGTCACGAAATGGTCACAATTGGTCAGTGATTTTTAGTGATTGGTCAATACTTTGAAAATAGTTACAGAGAGGTAAAAATTTCAAGGACATTGAAAAAATTTTGGCACCCCAAATTATTCCTACAATTTGGTTCTAAAATTATTATAATACATCTCAAAATAGTCATAATTGGTCAATAAATTTTAATAATTGGTCAACGTTATTTAACTAATTATTAATAAATAATAAAAAATAATACAACTTTCATAAATCGCGGGGTGAATAGGAATAAAACTGGAAGTTTCACTATTTTATGTCTATTTTATTTATTATTTTTAGGTTTAACCGAAGTATATCGATAGTTTTGATGTGTCGGAAGTACACACGAAAGAAAATGGTCATTGCTTCAACTTATCGATATACATATTAGGTCCCAGTAATGACGCGCCATGGCTGGGGGTCACAGCCATGGCTGGTAACACTGCTATAATAATAAGAGGAGGGGACTCCCCTTATTATTATAGCAGTGTTACCAACTTAGTAATTTTCATATTTTGTTAGTGGGACTATTTTTTTCTGGATTTCTATTTTTTTTGGACTACTTTTTAGTGGTTAGTAGTTTTTTAGTTACTTAATTTTAATTTTTAAATTTTTTAACTCATAATAAATATTATTTTGGTTAAAAAAAATCCGATGAAGATCTCTAACACAATCATCAAAGACGTCTGCCCTCACGTGTCACTCATAGTTAGGTGCGTGCGATATATATCGAAAATTCGTAAATACTGCATTCTATATGCATTTTGCATGCTATATGCATTCGATAATTATCGATATAAATATCGATATATTTGTAAATTTTCAGTGGGTCAGTTATACATATTCATTCGATATAAACATCGAGTAGTATTCATCCGATAGTTATCTAGTATTCGTATCGATATATATCGAGTAGTATAGTATTTCAGTCGATATAAATCGAGTAGTATAGTATTATATCCGATTTATATCGATATACGTAGAGGTGATGACTTTTTTTTTAGGAATACACATAGCCGAGAGATCTAAATATCGATACGGGGTCGGGATGACTTGTTTTCCTGTTCACTTCCGAGACATCAAAAATATTAATATATTCATCTGAATTATCGAAAAGTATCGATATATTTATTGGATAATTATCGATACATTAATCCGATATATCGAATTGCAAAAATTATCGATATATATTTTCATACAATATAATATCGCAAAGTGTCGATATAACGATACGATATATTATATCGATAAAAATATCGATACTTTTTTACATGAATTACAAGTTTCTGCCATTGCGCACCAAAAAGAAACGCGCGGAGTTATACAAAGAGCGCGACATCTAATTATCATAGATGCAGAGTCATTAATTTGTGGATTTCCCTTATAAAATAAAAATAAAAATCAATTTTAATATCTTGAGAAATAAATAATTATAAAATCCAAAATATTTAAGTACAGAGAAAATTAAGTCAGTATATAGAAGGAACATTTATCAATAATGTAATTATATTTTTTTCTAAGTATGCACTTATTTTACAAATATCATTGCGATGATTACATACTTTTAGTTTTTTTTTTTTTTTTAAATTAAATGTTAAATTATACCTATTGAGCTGTTTCTGAATTACAATTGTCAATAAAGTAAAATATAGAAAAACCCTATTATATTTCACGAAATTATAATTTGTAATTTGTAAAAAAAAAATCGAAAGATCCGTAATTTGGGCCGCTAAATAGATGAAGCTAGTAGTTTCTTCCAGTTTTGTTCCTATTCACCCCGTTATTTATGAAAGTTTTGTTATTTTGTATTATTTATTAATAATTTGTTAATTAAAAATACTAAGCTATAGACATTGATCTGCCCTTTAATTCTACCTATGATTTTGAGTTTCCCCTTTTTTTTTCTCACAATAAATAAATAATTTAAATGTCATTCCAACTTTAAATAACCGTATTTCTTTAGCCAAAACGTTTCTGAAAATCTAATAAACGCTTAAAAATTTGCATTTACGTCGATTTTAATTGCCCTTCGGTTAAACCTAAAAATAAGAGATAAAATAGACATAAAATAGTGGAACTTCCAGTTTTGTTCCTAATCACCCCGCGATTTATGAAAGGTGCATTATTTTTTATTATTTATTAATAATTAGTTAAATAACGTTGACCAATTATTAAAATTAATTGACCAATTATGACTATTTTGAGATGTATTATAATAATTTTAGAACCAAATTGTAGGAATAATTTGGGGTGCCAAAAATTTTTCAATGTCCTTGAAATTTTTACCCCTCTGTAACTATTTTCAAAGTATTGACCAATCACTAAAAATCACTGACCAATTGTGACCATTTCGTGACCAATTTGGACTACTTATTAAGAGGTCAAATTTCATCATTTGGGCCGCTAAATAGATGAAGCTAATTTAATTTTTTATTATTTTTTTAATTTTTATATAAAAAAACGTTGACCAATTATTAAAATCAATCGACCAATTATGACTATTTTGAGATGAATTGAAATAATTTTAGAACCAATTTGTAGGATTAATTTGGGGTGCCAAAAATTTTTCGATGTCCTTGAAATTTTTACCCCTGTGTAACTATTGTCAAAGTATTGACCAATTACTAAAAATAACTATCGATAGATATCTGATACTATACTACTCGATATATACTACTATGATACTACTCGTTAATTATCGGATGTAATATATCGATACTGCTCGATAATTATCGAATGAAGATATATCGATATATATCGAATCAAATATCTAGTATTTACGAATTATCGATATATATCGCACACTCCTAACAATGAGTCAGCGTGGGGCGCAAGGGGTAGAGGGGCGGTTCAAGTAATAACGCGCCATCGCCAAGTGCGCGCGACCCGTACGGCCGAACGCGGGCAGCCGGCGGACGCGTGAGGGCAGACGTCATAGATAGTTGTATTCATTTTGACTTATTTTGCTAGCTAATTCCATTCTGGAAGCCATTTTATTTCTTACGATTAGTACAGCAGACATAATTATTATTTTTAGTTAGTATATTTTATGTAGAAATATAGATTACTTTTTTTTATTTCAGTCGTATTAGAAATACTTTTTTGTTTTAAATTTAATTATAGGATTATAGTTTTAGTTTAGTTTGTATTTATGTAAATGTATGTTTCGTGGCTAATTTTTTTTGACGCTGTGAAATGCGTTTACGCATCCCGTCACCCAAAGGCGAAGTCAGAATACCCACTAAAACACAGCGGTGCCCTCATCGTCGTACAAGGACGCCACGGGATCGCTGGCGCATGCCACCGTGACGCCCCGATTCGTGGCTAATCTGCTGCGCCGTTTGTGATGAAATTTGATAGGACATTACTTTTTATCAATACACCCACGCGAGTGAAGCCACGGGCGGAAGCTAGTTATAATATATAATTGTAGATGATATATTATAATCAGACTTTTATATTTTGTAAAAACAATGTGAGAGATTCGTTTACAATCTTCAGAAACTATGAAACAAGGAATTTTAATTGAAACATTTGAGTTAGCAAGTAACAGCAAGTAAGTACGCAATTATGATCGCTTCACTTGGAAAAGGTGAAACGATCGCTAATAAAGGTAACAGTCAGGAGACATTGTTCACCCTTTTATTACTCTCGTAAAATGCATTATCCGCTAACGTTATGCAAAGGCAAGAGTGCGTGCCGAAATTTTATAGTAATTCAAAAACAACACTTTCGTATTTACCGAGATTGTTTTTATAAAATACTTGAAACGAATTTTTTATTTATAGTCTCAAAATGATTTGCCTTACTTTCTAAAGTACATTTTCAACGATATAGTTTTCATATGCTACACGTATATTAATATCACAGCAAAGCCTTTTCTGTACATAAATATTGTATCAAAAATAATAATTATTAGTTATTGTGCTAATACCATTGTTGCAAATAACATATTTTTGTATTTTTTTATTTCCGCATGTGTCTGTATACGCATAAATTCCAACACGATTTGGCGTTTAGCTTGAAACTTAGCATAATTGTAGCTTGCATATGTAACTGGTAAAAACTAAGGCTGCTAAACATTTCGCCATAACTGATACATGCACATACTATACATGTACAGCTGGAGATGTGACTGTCAACAAGGGTTAAAAACTTATGTCACTTAAATTTATATTTAAAATAATATAAAATTTTCTTTAATAAATAATAAATATATTTTATTAGATCAGCAATCTGGATAAATATTATTTAAATTAATAAACAACTTTATTATTTTAAGGAGAAATTTATCAATTCCCTCTACAACAATTTGAATCAAAATCAAAAACAACTTTATTCAAATAAGCCCCAGCATCTTTGAATCGTCATTTTACAAATTAAAACTTTAAAGTGATTATTATTTTTGTAAAAGTAAAGCTACCACCGATTCGGAATGTGGATTCTGCAGAATAGGTATCAAGGTAAAATTAAGTTCATATACCGGGTATGTTCCGATATACACTGTGACCACTGTAAGGTGTGACGTCAGTTCAGTATACTGCAAAGCCGTTCCTTTTTAGTTTTATATACTAGTTACTGTTTAAAACGGAACTCAGTCTGTTGCAGTTTACTGTTTTCCCCATTTTCTGAGACTTTTTTCAAATGAAAATACTTATCATGTACACGTTTTCTGTTCAACAGGAAAATTAATTATTTGAATGTTGTTGCTTTTAAAACTCAATGTCCGAGTTTATTAGGTTTAAAGAACTTTATTTTTCTCAAGAACATTAATTACAGTTCACTTATGAGTATAGTATTGTACATATAGATACTTTATTAAATATGTAACAAATAGTTCGACCGTATTTAGTTAAATAGGTAATGGTAATAGGTAGGACTCAAAAAAGGGAAATGTAGCAATAAAGAATCAAGTTTATTTATTTGTTTAATACGAGTATTATCAATTTTAAGTATGGTTTAGTTTGTATAATAAGGTAGTTTAATAAAATTATGTGCAAGTTTATGAGTAATTTTTTGTTGTGATTGTATTTTTTTATTTGTTTATTTTTATATTTATTGATTTATATTTGTATGTTTATTTTTCAATTGAATTAAATGCATAATAAACGTAGTTCCGTAGCAGCAAAGAAACATCATATAAAAGTTCTTGTAGTTCGTTGTAACTTTGATCGATGTTTTAATATCGATCAAAGTTACAACGTATATATATATATTATTTATTATTTTATTTTTTATTATAAAAAAAAACCCTACTTACATCTCGTTCAAACCAATTTTCGGTGGAAGTTTGTATGGTATTGTACATCATATAATTATATTTTTAGTTTTATCATTCTCTTATTTTAGAAGTTACAGGGACACATTTTACCACTTTGGAAGTGTCTCTCGCGAAAACTATTCAGTTTAGAAAAAAAAAAAATGATATCAGAAACCTCAATATCAGTTTTGAAGACCTATTCATAGATAGGTCCCACACGTATGGGTTTGATGAAAAAAAAAATGTTTGAGTTTCAGTTCTAAGTATGGGGAACCTATACAATTTATTGTTTGTTTTTCTATTTTTGTATGAAAATCATAATGCGGTTCACAGAATACATCTACTTACCAAGTTTTAACAGTAGGTATAGTTCTTATAGTTTCGGAAAAAAGTGGCTGTGACATACGGACAGACAGACAGACATGACGAATCCATAAGGGTTCCGTTTTTGCCATTTGGCTACGGAACCCTAAAAATGGTTGAGACAATATTTTTTTCTCCATATCTATTTTGCCAAATAATTCTAACATGATAGAAGAAGGTGAAAAATCAACTTTCTATTCTTTATAACTAACTAATCTTCCAGTAAGATGCCAAATAATAACTAGCAGTAAGAAACACAAAACTTTTTCATAGCTTTAATTTATTTCATTCACGAATACATGCGTGGTGATACTTCATTGATAGTAACTTGCGAATGTCACGATGTAATTAACATGCATAGTAACATTTTATTTGACCAAAAATAGACCACGTGAAAAGGCTATTTGTATGCTGAAACCGTGTGTTCATTGCGAGTTAAATAGTTATGCTTATAAAACGGAAAACACTTAGCCGACAAGCGTGCTGTTGTTTGTGTCACGATTTTTTGTTCTATAGTATAGAGTTCTGTTTATTTACACTATGATTCGATTGTTTTAATTCCTAGAAATATACTTGGCGTATTTATATTGAAATAAGACAGAAAAAAAAAATATGTATAAAAGATATATAAATTATTATAAAAGATATTAAAAAAAAATTTTAATTACTTTTATATAAATTATAATAGACACATTGTTCTTATTGGATTTATTGTTTTCTATTCTATATAAAATTTCGTTTTATAACAGGTTATGTTTAAATAAGGATAATCAAAAGAAAAAAAACTTTCACAGGTGATCTGCCGCGACCACGAAGCAAAGGGGAATATGTCTTCGTGATTGCACAGCTTCTATTTGGTTTGCTACTGTTCGCAACGGTATTGGGCCACGTCGCAAACATCGTTACCTCCGTCAGCACGGCTCGGAAGGAGTTCCAAGGTATGTTAAAGATGTAATTATTTCCTACATCGAAGTGAGAACGTGATAGATAAAAAGTTTATTAGAACCTTCATTAATACGGAAATTTATCTATTGGTACGAGGCAAGATATTTCGTTATTGAAATAGAATAAAAAGTATTCGGTAGTATTTTTACATGTTGCTCTATGATTGTTTCGCTAGAGAATCAAAAGTTTCATGGCCAAATATTACGACTAAAATAAAAATAAAATAAACGAAACGAACGCAAGGGCCTGGCGACATTTAAATGGCAGGTACAAATAAAACCAGATTCTAATACGAGCAACCTTTTATGACGGCTGTAAACGACCTTTATTTTGGGAACAATAATTCACCGTACGGTGTGGTTCAACGCGTTCAATTATGAGCATGATTGAATGTTAACATTCTTAGCCGAGGAAAATCGCTCGAAGCATTTTATGTAACTCGTTTATGATTGCCCTGTTTCATCACTCTCCGATAACTGATATTGCAATAAATTCTTTATTTACTTCAACAGATGCTTCAACACTTAAGTTTTAGTTATGCACTTAGCATTAAAAACTTTGTATTTAAAATATTTGCTTTATAATATTTTAAAGTACTGACTCTTTTAAGTAAGTGTGCAAAGGTTAAACATAATAACGTCAATGCGAGGGGTTCAAAATTTAATAGCGGGTACCATTAACACGCTAAGCAGGTAGACGTGGTGACACGTCCCGCTACGTGAACGTAGCGCGTTTCTCGGCTATCGTGCCATATGTCACGATGAAACCGTCTTCACTGCAATTTTCTTGGATTCGACCTAAACTCAATTGTCCATCTAATTTTATGCTTTTGTTTTTCTAAGTAAACAATATTTTAAGAAATAGATTGAATCGATAACTTGTATAAAAGAAACATATTCCACTTGACATATGTTTTCCACTGATGTCGCAGTATAAATAGACTTCAAAGCAAAACTTGAATTAGAACATAACGTGTAAGTTCCATGATCAGTGTGAGGCAAGGATAGGATGAGCATTTTATACACAGAAAGCGGCAAAGTGTCAACAACTTTAATTAGCACTGCAGCTCGGTTGAAAAGACAATGGCGCCGCGACGACAGAGAGCAGGCTGAATCCGTGACCTTCCTCGGTGGCGCTGCAGCGAAATAGGTCAGCGGCTTGAATGCTATAAATAGCTCGGCGAAAGTCGGGCGCCGCGCCCCATCCCAGAGGGAGCGGAGCGTCCCGCGCGCCTGCCATCGATCCGCTCGGCGGTCTGTCCGCCCAAAGCCCGAAGGTTCAGTTCAGTCTGTGCCTCGCCTCCCGAGCCTAGCTATTCGACAATAAAGGGTCCGTTCACATAGAAGGGCTCGAATATCACCGTAAAGAGTTTTTCTCTCCACACGACACGGCGCCGGCCGGCTACTTGAGCGTAAAAAATCACGTGTAGATTAGTTTTTTTTTTGGCGGATTTAATGTTTTACACTGAGCGCATTGGAACGGCATTCTAGTATATTTACGTTACAAAAGATTCAACATGTAAAAATAAACCTTATGTAAATGTCCTAAAGCTACACTTTAAATATGATCACAATTTACTTTGTTCTTCGAGCTCCATTATATGGAAATGCACCTTAATTGATCAACTCCCGCTTCACGTTTCGCTTCACGCTCGGTTCGCCGGCCGGTGTGAGCACCTCGTGCCCCACCGGCATAACAAACGACGTCAACAATGTCATCGAAATCGTATCGTGAAATGTTATACGCACGCAGGATGATGGGAGATGTGAGATATTTCAATAAATGAAATCTTGCACTCGAAAGGAACATTTGATTTTATGAGTATTGGCTACGGAATTTCGATATTCCATTCTACTGTTTGATATTGATAGATGTTTCGATACACTTTGATGGATATCAATTTTAGTATCGATGGAAATGGACGTGTTAAAACACGATATCGTAATTAAAGAACTAAACTAAATTAAAATTAACCAGTGAAATAAGTTAGTTATTTTTTATTTGACTACCAAGTATTGACTAGAAATAATTTATATAGCAAAATAACGTTTCCCGAGTCAGCTAGTATAGTATAAAATTATAGGTCGAAGAAAAGTTTCTTCGTATTTTATAAACAAATTCAAGACTTTTTTTCCATAGTTTAATTACTTTTAATTATAATACACTATTTTTTTTTAGGTTAAAATATTAGATAAAGATAGATTTTGATGGTCATTTGGTGACCGGCAGAGAAGAATTATCGAGACATATTTCTTGCCTACGAGTTATAAAAGGCGACTAAAGCCATAGCAGTGCGAACAACCATGCATCGACCAGGATAGTGATGGATAGCAGCGTCACTATGCCCTGGCATAACACACTGCCCTCGCCAACACGTTTGCCAAGCGTGGCGAGTATTAGAAGCCCCCCTCCGCCATTATTATGACAAATAATAAAGAGCCCAGGCCCCCAGTTCCCGGTGTTACTACTATTCCCAGCTACGGCAGCGACTCGGGTAACAGTAGGGCAGGGGTTGTTAAGAATCTCAGGGTGAGAATGACACTCGCCCGTATTTAAAACAATGTTTTTCTTTTTTGCATTTAATACCTTAGGGTACTACGATACGGTCTTGATTGTTTGTTTGTTGTTAAAATATTTGGTCCTTATGTGTATGTTGATTGTACATAGTTGGATGGTTATAGGTTATAGCTATTTAAGTTTGTAATCTATATATATAAAGAAAGTCGTGTTAGTTACACCGTTTATAACTCGAGAACGAATGGAATGATTTTTATGATTTTTGTGTTTTTGGATTTGTCTTCGTCAGGAATAATACTTATTAAAATATTTAAATTTATATTTGAACTAAACAAAACTATAAACGCGGTAAGCACCCGTACAAATATAAATTTAAATATGAATAGTGATCGCGTTAGTTTAAAACAATATATTATTAAAATATGATTTTCATCAATGAAAAAATAATTCATAAAAAATCAGTTCAAATGTTTCATCCGTACTATCTATACATATAATAAATCTGTTAACGAGTCCGTTTTATAATCTTAATCTTAATATATAAAAGCGAAAGGTCACTCATCTCGATATCTCTGGAACTATAAGACCTGAAATTTGGTAGGAATATTCCTTTTGCCGAGGAGAGGTCAGCTAAGAATGGATTTTACGAAATTCTAAGGGGGCAAAAAAGGGGAGCAAAGTTTGTATGGGACAACGTAGTTCCTTGGTCCAATCTACTTCAAATTTTGCATAAAATATTCTTTAACATCCCCTAACGGGGTTAAAAGGGGGTTGCTTTTGCTTCGAAGTTGATTTGACAACTCAATCCGTCTATTATAAAATATTTTCCAGTATCGACGCAGGTGTAGCTGATAAAAAAATATTAATTTATAATTTTTAAAATTTTAGTTAATACCCGTGCGAAGCCGGGGCGGGCCGCTAGTAAGATAATAAAATAGTAAAATTACGATTAAAACAAAAGTAATAAATTATCAAATAGAATGTCAATTCAGCAACCCTTGGATCATAGGGTACTTTCGGTAGTGAAAAATAAATTATGAGATTTGATAAAAATTTAAACTTATGTAGAAATATACTAGGTGTTTAAAGCATTTAAAAAGGACAAGCCACATTTATTATCCCACAAGATCATCCGTTGGATGTCTACTGCTGAACGTAGGCTTCCCCCATTATCTCTAGTATGGATTTGCCAATACTCTCCGTGCTTGGCATGGCGAGCGCAATGTGTTATGGCAGGATATACTGACACTGCTGCCTATTACAATCTTGGTTGGTGTATGCCACTATGACTTTAGTCGCTTTTTACGACACCTTGGCACGAAAGAGGTCGGGACTATTCTTCTCTGCCGGTCACCGCACGGCAAATATAATACATTTATTAAACTAACGCCGAGTTGCACGAAACAAATTTTAAATTTAAGTGTTTATTAAACTAATTTAATCACAATAATCGTGATTATATGTTGCACAAAACCTACATCTGATTAAGTTAACAAAAAAATTTAGTTTAATTAAAGACCTATCTAACGGATGATTAATTTCAACAAATTTAAATTAATCATGAGATCAACTAATTTTAAGATTAATTGCAACTTAACTAACGGAAAGTTAGCGACGGTTTCGTGCAACTCGCCGTAAAATAAATTAATAAGCTTAAGAATCTACAGAGACTTTATTTTCATCATTCATATTCTGGTTAAATGTTTGCCGTACTCTTACTAAAGTATGATGGTCTATAACATGTTTATGGTTTATGATTTTCTCATAACATCAAAATATAAAAATATATAATTTGTTATCTGTGCTGACAAGTGACTAACATCGTATTTTACATCTCTGTCAACGTAAAAAAGCTTCATCACGATGTTTTTCTCCACCTTCGTACGTATAATGGAAGTCAAACAAACTCGGCGAGTTCATCGTGTCGGTGCTAACTCCTATTAGAACATGCAACCGTTAGTTTCGATCCACTGGTCCATATCGGCTTTTGACCGTTCTGACATATTAAACCAGAATTTAGGTGACCGGTGACAATAATATCTATTGAAAAGAAAATCGTAGATAGTAAGACTTTTTTTAGTTTCATAGCTTTTGTCTCAAAACATTAAGCAGACACGCTGAATACCTATTTCTCGCCATTGTTCTTTCATACGGACAGAAGCGTTGTTTGTAACTTCTAATAGTACAACATTCGAAGTGCAGACATTTCCCCTGTAAGTACCTAGTTTGTATTCATATTGTTATACTTGACGTCGAATCTCATAGTTCAATGGGCTTTATTGAATAGGTATGCAAGCTGAGCTGCACGTACTGTCGAGATTTTCAGAGATCAAACTAAATTTGTTATTCGATAATGGATTATTTAAGCTCTTAGTATGCAGAAGTTATTAAGACAATTGTACTGTGAATTCGAACAGTTTGTCTCATTCCACCTATACGAGTACGTATGTTTCATATGCAAACAAGTAAAGTGATTAGAGTTCGAGTGGAGCTTAGTGTGAAGATTGTAATTGATTCTTTTTGTAAACATTTTACTGAGTCTGTCAACTGTCATCGAATATTGCACGTTCCAATTTACAGAAAAGACTATTGTTGGTATATGGTATCCTTTCCTCTTTTTCCTCTATATTATCACGAGATTTTTTGAAAAAATATCATAACACATTGTTTCTCTAAGTTATGTACAACATAATTCTATCATGGACATTGATATGTTTTTAACTATAAAAAATGGTTGTCTGTAAAGTCGGTTTACAGACGATAATTTTTACGTGATAACGTCATAAGAAAACATAGATGTAGAATTGTATACTTTTATGAATCGAATTGAATTATTATCACATATATAATATGATAGTGTGTATTACTTTACATATATATGATAGTGTGTATTACTTTACATATATATGATAGTGTAGTACTTTTTTATATATATATGATAGTGTGATATTCAAGATTTTCCAATCTGAGTTATTTTGTTAAGGATAGGAAGATGATAGGAAAAGTAGGAAATCAAGGGGAGTGTTTCAAGTGGTACTCTCTACCATACAATTGACAAATCACAAAACAGTAGGGGTGTGCGATAATTATCGATATTTCGTAAATACTCGATAATTTTCCATTCGATAATTATCGATAAGTGTTATTCGATAATTTTGATCCGATAATTATCGATAATTTTTCATTCGATAAATATCGATAATTATCGACCGATAATTATCGATAACTTTCGTCAACTATCGATAATTTTTATCCGATAATTATCGATAACTGTCGCCAACTATCGATAACTTTTCCTTCGATAATTATCGATAACTGTTCATACGATAATTATCGATAACTATCGATAAAACGATTTGATAATTATCGATATTTTTTTCCGATGAACATCCCTACAAAACATTTCGCGTGTAGATTGCGTGGCGCCACTGTCTCTTTTACTCGAACGCGGTCCGATGGAGTGTAAGACAGAACGCTAAAGCTAAAGAGGCTAATCGTGCCTCTCTATCGCTTGTTCTGCGCTCTCGCTCACTAATTGTGACAATGATGACGTCATCTTCTTCGAACGGGCACCCCTTCATCAATTTACTAGACGTTATCACGTCAAAAAAAAAAAACAAAAATATTTTTTTAATTTTCTTGAAAATTAATGAATATTTGTAAGTAATATTTTAAAGGTAAGTTGTACTCCGTAAGAACGTCGTCCACAAAAATTGGCAGTTGAAGTTACCGCTGGGGACGCTACCCCATGCTTATCACCTTCTTATCACGCCATGCTTCAAAACAGGTTTCAATAAAACAAGAATGCATTTGAGTCCAAAAAAAAAATAAACGCCTTATTACCGAAATATTTGTAAAACCTAAATTAAACTCCGAATATAAGTAGGAGAAACAGATAAAATTTGACTGTCGGTTTTCATGATACTTCGTCGTGTGCTGGACGTGGCTCATTTTCGGGTGCGGCCCTCGTTGGAGGAAAATTAAATTACTGGAAATTTCTGTAGGCTAAAATACTCTTACACTATAATATAGTAGGCTATAAATTAATAATTATTTCGAAATCTTCTACAATAATGATTTTATTTTAATAATTATTTCTTTTTTTGGATTATATCTCTTCAGGTTTATTCGTTAATCCAATGCATTGAAAAGAAAATATGTAGTTTTTATAAAACTTATGTTAACGAGCTTTTACAAAGTCTTCGTATGCTAATTACAAAGCTTATTGATATTTGAGGAAGATCATTGTTTATTTTTTCGCAGAAATATTATTTGGAAACCAAAAAAGTAACTATAGATCGACGAGAAATCGCATGACAATAAAACTGCTATTAAAAATAGCGCGTCGCAACGTTCAATAGGTACACATTTCAGTATCTTACTCAAAGCTTATGACTGAGCTTTTCGTAAGCACAAAATTTCTTTTGAAAACGTTTTGAATAGCTAAACTCCTGCAATTAGCAAAGTATATCCAGGATAGTCTATTGATATAAACTGCGGATCGAAGGTATGCTCAGAGGAACTTAGACTAAATCTCAAGATTTCGTCGCAGTCATGAGAAACTTGGCGAACTTTATAAACTTGTTATTTCAGGCGACGTTTGTTAAAATCTTTAAGAAAATCATAAGAATTTAGAATGATTTGGTTTAATAATCATGATTAATTTACAACCATCCCTCTTAATACACAATATACAAGACTTTATGCCGACAAAATGATTTATTTAAAACTTAAACAACTATTTAGCTTTTTGACAAAAATGAAATATTTTAAAAAACTTACATGCTTACCGCTAATAAAACGACCATGTTTTTTCTGAAAGTAATCTTTTAAAACGATTTACAAGTTTATAAGCTGTTAATATTGTAAATCTTACATAGGACATCCTTACGTAAAACGGTTACAAGCTGCAAATCGTTTAGTTATCTTTCGTAGTTCTTATTATATGGGCTAATTTATATAATTAATACGTAGAATAATTATTTTTCATCTTATCGATTTAGATAACTTAAGAATATTTTTCATGATTAAACAGCATCATGTTAAGGTTAAGAAATAACTAGACACAACTACTACTCAGTGTTCCGATTTCCTCTAAGATACACGAAACTATAATTTCAGTTTAATTCAACTAACTTTTCGGACGTTTATTAATTAAATTCTCGTCATCTGAACCGTGATATTCTAACTTAGTGAAAACTTGCTTAGTACAGACAACCGAGTCAATAATTATGATTTCGTTACAAATTGCTGTTATAAAATTAATCCTATTATATATAGTTTGTTGTTTTCATTTTTTTTTAATTTAGAATTAACAAAGACAGGATATAAAATTTTGTGACGTCTCAAACAGGCTTACTCTTAGTTTTTATTCATCTGAAACAAAAAATTAAAAATTTAGCTTAAAAAAATATGCACTGCAACTGAAATTAAAATAAAAATCTCTTTGTTTTCACCTTTATCGTATTAAAAATGCTTTATGCTGTAGCGTATTCAATGAATTGTATTTGAAATTAATAGTTAGTTTTGGTCATCTTTATCAGTATAATATTTATTTTATTACAGCAAAACTAGACGGTGTCAAGACTTATATGAGAATGCGACGAGTACCTAATCACTTACAAGTGAAGGTGATCAAATGGTTCGATTACCTGTGGCTGACCCAGAAGTGTTCCGACGAGGAGAAGGCTGTATCCTGCCTCCCTGATAAGCTTAAGGCGGAAATTGCCATTAATGTACATCTCGATACCTTAAAGAGGTATACTTATAATTCTTAGAAGGCTACTTTATGCGGCTGAAATTGAATACTTAATATCATTTTTTAAAATTTTCAAATGGCTTTTTTTATTTTTCAAATTTAGCTATATATAAAATATAGGTACTATTGTTGATTTTTTGGGACAAATCTAGATTGAATAAATGATTCAAAAAATTTTATGGAAGCGTAGCTCATAACAGTGAGTGTTTATTATTCTGTGTCGTCTAATTAAAAACAGAAATACTCGCTTTTTATGTCCATGAATTATTCAACAGTATTCCTTAACTCATAGGATACGTAAACTTTTGTCGCCAAATGGCTCCTCATCTTTATTTTCGTTTTTAAGCTAAATAACGTTAATTTAGTTTCGTATTATGTTTTATATATACAGTTTATATACTGTAATAAATAATATTTTAAAAGTAATTTTCTAAGTCTTTTATTTTTTAGTTTTATTGTTTTACTAATCAATAATGTTTTAACAAACTATCAACTACGTATTGTAAAATTTTAATGTATTCACTTCTAAAAATTTCAATCAATGCTAAAAAAGTTTATTGTAATTTAAATATTTATATCACTTAGGGTGGAAATTTTTCAAAATACCGAGGCTGGATTTCTATGCGAACTTGTTTTGAGGCTTCGACCTGTTTTGTTTTCGCCAGGCGATTACATCTGTAGAAAAGGTCAGTATAGAGCTTTTTACTCAGTATTTTTTAATTATGGTAATATATATATTTTTTATATCTGGTAAAATATTTTAAGGTGAAGTCGGCAAGGAGATGTACATAGTGAATCGCGGCAAACTACAGGTGGTCGGTGACAACGGAAAGACAGTGTTAGCTACACTCAAAGCGGGTTCTTATTTTGGCGAAATTTCCATTCTGAACATGGGCACCGCAGGTAAACAACTTGGTAAATATCGCCACGGCCCGAGACGCCACGCCATTATTATTCTACTTTGTCGTATCTTGAAAAGTTCTTAAAAGCAAAAGCAAACGTTTCGAGGAGACGCTGCAATCAGGCCGAGGGAGCGGCCGCGACGCTACCAACAGGTTTTGGGACATCATTCGTGAACGTTCATTAACGCTTTCCAATTAATTTTATGTGTAAAAGAATAAAAAAGTGATTATTGAAAATTCTAAATAGTTAAGCGTTAATGAAATTCCGTAATACTGTTTATATGACAAGCTTCCATCTTATTGTTTTTTTAACCAATTTTTATATATTTGAGCTACATTACACCATTCTCATCCCAATATGAAAAAAGTTTTCTAAATTATACTTCTTTAACAATAAATTTCATTAACATGTACCGGTAAGCTATATTTTTTATAATTTTTACTTATAATTTTCGTAGTTTATATCTTTATACATTCAAGATTCGTAGAACTAAGCATCATGTGGTTTGTTTGCTTTTAGTTTCATCTCCTTTGGTTGTATTGAAGGCAGTGTCCCCGACCGCTTTGCATCCTACCTAAATACTTTATATATTTGGCGTGACCTCTTGGTGCATGAAACCCCTAATAATATTTTAAAGTTCTATATTATTAAATTATAATAAAGGTTTTATCATTCTATCAAGCTGTTACAGTGATTGTTTTTAGTTAAAATTATCACTGCCGTAAATAGGCATTGTAATAATTGTAGAACAGCTTAGTTCTTTTACTACTAAACGTTTTATTTACTAATTTTTTGAACCCTAAGCGCTTTGTCTTGAAGCACACAAAATTCAATAGACATTGCTTCTTATAGTTATGTTAAATAATTCTTATGATTATTAAAACCATATCTTCATTTGTATTCGAAATTTAATTATTTAATACGAACGTCGTCTCCATTGTCTTGAATTGTTACCTCGAACTTCAAAGAAATTATTTTTTGTTTTACTTTTGATGCGTTCGATTTTCCTATTTCATACATGTTGTTATTTTTGTGTGAACTGTTTCGTTAACAACGGCTATTTACTGTATCAAAGTAAGTCGACGTCGAAACAGTTCACGTGATGTATTGTCCGAACATTGGTTGGCACGGAGTGTGTGGATGACACGTCGACAGGCAACCGGCGGACAGCGTCAGTGCGTTCTGTTGGGTATTCGGACCTGTTCGTGCTCAGCAAGAAGGATATGTGGGATGTCCTGAAGGAGTACCCAGCCGCTAGAGTTCGTCTCGAAGCAATAGCAGTCAAAAGACTTGAAAAATATAAGAAAGCGCCCCTTGAAAAAGGTATTACTCCTAGGTACTAGGTAATTAACAACATTAATTAATATATTATATTTATCCTATTATTAGCTTATAAACACGTGTTACAAAAATAAGAAAATTTGTATATATTATCTGTCAATATAGAATATACTATAATTTTAATAATATATTTATGTTCATTCGTGGGTGACGTAGGTAACGAGTGACAATTTAAGTGCCTAAAATCAATTCAGCAAATAATTTGATTTGGTGAGGTTGGTGATAATTAAATACAATTAAAAATAAACAATTGCTTATAGTGGCAATGGGTCGGTGCCAGTCTACGCCAGGGTTGGTGGAGACGAGCGGGCGTATTCCCATAGAGGAGATGCATCTTCCACCCGCATCGATCCCCCCACCATTGCACACCTCACACCCGCCTTCCTACCGGGACCAGCTATATAGGTAATCCTTCTTTGAAAGAACTACTCAAGGAGGTTAACAGATAAATTATTAAAAAAAAGCATTATAATTTTTAATTAGGTATCAGTTTAAATAAACCAGTACATGGAACTATTCTTAAACAACGATCTCGGGCAAAAAAATCATTACCAATACTTTCAGTTTTGTTTCAATTATCTAATGCTTGCTTAGCAGTGAGTTAAAACTTCGAGAACGAATTATCAGATGTCGGTCATCGGTCATCTGTCAATTAAGAGAGACACTAAGGAATTTATATCATAACTGGAACGCTCACTTAATCAAATTGTATATTCAAATATACACCTTGAAACAACTGACATAAGGTTGACATTTGTTTCCAACATGTAAAGTAAAAAATCGTTCCGAGCATTTCGTTGACTACTGATATTTTGTCTCTTTCTTACGAGTTGCCTTAATACACGGTAGAAAGAGACGAAATCCATCTCTTAGAAACGTTTTTTGAGTGCATGTGCGCTCCAGTGCAGTGCGTTCCAGTTTGTTTATAAATTCCTTGAGTGACACAGATTAAGTTTACTATCCGTCATATTATACGAACGTATATTTCCGATTCACTAGGCTCTTTCGAACTGAATGTAGGTGCAGCGTCTACGCTACGGACAAATGGTCACTAAATATTTGATTTTCCAGTTCTTCAGTAAGTCCTCTTCGTGTAGCGTCTCCTGTAGCTTCATGTGCGTCCAGTGCTCGTAGTAGTGCTGTGGGTGGCGGCAGTACGGTCGCTGGCGGCGCCCCTCGAGTGCTCCTCGATTCTCACGAGGCGCTCGAGTGCGAAATCAAAAGGCTGCGAGAGCGCCTCTACACAGTCGAAACGGAAAACGCAGCAATGTCCGCTAAACTAAGTCAACAGCAATGGGAAGTTGACCAGAGGTATTTTAATTTTATTATAGGACGATATGAAGTTTTAAATATTTCTTCTAATTGAATTAAATTAGTAGATTGTGTTTTATAAAAAGGATTTCATTTTTATATAGAAACTTCTTTGATAGATGACGATTAAGTTAAAAATAAATAAATCATGTTAGAATTTAAAAAAAGTATATATTGATAATATAACATCAGTAATATATATACTTGTTTATATCGAGCATTATAAATAATAAATACATTAATTTAATTATTATTAAACTTTAAATATGATATCATAATACTTTAAATGTCTAATAGATATACGAAACGTAAATGGCTATGATGAGAAAGAGAGAAAGGAAATGTGTGCTCGCACCTTTCTCTCTCTTGCCCCATAGACTAGAGTAATATACGAAACGTAACTCTCTCTCTCTCTCTTTCTATCTTCACCAACTTATATCTCCCTTTCAACTACCGTTCGCCTCGCTCGATCACACTTTTCGTAACGCTCTCGTCACGCATTCATCAGCTTACTCCCCACGTCAAGTGTGCGTAAAGAAGTTTTAATTAAAAAATAATGTATTGCTTTAGAAGTGAACATTCTAAAACCCATAAATTTTGTATTATAACTTTCTGAATATAATAAGTTAATGGTTTGTTTGAATTGTAGGCTGCAAGAAATCGAAATGCAGATCTGCGGCGGCAGTTCTCTGAGCTCGCAGGAGGAGAACGAGCGAAATCGAGAGAGCATCATTTAACGGCGCGCCACGCCCTTGCGCGTGCCTGTACCACCGCCGCCGCCTCGCCTGCCCGTCTGTTAAGAGTGAAACCGAACGAACATTCCTAACGCTTTTCCATCTCGCACCGAACTTATCGAGTATGACGTGGTCATTATCGAAGTGTTTTTATGATAAATTAATATTATGGATAATATTTAAATACGAATTAACTTTATCAAATTTATATACATATACTTAGTATATACGACTCGCTATAATTGACGAGTGTTCGTGGAGTGAGATTTTGCAGAGACAATATTATCTTTAATGTTGTTTAAGTCGAAGTGTGAAGTGGAGTGAGTGAGGTCGAGCGCGACGTGTCTGCGTTCGTTACGGTTCAGTTCAGCGCGTCAGCCCTATAGGGCCACCGTCTTTATAAATTTTAGCATTTGTATGTTGTACATACTATGTTAATAGGTGTTATTTTGCAGAATCGTCACGATTCTTGTAAAATATAATATGATGTATCGTATAAATCATCTAATGTTATAATATCTCGGTAGTGTCACTTTGTTTTGGGTAATTTATCAATATCATGCATTTATAAATTAAACATATATATGTGCCAAAATAATTGAATTATACTACAACATAAACTTTATTGTAATTTATAGAATGGAGCTTTAATTATTGTAGAGTCCTGGTCTTGACCTGTGGTATACTTTATAATGTTACGTATTTTCCATTCTAATTCATTTATCTCAAAATGAAGACGGATGTAACATATAATTACTAGTACTTTACTGTCGATGAATTTGGTATGTAATCTATGTATATTCTTGGAATGTTAAGTATTATAAAATTTTGAAACAGACACAAAAAAAAACAACCATAGAATGTTGTAATTTGTTATATAAAGATATTTATATTAAAAGATGTAGCTTAATATGGATAAGACGAACATCAAAAAATTAAATTAAAATCACAACTGCCACATAAATATAAGTAGTAAAAATGTTTTAATGTAAAATATTAATCAAAATACTGAAGATGTTTTGTACTTAAATTCTTTATGATAACCTACGAGTATTGTATATTCGTTTAATTCATCGTTATAATTAACTCGTCTAAAAAAGTTTTCCTGTTGAAGGTTTAGGATACGATTTTATTTCAAACTTCTTTTTAAGTATTAGATATATACATAAATATTGAATGGTCGTAATTAATCTCAAAACGAACCAAGATTTATTGATTATTTAACATAAGTACTTATAATATTTGAATCTAAGAAAAATTGTAAATACTTATGATACGTATTTATAAGCATGCTGTTTTTAAATTGGAAAAGTTTTTTTTTAAAGCCACGAGCTCCACAGTCGGATGAAGAATGAGACATTTATTTGTGTAAGAATTACATAATGCAATGAATGTAATATTATAAAAAATGATTAAGGCCACGTTATGATTTCGGATATTAATGTTTTCGCAACTATTACAAATATTTAAACTTATTTTCACATAAAATGTGATTGTAAAAAATCGTATCATTTTGTTACAATTATTTTAAAAATGTGGCCGAATAATTTTATCTTAAAAAATTTCACGGATACTTTAATATAATAATATCATGTTAACTCCAGTGATATAGTCAGCGAAATTTTGTATGTAAAAGTCATAGTTTAATCGAAAACTTCATTTTCTAACTACCCGGGATTATAATAGGATACAATTTTTTAAAATGTAAATAAAAATTTATTTATTGTTATATATTCCATAAATTTTTTCTTCTTAAATTTCTCGAATATAAATTGGTAAGGAGACGCATTACGTGATTGAAAACGCGAGGGCTTTTTGTCATATATATAGTAATTGTTTAATTACAATTGTATGTACCCGATAAGGAAGTGTTCGAAACGAAATCAGAGTTTTGGAATTAATTTGATTGTAATCATAATAAGAACTTATTCTTTGTCTAAGCAATGAACCCAAGTTTTAATATGCGGCAAAGTCTCAAACGAGGCAGGTAAGTGAACCAGTATTAACAGGCTTGTGGAACTGAAATTGGAAATTCAATTATGTATGCACTTGATTCATTTTATTGTTAATAAAAAGATTACGATAATGCATTTTGAAGTCTTTCATTTAGTACCTATTAATAATATTAATTATTCAGAATTTTACACCTACTTATATTGAATATAACGAAAAAACAAGTTTATTCAATACTAAAATAATGACCGTAACGCTGTAATGATGCTGTAAAATAGAATAATAATGTTAATTTTAGCATCTATTGAATAATAAAGATATTTACAAATCTCAACAAGATCAGTCAGTCACGTATTGGTAAAAAAATGTTTTTTGAAATTTATATAAAGAGCGAAATTTTCACTAATACCTTCATCGTAATCTACAACATATATTTGGATCAAAATTTTTACGTGGGTGGAAGGGTGTTATTAACAAAAATTTTTTTTTACAAATTTTTTTTTTTTAACGTTATCCCGACATGCTCTTTGTATAAGTGGAGGGCAATCGTTGGAGCCATTATGTTTGTATCTATTTAAAAATTCCTTTCACCAAATAAAATCCACCAAAAAAAAAAATGAAACAAAAAATTGAAATATGCAACAATGAATAAAATTAAGAGAGAATATAAGAAACTATTTAACCTGTAATAATATACTATGATGATGAACTGTATGTTTATTTTATGTAAAGTATGATAATTTCTAGTTGGCAGTATTAGGAAATATTACAGTCTAAAGCAAAATAAATATCAGAGAGTGTTTCGACTGTTTTGGGGATTCCTAGATCTCTATTATTATAGTTAACGTTCGGCGCAATGTCGGTGGTTTTAGATTTTATATTCTATTTCCCAACAACTTACTCTGTGTTTTTCTTTGAAGGAACATTGATCGTTTTCTTTTACTTTATTTTTAGAATTCTATAAAATTCGTTTTGCTGCAACCTAACAGTATCGGCTTTATTAAATCTATACATATAATAAATCTGTTAACGAGTCCGTTTTATAATACACTATATATGATCAAGAATAAATTTTACAAGCGCGATTTATTTTCAA
Source organism: Euphydryas editha (assembly GCA_036937285.1). Taxonomy (NCBI): domain Eukaryota; kingdom Metazoa; phylum Arthropoda; class Insecta; order Lepidoptera; family Nymphalidae; genus Euphydryas; species Euphydryas editha. Next base: position 10,897,690 of record JAUPFZ010000004.1, read on the forward strand.
TCAGCGCCATCTCTTATAAGATTTTTTCTTATACGCGTATCACGTAAAAAGTACAAAACCAATGTAAATAACTTGAATACATAAAAATTACACATAACTCACAGTAACATTTAGTTTTTGTTTCATTGTAATTCAATTTAAAAATAAATATTTAATAAAATAGAAATAGGTACCTACATGCAACACCGTCTATTAACAGCTGGTCTAACGAATCTTAAACACTCACAAAACTTATTTTTGAGTTATTATTTTGTTAAACTTAAAAGCTTACTAAATATGTCGGATAGGATAAGAAATCGTTTTAATATTTTAGATAAATATCATTTTCAATTAATATACTATTATGTTAAATTATGTTAAATGTCACTAAATATAAAAACGATATTCTACTATGCTACGATAGATGGAGCAGTATATATATATATATATATATAATTTTTTGAATCGCTCTGTCCAAAACTTCGGCCAAAAGAATGACCCTCGCCCGTATTTACAGAAATGATTTTTGCATTTAATACCTTGGTGTACTAAGGTCTTGGTTCTTTGTTTGTTGTTAAAATATTTGGTCGTTATTTGTTTAAAGTTTTTATGGGACAACGTGATTCCTTGGTCCAATCTACTTCAAATTTTGCATAAATATTCTTTAACAGAATTGATTGAAGACGTGTTTCGTATTTTATCAAAATTCATCTCCTAACGGTGTTAAAAGGGGGTTGAAAGTTATTTGCTTCGAAGTTGATATCAATACTCAGTTATTTTGATTTAAATTACATTTGTTGATACATGTTTGAGAACTCAATCCATCTATTATAAAATATTTTCCAGTATCGACGCAGGTGTAGGTGATAAAAAATATAAATGCTAAAACAATATAAAAATAAGACAAATAAATATATAATAGACAATATAAATAGGTATATAATATAAAAATAAGGATAACCCATGCGAAGCCAGGGCGGGCCGCTAGTATTACAATAAATAACTTATTCTAATGTCCCTAATGTTGGCCGAGAGAGAAAAAAAGCCGGTGGAAAAAACTCTCGGTACTCTTTTAAAAATTTTAACGTCATTATACAAAATAAATAAATTATACACAGTATGACCATGAAATAATCAGAATAAACACGAGACAGCCAATCGTATATGCCGAAATCACCACATGCCACCTGCTAACAATATTGAGTTGCTTGGGGTCTTGGGGTTGCTCGGGGTCTTTGAAATACGCACAAGATAAGGCATAATTGTTTTAGAAAAATTGTTTGACCAAATTGACATTATTATTAAAATTAAGATAATCTTACTTCTAATATCTTTAATCTCTATAAATGTGTATGTATCGCTGAATGCAATCAAAGAAATTTAATATAATTCGGCATTATGATTGTATAATATACCTACCTCTATTTTCAAAATAGTCTATAAAATTCTAAATAGAATATCTTCTAAAAAAGTAAACTTTTTTAAAATATTTAAAAAAAAAGTTTAAAGGGACAAAGGCGAACCAGTGCATAGACGTAAATCGACACCAGCCGGTATTAATTGGGTGCTGGCATCACTTAGTTTTTAAGTGTTAAAGTCCTTATTTATAAAATTTATTTCGTCATCGACGGTATGTATGTATTTAGGTATATTTATTACAAAAAAAAAAAACACTTTAGTCGGCTGTTACCTAAGACACAAGCATTAACTTAACTTGTCTTAAGACGACCGTGTGTATGTTAAACATATATTTAAAAAAAAAAACACTAGTAACCTAAATATTTCAGAAGATATTGTGAGACATGTATATGCGTGCTGGAGCGTAGCGTATTAAACTCTGACCCTTTATAAGAAGAGACCTATACCCAGCCAATAATGGAAGGCCTTTGCCTGGAAGCCTTTTGTAGTTATAGTTACTTTAGTAGTTACTTTAGTAGTTATAGTATATTATAGAAAAAATAGTAATAATGTGCTGTTTAATAAAAATATTAAAAAATTGATATTTTTCAGTTCCGAAATTCAAAAATTCAATCGCAAACCCTTTGTTTGCGTCTACAATAAATAACGACGGACATAATTATATAAATTTTCACTTCTTATTCTAAAATACCTCTTTTTATAGAAGTAAGTGTGTATGCTTACTTCAAACTTCATTTCATGTGGCACTAACAGTGGTAACACAGGCGACGATTCATAACTGTGCAGTAACTTAGATCTCGTTCTACAAAGAATTAGACGTACCCGATCTTAATCCCCTTTATCATGAGCATGCTGAATATGATTCGTCTGAATTTCTTCCACTCCTTACACTCGAATTTCCACCGCAATCCGCCTTCAGCTGGCTTATTCTCAGCGACGTGAAATCAAGCTAATTTAAACTAAATTGCACCACGAAAATGAAGTTATTCGACGAAGTACGAAAAATAATATGAAGTTCATTTCCCGGAGAAATTAAGGCATGAAATCTATTTTTAAAGTGGTATCTAACATGAAATTTTTTCCTTATTTGTTTACACCGCCTTAGTATATATAGTATGGATATGATGCACTATGATGATGACATATGACGTAGCTAGTCCTTAATGGATGAAAAATCAAAATTAATTGTTAGGCAGAAGTGAAATATTCTAGTTGCAGCGAAACCCAAAAAGAGGGTAATGTATATTACATATAAATCAGAAGCTCTTGTATTAACAAAATATAAGTGGATATATTTGGGTTGTGGAAAATATTTTACATTAATTTTTGCTTACATACCTACCTTACCTACCCTGATGTCATTACGTCGGGGGACCCTTATAATTGTTATGGTTAGTACTGCGATAGCTATTCCCCTGATTATGATCATATAACATGTGTTAAGTTCATAAGTTTTCTGTTTAGGTTTTTCGCAATTAATACATTTATTATTTTATTTCATGTAAGAAAGTCATCAATTATAATACCTCACTTTTCTTTACGATTGTGATTTTTTCAATTTATATGAGATAAAAACAAAATCAAAATCAACTTTATTCAAATAGGCCCCAAGAGCACCTTCGAATCGTCATTTTACAAATTAACACTTTCAAGTGATTATTATTCTGTAATAGTAAAGCTACCACCGATTCGGAATGTAGATTCTGCAGAGAAGAATATATAAACTGTGTTTTAGTATAAAATTAGTAATATCTTGCATGAAAAACAGCGCCACTAAGTCCACACATCTTTATCGACTAAGTATATTTATTTATTTATTCATAAGGGATGGTACACAGCACAAAAAATTATAAAAGAAAAAATGTATTACAATTACGAAGGCCAATTACGACCATCCATCCGTTTAAAATTAAATTATTTATATAAAACAAACGTGCAAAAAAAAAACATATTATTATCCTATTAAACTAATTATTAATCTTGGGAAGTATAGTATAATATTAGTACAAATAATTTTCTCTATATTTGAATAGTAATGTACATAAAATATATAATAATAATAAATAATATGATATGTATATAAGCAAAGCCAGTTACTTCGTGTGTATAAATAAGTTATACAAAAATACTAAACACTTTTGTAATAATATTAAGCATAAAATAAAAGGAAAACGTGTCTTCGTTGTTACCATGAAACAAGAAGTTTCGACAAGTGGGCTCTTTTATGGCAAAGTGTTGACAGGGATGAGTTTTATGCGAGTGAGTTACATCGCGTCTAGGGGGAAATTCAATGATGACAAAAATGTTCTCGCTTGCCAAAGTCTAATGAAACCTCTGGTCATCCCGAGAGTCCCGAACGCGCTCATAGTTAATTGAATTTTTATGGAAAACTCATTTTAGATTTTTTCCCCCGATATTAAAATAGTCGTTTTTTTTATCAATCTTATTAGTACACAACGTGTACCTATCGCTTAGTTTTCTTTTATATGAAATATTTGAAGTAAATTAAAATTTAACTCACACTATAAAATTTCATTATTTTCACCGCTTACTATTTTAAAAACTACACGGCTCGACACCAGCAAATTGAAGTGTCAATATGAACGAGTTGGTTTTTGATTATTTCGTCATTTATTTTTGCAGTTACTACGTTGAAGTATTGTGTAATGTAATGATTTATTATAATTTAAAATATTTTATACACTTTTATAAAAATAGGTTTTCAATAAGTAGTGATTTTGACTATTTCTTATGCTATAAATCTATGTTTACTTTTAATTAATTTTGAAAATGTTTTCTGAGAGGAATTTATTTAAAATGTATGAAGAAATCAAAGTCGTTTGCATAAAATATTTTCTTATATAACAATAATAATATTTATTAATATTTATTTTTTATAATATTTATTATCTTTTATATTTTCTAAAAATCATTACAAACTCATTTATACTTAACATTGAACTCGTGCAAAACTGTATGATGATGAAAACTTGTCGAAACATAAAGTGCAAAAAGGTATATCAATTTTTTCCTTTCATTTAACCTTTAAAAACAAAATGTAAAAATAAATGTACTTTAATAATTGAACGATAAAATATAAGACATAGGTTAATTTTTTTAGTAAAATACTCTTATCAATTGTATATTCATAGTTCATACTCCAAATTATAAAAATTCGTTTTTCATTTGAATAGATCAAAAAATGAAACAAAGTGAAATGAAAATTAATTACGGATTATTTTTTAGTACTATACATTACATAGTGCAATATAATGTATTAAAAATCGTAAATATATTTCCCAGTTCCAGTATATGCTATGCTTTATCTTTTCAAAGTAGAATTTTACAACTCTAGTTTAAATTCGTAGTTCTGAATTTAGAAATCACCTAAAAGTAGACTAACTAGAACGAAAAAGGCAGGCTGGTTTCAGTTCTATTTTTAGTCTTAGTTTTAGCGCTGTAGGTTGAATGCTGACGTAACGTTCGGCATTGTTGTATATTGTCTTTAATGTATATGTATGCTACTTAAAATAAAAATACGAGTGAATTTAAACATAAAAAAGTATTATTTTGTGACCAAATGATTTTTTATTAATAATTAATATTATCTTTGGTAATAAAATATTTAGATATAATTACTCTCAAATAGCGTGCAACGTCATATTCATGAATAAGTTTCTCCCTTTATTCATTTCGCTATCAATCTTAACCTGCATTCAGAGCTTACTTGAAAAATAGGAGGGCATAGCCTTTGGGCTATATGCCAGGGAAGTAATCTATCAAAGAGAGTTATGGAAATACTGCCTAATCCGTAGGAGAACTTATGCGCAGCATTTCATTTTAAGACTGTAAATAAGAACACAAAGTTTAAAACATTCATCACTTTGTTAGTAAAATGTTATTTCGTAGATATGACGTAAACCAAGTATTAACTGAGGGAATAATTTATTTTTCGTATAATAACCGAATTTAGTTATTTATTATATTTTAATATACATACATATACGTATATGACAAATGAGATTTCTTTCATTGCACCCATAAAGGGAGCGGTACAGACCGAAATTAGAGAGCTTATGCTATAGCTATAGCTATATATGCAAAAAAAAACGGGAACAGAGTAATAATGCCAAAAAAAAAGTCAAAGGCATATAGAGAATACATCATATTTATATATACAATAGTTATATACTATAGACACAAATATATGTATATATTTCATAAATTTGTATCAGTTATAAAAAAGCAGTTTTGTGAGAAAAATGGAAGATTAAAAAACCCACAAGAATTAGGTAGGTAATTAGGTCTTTTTATTAACAACCTAAAATATAACTCAGGCACTTGATCCGTCTATGACGAGAGAAGAAATTTTGTTCTTTTTCGTTGTTTTTGAGATTCATGCAAAACTTTCATTCCTTTGAGAGATGTTTTATATCATCGTAACCTATATTTTACCAGATTGAATTGACTGATTGTTGTCAAAAAATTTACTAGCAAAGAAAAGTGTCGCTCTGGCTTTCGTTGTAGACGCTTACTAAAATATTACATGCATAGAAAAAATATTGAGTGAGAGTTTTCAGAAGTGAAATGAAAAAGACAAGTTTTTCTATCTTGAAAGTCTCAGATTTAGTTCGTTTATGTAATAAGCTGTGTCTTGAGCCTTATGAGAAGCAATTAATTTATATGACATCTGGACTCGGCTTAAATTATGGCATAACTATTAAAAATTAAAATAGATTTGGAAAAATAAAAAATAAAAACATATTTACTGTCGTATAAAAATTAAAAATGGAAAGATTTTTAGGACGGTATTTTATTTTTACCACTTTAAATCCTGGAATACATATGAGTACGTCATTGTGACGCAGGCTTCGCTAACCAGAGTTGGCAAGAACCACATCAGTTTATCAAGTTTCCTTGGAACGGCAAAAAGTATTTACATGAGAAAATACAAAGCCAAACTAATGTTTTAGCCATCCTATATGCCAGAAAATTACCCTCAGCGCGACTTACATAACTTTGTGCCTTTTTAAATAACATTTCCGTATTTCGTGTATTATGTTTGTAATTCGGATATCCTACACACGAGTTTTTGTTTTTGTAATTTGTTTATAAATATTAATGTCACGTATTCATATTCAGATGTGGTCTATACGTACATCTGTTTCAAATCCACTTGATATGAATTTATATGTAAAAACAAATAAAAAAATTAGTCGTATTTCGGAATAATTTTATTATAACGAACAAACCATAGCATTAAATATGCTAACAAATCGTATCTTATTAATTTTATAGTTAAAGAAAGAGTATCATATTAAAACATAGAATGTGAAAGAAAGGTTTCAAAATAACATAAGAAACTTTAACAATTTTTGCAAGCGGAACTTTTTTTCAAAAATCATCTAGAAGCCATTCTGAATCGAATGACAGCTCAATCATAATTTTCGGAGACTGCTGAAGAAAGTCGACCAAAGTGGCACTTGTTGACTAGACTATAAGCATGCTAGTAAGTAGCATGTGTATCTTTATATTGTGTACTCGTATGCATCATTAGCGTAAAGAGGAAGATGCGAGTGGGCGTGGACAAATCGACAACATTTACATAGCGGTCAGCCGGATCACACGTGGCTAATGGAGGTACATATCAAATTGCCGGATAGAAACCACTTGCAAACAACTCACAGTCAATGATTTACAATATAACAAAGTAAATTAATACAGCAATCTTGATAGTCAATTACTAATTCGGTTTCTGTACTTTAAATTAAAATTTAAGGTATTTTTTTGTTTCCTGTAAAAAAAAATGTTAATTTAAAGATTAATTTAAAACTATAATAAAAAACATTTATCAATACAAATCTATAATGTAAGTGCCAAATTAATTACACGAAAAAATTTCGGTAATTATTCGGAAGTAGGGCTCCTGCTAAAATCGGGGTAACAAACTTTTTTTTCATTTTTTAATGCATAAAGAACATGAGAAAAAGCAATATTAAGGTGGCGCATGACTTTACTTTTGAGAAAAAAAGGACAAACAAACAAAACACTTTCGGTGTACGATGGAGTGTGCTGGTTGTTCGATTAATCTTGCTGCCGCATTTAGATTGTTAAAACTTTGATAAGTTGTTGGGTCTTTTTTTTTTGCTAGTTAGAACTAGTTCTTGCTACATGCCTTTGTTAAAACTAGAATTAACGCTAAAAAAGACCTAATAATCTATCAATAAAAAAATATTTTTTTAATTTTTTTTTGGCATGTGCCACCTTATTATTGCTTTCTCTCATTTTTATTACTTATAAAAAACATTTAATTTTTTTTTTCAACCCGATTGAAGGAGGACCCACTTCCGAATAATTACCAAAATTTCTGTTAAAAGATATATTGCTTAGATAGTAGTTAAACGGTTAAATATAGTACAATTCATAAACATTTTTTTTTAATTGAAAATACACCACCAACCAGTAACTAATCCTTTTAAATTCAAGTCACTTTTTTTCTCAAGACGACAATGACAAAATTGTTAAAAGATGATGATGAATATGATTATAGCCTAGTAAATAAAAAATTGTCGTGTGTACAGAAGTGAAAAATCTTTGACAAACTCAATTTAAAATTTATTATTATTAATAGTTAAACATTCCATTACTTATTTACGCGTTGTTTACGCGTTGCTAGGATACACGACATCATACTATCTCATTCTATCCTACAAATTTTTGTATTTGTGTCTCTTACCTGTCGTTTTTTCCGTCGCATCCCGTTTCAAATCACAACGATTTGAAAGTAGTTTCACTTCAACAAATAAATATTAACTAGAATAAAGTAGTAAAGAATAATATAGTAAAGAACTCAAAAATCTAAATTACGACACCCCAATGTGAGCCAAAAGTAGACCGTTTAAATAATATGACAAATGAAATGGATATTTCAAATATTACTTTAAAAATTTATTCAAGCATTTATAACAGTATTTACCTACATTTTTTAAACATGTTACAACGACATGAAAAGGGAAATAAACCAATAAAAGCAAATTATGCATATTGCTTATGCAATTATGTGGTTATCATAACAATAAATTAATAACAGCACATTTTTTTCGTTGTCACTGTATGAAACATGCAATCGAATTGAAACAACAACTATTAGTGTTAATTCATTGCTTACAAAAGGGTACCGGTAAGGTACCTTGCAATTTACAATTATTTAGATATTTGTTTATCTATAGGTTAAAGATTGATCGTGTGATGGTTTTTCTTTAATATTTTTTGAACTGAACCCGTTATTGTCCTACAGCTACTGGAAAAAGTCTTCCACTCCTGTGTAAAAGAAAAACTGGCATTTGGCAGGCACTTATGATGACAACCAGGACTGACAGCTTTAAGTGGGATACTATAAAACCCGAAACAAATACTTGTATAAATACAAATATTCACTCCAAGTGAGAATCGAGTTTGCGACAGTCGTTGTTAATGGTACTTTGTCAGCATCACAATCATAGGTTGTCGTAATAATATTTCTTGTACACCTAAAATTATAACCACGTACGTTTTTTATGAAACAATCCAGATAAAAATAAATAAATTATTTCCATAGTTTCTAACGCAAAAATAGTACAAATTTCAAAACATATTTTATCCATTTTTTTTTAGCACGATTGCTAACCGTAACCCTTCTTCTATATGGAGAGGAGGCCTTCGCTCAGCAGTGGGTTGTTTACAGGCTGATACGACGACAAGTGCTAAAGTCTCGTTTACATGTTAGAGTGCGTACAAAATACATATATATTTTTATCGCATCAAAACCGACTGGTGTTTAGTAAACGTACACGTAAATAATATGTCGTTTACACACTCCTAGGTGCTTGTGCAGTGGTATTTTTGATGATTTATTCAAAAATACGTTTGATATTATTATTTGTATTTTATTTTATTTATTTGTTTTTTTGTCATAAGTAAACCGATATTTGTGAATAATAAAAAAAATGTTAACGCTCTTTTAACATAGTTTCTCCCGATCGCCACCACTTCTAAGTGCTAAACTCTTTCGATTTTGGATGTTCAACATCTAGTATAGCAGTGGGTTAGATCGACTATTGGGGTCGCGACGCGTCGTTACATGCGGTATGCGTCACTACGCTATTCGGCGGTCCGCCATCTCTCGCCGCACTAATCGCGTAGAGCTTTCGATTGCCTTGACGATTGCGACAATAACTTGGTGAGCACTGTCCATACAGTCGGAAGCCGATTTCACAGACCAGGCCTTAAGAGTGGTTCCCGAAAGCTCTGTGACCAAACTCGAAATCCCATGGAAGAACGACGCTTATTAAGCCTTCAGTCTTCTAGTCATACTGAAGCATATAGGCAGATCAACTGACGGATAAGGAAATCTTTGAGACACGATATACGAATCTTTAATACAAAGCGTATTAAAGATACGATAGAGCTGAATCGGGGCTCCAAAGTGTTTTCAAGGGATTTGGCTGTCGGTCAAAGCCGGTTTTCAAAGCTGAAAACAGAGAACGGAGATAAAGTGTCGACCAAAGCCGAGATATTGACTTCCTCCTCTTCAAAAAGGGCGATAACACCTCGTTTATAAACTGTTTTCTAGGGTCATTACGAATCGTTTGACGGATAAATTTGATGACATCCAGCATCCCGACAAGCCGGTTTCTGAAAAGGCTATCCGCTCCACTGCCCGTGTCAACTACTAGTTGACAAGAGTATACAAACTAACCGCAATAACCGCAAGTGCCCGTATCAAGCAATGGTCGCCAATGCTATATTGCCCATGTCAACTTTTTTTCGACTCGGGCATTAGTACGCGAAGTGCACCTGTCAACTACAGGTTGATTAACATATATTACATTATCACCGGTGGAAAATTACGTAACAAAACGTGAGAGGCCTTGGGCAGTTTTGTGCCGTTGGTAAACTAAAAGTTCATTGCCCGGACACTCAAGCAGCTATAGTACCATAGACCACATACATACGTTATGGGAGATTATACAAAGGACCGAGGAGTATATAGGATGGCCATTGTGCTTGGCGTTTATGGACTATTAGAAAGCCTTCGATTCGATCGAAACTTGGGCGGTGATGCAGTCTTTCCAGTGGTACCACATTGAATAGCGGTATATCAAAGTGTTGCAGTGCTTGTACAATAACTCTACTATGTCGGTTTGAGTACAGGAGCATAGCACGAGAGCGGGCGTGTGAGACAGGTAGATGTCATCTCTCCGAAACTGTTTACCGCACCGTGGTGGAACACGCTTTCAAGCTTCTAGAATGGAAAAGATTCGGCATTAATATACACGGCGAGTACATCACTTATCTCCGATTTCCCGACGATATTATGCTTATGGCTAAATCCCTGGAGGACCTAAGATGTTCAGTGACCTCATTGGAGTTTCCGAACAGGCGGGTCTAAAAATGAACATGGACAAGACTAAAATCATATCGAATGTCCTTGTCATGCCTAATATCAGTTAGAAATTCTACTCTCGAAGTTGTTGACGAGTACACCTCTAACTAGGACATAAGGTTCAACTTGGTAGATCCAATTTCGAGAGGGAGGTCAGTGTTGAACCAGTGTCGATTTCTGCTATGATGCAGCACTGGGGAAGTTAAAAAACGTCTTTTATACCTGAAGTCGAAAGTTTTCGACCAATGTTTATTACCAGTGATGTGACATACGGATCTGAGATGTGGTCTGTGACCGGCTTTTTAAACAAGCTCCAAATTGCACAGCGTGCAATGGAGAGGTCTATGCGTGGTATTTCTCTGCAAGATCAAATCAGAATTAAAGAGATCCGCAGACGAACGAACGTTGCAGATATAGCCCAACGGATTTGCAAGCTGCAGTGGGCAAGGCGCAGCTTGTAGAACTGATGGCCGATGGAGCAGAAAGGTTCTTGAGTGGAGACCACGACGCCGGCAAGCGCAGCATCGGACGGTCGTCTGCGAGTTGGTCAGACGACTTGAGGAAAGCCGTTAGATGGAGGCTGCTTGGAACTGGTTGCTCTGGAGGTCGATGGGGGAATGTAGGCCACATTCAGCAATGAACATCATAGTCACCATACTTCGTCAATAGTATAACATTATTTATATATTGAAGTGCATTTTATCCACTAAGAATATTATATTGTTGATTATAATGAGTATTATCATCGTTACATTTTGTTACAACTGGGACTTCCCATATTTTTCGTTAGTGTTTTTTGTGTCATCAGTGTTTTCTAGAACAGTAGATTCAGCTTTTCGAGAAGAGGTTAAAAATGAGTTGATAACGCGATTTCCATACCTAGTCAGAATATGGTTGAATAAATAAAAAATATCCAAAAAATGTATGTGAAAATAGGTAAGAACCGTATATTAATAAAATTGTGATAGAGAAGCGAAATATTATTGGCTGGGTCTCAAAAACTTGAATCCAACGGAGCGTTTAGTTTTAATTGCACAGTTTGAAATTTTGTTACAACTCGCCTACAAAACATCAAGCTTTTAATTTTTTACTAGGTAACACGAATTGATTAAAATTAATCTTTTGAAAATTAGTTTTCTGTTAATATACGAGTAAAATACAATAACCGGTTAGATTTTTGTCTGAGTGTACATGTCTTATTAATAGAGTTTCATTAACATAATTATCTGTAACATTTATGAATCTAAGTATAAATATTTTAGTATATAATAAGTAATAAAAATCGATATAAATAAATAAATAATAAATAAATAAATATTAACCAAAAATCACACCACGTTAACCTAGCCCCGTGCTAAGTTCGTAAGAACTTGTGTTACAGGTACTAGGAACGGAAATAAATTTTAAGATAAAAATACATATATACATAAATACACATCCATGACCCGGTGCAGACATCTATATTCGTCATACCGATTATCTGCACCTGGCGGGATTCGAACCCGCGACCGCTGCGTAAAGTGTCCAGTTGCCTGACCACTCGACCAGCCGGCCGTCGTTTTTAGATTATAGGTGTAGATTTTGAGTTATTGATTTGACGACAATTATGATAAATTTATTATTGTACGTAATGATGCAGTTAAAATATGAAAAGAATTCACAATTCACTTAACACTGACTGTGGGCTTAAAACATCACCGCTTCAGGCAATCTTTCTTTTCCAGCTGTAAATAAAATTTGATGCGATCGAAACGACTCGTGATTTTTAAGTTGGTGAATATACTCGTATATGGGGCATTTCATTCCAACTCGTCCTACCAATGGATTTTACATCTCCGATTTGGCTGAAATTTGGTCACTTTTTTGTACCTCTAGAAAAAAGTTTTTATGAATTTTTTCATCCAGCCAATCGGGAGATGATTTTTTTAAGATTTCGGGTTTTTTTTTTTAAAGAGTGGAATATTGTGTATCCATATCTTAGTGAAAAATTGTCCGATTTGGGTCTTTTTTTTATTTTTTATTTATGATTTTTATGAACTTTCTAATGCAAAAAATTATTCGTTATGAATTTGATTGTTTTTTTTTTTAATTTTAAACTTAAAACAGCGATTTTAAGATTGTTTATATCCTTCGATTTTTTTTTTAATTTTCTAAAATACACGAATTCCTTCAATATAAGAATTTTGAGCCTAGTCTCGTAATGGAATCATCATTATTCCATTCCATCCAAAAACTTTTTTCTAGAGGTACAAAAAAGTGACTGTGAAATCGGAAATGCAAAATCCATTGGTAGGACGAGTTGGAATACTCCATATGTATGACGCATTTTATCGATTCCGGTTATTGTGTACATAACATACAAAATTTCGTATAAGCATAAAACTCAGTGGGATACAAACAAAAAATAAATGATTGTTACTTTATTTATTTGTACGTGAAAATATATACCCGTTGTTAGATTCCCACACGTCGTTAGTTATTTCTATACTACTTTTATTTCACACGAGAGCAAGGCAACGAGAAAACGATGAAGTACAATAAAGTTCTAATACATCTATACTGTCATTCTAATACGTCGTATCTCACATTTGGGAAAATTTTCAGAAAAGTTTCACGGTTGCAAATAAAAGAAAACTGGTACCTAACTTTTTTCGGACTTTTTTTTTTTATGCAACTACATAATAGAATCTGAAGTAATTGAATTTTTGTTTTAATATGTATATCGTATCCAACTAAATGAAAAAGCCTTCCTCTTGGAAGTAATACCTTATATCCAATATGATTAAAAATGAAATTATGTATATCTACGGTTAGTCGATATTTAGGCGTATAGTAAAGCTACGTTATTCAAAGAAAGGGCTAGCCGCTCAAGCGCACGGTTTTTTCAATTAATTAGCGGTAATCATACTTGTGTACGGTTTTTAGGCCTGCTCAGATCTTGGTCGACTCTCATTCAATCATTTTCGGATTCTATATTAAGGATATATATATATATATATATATATATATATATATATATATATATATATATATATATATATATATATATATATATATATATATATATTATAATTGATAATATACATATAGTAATATAAATTTTATAATTGAAGAAAGCGCTAAGCACTCTAAAATCAGGATTTACCGGTCTCAATTTTTAGTTATTATTGCGTCAAAAAATTAATTGGAAAAAATTTAAAATATTTGAAAAGTTTACAAATCTTGGCCTTTAATCGCTTGGAGTGTCTGGGTAATGACCTTTTAGTTTAGCAACTGCACAAAATTGCCCAAGGTCTCTCACGTTTTATTACGTAATTTCCCGCTGGTGATAATGTAATATACGTTAGTCAACCTGTAGTTGACAGGTGCACTTCGCGTACTAATGCCCGTGTCGAAAAGCAGTTGGCATGGGCAATATACCCATGGCGACCATTACTTGACACGGGCGTTTGCAGTTATTGCGGTTATTTTGTTAACTCTTGTCAACTAGTAGTTGACACGGGCAGTTGGGCGGTTAAGTAATTCATAAATCTTTGAATAAATACTTATATATAAGATAAAAACATTAGTGTCCAAATTAAGTGATTTAACGATTATTTGCAGTGAGGAAAAGGAGGTTCTTATTCAACTTCTATTTTTTATATTTTGTGTATGCAACTACTATTATTTATTTGCACTTAAAAGTACCTATAGTTTAGCGTAGGAAATTGTTTTCGTTAAAGTACCTACGTAATTAGCTAAGATTAAGCCAAAACTTAAGTAAACGAAGTCTGTGTTTCTGTAATACTTATAAAACGTATGAATGTAGTTAATCAAGGTATAAGTAATTGCAAGCAAGTCAGAGTTCATTAGAGTCCGGCGTAGATAAATTATTGATGCCGGCAGTGCCAAGTCCTGCTTCTTGATTAATTACGGTTTGTGAAAATCGTTTTTTGCCATCACATAACGAAGGAGAGCTATTAAATAGATATGTAGTTTTTGTTGAGTTCAAGTGTTTTTTCCCCGTATGTCGATATGATTGTGTTGTTGCGGCGTAGAGTTTGAATGGCACGGTGTAGTGAGATTTTTTCTAGGTAGAACGGATATGTTAGCTCTCGGACAAATATTTGAAAATGTGCAAATCGCGCGGCGGTTCTTAAAGAACGAATGCGGAGTATGTATTTTTACTTTTGTGAATTATTTATCATGTAAAAAAGTATCTCAAATATGGAGCGATAACTAAAAATCTTTTTTATAAATTGAGTTTAGAGATATGACAAATCAAAGTGCCAAAACCTAATTCCCGTTTGTGTCCAATTCTCCATTTTCAATCAAAAATTATCCTAAAATTGTTTTATTCTTCTTGAAGATTATACTTTTAGTTAGATTTTCATAAACTTAAATTGTTAATGAACAAATAAAACCATGCTATAACACGTAAAGAACATAACTTATTAAAAATAAGTTCAGTTAAAAAATGTCCATCGACAACTTGCTAATTACCATTTGGGAATATTCCGTAATGATTTTTCTTGTAAAAACTGGAATATTCCAACCCAATAGTACATAGCCGCGTGGGTACCGGTCAGAGCTCGGACACCGAGCGAAGGCTAGTGTCAAAGATCAGTCTTTTTGGTGCAAATTGTTATTATCTCGTCCTCAAAGTGTTTTTGTAAAAATATTATCTAATACCCATTTATTGTTTTTTAGGCAAGTGATCAGTTACATATTTTTGATAACATGTTTTATGTAGTCCTTATAGTGACTCCTTTTGGATTTTGAGAATAGAATTAGAATGTTTCTAACAAAAGACTGATTTTTTTAAGAAAATAGTTGAAATACTACTTACCATTTGTCTCATTACCGATATTTACTGTTCGCATAAGCGAATGGTAATTAGTTTTTTTTAGAAATGGTAATTATGTTAAAATTTCGTCATAATTTGTAACAACAAAATTACACATTTGGTCTATTTTGAAGTCTTGGTCTATTTTATTATAGAAGTAGCGCCCTACTGAAAGGCTTTTGCAGCCGAATTGGGCGACGTGCCGAGGAAGTACTTCTATTTCACTTAACTTGTGGTTTTTAGCCACGTTTCGTACGATTTGTGAGAAATTCGGATGGTTTAACTCCCTCTCTACTCCCTATCCTTATCTTCTCTATTTCCTATAGCTATTACTCGAAGAATTAGGACATTGAAGTGGCAGTGGTCAGGTCATCAGTCGAAGAACTGATGGTCGATGGACGGAGGACGGAAGATGGTCTAATAAAGTTCTAGAATGGAGGCCGCGTTTGAGCAAACGCAGTGTTGGTCAGCCGACAATTAAATGGGATGACGATTTCCGTCTGGTCGCTGGTTCAGGTTGGATGAGATCGGACGGTTTGGCGTTCACTAAGGAAAGCTATATCCAACGGTGGATTAATATGGGCTAATGATGATGATGATCGCCCTATTCCCAATCCCCCTTTCTATTGGTTAAAGGCTGACAACGCACTTGCAATCCTTCCGGTGTTGTAGATGTCTATGGGCGTCGGGGATCACTTCATATTTGGTGAGCTGCATGCCCGTTTATCCCCTCTACTATTAAAAAATATATATATACTAACATTTTAAACCATGAAAGTTGTCTGTATTTTGCCAGTTCTTTAAGTGCAAATGTTCATTGTTCAAAGAAGCAAAAAAAAAGAAGAAATTCTATAAAAATCTAAATCAGCTCAAATAAAAAGATATACCATGATAAAATCTGATCCAGTAAAATATGCCATTGAAAAAGAGAAAGAACATCAGAGATACGTGAAAAGAAAAGAAAGCAAAAAAAATACTTAGTATTCAAGAACTGACACTTAGAGCTAAAAAACTGCAAAGAAAGAGATGAAGGAATAATTTTAGAAGACATTATCAGCGGAAATTATTGCAGAAACGAGGAGTGGAGCTTATCAATGCAAATACTCAGAGTGGAAGTGATACCGATGATTCGTTGAGAATCAATAATGATGTCGGACAAGAACCATAAAAATTCCTCCTGCCCTTATTAGAGAACAGGAAAAATCGCCACACAAAGATACGCAAAGTTAAGATTTTCATAACTGTTATTTTAGAAAAGAAACTTTAATTTTTGTTTAAAATTTGTAACTGTTTCTAATTTAAATCTTTATCAAATAAAGAATCAGGTTACTGGTTACACAGAATGCCGTCAAAAAACCTTGGGACACTTTTAGATAATGAAAGTTTTCGAATTTGTGTAGGTCTCCGGTTGGGAGCACCACTGTGTTTTGAACACAGATGTCCGTGCGGAAAGGAGTTTGATTCTTTCGGACTACACTATCTTTCTTGCAACAAGAGTTCAGGCAGGTTTTCCCGCCATGGTTCCCTGAATGAAACCATTACAAGGGCTTTTGCCACCATCGACGTTCCTGCTCTTATTGAGCCTACTGGAATTAGTCGCGATAATGGAGAGGCCTGATGGTTTAACACTGATTCCCTGGGAAAAGAAACGGGCGCTTTTATGGGACACAACCTGCGTCGGTACATTAGCTCCGTCTCACGTCAGGGAGACAGATTTAAGAGTGGGCGCCGCTACGGAGAAAGCTGAAATGACTAAATGGCACAAATATTTGTAACTTATCCCATGTTATGTTTTTGTGCCGTTTACAGTCGAAACACACGGACCTTGGAGTAGCCGTGCAAAAAAAATATTTAAAAGAATTAACTCCACGTCTCATTACCTCCACATGTGACATTTGTGCATTTTTTGTCTTGCACGGTTTTTGTCACTTGTAAGATTTTGCGTCAAATTTTCACGAGTATTGTTAACTAATTGCGTATCCCAAAGTTTTTGTTTTGTAACTTCCTTGAGGATATCGTCATTAGGATACATTAACCTCCAGTTTTCTACTGCATCTGTAGCATCTGTAATTTGGACCTAACCTAATTTTAAAATTTCAGAACATAGACCTTTGATACTATGCACAGAAGCAAAAAAAGAAGGAAGAGCGACACTAGAAATTTTTCTCGCGCCGATGCCACCATATCTAATTGTTAAAGTAGCCATTATATCTTAATTATCATCTCTAATTTTTTTTTCATAATTACTATTTGAAAACTTTTCATTACATTCTGATTGATCTAATTACCAATTATCCATATTTATCACTACCGTTCGTATGAATTTTGAATTGCCTATTATACAAAAAGTAAATATTTTACGACACTCCCTTAGATTCTATTTTAAAAGGAACGTCCCTGAGATTACGAAAATCATATAAAGAATCATTTTCCTCACTTTTTTTTCTTAATCTCCGTAACTATGCCATATGCGCATTTTCAAATATTCACCCTCCCGTGTCTACCAAGAAAGTCATTCCTGTCTTCTTGTTTGTGATAAATAGGCGGTAGAAGTATTCTTGTGCGCCGGATTTTTTTTTTTTTTTTTATTGGAAATTTGAGTGCGTTTGACCTCAATCTTGTCTGATGGTAAACAATGATGAGGTCTAAGGTGAAGCACGCAAACTCAAATAATGCCTGTTCACTCTTGCCTTAAAAATCCCTAGGTTGTACGCATCGGGAAACAGTGACGCAGGAAGAGAATTCCATTCCTTTGCAGTTCTAATAATGAAAGATGATGCGAACCGCGAGGTACGAACCGGAGGAATGTCGACCACGTATGGATGGAACCCCTGCCCTCGTCGAGTTGTCCGATGGTGGAATGGTGCTGGGGGAATTAATTGATGCAATTCCTGTGCACACTCACCGAAATGATGGATTCCGCCTCTGCCAGCGTTCTCTCTAGTTATCCGACTTCTTTTCGAAAGTAAAACAGTTCTTTTCAGAACTAACTGCATCTTTTTTCTGTCGATACAGGCAAAGATTTCGGTAAAGGTTAAGAGGTAAAGGTAAAGGTAAGGTTAAGGTGGTATAACGGTAAAATGGTTTCAGGTATGTTGTGGTAACGGTAATGGTAGGTATGTTGTGGTAGCCACATAGTCCATAATATGGATATTACTACCGTAGAAAAAAGGATGAACTCTGAGTGAGATAGATATTAGGTACACTTTCAGACAAGTTTTTAATACAAATTCTATGTATTTTATAAACGCAATCTTCTTGCATAAACCTATATTATGTAAACATGCTGGTGAATTTAATTTTTTTTTCTTAATGTGCGTGTTATAATCAGATAATTATACATATTACAAATCTATAACATAACTTCTTAAAATTTCATTGTCACTAAATACATGAAGTATCCTATAGCGGTCTACCGATCCTATAAGTGTAAGAAAGACTGTTAAATGAAATCATAGGCTGTAAAACATCAGCAATCATATAAGTCAACGTGGGTAAAATCGCGAGGATTGTCTATTAATAAAGTCTAAATTATATGCATAACTTACGATACTCTTATATTTAGTGTTCATAATTCTCATTCAATTTATCTTCATTTAACAAATTTATCTTATATACGTAAATTTTATTGCAATTACCCTTTACAAAATTTTGTACAGTAATATATTTAATTATCAAAATGAACAAATAATAAACTTGTTTAAATAAATTTTCTATAATAAAACAGTTTTTACTCTTTCCTATCTTCCACACAAGGATTCTATGAATCGTTGTGTATAGGTATTTAAAATTTAGCAGAAATCTAATTACCTCATATTACACATTCACAAATGAACTACTCGTATGACGATTTTTTTTCCAAGAATAGAAGAACAATACAGAACCTTAGGGCACAATATCCGAGTTGTATTTTAATCACTTTTTTAAAAACAATTATCTATAAAATATTAACAAAAGTGTCTCTGCCGTTCTCTCGGGAAATTGTTTATGGGCTCGCCGCATAAACTTCGGTCCGCTTACAGACTTAAGCTAAATTATTAAGAGTTTGTTCTTGCTATTTTTCCGACAGAGAAATAAAGAAAATGGATTACGTCGGCAGAACCATTTTATGCAAAGCGCATTTGTTTACAACTAATTATTAAACAAGTTTTATTGTAAGGCTAATTTTTTATTTAAGTTTATTATTTATATATATTCTTTATTGTGCTTTAAAACATTTTATACAATCACTATTCATATTATTCATCTACATTTCCATCAAAAATATGAAAGTAACTCTTTCTGTTTGATTTATTACGCATGCTTTCAAGACCAAGCTACTGGGCTGATTATGATGTGATTACGTGAACATGATTATGTTTTAATATATATCACTTACAATTTAAGTTAGGGAATGTATAATTAGTTAGTTATTAATAGATTTCACGAGTACGAAGTCGGCCTACTAGATTTGGTAGTACTACGTTGTTACACTGCTGTTTGGTAGAAATACATACATATCTCAATTTTTTTCCGAAACATTCAATTTTCCATACGCTCGAGAATAAACTTTAAATATTTTAGCATTCGAAAATCCAGCGTTACCGGATCGGAATTGTTGTTTAATTAATAAAATAATTTAAAAACAGACATTTTCAAAGCTATTTGTATATCAATAATATAAATTGTTTATATATAATTTTATTTTTATTTTCAGTCAACAAACCATATCGTTTTTAAGCGTGTGAAATCATTAAATTGATGTCAGGTAAATTAAGCCTTAGGAAATATACTGTCGTCAAAAAAGTTTTACAGCTTCGCGGTATCTCGCGGGACAGTGAGAATAGATTTAAGTTTTGTTAATATGGAAAGGTTTTCAGTGAGTTCCTTGTGATTTCCCGCGAGAAACAAATAAACACTTTCTTTTGTTTTGCTTTTGATTGTAGAAAAACGTCTATAAATAGTAGGTATTTGAAATTAAAGGTTCTTTCATTTGTCAGTCAAGTCAATTAATTATAAGTATATGCAATTGTTATAAAATATTAGTTTCCAGTTTTTAATTTTTATGTTTTATTTATTTCGACAACCGTTCTTGTGTTCTAGTACGAATGTGGGTGCACAGCAGTGGGTTATTTACAGGCTGATACGGTACAGTATAGTACAGAAGTATTTGTTGGCTTCAGTGACAAAAATAAGCCTTACCATATACATATATGAGAGTCCATCTGAGGGGAGATGTTACAGCCGGACAGTTCTCAGACTTGTTGCTTAAAATAGGAATAATATATGAGTCTATATGAGTATGTATTTATCATAAACAAAGCTTAAGCTCAAACTCTTAAGGTAGCGGGAGTATACTTGAGGGAAAGTTGCTTCTCCCACAGTCAGTTGTATGTGGCATGTAGCTTGGTGATTCTAGCACCCGAAAGAAACATAAAAAATAATGTTTCTAAAGAAATACTGCGGAAGGTGTGTAAAGGTGTTAATCAATTATGTTATCACGTTGTCCAATACAAACTTTACCCCTCTTTTTCACTCCCTTAAGGGTCTACCCCTATCTAGTACTTCTATTTCGGAACCCCTACTACCCCTTACTACCCCTTCTATTTCGGAAAATTCTTTCTTAGGTTAGGTCTCTACGATCAGCGGTTTAGGCTGTGCGTTGATCCGTCAGTCAGTCAGTCATCGAGGAAGCATATTATATGTATAGGTAGATTAATAAATAGGCTTTAGCTAACAAAATGTCTTTAAACTAAAACTTTTAATTAATTTGTTTACAGTTGTAAAATATTTTGTAAGTTTTTAAAAGCGACTTTCTTGCCCCGTGAACGAAATATTAACATTACGAACTCGAAAACCTTTAATAATAAGTTTATTTTATTTTGTCGCGTAAACACAACATGTCTCTGTTTTTTTCAAAATAATACTGTGGATTTATATACAAAACACATCTTATTATAACTTAAATTAAATAATATTCTTTATCTAATAAAATTAAAATTTATTAAAGGGCACTATAAACGGAATTTTAATACATAAGTACACGAATACTTTCAATCTATACATATAATAAAATGGTAGAAAAGTCAAAACTGTACATTGAATATTTTTTAAAAAGAATACTTGGGGTGTGATCTACAATCGATACCGAAGCCAAAAATATAGTTTTTAGAATTTTTGTCTGTTTGTCTGTTTGTCTGTTTGTCTGTATGTATGTCCGGGATAAACTCAAAAAGTACTGCATGGATTTACTTCAAATTTGGCACGAATATTATTAAGAAGTCGGGTCATAACATAGGCTACATATTATCACGCTATCACCTACGGGGAACGAGCAGTGAACCTTTATTTCTTCAACGCATTCTGTAACAGCGTGTAATCTAACGACGCATATTTGAATGTTGTTATTATGTTAATAACCATGCTATAAGCTATCTTCACACTATAAAAATCACGAAATATAAGTAACTTAGGCTGATAAACAATAAATGTAAGAATGAATGTAATATAAGAAATGAATATAAGTAGTATCAAGACAAGCAGCGCCATCTATGAGATTTTAAAAACATCAAGTCGAATTACATGTGTAAACCCTTTTTGGATATAAATAATTTAAATTTGATCATGTTGGCGAGGTTAATAGTTGTTTACAAAAGTCATAGATGGAGTTGTGCATTTTAATAAAAATTAAAATGCACAACTCCATGATGAGCAAGACAATTTAAAAAATGTGTTTATATAAGTTTTAAGCTGCTTCATCTATGTCTTATAAAATTCATCGGGTTTTTCTGTATGTAATAACAAACAGAACTCAAAAAGAACTGAATAGATGTATAACAAAATTTAAACTCGAAAACGGCACGCTATTGCTGTAAGCAATTTGAGCTAAATAACGAAGAAAGAGGAAAATGAAGCATGCCATATATGTTATAAAGATAAGAAATGCTTATGCTTCTCCGGAACCTATTTCCTCAAAAGTTGTGGAACGGGACCCGCCTTAAAGTCATCTCGCTCCACAGACACACCATTGAGGTGGAAATTCTTACGGGTTGTGGCGTCGGCGAAGCAGTATTTATACCACGCATTCCCCTCATTCCTCATAACTTCCCGTTCCAGTTCAAGCGCGTACAGTTCCTCGTGAGTGTTTGCTTCGCGATGACCATCAATAAGTCGCAGGGGCAGACACTGAGGGTAGCTGGTTTCGACCTCAGGACGAGGTGCTTCACACGGGCAGCTGTACGTCGCGTCGCTTGCTCCCGCGTCACCAGTCCTGACTCTCTTTACATTTTGGCTGCGGAGAGCCAAACTACTAATGTTGTTTATCGAGAAGTCCTATAAATATGTATTTTTACCCTATTCTGTATTCCTTATTTATTATTTTCTCCATCCGTTTCAGTCACAACTTATGACTTAATTCAGCAGAATCACCATAAAGTCATTTATTCAAAGCAGGCTAAAAATAAGCACTTTTTGAAAGTCAATTTTACAAAAGACAGTCTCCCTCTGTTACTGTACTTTCTGTAGATATGAAATGTAAAGAAGAAACGGGTAAATGAATGTTATTTTAAAAGGTATAATCGTAGGTATTTTTGTTGCTGTATAGCGTTCACGCAGACGACGTCGCGGGCAGCAGCTAGTTATAAAATAAATAAACATTTACTTTGCGAAGTCGGAAACTGAGTTCCAATTTTCCTATTCTTTTTCGTGTTTATAGAATTTTTGTTACTGTTTTTATCAAAATAATCAATATTTTTGTGAATATAAATGTTATAATAAATACACTGACATGATAAGTATGTATGTATATGTGTATGTATGTGTACCAAATGTCTCTTTTTTGAACGATTACTTTTGTTTGACGTCAGTACATTGTAGTACCGAGCCGTGAGACTCAAAACTAAAAAATAGCTAAAATATTATACTAAATAAGCTACTAACTAAGTCACTTGGCAAATCTATTCTAACCTTACATGAATGTAAGGGACGATAATAAGAAATCCAATGAAGCTTCGTTTCTATCTAGATATTTTTAAGAAAATTGTAGTGTCACTATAAGGTTCCTGTTACTCATTATTGAGCTATTTCATGTTTCTTATTATTTGTAGCAATCACATAAAAAGCACAACTCCTTAAATAGCTTTCTAACTAACTAGGACATTTTAAATAATGGCTAGTACTAATAAAATGAATAATAGTTTTGAAAAATTAATTAAGGATGTAATATATAAGAAGGACGTAAATTAAGTAACAGATTACCCTATTTTCTGTTAAATCAACACAGTTAGCGGGTGACTCAGAAGGTCTCAGATAATCTCTGCAAGTTGTGCCATTACCTATAAGATTGCGTATAAGCTCGTTCTAACGAGCGGTTTACCTCCTCCTCGTGCGATCATTGAACAATTTGAATAATACATGAAACACTTATCAAACGTCAGACTCAACTAAAAAACTGGCATTTAATCCTATCGTGGTAATTATAAATCAAATTTGCAATTAGTCAATTCAATTGCTTTCGTGGAATATTGTAATAAAATTGATTATTGTGTCGGATTTTGTTTACATTATTACTTGGATTTTAATATATATGCGTAAACATATAAACATAATAAAATTAATTTACCGTCAGTGAAACTCTGATCAAAATTAGTCCAGCCATCTTAAAAATCAGTAGGAACCAACATACAGACTAAAAAACTTATTATTCTTATATATCCCTTAAAACATTTATAAATACATTTCGTAAAAAGCTGTTATTTAGACAAAACAAATAGACACTTTCTTTTTAATATATTTGTGTTAGTATTACCATGTTGTAAGCCTGTAGCAGTATTGCAATGAAAACACAAATTAAAAACATACCAGTTATAAAATTCCTCTCAGCATCTTAAAATTTATTTCTATTAAAGTTTGAAAATAAGGACGCTGTCGGGTTGCGGTCGGTAGCATCGCCAGCCACTTCGATGTAATTTGTACAACGGTAACGTCATTTGTACTGAAGCCATTAGGTACTTTTGCTAAACATTGAATTTCCTTCCTGTATTAAAATGACCTACAATCTGGTAACTTGTGTTCTAATAACGTTAAGGTTGTATAAACGTTTTAGCGTGTATGTTTCTAAACATATTATAAACAATATTATATAGACAACGGAAATAAAATGTATATCTAGACCAAAAAATATAGATTTAGTTTAAATCAATTTCTAGTAATAGTATTATGCGATATAATAATAATTTAGTATAAAGTTATTCCTGTTCAATTGTGAATATAATTATCTAGAAGCTTTGTGTTGTGGTCGGTGGCACTGTCACCAACATCGACTCTGCAATTTGTTAGCATGCACTGGACTTTCTAGAATTTTGTAAAGCACTGAATTTATATTCAGTGTAAATCTGATTTCATTGTGGATTTATTATTTTCTTACCTTATATTCACCTCATTAAAATTAATGTAAAAACTTGTGAGATACAATTTCAGAATTTTTAGAGAACGTTAAAGATATTGTGTCTTATTATATTTATTATGGAATATTTTTTCTAAGCGTTCAGTCAATTCGATTGAAAAAAAATATATATTACGGAAGTTATAGAAATGTGGAAATATTTGTACCGTTGAACATCTATAGAAATATAGAAGTAGTTACGATCAGATATTTTTTTAATATAAGGATTGCCAAGCCCTTGCAATACTTTTGGGATCTACATAATGCGCTACCTAAGAGGTACAAATATTTTTTCCTGAACAAATATTTTCGGTCCCTCTTAATCGACTTCCGAATTCAATTTCGAAATATTCTCTCGCTCTAGAGATTTTTTATATTTAGTATAATTATGTGATAAAAATTACATTAGTCGAAATATCCTAGTAGACAAAATACGTGTTTCGAAATCGATTCTTAATGCATAAGTTACTTTATAAATCGATTAATGTAACGATTTTTCTTTATATATTTTTTAAATATTTATAACACAATTAATAACAATATTTAATAATAAAAAAAAAACATACTTTTTTCATAGTTTATAACGACATGTTACATCAAATGATTCAGTTTATTTTCACAATATTTGACAAAAAATTTGTAGGGGTCTAAAAACAATAACTTCTAGAGATATTTCTAACTTTTTTGGAAATGTCTGTCTGTTTGTTTGATAGAACTAGCACCGCGGCTAAAGTAGATACTAAGTGTATGTTAAAAATTTCGTTTTATCAAATGTTATTGTGGTTTGAATTATGTATTTTTAAATGATGGCGTTATAGAAGAGTACGTACGTAAATTTAATACATTTAAACGAAACAAACAATGGTAATAATGATGCGTAAAATATTATTTTGTAGCATTTCATTAATAATAATTAATATTCATATTCAAACTCGGAAAACGAATAAAGACGAAAAATAAAAACGTCATTTAATGAAGGTGTTAGAAAGAATTGGTGAGTGAACATTTAAAAATGATCCATAAATCGTAATAACTTTGATTAAAAAATATTTTATATTCATATTCAAAACTCAGTAAACAAAAAAAAAAGTACATCAAAATGTCGGGTTGCGATTTATTTTTCGCAAAGTACAGCAGTTTTAAGTAATAGATGGTGCTTTTTGAATTGCGGTTAGTTACTACCGTAAAGTGATAGTATTAGATGTATGGGTAAAATAAAAATTATGTGCGGGCGACACCGCGGGAGCAACTAGTCTTTAATAAAGTCGTACATTGTAACTTAGTAATTACGTTCACATTCGCATGCAGATGTTTTTAATGATCATATTTTTTCCGTAACAAAGTTATGGGTTAACAACAAGGACATGAATACTCTTTTAACACAGAAAAATGTCAATTATCTAGTTGCTAATGAATATAACATTTAAAACTAGTCTACTTACGCAGTTGTACCTATTTTATATTAACCATTCTACTACTATGTGTCATAGCGGTATATTATAATAATTTCAAATCGAATTGTTTTACTGATTCTCAGATTTGCGTGCTAAAACAAAAAGAAAACTCTTCCACTTCCAAAGTCACATTTTAGCAAAAAAAAAAAAAAAAATTAAATGTACGGAGAATGTAATTAATTATATACATAAATAGGTGTTTTATTTTTATTTACAGTCTTTGTAACAAACTTACCTTTCCCTTAGATTAGTTTTATTTAATTAATAGTATAGTCATCAAGTAGGTCATATAGTAGAGGAAGTGCAGCATATTTGGGATACTGCAGGTAACTTGGAATACTTCGATATCTAAATCCATATAAATACCATTTGTGTATATTTGTCGTAAACATAACGTCATATGAGACATTAAGCCATTGACTATTAAAGGCAGGATGCAATCTTGATATTACGGCTACAAAGCCCAAGAGAACGAGATGCCTGATTTGAAAACTTATTCGGTAAGAATGCAATCAGTGATAATCTTTTACTGTAATATTTTAAATCTTCATTATAATTTTTTAAATTGTTAAGTGACCTTGTTAGTTTACGATGTTACTATGATTTTGTGAATATTTCTAGAATTAAAAATGTGACATGGAATTTTAGGTTAGGATGGTATGTTGTTAATTTGGAATAGGTACCGAAAGTGAGTGAGTTCCATTCTGTTTTTTTTTAATGACAACATTTCACAAATATAAAAAGAGAAAGAAGTGAGAAAAGGAAGAAGTGGCCGCTACTCTTGGCGCTATTAGAGAAAAGAGAAATGGGACACTTAAAGGCAGCTAAACAGTTCAACGTTCCCAGGTCAATACTTTTTCGATATGTAAATAATAAAAGCTCTCCGATTGAATCGATAACAAATAGTTATTATCCAAAGGCCAGTTTCTGGTCAAGGTATGAAAACTTGCTGGTGGAGTACATATTAACTATGGAGAATAAGATGTATGGGGTGACCAGAATGGATTTGGCATATCGACTAGCTCTAAAAAATAATATAAAAAATCTTTTAAATGGTGGGTTTGCTGGGAGATTCTAGCTCAAAGAATTTTTAAAACGACATCAGGAAAATTTGTCCATAAGATAGCCAACCGGAACTTCTCGAGCACGAGCTAATGGATTTACTAAACAAAAAATTGACGAATTTTAATTATTACACGGTTTTTTAAACAAAATAAGGCTATTTTTTTTAAATGATTGATTAGCTAGAGAACTAAAGAATATAAAGCTGTTACAAAAATATGAAATCTATTAATTTCTAAGAAAAAGTGTTAGCAATTGTCAAAGAAAAAATTGTGAATATAATTTCGAATACTATATTCCAAATTACCTGCACCTAAAGTCAAATCCCGTTTTTGGAGTTTTTTTAGTTTTATAGGCATTTTGATAAGTTTTTTGGTTTTTTTATGTTTGATATTTCTTATTATTAAAGTTTAATAATTTGACAATAATTTTGTGTATTTTTTATTGAGCCATCCCGTTTCTTATTAAATATATTCTCAAAAAACAAACTAGTATTCCAAATATGCTGCAGTTACTCTACTTAACTATATGACCAAATTGAAAAGCTCTAAGTACACATCTTTGTGGACATTTAATGTTTTTCCCGATTTGTCTGTAACATTTTTTCGCTATTAATTGGAAAATATGCATTTTACCGGATACATCAATTTTGGTGTTCTAAGCAACAAAAATTCATGGTATTTAGAAAAAGTTATACAGAAATAACGTGGGTAAAAAAATATTTTACTTCGTATATACCTTTATCAAATCGGGTAAAAGAAAACGTCTAGTAAAAAAATAAAAAACAATATTTTCTTTTTATGAAGCAACTTTATGTAGAAATTATTGATAAAAATAATAAAAGCAAAAAAGATGTAGCAAATGTATAAATTAAAATACATGTACGTACTATGTAACATGTTATACAAATCTTTCGATGATCATAATAATAATAATAATAATAATGCAAAACCTGGCAGATAGAGCTCGGTACATCCAACGAAAGGGCGTATTCAACGCTGCCGAGCTCGAACGATTACGACGTGAGGCTGCTCCTGAAGTCGAACCCGTGTCTACAGAGCATAACGCAGTTGTAACGCAACAGGAAAGCGTTCGTAGCGAAGTGCCTGTAGATGCGATCGCTGAAGAAGCAGTCTCCCAAAAAGTAGAGCAGATGAGAGGTATTTTGGAGGAGGCGATTTCTGAGATCCGGAGCACTCCTCTAGAACAGAGACCACGACTCTCCCGACTTCCCCTTAATGCTGCGACGCGGGGTGCCATTGAGGCAGCTAACAGGCTGCTACCTCCATATTTGGATGGCAGTCTGGGCTTGGATGATACGGGTTCTATTCTCTTCGGTGCAGCTCTAGCGGTACACCGCTTCATCGGAGCAAAAACCCAGGAGCCTGGACGCACTACTAATAAGAGTAGTGACGTACCAGCCTGGAAGAAGAGAATAGAACGCCGTATCAGCTTGGCCAGGGCCCTCATTGGCAGACTGCAAAGCTTCAGGTCGGGCAACACTAGGCCAAGGATTGTGCGCTCCGTTAGAATAGCTTTCAACGGGCTAGGTGTCAGACTAGACCAGCCTGATATAGCTGAGAAACTGACGGAGCGCATCGACGGCCTGAAGCAGAGAATCGCGGCATGGGGGAAGCGTATTCGTAGGTACTCTGAGAGAGTTGAGCGCTTCCGACAAAATCGCCTCTTTGTGAGTGATCAGAAGAGGTTCTACAGGAAGTTGGAGAACCCGACGCCATGCTCTACTTCCCAAAAACCAAATACGGCTGACCTCGTCGCCTTTTGGCGAAATATATGGTCACGGGAGGTAGAGCATGAGGAGGGCCCTTGGATTGCGGCGGTTCAGGAAGCATGTGCTAGAATCGAACCGATGAACCCGATCGCCATCTCTTCGGAGAACGTAGCTGATGCGGTCCGGCGGGCATCGAACTGGAAGAGCCCGGGGGCCGACGGCCTGCATCACTATTGGCTGAAAGGGTTCTCGGTATGCCATGCGACCTTGGCTCGACAATACCAAGAGGCGATAGAGCGGAAAACGCTTCCGAACCTCTTCACTACTGGGATCACTCACCTAGCTCCTAAGTCCACCAACACCGCGGATCCTACTAACTACCGCCCCATAACGTGTCTGACTTCCATCTTCAAGACACTGACATCCGTTCTGAGCTGCAAGATCTCTCGTCATATTGACGAATTTAACATCTTGTCTGCAGCTCAGAACGGATGCCGTGGAGGCGGCCGCGGCACAAAGGAGCTCCTTATCATTGACTCTGTTGCGGGCCAGCTTGTCAAACGCAACCGTCGGAACTTCTCTGCTGCCTGGATCGACTACAAGAAGGCATTCGACTCGGTGCCTCATTCATGGCTTCTGAGAGCTGTACAAGATCGACAGTGCAGTTCGAGACTTCCTCGAAGTATGCATGGGGCAATGGAGTACGATCCTTTGTCTCCAGGGTGAGAGACTGACGACGGGTGTCGATGACCGTATCCGGATACGAAGGGGTATTTTCCAGGGTGATTGTCTGAGCCCACTTTGGTTTTGCTTGTCCTTGAACCCTTTAAGCACTCTGCTGGAGCGTTCGGGGACAGGCTTTCAGTTTCGGAGAGGAGGTACTAAAGTCTCCCACCTTCTCTACATGGATGACCTCAAGCTGCTGGCACCTAATCCTGCACGCCTTATGGAGTTGCTGAAAATCACTACTGAGTTCAGCGGCTCCATCAGGATGCAGCTTGGAGTGGATAAGTGTGCGGTCGTACATGTAGACAGGGGACAGGTGACGCAATCGGCTGAAATTAGCCTAGAGCTTTCGAACTTCAAGACCCTTTCCGAAGCTGAATCTTACCGGTATCTGGGCATGTCACAATGCATAGGGGTGCAGGAGGTGGATATGAAACAGGCGGTTTGCGAGGTCTTTTTTGGACGGCTGACAAAAGTTCTTCGGAGCTACTTGTCGGGCGCCAACAAGGTCCGAGCTTATAACGGCTGGGTCATGCCCACTCTCTTGTACACATTTGGCGTGCTCAGGTGGACTCAGACCGAACTCGACGCCCTGGACAGAAGAGTCCGCACGACTATGACTTACCATCGCATGCATCACCCGAAATCGTCGGTCATGAGACTGTACATCCCACGGAAGTGTGGTGGCCGAGGCCTATTAAGCGCCAAGTCCATGCATAACCGTGAGGTGTGCAGCCTCAGGGCCTACTTTGAGACGAGGAGGGAGAGCGCTATGCATGGTGATGTTATAGTATGAGACAAAGGTCTCACCCCGTTATCCCTGGCCAAAGAGGAATGGCGAAGACCGGTTGTACTTAGCACCTCTAACCGGGAGACCGTATGGATGGAGAAGGAGCTGCATGGACGGTTTTACAAGGCGCTCCACGCACCTCACGTGGATGTTAAGGCCTCCGTGCAGTGGCTGCGATTCGGGGACCTCTTTGGGGAAACCGAAGGTTTTGTCTGTGCAATACAGGATCAGGTGGTTAAGACGAACAACTACCGGAAGCACATTCTGAAGGATGGCACTCCCGACTTCTGTCGAGCTTGTCGTCATCCCGGCGAGTCACTCAGACATGTGCTTTCGGGGTGTTCAGCGCTTACCAACACTGAGTACTTGCACAGACATAATCAAGTGGCCAAAATTCTTCATCAAGAGCTTGCTCTAATGTATTGTCTTCTGGAACAGAGGGTGCCGTACTACCAGTACACACCGGCGCCAGTACTCGAACGCGACGGAGTCCGGCTCTACTGGGACCGGCCTATCGCCACGGACAGGACGATACTGGCGAACAAGCCTGATATCGTGGTGATGGATAGGGCACAGTCGAGGGTGTTTTTAGTGGACATTACCATCCCGCATGACGAGAACCTCGTGAAAGCCGAAACAGAGAAAAAACGTAAATATCTGGATCTGGCGCACGAGATCTCTTACCATCCGAGGCAGCTGGGGGTCCATGGCGATTTGCTCGCAGCCAGGATGCAGAAGGCGGTATTGCTCGACTCGGCTAGGATTGTCCACCGATTTCTCGGCCTATTCAAAAACAAAATCAAAATCAAAAACAACTTTATTCAAATAGGCCCCATGAGCACCTTCGTGTTATTACTTAACTTATTAAAACTTATATAGGTACACATGTGATATTTAAGATCTTCCAATCTGTGTTGTTGTTTTTCATACACAAGCCAAACGCTTACACCAATTGTGCCTCTCTGTCGCTTGTTCCACGCTCTCGCTCGCAAAACGTGACAATGAGTCATGCTTCTTCGTGCGGTGCAGCCGGCATTCATCGATTACAAACAGAACGAAATTTATGCTCCAAATCATTTTTAATCCTGTCAAATATGAATTAAATTCGAAATTATATCTTCCTTAACTTGATACTGAACTATGTTATTAATAATTCTTTTAACATTTAGAAAACAAAGGATAATGTTTAATATGAAAAAATTACATCAACGTAACTCAATTTCATTTTTATATCTAATATTTTATTATAATTCGTGTTTCAAAAAACATTACTATTCATATAAACGTCAATAAAATTCCGGTTACTTTATGTATTCTCTTCCTGTAGACATCTGCCTCGTCGCTTGATGTAGCACCTCGTTATTTATGTAATTCTATTTTTATTTTACACGGGAGGTTCATCAGTAAACGAATGTTTGACAGCTCGCTGAAATTTTAAAAGCAATAATGCTTATTTTAGTAAAATCTTAATTCTTGATACGAATTGATATGTCATAAAATTTCGCTATATTTTCCATAGCTGTGAATTTCATAGCATAAAATTTATATTTATTTAGTTATAAATAGTAATCGTCGAGGGAGAGTTTTTAAACATTGAGCTATGTTAAAAAAAATGTCGTGGCTTTTTAATACTTATAGCAAACCTAGGATCTAAAGCTGGTGTTTAGTATTACAAGCGTGTATTTTTTGCTAAAACTAAAGTTTTAGGCTTGATAAAGACAATTTTAATGTGGATACCGGTCAGCTCTTGCCGCGAAATCAACAGTTGCGAATTCAAATTCGGTAATAATAATAATAATAATAATAATTGTACTTCTTTTTAAATGTCTTCTCGGCGTAGCGAATAAACACTAAACTTCCTTAATAGACGAATTACCTTTGAACTGGCGATGGCTTCGAGGGACATTAACTGATTATAAAATTATAGAAAAGTACAGTGTAGATAAATTTATTTCAGTATTGTTAAAAATAGATGATTATGTATAATTAATGAATAATAGCTAGTAATTTCGTTATCAATACGAAATTTCATATTGAATATAGAAGTATAAAAATTTCTTGCTAATGTTAATTACCACATGACTTATTGTTTTAATTTATTTTCGTTTCGTTAAGCTCGATCTAATGATATATCGTTTCGAGAATACTAATAAAATAAAGAAAAATATGCATTTGTGTATTTTATTTGTAATTCATAAACATTGAAATTACTGCACTGATTTTAATAATTCTTGCACTATCAGAAAAGTCATTTTTCCACAAAGGTTATTAAACATCATGCTACGACTAATATCAAAGTATACAGAGTAAAGCCCTAAAAATTAACTTGTTTGAAACCGAAAAGACCGTTTAGTCGATTATAATATGAAACGTCGTACGAAAATTTATTCGTTTTT
Organism: Euphydryas editha; assembly: GCA_036937285.1. Lineage (NCBI taxonomy): Eukaryota > Metazoa > Arthropoda > Insecta > Lepidoptera > Nymphalidae > Euphydryas > Euphydryas editha. The sequence continues at coordinate 10,930,918 of JAUPFZ010000004.1, forward strand.
TAATTTATACTATTATTCTAAAACTACACACACTAATATTGACCTATGCTGCCAAGAATAAGCTATTACTGATGTAATGTTGTTGTATACGGAGGGAAATTAGTTTGGCAAGTCATAGGACATGACATCGGTTACTAGTGCATTAGCTATATCGAATTCCTTAGACATTATTAATCTCTTGAGATAAATCCAAACCTCAAACCTATTATCTATTTAGTGATCACGTTATAATATTTTTTTTCCTTTGAAATTGTCCTTGATTTAATTTTTATATGAATCAATTTTTGATATGCGTAAGTACCAACTGCATGAAAGGGATAAAATTATTTTTTATCCTTTTGAGAGTCTGGGGAATCGAGTTTGGGGAATTCAAATCAAATCAAATCAAAAACAACTTTATTCAAATAGGGCACCTTCGAATCGTCATTTTACAAATTAAAGCTTTAGTGATTATTATTTTTTGTAAAAGTAAAGCTACCACCGATTCCGAATGTAGATTCTGCAGAGAAAAATCGGCAAGAAACACCGCAGTTACTCTTTTGAAAATAATATATAAACTGTATTTTAGTATAAATTAGTAATATCTTGCACGAAATGCAGCGCCACTAAGTCCACACATCTTTATCAACTAAATAATCCTGCACCGAATAATAAAGACATACAATTTATTTAGAAATTTTACAATATTATACATATTTACAATTCAAAACTTAAAATAATTATTAATATAATATATATATATATATACCGAATAATATGCTTTATCTATTCATTTTTTTAATTAATTCTTTAAATTTATGTTGAGACAATTCCAAAATTGTTTGTGTGATTTTATTATACATGCGAATACCATAACCCAGAAAAGAGGCGTTTACTTTGCGCAGTCGGAAACTTAGAGTTACAATTTTGCTATTTCTTCTAGTGTTTACATTGCGATTAACACTATTTATTTCAAAACAACGAATATTCTGGTGTATATATATATAATATTGTTATAAATATATTGCGACGCAATTGTGTCTACCTTTGGGAAAAATTGAACCCACAAACCTGGAGCAGCAAGCAGTATCACTGTTTGTGGGTTATATTCTCGCCCCGAGTATGGTTGAAATATATTTATATATGTATTATTTCTATTTATACACTTATTATAAAAAAATATGTATATCAGTTAGCTGTTACCTAAAACATAGGCATCAAGTTGCCTATCTTAGGAATAGACGACCGTGTGTATGTTATACGCGTATATTCATTATTTGTGTATTTGGTTTTTATTTTTTAAACAAAATAAGTGTTATATTAATTTATTTTTTATTTTATGAAAAAAGCCATTTAAAATTTTAATTTAATAGATGTCGATCGTAACTGAAGCTATTATAGCTTTTAGTTATAATAAGGAGCCTTCGTTATGAAATTGATTTCGTAAATTAATTATTATTTCCGTGAAGATTACAGTACTGATAATATCTTTATAAATACTCAGTCATATATCGTATTCTTGTTATTTAAATAGTTCTACCTTAATTTAGGTAATAAAATAAAAAAAATCATTGTATTGGAAACAATAAGTCTTTCAATTATAAATAACTATCGGCCCGTCCCAGGTGCGCTCGGGATATATATGTACCTAAGCCTTCCTCATGAACTACTCTATCTACAGAAAAATCGTAAGCGAAATGAATGCAATATACTTTATATTATACATACACTATAGACCGGAAACAAATATTTGTACAAATAAAAACATCGGTCCCGAGTGCAAATCGAACCCGCGACCGCCGGCGCGCGGCGTCGAGGTGACTACTCTACTATATAGTTTAATATTGGCATACCTGAGGCTGACTAGGTAAACTTAAGCCACTAAAACTCTGTTGTTCTCGTTAGAGACCGCGGATGATTAATAGCCGACAAGAGCTCTTTCCCTTGATTAATTATACTATAGAAAACTATCTTCCTCCAGCTTCAGTTGTATTAGATTATAGAATAGATATGAATTGCTGTAGGTATTTCTAAAATAAAATAAAATAAATATTAAGAAAACTGTACAAGCCTTGCGATTTCACCTGCGTTAAAATTTATGTCTGCTATTCCGTAACTATCAGTATTAGCGTAATGTTTCATATATTTTGGTAAAATGGTGAAAAAAAAAATCGGTTTTACATTTCCGACATGGATGGATGGACTACAAACAGGCTCCATTTATTCCTGAGCACTCTAGCGAAATGCCTAAGGTCTTGCAATTAAGGAACCGATTGCCAAAGGTATATATTGCGAAAATTAAACCATAATTACTGCCTAAAATAATCATAAGGGCACCATTTTCCTAAAGTGCCCTGGGCTACCATTATTCTGAAGTTCCCAGGGATTCAAATTGGTCAACGATGGTATTAATTCTAAACAAACATATAGTGATATTGATATAGATAACTATCGGTATTTCATCCAGTCATTATAGACTTTAAGGAGAGTTTAGTTCGAAATTAGTACAAGGAAAGGAAAATATGTATTTACGTAAAACAATTATGCTTGACTTCTGATCCCGCGTAAAAAGTTTTGCAGATCGACGCAGACATTTGACAGTTTTATTAAAGTAACCCTATATCATATAGGGTATATCAATATATATATCGTAATTAAAAAAAGGCACGGGCAAATATAAGCCCGTGGATATTTTTGTTACTTATAAAAAAAAAAAAATATATATATATATATATATATATATATATATATATATATATATATATATATATATATATATATATATATATATATATATATATATATATATATATCGTATATCAATATCTAGCCTGCATTGATTTTGTTCTAAGCTGAAAACTAAAACAGCAATAAAACTAAAATAGTATAAGTTTTATGAGTCAAGCTAGAATACTGATTTATCTTATTTTAATAGCAAGCTATAACATGTTTGAATATTTTAGCTTTTATAAGATATTGCTCTTTTCTTTCGATATTACTTTGAAACAGAAACGTTATAAATTTTTACTTATAAATTTGATTGTTATTGTACTGTAGATTTATGTCAAAATAACTTAATAACAAATATAATATATCAATATATTAAAGTTTTTATTATGTTAAGTAAATTTGCCTAAGTTCATCTTGGCAAGCACCCAACCTGCCATTGCCAATGTGCCAATGTGCTCCTAAAGTCTCACTTTGTACCCATCTTGGCAAGTTTCTTAAAAACGCATAAGTTTCAAACAACGTACATTTGGTAGTTTCCAAAGTTTTATTGAAACGGTCTACGTTTCGTAGATCGTAATTGTGTAGTTATATTACAGTAATTTGTTTAGTTATTGTTTTAATTACTTATTAAAAATGGATAATTCGTTCAAGCTAAAACAAGTTTAAAGCTTCTTTTTATCTTACATATTGGTTTTTAAGTACTTAAATTAAGAACGAACAATTTCGTATTTGACATCATTGAACAGTATGTTATGGTTTAACAGAAGCATGAGTAGGTAAATTCGAAGCAATAGCTCTACGCTCGTTAGACTTCGGTCTGGATGATTTATAGCCAGCGGCGCTCGCTACAACTCCTGCTTCCTGATTAATTACGTCATTTGTGAAAAAACTATCACCTCATCTTAGCCGTTTCATTGGACCATTAATCGAACCAATATTTATTTTTATCTAATTTTATATTACTGACAAGATTATTGTTAGTCTGTTGATGATATTTTGGATTTTTTTTTTTGTCAAGGAGTTTTAATATAAGGTAAAATTCATTTTAACTGAACTCATTTTTTTTGTGCTGTTTCACCAAAATTAAGACTATGTTACCCTATTAATCATAATACTAATCATATCCCAATGCCACTTGTAAATTCCACTTCAATGGTTATTTCATATTACAGTGCCCTGTCAAAATGAAATATTTATATAATATAATCGGCTCTATATTGATAATTATGAGCACATTTATTTCAAAGGCATTAAGTAATTATCAGTGAATTATGTATATTAAATACTGTTTAAAGCGAAACGGTTAAATTTAATCTACACTAATATTATTATTAGAATTGTGGTAAAGAATTATGTGTGCCTCTCCTAATCTTATTTAATGCCTCGTTACAAGCAGGGATTTTCCCGTCTATATGGAAAACTGCCCACATAGTTCCTATTTATAAATCTGGCAATAAGTCATGCTGTGAGAATTATCGTCCCATTAGTATACTCTCTTGTCTTGGAAAACTATTTGAATCTCTTGTTTATGACGCATTGTATCACCATATAGAACCTCTGATATCACCTGAACAGCACGGTTTTATGAAGAATAAGTCAACCACATCTAACTTATTAGAATACAAAAACTACCTGTGCCAAGCATTTGCTCAGAGAATTCAAGTTGATAGCATATATACAGACTTTTCCAAAGCATTTGACAGGGTATGCCACTTGTAGCGACAACTATCTCGCCACATATGAACAGACGTATCCTACATCACGCTATCGAAGTTTTCAAAGCGATTACTATAGATACAAGAACCCGACAACAAACGTTAAGTGGCGCGTAGCCCACCAGACGCAACACCGTCTGGTCGAAGGAATCTTCCTTTTCAATGGCAGCCACCCTATTCCTGTCAACGCCAAACTGGTGACCCCGAGCATGAACGTCAGCGCAACCTTCGCAAAGCTACTTCATCGTAACGTCATCATCACTTCCTCAAGCTTTCGAGCAGCGAGTCACACAAGCCAGCCAGCATCCACGGCTACTACGGGTATCCTGACCACAAGCATGCAGCGGACGCGCATTCCTGGTCATCGCCCACAGCCTTCGCAGCGACCTTGGCACAGCACACTGCACTTCGGCCGGTCAGCAAGCAGAGACGCACTTCTCTCCTGGTCGACGCAGCAGCCAGCCACTACGCAGCACTGCACCACCCCGACTCACTGGGGCATCACCGCAGACAGTTCCGACTCACCGTGAACTATGCGGCATCTGGTTCCGACTCACTGGAACCATCCACTGGCCCGGCAAGCATCACAAGATGTACGGACGACTCAACCTGCTATCGACCTCCGGTCTCGGAGGGGGAGTGATGTAGCGACAACTATCTCGCCACATATGAACAGACGTATCCTACATCACGCTATCGAAGTTTTCAAAGCGATTACTATAGATACAAGAACCCGACAACAAACGTTAAGTGGCGCGTAGCCCACCAGACGCAACATCCGTCTGGTCGAAGGATCCTTCATTTTCAATGGCAGCCTCTCTACGCCAAACACTCCATATTATGCGCAAAATTGGAAAATTGTGGTATACATGGCAACTTACTCAGATGGTTAGAATCTTACTTGTGTAGACGAAGTCAGTTAGTAGCGATTAAGGGATTTACGTCATCACCAGTCATCATAACATCGGGTGTACCTCAAGGCTCCCATTTGGGACCTTTATTTTTTATTATTTTCATTAATGATCTTGTAGACCGACTTAGTTGCCCATGTCTATTGTATGCAGATGATCTAAAAATCTTTCACACAATACAATGTCCCTCCGATATTTTACTATTGCAATCTGCCTTAGATACTATTAATCAATGGTGTAGTGAAAACCTAATGTCCCTTAATATAAAAAAATGCTTTGTTATATCCTTTACTTCTAAATTAAATAAAATTATAGGTAACTACAATTTAGTTGGTCATAGTTTGGAAAGAAAATTTACCGTAAAAGACCTTGGCATTTTCTTTGATGACAAACTTACATTCCGTCCACATTATAATCACTTAATTTCCAAAACTAATAGAACTCTCGGTTTCATCGCCAGAATAACTAAAGACTTTAAAAATCCTCAAAGCTTAATCTATATTTTTAATTCCCTAATTCGTAGTTCTCTTGAATATTGTGCTCCAGTGTGGTCACCTTTTTATAAAGTACACGTTGAGAGAATAGAAAGAATTCAAAGAATATTTATGAATATTTTGTCCCATAGGCTCAAACTAAATAGAAAGCTCTCATCTTATTCTAAAAGGTTACGAAAATTTAATGTGATGTCTCTAGAGTTGCGGCGTAAATACCACGAACTAATTTACTTGTTCAAAATTCTACATGGCTTAATAAATTCACCGACTCTCCTGTCATTGATCAATTTCAACATTAGACCAAGATCCAGGAACCCATTCCATAAGACATTTATTTTAAATGTCTACATTAATAACACATCATTTTACAACCCTATTGTTAGAATGTGTCGCCTTTATAATGATATTGTTTCTGAAAATAATGTAAATATTGATATTTTTAATAAAAATAAGTCTAAATTTACTAAAGAGGTCAAAGCTATTCTTAACAAATCTGATTCAATAGCATAGAATAATAAATAAAGCAACAACGTTATATAATATTTAATAGTTTCATACTGTTTTGGTAATAATTTTTCATAATCATGAAGTGTGCACATAGTTTAGGGATATAATCCAGTTCTATAATTTATTTTAACATTTTATATTATGTATAAGTATAGATTATATTCTGTTTTGTGTACCATAGGTAATAAATAAATAAATAAATAAATTATAAAGAGGAAAACTTTGTTTGTTTGATTGTAATGAATAGGCTCAAAAACTACTGGACCGATTTTAAAAATTCTTTCACCATTTGAAAGCTACATTATCCACAAGTAACATAGGCTATATTTTATTTTGGAAAAAAATAGGGTTCCGTAAGATATTTGGGTTTTTCGGACACAAGGTGTAAAAAAATAACCAGAAAAGTTACTTATTTTGCGTACGCTGCCTAAACTACAAAAGATAGATCCATAAAATGTTCCAATTAAATGTAGATTTTATAAATATCTACAAAAAAGTCCTGGACGCACTATACCTATCTATGTCGGGTGAGGCACAACAACCATTTTTTTATTTAAAAATCTTGAATTTTTTGGACCACATATAAACGCGTTTATTTTACTCATGCTATTAATCCTTATCAAAATAAATTATTTCATCACTAAGTACAGATTATGTAAATAATATTTGGTCTTTGAATGATTAAAATTGGACGTTTGGTTTTGAAGTTATGCCGAAATTAAAATATTACGATTTCTGCTGCACGGGCCGTTGCGAAGTGGGCGTCACCAAGGCTGGGGTGCGCGTGCGAGAAGGGCAGTTTAGATTTATAAGTAAGGTATTCGCGCGGTTCAAACGCGAGATAGGCTCCCCGCTCTCTACGCAGCGTTCGTGCGCGAAGTCTAATAATTTTCGTGCGATTTTGTTTAGATTTCGTTCTTAAAACTACACCTACGCAAAAGTTCTACTCAGAGCTAAACAACATTTCTTCTCAGAGCTAAAAGTTCTTTTCAGGGCTAACCAACAGTTCTTTTCAGGGCTAGAATATTACACGCTATTAACATTTTCTTAATAATATATAAATGCGAAAATAACTCTGTCTGTCTGTCTGTCTGTTACGCTTTCACGCCTAAACCGATTTTGATGAAATTTGGTATGAAGATAGAACTGAACTTGGGAAAGGATGTAGGATACTTTTTATCGCGAAAATAAGGGGAGAAGGGGTTGAAATAGGGGACGAAAATTTGTATAGAAGTTCCTTATTGTCAAACATAAAAATAAATCATGTAAGATTGTTCAATTGTTTAAGAAAAAGACAAAAAAGCGTGCATGGGGAAAGGGGGGGGGGCGTATCGGGCAGTAGGCATTGCGCGGAGCGGCGGTGGTGGCGGCGCGCTTACCATGTCGCGCGAAATAACCGAATTCCACGCGAGCGAAGCCGCGGGCGGAAAGCTAGTATACGATAAATAAATTATATGATATGCAACTCAAGTATAATATTTTGTAACAGTTGTCTCGTTTTCTTTTTCATATGAGGTAGAAAAAGCATTTTAATGATCAAAATAAAAATATCGATATCGATATACAGGTTGATGGTGAGTCACTATAAATATTTAAAGCGAATACTGGGTACATGATTCTCATTCGAATTATGTAAAAAAAAATAGGTAAATATTAATAAATTTCTAAGTAAAGTTACTCAACAGTTGTCTAATTATTTACGCGTCGTCTGGTCACCCTAGCAGCTAGCTGCATTTTCGACACAAAACAAGTAGTTTACCTACGTCCAAACGCCGCCACGTGTTAACAGGGTAGCAGGATAAACAAGCATGATCCAGTCCCCATTAATACTTTAATCCTGGCTTAGGATAGGCAAAAATACTAAGATATTTTACTCGTTTAAGCAACAAATTTGTTGACTGGGTAAATGATGTGAACTTTGTAAAATTTTAGATGTGAACAAGCGGCACAGTAAAACACCCGTGCACGTGCCGCCGGCATGACTGGAGAAGTGTTAACGCTTCATTTATTTGAATTGAAATTTATGAAAATTTGGTCAAAAATCAAGTACCTATTTATTTTACATAATTCAAATGAGAATCGTGTACCGAGTATTCTCCTTAAATATTGATAGTGACTCACCAGTCACTCTGTATATATACATAAATAAATAAATATGTTCAACATACACACATAGTCATGTGTTCCTAAGGTAGGCAACTTAATGCCTATGTTTTAGGTAACAGTTGACTGATATACATTTTTTAAAATAAATATACCTACATATAAATAATACATATATAAAAAAAAACATATTATTAGGTATAAGAAGCTTGGTGGAGTCCGGACCTTACACTATTACTAGCAAGACACCGATTAAGATTTTCGTAAACGAACGGAATATAATTTATTCTTGGGATAAAATTGACATTTCTAGTATTATATATGTTTTAAAAGTTTTTTTTTTTTTATAGATTCAGAGTAATATTGTGTTAAACGTTGAACTCAGGAAATGAAGCGAGTAGATTATTATGAATTTGCCTATTGATGGAATGAATAGATCCGCCAAATATTTGGGTCGGCTGATTGAAAACGTGTATCTTTTTTGTACCCTAAATTATTTCATATATTACTGTATTATTAATAGTCCACTAGGCGAATTTAGTAGATTCTTTGAATCCTTTTGTAAAAATATATATATATATATATATATATATATATATATATATATATATATATATTATTATTAGTCATGAAATTGTAAATGTTATTCTGTAGTACGATTTAACTTTAATTTAGTTACATTAATTATCTGTTGTATATATTATATAATAAAATTGTCAATTACACGTGTCCCTTTTTCTTAGAATTTATTAAAGAAAATATTTTTGACGGTCTAAAAACACTAATTATATACATTTCCATCATTTTTAGAACTGTCTGTCTGTTTTTTTTTTTTGAACAAAATTCATAAAGCATATCTCGAGATAAGATTTACTCTTTATTTAATCAAAATCACTTCACTGTATCAACAGTTATTATAATTTGAATTTTGTATATTGAATGACGTCATTAGAGAATAGGAAGTTTATAAACTTATTTTCTTATATATTTATTTCATAGATATACCAACGACATACACATACCAAGAACATTTTAGGTATAAGATTACACATATATACTTATTATTCGGTATTATGTCTTTATATTTATATATGTCTTTATAAAACTTATCTAACACTAAAAAGTTTTTGTGCAATTAAAGTAAACAAATTACGGTAAATTGAAATTTGATCCACAAAATAGTAATAATGTCCTGTAAAATATTGTTATTTAATTAATAACAATTAATATTCTTCAACATTCAATAATCAAAACAAAACAAAGAAAAACGTCAAAATGTCAGAGTTCGATTAATTTTTAGGCAAAGTACAACACTTTGAAGTATGAAACCATCATAATAAATGGCGCTGATATCGTTTTCTAAATCTTTTGTAAGTACGACGTCACGCTGCGGACACAGTTAATCTACCAATAAATACGTTAAACTACGTACCGATTGCGACTTTCCAGAATTTTTTTTTCTTTTTTAATTATAACTTTTAATAGAGGTAGGTACACTTGTGTAAATTATGTACATGTTATCTAAGACTAATCTATTCGGTGCATCATGGATTAATACCATGATACTGAATTTTTTTAGGCTGTTAACCTTACTGGCGATCCGTATGGCATACATCCAAGATAGCATATTCAAACTTTTGCTACAACCATGAAATTTGAAAAAAAAATAGAGTTGTAGCTACTACATTATTGTTTCTTTTTTATTGTTCATATATATATATATATATATAATAAAATTTTTTTTTGAGCTGTCCTTTTGAGAGGGCTCTTAAAACATCAAAAACTATATATATATATATATATATATATATATATATATATATATATATATATATATATATATATATATATTAGTTTTTGATGTTTTAAGAGATTATTTTTTTGCTGTGCAATAAAGAGTACTTCACTACATAGTATAAAACAAAGTCGTTTCCCGCTCTGTCTTCCCTATGTATGCTTATATCTTTAAAATTACGATTTTGTTACAGGTTTTTTAATAGATAGAGTGATTCAAGAGAAGGGTTTTTATGTATATAACGTGCATAATATAGTAGATAAACACTGATAATTTCAGAGGTTTCTAATGTGATGTCGTAAAAAACACATTTTTTTGTGCTTACATTGCAAACGCTGGCTGAACTCTACAAGATAGATAAAAATAATATGCTACATTATTGTACACCTTAAAAAGTTTTATAAAAAAGTCCGCGACAGTATATGTCTATCTCTTAGGCCGTAAGACTTAGGGATAACCCACAATAACAATTTTTGATCCTTTACTTTTCACGAGAAATAATGGCTTATTTACGAAGCAGTTTTAAGCGATAGAGCATTAATCCTTATCCAATTAATTCCTTAAATACACTTTGCATTCAATATAGATCAATATGGCCCTTTACAGCATGTAATTTAAATAAATATTATCAAAGATATTACAGTTTTAAAATGCAACGACATAGCGCTTGCGGAGGTAGCGATCGATTTGTATCAGATACCGATTATGTATCAGCATTGCACCCGTGCGGAGCCGGGGCGGGTCGCTAGTGTATTATTATATTGTCATAGCAGATATCTAACTTTTTGAACCTTGAAGACAGCTCATTATAATTTCTTACTGATCATATAAGAGAGGCGTTTTTTCAATGCTATTAATTTAATTATCTTGTAAATGTGAGATAAAACCTCATTAAGGTTTTTGTTTTTCACTTGACCAAAAACAAAAAATCGATTTATTAAATAGATCATAATTAGGTCTCATAATTTTTTGTAAACAATATTGATCACATGCTACATGAATTATTTTTACCGTTTAAACCAAAATTGTAATTTAAGGGGGTGGTCGGGATTTATTGCGGTTAAAGAAATTCATATTCAGCAAAAGTACTGCGATTTCTCGTATTTAAAAAATATGCATAGAAATCTTCAAGATATTTACTGTTTCGGTGAAATTACGAAAACACGATAGAAATAACTTCATTCGATAGAAAATAATCACAAAGTAAGGTCTTTGAAATCGTTTGAAACGGTTTAAATAAAGAAAACAAACGAGCAACCACCTAAAAGTTTTATCAGAATATTAAACATGTTAAAATTGAATTATTTGATTATGGGTTTTCGATATTTTTGTACTTTTCATTCATGATTTATCAATATTATAATTTGTCGGTTACGCCATCCATTCCGAGCGATTTCAAATCGGTTCTCCTTCACTTACCCGCTGCGTTCGACAGTGACAGTCTAAACGTGATGCTAAATAGACGTGTGTCGCTTTAGTCTCCAAACGCGCTTCGTATATTCACGAAAATACAGTACAAATACTAGTAAAATGGGCAATAAAGAGCTAAAAAAAAAAAGAAGAGGAACCAAAAGGGCCCGAAAAAATAAAGGTTTACATATGGTAGAAGTGCAAAGGTAAGTAATAAAGTATTATAATTCATTAATTAACTAGTTAATCAATTGCTGTTAGTGTACCTTTATTTCACTAATGTCTGGATCGACAGCGTTGCTTTGTGGTCTGGCGACAGAATCAAGTTTTTGAGACGTTAGGTTCGATCCTCTCAAAAATTTTAGTTTTGGTAGAATTATGTTTTTGTTTATTATTTTTTTTTTTTTATGTAGTTACTTGTGTGTGTAGGAAAAATACTTATATATCTTTATTTTTTTTTTTATCAATTTTTTTTTTACCCGACTGCGACAGAAGGAGGGTTATGTTTTTCGAGTGTATGTATGTATGTATGTATGTATGTATGTATGTATGTATGTATGTATATATGTATGTATGTATGTACGTATGTATTTATGTATGTACGTATGTATGTATGTATGTATGTATGTCCATTTCTTTGGCACGCCCTACAGCCCAAACGGCTGGACGGTTTTTGACATATGAGGTGTCGTTGGATTTGTCTAAATTGTAGTAGTGACATAGGCTATATAAATTTTCAAAATGGCGCCCGCAAATGGCGGAATGAGGGAGGGGAGTTGAATTTTTTTTTCTTACTGTAGCCATATGGGTATCAAATGAAAGCTAGTAAATTGTTTTATTCTTTTTAGTTTATAATAAGAGTATTTTACGCAGTCGGGTTTTCTGATTTTTTTAATTAAGCATACTTGTTGTGAAATGAAGATCATACTTTGATATAGAATTAAAATTTCCAGAAAACGACGGTGTATTTCTGAAGATGATGCATTGGGCACTGGAACAAGCGCTACCACCATTCGCATGCATGTACAATTCGATGTAAAACGAATATTATTGCTCGCGTACGGTGGGTCACTCACTAAATATAAAACCACCAGTGCAATATGAGCTAATATCACTATGGATAAGCTCGACCGGGAACTGGCAGAGGAGGTCGTAATCGTTGGCCGCTGGAGTCTCCCGCCGCTTTCAGAGCTTGGGGTGGATGAGGCGGCTAGCCGACTCTGCGACGCATTCACTGCTGTCTGCAGAACGGCCATGCCGCCCACGAAGCGTCCATCCCCACGGCGGGCACTCTACTGGTGCTCGGCTGAGATAGCTGGCCTCCGGGCCGCCTGCAACGGGGCCAGGAGACAATCACCCGGAGCATGTGGAGACGCCCCCAGGACGTGGACAGGGACGATAGGCTGCGCAGGATCTACGTGGAGAAAACGAAGATCTTGAGGCAGGCCATATGCCGAGCCAAGGAGGAGGCTTGGCTGGAGTTAGTTGGGGGTCTGGAGAGAGACCCCCGGGGCCGACCGTATAATTGGGCGCGGAACAAGCTCCGCAACCAGTCGGCCTCCATCAGCGAAACGCTCCAGCCGGACCAACTGGGGAGGGACCCGAGCGCTTCGTGCCCCTCAGAATGGCTCGGCAGACGCTGGACGAGAAGGAGGGTGTTCCGCCACCCGTCAGAGAGGCTGCAATGGAGGCGGTGATTACCCATATCTGGGGCTCATCCTTGACGGAGGGTGGACCTTCGGCCCACATTTAGCTATGGTAGGACCGAGGTTCATGAAGGCGGCGAGTTCGCTAGGCAGACTCCTCCCGAACCTCGGAGGACCCAGCGCCGCCTGCAGGCAGCTGTATATTGGATTCTGCTGGAGTATGGCGACGTACGGTGCCCCAGTTTGGGCGGATCGCCTCACCGCGAGAAATAAAGCAGCGCTGCGCGCTGCGCTGAAGGCAATCGCGGTAAGGGTGATTCGGGTATACCGTACGGTATCGTGGGCTGCAGCTGCTGCTCTAGCCGGCGATCCCCCGTGGGAGCTCGTGGCGGAGGTTCTTGCCGAGACCTACTCATATGTCTCGGGTAGGAGGGCTCTTGGTGAGAACCCTACGTTGGACGGCATCCTACGGGTGCGTCGGATAGGGCAGGAAGCGCTTATGCGGAGGTGGGGGAAGGACCTGGCGGGGCAGCCGTACAGTACATGCGTAACGACTGCCATTCGCCCAGTCCTTGAGCGGTGGATGCGTCGAAAACGCAAGCCCCTCAACTTCCGTCGGACGCAGGTTCTCACTGGGCACGGTTGCTTTGGTGACTACCTGTGCCGGACGGCCCAGAGGGAGCTGACGACTGAATGTTATGATTGTGGCGCGGCGGTGGACTCTGCCCAGCACACCCTCGAGGTGTGCCCGAGATGGGCGGCGCTGCGTCAAGGTCTGACGTCGGTCCTCGGAGGGGACTTGTCGCTACCGAGCGTCATCACCGCGATGCTCGGTGATGACGAGTCCTGGAAGGCGATGGTCTGCTTCTGCGAGACAGTAATGTCCCAGAAGGAGGCCGACGAGCGGGTGAGAGAGGAAGCCACCGACGTGGCCTCCATCCGCGGGCGACGAATGGGGGTGCGTAGGAGGCGCTACTTAATGCGCCTCCAGTAACGCCCCTGTGTTCGTGTTGGGCCGTGATGGGAACCCGGTCCTACTAGACACGGCGTCCTTGGGACTGTTCAGAGTTTATAGCCCGTCGTGGTAAACCACGCACGATTTTATCCGAGCGCGTCTTCAACAACATTTGCCCACTACCTCTTTGAAGTTTACCCTTCAACCCGGGGAGCTTGTTCGAGCGATATTGCCCGCGCGCTGCGACGAGGATACAGCGGGTAGCAGGCGGGGGCCGTAGCACGGCCAATAGCTCCGCGCTGGACGAGACATGCATCGGGACACCACCGTCGACGCACGTTTCCTATCTAATAATATTATTTTTGTACTAGTCTTATTTATTTCTCTTTTAGTCATAGGACCCTAACAAATAGAATAGAATAGAATAGAATTTTATTGAGAGATATTTATACACTGTTACACATAAAAATTAAATAATTTAATACACAATAAAAGAAATACTTAAAAAAAAGTAAAAAATATATTTATTTGGGACATCACAAAGATTGCAGACACTTAACGAGTAAAATATTTATATAAAAAAAAAGAAAAAAATATACGTAGTTCAATTTAAAAAAAAAAAGAAGAAGTATTTGTGTAGACAATTAAAGCAACAAACATACAAAATTACAAAGACATTTAATACATACAATAACATATAAAATTACAAATACTTAAATTTAGTTACAAAAAAAAAAAAGAATTGACAAAATATATATAAATATGCGCCTGAATATGACATTATAAAAAATTTTACCGAGTGCCCTGCCGTACCTGCTAAAGTTCTGGTCGTAGACATCCATATTGCAATCTAGGTAGGTAATAAAATTTTGTAAGTAATACCAGCCCTCCTATATACTTACGTACAACATACTTCCATAAACATTATTTTTTAGAACTGAAGAAAATATTGATATTTTGTTGATACATATTTTGTTACCTGGTTTATGATCAACGGTCGTAAGTTTACAGATGATTTTATTACAAAATAAATGTTTCGTGGTTATTACATAAATTATTTTCAAAAGATTTTTATTATTATTATATTGTCTAATTTCACTTTTAATTTTTGTTTGTTTTTTATAGTTTTATTATTAAAAGTCATTTTTCATAAAAAGAAACTTTACATTTAGATTGTGTATGTAATGGGTTCGCATTAGGAGCAAAAAATGAAAAAGTTTTATAATTATTACACAGAGGGCTCGGAACCTAAAATTCCTTATTTAGCGAAGAGATGGCGTTAGTTAAAAAGGTTCGTTGAACCTGTGCGTTCGGGCAGCGAGGGGCAGGTAAGGTGTTGGGAGGAGATGCGGAACTCAAACGCTCAAGGTCATTCGCTCATCTAAGCCCCTTAATCACATACAAAAATAGTTAATTATTATTTATTAATTTAATCATAATTAAAAATAATATAATAATAATTAAATATTATATAATCATAATTAAACTGCTAATAGTATTTTATATTAAATTTCATATCAAAAACATTTAACGTGCATTGAACTATCGTCTAGATTGTTTTGTATTCTGTTTTATTTATTTTCTATTGTACAAGCTCTTCAGTAAATTGGTAAGCTCCGTAGTTACGACGGGGTGAAGTCTTGATGGATCGCACAGTACAAAGACCGAACATTAATGTCGTTGGTTGGGATTGCAATATTATGAAGTAGAATAGCAAAGAGCATTCTCATGTCATTATTTTTTTACTTTTTATAATAATTATTGTATGTGACATCATTTTTTACAAAAATTATAACTATATTTGGAATATAAAAAATATTTTTTTGAGTTTTGATTTATTATGAGTCTTTCAGTCTGTTAGTTGTGATTGCCTGTGGGGATTTACCAGTTGTTAAATTGCTCGGGCTCTCTATAGAGAGACTACAAATTAATCTCAATATTTAGATAACATATACTCGGGATCACTACAATATTGACGTAACAAAGTTTCAAATTTAGAACAGTAGGTATATGACTCACGATAAAACGAAATGAAATAAATTCTCGAATATCCAAAAAAAAAATCTACTAGATCGCATAAACTATGTTAAATTTATGATGTCTTTGAGTAATATATAAATTAAAATAAAACATTACGAGTAGTTCACTATTACACAAAGTTCGGGCATTTGTTCAACTACTACTATGTTTTTGTCACGACCGTCCCACCACCTTTTTGAAACCAGCTTTACCATAGGGGAGTCGGATATTAAGATCCAGTAGTAAAAATAGGAGCCCACGTTAGGGCCCACACTTAATCATATCCTAAAGGAACGTGTCTCCTAGTGAGGTAGCAATATAAAACTGGCTCAGAATGTTGTCAGGACGGAGAAAGGAGCACGACTAATCATCGTTGACATTTAAGCATGTATGAACCGTCAGATGTCGGGGACCTTGCCTGCGCTGCCAGAGATAGTGTTTTTAGCGTGTGTGATCTCTAAACTATGACTCTGATAAAGACTCCACTAATCGAATACTTGCAAACATGATTATTTTTTACACTGTTCAAATCTTTAAAGTTACCTGGCAAGAAACCAAGTTGGAGGATTTTTACCTTATCTATGACACGTCTGTGGTGGAGCTGTGGGATCGCTTACGCTGTCATATCCGCTTCCTATCGAGTGTAACTCTTTAAACATGGTGGGGTTCGTATTAAGGCGAAAAGTTATTATCTTCCCTTCATAGGTACTGCGAACGACAACACAAGACCACATAGGCTGCCGTTCTCGTCTGAACTGTTTGAAAGTAAACGCAAGAATCGCTCATTTGAATTACTCAGACAGTAAAAGTTAGTGCACCAGCTAAGATTAGGTCCTTACCAGGCACCACTGGATCTTAACACACACAACAACGACTTTGTGAATCTCCATTCATCACGTTTTGTATAACGCTAAAACAACTTTCAAACAAATCCAACTCCACTTTGTCCTGGTTTGTCACACCCCAAGAGAGTTGTTTGTTAGTTCGATGGCGCGGAAGTAAAGCAGCGATGGATAACTGCGTTTTGTTACGCCAAAGCGAAGAGTCAGCTCATGTGCTCGTCGAAGACCTATTAAGATCCGCCGGCGTACAATCGAATTCTAAATTCATCAGTAGGATTTTTTAAACTATGAAGTTTACATGCCAGTAAAGAAGTAAATCTTAAACTAAATGCGTTTAAAGAGTACCATACTTATTATCATAACTATTTTGACTTTAAACTAATATTTATTATATAAAACACATTTCTAAAATGCTCATTTTATACATTGCTTCTTTTATATTGGCAAGATTTATTAATTTATAATGTTATTAAAAATAATATTTATAAGATTTTATAAGACATTAATTGACACTGAAAGAACTGGACATTTAAACTTATTCTTTCTATGACACAAGGTCGTTATAAGCGAAGCGTTTTGAGCTGTCGTACTGATCCCTTCGAAATGAAATTTTCTATTGGCATCACAGATACGAGTATTATCTTCTAAAGACAATCTCTTACACTTGATGCAATAGTTTATATTATAAAGTGGATATTAAGTTTACATTTCATAAAAAATAATTAGTTTAGCCTGGATTTAAAAATTATTTTTTCATCGTTTATTACGAAAGACTAACAAAAAATTGCGGAAAGAGTTAATACTAGCAGTAATTATAATTCGCCGATTCAATCTCGAAAAGTTGTTTTGTATGTATTGTATATATTTATAATAATAATTTAAACTAGGCGATTAATACATACTTGTAAACTGTTGAATATTTTATCGAGAAATTTCTCGGTAAACTATTTTCATCTCGTCAAAGTTGTTTGAATGCCATATTGCGATACCTTCTAACGTCTGGAAAATAATTTCAGATAAGTTCAAAAGAGTTGTCATTGTTAAAATTACGTGGCCCGCATTTTTACCCGAACAAACCCAAATTCCGTGGAAATATCCAGATTAAAATAGTTTATGTGTGTTCAGGTCTTCAAATATCTACATAATAAGTTTCGTTCAAACGTTTGAGTAGTTTATTGAGCGATATAGTAACAAATATTAGTCCAGAGATTTATATTATTTACATATGAAATTTAAAAAAGTTAAATTGAATAAAATAAACATCATTATATTTTATTAACAAAATAAAAATGACATCTTCTTTTTTTAGTTATAAATAGAATGATTATTTCTTGCCTCGTTTCTTACCGGTGGACCCCTGAAATGGTTACTTAGGAAAGTCAAACAATCAATGTCCATAAAATTTCGTCATCTTCAAAATATTTATAAGAATAAGTAGACATAAAATAAAAAAAATTCGGACAAAGGACTCGATATAATGTATTTCCTAAAGATAAAAAAAAATATATTTATAAAATATTAATTTAATTTGTATGACCAAAATATTATTAAAAAATCTATCCTTAATAAAAAGTTTTAAGGTTCGATTCGGCTGTAGAGGATATAAATAGTATTAATGTAACACAAAATTGTGATATCGACACAAGCTGCCCTCCGCATAATGTCCGACAGCCAACTGACAGACAGTCTATTGAAGTGCAGACAGAGCGAACTAGCAAGAATTTTAGTTAAAATTCATTTTTATTCTTTGAAAAGTTTATCTTGAATGCTATTCTTGTATACATATATGTTATATTTAATTCTTTATTACATGTTTATTGTTGATTTTTATACTATGTTTTATTGGTTTCAAATTAAGGCAATTTTCCTATGTTTAGCCTATGGTGTACATCGGTTATTAGTTTATTTATCTATGGAAGTAAAAAAGTTATTATTTATTTAATAAAGTTATTATCTATTTATGGAAGTAAATTATTTTATAGATATAAAAAATAGTGAAAATTCATCCATGGGTATGATATACCTGGTACATGTATGTATTTAAGCCACGCTTAAGCATCTGAGCATCTGATCTAAAATGCTATTGGTAACTAAAAGTTAGAATTATCTTATAAAACAAGAAACTAATTAACAAGTTTGATTATTGAAGTTTAGTTTTTCTATCAACGCAATTATGGCTTACTTCAAAAAGTTTATGATACATTCTTCAAAAGGCGTCATTAGAAGGAGATTGCGTATCAGCTCGCCGTCCTAACGAGAGGATTACCTCCGCCCGCGATCATCGAACAATCTGAATAATACATGAAACACTTACCCTCGTCTGCTACAAAGGAGACAGAACATTTGTTAAGGGAAAATAAGCATACTACCTCTATAATAAAAAGCATTTATTTTTTATATAAAATACCAGACAAAAAGAAAAATGCATAATACAAGTATAACTTATCGCAGTGAATTTTTCGGATTCCATCAGTAAAAATATTCAAACACTAAAGAATGTCTATGTTCATCCTGGAATGAAAATATGCTATTAACGAAATGCTGATTGGAGAATGACTTTACAGTTTTGCCACGGCTCGCGTCCGTACTAGCAACGATTTATTAATGCAAATATTAATTAAATGCTTAAAAATTATTTTTTTTTCCCACATTTATTAAAACAAAAAGTCATTATATATTTAAGATTAGAATAGTTTTAGTCAATAAAATAGATATTAGATTATGATTAGGATCAGGCTTATCTAAGACACAGAAATACGCAGATTATTAGACGTCTAATTAATTAATAAACTCACAAATTAAGTTGCAAAGATGTGCCACATTTTCTCCCGTGTAAAGTAATTAATCAAGTGACATCGAGTTGTAGCCGGCTGGCTATAAATCATCCGAGCTAGACTATAACGAGCAGTACGGAGCTATTCAGTCTTGGATTACTCGTTTTATGTGGATATTGATAACATATTTCATATACAACATAGATCAAAATAACCAAAAGAATGTATTGAAAATAACACAATTACAAGAAATATTTTAATTATTATTATTAATCAATTATTATTAGTAAAATTATTAAAATGAAAGAGACAGTTTAAGACAAAAGATTGCTTGACTTTGACGTGACCTCAAAAGTTTAGCGGTATGAGGCAGCTCCATCTATTTAGCAGCCTAGATGGTGAAATTTGGGCTCTTAAAAATTGATCCAAATTAGTCACAAATGTCAGTGATTTTTAGTAATTGGTTAATACTTTGACACTACTTACAAAGAGTTTAAAATTCCAAGTTCATTGATAAAATTTTAACAGTTCAAATAATCCTACTGATTGGTTCTCATTTCAATTCACCTCAAAATAGTCACAATTGGTCGATTGATTTTAATAATTAGTCAACGATTTTTATATGGAAATTAAAAAGTTTCAAAATATGTAAGTTGACTTTTTTAGATTAGCATCTCAAGATGCTGATGATTTTACATTATCAAACCAAGATCCTTGAAAGTAGCGAAAGGCATACAAATGATCAGAAGCTTACAATAATTGGTCAGCAGTTTAAAATTAAGCACAAGGAGTTTAAAATTCCAAGGACGTCTGTTTCATTATAGCACCTCAATTCGAACGGATGATCTGTTTTCAACAGGAAATCGCATCCATGCGGTAACTCCGCATAGGTTCAGGATATTTCAGAAATTGGTCAGTATTGATTTGATAGCAATTGGTGTGATTATTATTTTCAAAGTTACAAATATTCATTAGCATTATATATATATTAGTTTGAGTATACCTGTGCATATACTTAAATTTTTAAATAAATATAGGAACCTAATAATTGGAACAATCAAAATCCATTTCTCAGCTTAAGTGAAGTTTACCATAACTTGCTTTCTCACTTTTGATAAAACATATTCATTTAAACACATTTATAAATCTTTATGAATATTACAGCTTAAGTACCTGAATGTACGGAAAATGTTTTAAAATTTCAGTGACAGCAATAAAAATTGTATCACTAAGTAAGGCGGTAAATGGCGTAGCAGAAAAATGCGCCCACTACCGTCGGCGCTTTGTATCCTGGATAAATTGTCAAGGCATTTTAAGCTCTTCTGTACAGGTTCCCAGACTTTATGTCGATTCGACACAATTTTTAAGTTACAGCCTGTTAAATTCTTTTTATCTATAATAAACCATATTCGTATACTATAATGTTTAATCAATTAATAAATTTTCATTGCTATTTTTGCATAATTATATTTTTATTCACAGCTGTATTGTAATTACATGTCATAAGTTTATTTTAATAACATTATATTAATCTCTTAGAGACACTTATTTTCAGATAGATTACGCAATTAAGTTTACTGCCTTGCTATTTCTTAGCCTGAACTACTCATTATATCGAGTTTACTATCACGTGACAGTTCATCGATAACTCCCTACTTGATGTCGTGTTATGAAAATACAATTGGTATACCAAATCATGTTTTAACAGTGCTTTGTAAGACGTTACATTAACTTTATTTAGTAAAAATTAATGCACGGTTTTATTTGGTAAAAATTAAAATATATTTTCGTTATCTTTTTGAATTTTTGACGTGATAACGTCTTGTAAATCGATGAATGCCGGCTGCACGCACGAAGACGTGTCACGTATCGCAAACCAGAGCGCGGAACAAGCGATAGAGAGGCACGATCGGCCTAAGCGTTCGACTTGTGATTGAGAAAAAATAACCCAGATTGGAGGATCCTAAATATCACACATGTATATTATAAGTTATAAATAATTTGTTAATAGCACATTGCTACTTGTAATTAATCTGTATAATTTAAGTAATGAAATATTTGAATTAACAAATAAATGTAATTTATCGAAAAAAGTTGTGATTGAATTAACTCATTCTTTGTATGATACAAAAGAATGATAACTCAGTGATAATAATTTAATTCAATTCATAAAAGTATGCAATTTTTTTTCAATGTTTTCTTATGACGTTATCACGTAAAACTATCGACCGTAAACCGACTTTACAGACAACCAATTTTTTTTTTTTTTTTTTTTTTTTTTTGACTTTAGAACAGTTTTTATATAACATGTGAGTTTGCGTTTATAGAATGTTTAGAATTCATAGTACTACTTTACTTTCATTTTAATCGAGACTGGTGAATATTAAAAGATTGAAATCAAAAGTGACGTTATGCTGACCAATTTCCGAAATACCCTGAACTTATGCGGAGTTACCGCATCGATGCGATTTCCTGTTGAAAACAGGTCATCCGTTGCAATTGAGGTGCTATAATGATACAGACGTCCTTGGAATTTTAAACTCCTTTTGATTAATTTTAAACTGCTGACCAATTATTGTAAGCTTCTGACCAATCGTATGTATTTCGCTACTTTCAAGGATCTTTGTTTGATAATGTAAAATTCGTACTTTGAGGTGCTAATCTACAAAGTCAAGTTTAATTTTTTTTATCTTTTTAATTTTCATATCAAAAACGTTGACAAATTATTAAAATCTATTGACCAATACATTGTGACTATTTTGAGATGAATTGGAATGATTTTAAAACCAATCAGTAGGATTTATTTGAACCGCCAAAATTTTATCAATGAAATTGGAATTTTAAGCTCTGTGAGTAGTGTCAAAGTATTAACCAATTACTAAATATGTATATATGTATGAGACGTGCAAAAAAATTTTTTTTTTAATTTACTTGTTTGAATATTAAATATCCTAAAAAAAAACTTATATGTCTCTAAATATTAGAAATACTTTTTCGTACGTCTCTACATATATTAAAATTGTAAATTTACTTGTAAAATTATCTTGTATTATGCATAATATACACAATATGATACTAAATAAACGTATTGGAAGACGCTGATAACACTTTTTGGATCTCGGTTAGATAGTACCTTCTATATACTAAAGTAAAACTTGTGTTCGGGCGACGCCTCGGGCACAGCTAGTAATTAATAAACTTATTCAAATAATTTATTTATTAAAATAATTTATTGAAGATCTATTAAAATAATTTGCTATATTACAATATTTTATTAACTACGTACGAAAGACGACCGTTCTGGTGTAGTGGTGCGAGTAGTCGCCTCAACAACGCGCACCGGCGGTCTCGGGTTCGATTCCTGCTCGGGACAGATATTTGTACAAATATTTGTTTTCGTTCTCGGTGTACATATGTAGTTCCTTGTGGGTCTCCCCACTGTGCCTCTTCGAGCACGTAAACCCATCGGTCCCGGTTTTTATCATCGACACCTGATAACGATCGTTACTCATAGTATAAATTATCCGCCAACCCGCAGTGGAGCAGCGTGGTGGATTAAGCTCGACCCTTCTTCAATACAGAGAGGAAGCCTTCGCTCAGCAGTGGGTGGTTTACTGGCTGATACGGGACAGTACAGTACGGTACAGATTTTATATTTATATTATTTTAGGTCAAGTTCTAACAATGAAATTCCTACTTATAAGATAAACAAATCTAATTTAAACTTCTACTCGTATCTAATCGCACCGATCCATCTCTTTCGTGTCTTCTCCATTCTACGTGACATTTGCGAAATATTCCGTAATAAATTGGGTGCAACCAAAAGTAATCAAATCAAAAATTTAATTTTTCTATCATTTGTGTCTCCAATCTAAGGTATAGTGTCTATATGTATAAATATAAAATATGTTTAATATACAAACACGGTATTCTGTTCATAAGGTAGGCGATTTAATGTCTGTGTTTCAGGTAACAGTCGCCTAATTTACGTATGTAATATATATATATATATATATATATATATATATATATATATATATATATATATATATATATATATACTTTTTTGTAATAAATGTATGTATAAACATAAATATATACATACATATATATTACATATTATATGCAGACACGGGGTGGGAATAAAATATGATCATTTCTTACCATTATTATTATCTACCTCAAAAAATTCTAAGTTGTTATTAATAAAGGTTGGCATGTTGTAAACAGATTGCTTTCAATAATAATCTGTACATATAAAATGCTTTGTCCTGAATGACTGACTGACTGACTGACGGATCAACGCACAGCCTAAACCGCTAATCGTAGAGACTTGAAACTTGGAGGGTGTGTTCTTTGTATGACGTAAGCATCCATTAAGAACGTATTTTCCGAAATTCTATCCCTAAAGGAGTGAAAAGGGGGGGGGGCAAAGTTTGTACAGGACAACGTGATTCCTTGGTCCAATCTACTTAAAATTTTGAATAAATATTCTTTAATAGAATTGATTGAGGTCGTATTTCGTATTTTATCGAAATTCATCCCCTAACGGGGTTAAAAGGGGGTAGAAAGTTATTAGCTTCGAAGTTGATATGAATACTCCTTAGTCCTTTTGATTTAAATTACATTTTATTTTAACACATGTTTGACAACTAAATCCATATATTCAAAAATACTTATATTTTAATAATTAATTATATGTTATTATCTAGATGTCATATACATACATCATATATCCATTCCTGTCCTGAATGATTCCTAAATTTAGCACCTCTCGTTCCTTTAATACGAGAAAAAAATTCTCCCGTTTGATAATGGCAAATGTACTATGTACGAGAATTGCCATAAAAAAATAATTAAAATACTTTCCAGTATCGACGCAGATTTAGGTGATATATTTTTGATTGGATGCTCCTGGTGAAACAGACAAGATTTTTCTATTAAATTTAGTGTTGGCCAAAATGAGAAGCAATCGTGATATCGCCTTAACGGTCGCGTCGTCCGGAATTGCTGCCACGCTGCTAGAAGGAGATAAAACTGCACACTCCGCGTTTAAACTTCCTTTCAATTTGATACAAACCGAAACCCCTTTCCGCAATATACCCAAACAAAGGCAAAACGAAATTAATTGTTTGGGATAAGAATACCATGGCATATAAAGAAGGTTTCGAAGCCCCAAATAGATCTTAACAAGTATATTCGGAATAATAATTAGGAATATTAGGAATAATTGCCAAATGGGAAGAATTATTGTATTGTTAGCAGGCGATTCCTGGCAGACTTTACCAGTAGTCCCAGAGGAACCCGAGTGGACGAAGTTAAAGCGTACGTGAGGCATTGACGACCGTTCTGGTGTAGTGGTGCGAGTAGTCGCCTCAACGCCTCGCCTAATGCCGGTGGTCGCGGGTTCGATTCCCGCTCGGGGCAGATATTTATATTTGTGCAAATATTATTCTCCGGTCTGAGTGTATGTCCTTATGGATTTCCCCACCATTCCTCGGAGAGCACGTAAAGCTGTCGGTCCCGGTTTTCACTCACTCATGGTAGGGATATTATCCGCTAATCCGCAGTGGAGCAACGTGGTGGATTAAGCTCCATCCCTTTTTCTATATGGACAAGAGGCCTTCGCACAGCAGTGGGTTGTTCACAGGCTGATACAGTAAAGTACACTACAGAAGCATTTGTGGCCTTCAGTGACAAAACTGAGCCTTACCGTAAATATGAGAGTCCATCTGAGGAGAGATGTTACTGCCGGACAGTTGTCAGACCTGTTGCTTAAAATAGGAAATGCTGATTTCCCGGAACTGGATAATGATAATTATAATGTGTGTGGTGTAATGAGTCTATATGATTATGTACATATTTACCATAAACAAAGCTTAAGGCCAAACTCTTAAGGTAACGGGAGTATACTTGAGGAAAAGCTGCTTCTCTCACATCCAGTTGTATGTGGCATGTTCCAGAGTAGCCTGGTGATTCTAGCACCCGAAGGAATAACAAAAAATATTATTTGTAAAGAAATACTGCCGAAGGTGTAGTATTTCGATTTCGTTGTAAAAACATTTTAACATAACAATTAATATGTTATAACAAAATTAATAACGTAAAAAACCAACAAAAATATCCTATTAGAACCATTTTCGATTTCTACGCCGCCGAAGTTGCGGGCTAAAAGCTAGTAATAAATAAAGAGAAAATAGACGTTCAAATGATAGCATATTTATTGCAAAATGATTACAGTAGTTCTGTTATTAATATTCTAAAAAAATATCATTATACTTGGACATTTGTATTTATTTGTATTTAAATTTATTAAAATTACTTAAGACGTGCACTTGCAGATTGATTGATTGAAAGAAATTCTAGGTGAATTTCTAACAGTTTTTCGATCATAAAAAATATTATTAATACATTGATCTAAAATAGATCAATGTATATATATGTATACATTATATTATAGCACCATTTGTTTTTATAAAATGCTTAACCCTCTTTGTGAGTCTATGCATAATGAGTATTATTATATCTTAATTTAGTATGTAGTTACATAAACATAAAAAAATAAAAATTTTAGCGTTTAACATGTATATAATAAATAAGTCGAAGCTTCTAAAATTAAAGGTAGAGTAAAATTTTTTACTTCAACATAAAGCCTAAAATCACTTCCACCACTTGCTACTTCTCTTTAAGCTGGCGACCGGCAGATCATGAGATTAGCACGTACTAACGAATAAACAAACAAACCCTTTTTTTACCACTATAACATTCATATAGATTTTGTTCAGTTTGTGTGTAATTATTTCGTTAAGACATAAAAGATGAACCGTAATGATTTAAAAAATGCTGCGCGCTTAACCATAAGACATACTATATCGTTAAGTAGACAACCGTTCTGGTGTAGTGGTACGAATAGTCACCTCAACACCGGTCGTCGCGGGTTTGATTCCCGCTCGGGGCAGACATTTGTATTGTATTTGTTTCCGATCTGGGTGTATGTTCTGGTGGGTTTCCCTACCGTGCCTCGAGTTATACGCCTAAGAGTTATCATAGACATCTGATAATAATCAGTACTCATGGTAGGGAAATTATCTGCCAACCCGCAGTGGAGCAACATGGTTGATTATGCTCCAACTCTTCTCCTACATAGAGAAGAGGCCTTCGCTCAGCCGTGGATTGTTTACAGGCTGATACAGTACAGTACATTGAAGTCTATAAAATATGTACCTACCTCCTAGTTGTATATTGTTTTTGTCAGAACATAATAAAACCTACTATCGACACATAAAAAAAATAATACAAAAGCACGCACTGGATCGGTTACCAATAAATCCCTTTTCTAATAAAATACATTTGCAAAGTGACAGAGGATATGAACGTGACGGGAACACATCTTTCAATAGATGTAGTCGAGATACGGGTATTACTTTGATCATATTATTGGCATCTTCAAGACGTAAACATTTTGCTGTAGACATCCATGTTAATATTATCACAAACAATAATATAACTACATATTAGTTAGAGAATACCTGTACATGTATTTAAGTTTTTAAATAAATATGGGAACTTAATAATTCGAACAATCAGAATCCATTATTTAGTTATTGACGTTTACCATAACTTGCTTTCTCAGTTTGCATAAAACGCATTATAAATGTATTAGTATATGAATACTACAGCTAAGGTACCTGAATGTGTGGATGCGAAAATGTTTTAAAAATTGCAGTGACAGCAATGAAAAATATTGTATCAATAAGTAAAGCAGTAAATGGCGCAGTAGGGTAACACGCCCACTACCGTCGGCGTTTTGTATCCTGGATAAGCTGTCAAGGCATTTTAAACGCTTCTGTCAGGTTCCCACACTTTGTGTTGATTCGAAAAAGTTTTTAAGTTACAACTTATTAAATTATTTTTATCTATAATAAACTATATTCGTATACTAAAATGTTTAATCAATTAATAAATTTTCATTACTATTTTTGCATAATTATATTTTTATTTACAGCTGTATTGTAATTCCATGTAATAAGTTTATTTTAATAACATAATATGTTAAGGTATGTCAAATTCGGCTAGGATGGGGCAGCATTCGCGAAGCTAAAAAACGCCTTTCATTCGTCATACCTCAGTGCCTGAAGCCGAAAGTCTTCGACCAATGTGATCAATTCCAATGAAATTCGACCAGTGATGACATACGGATCTGAAACGTGGTCTCTGACTATGGGCCTTTTAAACAAGCTCCAAGTTGCACAGTTTGCAATGGAGAGGGCTATGCTTGGTATTTCTCTGTGAGATCGAATCAGACATGATGAGATCCGCAAACAAACGAAGTTTGCCGACATAGCCCAATGGATTTGCAGTGATTGTAGGCAGGGCACAAAGCTCGTAGAACTGACGGCCGATGGAGCAGAAAAGTTCTCGAGTGGAGACCACGTACCGGCAAACGCAGAGTCGGACGGCCGTCCACGAGATGGACAAAAGACTTGGATGGAGGCTGCTTTGAACCGGTCGCTCTGGAGGTTGACGGGGGAGGTCTACGTTCAACAGTGGACACGGCTGATATGATGATGATGATGAATATGTTACTCTCTTAGAGACTCTTATTTTCAGATAGACTACGCAGTTAAGTTTACTTCCTTGCTATGTCATAGTATGAATTAGGTACTCATTTTATCGAGTTTGCGATCACGTGACAGTTTACCGATTATTTCCTACCTAATGTCGTGTTATGAAATTACAAATGATACACATATCAATATTGATATATTTGGTAAAAATAAAAACACATTTTCGTTATCTTTTTGGACTTTTTTGACTTTAAAACAGTATTTTAATATAAAATGTAAGTTTGAGTTTATAGAAAATTTTGAATTCATAACTTAAGTTACAGAAAATTACGAACTAAAAAAGTTTACTTTCATTTTGGTATAGGCTTTGACGAATATTAAATGAAGAATAATAAGATTGAAATGAAGAATTGAAGTGTTTCAAACAATTAACTAAATTTTTAGTAATTTTTAAAAATGGTTTTCCGGTGATAATGTTTTTTAATAGAGGTTGCAAATTGAAACTTTAAGTTTCTAGTTAGTAGAGATATTGTAAGGAAAATTTATTTTTCCTTCACGGATATTTCTTCTTATAAGAGAAATTGAGATTTTTTTTATTTATTTGTTTACAATTAACGATATTGACGAACGTACAATAAAAAAAAAACATACGACAAATAATCCTTTTTTAAAGTCGGTTGAAATAATGATAAAAAAAAATAGATTTTTTTGTCTCTAAGAGTTACCTAGAACCTGTTACTTCGATTTTCACTCGTGCGTATTTCATTTGAATTTTATATACCTATATAATTTGAGAATAAATAAAGAACATTGTAACCCTAAAGATTTCCCATTGCGGCGATAAATCCGTAAGTTGTAAAAGTAATTCGTTTTTCTGTATTTTTCTTTCTCAATTTTGCTGAGTTTTGTGTTCGCAAATTTGCCAACAATTTTCCTGGTTTTTTGAAAGTCTTATGTAAATTCATAAAAAACCAGTAGCGAGGTTAGTTAGCAGTGCAATCTCCCAGGACATGGCTCTTAAGGGGACCTTACGCAAAAGCGCGAATGAAATAATAACAAAATAAATAAATACATTATAATAAATTTGATTAATTCATGCAAATTTTCATAATAATAAATACTTAATATTTTCTTTTTTCAGATATAACCCCAATGGATAGTCAAGAGAAACTTCGGTCCTCAGTTCTAGCTCTAATAGCAGCTAAGTTACGGTGGGAGTAGGTTGTGCTTACGAGTAGTATCTTCCCGTGACTTCGTTCCCAATCACTACAACTTGTATTGAGCCTAAAGGTAAGATATGAACGCCAGCTTAAGATGAAAAGTACGTTCAAAGGTTTCTGTACATTTCGGATTTTAAGTTACTTGAGTGAGGTTTACAAGTGAGGGTTCTGTTTATAAAATCTGAACTATCAAATTGAAGACTTTGAAATATTTACAGAATAATTTTTAAAATATCTCATTTCTAAAAAAGGAACTTTCGTTCATTAAAAAAAAAAGTATTGACTAAATCAGACTAGGCGTTAATAAATTACAACTTAATACATATTTTAACTTTTACACTCTCTACCAAGGAAACCGAGTCGAATTTCGGTATAAAAAGTATTCTAGCTCGTAGTATGAACTCAAATCGTGCACAGTTACATTTAAATTACCAAGGCCACGATACAGACAGACAGATAGACAAACAGACAGACAAAAAGGAAAGAGTAATACATTTTTAGATTTTTGGCTTCAGTATCGATTATAGATCTCGATATCGATTATGGTATAATTATGTACAGACACACTTTGAGGACAAACAAGAAGATAATCGAACTGGAAGCTCTAGATAGAAGTAAGAAGTAGCGCAGGGATATTATTATATAATTATATGAGGTCCGAAGACACAGTGATACCTAAATAATAATTAATTCTTCGAAGTGAAATGATTTGATTTTATCAGTACATACTAAATATTGACGTGTTAGTTCGAAAATATCACGACGTTCAAAAACACTTAATGTGAATTAGTAAAAAAAAATTTAATAAATTATTGTTACTTTTGTTAACTAAAATTTAATGTTAAAAAAATTACTGCCCTGGGCTTCGTAATGTCAAAGACCGCCAGAACATTACACTGTCGCAGAAAACACGAATACTAAATATTTTAGAATTGTTCTTAAAAGAATATTATGAGCTTAATGTTATAATTGTTCCGTATTTAAGAGTGTGCACTAATAATTATCTTAAGTAATATTTAAGTTACTTGCGTAAACATGAAACAAAATGTCACGCCGCGCATCTGCAAGCAATCAACGATAGGCGCTAAGGAGCAGGCAGCCCTTTGAGCGTTAGAAATTAAATAAATTTTCGAACATTCTCAACTGCTCCAATTTGCTAGGATACTAAACGTGTATAGATATTTTCTAAGAACTCATTTTAATCTAGTTAAAGTAAAGATATCTATCTATACTATAAGATTTCATAGAAATTTAAAATAGGAAATATTATAAGACTCTTCTAAGGCTTCTCTTCTAACACGAGAATTGGCAATACTGCTTTCAACATTTCACAATTGTCGTTTAAATAAATTACAGATAGCTTTTGAATATTTCTTAAATTCGATTAAATTTATTAATCCGTCATGTCAATTTATCAACATGACTGGTCCGTTGGCGCAGTCAGCACTGACCTCGCTTTCCGCTTTAGGGCAATGGGTTCGATTCCCGCCTCGAGTCTGAGTGTAATATTTATTATTATTAAAAAAAACTTAATTAACTACAACTCTTCTCTAGCACACGGAGCTTCTGTACCCATACAAGCTTGATGGACACATCACACCACGCTAAACTGAATTGAACTGAATCAGCCTTTAAGCGTCCCACTGCTGGGCAAAGGCCTTTTCTTCATGTAGGAGAAGAGTTGAAGCTTAATCCATCACGCTACTCCACTGGCGGGGGATGGGCTGGCGAATAATTTAACTATCATGAGTAACGATCGTCATCGGGTGTCTGTGATAAAAACCGGAACCGACAGCTTTACGTGCTCTCCGAGGCACGGTAGGGAGACGCACAAGGACATACACTTAGATCAGAAACGAACATTTGTACAAATACAAATACGAGTATCTGCCCCGAACGGGAATCAAACACGCAGCCGCCTGCGTGGAGGTGACTACTCGCACCACCATACCAGAACGGTATTTATACTTAATTAAATACTTAAATGATAAAATTATGAAATTTAAGACTACTTTTCTGTAAATATCACAGGTAAAATTTTAATTTTACAGTTTAAAATATGTAAGCATTAAAATAATTTAAAACATAGCATCAAAGTCAATTTAGTTAAATGTTGGAAACGAAAGCATTCATCAAAAACTTACCATTTTTAATTTTATTCTTTTTATCTGATAGAAATAAATGAAAAATTTGAAATTAAAATAAAGTCATAATATTGTTCTTATCCACTTTAAGCCATTGAAGAACTGCTTTCGTTAACTCGAGTACTCGGATGCCGATCTTATACAAAACCCATTACCACGATCTTCGTTGCGATTTTCGCATATCAAAGTAGCGTTAGTTTTCTCTTGATTTTAAAATAATTACAAATCCATTAAGTTAACAAAAATATAATTTTCAGAGAAACTTAATAACATTTTAATTTATACTTAAACATAAACTAAGAGTATTAAAACTCATGTATATTACGACTATATAACCAATAACAATGTAATATGTAGGAAAAATATTAAATATAAGCTTAACAAACATTAGTGGTTTTCTTTTGCTATTCATAATTATAATTTTCAATACATTATGCTTAATTTGATAATTAAATAATAAATTAATAAAACATTGTGAGCGGTCGCGGGACGGCTGGCAGATGTGAACATTGTTTTGTACAGGTAATATGCATAAAAGGATAGTTTATGACAGGAAATAAATATGGCTTAGGGCGCTTGTGCACTACACGGAATTTTACTGCCCGGCGTCCGATTTTTTACGGTCCGACATGGTACGCCATATAAATGTATAGAGCGTTTGTGCACTATCCGTAATTTTACCGTCCGACATTTTACTTTTCCCTATTCCGGACCGTTTTTTTGAGTCTTAAAAAATAAATAATAATAAAATACAAAATATTTAAGTACTGTATATAATGAAAATTTATAAATAAATTGATTGTATTTTATTAGTTAATATTCGAATAAATAAACAAACTACACACATACATACGTACGTTTATACGTATATATGTTTTCATAACTACAATTTGTCTATCAACTTTAATTATAATGTTATTTACCAAAACGTTCTAAATCCTAGTTTATTTACATATTTATGCACAGTTAAGTCTTTATACAAATATTTTATTATTATTTACATTATAATCTTAAAGGAAATCACTTCTAAGCGCCATCTCGTTTGAGCGTGATTAGTTATTGATTGGTTTGAGTCTTAAAAAATAAATAATAATAAAATACAAAATATTTAAGTATTATATATAAGGAACATTTATCAATAAATTGATTGTATTTTATTAGTTAATATTCGAATAAATAAATAAACATGTACATTTATTCGTATATATATTTTCATAACTACGATTTGTTTATCAACTTTAGTTATAATATTATTTACCAAAACGATCTAAATCCTAGTTTATTTACATTTTTATGCACAGTTAAGTCTTTATACAAATATTTTATTATTATTTACATTATAGTCTTAAGGAAATCACTTCTAAGCGCCATCTCGTTTGAGCGTGATTAGTTATTGATTGGTTTGAGTCTTAAAAAATAAATAATAATAAAATACAAAATATTTAAGTATTATATATAATGAAAATTTATAAATAAATTGATTGTATTTTATTAGTTAATATTCGAATAAATAAACAAACTACACACATACATACGTACGTTTATACGTATATATGTTTTCATAACTACAATTTGTCTATCAACTTTAATTATAATGTTATTTACCAAAACGTTCTAAATTCTAGTTTATTTACATATTTATGCACAGTTAAGTCTTTATACAAATATTTTATTATTATTTACATTATAATCTTTAAAAAAAATCTCTTCTAAGCGCCATCTCGTTTGAGCGTGATTAGTTATTGATTGGTTTAATTTGATTCAAAACTACCGGTATCTTATTGATATACAAGATGGCGCTATACGTATCTGCAGTTTTTTTTTTAAAATTAAACTATAAAATAATTGTTTAATAAATTCTATTCTATCACAGAACACTATATTAGAATAATTATGTTAAATAACTAGTTTAAAATCTCTTATCTTTTCAGTGATATAAAATTCGCAAGGGTACTATACTACTATACTATTACCGGTAAAATTCCGGGTAGTGCACAACTGCCTATTCGTGTTTTTCATTGTAAAATCGGACCGTAAAAAATCAGACGCCGGGCAGTAAAATTCCGTGTAGTGCACAAGCGCCCATAATCTGTAGATACATAAGCGCCATCTTGAAAATCAATTAGGTAGTAGTCGTCTTGAATCCAATGTAACCGATCAATAACTAATTACGCTGCAAACGAGATGGCGCTTAGAGAAATAGTTTGTTTATTTTTTGAGATTTTACGTTTCATTGGGAAAACAACTACATATAACGGTATAAAGAAAAATGGCATATGGAAAAGTTTATCTAAATAATTTATATTTTTTTAAATTTTATACTTTTATTTATTACTGTATATTATTATCGGATAAAAATTGAAATAAGTAAAAGAAAAAAATCTGTGTGTGTGTATTAATGTAGGTACACAGGTATGAAGTGAAACTTTTTATTATATGTATATTTAAAACTAGCGGCCCGCCCCGGCTGCGCCCGGGGTGCATATATGTAAGTAAACTTCCTCATGAATCACTCTATCTATTGGTGAAAACTGCATGAAAATCCGTGCAGTAGTTTTTGAGATTATCGCGAACAGACAAACAGAGAGACAGACAGACAGGCTTTCACGCAAAAACTACTGGATAGCCGCAAGCGTTATGTTTGTCAATGTCTCCTTGACATAAAGTAACTTGAATATCGGGTATAGAGTTTAAAGCCAGCGCCATCTATTGACTACCTGTCAAAGTTCAGTATAACAAATAACACATACATATCTTGAAAACGTTGGAGAATGTATAACTATAAGGTAATTATAGCTTGGGTATAGCATTCATGTATTACATAAAAAAATATGAAATAAAAAAATAATCTTTTTTTTTTAAATTTACCTTTTTATTGTTCCACAAGATAAAAACATTCAAATTTCAAACAATTTAATCTTTTTTTTTTCTTTTACTTTAATAATACAATAATGATTTACTTTGTATCTCATCTTCATTATCAAGTGGTCGTCGAAGAACAATCAACACGATGCCAAAATAAAAGAGAATAATCGGAAGCCGTAAAAACAAGCCAAGACATCTTCTGAAATCGAGACAAATCGGAAAAAACACCATAACACTTTCGAGTTCCAAAAATTAAAAAAACGAATGTGTTTGACATTTGTTTGCAGTTTACTCTCATGTCATCTTGAATTTCTTTTTACCTTCATATCTAATAAAGTGATAACCAAATTTATCATCAAAAATACATTTTTTAAAAGTAAAAAATAACAATGCCGGCGGTCCGTCAATTCTATGGCTTCGAATAGTTTATGAGAATATCAGCAACTGTTGAACTATAGCACGCCTCTTATCCTCCTGTGCGCTCGTCTTTTTCTTTTTCCTTTTCTTCTTTATCTCTTGACATCTTACCAAAGTAGAGTATACGTTCATCCCTTAAGTCTTTGGTAGCCTCATCTATGGTATTGGCTTCTACTTTTTTTTTTACCTTAAAAATTTTCTTATATGGGTTATCTTTCCATAGCCAGGTTAATCATTTTGTTCATAATCATAATAATTTATGTATTTGCAAATCCACAAAACATATAGGTACAAGTAACAGTGTAAATTTTATCATACAATGTATTCAATCATTGGTGGCGTGGAAGTTTAAATGAGGCGTTGAACACGAATATTTCCAAACAAAAAATTCATACATTAAGTTCATACATCATTCATCATCATTGGTATCATTATTACTACTAGACCTCTATTATCTATATATGCCATTTAATGAGAAGAACTTAGTGATTAGTCTGGTTTTCAGGAAGTTGTAGCACGATTGCATTATTTTGTTAATAGTCTCTATTATATTAGGAACTTACTGCTTACTACTTTAAACTTTGTCTACTTTTTTGGCCAATCTATTTCATGAGGACCCTCAGCTAGTAGAACTTTAAAATTCTGTTCTCCTCCAAGATTGAGTATATTTTCTTGTTAAAGATGCTATTTTTGTTTTCTTCTTTCTTTTTCATCTCGAAATTTCCGAAGTAAAATTGCATTTCAGTGTGTCTAGTTGATGTTTAATCATAAAACTGTTGACTGCTGGAGGCCGTGCTTAAACTTTAGTGCACTGGATTTATGGTTCTCCCTGTACCTTCATTAAGACCACAAGTCACTTTTGCTTATACATTCTTACTGTTAATATAATTCTTTTTGCATAAATACATACATATAGTAAAAGGTTAAACTGGAGTTTACCAGTGTAATGAGACCTATCCATTTGATTTTCGTCATTACAGCTTTTTCTTAATTATCATCGATTTACTTTTATGTGAGCAAAATCTCAATTTCATAAGAAAAATTTATTTTTAAATAACAAAATATATAAATTCATTATTATGAAATTATTATGAAATGTCACAAATTAAAACACGACTAAGGTGCAATAGACTGAAATCTGTAACCTTAGTAATGTCTCAAAATAATAAGAGCCACGTAGGTCGTCTTCTCTCCTAGATTTTTTTTTCCTATTCCCTTGGGAATATCATTTTTTTTCCTTTATTAACTAAGGAGTCATTTGCCTATACTTCGAAAATCAAAATAAAAGAAATGCTTTGCAAGTATGAGCAGGGGTTTGATAAGAATACGAATTTTTGTCCGTGTAAATTATTGCACTAAATTTCGTCGAAATTGTTTAAATTATTAATATTTGTTTGATAACAAATTCGTTAAATTATTATTGACGAAATTGGTCCCAATTTCAAATATTCGAAAAAAATGTTCAGCTTTAAATAATTTCTTTTTTAAATTATATAAAAAAATATATAAAAAAAAATATTCAAATTAATACCCACCGTGTTTGTGTTTACGGAAAAAGTTTTCAACAAAAGTCTTAAATATTGGACTTTTAGAGCCTGTTATAAGATCATGAACAATAATTTCAAAAGCGCACCGGAGCGTTAAGTTTTCCTTAGTGCTGTCTAATGACCAGAGCTTATGCCATTTAGTACCGAACCATAAAAATGGTAATGCCGAGCCAAGTAATGGAGAGAAACGAAAACATAAATGCTTTCTCAGAAGCGTCAGATTGACTTGTTTTGAAATGATTAAACTTTTAATATTCATTGTTTTTCTCGCTTTAATCCGGTAATAAATAGTTTAAATTAAACGAAGAAAACTAGCAATTTTATTTTGACTTCAATATTGGTTGAATAATGGGTAATAAAACTTAAAATAAAAAATACAAACAATATAATTCTTAGAATCTGTTGGAAAATAGCTAAATGAAATATAAGATTAATATTAATTATAATAATAATATTATTCTTTTAAAGAAACTATGTATAAATAAATAATAATAAATATTTAAATAACAAATATAATTTTATATAATTATATTTTGCTAAAATTGCATTTTAGCTACACGGTATATTATCTTTGCAAAATGGCTGCTTCAAAGTTGATTAACCTAGTTAGCACTAATAAAATATTTTATAATAAGTGCTTGTTTTCGAAGTATTTCTAATAAGTTTTTTTTTGTTTTTCATGTGAAAATTTAAACTGAGCTAATTTTTTTCTACTTTTTAAAATATGTCTGTTCAACTTCACTCATATATACCTACTTGTACTTTATGTGTACAAATATATGAGTATATGATTTCTTCTTCTTTAAGAAGGAGGAGGTTTTAATAACAGAATATTTATAATTGTTATAATATATTATTAGATAAAATACACAGTATAAAAGGTATAGGATGCGGTAAAAAATACTATTTTAAAACAGGTAAATAAACACGCATGACATAAATATTTATTTTGCCAAAAACAGAATACCAGTATTCGGCCGATAGAAAATACTGGCCTAGCTTTATGTAACTACGCTTCTGTATTCTACTGTTACATTTTAATTCAAGATCGAATATACTCTTATTTATTTATTTATTTTCAATTTCTTAGAAAATAAACTCCTTTAAAAAATAAAATAAACTTTAATAGCGCGATTTATTTTCAATCAGCGCCATCTCTTATAAGCTTTGTGTGTGCGCATATCACGTAAAAAGTACAAAACCAATGTAAATAACTTTAATACATAAAAATTATACATAACTTACAGTAACATTTAGTTTTTGTGTCATTGTAATTAAATTTAAAAATAAATATTTAAGAAAATAGAAATATGGGTACTACAGTCTTGATTGTTTGATTGTTGTTAAAATATTTAGTCGTTATTGTTTGTTGATTGTACAAAGTTGGTGGTATAGCTATTTAAGTTGTAATTCTATATAAATAAAGAAAGTCGTGTTAGTTACACCGTTTATAACACGAGAACGAGTGGACCGATTTTTATGATTTTTGTGTCGTCGGGAATAATACTTATTAAAATATGATATTCATCAATGAAAAAATAATTAATAAAAAATCAGTTCAAATGTTTCATCCGTACTATCTATACATATAATAAATCTGTTAACGAGTCCGTTTTATAATCTTAATCTTAATATATAAAAGCGAAAGGTCACTCATCACGATATCTCTGGAACTATAAGACCTAGAGACTTGAAATTTGGTAGGAATTTTCCTTTTGCCGAGGAGAGGTCAGTTAATAACGGATTTCACGAAATTCTACCCCTAAGGGGACAAAAAAGGGGGGCAAATTTTGTAGTATGGGACAACATAGTTCCTTGGTCCAATCTACTTCAAATTTTGCATAAAATATTCTTTAACAGAATCGATTGAAGACGTGTTCGTATTTTATCAAAATTCATCCCCTAACGGGCTTAAAAGGGGGTTGCGTTTGCTTCGAAGTTGATTTGACAACTCAATCCGTCTATTATAAAATGTTTTCCAGTATCGACGCAGGACAGGTGTAGGTGGTAAAAAATATAAATTTATAATTTTTAAAATTTTAGTTAAATACCCGTGCGAAGCCGGGGCGGGCCGCTAGTCCTTTAATAATTTTCAACCAATACATATTATATAGCAACATAATGTGATCAATTGGACCAGAGCTCTTGAAATTGTGTGCTTCTAATGCTATTTCGATACTAACCTTTGTAACTAGAGCTCCTCTTTGTAAACTGTCAAAACAAATCAATAGTAGGTACTACCTACTCTTTAAAAGCGTTTCATTGTATTTTTCCATAACGCCGATGGTCTCTCCGTCGCTATAGTTTACGAAATGGTTCTTTAAGCGAATCACGTATCTTCGAGTGGACGACAACGTGTCCCTTGAATGTCTAAGAAGTTAAAGAAAAGAGTCCTTCCTACGTGAGCCACTCGTAAAGAAACGTAATCGAAGAGGACTCTATTGATAAGTAAATGCAAGCAATGGTATTATCGTAGAAATGTATTTATAATAATACCATTGAATTAGGTATTAATATTACTTTTTTTTACATACATTCTGTGTGAATTGTATACTTGTGTAATAAAAGAACACTTTACTTACAATTAAACATGATTTTTTTAAGGTCGCTATAAATCAAGCTTATTTGAAATTTATAAAGGCCTTGTGACAGCGCCGGCTCTGCTTATCGTATAAATTATGAAAAACAACGAGAAAGCTATAAATTGCAATTCAGTTACCCGACACGGGTGTAGTAATGAGTCGCCTACGTCTGTCGGTAACCAAATTTTTTTATGCATTAACAACATAATTTCGAAATGTTTTAAAAATCATAAATAGCACTAAAACGAATTTATTAATTAAAAAATATTTAATGGCGAAATATAAATAAAATAAAATAATAATATTTTTAAATAAATATTCCATTCATATAACTGAGAGCGTGACCAAATAAATAATAATTTTAAACGAACTTACATGTGCATCGCTGGAATAAATTATGCTTTATAGAATATACTAGAACAGTATAAAAACTGCAGTGCCGTTGTTCACTTTTAAATATAAAAGTTTGTACGACCAGCAGAGTATTCATTGATTTGGACGTTCCCCAATGTAGCATCGCTAGCTTTAATACGATATGAAACAAAAAAACTCGCCCGTTCAATGTAGAGCTTACAAAGGAGTAAAAGATTTTTATAAACTACATAAAATGAACACACCTATATTTCTTATTAATTATGGAAATTAACCTAAAATTCACAAACAATTATAAAACAAGACTTAGCACGTGTTTGATCGCAAAATACAATTGTATTTATAATTACCTCGTTGCGCGACACAAGGTAGGATAATGTCTTTATCATTTTTTTTTTCATTAAGAATGATAGTTTAGAACTTAACTGATTTAAATTTCCAACTTATATAACAAAGTAGTGATACAGTTCTCATACAAAATAAAACTAATTATCATAAAAAAATAATTATCTTAATATAATTAAATACATAGTATAATTATACATAGTATAATTATACATAATATAATTAAATGGAAATTTGGAAGACAAAACCCAGAACTTTACTGCTTTGAAAGATAAATTTAACGACCGCTGCCTTATATTACTCAGATACACTAAGAAAATAAAACTAAAAGCTTATAAATAAGAAATATTAAATCCGTCTACGTTTAAAAAAAAATAGTAATAATATTATTACTAAATTGCATCAAGCAATTAAGTAGCTTTGAAAGCAAGAAAGATCCATTTGCAAATAAAATCGATAGAAATAGAACGCATAATATAAAGTAGATTAGGTATGATATATTACAGATTCAATGGGTCCCATCTGATTTCTGATTCCTAATAATTTTGTTAAGTTTCTTATTTTGTTGTTGTATTTTTCTTAGTATAATTCGATTAATAATGTATATATGACTCCCACTCGTATGTTAATTGTAGCAGCTATAATGTAATCAAGCATAATTTATCTCGAACTATATATAAATATACGGTGTGATATTGTAATTAAATAAATTCTATATAATGCACTGGTCAATTGAATAACAGCTTGTTTGCAGTCTCCGTTCTTTATCGAAATGCGTCTACAAGCAATCGGCTTCAATGATTTGTTGCGTATATTACATCACTGATAAATAAACAGCCTAGGCTAATTATTTTAAACGGATGAATTGACAATTCCCTCTGTGACCTCGTAAATCACTTTACTAATTGACAGTGTTAAGTATGAATTCAGTGAATTATCGTTTCGTTTAATAAAAAAAAAACTGTTGATTACAGACAAAAAAAAATTGAAATATGTGTACACATACATTTGTACAAATACTGTTACATACATACATTACAACTACACCTACATAACTATAACTAGTTTTTGAGTTTCTACATTAGATACCTCAAATGACTAAAAAATTATTAGCTTTTGAATCATTTAATTTATTACGTAGAATTTTTGGAAGATTTAGTCGTGCATCGTGTTATCTCTTTTTTTCTTTTTATTCAATAAAAATCATTTAAGTGCCGTTAATTGCCGTGAAATATCGTTTAAGAGTAAACACAAACAATATGTGAGGTGATGCTCAAGTCAATATTTCCAACCGGAAAGACCTGTCGTAAAATACATTTACTTCGTTTATCTGTCGTACACCGATTCCATTTTTCGTATTAGTATTGAAAAAATTTACTTCAAATGTCTCACCTGCGTCCTCTAAGATGGAAATATAATATCATATGAAACTTTTCTATATGTTGCATTTCAATTTGAAGGCATATCTTTTCCAATTTCTGGAGGAATTTAACATTTTTTTGTTTTCTTTAAGAATATTTTATAAAAACTTTATTATTTTGTAAAACTTTGATATTTTTAATTTATTCATTATAAACAATTATTTGGAAAATAAAAAGCATCGAAAATCAAACAATGTTAGTTATTGATAATTTGTAAGAATTTACGAATAAAAGTTATAACAGATAATAAAAAATAAAATTACTTTATCAATTTTTTTACATCTTTACTTTATTTAATAATAATAATTTAATAAATCATTATACGAAAAGAATTATTTCTACGGAATATGATTGAAACACATATCTAATATTCTTAAAAAGAAAATCATAGTATCAATAAAACGAGATCCATTTCAGAGATCTACTTGAAAATTACTCGAAATTTTCCGAGGAAGCTTCAATTTTTATAGCTACGGACAGCCAGCACCTGTGTCCGTAGGCCAAATGTCGTCGTGGTCTGCTCATCCATTCAAATTTATTCACGAGTTAGGGCACTCTCACAATTTTCCACACCCGGCTGTTGTGTCGCTTGACTTGAATCACTTTAACCCATATGAAATATCAAAGAGCTAGATTAAGTCGAAATACAAAGATAAATTTACGACACGAATATCCGGACGAAATTAAAATATTTTATATGAAAGATTGATGTAATTTACATTAATTTACGTTTGTCATAAATACAGGTAAAAAATAAAACAATTTTTTTACGTCTAATTTTTATAAACCTTTTTGCGTTTTGTATTGCTTTATAGTAAAAAAAAGAAGATTAGTCAAGTTACACTGCAATTATTTGCGTTAGTAAATTAGATAAGTCAACAATATTTTATATATGTAGAATTTTGTATTTAAGGTGGCCATTTGGCCGTTGTCTGTCCGTCCACACATACGTGTGTCATAAAGACGCTTAAAATTCTTATAATATATGTATTTATATTGACTAAATTGCGTCTCCTTACAAGAAACACTTTTTAATGCATTTTAGCCCAAAGCTATAATAGCTAAGCTAAAATATATTTACTCTTAGATATTTTAAGCACTTTTGACTAACACATTTGACAGGTCTTTAGCTATATTTTTATTACACTAGCAGAAATATTTACTATCGTATCATTGTACGCAATAATATAATTACGTAATTACAAAATACGTAAAATTACATAATGCATATTATATGTAGTTGTATATAAGCATTTTTAAGAATATATAGTATAATCTAATTTAATCATGATTTTGTTTGAAAATGAAATAAATAACTGTCTCTACATCCCACCGTCTTAGTATCGCAAGACTGAACCCGCATCAAATTAAACCTTCAGCGACCCTTGAATCCAATTTAAGTCTTCCATAGATAGCAGAACACATTTGTGAAGGGTTGTATTATTAATTTATGTCGACATAAATTACGAAAATATTTTCCTGCCTTTAAATATTTATGCACAAATCAAGTAATAAAATTATTCGTCAAAAAAAAAAAGAAATTAAATATTTTCAAAGCAATGATTATTTAAAATTTAGTTAAATAGTAATATTTATTCTTATTACAGACAAAATACGGATAAGAAAT
The DNA here is from genome assembly GCA_036937285.1 of Euphydryas editha. Classification (NCBI taxonomy): domain Eukaryota; kingdom Metazoa; phylum Arthropoda; class Insecta; order Lepidoptera; family Nymphalidae; genus Euphydryas; species Euphydryas editha. The sequence continues at coordinate 10,973,905 of JAUPFZ010000004.1, forward strand.
TATAATTTGCTATTTTTTATTTAAATTATTTTGGTATTTAATATTGTTCTCTGATAGTTATATAATAAAGACTATGAATAGAGACAACGTCACTACAGGAAGCCGTGCAACGAGCCCATCTAGTGTCATTATCCCACACCTTGAAGTAATTTACCACCATTACAGATTCCCATTGAAAAACATAATCGCACCGAATGCAAGACACCATATGGCCGCTGTGGCCGTCAACCATATCCAAAGACATAAATGGGCACGTTGTCGTCACAGATGGAATGCCATTGCGTTGGGGCAGCCTTGTCAGTACGGTGGGGGGCCTTCCGCGCAACCTGCGCCTCCGTCACTCCTCAGATAGTGCCTCGCCTGCGCATGCCGTGCGATCGTACGCGCATAGCAGTACGAACTGTTTAAAAAATATCGATTTCAAATTATTTATATATTATAACAGTGAAAATACGATGAAGTGATTGAATGACTCTTGTGATGTTCTCTTAGAATAAGGTAAACAGTGCAAATATTTAATTTAAACATTTAACACGAGTATATATTTTACAAGGGCATTTACGAGTCAGTGCATGCAACGGTCATAACAGTTATAATAGTTGTGTGTGTATTACTTTTAACAAAATAATGAAGAATTATTATAGTGTGGCGCGTCTAATGTTATGAATGGATAGGAGTAAGTATGGACAACCGGTTGCGAGCATTCCTTCGCTTGCATAACGAAACAAAAATAGAGCAGTGTGTCAATAGAGCCTTTGTAGTGTTGAAAGCCTTTTCGAGTAATAAGGGTGACAAAGATTGTACAGTGTCGAGTTAATGACATCATCCTGTGATATGATCGCACTCCGCCTACAATACACGTGCCTAAAGGTTACGAGAATTGTTTGAAATAAATAATTTTAAAGCTTTATCGTAAGATTATTGTAATAGTAAAATCACAATTTATCTCGTTTGCTATTTTATTTATGCGACATTGCATAGTTAGGTATAAAACAGACTTTTATTTTAGAATTATATGCATAGTTAATAAACTAAAATAGACTATAAAGTATATTAGTAATATTTATAATATACTTCAATACACTACTACACAAACTGTAAAAATTTATAGTTTTATTTAACATACATATTTTATTTTTATTTAACTTATATTTATTTAACATACATATAAAAAATAGGTATATTACTGAATAACGCTTTAAAATATTAATTTTTGTAGTAGAATTTATTTTATTAAAAATTCTTACATATAATTATAGTAAAGTATGGTAGTAAAAATGATAAATATCCAATAAATAAAGTAATAAACCTTTGTCGTTTATATTATTAAAGTAACAAGAGAAAAAAATGTTAAATATACATTTTTGAAGATAAATATATATTGAATAAATTTAAATTACAAAATACATGTGCTGACTTATCACAATCATACGCATTTTTCGGTTTTTTTAGAGATTTAATTTTAATTCGGTACTCAATTAGTTTAAATATTTAACTCGTAATGAGCGATAAAAAAACATCATGAGGTAACCTCACATAATTAAGACACTTTTAAGTGTGTATCACACCAATCAGCGTTTAATAAGCATAACGTATCAAGCTCTTATCCTTATTCTTAAATGGGGGGATAAGGCTTTCGCAAGCAGTGGCTGTCAAAGTTCAGTACAGTTGAAAAGTATCATGACAATTTAAATTGAAATCCTCTTGCTCCTAATCCCATTATAAAAGCCTCGTGAGAGTTGAACGGTACTTCTAAAACGATTTCCGTAAGAAAAAAATCGAAATGGAAATATATCTTCAAATTACGTATCATTGTGATTACGAAAATACTTTAAATTGTTGACTAAATTTTGAGAGGATTATTTAACATTTACTTCACTATGAACATGTAATATACAGCGTGAGGATTATATAATAATTTAAGATTAAGAAATATTTATTTGTCATCATTGATCTGATCAATTTTTTCACTAGTTTGTTGAATATGACTTATGGTGTACACAGTGCAAAATGATTGTTAACGTCACTCGTAATCGTTTCGTAATTTTATTTTGAGAATAACTATTCTCTAAGCTTCTAAAGCAACAAAACAATAACGCGTATATGTTATGAATAATAATGCGTATATATGAACAATATTACGTATGTGCAACGACTACAGAAAACCAAAAACACCGAGATTTACCTGATTTGGGTATTCTACAAAGTTCTTCATATAGGGCAAGTCAACAGTATAAGTTTGTCACAGTGAGAAATCAATGGCAGATTTAGTAAATATTGTTAAGAATGCCAAAACCAACCTTTATGACTTAAATATCAACATACATTTAAAGTTTTTGTTTTTTTAATTATTTGATAAAGCGTATTATTCGGTGCAGGATTACTTAGTGGATAAAGATGTATGGACTTAGTGACGCTGTATTTCATGCAAGATATTACTAATTTTGTACTAAAACACAGTTTATATATTACTTTCAAAACAGTAACTGCGGAGTTTCTTGCCGATTCTTCTCTGCAGAATCTACATTCCGAATCGGTGGTAGCTTTACTTTTACAAAAATAATAATCACTTTAAAGTTTTAATTTGTAAAATGACGATTCGAAGGTGCTCGTGGGGCCTATTTGAATAAAGTTATTTTTTGATTTTGATTTTGAATGATCGATAATGGATCTACCATTGTTAAACTATTGTAACTGATAAAAGTCCCAGTTCACCTGTAAATTCATAAAGTAAGTAAAAGATTATTAACCATTTCATCTTGAATACCTTATATTTTTATTTCGCGTTTCATTAAAACGACGAATTTGAAACTTTCGAAACGTCGGGTAAAATAAAAGGCAATAAAAATGTTAATTGGGATGAGACGTGTTAAACACATACTATCGCGATCGTTTTGGACGTTTAAAGTTTAGCACAGAGTGATTTGCCATGGCTTGTAACGTATATAATTTATTAATAAAAATGATGACAAGCTTAGTTAGAGAAAAAAAAAGCAAACGAAACTCATATTTTTATTGAGAATAAGATTTTAATTTTTTTTCAAAATCTGCTCTTTAAATCAAAATACTAATAAGATACTAATTTAATAATAATAAACAAATACAATATTCTAACAGATTAAAAAAAAATATTTTACAAACCTTATTTCTAAAAATTACTAATTTAAGAAAAAAAAATCGATTAGCTAAATCGGTCAAAATATAGGGTCAAAATATATTTAGTGATAAATATTTCACATACAATGATACCACGCGGTTCAATGGTTTTAATCTATATATTTTTTTAAGTTTTAGTTTTTATAGTTTTCTTGTGACCCGGATTATGTATAGGTATTCCATAATTAACAGGAGTTAAAAAAAAAGTTGAAAAAAAAAAACTGTAGAGACAAACTTTCATGAGATATACTGGAATATATTGTGTATATTCCGCCCATATTTTGTAGAATATTATATAACCTTTCAGAAACAACATTCACATTTTCATAGTAGTTGAAATTATATTGCTTCATATTTATTGTTATGTTAAGCTATCAATATTTATTACACGTGGCTTTAAATGCTTTATTACATGGATAACATTAAAACGAACAAATTTAAACATTTTCTTAAAAAATACTAGCAAACCCGGCGAACTCCGTTTCGCCACCAGATGGCTTCGTTTTTTGTAACATTTCGTTTGGGGATTACATCACCATGCAAAACCTTATTGGCTTGTAGTACATGCTATGTATCAGAGATGGCGCTGTATGTGAAAAATGATTTTCCCTGTTTTCCTGCTTTTCTGTTGAAATTTTTTCCTGAATTTTGTTTACTGTAAACCTCATGGAGCCCGAGACCTTTCCAACGAATTCAAAACCGTAGAAATCGGTTCGTGCGTTCTGGAATTATAGCGTCAGGAGGTAAAACCCGACTTATTTTTATATTATAGATTAAACCGAGAGTCTGACTCTACACTCTGATGGACGGAAAATGGAATTTTAGAGTCCTAGTTGCGATTTGGCACCCCTTGAGTGAACTCTTAAGGACATTTAAGGACAATTTTGTGAAATGTCATACCTTACGACTATTAGCGCCTGTACTTATTTACAAACACATTAAACACAACGTGTGAATAAACGAACAAACAAAATCATTGGCTTAATAACTTTAGTACGAGTATTGATGATATTAGCTGTGATTATCGGGATACATTAGAATATTCGAGTTGCGAATCTTCAGAATTATGAGACAATTATATTTTGTAGATTGACTCTAAATTTCTGAAATGAAACAATCATTATAACAAAATTTTCGTTATTAATAAATGTAAAAACTACGGAGGCTATACTTCTTGCTACCATAGTTTTTATCGGGTAACGACGTGCATTATCTAAAATTAATGCTTCAAAGCTTACATACAAATTAGTATATATTAATTGTAATAACGTCGGATCTAAAGTTAATTACTTGATGAATCATTGAGATATGCGATTAACTTCGCTCTACATATGTAGACTATAATAATATGAAGCTATTGTCTTAATACTATGTAGTTTAAACATAGGTAGTAGCTCTCAATTACATGTTATATATGTATATAATATACATGGTAGCCCTTTAATTGAAAAATATGATGTATTATAATTTTCGAAAAATGCAATAATTCTATAAATACTTACAAAGTCTAAAAAGTACAAATAATAAAATATTTGGTTGAAATAAAAAAAAAAAATCACATTTGCGTTTTCTTGACATTTAATTAAATTATAACGCTTTGCAATTTGAAACAAGCATTTGCTTGTTTCAAAGAAGGTATATCACGGGAAATATTATTACAGAGTTTATAAATATAAATTTATCTATATATTTGCATCGTCTGTCAACACTCTTAAATTATTTTTTTTTTGAAAATTAAACGCGTAAACTTACAAGAAACGTAAAAGATTTTCAGGAAATAATAAAAATATTTTTTACATTGTAAAACCTAACGTTAAGGTTGTATGTATAAGAACATACATAGAATAAACAATGTTTACACGAGTATCATGCACCCACATAAATTCACGAAGTAAATTCACGTTTTAATAGAAAATCAATATTAATTGTCATATCATCGTTCGCTAAGAACTTGTTGCAAAATATTTGCTTCGAGCGTATGGAAACATGTAGTCTATATCTGGTATGAATATAGAGATCTTTCTGCGCCGACGGTTTCACACATTATTGAAGGCAGCGAAGCACGAAGCACGTCGCGTCGATGCGGACCCTCGTTAAAAATAAAAATTATACAATAAATTAGGCGGCGATTCACCATTATTCATTTTCTTATTAATTCTAAACGTGTATCTCCATTATCTATAATGTGCGTTTAATAAGTTTTTGCTTCGTTCCTTTTCTGAATTACGGGAAAAAGTTTATAAGCGATCGCTTTACAGCATACGCGCAAGTTTTGTAAAATACTTTAATTATATATCATTCTTGAATATATTAAATATCATAAGGATAAACTTATAATTTTAATTTAAAATTCAGGTATCGAAATTTTTTAATCTTATTGTAATATAACATATCAAATTTAGCCTAAAAATTAGGTATTATAATTAGCTATTTCGGGAAAAATTATTATGAATTTCAGGTTTAATAGAGTAATGCAAAGGTTCTATTTGGAATATAATATAAGCACATTTTTACTATCTCTAAAAGCAACCGTTATTGTGTTGTGAAGCAATTAGTTGCCTTAACGTAGGCGGTCGCGGATTCAATTTCCGCTCGGGGCAGATATTTGTATTTTTACAAATTTTCGCTTGGATGCATATCCTCTGTGGGTCTCCCCGACGTGCTCAGAAAGCACCTAAAGGTCGGTCCCAGATTTTCTCATAGACATCTGATATCAATCGTAACTCATGATAGGGAAATCATTCGCTAACCCGCAGTGAAGCGGTGTGGTGGATTACGCTCCAACCCATTCTTCTATATGGAGAAGAGACCTTTACCCAGTAGTGGAACGCTTACAGGCTGATTTAGTTAAACTACTTCTACCACTGTTACTTTGTTTTATTAGATAATTTACTAACCAGTTTCTTGTTAGACACTGTCGCTGAACTTCAAAAATATTCA